>CM057450.1:1166901359-1168144692 GCA_016271365.2 Neoceratodus forsteri | reverse complement strand
CACTCCCGGGAGGTCCCTTTCCTGATCTGTGCCTGTGAGTGCTCCCCCCCCGTTGGTATGTTGCCCTTGGGTTTTTGTGCCCCATATGCATTATTTTGCATTTTTTAGTGTTCAAACCCAGCTGCCATTTCCTTGACCATTCTTCCAACTTGGCAGGGTGACATAAACTATCCCCTCCTCCTCACAGGCTTACAAGGTCATCAGTGGGAATCCAGAGGGAGAAAATTCCCAAAAGTAACATAAGAATCCAGGGGGTAGAAGGAAAAGGAGATAGTAAGAAGAATAGTGGAGGAAATAAGGTAGGGCAAACAGGTAAAATGAATGGAGGTGGCAGTACAATCTGGAGAGCCATGTATGTAAATGCTTGAAGTCTGGGAAATAAGATTACAAACCTAGAGGCCACCATGGCAGAACCATGGCAGAAGTGGACCTGGACATAGTCACTATTACTGAGTCCTGGTGAAATGAAAACCAGGACTGGGATGTAGCCATGCCAGGTTATGCTCAATTCAGAAGGGACAGGGTGGGTAAAAGGGGGGGAGGACTGGCTTTTTATGTGAGGGGAAAACATAAAAGCTAAAGGAACAGAGAGGAGAATAGGTACTGTGGGTCATGCTGGAGACACAGAGAGGGCCACTATTCACACAGGAGTGATCTACAGACCTCTACCATGGGGAGGGGGTGGATAAGGATATGTTGGAAGCAATTCAAAGGATGGCAAGCAAGGGGGAAGTATTTCTGGTAGGGGACTTCAATCTAAAGGATGTGGATTGCAGCCTCCCAGCTGCGGTAATAGAAGTAGGGACATCCTGGACTCCCTGCAAGGGGTGTTCCTCAGGCAACTAGTTAAGAAGCCCACTCATGGGGGGGCAATACTGGACCTGGTACTGACAAACGGGGACAGTGTTGCTGACATCACGGTGGGTAGCCACCTGGGGACTAGTGATCATTGTATCTTGCGGTTCAATATAATAACTGGGCCACAATCAAACCACACTAAAATGAAGGTCCTGGACTTCAGGAGGGCTGATTTTAAGAAAATGGGAGAATACCTCAGGAATGCCCTAGCAGGGATAGGGAAACTGGTTGGAGTCGAGGAAAAATTGGCAAGACTAAGGGATGGCATTGAGAAAGCAATAAACCTATGTGTCAATCGAGTTAACAAGGGCAAGAGAAAAAAGAGATCGCTATGGTTCTCTAAAGAAGTAGCAGAAAAAATAAGGTAAAAAAGTGAGCATTTAGAAGGTACATGAAGACACAGAAGGAGAAGGATAGGGAGAGATATCAGGAGAAACAAAGGGAGGCAGGCAAATCAGTTAGGAGTGCAAAGGCACAAACAGAGAAGTATTTTGCCAAATCAGCAAAAAAGGGGATAAGACATTCTTTAGATATATAAGTGAAAAGAGGAAGACCAAAGGAGGGATAGTAAGGCTAAAATGGGAAGAAGAGGTTTGTGTGGAACAGGATAAAAAAAAGCAGACCTATTAAATAAATACTTTGGGTCCTGGTAGCATTAAAGGTTGAGGCATGGAATGCCACACCTCACGCCATGCCGGAGATCCAGGTTTGGGAATGGACTTGGGTCACTTGGGGTCTGGAAGGGGGGAGGAAGAATCAAGAATCGGTAGACAGCTCTCCTTCCTCAGGGAGGTGGGGACAGTGTGGCATGCTGTTTGACTGGCACCCAGCACCGCCAGAATGGGGAGGGCCCCATGTTCAGGGCATAAGGCTGCCTCCATGGAGGAGGAGGAGTCCAGATGCTCCACCCATAGCACGTTCATAGGGTCCGGGGAGAAAATGGTGAAAATGGAGCTGGCAGGCTCAATGATGGCCCAGCCATCTAGGACAGGAGAATGAGCCTTCACATAAGGGCCAGAGCTGCCTGTCAGCTCCACGTTTGTGAAAAGAATGAAAAAAAAATACATTTGCTCAGTATTTACAAAGGAAGGGGTAGGTGGCAGACCACAGAAAAGGAACAAGGGCATTAAAGGAAGGGACAGGGACACTAGTCCTTTTACATAAGGGAAAGAATCCTCAAGGAACTAGCACAACTAAAAGTGGATATGGCAATAGGGCCCTGACGAGGTACATCCTAGAATACTGAGGGAGCTCAAGAAGGTGCTGGCTGCAACTCTGACAGCCATGTTCAACCTATCCCTAGATTCAGGGACATTCTGGTGGGCTGGAGGGCAGATGTGATCCCACTTCACAAAAGTGGTAACAGGGAGGAGGCAGGAAATTACAGACCTGTCAGTCTGACTTTGATGGTGGATAAAGTAATGAATCACTACTGAAGGAAAGGATTGGGAATACCTTATTACCAGTGGGCTACAAGATGTGAGACAGCATGTTTTCACAGGGGGAGATCTTGCCAGACAAGCCTGATTGAGTTATTTGACTTGGTGAGCAGGGAAGCGGATCAGGGTAGAGTGGTGGATGTGGCCTACCTGTATTTCAGTAAGGCCTTTGACACCATTTCACACAGAAGACTGCTGAGCAAGCTGGGCAGCCTAGGAGTGGGTCCAAAAGTAGTAAAATGGGTAAGAAGTTGGTTAAGCAACAGGACTCAGAGGGTGGTGGTAAATGGTGCTCACTCTGAAGAAGGTAAGGTGACCAGCGGGGTATCTCAGAGGTCAGTACTAGACCTGGATCTCTTCAATGTCTTTATTAGTGACATTGCAGGAAGGCTGGAAAGGAAAATATGCCTGTTCATGGATGACACAAAAATTTGCAACAGAATGGACACACCGGGGGGTGGGGGCTGGAAAAAATGAGGGATGATCTGAAAAAGCTGGAAGACTGGTCAAGGGTTTGGCAACTGGGTTTCAGTGCAAAAAAGTACAAAATCATGCACTTGGGGCACAGAAACCTGGGGGCAATCTAACAATTGGGTAGGGAGCTATTTGCAGCCACAAAACAGGAAAAGGGCCTGGGGGTAATCATTTCTGATGACTGGAAGGTATCAAAGCAGTGTGATAAAGCAGTGAGGAAAACTAGCAGGATGCTTAGGTGCATAGGGAGGGGATTCACCAGCAGAAAGAGGGATTTAGTTTTACCCCTGTTAGATTGATGGTGAGGCCTCACCTTGAGTACTGTGTCTAGTTCTGTAGGCCCCATCTCCAGAAGGACGTAGACAGGATGGAGGCAGTAGAGAAGAGGGCAACCAAAATGATGCATGGCCTGCATCAAAAGCTCTATGAGAAAAAACTCAGGGAATTAAATAGGTACTTTCTAGAGGAAACAAGGGAGAGGGGGGACATGAAAGAAATGTTCAAATACCTCACAGATGTCAATAAGGTACATGAGGGTGTAGCATTTTACATGGAAAAAGATGCTTGAGGACAAGTGATCATGCTATGAAGCGGGGGGGGGGAATCAGTGGAGATGTGAAGAAATACATATTCGTGGAAAGGGTGGTGGACACCTGGACCAGTCTCCCAATGGAGGTAGTAGGTGCCAAAATAATAACAGAATTCAAGTATACTTTGGATAGACACAAGGAGACCTTAGAAATAAGACAATGGGGTGGCGGAAAGACCAGAGATTGAGTAGGGTCTACAGTGGCACTGTAGGTAGGGAAAATAGGGCATATTCATTGTGATAATAATTTTTATTGTTTTCAGAAAAAACATAAAAGACAAGAAGAAAGACATAATACAGTATACAGTCACATAGTCTGTACATAGATACATTTGGTCACCTTTCGTCTTTATATAAGTGCAAAGTGCTAGTACAGTAGACAGGGAAAAAGGTCTAGTGAGTAAGAGAGGAAAATGAGGGGTACATACATATATCAATTTATTTGTTAGATACGCATTAGTATATTTCCTGGTGGTATAACCCTCTACTTCAGGTGTGTGGGAGACACTGATCAGACATTTGACGATAGACATGAGAGATGTAACAATGACATCTATGTGTTCAAAGGGAGCTAACTCCCCTCTTACTAAGGGAATTCACCTACCAAAAGACTATTATTTGGAGGCAAAGTATTAGGTACGAGGGGGGTACCCTACCATCGCTCCACCAAATCAAAGTAAATTACAGATAAGGGTACTCACCAAAACAAGGTGCCATCTCAGAAAGTTATCTTACCAGACATAAACACCTCAAACAAGAACTCTGTATATCTGCAACCAGACATATCCCTCTTCATGGCATCTAGAGAAAGTTGGGTAAGAGTGTGTATATGCTCTGCAAGAGACCAATCTGACCCTAGAACAGAAGCAAAATGTATCCCAAGCTTAAAACTGTACTGGGTGAATTAGGGTGAACACTCAACATATCATTGTATATGCAACCATCCATCTATTTACTGGAAAAGACTCATAGTTATAGTCTCCAAACCAGCAGAGAAATACCAGGGGCTCCTCTCATGCTACTGGGTCTTCTGGTAAATATCCCTTTTCATGTTACCTTTATACCAATATGAGGCTATGAGGATATTCAGCCTATCCCTGTTGGTGATTGGACCATACCCAGATATTTAAGATAGGGCTCCCAGCAGGCTTCAAAGGTGGAAAGTTTAGACTTCTGTAGATAAGATATCTTATCCAGTTTGGCCAGGGTAGACAGAGACCCCAGAATTTCTGACACTGTAGGAATTAGGGAAGGGGTTATCTATTTGCATAGGATAGCTCTTTTTGTTTGTAGAGCCAAGAAAGCCAGCCACCTGTACCTCAATGGGGACAGCTTGGGCATATCAACACAGATCCCCAAGAGAAAGAAGAGAGGGCTAAGAGGGATTGATTGTTGCAGAACCCTGGAGGCAGTTTTTTTGTATTTCTTGCCATAGGAGCTGGACTTTTGGACAAGACCACAATAAACGCACTAGGTCACCCCCTGGCTTCTGGCATCTCCAGCAGTTATCATGTTCCATTATTTTAGCTTTATGAAGAATGACTGGGGTTCTGTACCAGGAGTGTGCAATTTTATTTTGGATTAACCTGGATTTGGCATCTGTGAACCAGGTATGCATATCTACCCATGCTTTATCCCAGGCCACAGATGGTATATGGGTCTGCAGCATCTTCTCCCATCTTTGTCTTGCTTCATCTGATTGAGATGGAAGAGTATCTCTGAGAGTAGCATATATATGACCTGCAAGGCCCTTGGTACAATGTATCCACTAAGTCAGGGGAGAATTTTTGTCATGACTCAAGCTGGGAGATAAAAGTTGCCAGATTGCATCCCTTAGTTGGAGATATCTCCAAAAGTCTAAGTGTGGGATACCCATAGTTGTCACAAGGAGTGGAATGTCTGCATGGCTTTATGGTCATGGGCCAACAGATCACTCATTTTAGTGATACCTAACTCCACCCAGTGTTTCCATAGGACTTCAACTCCTCCTATAGTAATAGCTGGGTTTTGCCAAATCAGTACATAAGAGAGTGGGAGGGGGTCTAAGTTTATTTTACAGTGAGAACTGAACCAATTGGCTCTAGATGCAATCACCATGGGTAAAGTAAAGTCTACACTTATTTTACTGGCCACGGACCTTTTAGGGCTACTCCTCTATACAAAAAGGGAAGAGGGATGGGGCAGGCCCATAATGTCTGTTTCTAGTTGTATCCATTGCGGCAAGAGGGAGGAAGGGGAGCACACCCATTTTACCGTTTGAGCCATAAGGAAGGCCCGATGGTATTCCTCTGTCCAGGAAAGACTTCAACCGCCTTTCTTCCAATGTGACCTCAGCTTAGATTGACTAAATCTGGGTTTAGATCCCTCCCATAGAAAATTCCCAATTAATTTATCAAATACCTGAAACCATTGGTTTGGTAAGGGAACAGGCAGGTGCATCAGAAGATGGAAGAGTTTAGGGGCTGAGATAATTTTCACCTCCACGACTTTCCCTGCTAGGGTAAGTTTAAGAAATCTCCATCTATCGAAGTCTGTCTTAATGGAGCAGAGGAGGGGTTGTATGTTAGCTTGCCATATTGTCTCCAAGGATGGGGTCAAAAAAACACCCAAATATGTAATCCCTTCTGGTGCCCAGAGTACAGCATCTGCAGCTATCATTTGTTGCACACAGTGGGTGTTGAGAGGAAGCACTTCTGTCTTATTCTGGTTCATTCGTAAACCTGAATAAGTTGAGAAGGCTTCTAGGAGGGTAAGAAGGGGAGAGATAGCATTATATGCATCTTCCAGAAGGAGAAGGAGATCACCGGCATACATAAAGGTTGTATAGCATGTATTCCCCACTGTCAGACCTTTTATCTCCGGGTGGTTTCTAATAGCTGCAGTCAAGGGTTCGACGGCCAACACAAAAAGAAGGGGGGAGAGTGGGCATCCTTGCCTCGTACCTCTGCCCAAAGGGAATGGGCCAGAAAGCATTGCATTTGTTTTAACCCTAGCTAAGGGGCCTTCATAAATGGCTTTTATCCTGGTAAGAAATGTTTCCCCTAACCCAAAGTGGGAAAGAGTCATATATAAATAATCCCACTCCACGGAATCAAATGCCTTTTCAAAGTCAACCATGACAGCAGCTGTAGGTGTATGAAGGGACTTAGCAAGAGGGATCAGGTTCAGAAGGGTTCTTAAGTGGTCTGAACTATGACATCCAGTATAAATCCCACCTGTGATGGGTGTACAAGAACGTTCAGTAAGGGACTAAGTCTGGAGGCTAAAATTTTGGCATCCAGTTCACTGTCCAAATTTATAAGAGAAATCAGGCTGTAATTTCTGGGGTTGGTAGAGTCTTTGCCTTGTTTGGGAATAACTACTATGATTGCCTCTCACATAGAGGGCGGTAGAGCACCCTTAAGTTTTATCTCCTGAAACACTTGGGTTAGAAGGGATGAAATAATAGGGGCCAGAATCTGGTAGAAATCTGCAATGTAACCATCACTGCCTGGAGATTTCCCTTTTTTCAAGTCTTGGATGGCTGTGGTCACTTCCTCTCTCGAAATGGGGAGGTAGAGAAGTTGTGCTTGTTGCCTCTGTAGTTTAGGCAGACCTAGAGTGTCCAAGAATCCCTGTGTGTCTCTGTTAGGGCCAGTGTATGTGGAGGAGTAAAGTTTTTGTAGAAGGATTACATGTTATCATTAATATCTCTAGAAGAGGTACTCAGCACCCCTTGTTTGTTCTTCAACCCAGGGATATATCTGCTGGCCTGCTGTTTGCATAGTTGATATGCGAGTACTTTACCCCCTTTGTCCCCACCTTCCCAAAAGGTGTGCTTAAGGTGAAGGATAGCAGCTTTGGCTTTCCTATTCAGAAGTTGGTTAATTTCAAACCGGATACCCAAAATGGATTTTACCTATAGGTGAACGAATAGATGGTGAGGGCATAACCTTAAAAATGCTCTCAGCTGCCGCTAATCTCTGTTTAAGATTTACCAGCTACAATTCCCTTTGCCTACGTTTGGCTGCAGCAAACCCCATAATGATACCTTGCATAGTGGCTTTGAATGCTTCCCATGTTGTACCAGCAGAGGTGTCACTTACTGGATTCTTAGCTAGAAAAAGGGAAGCCTCCTTATTAACCCAGGGAATAAAGTCAGGGTCTTTCACTAGGAGCGGGTCTAATCTCCATTGCTTAGTAGGGGGAGCCACCGGGTCCCATTGTATAAGGAGCTGGACTAGGGCATGATCTGAAATATAGTAGGGAAGAATTGAGACATCGAGGGTTTAGTTGTCAAATTGGGTGAACCGAGCCAAAAATCCAGGTGGCTGTATGAGGCATTTGCTGCTGAATGAAAGTCTCTTGCTGTGGGATGGAATAGCCTCCACAAGTCTGTAAGCCCCTGGTCAGAGATCATCTGCTGGAGAGCCTTCCCACTTCTAAGGTGTGCTTCCTTCCCCCCATCATTCCCATCAAGGAGAGGTACCAGTGTGAGGTTAAAATCCCCAACAATAAGCAGGGGGCAGTTTGAAAAACTGAGGGGTGTCTTCGTTGGGGACATATATATTACAAAGGGTGAGTGGACCTGTGGACGTATTATAAGTAGCTATTATCCATCTGCCATTTTGGTCTGAAACGGTCTGCTTCAGTGTCCAGGCGAGAGATTTATGGACAAGGATGAGAACCCCATGCTTCCTAGTTGGGGCATTGGAATGAACTTGTTGACCGACCCAATCTTTCCTCATATGGATATGGTCATCCCGAGAGAACTTAGTCTCCTGCAGGAAGGCCACTTGGGAACGATTACGTTTCAGGTGAGCCAGAGCCTTCTTTCGTTTTATTGGGGAGTTTAGCCCCTTGACATTCCATGTGTGTATCACAATATCAGACATTGCATTTAAGGGCTCCTGGGATATAACAGGGAGACAAAAAAGGAAAGGAGAAGGACAGTAGGGGTGCCCCTGTATGTTAAGTAATTAGGGGTCACTAACCTATCCCTTCAAGGAGACTTTGTAAGTGGCCGTGGGGTTATCTATCAATGCTATAGAGACTATATACTCTCTAAGAGTCTTAACTAACTAACTAACTTATCTTACAAAATAGTAAAGGAGATGCAGTAGGACTAAACCGGCTAGAGCCTTAGCCAATGGTATGCCCTATCGCCCTTGGGGGTGGGGAACAAAGCTTCTTAAGAAGGAAGAGAACACCTTATTGCTAAGTTGCTTATACTAGTTTATCTGGCACCAAGACGAAAGTCTGAGAGAGCAGCTGTCCAACTCTTGCAAGAGCCATACCTGGATCTGCCTGCAAACCCTTCAGGTGGGGATGGGAGAAGCATTACCAGAGCTCTTAAACTGGTATACAATTTGAATGTCAAAATAAAGGCAGAGACTCTGGTTATATCAATAAGCCTATCCTTTTTAGGCATCATTAATCTATTAGCAACAGTCTGCCATAAGCAGAGGTTAGTATAAACCAGAAAATGCAGACGCCAGAAGTGTGAGTCGGCTGGTCTCTGAGACTTCCCTATAAAATATCATCCCACAAAGTAGCCAGAGGGTAAGAGAAGAAGAAAAACCCGAAATCAGCCAGAAAAACAGCTCTTACAACTGTAACAACCACTGAGTACAATCCTCTATTTCACTACAGGCTTAGAACATTTCTATCATAACTTTATGGTAGGCAGCTTGAAAGCGAATCTATTTTACCGCCCTGTCCCTCACAGTAATAACATTTAGCATCGGGTAGGAATGCCTGGTATATAAGATAATTTGATATTACACTGGAGGGTTGGCGCAGGAGCTATAGAGCTATTTGGGAGCACAGTGTCGAATAAAGCCCACTTGCACATAATAGAACTGAGTCAGATCCAAAATCTATGCTCTATTACAGCACTTCTCCTCCCTTTATTGTACCACTATTTGGCAGAAGCTGCTCCAAATGCCAGAGATATTGCCAGGTACAAATTCCGGGTGGAGGTACGCCATGAGAAAAGAGTGAAGATCAGGTGAGTCTCTGCAGTCATGGGGACCATAAAGTATGTGCAAAATGGGGTCCACAAAGGATAGACTACACTCCCAGTGGTCCTCTATCAGGACAGACTGATCAAAGATCACTCTTAGACCAGTGTAGGGGGGGAAAGGTCGGAGAGAAGACCTTAGAGTCATCCTAATGGGAAGTGGTGAGCCTTGTAGGAGAGCAATGGGGGGGATACCAATAAGTTCCTTACGGGAAAATGACAATACCAGTGATACTGTCTAGCAATCCTATCCACCCAACATAAATCTCAAGACAGCCACCTCATTATACATTAGTCTGCTTTAACTTATTTCTAGCCTTCACAATCTATAAAAACATATTCAACCCAAAAGAAACCAACAGACACGTGACTGGGGTTGCATCAATATAAGCTGTGTTATCTGCTGCTAAAATAAGCCCTCTATATATCTAACTGAACCAAAATTTGTTTTAGTTATATAGGCTTCAGTTTTCCCCCTGTGCCTCCCACCCCTTGCTTTCTAATGCCTTTAAACCAACAGCAACCAGAAACTTATCTGGCAATTAAACAGTTTAGGCTATTGAGGATTTCCATAGTTCATTGAGGATTTAGTTGTTTTGCCTCTGAGGGGTCTCGCTCACAGTTTCGTTCTGGGGGACAGCCTGCAGCCTGAAGGTCTAGTGAAGGTAACGCCGACTCTGTCCCCACATTGTGGGCCCAAACGGCGTGTGTTTCCTCAGGGATATCGTGGTCCAGATCTCCACTTTCAGTGTCCATTTCAGCACACGACTCAGCATCTGGAAGTCTGCTCAGAATCAAAACCTGATTGCAGGCAAAATACAGACTAACATATTCTATTTCGGCTTCAGCAGAGGTCGCGATGATTTGGGCCTGTATTTCAGAGGCATGTTTCCTCTCCTGTAGATGGCCCCATTTGGAATGTGGTGATGTTGGTGGCCTTTTCCTAACTTTCGTATTTCTGTAATCCAGTCCCACCCGGGGGGCGAGGGGGGGGGAGGTATCAAAAGAATCTTCTTTACACAGATGCTGCTGAGAATTAGTTTTGGCCTGCGCAGCAGACAAGGCAATCAGGCCGGTCGGCCACGTATTGACAATGAAGGCCAAGGCCACATCTGGAGTCGATAATTGGTGGGCCACTCCATTTACAGATATTTGTAACGTTGCAGGGTACCTCAGGGTAAAGGGGATATTCAGCATGTATAGCTTCCGACGAACTTCAGAGAAGGTTTTATATCAGGCTGCTAGCTCTCTTGAGTAATCCTGGAAGATCATAATCTTATGATCCTTCCAATGGAGTTGCCCCAGTTCTCTAGCCTGTGTCTGGATTGCTTATTTTTCGGCAAAGTTTAATATTTGAACTATGACTGGGTGAAGCCTTTCCCCTTGCGCCGGCCTGGGTTGCAGCGTACGGTGTGCCCATTCCATCGTGATCTTAATGCCCTGGGGTAATTGCAGAATCTCTGGTAGTGCTTGTTGTAGAAAGGGTAGCACCCTCCCACCCTCACAGCCCTCCGGAAAGCCAAGAAGGAGCAAATTATTACAATGACTTCTGTTCTCTAAGTTGCCTACTTTATCGTGTAGAGACTGAATTTGGGCCGCTTGTTCTCTCATGATAGCAGTATGAATCTGGAGTGCATCGTCCTGCACCATGGCCTTTTGATCTACTGCATCGACTCTGAGGTTGATCTGCTGTATAGAAAAGGCAGAGTTATTAGCTAAAAGAGTAAGCCTATCAATACTAGCCATAATAGTTGCAAACATCTCTCTGATAGAGGGTTCTTCTTTCTCTTTTAGTGAGTGCGCCATACTGTTTGCCTCGCTGTCGGAGCTGCAACTCTGTTCACTCTTAATTAGCTCAGTTGTGATCTGTTTTGTCCCGGAGTCAGACAGTTATTAGAATATATCTTCGGATCACTGAAGATTTGCTTTCCTCCCTAAAATTCCACCAGCGAAGATTTCAATTTAGGGTTCTAGGCTCTTAGGTGAGTGGAGCTGTGAGGTTAAGTCTCCATCTTGGTTGAGCGTTAGCCACGCCTCCCAAAACAGGGCATATTCGGTGGGCCAACAGGTCCTTATCTTCTGATGACCCCTATGTTTTTATGTTTCTATAAGGGACCTGCTGGATAGGTTGACAAACCACATAGATGCAGGAACAGGAACACCCATTATGATAGTCACTGAATCCACCCAAGTATCCCCGACTCATCACACACAGCATGCCCTGCATCCCTGAGGATATGGAGGACAATTAACCACAACCAAAGCCTAACACACAGGCTGACAGGCTGCCCAGTGGTGGTGGCAAGGTGACAGCCAAGACATGTCACCTAGGCACATGGTCCTCGACACAGCTCAGACAGCAGCAGGCAAGCAGAAAGTAATTCACTCATCCCACAGCACCTGAAGCACAGTGGAGCACAAGCACCAAAACTAATATTGAACACGCATAACCCTCCCATCACATGTATTGCTACCATTAGTAATACTGCTGAATAAAATGTTTTTGCCTTTTGAGGAACTTTCTGTTGATTGTGGTGCTAAGGATGACATCTGCATTTTTGTCTATGTACATTTCAACTTCAGGGCCAACATGAATTTCACCGTCTGGCAAAATATTCTTTTCATCAGCCAGTACAGAATTACTGGCAGACTGTAGCAATTAAATTCTACAACAGGTGGCTTCAATAACCTGCTAGCATATACTTGCATGTGTTTTATTATATCAGTGTTCAGGTTCATAAGCTGACATTCTCTGCTCTGCAATTATGTATTGAATTTATGTAGAGGTTCCAGAGCATATTGTAAACAAACTCTGGTCATAGCCACAACAGCTGCTAATGCAATAATGTGATAAAAGATATAGAATTAATGTGTGACTTACTTAGTCAGTGTGTTGTTTTCTTATTCCTGCTGCTCACTTTCCTTACTTGAGGCTATCTTCCTCCTTTTCCTGGTCAAATGGGCTACTGAGCAGGCATCCAGCAATTTTATAGTCCTGGTAGTATTCCTCCCTACTTCTCCAACAGACTTTAAAATTTGAACATTATGTAATCCTCTTACTATCAGTTCACTCCACACTCAGGTACATATCTGCCCCATCCAGTGGTTATCTTAACCCCTCCTCTCACCTCCTTGGCCTGTAACCATCTGGCAAACACAAACTGCATAAAGACATACCAGAGAGTATATTGACATAGTATTTGCAAGCTGTCTCACTGAAAAGCATTCATCTCTTCCATTGATAAACCATGATATATCAATGTAGCAGCTGCATGATTTTCAATGAGATGTTATGCAATTACTGTATCAGTTTGCTTTCTGGTATGTTATAGCTGTTTCTGATAATCAGATGGCAGTGAGCTAAAGAGGTGAGAGGAGAGTTTGCCTCCCATTGTGTCTGTGTGGTGTGGGAATGCCACCAGTTGCCAATGAGTGCTTTAACTGGAGATATGAAAGGGGAGGAGGATGCCACTGGATGTCAGAAACCACTTGAATTGGGTCATAGTGAGTGAGGGGGTGTCACCAAACATTAGGAATTTCTTGCCACTGCAGAAGGGTGAAGAAGGGAGATGCTGTCTGCTGTCAGGGATTGCTTGGATTAGTGCTGGGGGGACATTGCCAGTGAACATCAAGGATCACTTGGGTTGGGTAATGGTGATGGAGAGGGAGCTACTGGATGCCAGGGAATGCTAGGCAGAAGTCTAAGATGAGGAAGTGGGTGCCATTGGCCCCAGGGATTGTTTGACAGTGTGCACACATAAGGTGTGGAGGGCCAATGGACACCAGGAATTGCTTGCTGTTAAAAAAATGCTGACAATGCCAGTCAAAGACCACCACTGTAAACACAAACATGTGTTCATCTGTAATTAAATATCCTTTTTATAATGAAGTACAGAAATTTATTGTAAACAAAAATACATATAAGCATCAGTT
Organism: Neoceratodus forsteri; assembly: GCA_016271365.2. Taxonomy (NCBI): domain Eukaryota; kingdom Metazoa; phylum Chordata; order Ceratodontiformes; family Ceratodontidae; genus Neoceratodus; species Neoceratodus forsteri. The sequence continues at coordinate 1,168,131,398 of CM057450.1, read as the reverse complement.
AGAGCTATAGCTCTAAGCTACAAAAGGAGGGAAATTTGATGTTACAGTGAAAACGTACCCTGATTCTTGGTGAAGAGAAGATGTAGTGTTAACTGTATTTAACTCATTATTTGACTCAGTATTACTTTGACACCTTGTCTCAAAGCATAGATTTGCGAATACAGTAAACGTTTGTGCTGTGAAAGACAGTGCTGAAGTTATATTGCCAATGCTGCATCAAGTGATCATTCAAACCCTGAGGAACCCTACACCACAAATTCACCAATGGTCAGGGGACTTTTGTGCCCTAATTTTGCATTTATTCACTCTTTTTTGCTTTGTGCGACATCCCTAACTGATGCTTAGATATAGAGTTTTGTAATAATTAAAAGGGTGTGGTAGCACCTTCATGTTAGTGTTGAGTAAACATTTTGTTGTTCAGCTCCTATTTTTGTACCTTAATAAGTCGGCCATCATTTGACTGTTTGACCCAGAATTTGACAATCAGTGCTAGGATTACTAGGCATGAGAACTGCAGTACACAAATGAATTTCAGACATATATTTAAAGCCATGGCAGGAAATGATAAACACATCTCATAAAATATAAGGACATGCAAGAACAAACACAGACAACAGATGTGCATTGGGGAGGTGGAAAAGTACCACGCTTCATACCACAGGAATCAACATGCAAGTCTCTACTCATAAAACACCCTGTTTCAACATGTGGTAAGGAGCACCATTCGTTACACAAATAGTACCTCTGAGAGGTTTTCTTTCACCATAAATGTCAAGTTTAATGATAAAATACAGAGGAAAAAATCAGACTAGACTGGCATTGAACTTTAGCACAAAAATGAAAGGTCAAACAGTCAAAAAAACATGCAACAGTGCAGGCTGGAATTCAATCCTTTCTAAATGTGAACTGATATCAGTAATACACTTACAAAGAGTTGAATTATTATTAATTCAGCGTAAAAAAAAAATTAAACAGCATTGACTATCTCTATAATGCAGCATCTGGTGTCCGGCTGTTAACACTTTTCTTTTTTTTTTAATTCAGTCAAGAGCCTCTCCGATCACCAAATGTACCTTGGACTGCATTGTATACAAATAGAGTGTCTTATTTCAGAGATTAAATCAAAGGCTTCTCTCATAAAGTGAGAGCTGCAAATGCCAGAGTGTTTGGGTGCGTTGAAATTAACATGGTGCCATTTCTTAAAAGCAGTCTATTTCCTTAGGCTACATTCCCCAGAGGAAAATAAATGTAATAAAATGTTGTCAAAGGCTGTTTAACTGTAGTTACATGCCACCCATCATTTCAGCTGGTATGCTATTCAAACAGTGCAATTAGAGATTGAACGACATTACAGTGACAATTCGCTGTTGCTGCTGTAATGTAACCGGGGGACCTGGCACTGCTGTCTGGGGGTCTTGCACCCACTCTCTGAATCAACTCTGACTTGGAGTTGATTATCTGTATTTTGGGAGGTGCAGGGGACAGAACCCCAAGAATGAAAAGTACCTTTCTTTGGATGGGTTTACACTGTTCACAATTGTGGTTGAAAATAAATCTATTGTTGTAACGTTGGTTGACAACTTTGTTGTTGCACCAGTGTCATGGATCCATTGCAGCTTATTAGTCAGTGTTGCACCATTATACCTAAAAAAAATTACATTTACATTTGCCGTATACTATAAATTTGATCATCAGTCATAAAAATGAAAGGCTATAAAGGAACAACAGATGACAGCTTTGTATGTTCCCACTAAGATATTCTGCTAAAAACTGCAGGCACATACTGAATAACCTACATTAAAGTAATGAACGGCACTCTCAATCATTGTTTAACAAGTGAGTGCACCATGGGGGCACTTGAGTCAGCTGATTGTGGGTTAAAAAGTACATTCTCTGGGCTTAGCCCATTTGGGAGGGTTGCTAAACTATCAGGGAAAATTTATATTAAATGAAGCATTCAATAACAGTAGGAAAATACAACTGTAGATTTGATAAATAAAAGGACAGATGAGAAAATAAATTATACAACATCATATCTGAAAAATACTACAGATCTGATGCTATAAGGAGAGAGTGTGTTGGCATAGAAAAAAAAACAGATACTGCATACCTAAAATAGTGATTCAAGAGCAGAGGTAGTAACAGTCTATAAATGTGCAGTTTTTGCACTTCTGAGCAAGGATAGACAAATGATTGTAGATGGGTGTGGTAGGCTCCTAGTGCAGTTGACTGTAATTTAGGAAAACAGGTGCAAAAGAAATAGAATACAAAATGAAAAACAGGAAATATAAAATAATGTGCAGCAGGGATCCCTCATCAATTGGTGCAATGGATCAGTGTCCCATAAGGGCAGTAAGGTGATTCACAAAAGACATGTTTCAAAATCAGAGCTTCATTACATATATACATACTTCATAGATGTGAGGCTAACAATGCTCAATATGTATCCAGATCATGAAATGGCAGTCTAATCATTCTGTCAGCTTCTACAAATAGATTGTTTAGAACAGACAGTGTCAGCTATGGAATGACACTCTTGATGGCCATTTGACAAGTGAGCAAGCAGTGGGTGTGCAACTAAATCAACTGATCATGGGTTAAAAAAGTACAATGAAAGAAGACAAAGAAAGACTTGTCTAATATGCCAGACCTAAAAAGTTAATGAATCAACAGTCATCACTGTACCGTGTCCAACTTGCATGACAGACAGTAGTTTTAAACTGGGTATCACTCGGTATGGTGAAATTGGCATCTTTTTTTAAATTGTTTAACACGTACAGTTGTCTAAGAAATACTATTTTTAAACTTCTGTTTCTGTATAACATGCATTGTGAATATACAAATAGGCATGTACTTCTAGGGTAGTACTAGTTTGTCGTGAAATGAATAGATCTAATGGTGCTAGCTGCCAAAATGAGGGATTTGTTGTCAAACTCTGGTGGGGACACTTCAGCCAGGAAGTAAGTGACCGAATTGGTTTGGGAGGACTTGGATTTTGTGCCAGTAGGTTTGAATAGGTTGGTCACTCCAAAGTGATGTGATACTGTTATCTCATAAATTGGCCCTTGACTCCAAGGGTAGAATGCAATAGCTCCATGTGGTCTTCCCTTTCTGTTTTAGCAGTGTGTACCTTTTATCTTTTAACTGCAGCTGAGTTATTGTTAGAGGCTTTTCTGGACAAATGTAATGTGGGTCTGCCATTCAGATGCAAAAGTGAGCTTCTAGCATGATTTCATGAACTTTCATTTCCTATAGCTAATATGAATTCCTGACATGCCTTTCTATGCCTTCACTGTACAGTAGTGCCATGAAACACATGAAATGAAAGGAAATGTATAAAAGAAGACATGTTTAACAGTCTTCCTTGATTTAAGCCATGATCATTTCCTTGTTTTCCTTTCTTTTTAAGTCAGGGAGCCTTTTGCATACAGTAATTAAATTTAACTGAATTAAAGCTCCAATGTTTGTCTTCTGTTATTATCACCCATGTTCCAAGTCCTTCACCACTCTCTTGACTCTCTGTTTCTGGGATATTGGTTACAGGATGTGCATGCTTAGGTAGTACATTGAGTCTGGGCAGTTTAACTAATCCGTGACTGGAGAAAGAAGGAAACTCACTGAAGCAAACACTCTGTGCTCAGTCCATTCACACTAGGCATGTGAGAAAAAAAATTTGAAGGCAGAAGTCAAGCAAAAGTCTGACTTTCACTTCCTTGAAAGTTCGGAAATCCATTCCTGAACTTTCGCAGAAATTCCACCTGCGATCGCCCAACCCAACTGACCAAAAAAAAAGCACTGGTGGCTAGTTGTCCCCCCCACCAGCCCCACAAGTAAACCAAATATCCCTGGTGGCTAGCAGTCCCTCCCCCCCCGGATCACCTCCTGACTTGTAAAAAAAAAATGCTGGTTCCAATATCGATTCCTCCCCCATCCCCTGTCCCACAATGCCTGGCCCAACATAAGCCCTGGTTGCTAGTGGTCCCTCCTCCACCCAGTCACCCGCCTGGTCTGAAGTGTACAGTATCACCCCCATCCCCTATCTCCATTCATATTGATTTAAAAAATCCTCGGTAGTCTAGTGGTTTATTTCAAACCCCTCCCCATCCCCAATCCCCAGTCCCTGAAAAAATTCTCATTTCCTGGCAGTCTAGTGCCCCCCCCCTCCAGTCCCTAGCAGGTGTCCCACCACTCTGCTCTCTCTCCCATCATGAACCCCAGCTGGCGACCAACACAGCCCTCCTCTCTCTGCCACGGCTGGCAACCCACTGAGCTGTCAATGAATGAGTGCATTCCTGTATTTGTTTTTTTAAGGTATTGCAGTCCATTTAGTTGCATGTTATCCCAGTTTCTATGTGACATATTTAGGTCACATAACTTGAAACAAATGAAGAGAGTTGAGATATTAGATTGTAATTAAAACATAGTAGCAGTGAGATAAAAGATCAATGGCAAATGCGTTTTCTTAATTTTAGCTTGGCTAGTGAAGGTGGCATAAAACAATTATAAATAAACTAATTAAATCAATAGTGTCAGTGTCTTTCCTTAACATTCTCAGTAAAAACTATCATTTTGCCTTACATTGTCAGCCCTTGCATATGAAAAACTCAGAGCGTCAGCTCCCACTCTAGCTGAATTTCTAGATTGCAAGAACGTCATACAGGTTTTGATGTTAAAGTGTTTTTTTCTTTCATGTTGCAGTTTTAATTAATATGTCAGGCAAGAACAAGCAGAGCTGGAGCATATGGATCCTGGTGTGACCAAGCAGAGACATATAGTTAGAGTACCAGGACACCCCCCCCCCCATTTTGCTGAATTAAAGCCTGCAATTTTTAAAAATAACTTCAATAACTTGCCATATCAGGCTGAGATGTCCTTGCTTCCTCTATTTTTATCATTAAAGTAGAGGAAGCGAGAGATAACTCATACTGATATGCGAGATAAATATGATGCTTTTACCTGACCGATGGAGGTGGTCACTTTGCGGAAGTGATCAAGCTTAATCATGGTTCAGCTGGATAATGAGAAACCAAGAGCCCTCAAAAGTATGAAAAGTAAGAATATTGGAGTTATTTTAAAAATTGCAGGCTTTAATGCAGCTAAATGGAGGTACCCAGTGGAGGTTAACTAAATGGCAAGCTCTAAACTATAATAAATGACCTGCCTAAATTAGCTAATGATTTCATTAACACATTTTGCAATACAGTGAGAGGTTCAACATTGTCTTGTCAGATATTTTTACATATTTATATATGTTTTATTTAGTTGCCCATCATGCCTTCATCTCATGGCAGAATTTACTGATGGAATAGAAGTGGACCTCACTCATTCCCAACATTCAGCTGTTTAAAACTTCATTTACAATCCATCTGAGAAAGTTAGAGAGAATGAAAAAGTGAGAGGGAAGGAAGGAAGGAAGGAAGGAAGGAAGGAAGGAAGGAGGAGAGGGAGGGAGGGAGGGAGGAAGGGAGGAGATAGATTTACATTCCTGCTCACTAAGTGATGGAGTGTGTACATGTGTGGGGGGGTAATATATGTCTCTGCCTGTGCTTCCACAAAAACTATCAATCTCCATTCTCCAGATAGGCTCCCTTGCACCTTCTTTGTGTCCCTTGGCATGAGATGAAAATGGGGCATTTTCAGAATGAAAGCGGTATCTTTAAATGGCAAGCCTGCATTCTGTATATTTATCTTGGGTTGCAGTTTCTTTGAAATTTGTTGCTGGTCATTTATCTTGTTTTTTGTGTGTGTATGTGTTTTTTGTTTATGAATAACCCACTTTCTGAGAATATTAGATTTTCTGGGCAGTTACTTTTACAATTTTACTTTTTTGTTTACTGCCATGAGGTAGATGTGTGTGTGTGTGTGTGTGTGTGTGTGTGTGTGTGTGTGAAAGGTAATAACATTTACAGCCATTGTATGGATGTCTCATTTCTAGTCGGGTCACAGTAAGTTAGCTATGATTTATTTTAAGTTCATTTTCTATGTACTAGAAACAATGTCTTTGTAATATTATCAGTTGGGTTTGCTTAGGAACTGCTTATCCATCATGGCGGCCAGTGCTTAAGGTACAGAAAATGATACTATTGCTCAGTAAATGGAAAGCTATATAAAATGTGTAGCGTACACTTACAGATAAAAACACATATAATGAAATAACTATCAAGTACTCTGCTCCTGCCAAAACTACTGTAGTCAGAGTTGGAAACCTGTTTATTACTGGTTGTCCTACTTCTGAATTGTTTTGAAAACATTTTTGTATTGTGACTTTTTTCCTGTATTTTCAGATTATCCTACTGTTATTGACTTGTATATTGTGTACTTTCATTGTCTGTAATACTGTCTTATTCATATGTTTCCCTTTACCCTGGGCCACACCTGGAAATGAACCTCGGCTCAGTGTGCCTTTCCTGGTTACCAAATTTTAAATACAAAATAAATATATGAGTACATTAAGTTGCCAAATTGACTGGTGACCCTCAGAAACTTGGCTCCCATCCATTTACAGATCTGTGTGTGATTTACCGTTTCAAACACATTCCCATGAGAGCTTTATTTATGTTTTCTAAGGTAACATGGTATTACCAGATAAGCATGTAAAGATTAGCAGAAATCTAGTTTTCTTTTGTGACTTGGTGTGAGGAGTCAGAGGTCATTAATGAATATACCCAATGAATACATACACAATATATAGAGTTATAATTACTGGTGACCATAAATATCAACCGGATTATTTTATTGTTAAAAATGCATATCAACTGGATTTCAGGTTATTGCGCTCCAACGGCAACAGTAACCCAAAATCCAGTTGATATGACACTTCATAATAACTCAAAATTAAGTTGATATGACAGTTCCCAAAGTTCAGACTTTAAAACTGTTGCATTCCATTGTTTCACAAGTATTTAAACTGCAGTATTTTCAACTGTGTTTTATTCATGTACAGGTCAATTTCTTCAAAAATAGAACTGCACTCTAGCTAAAAACATCTTTTTCTTTCAAGCTGCTAGAAATACAGTCTAAACCTCCACACCAGCAATTATAAAAAATAAAGGATAGGTAAGTTTGATGTTATGGATTTTTTTCATGCACCCTCTGTGTGTGATGACCACATACATCTCTCAAGCTTCACTCTCAAGGTTTATGGGTCATCACACACCAAGGGTGCATGAAAAAAATCCATAACACACACTTACCTATCCATTATTCTCTATTTAATGAGAATTCTTTTGGAGAAACTATGACAGTTCTGAGATTTCCAGTTTAACCACTAAAAAGCAAATTAAAGCAGTCTACAACTGCAGTTCCTTGTTTATACTAGAACTTTGGTAGGTTTACAAAACCATTAAGAAATCACATTTCAAACCTGTGGTGCTGTGTGTATGTGGGTGGGGTGGCGGGGGCAGGGGGGGGCTTTAATTTTTTTTTTAACCCACTTTCTACACCTTCCATCTTACTGGTAAAATTCTACAGTATATGGCAGTGTATGTGTTTATAATGGATATTCCACACCTTTGTGTTTCTCAGAGTCACATTAACATTCACAGGAAGTTTAAAGTCAATTTTATTCCTGAAGAACTAGGTTTCAAGTAGTTGTTATCCCTTTTAGGACAAGTATCTTTCTTTCAGTTTCTCTCTCCCACTCTTGAGTTCTTAGGGCTGTTATTTTTCCAGTGCTCAATGCCAAGCTGCAGTGTTTGCCCATGCATTCAGGAGCAGCTGCTGTACACAAACAAGCCATGCAAATAGCACTGATAAGAAGTTGCTTTTCCATCTTCACCCACTGCACACTGTGATATAGTGTGCTGATAAAAGAATAAGGCACAATATATGAAGGGAGGGTGGTCCAGTTCAGTCACTCTGTTTCTCCCATTGCCTTTCAGCAGTAGTTCAATGAAACCTCTGATTCTATTTCTACTTATAGATCAAAAAGGTTAGTTATTGTAGTCTGATTCTTTGGCTTTAGCAGACAACCTACAATTATTTGTAACCTTATGTCTCAAGTTAGTTTTCCATATGGTAATTTTAAGCTCTTTGTAATATTTTAGGTGTTCTGTGTTTCTGTACATCAATGAGCTCTCTTGCCAATGGCAATAAACAACCACTTTGGAAGCAAGCATTCACAACTCCTATTGTGTTTAATCCAATTAAATTATGATATTTGAATTTAGAACAGTGAAATAAATGTGTGATTAGCCTATTCAACGGAGGCCACTAGCCACTGCTGGCATGCCTGCTGATGAAGTTCTTCTGAGTGAAGCCTTGGGGCAGTGTGTGAGCTGCAGCACTGTGTTGGAGGTGTGTACTGGAATATATCCCTTTGAACTTTAGCAATTTTGTATGAACATACTGGGCTCAATTCTCAAAGTGGGCTTGGAGTGGTGCAATCTGCACCAAACAGCAGCTTATGCCAAAGCCCAGTGCACCTGGGACCCTGCACCCAATTCTCTATCAGAAATGATCCTGGTGGCTAAGTACCATGGCTTGTGGCAACCATGGTGGTGTGCCAAATAGATGGTACACTGGGGAGGTTTGCCACAATCCATAGGGCTGCTGTGCACTGATCTAGTCCCTGTTGAGCTAGTGGTCCCCTTCCCGTTGAACCCTGTCAAATAACATATGACTGAAACCCCCTCATTGGTGGCATAGGAACCCCCCTCTTTGATCCCTGATGGTGCCAGCCATATTAATAATGTCCCACCCCCTCACCAATCCCCAATGATGCCAGACATATTAATAATTATCAATTACTCCCTTCCTGATCCCCAATGGTGCCAGGCATATTATTAATGTTCCATTCCCCCTCCCCAATCCCTGATGGTGCCAGACATATTAATATTGTTCCATTCCCCCTTCCTGATCCCCAGTGGTGCCAGTATTAATATTACATATCTCCCATACCCCCTGAAACCCGATGTTGTCAGTATTAATAGTAATTATGCCCCATGCTCCCTCAACCCCAAAGGTGCCAGCACTAATATTAATAATCAGAGCCAGAGACCAGCACAGCTCACTTCACACCTCCACAGCTGGCCACCAACTGAACTGTCAAAGAGCCTATTGTTTGTGTGTATTTAAAAAGGAAAAAAGAGACTATGAAAGGAGCTAAGAATAACATCCACCAAGATCTGCCGAGTGAAGTCATTGTGGAAAAGGAAAAAAAATATGCCCATTAAAGGTCAGCAATTTGGAAGAAAGTTTACAAATCTACATTTTACCCACCAAATAAACTGAAGGTTTTTATTAAAGATAATCAATGAATATATACTTCTGTGGGGGAAGCAGCAAAAGATTTATTAGCACAGAACCCAGATTTCTTTAAAGACTAAATAAGGACAGGAAACAAAAATGGACTGAAGCATGTTATAATATAAATGGACTAACTTGTGCAACTAAAACAGTGAGGAAGAGTGTTAAGAGATTTTTTTTAGGTCCTACAAGGCATATCGTGTTGCTAAATGCTTGCATCTACTTGGTTCTACTGTGATGTCTCAGAACTACTATGTATGATAATCAACTCCATTTATGATTAATAGTTATTACCAACACACTATATGGACAGGTATATACAATTGAACTGACTATTTAGTTACACTTAGGACAAGTAAGAGTGATGAAAATTCACTTTTTTCATTTTTTTTTGTTTAGGTTTTGCAAAGTCATATAGTGTTGTTAAACTTCACGTCTATTTGGGTATGCTGAGATGATGCAATACTAAAAGGTATGATTGTTCTTTACTACCATCACAACATAGGGATATGCACATACAATGGAATTAATTATTTATTTACAATGAGGATAAGTAAGAATGATGAAAATATTTTTTTATTTCTTCTCTTCTCTTTTTCTTTTCTTCCTCTCTACTTTCCATATGTCTATACTATACTATACCCAGTGTTTACAGTGACTCATATCGCAAGGTTTTCCTAAGGATCAATGCTATGGGTACCTAAATTTATCAATTAAGGCCTATCTACTTTAACATTTTGAACAGGATTTTGAGGTGACTGAGAAATGGGAAGGTTGAAGGAAGACACTGTAAATGCTTTTTTTGTTATTTTGCCAGTTCACTTCCTCTTGAGAAAAGAATACACAGTGACATCCCCTTCCTCCGGGGCCATTGTCAGTAGGGTGTGTCAGAATAAATGCCACTCTGCACAATGACACATATCGGTGTCATACTCTTAGACATGTATGGGAATAGAGGGATAGCTGGGGGGGATTCTATTAAGGTGGACAGGTACAATACCAAAAAGGTAAAAGGTTGTGCAATAGAATAACTGTGAAAAATAAAGTTAGTATGGTTAAAAAAAACAATAAAAGGAAGTATATGAAATGATGGAACATGGCCTAACTAATGAGTCTCCTGGAGTTGTCATTTCATCTACGAATGTTAATGATATTAATAATATTAAAAAGATAGAATCAATAATGTCATATAAACAGAATAACATACATTTTTTTTATATTCAAAAAACACATTTAACAACTAAAGATCATAAAAAATAAAAAAAAAAAGGTGGATCAACCAAGTTTATTACTCTACCGGGGCATCTAATGGTAGAGGTGTGGCTATTTTAATAGCTTAAAATGTGGATTTCAAATTGATACAACAGTGGAATGACAATGAAGGTAGAATCATCTTAATAAAATGATATTAAATGGTGTTGAGGTCATCCTGGATTCAGTGTATGGTCTCTTTATTGCTTATCCAAAATTTTTAAATAACATAACCAAAACTCTTTGTGAATTTAATGTATCCAATATCATAATTGGAGGTGATTGGAATGCTGTGTCATCTGCCAATAATGATAAATCCAATAAATCAACTATACAGGATAATCAATTATCACTCTTAATGAAACATTTTCTATCACAACATAATTTTTGTGACACATGAAGAATTAATAATCACTACGATAATACATAGGATATTGGGGAAGGGTCTCAGTTTAGGAAATTGGGGAAGGGTCTCAGTTTAGGAAATTGGGGAGGGGTCTCAAGCAAGTAGCTACTTCTGTCACTTTCTCAGAAGTACTACCTATGAGAGGCAAGGGAGAGCATAGAGGTGCGTGCACCAGGAACTTTAACTCATGGTTGAAGAACTGGTGCTGTGAGGAAGGGTTTGGATTCATTGGTGACTGGGGATCTACCTGGAGGGATGGAGGTTTGTTCAAGCCTGATGGCCTGAATCCATCCTGGAGGGAATCCAAGCACTCAATGATAAGTTTAAATGCTACATTGACAAGCATTTAAACTAGCAAAGGGGGGTGGCAGACCAGCAAGGAGGGTACCTACTTGCTCACCCCCCACAGCTAGCAGTGGAACCAGTGAACAAGAGGAGTGGCTATCTCTACAAAGCAGTGTGCAAAAGATGGAGATTAGCGCCCAAGAGGTGGATAGGCAGAAAAGAGGCAAAATTCAGCAGAAGGGCAGACAGCAAGGAGAACCAGGGATAAAGGACAACCAAGGAAGGGGCTGGAGTAGAACAGTGAAACAGTCTATGGAGGTCAAATCATGGACAGCCATGTGTGCAAATGCCAGGAGCCTTAGCAACAAGATGGAAGATCTGGAGGCTGTCATGGTGCAGTCAGACCTGGACATTGTGGCCATCACTGAAACCTGGTGTAATGATAACCACGACTGGGAGATGGCCATACCTGGCTACAACACATTCAGAAGAGACAGGGCAGGCAGGAAGGGAGGAGGAATGGCACTGTATATGAAAAATTACATAAGGGTCACAGAGATCCAGGAGGAACAAAATGAGGGGAGAGATACTGTGGGTTAAGTTGGAAAGGAAAATGGGGCCAGCCATCCACACAGGTGTGGTCTACAGACCACCAGCCCAGGAGGAAGAAACAGATAGGGAGCTGATGCTAGCCATCCAAAGGATGGCAGACAAGGGTGAGGGTAGTACTGAATGGAGACTTCAATATTCCAGACGTGGACTGGAGCATCCCAGCAGAAGCATCAACTAGGAACAGATTTATCCTGGACTCCCTTCAGGGTGCCTTCCTCAAGCAACTGGTCATGGAACCAACTCAGCGGAAGGCAATACTGGACCTTGTGCTCACAAACAGGGACAGTGTGATGGGGGTAACAGTGGGGGAGCACCTGGAGAACAGTGACCACCAGTCATTGTGGTTTGAAATCACAGAAGGAGTAGAACCAAACCACACAAAAACACGTATCCTGGATTTTAGGGGGGCAGACTTTGGGAAAATGGGGAGATACTTGAAAGAGGCATTAAGGGGAATGGGGCAGGAATCAGGGGTTGAGGAACAGTGGGCAGTATTTAAAATGGGGATTACAAGAACAACAGAATTATGCAATAAGCAAGTTAGCAAGAGGAAAAGGAAGAGGAGACCATTATGATTTTCCAAAGAGGTAGCAAAGAAAGTGAAAGCCAAAAAGATTGCTTTCAGGCAATACAAAAAGACACAGGAAGAAGGGGATAGGGAGAAGTACCAGGAGAAGCAAAGGGAGGCAGGGAGGTCAGTAAGGGAATCCAAAGCTCAGACAGAAGAACACATTGCAAAATCAGTGGGTAGAGGGGACAAAACCTTTTACAGGTACATAAGTGAAACAAGAAAGGCAAAGGGAGGGATAGTGAGACTGAAAGGGGAGGATGTGGGCCGCGTGGAGGATGACAACAGTAAAGTTGACATATTGAACAGGTATTTATGCTCAGTTTTTACTGAGGAAGAGGAGGGTAATGGGTCTGAAGGAAGTACAAGGGTTGAGAATGGTGCAGAAATGGACACAAGTCCCTTTATACAAGAAAGGGTCCTGAAGGAACTGGAAGTAATAAGAGTTGATAAAGCAATGGGGCCAGATGGGGTGCACCCCAAGGTCCTTAAAGAACTAAGAGAGGTGGTGGCTGAACCTCTGGCTATCATGTTTAGCCAATCACTGGAAACAGGGAGGTACCCAAGGACTGGAGGACAGCAGATGTAGTCCCCTTATACAAAAGTGGGAACAAAGAGGAAGGGGGAAACTACAGACCAGTCAGCCTCACCTCAGTAATGGGGAAGATCATGGAAGCACTACTGAAGGAGATATTGGTGGAGCATCTGGTTGTCATTGGACTACAGGACCCAAGGCAGCATGGTTTCACCAGGGGGAGGTCATGTCAGACCAACCTCATTGAATTTTTTGACTAGGTGACTAGGGAGGTGGATCAGGGGAGGGCAGTGGACATGGTCTATCTGGACTTCAGCAAGGCCTTTGACACTGTGCCACATAGAAGACTATTACACAAACTGGGGAATATGGGTGGGCAGGACAGTAGTGTGGTGGGTAGGTAACTGGCTGGGTGGCAGGACACAGAGGGTGGTGGTAAATGGCTGTCACTCCACAGAGGAAGAGTGACCAGTGGGGTACCACAGGGATCAGTGCTGGGACCGGTCCTATTCAACATCTTCATCAGTGACATTGCACAGGACCTAGAAGGCAGAATTTCGCTGTTCGCTGATGACACAAAGCTCTGTAACAGAGTAGACACACCAGAGGGTGTAGACAGAATGAGAAGGGACCTGCAGAAACTTGAAGAATGGTCAGGGGTTTGGTAGTTGAAATTCAATGCAAAGAAGTGCAAGATAATGCATATGGGGCACAAAAACCCTGCCACAATATATCAGTTGGGGGGTGAGGATATGGCATGCACTAAGCAGGAAAGGGATCTTGGGGTTATCATCTCTGATGACCTCAAGGTAGGGAAACAGTGTGACAAGGCAGCAGGTAAAGCAAATAGGATGCTGGGATGCATACACAGGGGCATCACCAGCAGGAAAAGGGAGGTCATAATTCCACTATACAAGACACTAGTGAGGCTCCACCTGGAGTACAGTGTACAGTTCTGGAGACCTTACCTATGTAAGGACATAGACAGGGTAGAGAAGGTTCAGAGGAGGGCAACAAAGACGGTGCATGGATTGCATCACAAGTCCTATGAAGACAGGTTGAAGGAACTGAACATGTACTCCCTGGAGGAGAGGAGGGAGAGAGGGGATATGATAGAGACATACAAGTATCTTACAGGGAGGAACAGGGTGCAGGAATACACTATTTTTAAGTGAAAAAGATGTTCCAGGACTAGAGGGCATGGGATGAAGTTGGAGGGAGGATGATTCAGAGGAAATGTGAGGAAGAATTTCTTCACAGAACGGGTGGTGGACAAGTGGAACACCCTGCCAGAGGAAGTGGTGGGGGCTGAAACAATCACGGGATTTAAGAATGCATGGGATAGACATAAAGGAATTCTGGAGGTCAGGGGTAAACATAAACTGAACTTACAAGCTCAAATGGGCAAACTGGGTGGGCCATAGGTCCTTATCTGCTGACACTGTCTATGTATCTATGTATCTATGTATCTATATACCTGAAAAGGTAGACACCTAATAACATATTCTAGAATAGATTACATTTTGGTTAATAAACAGCTTATGAACAGCATAAACCAAACTGAAATTAAGAATATTAATATTACAGATCATGCTGTGTAATTAATAAAATACATACCTACATTAGATAGGAAAAAATTGCCCCAATGGTGATTCGATAACACCTTATTAAAAGAAACAAACTTCATGGAAAAAATTAAATTACATATGCAACAATTTTGGGAAAATACCTATAAAGAAAATATTAATATCTGTTCATTATGGGATGCATTTAAAGTAACTTTAAGAGGGTACATAATTTCCTATGAGATCCAGAAGAGGAGACAACAAAAAAGGAAAATTACAAAATTGGACACTGAAATAACAGAACTTCATTCACAAATACCTGTAAGTATAAATGTGTCAGATTTAAAGAATACGTTGGATCAAAAACTGTTGGGGGAAAAACTATTAATGGAAGAAGTGGAAAAAATGCTTTAAATGTTAAAAATAAACTATTTTATAACACAGATAAAACTGGAAAACTATTAGCATATGCACTAAAAAAAGAACGAGAAAACAACAACATTACTAACATAAAAGATTCAGATGGCAAGACACAAATGAAGGATGCAAAAATCCCAGATGTTTTCTTTTGAGTACTATAAAAACATTTACAATTGTCCATACAATAATAATAACAACAAATCATTTAAACAATATCTGGAAGAAGATAACATTACTCCTGGACCAGGTGGTTATACATCAAATTTTTTTAAGGCTTTTCTAAATGAAATACTTCCTTGGATGACACTTATGGCTGAGAAGATGACAAACGGACTACCTATCCTGAAATCTATATATGAAGCTAACATTATTCTTATTCCTACAGATAATAAAGATTTAACTAATCCAGAAAACGTCAGACCCATTTCTCTGTTAAATAATGACTATAAAATCTTTGCTAAGTTAATAGTTTTGAAAATTCAGGAATACATTCCCAAAATAATGCATTTAAACCAAAAAGGTTTTATAAAAAAAAACAGAAACTGAGGGCCAGCTATTCAAAACTTTGCACCAGGCAAAACCTGTTTGCTCAGGTTTAGCGTGGGATTAGCACGGGTCTGCTATATTCAAAAGGCCAAATAGCATGGGCAAACTGCATTAGCACCAGGCAAAATTATAATGTATGCAAGCGGCAAACTGACATGAATACAGGTGAAATGCTATATTTAGCGACTAGCGCAGCGCTAAGTGGTTTTGCATGACTTAGCATGACACTTAGTGTGGTGCACATTACCACCCAGGAAAAGCTTGTCTTAACCCTGGGCAATCAGCTTTGCATGACACTATGGCTTTGTACGGTGTTTGCGAGGGTTTAGCATGGGTTTTGCATCATCCTAACAAATAAATATGACACATAGATAAAGCCAAACATAGAGGTAGCATGCTGCTAACTGATGGCATCACAATGAAGCCATCATCTGCCACCAGTCCCAGCCATGCCAGGCAGTAAGTGGTGACCCTGCCACCAGTGGACAGCATGGCAGTGTGGCCATACAGCACACACCTGCGGACCACACTTCTGTGGACACCAACAGATGCCAGCACACACATGCAGCACTGTGGCATGGAGGATGTTGAGGGGAGCATGTATGGGTGTTGAGGCTGTGCCACAGACCAGGTGTGGCCACAAGGCTGGGACTCATTATGCAGTGCACATGGGCCAGTATTGGGAATACCCTAACACCAGTGTGCCTTTCAGATAATATATCCCCCCCCCGGCCACATACCGCACAGCTGTACAACTGCCACAGCACACAAAGCCAGAAATGTACATGTCACTGTGAGCATCCCATGCCACAGGTGCAGCATCTGTGGGTCACACAACAGCGTAGCAGTAATGTCCACTGTCAGTAAACACCTGCAGGTTGGGCCTCTCACTGTGTATAGTGCAGTCATCATCACTGCCCTACATGCCATAGGCATTGCTGTGTCCACACACTACTGGCCCCCTTGCTACTGTAGTTTCTGCTGTTCACTGTAGCATGACCTACAATGTGACAGTTGCATGCAGCACCACCACCATCTGTGCCTATGCTGTGTAGTCTCAGTACAGCTGCAGGCAGCAGCACATGTGGAAGTAGTGTTCAAAACTGTATAATATTCCCCAAGCTGTTTGCGCAGCGCTAACATGTTTGCGTGGGTTTAGCGCAGGGCTAAACAGTTAGTCCGGTGTAAACTGCATGCAAATCAGGGCATAATGAGATGCTAATCTGGATATTTGCCCACAGACTACCTAAATAGGCTAATTTGCATGTCACTTTTGAATATGACAAAGTTTAGCACCGGGCAAATGTGTTTGCACCGGGCTAATGGTTCAGCCCCGCGCTTAACCCACACAAACATGTTAGCACTGCGCTAACAGTTCGGGGAATATTTTACAGTTTTGCACACTGTACTTTTACATACACTACTGCCTGTAGCAGTACTGGGTCCACGCATTTGCTGGCACACATATTGGCCACATAGTTCATCTCTACCGAACTTGACATCACTGTGCACTGTGTTGTTGTTGTGGTTTGCACTTCCTGGTTGCCATATTCAGAGCTGTCTTATTCCAGGGCTAAGTTTGCCCTGCACTCCCAGACCAGTTTGCCCGGCCTCATTCCCATGCTATATTCAGAAGCTGTTTGCCCTGGGCTATTCCTTTTGAATATGGCTTGTTTTGTGCTCCAGGCTAAGCTTGCCTGCTGGGCAGTGCTAATTTATCCCCAGGGCAAAGTTTTGAATATCTGGCTCTTAGAATCATAGAATCTTGTCAGCAGAAAAAGACCCTCAGGTCCATCTAGTCTGCCCTTCCCACCCTGTTAATTATTCCATCCCCTAGAAACATATTTGAAGGTTTTGCAGATGTCCAATTTGCCATCTCCTCAGCAACATTAAGCAATACAGAGACAATAACAATTGCATTAGATGCAGCTAAAGCATTTGACTTACTTAACTGGAACTACAGTATATGTTTGCCATCTTGGAAGCATACAAATGTCCACTAAAAATTAGAATTGTAATTAAAACATTATATTTAAAACCAAGAGCAGTGTTCAAAATTAATCAATTTAGATCCCTCATCTTAAATATGAGTAACGGTGTCTGGCAAGGGTGTCCTTTGTCACCACTCTTGTTCATAATAAGTTTGGAGCCTCTGTTTTGAATTGCATAAGAAATGATTACTTAATAACTGGGATTAAATAAAAGGAAATTCAATTAAAAGTTAATGTGTATGCCAGTTATATAATTTTTTAATCCTATTTTGTCCTTCCCCAATCTAATGAACAAATTCTTGAAATTCTCAAAAATTGCAAGATATGAATTCAATAAAAAAATACATGGTTCTACCAATAAACAATAAAATCCCCGATACTAGAATCTTGTTAAATGAAAATATAAGAAACAATTAAATATTTAGTTATATACATTTCTAATAGTATTGGAAAAACTACAGAGGCAAACTTAGCATATTTTTCTGAGTGCGTTAACACCCAATTGGAAAAATGGCAGAACAAATCCCTGTCACTATGGGGCTGAATAGAGGTACTTAAAATGCAGATTCTGCCTTTACTGATGCATCTTGATCAAGGTGCACAGGGTAAAATTCCATTATCATGGACAGAAGAGATTAAACATAAATTTAACATTTTTTATGGTGCGGGGGCTCTCCCAGAATTGCTTAGGACAAATTGATCATGACCAAAGCAGAAGATGGTATGGGTTTTCCCCACCCATTGAGATATTGCAGTGTGACCAAACTTAAACAAATGTTCAGCTGGGCCATCCCCAATCAACATAAATTACATAAACATAATAATTATAATAAGAATGTACAATATTTGCTATCCCTTGAAAGTAATAAAATTCTTGTTCAAAATCTACAACCCTGTCCGAATCAATTTTCCCAAGTGAAGAATCCATGTATAATAATAGGCATGTATCCATGCCTGTTATAAGATAAGTATGAAATGGAACAAAATACATACATACAATAACATAAAATTAACCTCCGCTATAAATGACCAGAAGAACATCTTGAATGGTGTTAAAGCGGGAGAGTTAACAAGTACAGATTTAAGATGTATGGGTTTAATTATTTGGTTAGATTTCACAAAGGATAAAGAAATAAGGACTTGGGAAGACTTTAATAAATGGCTATCCAAGATCAAATACTTAACCCAAGAATTAAATACCTTATGCTGAAAAATATATGTAAGAAATACAATGAACCTCAAAAACCTAACATAAGCAATCAGTTTATAGACATTTATGACATTATGCAAATGTATAAAAAACGTACTGGTAGTATTATTTCTTTATGCTACCATAATCTCAGTAACTAATTGTCAAACAAGTTGGAAAAAATTCTTAAAAAATCAAATAAAAAGTGAGAAGTGGAAATTAATTAGGCCATGGCTGAACATAGCTGGAAAAAGATAAGAATAAAAACTAATAAACTATACACTAAAAATAAAACAATACAGTATAAAATAATTGACAGAGCATACATTAAACCTTATAAGTTAAGCTATTTTTCACAACAGATCAAATCTTCTTGCTGGCATAATTGTGGAAACGTAAAAAAAAAACAATCACTATCATCTGCTATGGAACGGCCCCTATATATTACAATGGTGGGAAAAAACCTGTGCTGAGTCAGAGAAAATTCTGGATTAACAAATTCCCCTTCTAGCACAAATCTTTTTATTTAATTATTTTAAAACTTTAAACTTAGAGCAATAAATCTTGGCTCTTGCAACCATGACACCTAAAAGAATGATTTTAATTGAATGTAATTCACCCAAGCTAACTGAAATTATTTAAACAAATGGAGTATCGGCATGAAAGAGTGTTTTTTTTATTTATTTATTTCACATTTTGGATTAAAAATACCTTTGAGCCCAGGGCTCCTTTACAAAGGTTCCATGTCAAAAAACAGAAGTATAAACATGTAGAGTCAAATTGGAACAGAAAGGTACAAAAAATACAAAAACAAGTTATACATATTGAGGTTAAGGTCAAACATCAATTACATAACAGTACAAGGGTAAGCAAGAACATTATTATTTGGTAGGATACACTTCTTTTTTATTTAGGCAGGGAGGAAGCAGGGAAGGGGATAGTCTGGAGTAGGTCATCGCTTTTGGACCAGGTGAGTCATTTAAGTTGCTAGATTTATATTACTAAGTGCCAACAGGTTTAGAAGTTAGCAGCCAATAACATGCATTGTTTGATGGGTGGGGACAGGGAAGACGAAAGGGGAAAAAATGGATGGGGTGGGCTAGGATGAGAGGAGGGATTGGACTGAGAGGAAAGATTGAGAGGGTCAAGGGTGGGGAATGCTGGAAGGGTAATTTTTTGGGGGAGCTGAGTTCACATTAAAAGCAGTCACAAAGGCTTACTTGAGCCTGTAGCAGATGGAGGTCTTTTTTAAAGGGGCAGATTTTCCCGCATTCAACCAGAGGGGCAGGGAGTTCATTGAACCACTGCAGTCCCCTAACAGCAATGGCACACTGCAAAGGTAGTTTGCCTAAAAGGTACCTGAAGTTTATTAATAGAATGTTTGAAAGATCATAGTAATACACAGGATGGCTTACTAGATACCACATGGAAGAACATAGTAAATCTGTTACCTCCTTTGTTACAAATTTGAAAAACTAAAGGAGGAGACTTAAATGCCACTATAGATTAATAGTATGGAAATATGGCAAAATATACTACTGAGCCACCAAAGAGAAATATAGGGAGGGGAGAGGGGGAGGGCAGTAATATTGGATGATCAAATAATATATATTTCTATAGGTATTATAGAACTATATGGATTATAAAACACACTGTATGATGCCACAATATTACTGAGATAAAACTATAATTAATTTTGATAATAAATTATTTAAAATGAAACTACAACACTACGCCCATTTAAGGTCAAGCTGCTGCAGTACCTGGCCACTCTTAGTAACTGTGACTGCGTCACCTATGCGTAATCCTACTGTTATTGATAGCTTATCTGTCCTGCATAACATCAATCCCCCAACACTTCATCCCTGCCTAGTGTGACCCACTGAGCACTTACCCCCACGTACCCTCTTTAGCCCCACCTTCCTGCTTTCTCTTCACAACGTAACCCCTAATTTTACCTCCTCCCCATTTTCACCCTCACCCCACCCCCACTTTAAAACCCTTTCCCTTATCCCTCTCTCCCCCCATCACCCATCCCTGCCCTATCACCTACTTACGTAACCCTGGGTAGATTCCTATCCAAACCACCCTCTGACTACTCAACCCCTTATTCTGTCACCCCTTTGTCTGTGTCCCCACCCTCCACCTGCTCTCATCTATTCTGTCCTCCCCCTCATTTGGTCACCCCAACTTCTGACCCTCCATAACTCTACCTGCATGCTCTGAAGCTCAGCTACCACTATAAATTGCTTTTCCACCTTAGGTATGCTCTCAGTACTGTTACAATAAAGTTGACCTCTCCTACCTGATGTATTTTAGCTGTACTTGCTTGAATCTGTATCTGTATGTACCATAATGTACTTGCCTGTTGTATATACCCCTGACTGTTTTGTAATGTCTACGTACCTTGTCTATTGCCTTACAGCGTGGAACCTTTGTAAATGAGCTTTTAGCTCAAAGGTGTCATCCAAGATTCCAATAAATAAATAAATAAAAGACACTAATGCTGTTTTGAATAAGATGTATGTATAAGCATGAAAGTCACTATGGTGTGTTTCAACTGTTTTATATTTTATTTTTGAAAAAAGTCAATCAAAAATTGAAACTTAAAAAAAAGGCCTGGTTGTCCTTGTATCATGAAAAAGGGCTGATTTTTAAACTATATTTGCATTTGATCTTTTAGTGAAGTCTGGGCTAGCTCCAGCCAGAATACAATAATAATTACCAGAGATCCCCTTAATTATAATAAGTCCATAATAACCAGTAGAACCAGTTATTATGGCATTTTGTGTCAGTCATTTGTAGCATGCCACCTCATTGGCTGTTACTCTGTATGTGGATGGGCCGAACAGCTGAAGAAACATGAGGGCTCCATTTTTCCATAACCGATGAACCACACTGTTCCTTCACATTTCCCTGTCATATAGATAAAATTTAAATGTGTTACAATATTTATCTGGTTGATCTTGCCTTTATAAGTTTAAACATCTATCTGGTAGATCCTGCCCTTCATAACCATCGAGAGGGGCAAGACGGGCTGCAATGGGAACAAACCATGGCTGACTACTCAGCGTAAAAAAAACAAAAAACAACTTAAGTAAAGTAAAAGGAAAAGAATGCCTGTACTGAAAGGGAGAGACAGGCAGTGTGTGTGTGTGTGTGTGTGTGTGTGGTGTCTGTGACAGAACTGCTCCAGTACCTTAGGCATTCACTCCCTTGCATCAGTAATTATAAAAATAATGCCCATGCTAGGTTTGTGTTATGAGGATTTTTCACACATTCTCAGTGTGTGTGATAATCTTATAAACCCCTTGAGCTTCACTCTCGGTGTTTATAGATTATCACACAAGTCTGGTATGTGAAAATCCCTATAACACACACCTGCACAGGCATTATTCTCTATATAAAATCCAATATGAACAAATAATGTGTCCTAGTTTCAATTATTTAGATACAAGACATTTGCAGCATGTGGAGTTACTCATTTGCAGGTCTGGAGGGGAGACAGGAGTTAGAATTACTCACCAAGTCAGCTGACAGCACAGAATATGGAAAAGGAAAGCAGGAACAGGGATTCTATTTCTACCGCCCCGATACCCGACTGCAACAGTGTGACTCTTACAGTTGCATTCTGAGTTTTCATAAAATTAATTTACCACTGTTTTTAATTACTGGACAGACCTTTTCCAGTACCTGACCATTTCAATTTTGTAGGTCCTAATAAAATCATATGTCTTGGTGCTGGACTAGCAACTCTAAGACTGTCCTGAGGAAAAGTAACAAACAACAAAAAAAAAATTGGCTGAAATAGGTGAATGTTGGCTCTTTTTGATCCACTGCTCAGGACAATGTCAGAGTTGCTAGCTGAAGACTGATGATTTTATTAGGACCTCTTACTGAATAAGGTTTGTCCTGTTACTCCAGTAATTAGAAAACGGTGGTAGAAAATTAACTATAGCATACCTCAAGCCATTTTTGAGTAAATCAATCTTTAAGCCTTTTAGTCTTGGAAGGCTAGGTTTGCTGGCCAAGGCACCTAGCTTCACCTGAGCTCTTTCCTTCTAGCTTGCGTGAAAGGACAGAACTAAGAACCTTACCAGAGTAAGGGAAAGGATTAAGACTTTTGGCCAGGCAGAGTTACTGTGTGCTGTTATTTTTATTTAGTACTCACAGACATTGTTACTGTTTGCTGCTAACATTTTATTACTTTATTTTTCTCTGATTCAAATTGCTGTTGTTGGGTATACCTTCTGCTGCATTATTACAAGGTGTCCCTACAGGTGTGTACTAATAGATTACTGCTGTAATCTTCTGATTCAAAATGTCTTTTGCAAGGTATATATTCTGTTACTGCTTTATTTTTCTCTGTAGCAAAGTGTTTCTTACAGGGTATATCTTCTGTGAAATTATTACAGGTGGTGCTTAAATTTTTGTGACTTTTTATCATTAGGCTAAGCAAAACTACTGTTTGCCCCTATTTCATTTATTTATTTTTTGCTGAAAAGGTTTTTTTTTTGTCTCAGAGGTGTTGCAGTCTCCTTCTCACATTGAAGACAGGGAGAGTGAGAAAGCAGCCACAGCTTCCTTGAATCAAGGAGGTTATTTTCTAGACCACACTAAACTGAATTACTACTGTTTGGACCCATGTAAGTAACTAGTATTGTTTCTGTTTTTGGGGTGGACTTTTCTTAGTTTTAACTTTAATTTGCCTGGGAGGAACTGTAGCTGGGAGATATTTGCAGTCAGTTGTGACTAGACCTGTTACTTAGCCTTTGTGAAATAGGTGTCTGAAAGGAAGGAAGGCACTACCCGGGGTGGAGGGTAAGAGTTGTAGGTGATTGTTACTGGACAGCATAGGTGCTAGGGTACTCTGCACCATGGGATTCAATGACTGGTTGAAAAGCTGGTGAAGAGCTCAGGGATTTGGCTTCATTAGGGACTGGGGCTCCACCTGGAGGGATGCAGGCCTATACAGGCACGATGGTCTGCATCTATCCTGGAGGGAAACCAGGATCCTAGGTGATAGGTTTAAATGCTTCAGTGGAAAGCATTTAAACTAGCCAAGGGGGGAGGCATTGAAGAGGAGAAGGGAAATCCTAGCCCCCCCAAATAATCAGGGTAATTAGTGAGGTAAACACCAAAATAGAGCAGTCAATAGGGAGAAGGGCAGGGGTAAATGGAGAAACAGACAAAGGCAGTAGGAACAGGGATGGGGCAAAAAGAAATAAAGCCATAAAAAATGGAGGGTAATGAGTACCAATGCCCATAGTCTAGGTAAAAAGCTCCCTGAAATGGTGGCCTTGATGGAAGAGGGATGCCTGGATATTGTGGCAGTCACAGAAACATGGTACACAAAGAACCATGACTGGGATGTCAACATACCAGGGGTACACAATCTACAGGAGGGACAGGGAGGGAAGAAGAGGAGGAGGAGTAGCTCTCTATGTAAAGGAAGGGATAAAAGCAACAGAACTAAATGGTAAACAGGGAGGAGAGGAGGCACTGTGGGTCACCCTGGAGACTGGAAATGGCTCCACAATCCACACAGGGGTTGTATACAGACCCCTGTCTCAGGGGGAGGAAATGGACAAGGAAATGATAGAAGGCATCCTTGGGATGAGAGAGAAAGGTGAGATATTGCTGATGGGGCACCTGAATATGCCAGATGTTGACTGGAGTACCTTTGCTGCAGCCACATCCAAGAGCAGGGCCATTCTCGATGCCCTACAGAGGGCATGCCTCAGACAGCTAGTTTTGGAACCCAATCAGGAGAGAGCAATCTTAGACCTGGTACTCTCAAATGGGGATGGAGGAGAGGATCTCTGATCTTGAAGTGGTTAGCCATCTGGGAACAAGTGACCACCAAATAGTGTGGTTCATGATAAACTTAGCTGTAGAGTCAAGCCACACAAAAGTGAAGGTACTGGACTTCAGGAGGGCTGATTTTATCAAAATGGGAGAGTGCCTCAGAAAAGCACTAGCAAACAGGCAAGAAGGTGAGGTGAAGCAACAATTGGGAAACATCAAAACTGCCATCACAGAGGCAACAAGTCTTAGTGTGAATCAAATAAACAAATCAAAACGAAAGAAAAAAACACTATGGTTCTCAAAAGAAGTGGCAGGGAACATAAGGGAAAAAAGATAGCATTCAGGAAGTATAAGTAAACACAGAAGGAGCAGGACAGAGAACTGTACCAGTTAAAGCAGAAGGAAGCAGGTAAGGCAGTCAGAATACCAAAGGCCCAAACTGAGGAAAAGATAGCAAACTTGGTTAAGAAGGGGGAATAAAACCTTTTATAGGTACATTAGGGAGCAAAGAAAGACTAAGGCAGGGATATTGAGGCTGAACAAAGAGGAAGGTGGTTGGGCAGAGAGCGACAGTGAAAAAGCAGGGATACCGAACAAATACTTCTGCTCAGTATTCACAATGGGAAAGCAGGGGGAAATGCCTAATCCAGTGAATAGAAGCACTCTGGATGGGGGGGTTGATATTAGTCTTTTCACAGAAGAAAGGGTTCTGAAAGAACTCTTAAAACTGAAGGTGGATAAAGCAATGGGGCTTGATGCGATTCACCCCAGAATTCTAAAAGAACTAAGAGAAGAACTAGTAACACCACTGACTACCCTTTTCAATAAATCATAGGAGGATGGGCTGGTACCTGAAGACTGGAGGAGGGCAGATGTGATTCCCCTTCACAAAAGTGGGAGCAAGACAGAGGCAGGAAACTACAGACCTGTCAGTTTGACCTCAGTGGTAGGGAAAATGATGGAATCACTTCTGAAGGAAAGAATTGTTGAGTACCTAGAGGCCAGTGGGGCACAGGACCCAAGGCAGCATGGATTCACAGCAGAAAGGTCATGTCAGACAAATTTAATTGATTTCTTTTACTGGGTGACCAAAGCAGTAGACCAGGGAGGGGCTGTGGACATGGCCTACCTAGACTTTAGCAAGGCATTTGACACAGTCCCACACAAAAGATTAATAAACAAATTGGCCAGCCTGGGAGTGGGTCCTAGGGTGGTAGCCAGGGTAAAACATTGGCTGGACAACAGGACACAAAGGGTAATAGTAAATGGGGTCCACAGTGAAGAATGGAGGGTTACTAGTGGGGTACCGCAGGGTTCAGTACTGGGACCGGTCCTTTTTAAAGTCTTTATAAGTGACATTGCAGAGGGACTGGAAGGGAAAGCATGTCTCTTTGCAGATGACACAAAGATCTGCAACAGGGTTGGTACACAGGGTGGGGTGGAAAGGATGAAAAGGGACTTGGCAAGGTTGGAGGAATGGTCAAATGTATGGCAGCTTAGATTCAATGCAAAGAACTGCAACATAATGCACCTGGGAAACAAAAACCCAGGGGAAGAGTACACAATGGGGGGCGAGATACTGACAACAACAGAAATGGAAAGGGACCTGGGGTAGTCATATCAGATGACCTAAAGGTGAACCAGTAATGTGAGAAGGCATTAAAGAGGGCTGGGAGGATACTGGGATGCATAGGGAGAGGCATCACCAGTAGAAAACAGGAAGTTGTTGGCCCTCTGTACAGACAGTTGGTAAGACCACATCTGGAGTACTGTATACAGTTCTGGAGACCCCATCTCCGCAAAGACATAGACAGGGTGGAGGCTGTCCAGAGGAAGGCAACCAAAATGATGCAGGGTCTGCATCAGACGACATAGAAAGAAGGACAAAAGGAACTAAAAATGTATAACCTCGAGGAAAGGAGGGAGAGGGGGGACATGATAGAAACTTTCAAATACCTCAAGGGAATCAACAAAGTCCAAGAGGATAGCATCTTTCAGAAAAAGAGATGTGCCAAAACAAGGAGGCACAATTTGAAGACAGAGGGGGGATGGCTCAGAGGTAATGTGAGGAAGTATTTCTTCACAGAGAGGGTTGTGGATACATGGAACAGCCTTTCTGAGGAGGTCATAGAGTCAAAAACAGTGGGGGAATTCAAGAATGCATGGCACAGACATAAGGCAATTCTAGTTGGGGGTAGGAGGAAGTAGGCTGTTGGTTAACTAGGATCTGCAGCTTATCTGTTAGGTAGGGAAATGGGCAGACTAGGTGGGCCAAGTGGTGCTTATCTGCCATCAAATTCTATGTTTCTCTGTTTCCCTGTTTTTAGTATTTTAAATTGATTGTTTCTGTCTCCTGGGGTAAAATAAGAGGCATTAATATTATGATTTATACCATGGGGTGAGAGCTTTCTCAGTAGGATAACCTGTGTTATTTCCACTGCAGTGAGGATAAATCCTTATGACATCAGCAGAGTGAGGATATCGACATCTATCCATACTCTGCTGATGTCACCAGAGTGAAGATAAATGCACTGCAGCTTGCATTCTAAAGAAAACTGCTTCTGAAAAAGTTTCTCTTTCTTACTGAAGCTGCAACTTACTCAATTAGCTTTGCAAAAGACTCTCACCCATGTCCCACTGTGTTTCTAACATTGCTAGCCCATTACTGGGCTGATCTCAGCTTCAAAACAACCTGAATTCTAAATAAGTCTTTTACAAAGCAGGTTCTGTTTCTTAGTGCTACCTGCAGCAGTTTGTCTTTCTCACTGAGCCTCTGACTCACTCAATTAGCTTTGCAAAACACACTCACCTGTGTTTCTGACTCCCAGTCCATTCAGAACACACACACACACACACACACATACTCTGACAGCACACACAGAATTAGCAGGAAACACACAGACTCAGAAAAAATTTTCCTGCAGCTCTCACCCCTGTGGTATAAATCACACACATGATGGGCAGATCATGGCATATGGAAAATATTCTCACTCCTGCCTCATGAGTAGTGTATTTTCACTCGTGCCTTTGGCACTCATGAGAATACACTACTCACTCTGCAGGAGTGTGAATATTTTCCATATCACACTCCTGCCCATCATGTATCCCCTATTTGTACAATAGGGGTGAGCTGATATCTCCTGTGATAAAAATGTGTATTCTCACCCCAGTGGAATAATTCTTGCTGATGTATGTACTGTGATAATATCTAACATTTATACACACAGTGCATACATCACTAAGATTTATTCCAACAGTGCCTACGTCAGCAACCCATCCCAGCCCGATGTTCCCGTACCAAATTACTATAACATTACTAGTGCATCCCCAAAAAGTCACCTATGCAGCATTTCAAATATTACAACAGTCAGGTACCTCCAGTACTCAAAACACAAGCACTGCACAACTCGGACAACACATTACAGATGCCGATACCTGCACAGTACCCTTATTTTTCTCTACTCTCCTTCTCTGAACAGGACATCAATATAAAGGAAAGGTGAAGAAAGGATGCAGAATTATTGACCCACACAAACTACGACTGACAAATCTGCATGAACAACAGAGCAAAATGCAGTTGAAAAATAACTTGACACACAGGAATACCGCAAAACTCTAGTGAAGTCAAGCGACACCCCCCCCCAAAGATATAAACAGAACAAAGGCAACACACTAAGAGCAAAGCATGGCACGACGGAACTCCCAGAGAAGAAAATACATAAATCACAACCAACAAGGCATGAAATAGCATATACCACATAAGTACAAAAGTAAAGGAATAGTTACCTGAACAGGAAGAAAATATACAGCTGCCACAAAACCTCCACCATTACAAACTCCAGATAAATCCCGCCCCCACATGGAAAAGAACCAATCAACAAGTGACCTCCACACACACAATCGATCAGAACATTGCCAGTTAACCCATTCAGAAAAAACAACCAATGAAAACACTACAACTACCTCCATTGAAAAAAATAAAAAAAACTCAGCAGCACACAACTCAAGTGGAGCAAAACCACTAGATGAAATAACACCCACAGTATAGAATCAAAATAACTTACAAGAAACCTAACTTAAAGCAGCAAAACATACTTGTGGCCCTATTGCATAAATCGCACACATGAAGGGCAGCAGTGTGATACCAGGAATATTTGCATTCGTGCATAGTGACTTCGGGTAATAGCACTCGTGGCTCCACTGTGCTCCACCACTTGTGATATTACTCAAGGTCACTCTGCACTCATGCAAATATTTCTGGTATAACACTGTCACCCATCATGTATCTCCTATATATGCACTGCACTTCAGTTCTAATACATTACATCACATCATTTTATATCTCGACCAGTCCAGTCTTTCTTCCTTGAAAAAGAAGGGCACACTGTCTGGCCTAGCACATGGAACTGGCATTTCTTGGTCCAAGAATTTCTCCTCTGTGGACTGGCTGGCTGGCTGAGTTGCATTCACTGCTATGGGCCAGCTGGTTGAAGTGCACTGAATAGCTGAGTTGAGCTCTTTTTTTTAATTTAATAAAATAAGTAAATTACAGCAGCTCTGGGTTTTCAACCACAGCAGCAATAGCAGTTATGGTGTGGCTGATGTCACGGGCAAGTCTGGTCAGATCAGTCAGGCTCACTCAAGGTTGCTGCAGTGGCACTGTCTTAAATTATCTCTCTCTCTCTCTCTCTCTCTCTCTCTCTCTCTGGTGGGAGGCGGCTTCTAATGCAATTTATCTCCATTGTTTTGGAACTCTCCTAGGCTATAAGAGGTCCAAGAGCTCTGGAGGGAACTTCTTAAGCTCTGACCACAGACCTGAGAGAGGACAGAAAAATTCAAGGGGAGTGGGTGGAAGTGGTAAAGCAGCAACAGACCAAGCTTGCAAGTGAGCACACTAGGATAGTTTAGATGGGGTGTTCACATCAGAACATATGATTCACGCATGCTTGCCATGTGCAACACAATACAGTAAACATGGGGAAACAAGTTTTGTATTTGGCATGGGCCGTTTGCCAATATTTTTCAAGACAAAGGCAAGGGAATTCAGAAAGTCAGGACCTGAAATGATAAACATCGGAAAATCGGGACCTCCTGGGCAAATCAGGACACTTAAGAGGTATGTGTGTGTCAGAGAGACAAAGCAATTAACTCATCAACCATATTTTTTCTACAAGAGATGTTTGAAATGATTCAGGGAATCAATCTTCAGGAATAACTTGGCAAACATAATCTGGCAGAGTTTCGACTTGGTCCTGTCAATACATACAGCTGTTGAAATTTTCAACTATCAAGTGCTGAGGATCATAAATTGGCATGCACCCCTAGTTAAATATATAGCACAAACAAGAGAAATTGTTCCTATTGTAACAATGAACAAAATCATCACTAGAGATGTGGTGACTTCAAACTTTTCCAGCAAAGTTCATGCAAAGTGGCAACAATTTGCACTTAGTGGAGCTTCACAAAGCTTCCACAGACCAGAGAAACTTTGACTTTGCCAGAATCATGAAGTTTTTGTCACAAACTGTGGAATTTTCTGGGCCAAATTCTGCACTTAGTGGCAAAATTCCACAAAATGTGAGAATTAATTCATGGAGCAAAGTTTGCCAACTTTGCCCATCTCTAATCAGCACTGAGGGACAGAGATACACAATGGGCCAAAGCCAGGTCTACTAAACCTCCACACAACTTACTGACCTTTAGGAAAATAAGAAACCAATGCACCAAACAAATTCAGGCAGCTAAAACCAACTTTTATTTAACACTTTTGAAAGAAACTAAAAAAGATTCATTTACATTTTGGAAGTCAGTTAAGACATTAGGTATTTCCCTACATCATTGCAAAAGCATCTGTTACTTGATAAGTTAATTATTGATACTGTATGGTCAAGGATCTTAAAGGAGCACTACAACCAAAATTTGCAAAAACATATATTGTGCAGAGTGTTTTGATTTGTGTGTTTAAGCCTGGTGTTCCCTTCCCTTTGTTTGCTATTATGAGTTTTTTCTCAATTTGCCTACTAGTTTTATGGCCTTTCCTACTAGTTTTATGGCCTCTGGTGATCTCCATATTACCATGATTTATTGCTCCTCTTTCTACCTACAATGCCTTCTGTCCCATGTGACCGTGATGCATCCGGGACCACAGATTCAGCAAGTACTGGTTTACAGTCAATTTTATAGCAGTTCAGCTATAATTCTGAGTCACTTTCCTTACCCGGTAGGCACAGAAGGCTACAATTTACAGCTTAGAAATTACCTGAGGTCTAACTGAGTGGGTATTCTGTAAGAAAACTCTTAAAGTCTTTACGAATTATAGTACTGATAGGGTGATTTGTATGCTTTTTATGGCTGGGTATAGTTTGATGAAATTAAAACCATTGAAAGCAAAACATTTACTCCTGCTGACTAAACCTAGGCAAACATATAGAAAACAAAAATATTGAATAAGAGTTATTTAGTTGAGGCCAGAACATCAGGCTTCTATCTTCAGATTACTGCTACAGTACTTTCCTTCACTGAATCAGTGGTCCTGGACACATCACTGTCATGTGAGCCAAGAGGTATTGTAGGACAAAGAGGAGCAATAAACCAGTCTAACAGGGAGAGCCACAGAGTCCATAAAACTAGTAGACAAATGTAGGAAAAAAACTCCTAATAGCGCACAAAGGGAAGGACACTAGAGATGCAGTGAAATTTTATTTCACCATCGAAATTCCAATGAAATTGGGAATTTTGCCCAGCGAAATATTTTGCAAAATTCGTGCATTTCACCAGAATTTAGCCAGTGTGAAATGTGTAATTTTGTGTATGAAAAAATAAAAACCAAAGTGTTTTCCCCCCTCACATCCTCTCAACATGAAAATCTTTATCACCCCCAAGACCCCACATCCCTAATGCCAAGTGATCTCACCCCTAGCCAATTGCCAGCCCACAATGTGAAAATATCCCCCATGTCCGGATCCTGTCCTCAGCAGTTGTGGTGTTGTGAAAACTGCCCTCATTTCCACCACCCCCTCCTCAAGTTATGACAGCCTGTCCATATCTTTCAGGTGCCGTCCGGTGCTATGGAGCTGCATGTGAAAGAGAGAGAGAGAGAGACACACACACGCACACAAGATGGCAATGGTGATATGACTGGAGAGAGAAACAAGAGAGCCACAGTGGCAGCGTGTGTTTGTGTCTCTCTCTTGCTCAAAGTTTAAAAACTGGATTTACCTCAGAATGTAAGATTTTATTATAGTCCACCCAAATTATCCACTGACAGAAGTTTGTTTAGGAGGGGTAATTTTTGTAGAACATGCACCTGTGTCATGCCCTCCTCTCCCACTGGCAACCACCCATATCAGTGTCAGCTCCCCCCCCCCGGCCCCAGCTGCAACTGTGTCCCCAGAGTCCCAAACCCTACATCGGACTCCATTGCCGCATCATGCTGTCAACAATAGGTGCAAAAGTTGCCACAGCAGTAATACACCTTTGCCTTTGCAGCCCAACCCTGCAGCCTGTAAATTAGGTTCTATTCTCCCTCCTTACTGGAAAGTCACAAAGGCACCCAGGTGGATACAGAAAGTACAATCCGCACTGATCACCACCTTCAAATGCCCTGTCAATTCCCCTACTGTCACTCCCATGCTGAAACTCAGTTCACCATCACTCACTCACCAAGACTGGGAGAGCAGTGCTGCTAAAGTCATCAGGCTGTTGCCAGTCCCATGCAGTGGCAATTGTCCCTGCCCTCCTGGTTGCTGCCTCTAGTTTCCATGTGCTGCAAACTATGGAAGTAATGAGGATAGCCACTCACCCATCATGGGGATCTGCACCCTCCTGGTTGCTCTGTTACCCTTCAAGAGGCTGAGCAAAATGAAACAGCATGTGAAGCTGAATGAAAGTGTGACACAGACAATGGTTTCAGTGAGACAACTGGAGCAGCATGCAAACAGATGTAAGTTAAAAGCCGTATATGTGCATATAGGGTAACATACGGAATGTGTGCCTTGAAGCTCATTAAGCTGTGGGGGATAAAAGTGGGAAAGACAAAAAAAAAGGACAGAAGTGCATTGTAACAAGTTCAAGGCATCATGGGACAGTGAGAGAGAGAGTGTGTGTGTGTGGCAACAGGTCAGTGGGTAAGGTAGACAGAGAGCATCAGACAGCAGTTTCATCAGCAGATGTTTTCTGTGCTGTGGTCGTTGCAGGGACAGGGTGACAGAGAGCAAGAGAGAGTGCAGCAACAGGTCGGTGGGTAATGCAGAGTGGTGGTGGGGATTCTTTATATTGTGGGCCGGCAATCGGCCAGGGTGGTGAGACCACTAGATACCAGGGATGTGGGGTCTTGGGGGGATAAAAATTTTCATGTTAGCATTGATTGGAGGTGGGGGGTCACTTTTTAATTTTAAATATCATCATTCCCCTGGCTCTCTCAAATGTGGAATTTCACCCACTGGTGGGGAAATTCCACATTTCACTGGGGAAGGGGATTTCGCACCTCCGAAATATAGAAACATAGAAACATAGAAGTTGATGGCAGATAAGGACCGCAAGGCCCATCCAGTCTGCCCATTTCTTTTTCTACCTAATAAATGTGCCATCGGCCTTTGCTCTGTCAGTGGCCTATCTATTCATACTCATTTGTATTGCTCCCTTATGCCTATCCGATGCCTATTTGAAGCCCTGCACTGTATTCATAGCCACCACTTCTTGAGGTAGGCCATTCCATGCATCCACCACCCTTTCTGTGAAAAAGAATTTCCTCACATTCCCCCTTAATAGGCCCTCTAATCTCATGCTGTGTCCTCTTGTCCTGCTATTTTTCTTATATTTAAACATGTTAGACTCTTTCACCTTGTTAATGCCCTTAAGGTGTTTGAATGCCTCGATCATATCACCTCTCTCCCTCCTTTGCTCAAGGGTATACATATTGAGCTCTGTTAATCTGTCCTCATACATCTTCTGATGCAGTCCCTGCACCATTTTGGTTGCCCTTCTCTGGACTGCCTCAATTTGGTTAATGTCCTTGTGAAGGTGTGGCCTCCAATACTGCATGCAGTACTCCAGATGGGGCCTAACCAGTGTCTTATAAAGAGGGATTATTACCTCCCTCTCACGACTTGTGATACCCCTACTAATGCACCCTAACACACCCCTAGCCTTACCTACTGCTTTAGAGGTCTGCGTGGATGATTTCAGGTCATCAGTGGTGCTGATGATGCCCAAGTCTCTTTCTTCCTTTGTGACTGCTAGCAACTCCCCTCCCAGACTATAGGTGGCTTCAGGGTTTCTCTTCCCTATGTGCATGATCTTGCACTTCTTTGCATTAAATCCCAGTTGCCACTCTTCTGACCATTTTGCTAGTTTATCCAGATCTCTTCTCATTCTGCCCACCCCATCTGGATCATCTACTCTGTTGCAGATCTTGGTGTCATCTGAAAACAGACAAGCCTTACCCTCTAGTCCATCTGCAAGGTCACTAATGAAGATGTTCAAGAGGACTGGCCCCAGGACTGATCCCTGAGGTACCCCACTTGTGACTTGCATCTCTTCTGACTGTATACCATTTACCACCACTCTCTGTTTTCTGCCCTTCAACCAGTTTACCACCCAGTTGACCAACTTCTGACCCACCCCGAGCCTACCCAGCTTATTTATCAATCTTCTATGTGGAACAGTGTCAAAAGCTTTGCTTGAAGTCAAGGTGAGCGACAACAGCTGCTCCCCCTTGGTCCACCACTCTGGTTACCCAGTCAAAGAAATCTATGAGATTAGTTTGACAGGACCTTCCTTTTGTAAACCCATGCTGTCTTGGATCCTGTGACCCTATGGATTCCAGGTGTTGCACTACCCTTTCCTTAAGGAGTGCCTCCATAATCTTGCCCACTACTGAGGTAAGACCGACTGGTCTGTAGTTCCCTGCCTCCTCCCTGCTACCACTCTTGTGGAGCAGGATCACATGAGCCCTTCTCCAGTCTTCTGGGACCTCTCCTGTGCTCAGAGACTCACTAAACAGTTCTGCTAATGGCTCTGCTAGTTCCACCTTTAGCTCCTTAAGTACCCTGGGATGTATGCCATCAGGTC
Organism: Neoceratodus forsteri; assembly: GCA_016271365.2. Lineage (NCBI taxonomy): Eukaryota > Metazoa > Chordata > Ceratodontiformes > Ceratodontidae > Neoceratodus > Neoceratodus forsteri. The sequence goes on along the minus strand of CM057450.1, from coordinate 1,168,096,905 downwards.
CCATTGCCTAATTCACCCTGAGCTTAGCAAGCTCTTGTAGGACCCTTTCTTTTGTGAAGGGAGCAGTGCTCACCTCCCTCCCCCCTGTGTCCATGGTGCTGAGCTGTGGACCCTGCCCTACCTTCTCTTCAGTAAATACTGAGCAAAAGTATCTAGTTAGGATAGATGCTTTTACAGGGTCCTCCTCCTCACATGCTTCCTTTTCTCCATTAAGCTTAGCAATACCCCCTCTGGACTTTCTCGTTTCACTAATGTATCTATAGAAAGTCTTGTCACCTTCTTTTACTGTTCATGCTAGTGTTTCCTCAGTTTGGGACTTTGCCTGCCTTACTGCCTTCCCTGCTTCCCTTAGGGAAGTTTGGTATGCCTCCCTATCTTCATCCCGCTGTGTTCCCTTATATTTCTGTATTTGAGAACCAAAGTGGTTTCCTTCTTCTTTTGCACTTCCTTTTCTGTCTAACACAATGGGATGTTGCTTCAAGTATTGCATCCTTAATGCTTGCCCGCTTAGCCTGTACCCCATCACCTGTGCTTCTTTTTGCCAGGGCTAGCTTAACTCTGTTGACCATCTTATCAAAGTCAGCTCCTCTGAAGTCCCATATTTTTGCCTTGGAATGGGATGATTTAGATGTAGTAGCCAAACTGAACCATACCATGTGATGGTCACTGGCCCCCAGGTGACCTTCTACCTGGAGATCTGTGATCCCTTCCCTGTTAGTCAGTATTAGATCTAGGATAGCCCTGTCTCTTGTGGGTTGTTGTACCAGTTGTTTGAGGCCCTCCCCCTGCAGGGAATCCACTATGTGTCTAGTTCTGGCAGATGTTCCTGCTGGTATTGACCAATCTGTATCTGGCATGTTGAAGTCTCCCATTATCAGAACCTCCCCTTTAGCTGTCATGTTTTGTATATCTTCTAACAGTAATGTGTCTATGTCCTCCCCTTGGTCTGGGGGCCTGTAGACAACCCCAGTTCTTATGGCTGTCCCATTTCCTGTTTCAGGGTGACCCACAGTTCTTCTGGCTCCTTATGTGTATTCTGAATTTCTGCAGCTTTGATATTTTAATTGACATACAGGGCCACCCCCCCCCCTTTTTGCACCACGGTCTCTTCTGAACAATACATAGCCAGATACTGAAGTCTCCCAAGTGTGGTTACTGGTAAACCACGTCTCACTAATTGCTACTATGTCTAGTTTAGCCTCTGACATTATTGCCTGCAGGTCTGGAATCTTATTCCCCAGGCTGTGAGCATTTGTGTACATGATGTTCCATTGGCCAGGTTTCAGTGAGTTAGTTGTTGGGTGAGGTTTGGCATTACCCCTGTGCGTCGTATGGGGAGACAAACCTTTTTTCTTACCTGGTGATGCAAATGAACTGCAAACATGCTGAATCCCTGTTTGACCACTAGCTGAGGGAGGAGGGGTGTTCTTCCCATTCGATGTATGGGGTGCTGCACCTCTCTCCCCATTTGCTATTTTAAATATTCTGCAAAGACATCAAACTTCTGCCCCAATGCACTGACTCCCTCCTTAGTCAGATGCAGTCCATCAAATTTAAAGAACTTTCGCTCCCAGAACTGTTGCCAGGTCCCTACAAATCTGTGTCCTTTTTCCTGGCACCAGCCCTTGAGCCACGTGTTTAGCTCCCTTATCTCCCCTTCTCTGACCTTCCATCCATCTGCCCCCTCTACCAGACTGGCAGGATCTCAGAGAAGGAGACGCCAGATGAAATGGATGATAGTTTGTCACTCTGCCTGGTCAGGTGTTCCTTGGTCTCCACAACTGACCGGCTGGTGATATCATTAGCCCCTATGTGTATTAGGACATCAATGTTTTCTCCTGCTTTGTGAACAATTTTAGCAATGCGGTCAGTGTCTCTTCATGCTGATGTACCTGGGAGACATCTGACCAGTACCCCTGGCTGGAGATGGATATCAACTCCCCGAATCATGGAGTCTCCTATGATCAGAAGTTTTTTGGATTTCCTTTTTGCTTTTTTTGTTTTGGTTCCTGATTTGGGTGAGTTTTGTTGTACTAGCTTCTGTGCCGCAGTGTCCTGCTCTGCAGTGTCTTCTGCCTCTTTGTTTAATTTCAGAGATAGAGGCAGGTACCTGTTTGTAGTATTTATATGGCTTTTGGAGGTAATATGTTGGAGAGCAGAGAGTGATGGGGCACGTGATTTGCCCCTTCTAACCACCTGTCAACCTCCTGGACCAACTACCCTCTGCGGTCGAGGTTTTTCAGTTGGATGCTGGGGAAATGGCGGGTAGTTCTTATAGTGTATTTCCTCTTGAATATGAAATTTGAGGCGTGCAATCTCTGCCCATGCTGCCCGGAGCTGAGCAATAAGATCTCCAATGGCCCAGCATGTAGGACAGTGTCCTAAATCCTGTAAGACTGTCCTTCTGAAAATTGTTCCACAGTACCTACAGTTAATGATATCCATTCCAGATAAGTTGCTTGGTTTATAACCTAGTCAGAGTAATTAGAAGGAAAAAAAAATGCAAGTAATGGTTTGATTGTGTTTTGTTTTCATTTTACTTGTTATAACAAGTTAAATTACTAGTGCCCCTGTAAAAGAGTTCACCTAGTGGATGTCCCACTGATCCGCCCCTTCCTACTGTGCCACAGGAAATGTCACAACTGTGGTACCCTATAAAAGGAGTGTAGTGTGGGGTGGTTGGGGATGGGGGTGGGTGGCTGGGCCCTTCCCCTGCCAAAAAAGAAGAACCATGGACCAAAGAACAAGGAGGCAAGAGCAGAAACAATCAGTCAACAACAAATGCAGTAACCCTGAAAGCTTATCCCAATGTTAGATAAAACTGTAAAACCTGTAAAGCACCACCTGTAATAATTTTAGAGAAGATATACACTGTAAGAAACACTTCTTACAGAGAAAAATAAAACAAAGAAATGTTAGCAACAAACAGTAGCAATCCCTGTGAGTAAAAAATAAAAACAACACCACACAGTAAATCTGCTTAGCCAAAAGAAGTCTTAATCATTTTCCCTTGCTCTGGTAAGTTTCTCTACTCTGCATTTCAAGCAGTCTTAGAAGGAAAGAGCTCAGGTGAAGCTAGGTGCCTTTGCCAGCAAACCAAGTCTTCTACCTGCAAGATATCAACTAACCTGACCTTTAAACTCTTCTTTCTGTTGGAAATTAATGACAGTTTGCCAGCTCCAGCTTCAATGTGAGAAGGAGACTGAAACACCTCTGAGACAACAAACCTTTTCAACAACAACAAAAAAAAACAAGAATAAAATAAAACAGTGTCACAGTAATTTTGCTTAGCCCAATGATAAAAAAGTCTCAAAAATGTAAGCTCCACCTGTAATAATTTCAGAGAAGATATACCCTGTAAGAAACACTTTGCTACAGAGAAAAATAAAGCAGTAACAGAAGATATACCTTGCCAAAGACAATTTGAATCAGAAGATTACAGCAGTAATCTGTTAGCACACACCTGTAGGCACACCTTGTAATAATGCAGAAGAAGGTATACCAGCAACAACAATTTGAATCAGAGAAAAATAAAGCAATGAAATGTTAGCAACAAACAGTAGAAGTCCCTGAGAAAAAAAAAACAACACCACACAGTAAATCTGCTTAGCCAAAAGAAGTCTTAATCCTTTTCCTTTGCTCTGGCAAGTTTCTCTACTCTGCCTTTCAAGCAGTCTTAGAAGGAAAGAGCTCAGGTGAAGCTAGGTGCCTTGGCCAGCAAACCAAGACTTCTACCTCCAAGATATCAACTAACCTGACCTTTTAACCCTTCTTTCTGTTGGAAATTACTGACAGTTTGCCAGCTCCAGCTTCAATGTGAGAAGGAGACTGAAACACCTGTGAGACAACAAACCTTTTCAACAACAACAAAAAACAAGAATAAAATAAAACAGTGTCACAGTAATTTTGCTTAGCCCAATGATAAAAAAGTCACAAAAATGTAAGCTCCACCGGTAATAATTTCAAAGAAGATATACCCTGTAAGAAACACTTTGCTATAGAGAAAAATAAAGCAGTAACAGAAGACATACCTTGCAAAAGACAATTTGAATCAGAAGATTACAGAAGTAATCTGTTAGCACAAACCTGTAGGCACACCTTGTAATAATGCAGAAGAAGGTATACCAGCAACAACAATTTGAATCAGAGAAAAATAAAGCAATGAAATGTTAGCAACAAACAGTAGCAATCCCTGTGAGAAAAAAATAAAAACAACACCACACAGTAAATCTGCTTAGCCAAAAGAAGTCTTAATCCTTTTACTTTGCTCTGGCAAGTTTCTCTACTCTGCCTTTCAAGCAGTCTTAGAAGGAAAGAGCTCAGGTGAAGGTAGGTGCCTTGGCCAGCAAACCAAGTCTTCTACCTCCAAGATATCAACTAACCTGACCTTTTAACCCTTCTTTCTGTTGGAAATTACTGACAGTTTGCCAGCTCCAGCTTCAATGTGAGAAGGAGACTGAAACACCTGTGAGACAACAAACCTTTTCAACAACAACAAAAAAACCAAGAATAAAATAAAACAGTGTCACAGTAATTTTGCTTAGCCCAATGATAAAAAAGTCACAAAAATGTAAGCTCCACCGGTAATAATTTCAAAGAAGATATACCCTGTAAGAAACACTTTGCTACAGAGAAAAATAAAGCAGTAACAGAAGACATACCTTGCAAAAGACAATTTGAATCAGAAGATTACAGAAGTAATCTGTTAGCACAAACCTGTAGGCACACCTTGTAATAATGCAGAAGAAGGTATACCAGCAACAACAATTTGAATAAGAGAAAAATAAAGCAATGAAATGTTAGCAACAAATAGTAGCAATCCCTGTGAGTAAAAAATTAAAACAACACCGCACAGTAAATCTGCTTAGCCAAAAGAAGTCTTAATCCTTTTCCCTTGCTCTGGTAAGTTTCTCTACTCTGCCTTTCAAGCAGTCGTAGAAGGAAAGAGCTCAGGTGAAGCTAGGTGCCTTGGCCAGCACACCAAGTCTTCTACCTCCAAGATATCAACTAACCTGACCTTTTAACCCTTCTTTCTGTTGGAAATTACTGACAGTTTGCCAGCTCCTGCTTCAATGTGAGAAGGAGACTGAAACACCTCTGAGACAACAAACCTTTTCAACAACAACAAAAAAAAAGAATAAAATAAAACAGTGTCACAGTAATTTTGCTTAGCCCAATGATAAAAAAGTCACAAAAATGTAAGCTCCATCTGAAATAATTTCAGAGAAGATATACCCTGTAAGAAACACTTTGCTACAGAGAAAAATAAAGCAGTAACAGAATATATACCTTGCAAAAGACAATTTGAATCTGAAGATTACAGCAGTAATCTGTTAGCACACACCTGTAGGCACACCTTGTAATATGCAGAAGAAGGTATACCAGCAACAACAATTTGAATAAGAGAAAAATAAAGCAATGACATGTTAGCAACAAACAGTGGCAATCCCTGTGAGTAAAAAATTAAAACAACACCACAAAGTAAATCTCCTTAGCCAAAAGAAGTCTTAATCCTTTTCCCTTGCTCTGGTAAGTTTCTGCACTCTGCCTTTCAAGCAGTCTTAGAAAGAAAGAGCTCAGGTGAAGCTAGGTGCCTTGGCCAGCAAACCAAGTCTTCTACCTCCAAGATAACAACTAACGTGACCTTTTAACCCTTCTTTCTTTTGGAAATTACTGACAGTTTGCCAGCTCCAGCTTCAATGTGAGAAGGAGACTGAAACACCTCTGAGACAACAAACCTTTTCAACAAAAAAAAAACAAGAATAAAATAAAACAGTGTCACAGTAATTTTGCTTAGCCCAATGATAAAAAAGTCACAAAAATGTAAGCTCCACTTGTAATAATTTCAAAGAAGATATGCCCTGTAAGAAACACTTTGCTACAGAGAAAAATAAAGCAGTAACAGAAGATATACCTTGCAAAAGACAATTTGAATCAGAAGATTGCAGCAGTAATCTGTTAGCACACACCTGTAGGCACACCTTGTAATTATGCAGAAGAAGGTATACCAGCAACAACAACTTGAATAAGAGAAAAATAAAGCAATGAAATGTTAGCAACAAACAGTGGCAATCCCTGTGAGTAAAAAATAAAAACAAGACCACAAAGTAAATCTCCTTAGCCAAAAGAAGACTTAATCCTATTCCCTTGCTCTGGTAAATTTCTCTACTCTGCCTTTCAAGCAGTCTTAGAAGGAAAGAGCTCAGGTGAAGCTGGGTGCCTAGGCCAGCAAACCAAGTCTTCTACCTCCAAGATATCAACTAACCTGACCTTTTAACCCTTCTTTCTGTTGGAAATAACTGACAGTTTGCAAGCTCCAGCTTCAATGTGAGAAGGAGACTGAAACACCTCTGAGACAACAACCCTTTTCAACAAAAAAAAAAGAATAAAACAAAACAGTGTCACAGTAATTTTGCTTAGCCCAATGATAAAAAAGTCACAAAAATGTAAGCTCTACCTGAAATAATTTCTGAGAAGATATACCCTGTAAGAAACACTTTGCTACAGAGAAAAATAAAGCAGTAACAGAAGATATACCTTGCAAAAGACAATTTGAATCACAGGATAATAGCAGTAATCTGCTAGCACACACCTGTAGGCACACCTTGTAATAATGCAGAAGAAGGTATACCAGCAACAACAATTTGAATCAGAGAAAAATAAAGCAATGAAATGTTAGCAACAAACAGTAGCAATCCCTGTGAGTAAAAAAAAACAACACCACACAGTAAATCTGCTTAGCCAAAAGAAGTCTTAATCCTTTTGCCTTGCTCTGGTAAGTTTCTCTACTCAGCCTTTCAAGCAGTCTTAGAAGGAAAGAGCTCAGGTGAAGCTAGGTGCCTTGGCCAGCACACCAAGTCTTCTACCTCCAAGATATCAACTAACCTGACCTTTTAACCCTTCTTTCTGTTGGAAATTACTGACAGTTTGCCAGGTCCAGCTTCAATGTGAGAAGGAGACTGAAACACCTCTGAGACAACAAACCTTTTCAACAACAAAAAAAACCAAGAATAAAATAAAACAGTGTCACAGTAATTTTGCTTAGCCCAATGAAAAAAAAAGTCACAAAAATGTAAGCTCCACCTGTAATAATTTCAAAGAAGATATACCCTGCAAGAAACACTTTGCTACAGAGAAAAATAAAGCAGTAACAGAAGATATACCTTGTAAAAGACAATTTGAATCAGAAGATTATAGCAGTAATCTGTTAGCACACACCTGTAGGCACACCTTGTAATAATGCAGAAGAAGGTATACCAGCAACAACAATTTGAATCCGAGAAAAATAAAGCAATGAAATGTTAGCAACAACAGTACCAATCCCTGTGAGTAAAAAATAAAAACAACACCACAAAGTAAATCTGCTTAGCCAAAAGATGTCGTAATCCTTTTCCCTTGCTCTGGTAACTTTCTCTACTCTGCCTTTCAAGCAGTCTTAGAAGGAAAGAGCTAAGGAGAAGCTAGGTGCCTTGGCCAGCAAACCAAGTCTTCTCTACCTCCAAGATATCAACTAACCTGACATTTTAACCCTTCTTTCTCTTGGAAATTATTGACAGTTTACCAGCTCCAGCTTCAATTTGAGAAAGAGACTGAAACACCTCTGAGACAATAAACCTTTTCAACAAAAAAAAAACAAGAATAAAATAAAACAGTGTCACAGTAATTTTGCTTAGCCCAATGATACAAAAGTCACAAAAATGTAAGCTCCCACCAGTAATAATTTCAAAGAAGATATGCCCTGTAAGAAACACTTTGCTACAGAGAAAAATAAAGCAGTAACAGAAGATATACCTTGCAAAAGACAATTGAATCAGAAGATTACAGCAGTAATCTGTTAGCACACACCTGTAGGCACACCTTGTAATAATGCAGAAGAAGGTATACCAGCAACAACAATTTGAATCAGAGAAAAATAAAGCAATGAAATGTTAGCAAAAACAGTAGCAATCCCTGTGAGTAAAAAAAAAAAACAACACCACACAGTAAATCTCCTTAGTAAAGAAGTCTTAATCCTTTCCTTGCTCGGTAAGTTTCTCTATCTGCCTTTTCAACAGTCTAGAAGGAAAGAGCTCAGGAGAAGCTAGGTGCCTTGGCCAGCAAACCAAGTCTTCTACCTCCAAGATATCAACTAACCTGACCTTTTAACCCTTCTTTCTGTTGGAAATTACTGACAGTTTTCCTCCTCCATCCAATGTGAAGGAGACTAAAAACACCTCTGAGACAACAAACCTTTTCAACAACAACAAAAAGAAAACAAGAATAAAATAAAACAGTGTCACAGTAATTTTGCTTAGCCCAATGATAAAAAAGTCACAAAAATGTAAGCTCCACCTGTAATAATTTCAGAGAAGATATACCCTGTAAGATACACTTTGCTACAGAGAAAAATAAAGCAAGTAACAGAAGATATACCTTGCAAAGAAAAATTGAATCAGAAGATTCAGCAGTAATCTGTTAGCACACCTGTAGGCACACCCTTGTAATAATGCAGAAGAAGGTATACCAGCAACAACAAATTGAATCAGAGAAAATAAAGCAATGAAATGTTAGCAACAAACAGTAGCAATCCTGTGAGTAAAAACAAAACAACACCACACAGTAAATCTGCTTAGCCAAAGAAGTCTTAATCCTTTTCCCTGCTCGGGTAAGTTTCTCTACTCTGCCTTTCACAGTATAGAAGGAAAGAGCTCAGGTGAAGCTGATCAGCCTGCGCACACCAAGTCTTCTACCTCCAAGATATCAACTAACCTGACCTTTTAACCCTTCTTTCTTTTGGAAATTACTGACAGTTTTCCACCTCCAGCTTCAACGTGAGAAGGAGACTCAAACACCTCTGAGACAGCAAATCTTTAAAACAACAACAAAAAAAAACCAAGAATAAAATAAAACAGTGTCACAGTAATTTTGCTTAGCCCAATTATAAAAAAGTCACAAAAATGAAAGCTACACCTGTAATAATTTCAAAGAAGATATGCCCTGTAAGAAACACTTTGCTACAGAGAAAAATAAAGCAGTAACAGAAGATATAACTTGCAAAAGACAATTTGAATCAGAAGATTACAGCAGTAATCTGATAGCACACACCTGTAGGCACACCTTGTAATATGCAGAAGAAGGTATACCAGCAACAACAATTTGAATCAGAGAAAAATAAAGCAATGAAATGTATGCAACAAACAGTAGCAATCCCTGTGTGTAAAAAATAAAAAACAACACCACACAGTAAATCTGCTTAGCCAAAAGAAGTCTTAATCCTTTTCTCTTGCTCTGGTAAGTTTCTCTACTCTGCCTTTCAAGCAGTCTAAAAAGGAAAGAGCTCAGGAGAAGCTAGGTGCCTTGGCCAGCAAACCAAGTCTTCTACCTCCAAGATATCAACTAACCTGACCTTTTAACCCTTCTTTCTGTTGGAAATAACTGACAGTTGGCAAGCTCCAGCTTCAACGTGAGAAGGAGACTGAAACACCTCTGAGACAACAACCCTTTTCAACAAAAAAAAAAAGAATAAAACAAAACAGTGTCACAGTAATTTTGCTTAGCCCAATGATAAAAAAGTCACAAAAATGTAAGCTCTACCTGAAATAATTTCTGAGAAGATATACCCTGTAAGAAACACTTTGCTACAGAGAAAAATAAAGCAGTAACAGAAGATATACCTTGCAAAAGACAATTTGAATCACTAGATAACAGCAGTAATCTGTTAGCACACACCTGTAGGCACACCTTGTAATAATGCAGAAGAAGGTATACCAGCAACAACAATTTGAATCAGAGTAAAATAAAGCAATGAAATGTTAGCAACAAACAGTAGCAATCCCTGTGAGTAAAAAATAAAAACAACACCACACAGTAAATCTGCTTAGCCAAAAGAAGTCTTAATCCTTTTCCCTTGCTCTGGTAAGTTTCTCTACTCAGCCTTTCAAGCAGTCTTAGAAGGAAAGAGCTCAGGTGAAGCTAGGTGCCTGGCTAGCACACCAAGCCCTCTACCTCCAAGATATTATCAACTAACCTGACCTTTAACCCTTCTTTCTGTTGAAATTACTGACAGTTTGCCAGGGTCCAGCTTCAATGTGAGAAGGAGACTGAAACACCTCTGAGACAACAAACCTTTTCAACAAAAAAAAAAACAAGAATAAAATAAAACAGTGTCACAGTAATTTTCTTAGCCCAATGAAAAAAAAGTCACAAAAATGTAAGCTCCACCTGTAATAATTTCAAAGAAGATATACCCTGCAAGAAACACTTTGCTACAGAGAAAAATAAAGCAGTAACAGAAGATATACCTTGTAAAAGACAATTTGAATCAGAAGATTATAGCAGTAATCTGTTAGCACACACCTGTAGGCACAACTTGTAATAATGCAGAAGAAGGTATACCAGCAACAACAATTTGAAACCGAGAAAAATAAAGCAATGAAATGTTAGCAACAACAGTACCAATCCCTGTGAGTAAAAAATAAAAACAACACCACAAAGTAAATCTGCTTAGACAAAAGATGTCGTAATCCTTTTCCCTTGCTCTGGTAACTTTCTCTACTCTGCCTTTCCGGCAGTCTTAGAAGAGCAAGGTGAAGCTAGGTGCAGCAGCCCAGCAAACCAAGTCTTCTACCTCCAAAGTATCAACTAACCTGGACATTTTAACCCTTCTTTTCTTGGAAATTACTGACAGTTTACCAGCTCCAGCTTCAATTTGAGAAAGACTGAAACACCTCTGAGACAATAAACCTTTTCAACAAAAAAAAACAAGAATAAAATAAAACAGTGTCACAGTAATTTTGCTTAGCCCAATGATACAAAAGTCACAAAAATGTAAGCTCCCACCAGTAATAATTTCAAAGAAGATATGCCCTGTAAGAAACACTTTGCTACAGAGAAAAATAAAGCAGTAACAGAAGATATACCTTGCAAAAGACAATTTGAATCAGAAGATTACAGCAGTAATCTGTTTGCACACACCTGTAGACACACCTTGTAATAATGCAGAAGAAGGTATACCAGCAACAACAATTTGTATCAGAGTAAAATAAAGCAATGAAATGTATGCAACAAACAGTAGCAATCCCTGTGTGTAAAAAATAAAAAACAACACCACACAGTAAATCTGCTTAGACAAAAGAAGTCTTAATCCTTTTCCCTTGCTCTGGTAAGTTTCTCTACTCTGCCTTTCAAGCAGTCTAGAAAGGAAAGAGCTCAGGAGAAGCTAGGTGCAATGGCCAGCAAACCAAGTCTTCTACCTCCAAGATATCAACTAACCTGACCATTTAACCCTTCTTTCTGTTGGAAATTACTGACAGTTTTCCTCCTCCAGCTTCAATTTGAGAAGGAGACTAAAACACCTCTCAGACAACAAACCTTTTCAACAACAACAAAAAAAAACAAGAATAAAATAAAACAGTGTCACAGTAATTTTGCTTAGCCCAATGATAAAAAAGTCACAAAAATGTAAGCTCCACCTGTAATAATTTCAGAGAAGATATACCCTGTAAGATACACTTTGCTACAGAGAAAAATAAAGCAGTAACAGAAGATATACCTTCCAAAAGACACTTTGAATTGAAGATTACAGTGGTAATCTGTTAGCACTTTACCTGTAGGGCACACCTTGTAATAATGCAGAAGAAGGTATACCAGCAACAACAATTTGAATCGGAGAAAAATAAAGCAATGAAATGTTAGCAACAAACAGTAGCAATCCCTGTGAGTAAAAAATAAAAACAACACCACACAGTAAATCTGCTTAGCCAAAAGAAGTCTTAATCCTTTTCCCTTGCTCTGGTAAGTTTCTCTACTCTACCTTTCAAGCAGTTAGAAGGAAAGAGCTCAGGAGAAGCTAGGTGCCTTGGCCAGCAAACCAAGTCTTCTACCTCCAAGATATCAACTAACCTGACCTTTTAACCCTTCTTTCTGTTGGAAATTACTGACAGTTTTCCTCCTCCAGCTTCAATGTGAGAAGGAGACTAAAACACCTCTGAGACAACAAACCTTTTCAACAACAACAAAAAGAAAACAAGAATAAAATAAAACAGTGTCACAGTAATTTTGCTTAGCCCAATGATAAAAAAGTCACAAAAATGTAAGCTCCACCTGTAATAATTTCAGAGAAGATATATCTAAGATACACTTGCTGCAGAAAAATGACAGTAACAGGAGATATACCTTGCAAAAGAAAAATTGAATCAGAAGATTACAGCAGTAATTGTTAGCACACACCTGTAGGCGACTCCGTAATAATGCAGAAGAAGCTATACCAGCAACAACAAATTGAATCAGAGAAAATAAAGCAATGAATGTTAGCAACAAACAGTAGCAATCCCTGTGAGTAAAAATAAAAAACACCACACAGTAAATCTGGTTAGCCAAAAGAAGTCTTAATCCTTTTCCCTTGCTCGGGTAAGTTTCTCTACTCTGCCTTTCAAACAGTATAGAAGGAAAGAGCTCAGGTGAAGCTAGGTGCCTTGGCCAGCACACCAAGTCTTCTACCTCCAAGATATCAACTAACCTGACCTTTTAACCCTTCTTTCTATTGGAAATTACTGACAGTTTTCCTCCTCCAGATTCAATGTGAGAAGGAGACTAAAACACCTCTGAGACAACAAATCTTTTCAACAACAACAAAAAAAAAACCAAGAATAAAATAAAACAGTGTCACAGTAATTTTGCTTAGCCCAATTATAAAAAAGTCACAAAAATGAAAGCTACACCTGTAATAATTTCAAAGAAGATATGCCATGTAAGAAACACTTTGCTACAGAGAAAAATAAAGCAGTAACAGAAGATATAACTTGCAAAAGACAATTTGAATCAGAAGATTACAGCAGTAATCTGATAGCACACACCTGTAGGCACACCTTGTAATATGCAGAAGAAGGTATACCATCAACAACAATTTGAATCAGAGAAAAATAAAGCAATGAAATGTATGCAACAAACAGTAGCAATCCCTGTGTGTAAAAAATAAAAAACAACACCACACAGTAAATCTGCTTAGCCAAAAGAAGTCTTAATCCTTTTCCCTTGCTCTGGTAAGTTTCTCTACTCTGCCTTTCAAGCAGTCTAAAAAGGAAAGAGCTCAGGAGAAGTTAGGTGCCATGGCCAGCAAACCAAGTCTTCTACCTCCAAGATATCAACTAACCAGACCTTTTAACATTTCTTTCTGTTGGAAATTACTGACAGTTTTCCTCCTCCAGCTTCAATGTGAGAAGGAGACTAAAACACCTCTGAGACAACAAACCTTTTCAACAACACACAAAAAAACAAGAATAAAATAAAACAGTGTCACAGTAATTTTGCTTAGCCCAATGATAAAAAAGTCACAAAAATGTAAGCTCCACCTGTAATAATTTCAGAGAAGATATACCCTGTAAGATACACTTTGCTACAGAGAAAAATAAAGCAGTAACAGAAGATATACCTTGCAAAAGACAATTGAATCAGAAGATTACAGCAGTAATCTGTTAGTTATATCCTGTAGGCACACCTTGTAATAATGCAGAAGAAGGTATACCAGCGACAACAATTTAAATCAGAGAAAAATAGTTAAATGAAATGTTAGCAACTAAACAGTAGCAATCCCTGTGAGTAAAAATAAAAAACAACACCACACAGTAAATCTGTTTAGCCAAAAGAAGTTCAAATCCTTTTCCTTAACTAGATGAAGTTTCTCTACTCTGCCTTTCAAGCAGTCTAGAAGGAAAGAGCTCAGGAGAAGCTAGGTGCCTTTTGCCAGCAAACCAAGTCTTCTACTCCAAGATAACAACTAACGGACCTTTAACTCTTTTCTTTTTTGAAATTACTGATAGTTTGGGAGCTCCAGCTTCAATGTGAGAAGGAGACTGAAACACCCTGAGACAACAAACCTTTTCAACAAAAACAAGAATAAATAAAACAGGTTACAGTACTTTTTTAGCCCAATGATAAAAAGTCAAAAATAAGCTCCACTTGTAATAATTTCAAAGATATGCCTGTAAGAAACACTTGCTACAGAGAAAATAAAGTAGTACAGAAGATATACTTGCAAAGACATTTGAATTAGAAGATTGCAGCAGTAACTGTTATACACACCTGTAGGCACACCTTGTAATTATGCAGAAGGTATAAAAGCAACAACAACTTGAATCAGAGAAAATAAAGCAATGAATAGAACAAACAGTGGCAATCCTGTGAGTAAAAAAAAAACAGAACGCCAAAGTAAATCTCCTTAGTAAAAGAAATCTTAACTTATTCCCTTTGCTCTGTAATTTCGCTACTCTGCTCACAGTCTTAGAAGGAAAGAGCTCAGGTGAAGTTGGGTGCCTTGGCCATAAAACCAAGTCTTCACTCCAAGATATCAACTAACCTGACTTTAATCCTTCTTCTGTTGGAAATAACTGACAGTTTACAAGTTCAGCTTTAATGTGAGAAGAGACGAAACCTTGAGACAACAACCTTTTACAAAAAAAAATAATAAAATAGAACAGTGTCACAGTAATTTTGCTAGCCCAATGATAAAAAAGTCACAAAAATGTGCTCACCTGAAATAATTTCTGAGAAGATATCTTACACCACTTTGCTGCAGAGAAAATAAAGCAGCAACAGAAGATATACTTTGAAAGACACTTGAATCACAAGATAACAGCAGTAATCTGTTACAGACACCTGTAGGCACACCTTGTAATAATGCAGAAGAAGGTATACCCGCAACAACAATTTGAACAGAGAAATAAAGCAATGAAATGTTAGCACAAACAGTAATCCTGTGAGTAAAAATAAAACAACACCACACAGTAACCTGCTTAGCCAAAAGAAGCCTGTCCTTTCCTGGCACACCTTGTATTAATGCAGAAGAGTATACCAGCAACAACAATTTGAATCAGAGAAAATAAAGCAATGAAATGTTAGCAACAAACTGTAGCATTCCCTGTGAGTAAAAAATAAAACAACACCACACAGTAAATCTGTTTAGCCAAAAGAAGTCTTAATCTTTTCCCTTGTTTCGGTAAGTTTCTCTACTCTGCCTTTCAAGCAGACTAGAAGAAAAGAGCTCAGGTGAAGCTAGTGTGCCTTGTGTGTACACAAGTCTTCTCAAGATATCAACTAACCTGATAGCACAACCTTCTTTCTTTCAAGTGCAGACGGTTTTCCACCTCCAGCTTCAATGTGAGAAGGAGACTAAAACACCTCAGAGACAACAAATCTTTTCAACAACAACAAAAAAAAAAACCAAGAATAAAATAAAACAGTGTCACAGTAATTTTGCTTAGCCCAATTATAAAAAAGTCACAAAAATGTAAGCTACACCTGTAATAATTTCAAAGAAGATATGCCCTATAAGAAATACTTTGCTACAGAGAAAAATAAAGCAGTAACAGAAGATATAACTTGCAAAAGACAATTTGAATCAGAAGATCACTGCAGTAATCTGATAGCACACTCTTGTAGGCATGTCAATTTTGTAATATGCAGAAGAAGTATACCAGCAAGAACAATTTGAATCAGAGAAAAAAAGTAATGAAATGTATGCAACAAACAGTAGCAATCCCTGTGTGTAAAAAATAAAAACAACACCACACAGTAAATCTGCTTAGCCAAAAGAAGTCTTAATCCTTTTCCTGCTCTGTAAGTGTTTCTACTCTACACTAAGGGTCTAAAAGGAAAGAGCTCAGGAGAAGCTAGGTGCCAGCCAGCAAACCAAGTCTTCTACCTCCAAGACATCAACTAGCCTGACCTTTTAAGCTTAGCACTTCTTTCTTTTGGAAATGCGACCAGTTTCCTCATGCAGCTTCAAAATGAGAAGGAGACTAAAACACCTCTGAGACAACAAACCTTTTCAACAACAACAAAAAAAACCAAGAATAAAATAAAACAGTGTCACAGTAATTTTGCTTAGCCCAATGATAAAAAAAGCCAAAATAAGTCTCGACCTGTAATAATTTCAGAGAAGATATACCCTTGTAGGATACACTTTGCTACAGAGAAAATAAAAGCAGTAACAGAAGATATACCTTTGCAAAAGACAAATTGAATCTGAAGATTGACAGTAATCTGTCACGCCTGTAGGCACACCTTGTAATAATGCAGAAGAAGGTATACCAGCAACAATAATTTGAATCAGAGAAAAATAAAGCAATGAATGTTAGCAACAACAGCAGTAATCCCTGTGAGTAAAAAATAAAAACAACACCACACAGTAAATCACTTAGCCAAAGAAGTCTTAATCCTTTTCCACATATAGGGTAAGTTTCTCTACTCTGCCTTTCAAGCAGTCTAGAAGGAAAGAGCTCAGGAGAAGCTAGGTGCCTTGGAAAGCAAACCAAGTCTTCTACCTCCAAGATATCAACTAACCTGACCTTTTAACCCTTCTTTCTGTTGGAAATTACTGACAGTTTTCCTCCTCCAGCTTCAATGTGAGAAGGAGACTAAAACACCTCTGAGACAACAAACCTTTTCAACAACAACACCAAAAAATCATGAATAAAATAAAACAGTGTCACAGTAATTTTGCTTAGCTCAATGATAAAAAAGTCACAAAAATGTAAGCTCCACCTGTAATAATTTCAGAGAAGATATACCCTGTAAGATACACTTTGCTACAGAGAAAAATTAAGCAGTAACAGAAGACATACCTTGCAAAAGACAAATTGAATCAGAAGATTACAGCAGTAATCTGTTAGCACACACCTAGAGCACACCTTGTAATAATGCAGAAGAAGGTATACCAGCAACAACAATTTGAATCAGAGAAAAATAAAGCAATGAAATGTTAGCAACAAACAGAAGCAATCCCTGTGAGTAAAAAATAAAAACAACACCACACAGTAAATCTGTTTAGCCAAAAGAAGTCTTAATCCTTTTCCCTTGCTTGATTAAGTTTCTCTACTCTGCCTTTCAAGCAGTCTAGAAGGAAAGAGCTCCGGTGAAGCTAGGTGCCTTGGCCAGCACACCAAGTCTTCTACCTCCAAGATATCAACTAACCTGACCTTTTAACCCTTCTTTCTTTGGAAATTACTGACAGTTTTCCACCTCCAGCTTCAATGTGAGAAGGAGACTGAAACACCTCTGAGACAACAAACCTTTTCACCAAAAAAAAACAAGAATAAAATAAAACAGTGTCACAGTAATTTTGCTTCACCCAATGATAAAAAAGTCACAAAAATGTAAGCTCCACCTGTAATAATTTCAGAGAAGATATACCCTGAAAGAAACACTTTGCTACAGAGAAAAATAAAGCAGTAACAGAAGATATACCTTGCAAAAGACAATTTGAATCAGAAGATTACAGCAGTAATCCGTTTGCACACACCTGTAGGCACACCTTGTTATAATGCAGAAGAAGGTACACCAGCAGACAATCTGGATCAGAGAAAATAAAGCAATGAAATGTAATGCAATAAACAGTAGCAATCCCTGTGTGTAAAATAAAAAAACACCACACTGTATACGTCTGCTTAGCCAAAGTAGTCTTAATCCTTTTTCCTTGCTCCTGGTAAGTTTCTCTACTCTGCCTTTTAAGCAGTCTTAGAAGGAAAGAGCTCAGGAGAAGCTAGCTGCCTTGGCCAGCAAACCAAGTCTTCTACCTCCATGATGTCAACTAACCTGAACTTTTAACCCTTCTTTCTGTTGGAAATTACTGACAGTTTTTCACCTCCAGCTTCAATGTGAGAAGGAGACTAAAACACCTCTGAGACAACAAACCTTTTCAACAACAACAAAAAAACAAGAATAAAATAAAACAGTGTCACAGTAGTTTTGCTTAGCCCAATGATAGAAAAGTCACAAAAATGTAAGCTCCACCTGTAATAATTTCAGAGAAGATATACCCTGTAAGAAACACTTTGCTACAGAGAAAAATAAAGCAGTAACAGAAGATATACCTTGCAAAAGACAAATTGAATCAAAAGATTACAGCAGTAATCTGTTAGCTCACATCTGTAGGCACACCTTTTGCTAATAATGCAGAAGAAGGTATACCAGCAATAACAATTTGAATCAGAGAAAATAAAGCAATGAAACAAGCAACAACAATAGCCAATCCCTGTGAGTAAAAAATGAAAACAACACCACACTGTAAATCTGCTTAGCCAAAAGAAGTATTAATCCCTTTACCTTGCTCTGGTAAGTTTCTCTACTCTGCCTTTCAAGCAGTCTAGAAGGAAAAAGCTCAGGTGAAGCTAGGTGCCTTGGCCAGCACACCAAGTCTTCTACCTCCAAGATATCAACTAACCTGACCTTTTAACCCTTTTTTCTGTAAGAAATTACTGACAGTTTTCCACCTCCAGCTTCAATGTGAGAAGGAGACTAAAACACCTCTGAGACAACAAACCTTTTCAACAACAACAAAAAACACAAGATTAAAATAAAACAGTGTCACACTAATTTTGCTTAGCCCAATGATAAAAAAGTCACAAAAATGTAAGCTCCACCTGTAATAATTTCAAAGAAGATATGCCCTCAACAAAAACACTTTGCTACAGAGAAAAATAAAGCAGTAACAGAAGATATAACTTGCAAAAGACAATTTGAATCAGAAGATTACATCAGTAATCTGTTAGCACACACCTGTAGGCACTCCTTGTAATAATGCAGAAGAAGGTATGCCAGAAACAACAATTTTGAATCAGAGAAAATAAAGCAATGAAATGTTAGCAACAAACAGTAGCAATCCCAGTGAGTAAAAATGAAAACAACACCCACGTAGTAAATCTGTTTAGCCAAAGTCTTAATCCTTTTACCTGCTCTGGTAAGTTTCTCTACTCTGCCTTTTAGCAGTCTAGAAGGAAAAAGCTCAGGTGAAGCTAGGTGCCTTGGCCAGCACACCAAGTCTTCTACCTCCAAGATATCAACTAACCTGACCTTTTAACCCTTCTTTCTGGAAATTACTGACAGTTTTCCACCTCCAGCTTCAATGTGAGAAGGAGACTAAAACACCTCTGAGACAACAAACCTTTTCAACAACAACAAAAAAACAAGAATAAAATAAAACAGTGTCACAGTAATTTTGCTTAGCCCAATGATAAAAAAGTCACAAAAATGTAAGCTCCACCTGTAATAATTTCAGAGAAGATATACCCTCGTAAGAAACACTTTGCTACAGAGAAAAATAAAGCAGTAACTGAAGATATACCTTGCAAAAGACAATTTGAATCAGAAGATTTCAGCAGTAATCTGTTAGCACACTCCTGTAGGCACACCTTGTAATAATGCAGAAGAAGGTATACCAGCAACAACAATTTGAATCAAAGAAAAATAAAGCAATGAAACGTTAGCAACAAACAGTAGCAATCCCTGTGAGTAAAAAATAAAAACAACACCACACAGTAAATCTGATTAGCCAAAAGAAGTTTTAATCCTTTTCCCTTGCTCTGGTAAGTTTCTCTACTCTGCCTTTCAAGCAGTCTTAGAAGGAAAGAGCTCAGGTGAAGCTAGGTGCCTTGGCCAGCACATCAATTCTTCTACCTCCAAGTTATCAACTAACCTGACCTTTTTACCATTCTTTCTGTTGGAAATTACTGACTGTTTGTCAGGTCCAGCTTCAATGTTAGAAGGAGACTGAAACACCTCTGAGACAACAAACATTTTCACTAAAAAAAAAACAAGAATAAAATAAAACAGTGTCACAGTACTTTTGCTTCGCCCAATGATAAAAAAGTCACAAAAATGTAAGCTCCACCTGTAATAATTTCAGAGAAGATATACCCTGAAAGAAACACTTTGCTACAGAGAAAAATAATGCAGTAACAGAAGATATACCTTGCAAAGGACAATTTGAATAAGAAGATTACAGCAGTAATCTGTTAGCACACACCTGTAGGCACACCTTGTAATAATGCAGAAGAAGGTATACCAGCAACAACAATTTGAATCAGAGAAAAATAAAGCAATTAAATGTATGCAACAAACAGTAGCAATCCCTGTGTGTAAAAAAAAAAACAACACCACACAGTAAATCTGCTTAGCCAAAAGAAGTCTTAATCCTTTTCCCTTGCTCTGGTAAGTTTCTCTACTCTGCCTTTCAAGCAGTCTTAGATGGAAAGAGCTCAGGAGAAGCTAGGTGCCTTGGCCAGCAAACCAAGTCTTCTACCTCCAAGATGTCAGCTAACCTGACCTTTTAACCCTTCTTTCTGTTGGAAATTACTGGCTGTTTTCCACCTCCAGCTTCAATGTGAGAAGGAGACTAAAACACCTCTGAGACAACAAACCTTTTCAACAACAACAAAAAAAACAAGAATAAAATAAAATAGTGTCACAGTAATTTTGCTTATCCCAATGATAAAAAAGTCACAAAAATGTAAACTCCACCTGTAATAATTTCAAAGAAGATATGCCCTGTAAGAAACACTTTGCTACAGAGAAAAATAAAGTAGTAACAGAAGATATAACTTGCAAAAGACAATTGAATCAGAAGATTACAGAAGAAATCTGTTAGCACACACCTGTAGGCACACCTTGTAATAATGCAGAAGAAGGTATACGAGTAACAAAAATTTGAATCAGAGAAAAATAAAGCAATGAAATGTTAGCAACAAACAGTAGCAATCCCTGTGAGTAAAAAATTAAAACAACACCACACAATAAATCTGCTTAGCCAAAAGAAGTCTTAATCCTTTTCCCTTGCTCTGGTAAGTTGCTCTACTCTGCCTTTCAAGCAGTCTTTGAAGGAAAGAGCTCAGGTGAAGCTAGGGTCCTTGGACAGCAAACCAAGTCTTCTACCTCCAAGATAACAACTAACCAGACCTTTTAACCCTTCTTTCTGTTGGAAATTACTGACAGTTTGCCAGCTCCAGCTTCAATGTGAGAAGGAGACTGAAACACCTCTGAGACAACAAACCTTTTCACTAAAAAAAAAAACAAGAATAAAATAAAACAGTGTCACAGTAATTTTGCATCGCCCAAAGATAAAAAAGTCACAAAAATGTAAGCTCCACCTGTAATAATTTCAGAGAATATATACCCTGAAAGAAACACTTTGCTACAGAGAAAAATTAAGCAGTAACAGAAGATATACCTTGCAAAAGACAATTTGAATCTGAAGATTACAGCAGTAATCTGTTAACACACACCTGTAGGCACACATTGTAATAATGCAGAAGAAGGTATACCAGCAACAACAATTTGAATCAGAGAAAAATAAAGCAATGAAATGTATACAACAAACAGAAGCAATCCCTGTGTGTAAAAAATAAAAAACAACACCACACAGTAAATCTGCTTAGCCAAAAGAAGTCTTAATCCTTTTCCCTTGCTCTGGTAAGTTTCTCTACTCTGTCTTTCAAGCAGTCTTAGAAGGAAAGAGCTCAGGAGAAGCTAGGTGCCTTGGCCAGCAAACCAAGTCTTCTACCTCCAAGATGTCAACTAACCTGACCTTTTAACCCTTCTTTCTGTTGGAAATTACTGACAGTTTTCCACCTCCAGCTTCAATGTGAGAAGGAGACTAAAACACCTCTGAGACAACAAACTTTTCAACAACAACAAAAAACAAGAATAAAATAAAACAGTGTCACAGTAATTTTGCTTTGCCCAATGATAAAAAAGTCACAAAAATGTAAACTCCACCTGTAATAATTTCAAAGAAGATATGCCCTGTAAGAAACACTTTGCTACAGAGAAAAATAAAGCAGTAACAGAAGATATAACTTGCAAAAGACAATTTGAAACAGAAGATTACAGCAGTAATCTGTTAGCACACACCTGTAGGCACTCCTTGTAATAATGCAGAAGAAGGTATACCAGAAACAACAATTTGAATCAGAGAAAAATAAAGCAATGAAATGTTAGCAACAAACAGTAGCAATCCCTGAGAGTAAAAAATAAAAACAACACCACACAGTAAATCTGCTTAGCCAAAAGAAGTTTTAATCCTTTTCCCTTGCTTTGGTAAGTTTCTCTACTCTGCCTTTCAAGCAGTCTTAGAAGGAAAGAGCTCAGGTGAAGCTAGGTGCCTTGGCCAGCACATCAAGTCTTCTACCTCCAAGATATCAACTAACCTGACCTTTTAACCCTTCTTTCTGTTGGAAATTACTGACAGTTTGCCAGCTCCAGCTTCAATGTGAGAAGGAGACTGAAACACCTCTGAGACAACAAACCTTTCCAACAACAACAAAAAAAACAAGAATAAAATAAAACAGTGTCACAGTAATTTTGCTTAGCCCAATGATAAAAACGTCACAAAAATGTAAGCTCCACCTGTAATAATTTCAGAGAAGATATACCCTGTAAGAAACACTTTGCAATAGAGAAAAATAAAGCAGTAACAGAAAATATACCTTGCAAAAGACAATTTGAATCAGAAGATTACAGCAGTAATCTGTTAGCACACACCTGTAGGCACACCTTGTAATAATGCAGAAGAAGGTATACCAGCAACAACAATTTGAGTCAAAGGAAAATAATGCAATGAAACGTTAGCAACAAACAGTAGCAATCCCTGATAGTAAAAAATAAAAACAACACCACACAGTAAATCTGCTTAGCCAAAAGAAGTTTTAAACCTTTTCCCTTGCTCTGTTAAGTTTCTCTACTCTGCCTTTCGAGCAGTCTTAGAAGGAAAGAGCTCAGGTGAAGCTTGGTGCCTTTGCCAGCACATCAAGTCTTCTACCTCCAAGATATCAACTAACCTGACCTGTTAACCCTTCTTTCTGATGGAAATTACTGACAGATTGCCAGCTCCAGCTACAATGTGAGAAAGAGACCGAAATACCTCTGAGACAACAAACTTTTTCAACAAAAAAAAAGCAAGAATAAAATAAAATAGTGTCACAGTAATTTTGCTTAGCCCAATGATAAAAAAGTCACAAAAATGTAAGCTCCACCAGTAATAATTTCAAAGACGATATGCCCTGTAAGAAACACTTTGCTACAGAGAAAAATAAAGCAGTAACAGAAGATATACCTTGCAAAAGACAATTTGAATCAGAAGATTACAGCAGTAATCTGTTAGCACACACCTGTAGGCACACCTTGTAATAATGCAGAAGAAGGCATACCAGCAATAACAATTTGAATCAGAGAAAAATAAAGCAATGAAATCTTAGCAACAAACAGTGGCAATCCTGTGAGTAAAAAATAAAAACAACACCACAAAGTAAATCTCATTAGCCAAAAGAAGCCTTAATCCTTTTCCCTTGCTCTGGTAAGTTTCTCTACTCAGCCTTTCAAGCAGTCTTAGAAGGAAAGAGCTCAGGTGAAGCTAGGGTCCTTGGCCAGCAAACCAAGTTTTCTACCTCCAAGATAAAAACTAATCTGACCTTTTAACCCTTTTTTCTGTTGGAAATTACTGACAGTTTGCCAGCTCCAGCTTCAATGTGAGAAGGAGTCTAAAACACCTCTGAGACAACAAACCTTTTCAACAAAAAAAAAACAAGAGTAAAATAAAACAGTGTCACAGTAATTTTGCTTCGCCCAAAGATAAAAAAGTCACAAAAATGTAAGCTCCACCTGTAATAATTTCAGAGAATATATACCCTGAAAGAAACACTTTGCTACAGAGAAAAATTAAGCAGTAACAGAAGATATACCTTGCAAAAGACAATTTGAATCAGAAGATTACAGCAGTAATCTGTTAACACACACCTGTAGGCACACATTGTAATAATGCAGAAGAAGGTATACCAAGCAACAATAATTTGAATCAGAGAAAAATAAAGCAATTTAATGTATACAACAAACAGAAGCAATCCCTGTGTGTAAAAAATAAAAAACAACACCACACAGTAAATCTGCTTAGCCAAAAGAAGTCTTAATCCTTTTCCCTTGCTCTGGTAAGTTTCTCTACTCTGTCTTTCAAGCAGTCTTAGAAGGAAAGAGCTCAGGAGAAGCTAGGTGCCTTGGCCCGCAAACCAAGTCTTCTAACTCCAAGATGTCAACTAACCTGACCTTTTAACCCTTCTTTCTGTTGGAAATTACTGACAGTTTTCCACCTCCAGCTTCAATGTGAGAAGGAGACTAAAACACCTCTGAGACAACAAACTTTTTCAACAACAACAAAAAAAAACAAGAATAAAATAAAACAGTGTCACAGTAATTTTGCTTTGCCCAATGATAAAAAAGTCACAAAAATGTAAACTCCACCTGTAATAATTTCAAAGAAGATATGCCCTGTAAGAAACACTTTGCTACAGAGAAAAATAAAGCAGTAACAGAAGATATAACTTGCAAAAGACAATTTGAAACAGAAGATTACAGCAGTAATCTGTTAGCACACACCTGTAGGCACTCCTTGTAATAATGCAGAAGAAGGTATACCAGAAACAACAATTTGAATCAGAGAAAAATAAAGCAATGAAATGTTAGCAACAAACAGTAGCAATCCCTGAGAGTAAAAAATAAAAAACAACACCACACAGTAAATCTGCTTAGCCAAAAGAAGTTTTAATCCTTTTCCCTTGCTTTGGTAAGTTTCTCTACTCTGCCTTTCAAGCAGTCTTAGAAGGAAAGAGCTCAGGTGAAGCTAGGTGCCTTGGACAGCACATCAAGTCTTCTACCTCCAAGATATCAACTAACCTGACCTTTTAACCCTTCTTTCTGTTGTAAATTACTGACAGTTTCCCAGCTCCAGCTTCAATGTGAGAAGGAGACTGAAACACCTCTGAGACAACAAACCTTTCCAACAACAACAAAAAAAACAAGAATAAAATAAAACAGTGTCACAGTAATTTTGCTTAGCCCAATGATAAAAACGTCACAAAAATGTAAGCTCCACCTGTAATAATTTCAGAGAAGATATACCCTGCAAGAAACACTTTGCAATAGAGAAAAAATAAAGCAGTAACAGAAAATATACCTTGCAAAAGACAATTTGAATCAGAAGATTACAGCAGTAATCTGTTAGCACACACCTGTAGGCACACCTTGTAATAATGCAGAAGAAGGTATACCAGCAACAACAATTTGAGTCAAAGGAAAATAATGCAATGAAACGTTAGCAACAAACAGTAGCAATCCCTGATAGTAAAAAATAAAAACAACACCACACAGTAAATCTGCTTAGCCAAAAGAAGTTTTAAACCTTTTCCCTTGCTCTGTTAAGTTTCTCTACTCTGCCTTTCAAGCAGTCTTAGAAGGAAAAGAGCTCAGGTGAAGCTTGGTGCCTTGGCCAGCACATCAAGTCTTCTACCTCCAAGATATCAACTAACCTGACCTGTTAACCCTTCTTTCTGATGGAAATTACTGACAGTTTGCCAGCTCCAGCTACAATGTGAGAAAGAGACCGAAATACCTCTGAGACAACAAACTTTTTCAACAAAAAAAAAGCAAGAATAAAATAAAATAGTGTCACAGTAATTTTGCTTAGCCCAATGATAAAAAAGTCACAAAAATGTAAGCTCCACCAGTAATAATTTCAAAGACGATATGCCCTGTAAGAAACACTTTGCTACAGAGAAAAATAAAGCAGTAACAGAAGATATACCTTGCAAAAGACAATTTGAATCAGAAGATTACAGCAGTAATCTGTTAGCACACACCTGTAGGCACACCTTGTAATAATGCAGAAGAAGGCATACCAGCAATAACAATTTGAATCAGAGAAAAATAAAGCAATGAAATCTTAGCAACAAACAGTGGCAATCCTGTGAGTAAAAAATAAAAACAACACCACAAAGTAAATCTCATTAGCCAAAAGAAGCCTTAATCCTTTTCCCTTGCTCTGGTAAGTTTCTCTACTCAGCCTTTCAAGCAGTCTTAGCAGGAAAGAGCTCAGGAGAAGCTAGGTGCCTTGGCCAGCAAACCAAGTCTTCTACCTCCAAGATATCAACTAACCTGACCTTTTAACCCTTCTTTCCGTTGGAAATTACTGACAGGTTACCTGCTCCAGCTTCAATGTGAGAAGGAGACTGAAACACCTCTGTTACAACAAAACTTTTCAACAACAAAAAAAAAACAAGAATAAAATAAAACAGTGTCACAGAAATTTTGCTTAGCCCAATGATAGAAAAGTCACAAAAACGTAAGCTCCACCTGTAATAATTTCAAAGAAGATATACCCTGTAAGAAACACTTTGCTACAGAGAAAAATAAAGCAGCAACAGAAGATATATATTGTAAAAGACAATTTGAATCAGAAGATTACAGCAGTAATCTGTTAGCACACACCTGTAGGCACATCATGTAATAATGCAGAAGAAGGTAAACCAGCAACAACAATTTGAATCAGAGAAAAAT
Source organism: Neoceratodus forsteri (assembly GCA_016271365.2). Lineage (NCBI taxonomy): Eukaryota > Metazoa > Chordata > Ceratodontiformes > Ceratodontidae > Neoceratodus > Neoceratodus forsteri. The sequence continues at coordinate 1,168,070,775 of CM057450.1, read as the reverse complement.
AAAGCAATGAAATGTTAGCAACAAACAGTAGCAATCCCTGTGAGTAAAAAATAAAAACAACACTACACTGTAAATCTGCTTAGCCAAAAGACGTCTTAATCCTTTTCTCTTGCTCTGGTAAGTTTCTCTACTCTGCCTTTCAAGCAGTCTTAGAAGGAAAGAGCTCAGGTGAAGCTAGGTGACTTTTCCAGCAAACCAAGTCTTCTACCTCCAAGATATCAACTAACCTGACCTTTTAACCATTCTTTCTGTTGGAAATTACTGACAGTTTGCCAGCTCCATCTTCAATATGAGAAAGAGACTGAAACACCTCTGGGACAACAAACGTTTTCAACAAAAAAAAAACAAGAATAAAATAAAACAGTGTCTCAGTAATTTTGCTTACCCAATGAAAAAAAAGTCACAAAAATGTAAGCTCCACCTGAAAAAATTTCAAAGAAGAAATGCCCTATAAGAAACACTTTGCTACAGAGACAAATAAAGCAGTAACAGATGATATACATTGCAAAAGACAATTTGAATCAGAAGATTACAGCAGTAATCTGTTAGCACACACCTGTAGGCACACCTTGTAATAATGCAGAAGAAGGTATACCAGAAACAACAATTTGAATCAGAGAAAAGTAAAGCAATGGCATGTTAGCAACAAATAATAGCAATCCCTGTGATTAAAAAATAAAAACAACACCACACAGTAAATCTGCTTAGCCAAAAGAAGACGTAATCCTTTTCCCTTGCTCTGGTAAGTTTCTCTACTCTGCCATTCAAGCAGTCTTAGAAGGAAAGAGCTCAGGTGAAGCTAGTTGCCTTGGCCAGCAAACCAAGTCTTCTACCTACAAGATATCAACTAACCTGATGTTTTAACCCTTCTTTCTGTTGGAAATTACAGACAGTATGCCAGCTCCAGCTTCAATGTGAGAAAGAGACTGAAACACCTCTGAGACAACAAACGTTTTCAACAAAAAAAAATACAAGAATAAAATAAAACAGTGTCACAGTAATTTTGCTTAGCCCAATGATAAAAAAGTCACAAAAATGTAAGCTCCACCTGTAATAATTTCAAAGAAGATATGCCCTGTATGAAACACTTTGCTACAGAGAAAAATAAAGCAGTAACAGAAGATATACCTTGCAAAAGGCAATTTGAATCAGAAGATTACAGCAGTAATCTGTTATCACACACCTGTAGGCACACCTTGTAATAATGCAGAAGAGGGTATACTAGCAGCAACAACAATTTGAATCAGTGAAAAATAAAGCAATGAAATGTTAGCAACAAACAGTAGCAATCCCTGTGAGTAAAAAATAAAAACAACACCACAAAGTAAATCTCCTTAGCCAAAAGAAGTCTTAATCCTTTTCCCTTGCTCTGGTAAGTTTCTCTACACTGCCTTTCAATCAGTCTTAGAAGGAAAGAGCTCAGGTGAAGCTAGATGCCTTGGCCAGCAAACCAAGTCTTCTACCTCCAAGATATCAACTAACCTGACATTTTAACCCTTCTTTCTGTTGGAAATTACTGACAGTTTGCCTCCTCCAGCTTCAATGTGAGAAGGAGACTGAAACACCTCTGAGACAACAAACCTTTTCAACAACAACAAAAACACAAGAATAAAATAAAACAGTGTCACAGTAATTTTGCTTAGCCCAATGATAAAAAAGGCACAAAAATGTAAGCTCCACCTGTAATAATTTCAGAGAAGATATACCTTGTAAGAAACACTTTGCTACAGAGAAAAATAAAGCAGTAACAGAAGATATACCTTGCAAAAGACAATTTGAATCAGAAGATTACAACAGTAATCTGTTAGCACACACCTGTAGGCACACCTTGTAATAATGCAGAAGAAGGTTTACCAGCAACAACAATTTGAATCAGAGAAAAATAAAGCAATGAAATGTTAGCAACAAACAGTAGCAATCCATGTGAGTAAAAAATAAAAACAACACCACACAGTAAATCTGCTTAGCCAAAAGAAGTCTTAATCCTTTTCCTTTGCTTTGGTAAGTTTCTCTACTCTGCCTTTCAAGCAGTCTTAGAAGGAAAGAGCTCAGGTGAAGCTAGGTGCCTAGGCCAGCACACCAAGTCTTCTACCTCCAAGATATCAACTAACCTGACCTTTTAACCCTTCTTTCTGTTGGAAATTACTGACAGTTTGCCAGCTCCAGCTTCAATGTGAGAAGGAGACTGAAACACCTCTGAGACAACAAACCTTTTCAACAACAACAAAAAAAAAAACAAGAATAAAATATAACAGTGTCACAGTAATTTTGCTTAGACCAATGATAAAAAAGTCACAAAAATGTAATCTCCACCTGTAATAATTTCAGAGAAGATATACCCTGTAAGAAACACTTTGCTACAGAGAAAAATAAAGCAGTAGCAGAAGATATTCCTTGTAAAAGACAATTGGAATCAGAAGATTACAGCAGTAATCTGTTAGCACACACCTGCAGGCACACCTTGTAGTAATGCAGAAGAAGGTATACCAGCAACCACAATTTGAATCAGAGAAAAATAAAGCAATGAAATGTTAGCAACAAACAGTAGCAATCCCTGTGAGTAAAAAAATTAAAACAACACCACAAAGTAAATCTGCTTAGCCAAAAGACGTCTTAATCCTTTTCCCTTGCTCTGGTAAGTTTCTCTACTCTGCCTTTCCAGCAGTCTTAGAAGGAAAGAGCTCAGGTGAAGCTAGGTGCCTTGGCCAGCAAACCAAGTCTTCTACCTCCAAGATATCAACTAACCTGACCTTTTAACCCTTCTTTCTGTTGGAAATTACTGACAGTTTGCCAGCTCCAGCTTCAATGTGAGAAAGAGACTGAAACACCTATGAGACAACAAACCTTTTCAACAAAAAAAAAACAAGAATGAAATAAAACAGTGTCACAGTAATTTTGCTTAGCCCAATGATAAAAAAGTCACAAAAATGTAAGCTCCACCTGTAATAATTTCAAAGAAGATATGCCCTGTAAGAAACACTTTGCTACAGAGAAAAATAAAGCAATAACAGAAGATATACCTTGCAAAAGACAATTTGAATCAGAAGATTACAGCAGTAATCTGTTAGCACACACCTGTAGGCACACCTTGTAATAATGCAGAAGAAGGTATACCAGCAACAACAATTTGAATCAGAGAAAAATAAAGCAATGAAATGTTAGCAACAATCAGTGGCAATCCCTGTGAGTAAAAAATAAAAACAACACCATAAAGTAAATCTGCTTAGCCAAAAGAAGTCTTAATCCTTTTCCCTTGCTCTGGTAAGTTTCTCTTCTCTGCTTTTGAAGCAGTCTTAGAAGGAAAGAGCTCAGGTGAAGCTAGATGCCTTGGCCTGCAAACCAAGTCTTCTACCTCCAAGATATCAACTAACCTGACCTTTTAACCCTTCTTTCTGTTGGAAATTACTGACAGTTTGCCAGCTCCAGCTTCAATCTGAGAAGGAGACTGAAACACCTCTGAGACAACAAACCTTCTCAACAAAAAAAAACAAGAATAAAATAAAACAGTGTCACAGTAATTTTGCTTAGCCCAATGATAAAAAAGTCACAAAAATGTAAGCTCCACCTGTAATAATTTCAAAGAAGATATACTCTGTAAGAAACACCTTGCTACAGAGAAAAATAAAGCAGTAACAGAAGATATACCTTGCAAAAGACAATTTGAATCAGAAGATTACAGCAGTAATCTGTTAGCACACACCTGTAGGCTCACCTTGTAATAATGCAGAAGAAGGTATACCAGCAACAACAATTTGAATCAGAGAAAAATAAAGCAATGAAATGTTAGCAACAAACAGTAGCAATCCCTGTGAGTAAAAAATAAAAACAACACCACACAGTAAATCTGCTTAGCCAAAAGAAGTCTTAATCCTTTTCCCTTGCTCTGGTAAGTTTCTCTACTCTGCCTTTCAAGCAGTCTTAGAAAGAAAGTGGTCAGGTGAAGCTAGGTGCCTTGGCCAGCAAACCAAATATTTCATGAAATGTGGGGATTACCAAAATATTTCGCTTGGTGAAGTTTTTTAATTTTGCACCCAGCTAAAGGACACACTAGGACTAAACACACAAATCAAAACACTCAACACAACATGTTTTAGCAAATTTTGACTGTAGTACTCCTTTAACTCCCATTTTGTCCCTGCAGGAGCTGCATTTGATCAAACTCCTACAGCCTCTCTCCCTTTGCCTGATATGTTACAACTTACATATGCTAATCCTAGTAAACTCCATTTTCATTTTAAGTCATTCTCCTTTTTGCAAATGGATCATCTCCTCCAAAACTGGACACCAATAAAATCACTGGAGCCGAAAAGCGAAAACCTTTTTTCCTGAAATTAGGAAGCTATACCCTGACTGTTCCTCAACCCACTTCTGTAACCTTTCGATCAATCACAATAAAATACCAATTCTCTGGATGATGGCTCACATAAAACCCCTATTCAAGTCTGGTGACAAGGCTTCCTTAAATAATTATAGTTCTATCTCCATTCCCCCTACTGGCTAAAATTTTAGAAAAATTAGTTAATAAACAACTACGCAAGTATCTCATTGATTCCAACATTATCTCTCCTACTAGTGGTGGGTGAAAGTTGCAAGTTCTGCTTTCACTGAACTTCCATGAAATTTCAAAAATGTTGTGGAATTTTTAAAACTTTTGCCATCAGCAAAATTGTGGTTTCCCATCCTGTCCTTCTGCTAAAACACTCCCCCCTCCTCCTTCTTTGCCCTGTTAGATTTCTCTACTGCACTAAACATACCTCGCTAAGCCCCTGATTCTCAAGTTTTCTCCTATTTCTTTTTTTCTGCTCTTGCCTCACACTACCTCTAGCAAATCAAGTGCTGTCTCCTCCTAAAATGCCTCTCCTTAGAAACCTCCTCATGACTCTTCTAGCCCTCTCCCTCCCCACCTCTCACACTAACCATCCAAGCTCAATACCAGCAGCCTGGCACCATGGAAAATCCACCCCACCTTCACTTGTGGCACCCTCCTACTAAGGACTGGGTGCAAATGACAGCCCACGCCACTGGAAAGTTGACAAATCGACACCTGCCACTAGCCATTACCCTTTGCTGGGACCCAAAATGACTACACTGTACTCAAACTCATTAGCAACAGAGGTGTAACATGAGCTTTGGCTGATGTCCCTAAAACTCCTGCTCCTCCTCCTTCTAATGTCAGGAGGGGTCCATCCAAACCCTGGCCCTGTTTCTAACAGGTTAACAAATCTTGCAAAACGGAGGGGAGGTCTCACCATCACCACCCTAAATATCTGCAGCCTCCTTCCTAAACTGGCATCCCTTCAAATCTTTGCCAGTCAACACAATCCTGACATCCTAGCCATTGTTGAAACCTGGCTGTCACCAAGCACTCCAGACCATGCCATCTCACTACAAGGCTACAATATTTTCAGACTGGACAGGACAAATAAAGGGGGGGTTGTGCTATTTACATTAAGGACAACCTCTCTAGCCACCCTGTCAGTTTCTCCACCACTAACACCCTAGTGCAATTTCTCCCTGTCAAGCTACTACTTGGTGCCCAAAATAAAGTGCTTACTGTGGCCGCTGTCTATATCCCTCCTAAAGATCCTGGGTCCAGCCTCCAGACAGTTCTTGAATTTGTAAGATCGCAACTGCCTGACACTGAGCTCCTCCTCCTTGGTTACTTCAATATAAATTGGCTCGCATCAGACGTTGGGTCCATCAAGGATGCTGTCCTAGCAGTTAACCTAACGCAGATGGTTAGCTCCCCTACTAGAAAAAAACTACAAGACTGGAACTTGCACTCTCATTAACTGGATACTTGCTAGTCACCCTGCCCGCATAAAAAACACAGTTGTTCTCCTGGACTCTCTCAGTGACCACTCCCCTGTGATCTGTACCTGGACAAATAAGTTCCAAAAACCACCCCCAAAACCCATCTCAAGCAGAGTGCTACCCCATGGAAACCTCACTAAACTCAAGACTTGTCTTTTACAGCAAGACTGGTCCCCAATATACAATACTCTAGATGTTGACGTAGTCCTAGATTATTTTATCACAATTTTCAACGCTGCCTGCGACACCTACGCACCAGTAAAAAAGCATAAAATCAAAGCGCTCTCAAATCCCTGGCTCACGGCCAAACTACTGGCTCAACTCAAAGCTTGGGACCACCTCTGGGCCATAGCCAGAGCCACAGGCTCCTTGACGGATATCCAGAAGTATAAGCAGTCACGTAATCAATGTACCACACAAATCAGGCTAATGAAGAGCTCCTATTTCAAAAATGCCCTCGCAAACTCTTGGGGTGACGGGAGATCATTCTGGGACAACATCCAAAATATTATGGGAAAGCAGTCCAAATCCTCTTCCACTATAATGAATGTCGATGGAACCACTACCCTTGACCCAATGGTCATGGCAAAGGCCTTGAATAAAACGTTCACTGACTTCAGTGGGGTCCTCCCACCGGACGTCTTCTCTGACATGGTCTCGCCAAAACCAACATCCCCTACTGCCTCGCCTGACCAACCGCTTTTTCACTTTAAAATGGTTAAGGCACATGAAGTCTATAAATACATAAAAAAGGCTATCTCTAAATCCAGAGCAAGCAGTGATACTATTGATCTTAAAATTCTGTCCCTTACCTTGGAAGAAGTGGTCCACCCACTCACCAAAATTCTCAATCTCTCCCTCTGCCTTAGTCAATTTCCCAGCAAATGGAAGTCTGCTATAGTCACACCAGTGTTCAAAGGTAGTGACAAATCCCTACCAGGGAATTATCAACCTATATCAATGCTTCCACCCCTCTCAAAGGCCCTTGAATGCATTGTGGCTGACCAACTCACAGACTACCTGCATAAGTATAACATACTCTGCTTGCAGCAACATGGATTTAGGAAAGGACACAGTACGTCGACGGCCTTACTGGAATTCTCAGGAGAAATTCACACTGCTCTGGACAAGGGATATCAAACCAGAGCTGTTTTCATTGACCTTACAAAAGTGTTTGATACAGTTCACCATGGCTTACTTATCACACAACTACACAGTCTTGGGCTCTTGGAAGGACCAGGTGCCTGAGCTAAAAATTTACCTGGCCCAACGCTCACAATCAGTAAAAATCTCTGATGTTCTCTCAGACTCAAAACTGGTCCTCTCAGGTGTCCCACAGGGGTCAATTCTAGGCCCTCTCCTTTTCAGCCTGTTACTAAACTCTCTCCCCAAATCCTGCCTGGAAAAAATAATCCTATATGCAGATGATGCCATGATTCTGTCCTCTCACAAGGACCCGAAACCATTACTCCAGAGCCTGCAACTTGCTTTCTCCAATGTTGAAAAGTAGTTCCTAGATCACAAGCTGGTCCTAAATCACAAAAAAACAAAAGCCATGCTTTTCTCCAGTCCACAAAACAGAAAAAGACAAATTCCACTCACCATAAAAACATACCCAGGAAATACACTTGAACAAGTGTCTACATTTAAATACCTTGGAATCACTATTGATCAAGGTCTTATCTTTGCGACCCACATAGATAACATAGCAAAACAATGAACCAACGCATTGGAATCCTGTTCCAAAACTGGCAATTCCTTACCCAAGCTGCTCTGAGGATTGCTATCCAAAGCTCTGTCATCTCAATCATAGACTATGGCTTAATTATCTATGGCTCTGCCACTACCACTGTACTAAGGCACATCACAACCACCCTAAACAAGGCCTGTCGGCTGCTCACTGGAGTGCAAAGATGGACTCATACATGTGAGCTCTACACGGAAACCGGTTGGTTGCAACTCTCAAATCGCATACGGTACCTCATTTACTAGATGGCAAAAAAATCCATCTTGGGCCTCACTCTGCTGTGTATCCAAGACCTACTCTGCCCAAATACCAGCATCCATCCCACCAGAAGATCTGAACACCAGCCTCTCCAGGTCCCCAGATGCCGGACCACTCAGGGCCAAAGATCTTTTGCCTATCGCACCCCCATCTGGTACAATGCCCTGAGCTCACCCATTATATCCTCCACTTCACTAGGAGCTTTCAAATCTATGCTTTACGCTCACCTCTCAGCCTCTAGCTCCTGTGACTGCCTTGACTAATGACTCTTCCCTCTTTGCTGCTCTTACAGTTTTTCATCTTCCTCCTCAGCCCCTCTCTTGACAAAGACATCTGAGTACCTCTAATCTACTCTAAGTCTGCTCCCCTCCCCATAATCTCCTCTTACCTTTCCCACCTGACCCTTCCTCAAATGTTTTTGTGTTTTTTTTTTTCTTGGATGTACTGTATTATACTGACTTATTGCAACCTCTGTTATTTGCTGACCATTTCTATTGTAACTTGTCTTGTTTGTTTGTACATTTGATGATGTGGAACCTTTGTAAAAGAGCCATTGGTTCAAAGGTAGTAATTCCTAGATCAATAAACTAATCTAAAGTACCGCTGACTTTTTCACTGAATTGTGGAATAATACATCTAAACTGTGGAATTTATTCAATCTGCAGTTTAGATGTATTATTTGAAATTCAATGTCTAATGTCCCTCCCGCTCCCTCCTTCCAATTGGGGGCCCAAAGTTTAACAAAAAAAAAACCTGGTGGCTAGTGGTCCCACCCCCATTCCCCATTTTGTAAAAAAACCCTGTCCTGCTCTCTGGTGTGTGGTGGCTAGTGCCTGGTCCCACCCCTACCTGCTGATCGTGGGTTTCATCCTTTAAAAAAAAATTCCTGCTCCCTGGTGGCTAGTGGACCCCTTCCCTATGACTCCACCCCTTAATAAAACAACTCAAAGTGCATTATACGGTCCATCGCCATGATTTAAATTATTCCCTGGTGCCTAGTAGACCCCCCTCCCTATCCCTGATCCCCAATAAAAAAAAAATTATCTTCATCCCCTGGTGTCTAGTGGACCCCCACCCTGATGTCTAGTCCACCAGTGCCACCACCCTGCTCCCCCCATCTCAAGTCGATCCCAAGTGGGCCACCAATGCAGCCCTCCTCTCTTCTCCATGGCCGGCAGCCCACTGAGCTCAAAGAATGAGCATGTACTTGTTTGTACAAGCATGCGCTCATTCATTGCAGCTCTTGGCCCTCTTACAGCACGGTTCAGTGGTGTAGAGAAGGGGAGTAGGCTGTTTTGGGGGTCCACAATGCCATTCCCCCATCTCACCACCCCCACAGGTGACCAGAACAGCCCCTTCCCCTCCTCTACCTCTGAAAACTGTGCTGTAGATGACCAGGAGTTGCAATGAATAAGTGTGTGCTTGCACAAGCAAGCAAGTGTTCATTCATTGAGTTCAGTGGGCTGCCGGCTGTGGAGGAGAGAGGAGGGCTGCACCTGTGGCCTGCTTGGGATCAAGATGGGGGAGCGGAGTGGTGGTGGACTAACTGTCAGGGTGGGGGGGTCCACTAGACACCAGAGAATAGGGATTACTTTTTTTTTTAACCAGTGAGCAGGGATAGGGAGGGGAGGGTCCACTAGACACTAGGGAATAATTTAAATTATGGTGATTGTCTGAATAATGCACTTTGATTTGTTTTATTAAGGTGTGGGATCATAGGGAGGGGTCCGCTAGCCACCAAGGAATGGGGACGGGATTTTTTGTATCTGATGAGACCCATGATCAGCAGGTGGGGGTGGGGCCACTAGTCATCAGGGAGCATCTGGGTTTCTTTTTTTTTATATTAATGGGACCCATGATAAGTGGGTGGGGGTGGGACCAATAGCCACCAGGGAGCCTTTTTTGGGGGGGACCCAAGATCGACCATTGGGGGATATAAATGTTATTGTTGTTAATGAATTAAACTACTGGTAAAAAGTCCACAGACCTAACAACTGACAGTGATCAGTTCTGCAGATTTTTTGCTGCAGTTTAATCATTATTAACCTGCAGCTGATATATTTATTCCAACCGTCTTAAGGCAGAATTTCCACGGAAGTTGCTAAGTGATTTCCGAACTTTCATGGAAGAGAAAGTTGCACTTTTGTTGAAATTCTGTAGGCAGAATTGTTTTTCACACACCTCTATCTCCCACACAATCTAGTTTTTGAACCTGCACAGTACTTCAACAGCTCTGGTTAAGGTCACTAATGACTTGCTCTCCAACATGGATCAGAGGTACAGTGCATGAGTGCTGCCATTTTCCTGGATCTCAGCAAGGCCTTTGATATGGTAGACAATAACATCTTGCTGAATAATCTCACTATTGTAGGCATTAGCCCAGTACTGATATGCTGGTTCAGGAGTAGTGGTGGACGAAGTCCACAAACTTTGCTACATGGAGTATTTTGCATATAACACAGAATTCACCCATTACTCCGCATTGCGAAGCGCATAGCTTTGCCTTTCTTTTTGAACATGAACTTCCATTATAGTTTTATATCACTTCACCCCTAATTTTAAAGCAAAGTTCCATTGAATTGAATTGACATTGCGTTAACTTTGCCTTGTTAATGGTCTTCAAGGCGAATTTTGCAGTGATTCATGGGACGGCAGGTCACATGGGTCCTATATTGTCTTGCACAGCCTCAGTTCATCACAGTGTGTATAGTGGAAAGCTGGAGACAGTTTGCTGTCAGAGTTCTGAGATTCAAACCCTCTAAAAACCTTTAAAAGTGCCTTTTTGTGACACAATTTTGCGTCCAAATTTAGTACTTCGATTGCAGGAAATCCTTGTGTGTTTATATCATTGAGCGTTTATTGATTTTGTGTGCATATTGAATGTTAATATAGTACATTCAGTGTCTGCACTGACAGCCACTGTAGAAGTGTGCTTTTTGGGAGGGGCGTATCTGTGGTAAAGGGAGATTCACAGTGAGAAAGGCAGTCTTTCTAATTGTTGTTGGGTAGCTACTAGCTAGTGTGTTAGTATTTGTGTGTTGATGTACTACACACAGTAATACTTGTAATTTTGGATAATTTTTTGCTGTTTGCTGTGGTGCAGTGCATTTTTTCAGTCTGTTCAAAAGATTTGGTTATTGTGTAGTGAACTGTTAAATTTTCTGCACATTATCTATAGTGTGCGTGTGCGTTCCGTCAAGTCAGACACATTTTATTGTGCCACACTGTAATTGCAGAACTCTGAGTCTCTTATCAATCTGTGGCACTTTTTTACTGCTTTGTTCTATCTACTTAGCGGACTGGTACTGTAGCTGCCCCCCCCCCCAAAAGGTATTATTTTTCCATTTTTGGATTTGTGTGACCACTGGTTAAGGTGTTGTTGTGCCTGTGTGACTGCATCTGTTGAGTGCACAATCTCCATCTGTCTGTGTGTCTGCATCTATTTAGGGCCCATTCTCCATCTGTAAGCCACAGTTGTTGTTTTTGGGCTTCCCATCCACCCCAAAGTTCAGAAATCTAAATTTGTTGTTACATTTGTGTGCAATCCAAAAAAATGCCTGCAAAGAGACGTGTGTGCAAAGATGTTTTTGGCCACGGCACTGCTGCCAGTGGCAAGAGTGGCCATGGGAATGGTAGTATGTGGCCTCAGGGCATAGTTTATGGCAGTAAAAGGATTTCAACGAGTATGTTTTTCACAGTGCAATCAGTTGCTTCAATGATGGCTGGAGATGCTGTTGTCTCCGTCTCCACTGGCAGTGGTTGTGAAGTTGCTGATGGCATGATAATTGGCCCAAGTTCAACCCATGACAAGTTAACAGGTTGCCAAAATATTGTGGAGTCTAAAGCCGTGAGTCAGAGTGTAGTTGATGTCACACCCCCATCCCCATCCCCATAATAGTCGAACATGATTCTAATCCTGATGATGACTCATTGGTGCCAGAACGGTTTGAAAAGCGGTAGGGCCAAAGATGTCAGGGGTAAATTCTCCCCTATTAAATGCATTAACATGATTGCAAAAAGTGATAGGGCCACTCATGAAAGTGGTAAGGCCATGGCCCTAGTGGCCCCCCCTGTTCCGGCACCCATGCGATGACTCACAGTCACAATCTAATGTTTTTAGTGCTGCTGAGGTTATTCCTGGGCTATCCAATGATTCAAATCTTAAAGAAAAAATAGTAGATGGTCATAATGAGACTATGGTTGGAACATGTTCTGCACAGGACAGCATCAAAGCTGAAATAGTGGCTGCAGAGGATGATGATTATGTTGATTTCAGCAACCCCAATTGGGAACCGGAGAAAAAGAAAGTAATGGTGGCTGTGTGTAAACAGTCTGTTAGTAAATCACCCCCTCCTCAAAGTTGTGATGTAGCTGTCTGATGATGATGATGACCCAGTAAGAGTCATAGATTGTGATGGTCAGGTACAGTCCAAGTCTGCCCAACAACAGAAATCATGCAGTACACCCCCCCCATTTCAGTGTCTAAAAAACTGGTGTTGAATATGCAACATCAGGGACATGTAAAAAGTAGGGCTTCTAAACCCTCATTTGGGATTTTATTGTTCAAGATGCAAGTGATGAAACAGTGGCAATCTGCCAGCTTTGCCAAGCACATGTGAGGCGTGGTAAAAAGGGTAGCCATCTGGGCACTGGGGGCCAGCATACACATCTGAAGAGCAGACACATGGCTCTGTGGACTTGGCACCAGAAGGGAGCTAATGCCATAGTGGGGCGTTCATCCTCATCCACCTTACTGAGCATGGTATCCCCTTCCTTGACTGGAAGTAGCCCAAGTAGCCATGTCTGTAGTAGTGGTGAAATAACACCTGAGGACTACTGCAGGCATGAGGAGGAGGAGGAGGAGGATTTTGAATTGTCAAGTAGTGGTCAGAGTAGCAGTGGTGGTGGTCTACACAGTATTTATTGTCCAACATCAACCCCTGTGCTTAAAACACATCAATGTTTCCTAGTTTCCAGAGCATCTTGTGACTGCTATACCTAATCTCTGCTGACAGCTAAATGCACTGGGACCTCCCTCTTTTACCATTTGCCCCTGTATAGCCCTATGCTGCTGCTGTGCTATTCCACTCACAGCACTTCCTCCCTTATTCCTTTCTCATTCCTGCCCTCTTTTTCATCCTACATCATCCCCCTTTCTTTGCCCCTCCACTCCCACTCCCCCCCGCTCTGTTTCCTCACCTTGTTCTCTCCCTCTACCCCCCATCCTGTGGGTCTTTCCTGCTCAAGCTTCACTGTGGAATCTCCCTCCTTGCTCTTTTTTTGCTCCTTCCACCCCTGTACTTTCTCTCCTTGTAAGCCCTTTCACCCCTCTTCAGACAAGGCCACTGACTGCACTTCACACAATATTTATCTTGCTATATTGTTCTTTTGTTTATGTAATTACTTTCCTCATGTTGTACTACTTACTGAAACCATTGTAATTTGCTATTCTTGTGACTTGATGTGGAACCTCTGTAAAACAGCCCTTGGCTCAAAGGTCTTTCCGATTTGTTAAATAAATAAATAAAAACTGGGAAAATAACATAATTTGTTGACTTATCCACTGTGCACCCCTTATCATCACATGGCAAAAGCACCCCACCCATGGCAGTTCACAGACAGAGCCATTTGGCAAACCACGTGCAAAACAGGTAACAACGCAGTCCATGTTGCACAGCGTTTTGTCCAGAACATGAAATATACACCAAAGCATGTGGTGTCACATGAACTGAATGCTGCTGTCATGGAAATGCTGGCAATTGACCTTTTGCCCTTGTCCTTTCTGGAGAATTCTGGATCTTGGCATGTTGCAGCATGTCCTGGTCCCAAATGGAAAGTCCCGTCCAGGACCTACTTTTCCACCCATGCTGTCCCTGAGTTATACCGGACTGTGATAAAGTCTGTAAGACATGCCCTTCAACATTCCTCCTCACCATGCAGTCACTTAAGTATAGATATGTGGACAAGTGGCAAAATGGTGGGTAGTTCCTCTTTGTGTATTACTGCACATTGGGCACAGGTACTGGGGGTTGTTTGTGCTGGTGGGATTGGAAAGCAGCGTAATAAGGCAGACTGTCATTGTAGCAACCTTCAGGGAATTAGACAGCATGCAAAGCTTGCAATACACAGTGTTGCAGGGTCCCACAAAGGTGAAAACATGCTAGACTTGCTATTGACATAAATTGATGAGTTGCTGCACCAACTTGTCCCTCAAAGCTGGCTTTATAGCTAGTGATAATGGATCAAACATCATTAAATGTATCAGCAATGGTGGCTTTGTGAGGGTTCCCTGACTGGCCCACTTTTAAATCTTGTGGTACAAGAGTTTCTGCAGCACCCTGTCACCAAGCAAATGCTGACAGTTGCACACCACATCTGTGCACACTTTGCACACTCTGGAAAGGCCCGTGATCAGCCTAGGCAGCTGTAGATTCAAAACAGCCTCTCTCAGCACTGCCTCAAGTTGGAAGTTGTCATGTGCTGGAACTCAACACTTTACATGGCATAGCAGTTGTATGAACAGTACAAAGCCATCTCTGAATACCTAGTAATGCACACTAGCCGTGACAGTTTAGGGGTCTCAATGTCTATGACAACTGAACAGTGGCACCTCATGGACTCAGTGATATCAAATTTGAGGCCGTTTGAACATGCAACACAGGCAGTGAGTGGTGACACTGCATCCATTAGTCATGCCATTCCACTGCTGTGGGTGCTGTGGCAAACTGTGTTGAATCTGCAGCCTAGCCTTGATGTGTCCGGAGGTAGGTCAAGCACTGCATTACTTATACACATACTCACAATATTCGACCGCATTCACCACATCTCCACTATTCAGCAAAGTGCAGAATTTGGAAAAGCAACAATGCTGGACCTACGCTACAAATATGGCATTGCATCCTTACTGGAGAGAGGGCCTAATCAGGTTCAAAACCTTACTGGACAGCTGGTGTGATTGGTTCTTGGGGCACAGAAGTCACGTATAAAGTTTGGCAAATTGCATCAAAAAAAGACTAAAGGCCACTGTGGAGTAAGCACATCCAGTTAGTTGGCTGTGCGTCAAGAGGAGTGTCAGCAAAACAGGTTGCCATTAATCCACTTTGGGGTGCCTTGTCTCAAGTAGGAAACTGTAACCTCAATGAAGTCTGTGAATAGGTGGATGACATCATCAGGACTGCATGCAGCAGAGAATGGTTGATGCCTATTTGGCAGAAAACATGCATCTGTCAGTACCTGATGATCCTCTGCTGTACTGGAATGGTTAAAGTCAATGAATGGCCAGAGCTGACATCAGTAGCACTGAAGTACCTGACTAGCCCACCCTCCAGTGTAAGTGTGGAGAGGGTATTCAGTTATGCGGGGACAGTAGTGTGTGACCGTCATGCTAACCTCTCACCCACAAATGTCAGCATGCTGAAATTTATAAAAATTAATCAAGGTCACATACCAAGTTGAACTACCACATCTGTCTTTGCACTCCATCACAATGATGGTTGTGCTGATGATGTGGGTGAAGCAGACCATCCTGGTGGCAGCATCAAACAATCTACCATTGAGGTTGATGTTTCAGTCATGGAAAAAGAATTCCTGAGTGGGCACAACTCTGACCTTGATGACTGTGAGGGCAGCTTCCTCTTTGATTAGGAGGATGAGGATGATGGTGCTGGTAGTGTGTAACGGGTTTAAAGGTTGTCACATTTCTGTAATGTTAACTTTTTTTTGTTTTATAAAAGAAAAACACCATTCTTTACTCTAATTCCATATGACAGATATGCACAAATAATGACCCATCATTCTATTTTACCTTCCCATTGGTAGCTTTTCAGAGTACATTTAACATAATGTGTGCTGCTGTCATTAGCAAACACAGTCAGCATCTTAAACACAACTGTCCAATTTTTGTAGCCACTTAAATCCTGCTGATTAAATACACCATTTCCATCCAACCGTCTGGATGAGAGTGAGAGACAGAGAATGTGTACCTGTGCCCATGCCTAATGAACAATCCCACAGCCAGCCACAGCCACCCATCTGGATGAGAGTGACAGACAGAGAATGTGTACCTGTGCCCATGCCTAATGAACAATCCCACAGCCAGCCACAGCCACCCATCTGGATGAGAGTGACAGACAGAGAATGTGTACCTGTGCCCATGCCCAATGAATGATTCTGCAGCCAGCCACAGTCTGAAAACATCATGGATGATACAGCCTTGGTCACCAATATGCCTTTCGAAGATTTGGTGAAAAAATACTAAACCATTCAAAAGTTATTCAAAAAACAAATCTCCCATTATAGTCAAGTTAACAAAAATCACAAAACTTTCATGAGGGGCTCTTTTTACTGTCCATTGGCCTTTTTACTATCATGAGTCAGCCATCTTGTTTACAGTCAGTGACACAAAAAAATGCCTGGCGTTTAAAATTGGGACACTCTAGGTAAACAGTGATTGTTGTGTTTTACCTAGTCGGGTCCTGAGGATGCTAGCCATATCATTTTTGGGGGGGTTAAGCCTCCCAGAAATAAATTGTTAAACTTTTTTCCAAAAATACTTTCACAAAATACTTTTGCAAATGCAAAGGTTTTGTGATTTATTTTGCAAAACTTTGTTGATTTGCGAAAGTATTTTGTGAAAGTATGCTCAAAATAACTGCAAACTTTGCCAACCTCCTGTAACAAAACGGTTTGGTCTTTTTGGCTGAAATTTACTGGTTGGCAAGCCCTGATCCTACAGGTGTACCTTATGGTGGTTTGGTTCCAAAACATTACAGGGGCCCAATTTACAGCATTCTGAAATTCAGCAATTTTCCCACAGGATAACATTCCGACATCTGTGATGCCTTTCAGGGCCCGTATCTTGAAATAGTTTGGGATTCGGACTTTTCGTCACAAAAATATTTAGTCCTCCCTTAGGGGGACTAAACTCAGAACTAGGTTGGAAGGTCCTAAAACCCATGAAATGTGAATTTTTTTTCTACCTTGTAGAGTTCCTAAAATATTTGCTATTTACTGTTCCAATTGCTTATTTTCATGTCTGAGGACCACTGTTACACCCACAGAATTTGTATTCACATTGCTTTTTGCTGTCCCTATCTTGGACACAATGCGCGATACAGATTTCGTTGACTTTATTTTGCGAGAACTACTCACTCTCATGATTACATCCACACTTGAATTTTTTTATTAGCTGCTACGGTTCCCCAGATATGGACAAATTAGTGTTACAAGGCTTTCTTAGCCTATAGGGCTGCTATATGTCTCCGTGCTTATGTGTAAATGGGAGCTCAGGGCCCAGAGGGCCCTCAGTCCCACAAAGACATATCATTATGCAGAAATGGGCAGTTTGTTGGGAGCATGGGGCCTGAAGGGTCCCGCGCTCCAAGCAATACATACCATTTAATATTTATATTACAGTTTCTCAAAAAAAAGGGAAATTCATGGCAAAAAAAACTCCATTAATGCATCAGTTAGAGTTGTTTCCACAGTGAAAAAAGTATGGAAATGCAATGTTAGGGTTACCACCCCACCACCCACCCCCACACCCCCATCCACAAACCCCTAACTCTGCTTCCTCACCCCACCCCCACACGCACACACACATACACATGCCAGACACATGCAAGACTGTAAGACGGTATACCACTCAGTCACATCTTTAAGTACAATAATCACAACACTGTACTCCTTTCACATACCACTATGTAATGGAAAACAAATACAGTATGATCAACTCTATCCTGCCAGCTCAGTATGATGACACATTATTGCTGGCATATCTTTTTCATAAAGTGAAACTTGGTGTGCACAAACTTTCTACATACTGATTTTTATTTGTCATAATTCAATGATTGGCTCACTGCAGGTATTGCTGCCACCACATAGGCATGTGGTAGCAGTAAAGACACAGCTGACAGATACATAGTACTTTTCACATGCTGCTCAGGTATGAAACTAGCACCATCACATGTTGTAATACTGTGTGTTAACTGGAAATACTCAATAGCAGCATGTTATAGTTAGCTTTGGATGTTATAACTGTTGCTGTCACATGTTGCTTATAAAGTATACTACAAAACATTACTACAGTTATCCAAATTCTTATTTCCAATACAGCTACAGTATGTATAGGTAATATGCAGTGTGTTTCATCATTTCTTAACAATTGAAATATATATATCTGCTTAAATCTTGTTATTGATGTTTGTGACAGAAAAATGCTTACTGTGGCCCATCTCCCATGGATTGGTCAATACCAGCAGGAACATCTGCCAGAACTAGACACATAGTAGATTCCCTGCAGGGGGAGGGCCTCAAACAACTGGTACAACAACCCTCAAGAGACAGGGCTATTCTAGATCTAGTACTGACTAACAGGGAAGGGATCACAAATCTCCAGGTAGAAGGTCACCTGGGGGCCAGTGACCATCACATGGTATGGTTCAATTTGGCTACTACATCTAAATCATCCCATTCCAAGGCAAAAATATGGGACTTCAGAGGAGCTGACTTTGATAAGATGGCCAACTGAGTTAAGCTAGCGCTGGCAAAAAAAAACACAGGTGAGGGGGTACAGGCAAAGTGGGCAAGCATTAAGGATGCAATACTTGAAGGAACATCCCATTGTGTTAGAAAGAAAAGGAAGTGCAAAAGAAGGAAACCACTTTGGTTCTCAAATACAGTAGCAGAAAAGGTCAGAGCCAAAAGGCTGGCCTTCAGGAAATATAAGGGAACACAGCGGAATGAAGATAGGGAGGCATACCAAACTGCCCTAAGGGAAGCAGGAAGGCAGTAAGGCAGGCAAAGTCCCAAACTGAGGAAACACTAGCACGAACAGTAAAGAAGGTGACAAGACTTTCTATAGAAACATTAGTGAAAGGAGAAAGTCCAGAGGGGGTATTGCTAAGCTTAATGGAGAAAAGGGAGCATGTGAGGAGGAGGACCATGTAAAAGCATCTATCCTAAATAGATACTTTTGCTCAGTATTTACTGAACAGAAGGTAGGGCAGGGCCCACAGCTCAGCACCATGGAGACAGGGGGGAGGGAGGTGAGCACTACTCCCTTCACAAAAGAAAGGGTCCTACAAGAGCTTGCTAAGCTCAGGGTGGACAAGACAATGGGACCTGATGGCATACATCCCAGGGTACTTAAGGAGCTAAAGGTGGAACTAGCAGAGCCATTAGCAGAACTGTTTAGTGAGTCTCTGAGCACAGGAGAGGTCCCAGAAGACTGGAGAAGGGCTCATGTGATCCCGCTCCACAAGAGGTAGCAGGGAGGAGGCAGGGAACTACAGACCAGTCAGTCTTACCTCAATAGTGGGCAAGATTATGAGGCACTCCTTAAGGAAAGGATAGTGCAACACCTGGAACCATAGGGGCACAGGATCCAAGACAGCATGGGTTTACAAAGGAAGGTCCTGTCAAACTAATCTCATAGATTTCTTTGACTGGGTAACCAGAGTGGTGGACCAAGGAGCAGTTGATGTCACCTACCTTGACTTCAGCAAAGCTTTGACACTGTTCCACATAGAAGATTGATAAATAAGCTGGGTAGGCTCAGGATGGGTCAGAAGTTGGTCAACTGGGTGGCAAACTGGTTGACGGCAGAAAACAGAGTGGTGGTAAATGGTATACAGTCAGAAGAGATGCTAGTCACAAGTGGGGTACCTCAGGGATCAGTCCTGGGGCCAGTCCTCTTGAACATCTTCATTGGTGACCTTGCAGATGGACTAGAGGGTAAGGCTTGTCTGTTTGCAGATGACACCAAGATCTGCAACAGAGTAGATGATCCAGATGGGTGGGCAGAATGAGAAGAGATCTGGATAAACTAGCAAAATGGTCAGGAAGAGGGCAACTGGGATTTAATGCAAGAAGTGCAAGATCATGCACATAGGGAAGAGAAACCCTGAAGCCACCTATAGTCTGGGAGGGAGTTGCTAGCAGTCACAAAGGAAGAAAGAGACTTGCATCATCATCACTGATGACCTGAAATCATCCAAGCAGACCTCTAAAGCAGTAGGTAAGGCTAGGGGGTGTTAGGTGTATTAGTAGGGGTATCACAAGTTGTAAGAGGGAGGTAATAATCCCTCTTTATAAGACACTGGTTAGGCCCCATCTGGAGTACTTCATGCAGTATTGAAGGCCACACCTTCACAAGGACATTAACCAAATTGAGGCAGTCCAGAGAAGGGCAACCAAAATGGTGCAGGAACTGCATCAGAAGACATATGAGGACAGATTAACAGAGCTCAATATGTATACCCTTGAGCAAAGGAGGGAGAGAGGTGATATGATCGAGGCATTCAAACACCTTAAGGGCATTAACAAGGTGAAAGAGTCTAACATGTTTAAATATAAGAAAAATAGCAGGACAAGAGGACACAGCATGAGATTAGAGGGGGCCAATTAAGGGGGAATGTGAGGAAATTCTTTTTCACAGAAAGGGTGGTGGATGCATGGAATGGCCTACCTCAAGAAGTGGTGGCTATGAATACAGTGCATGGTTTCAAACAGGCATGGGATAGGCATAAGGGAGCAATACAAATGAGTATGAATAGATAGGCCACTGACAGAGCAAAGGCCAATGGCACATTTATAAGGTAGAAAAAGAAATGGGCATACTGGATGGGCCTTGCGGTCCTTATCTGCCATCAACTTCTATGTTTCTATGGTTGCCCAGTATGCGCGTGTACCCACAAGGCATTCTGATGGCAGTAGAACTTATACAGTGGCCGGACCATGATTATCAATGTGTCTTGTACTGCTTGCATGTGTGTGTGGGGGGTGCGGGGATGCGGAGTTAGGGGTTTGAGGATGAGGATGTGGTGGTGGGGTGGTAACCCTAACATCACATTTACACACTTTTGTTGCTGTGGAAACAACCCTAACTAATGCATTAATGGAGTTTTTTGCCATATGTGTGTGTGTGTGTCTATATATATATATATATATATATTTATTATAGTATAGTGGCATGGTAGTGCCACTATAGTTAGGGTTGAGTACCCCATTTAAGATTAAATCTCCAATTGTGCATCTTAATAACTTTGCCACCACATGACAGATTTGCCTGAAATTTGGAATGCACAGTTTGGTACCATAGATCTCTGGATCTGTCAAGTTTTGTTATGGTCAGATGTACAGTTATGGAGCTACAGATCACCAAAACTACATAAATTATGGGTTTTTGCATGTTTTTTTGCTCGTGCCTACAGCCCGTATGGTTTGCCGGATCGGTCCAAAAACCTCAGGGAAGCCCCAATGTGCCTTTCAAAGATTTTGTGAAAAAATATTAAATGGTTCAAAAATTATTCAAAAAACATTGAATCCCATTATAGTCTGTGGGAAAAGTTAAACTATGCAAAAGTGTCACAAATGCAGTTTTTACTGTCGCAAATTACCCTTTTACTTCCATGATTTAGCCATTTTGTTTTTCAGCTGGTGGTCAGAAAATGCTTGTCATTTAAATTTGGGACCCTCTCGAGACCCAATTCTTGTTGTGTTCACCTGGTTGAGCCCTGAGGATGCTAGCCATGTCTTTTTTTGGGTGTGAAACAACCCAGAAATATGTTTTTCACATTTTTGTAAAAAGTAGTGTCACAAAGTACTTTCACAAATGACACTTTCGTGATTTCCTTTGCGAAAGTGTTGTGATTGGCGAAAGTAATTTGCGACACTATGCCCAAAACAATAAGAAATCTTTGCCACCCTGCTGCAAAACAACATTTTTGTCTTTTGAGCTGAAATTTGCAGGGAAGAAAGGCCTTTTGTTTGTGTCAAAATATAACAGGTCTGCAAAGTTACGGCACTCCAAAATTGACAATTTTTCCCATAGGATAACATTAAGGCATATGCGGCACCTTTTGGGTCATATCTCAAAAACAGTTCGAGATACAGACTTTTCGTTGCAAAATTTCTTAAACCCCCACTGGGGGGCTAAGTGCAAAACTAGCCTGGAAAGTCATAAATAATATGAGATTTTATTTTTTTTCTACGTCATATGGTTCCTGAGATATAAGCAATTTAGTATTCCAAGTGCTCATTTTCTTGTCCGAGGGCCATTATTATGCCCACATTTTTTGTATTCACTGTGCTTCTGAATGCACCTCTTTTGAACACAAAGGGTGTGCGTTAGTGTTACCATTAGCGTTACCATTTGCATTCATGTTTGCGCTTGCGTTTTCCATTACCGTTTGCATTAGTATTTCCATTTGTGTCACTGTTAGTGTTACTGTTTGCGTTAACGTTACCATCTGCGTTTCCATTTATGTTTGGTTCACCATTACCATGACCTTTTTCCTTTCCATTGCCATTACTGTTTACGCTTCCGTTACCATTTACGTTTGCGTGACCCTTAATATTAGTGTTACTGTTTGTGTCTGTGTTTATGATTGTGTTTGCTTTACCATTTGTGTTTATGTTTGCATTTGTGTCACAGTTACCATTACCATTAGCATTTCCATTTAAGTTACCATTATCATTTGTGTTTGCATTTGTGCTTCCATTTATGTTACCAATACAGCTTGCGTTTAAGTTACTGTTACTGTGTGTACTTGCGTTACCATTTGCGTTTGCGTCACCATTAGCGTTACAATTAGTGTGTGCATTGACATTACCATTTGCATCTGTGGTTGCATTTATGTTACTGTTGCCATTTGCATTTATGTTACCATTCGCACATACAATTGTGGAGGCGGGTACAAGGCAAGATAACCAATCACAGACACACACCATAACGCAACAGAAATAACATACAACTTCTTAAACATACCACAACAGGCATCCATCATCATGTTTCACTAACTGTATCAGTTGTATTGTCACCAACTTGTCCATTTCTGCATAACAGCATACCCCATGCTACCACCAACATGGCCATTTAAGCAATAAGTCACAATGTGGTGTGGGTTATTGTGGGATTTACCACAGCTTGAGTAGTTTGCCCATGAGGCACAGCCAAGTGGGTAAATCCATGCCAGCTGTGGTACAGTAAATCCCCCAATAACCCAGATCCTCTGAGTGGCTTATTGCGATTATACCAAGTACTGCTTTTTTTTTTATTAATTTAGAAAAAGCAGTACTTGGTATAATGCTTAATAAGACACTCAGTATTAAGGCAGTGTTTTTATTTTGTTTTGTTTTCCTGATGTATGGAGCTGCTGTTGTATGGTCTTCGCTTAGTGGGGAAACAAGATGGTGGTCGCAGTTCCATGATTTCAGTATCAGATTGTTTTTTTTAAAAGATGTGGCTGGTTGGCACATTTTGCAGTGATTATCACAAGATTTACAATGGAGGTAGGTGCCAGCCTGCTGCTGTGATTGGTTGTTGTCTGAGGTACATGATATAATTCTTCATAACAGCATAGCTTCATGCCTCCACCAACTTGCCTAGTTGTGCATAACACCATAATATAAATAGTAAAACACATGTATTTGTGAGAGCGTGGGATCCAGCCCCCACCAACTTGCCCATGTGTGCATAACAGCATAGCCCCATGTTACCACCAAATTGCCCATTTCAACATGACACCATAATATAAGTAGCAAAACACATATATTGGTGAGAGCACAGGGCCCTTTGAGCTCCATGCATCCATCAACTTGCCCATTTCTGCATAACAGCATAGCCCCATGCTCCCACCAACTTGCTGTTTATGCATAACACCATAATATAAGTGACAAAGACATGTATTGGTGGGAGCCCGGGACCCTTTGGGCCACAGCACTAACACCAACTTGCCCCAAAATTACCCATTTCTGCATAACAGCATAATATGTCATAAAACACATGTATTGGTGAGAATGCTGGGCCTTCTGGGCCCCATGCCCCAACCAACTTGCCCATTTGTGCATAACAGCATAGCCTAATGTTCCCACCAACTTGCCCATTTCTGCATAACACCATAATATAAGGAGCAAAACACATGTATTCTGACCAACTTGCCCATTTCTGCATAACAACATAACCCCATGTTCCCACCAACTTGACTGTTTCTGCATAACACTATAATATAAGTAGCAAAACACATGTATTGGAGACAGCTTGAGGCCCTTAGGGCCCCGTGCCCCTACCAACTTGGCCATTTCTGTATAACAGCATAATATAATTGTTAAAACACATGTATTGGTAGCAGCATCTCACATGCTTATAGAGGATGTCGGTGTATGCATGCATGAAACTGGAATGGCAGTAGAAGTGATATAGTTATTGAAACATGATGATGCATGCCTGTTGTGGTATGTTTAAGAAGTTGTATGTTGTTTCTGTTGCGTTATGGTGTGTATCTGTGATTGGTTGTCTTGTCTTGTACCGCCTCCCCAGTTGTGTGTTCTGTGTGTGTGTGTGTGTGTGTGTGTGTGTGTGTGTGTGTGTGTCTGTGTGTGTGTATGTGTGGCAGTGGAAGGAAAGTCAGAGTTAGGGTTGAAAACCCTAATGCCGAATTTCCTCGCTTTTGTCACTATAGAAAACCTGAACTGTTGCATTAACACAGTTTTTTGTAAAGAATATATATACATAGATTATAGTGGCATGGTAGTGCCATTATAGTTAGGGTTGAGTACTCCATTTAAGGCTAAATATACAATGTTGCACCTTAATAATTTTGCTACCGTATAATGGATTTGCCTGAAATTTGGGAATGCATGGTCTGATACCATAGATCTGTGGACATGCCAAGTTGCGTTACAGGTAGATGTACGGTTGCGGAGCTACACAGCACCGAAAAACAAATAAATTATGCATTTTTGCGTGTTTCTTTGCTCACGTCTAAAGCATGCATGGTTTGCGCAATTGAGGAACATGCAGACGGGGTCCCCTATGTGCCTTTCAAAAATTTCGTGAAAAAATATTAAACGGTTCAAAAGTTATTCAAAAACACTGAATCCAATTATAATCTATGGGAAAAGTTAAACTATGTGAAAGTGTCACAAATGCAGTTTTTACTGTCGCAAATTACCCCTTTACTTTCATGATTCAGCCATTTCATTTTCAGTTGGTGGTCAGAAAAATGCTTGGCATTTAAATTTGGGACCCTCTAGGGACACAATCCTTGTTGTGTTCACCTAGTCGAGCCCTGAGGATGCTAGCCATGTATTTTTTGGGGGGTAAAACATTTCAGAAATATGTATTTTAAATTGTTGTAAAAAGTAGTGTCGTAAAGTTCTTTCGCAAATGTGACACTATACCCAAAACAATAAGAAATCTTTGCCACCCTGCTGCAAAACAACTGTTTTGTCTTTTGGGCTGAAATTAGCAGGGAAGAAAGCCAACATCCCACAGATGTGCCTTTTGGTGGTTTGGTGCCAAAATATTACTGGGCTGCAAAGCTACAGCACTCCAAAATTGACAATTTTTCCCATAGGATAACATTATGGCATCTGCCACACCTTTCGGGTCCTGTATCTCGAAAACAGTTTGAGATACGGACTTTTCGTCACAAAATTTCTTAGTCCCCCACTAGAGGCCTAAGTGCAAAACTAGCCTGGAAAGTCATAAATAATATGAGATTTTAATTTGTTTCTACATCATACAGTTCCTGAGATATAAGCAATTTAGTATTCCAAGTGCTCATTTTCTGGTCAGAGGGCCATTATTATGCCTACATTCTTTGTATTCACTGTGCATCTGAAAGCACCTTTTTGGGACACAAAGCATGTGCGTATGCTTTACTGTTACCGTTAGCGTTTCTGTTTCTGCTTGCTTTACCATTACTGTTTGCTTTACCATTTCCATGTGCAGTACCATTTGTGGTTGCATTTGCGGTTGTGTTTGCGTATTCATTTGCATTACTGTTTCCTTTTGCGTCACCTTTGGCGTTACCATTACCATTTGAGTTTGTGTTTCCATTAACATTTCTGTTACCAGTGCCATTTGCCTTTACGTTACCCTTTGGGTTACCATTTGCTTTTGAGTTTCTGATACTGTTATCATTTGCGTTACTGTTTCCTTCTGCATCACTATTGGCGTTACTGTTACCATTTGCATTTGCATTACAGTTTGTGTTTTTGTTACCATTTGTGTTACCATTTGTGTTTTCATTTACGTTTGTGCTTGCATTTACATTACCATTTGTGTTACTGTTTCCATTTGCTTTTGCACTTGCGTTTGTGTTACCATTTATGTTATTGTTTCTTTTTGCTTCACCGTTGGCATTACCATTACTGTTTGCTTTTCCGTTTGCGTTACCATAACCGTTTGCATTTTCATTACTGTTTGCGTAACCATTTGTGTTTGCGTTTACATTTGTGCTTGTGTTTACATAACCAGTTGCGTAATCATTTTCATTTGCATTTCCATTACCGTTTGCGTTACCGTTTTGCTTTGTGTCACCATTGGCGTTACTGTTTACATTTCTGTTTCCGTTACCATTTGCCTTTCCGTTACCATTTGTGTTAACGTTACTGTTACCATTACCACGTGTATTAACATTTGCACTTGCGTTTCTGTTAACACTTGTCTTACTGTTTCCGCTTGTGTCACCATTACTGTTAACGTTTGTGTTTCTGCTTGCATTGCCATTTGCGCTTCCATTTGCATTATCATTAACATTTTTTCATTACCATTTGCTTTTACATGTGTGCTTGCGTTTCTGTTATTGTTTGCATTATTGTTTCCGTTTGAGTCACCGTTGGCATTACTGTTTGCATTTGCACTTAAAAGTCACATTCTTTGTGTCATTATAACTTTACAACTGTTGAACAGATTTGTGTGACATTTGCAATACTTGGTCTACTATGGTACTTCAGTGCATTTACCAATTTTCAATTGACATCTGCATACGTTTTTGGCACAATGATGTGCCAAAAATGTATTTTTTGCCACTCATGCGCAGTTTTGACACATGCTGCTTTGCAACCATTGAAGAGATTTGGATAAGATTTGGTATACATGGAGTGGAATGGTACATCTATTTATTTACCAATTTCTATTTCACCGGTATATACAGTTTTTGTGCAGTGAAGTGCAAAAAAATGCAGTTTTTGCTATTTTTTTGCATGACACAAAGCACAGCCACTGTGTGTTTTACTGGTCTGAAACTTGGCAATTGGAAAGCCCTTTATTCAAGGCAGATGCCAGTTTTTGTTTGGTGAAAAAATGTTGTTCAGTTCCAGAGTTATAAGCATTTGAAGTTGCCCTCCCTTCGCAATCAGAGATTTTTTGGCCACGAGTTCTGCCATTTTACCGGATTTTTGGCCACAAGTTCTGCCATTTTGTGGTGGAAGACTTGTTAAAGGTGCACAAACTTTCAAATTGAATATCTCTGGAATGGTTTGGTCTTTTTTTTTAAATTCAAGTTTATTGAGTTTTATTATTTACAGAGCAAAATACATTTCAACAGAAACATAGATCAAAATAACACGTATTACATTACGGACGAAGTGAAACATAATTTTACTCTCCCTCCCCCCCTCCTTATGTTCCTTCTACCTTCCCTCCCAAACCTCCCTCCTTCCCCCTTCCCCATTAGTATGACTTAGGAAGATCCGTTCATCAGCATGCTTACCAGTATTATGCTACCTTCCAGTACTCGGCTTCAATTGAAGCAGATAAAGTGTTTGGAAGGAGCTCCATATCAACTCATATTTTGAAAGACTATCCCTTCTCATAGCCCCAAATTTTTCCATATTCAAATTAAATAGCAGTTCTTGTAACCACTCCGTGTAAGTAATTGGGATGTCATCCAACCAATGCTTTAGTACTACTTTCTTAAGCGAGGATGAAATCAAGGCCATATAATATCTTCAAACTTTAACTGTGATACCGGTATAGTCACCTATCAGACAGACTTCTGGTGTAAAATACCGGTCAATGCCCAATAGTGGATCTGCTTTATGCTTAATTTGGTCCCACAGCATTTTTATCGGTGGGCATTCCCAGAAGATATGATATAAATCCCCCACTTCATGGTGACATTGAGAGCATGACTGATCAGGTCTACGACCAATTTTGTATAATTTAGAAGGGGTCCAAAACAGATTGTTTAAAAAGTGAAACTGCATAACACGTAACCTATCCTGAGTAACATATTGGTATATATGACCCCAGATTTCATCCCAATTCCTCCCTTGGCCCCCCAGTTGACCTAGCCAGAATCTAGGTTTATTATCAATATCTACATATGCTTGGTCAAACAGTGTCTTGTATAATTTGGAGACCGCATGCGGTTCCCAGATCATCTGAGCCAAAGACTCAAACCAATCCCCTGTCATGTGCTCATTTCTAAGTTTGTTCCTAAATTGCTCAAGTAAATGCTTGAGCTGATATACATTGAAACTCTGATTAGGTCCCATACAATACTTAACCAATAACTCTGCAATTGGAAGACATCTGTCCCCCTGTAAAATATCTTCAATCCTTAAGCCTTTCAGCTGGGGAAGCCAGGATTCCATTATAATTTTCCCTCCAATCTTCAAGTTAGGATTGTGACATATTGGCTGGTGTCTATCTGTATTTGGAGAATAACGCAAGAAAGCACCTAATTGAATATGAATACGTAAGGACTCCTTTATTGGAGTAGCTGCTAATTTAGGGGGCAATGTTCTTGAAGTGGAGTAGAGAAGAGCAATCAGGTCTATACCAGCTTCCCTTATAAGTTCTATTTCCAATTTAACCCAAGAAGGTACATAAGGCAGAGACTCAAGTTCTGTGGAAGGCACAAGCCATCGTAGATATTTACAAACATTACTTGCCCAATAATATAATCCAAAATGTGGTAGTCTTAACCCTGCTCTCTCTCTGGGAGCAGCCAGTTTATGGAAGGCTCTACGGGGAGTTTTCCCTCTCCAAATAAAATCTGAAATTATTGAGTATATTGCCTTATACCATTTTAAAGGTAACCACACATTGAGCATATTTAGAGGGTAATAAATCCTAGGAAAATATTCATTTTAATTATATTAATCCTCCCCCAGAGAGAGAGAGAGAGAGCAGAAGTTTGTCCTATCTGTTAAGATCTTGCTTTATATTGTTCTTAAGGGCATCCAGATTAAGTTTCATTAACTTAGAGTCAGTTCTTGCCAGAAAGATTCCTAGGTACTTCAATGTATGTGGAGCCCACTGCATACCCATAACTGTCGCGTCTGACCTATATACCTTCATATTAAGTGGAAATATCTGGGTTTTCCCTATGTTGATTTTGTAATTGGATAGCTTGCTATATTCTGCAATAATTCCCAGCACAGCTGGGATTGAAGTTCGGGGGTGGATAACATGGAGAAAAATGTCATCCGCATATGCGGATATCTTAAACTCCTGTGACCCAATCTTTATCCCCATAACCCTAGGGTCTTGTCTGATTTTAGATAGGAGGGGTTCTAAATATAAATTAAACAAAAGGGGCAATAGGGGGAAGCTCTGTCTAGTACCTGAATAAAGAGGAAACCTTGACGAGAATACCCATTGCAATATATTTTCGCACACGGATGTCTGTATAGAGCAAATACATTGTTAATAAAAGAGAGCGGAATGCCAAATTTCTACACAGTCAAAGATAAAAACCTCCAGTCCACTCTGTCAAATGCCTTCTCTGCATCCACAGACATCAATCCACATGGAAATTTACTATCCTTGGATGCAGAGAAGATGTGAGACAACTTACGAAGATGGTCTGAGGCCATTCTACCATTCATAAACCCAACCTGATCCTGGTGAATTAACCTAGGCATAACTTTAGCTAAACGGACTGCTAAGATTTTTGCTAAGATTTTAATATCATAGTTAATTAATGATATAGGCCTAAAATTTGAGACCTTATCAGGTTCTCTCCCTTCTTTTGGAATAAGCACTATCTGGGCTTCAAAAAGATGATTGTCTACTGTGTCAGAGGTGAATATACTCTGAAATAGTCTTTTTAACCCTGGGCTTAACTGACTCGCAAAACATTTATAAAAATTAGGCGAAAAACCATCCGGTCCCAGAGCTTTATCTATTAAAAGCATCTGGATTGCCTTTAAAATTTCGATCTCTGAAATAGAGGAAGAGAGCTCTTCCTTCTGATCCTCTGGCACCAGAGGCAACTTACAAGAGGAAAGATATGCCCTTACTTCTTCGTTACTGGGTCGGGAGGTCACAGGGCTATATAAATCCTTATAGTAAGCTTCAAATTCTTTAACTATTTTGTAAGGGGAAGTTTTAATAGACCCATCTGTCAGGGAGGTAATACTTTGGATAAATCTGGATGCTTCTATTGCTTTTAAATGCATAGCGAGAAGCCGTCCTGATTTTTCACCTTGATCTAAGTATAAAGCTTTCATTTTACCAATGGTATATTCCACTTTATCTCTCAGAATCTCATCATATTGATGCCGCAGTATGATTAACTCTTCCCTAACCTCTACTGACGTGTTCCTTGAGAGAGTCTTTTCTATTTCTCTAATCTGTGTCAGTAACTGCCTTGCCCTACCCTCTCTCTGTTTCTTCCTAGCCACTGCAAGTTGAATAAGTTCACCCCTTAATACACACTTCAGTGCACTCCATTCTATATCCCCTCTACCTGTTGAATTATGGTTCTCTTTCTCAAATTGTTCAATTCTCTGAGCTATACAATCTCTAATCTCCACAGAATGGAGAAGTTGGTTGTTTAGTTTCCAGATGGTCTGTCTAGGAATGCTAGGAGCAAGGTTAAGGGTGCAGCTAACCATAGAATGATTCGAGATGATCCCTGGAATAATGTTACTGCATACTAATCCAGAAAGCATACACTGACTCATCAAGAAATAATCAATTCGAGATCTGGATTTGTGAACTTCCGATAGGAATGTATACTCCCTACGGGAAGGATATAACACTCTCCACGGGTCACACAAACCCAGATTGTCGGACAGATCCCTAATAGCTTTCTGCGCCGGTGAAAGGCCCTTCCTTCGTTTACCTTCTTTATCCATTTCTGGAGTGAATGGTAAGTTCCAATCTCCACCCAGCAATATTGGAAGGTGAAGAAACGGGGACAAAACCTTTAATAATTCCATAAAAAAACCTGGTGAATCTCCATTTGGGCCATATACACTACCTAGCACTATCCTTGTCTGATTTAAGAGTCCTATTAAAATTATGTAGCGACCACCAGGATCTGCCAGTTGCTTTTCACACATGAAAGCAATGTTCCTGGTAATTAGTATGGCCACACCCCTACTAGCTGTGCTATCTCCAGCAGTATATACTTGGCTGGCAAACTGACGTCTAAACAAATTAGATTCCTTTTCAAGTAAATGTGTTTCCTGCAAGAATATTATCTGGCCCCTTTGTAATTGCAGATGTCTCAACACTTTGAATCTCTTTGTTTTCTTCCTGGCCCCTTTAATGTTCCACGTGATAAATTTGTATGTGCTACCCATTGTCCAAGTACCCAATATGATACCCTCGAATACTAACATCCGTAGCACCTCTCCTTTTTGCCCTTAGCACCACCTGATGAACAGATCTTCCCATGCACCTTTCGTTTAACCCGCTTCTACTTATCACCTTTTCCTTATCCCTATTCTCCCTTATATTCCCATATATTCCCCATTTAACCCCCTTATCCCCAACTACAAGTACAACATTGGCCCATATATGTTTCAGGTAAAATCTCCCCCCCCCCAACAAAACAACATTACGGCCCATGATATCCAAAGTTCCATTCCTCCTGATCTCCCCCAGCCCTCCCTCTAACCATTATGTATCTAACTTTCAAACAGGTGAAAACCATTAAGATCTACCATACACATATTCCTCTCTCCCAAAAATCCTAAATCTAAAATTCAAAAAAACAGTTTCCCCCTGTAGCTTTACCTAAGGAGGTCATTTGACTATGAACTATTAAACATCAAACCTTCATTAGTAAATAAATTAACACATGAGCTGATCTCCAACCTACGCGGATCCATTCCTTCATTGCCACATTTACACAGATATCAAATTTCTTTTAGTTAAAGTCTCTATCCTTTTAAACCCCCTCAAAACAGAGCCCCATCCCAATTCAGTAAATGTTTTTAAACAAGACCCTCTTAGTATCAGTTTCCAATAAACATTAAATAAAACATGCTTTCATACTGCACAACTACAAGGTCTATACTCCCCCCCCCCAAATATGAGGAAGTTAAAAAAAAAAAACACTCCCTAACATATATACATGCCTTTAAGTCACTGCTTCCTTGTTCAAAATTACTCCCAAAACCCTATTGGGGTTATTCTTTACGAAAAAGAAAGCAAGAGGGAAAGAAAAAAAAAACCAAATAAATTAAATAGACGTACACTTCAGTCCACACCGTTAAAATCACGGTCGCTAATTAAAGGGAAAAATGATGGGGGAGCTCCCTCTTGTGGCTAAATACAACACAGTCTCAGTCCCATGTAATAATTCAACTTAAATGTTCACAGCAAAGAGACTCATTGATTTAATACCCCTAGCCTCCAGTCTTTCAGACCAGATCACACGCTGGCATGTTACTCTTTCATTACATCCCCCCGACTCTCCGGTTTTCTTCAGACTCCAGTTGGCTGCCGAAAGTGAACGGAGTCCCCAAGATAGGTTCCCACAAGGACATCCTTCTAGACCTCCCAAGCAATGAGGTGGTTCCCTCCCTGCAAAATCCATAATACACCAAATCGGGGGTACAGTTTCCAGATGCAAATATGGAGAAACAGAAGCCTATTACTGGATTAGAAGCATTAACTAATCCTATAGCCCCCTTACACTGCTGTTATCTGGAAAGAAGTGAGGTTGTACTCATATGTTTTTTCCTTAGTTATTCTTGTATTCTTACAGTCCAACTCGACACAGTGATATTCTATTCCATCAATACCTCTCCACGGTTCTCCGGATTCCTGCGGGCTCCAGTCGACTTCCGAAAGCAACAACAACAAAAAAAAAACAAATGTAGCTGTCCACAAGGTCCTCCTTTTAGATCCCCAAAGCAAGAAGTGATTCCCATGCTACGAG
The DNA here is from genome assembly GCA_016271365.2 of Neoceratodus forsteri. Taxonomy (NCBI): domain Eukaryota; kingdom Metazoa; phylum Chordata; order Ceratodontiformes; family Ceratodontidae; genus Neoceratodus; species Neoceratodus forsteri. Next base: position 1,168,038,042 of record CM057450.1, on the reverse strand, counting down.
TTCAGAAATAAGCCAAATTGGGGAAACTGCATCAAACTGAAAATACGGAGAGACAGAGCCGATTACAGGATTAACAAACTTAACAATTCCTGTAGCCCCGTTACTCTGCTTATATTGGGAAACAACAAATTTTGTTTTCTCTCTTTACTTTATTTTTTAAAAAGACTGCTAATTCTCTCCTCCTTCACCCTTGCTTGAACAAATCTGGGAGGGCGTCCCGCAACCCCTTCTTCGCTGACTGGGCATGCTCAAAACTGGACCACTGTCCAGACAGCAACACTTGCAGTCTCGCCGAGTACCCCATTCTGAAGCAGGTGCTTGAGGCTATCAGTTTAGTTACGATCGAGTGATATTCGGCTCTCTTTTGGTGCACCGATAGTGGCAGATCTTGTGTAATTCTTAATGGGATCCCCTCCCACTGCACTACTTTAAGCTCCTTAACTTTGGACAGTACAAACTGTCTTTTCTGAAAATTCAGAAAGCGAAATATCAAGGTACGCAGAGGGGACCGTGATGGTGGCATTGCCCGTAATGCCCGGTGAGCCCATTCGACTGTATAATTTTCTCCAAAGGGCGTAGGGCCTGCAATCTTTTGTAGGAATTTCTGAACAAACAAAATTGCATCTGTTCCCTCTTCTTTCTTGGGGAGACCAATAATTATCATGTTGTTTCTTCTTCTCCGTCCCTCCAGATCTTCGATTTTCAGCTCCATTTTATTTATTTTTTGCCTCAGATTCACTATCTCTGGTTCTTGTTTTGCCACTCGCTTCTCCAATGAGGTAACTTTGATTTCTGTGTCCCCCGTACGATGAGATAGATCTTCAAACGCCTGAGTTACAGCCTTCAATTCTTCCGTTACCGAGCAAAGCTCCGTGCGAAAAGGTTTGAATTTGGCAAGGAATTGTGGCAATGTCAGGGGCTCCTTCTCCGGACTATTAATTTCACTTTCCGGGCCTCCTGTGAGTATGGAGACTCTGGCTTTTTTCGGAAGGGCCTTCGCCGGGGAAACTGGCGGGGTATGCTTAGGCGGAATTCTTCTCATCTCTGCCTCCATCTGTCCCCGATTTCAATATAAAACGTTCTAGAGACCTTTGGCTAAATTAATCCAGTTAAATTCTTGGTATAAATCCTCTGGAATGCATTTAATAAAGACTTATATTGGAGTAGGAGGCTGGAGCTATTCGACCAGGCTGCTACAACGGAACTTGCATCACGTGACTCCGGTTTGGTCTTTTAACATGAAATTTGGAGGGTGTTGAGTGGATGTCCTGGAAATGTGAATTATTTTGTTTACATGTTGGAAAAATAATTTGCTGCAGAGATACGGTGTGATGCAGTTAACGTTTTGCGCATATTGCTATGCATGGTGCTAGTGGCTTGAAATTTATAGCGTAGGTAGCCGCCTAGTGGTATGGAGGTGCCTTGCAGTGGTTTGGTGTGTAAAACTTCAACAGGTGCGGAATCATGCCACTCCGACAAATGAAAATTTGGTTTGTTCTGCTTCAGTAACTTTTGAACTGTGAATCCGATTTGCCTGGCATTTGGAATAAAGAAAGAATTATAATAGATCTTCTACTGTGATTCAGGTCACTGGCAGTTACGGTTGCTGAATTGTGGCTGCACAGTTGTTTGCTCGTGACACTGTGCAACCATTGAACGGATGTAATTTATTATTATTTATTTAGCTTTTGTTAACCAGGTAAGTACACTAGACAAACACATGTCTATTTTCAGGTACGACCTGGGAGAGTACAGGAAATCAAAGAACATACAGAGTACAATTTGAAGCAAGTAGGGCAGATACACAGATGTCAGGAGAAGCATAACATACATAGTAAGATATCTCAGGTCACGACAGTAATCATAGTCAATATGCTAAGGTACAGCGCCACTGACACAATGTCACCAGCAATATATATACAGATATATACAAAATTTACATATTTATTTTTTTATTTTTATTATTTTATTGAGTAAGATCGGAATTACAATCCTTTGAGTCACAGAATCTTTTGCAAAGGCTCCACGTCAGGTTACAGGGGGTGGAGGGTAGACAAATACAGAAAAGACAAACATGAACAGGCAGTATTTACAGTTTCAGTACTGACACAACAGTGTTTGCAGAGTCTCCACGTCGGTTACAGGGAGTGGAGGGAAAACAGAGAACAGTAAGGACTAACACTGACAGGCAGTATTAGAGGTTACAGTACTGATAGAGCAGTCCAGGCTAGAAACTTTATTAGGCAGGTGAGGTAAATAGGCATGAACCTTTATCAGCAGATGAGGTAATTCGGCAGCATTCCTGGGGTACCTAGGCAGGGGTTTGCAGGATGCCATTACGTAGGGTCTAGGAAGACCCTGAGTCAGGAGAAGTGGAGGGTTAGGGAGTTAGGAGAGTGGGCAGATTTAGCCACAATCACATTTAGCACTCTCCTTTAGATGGGTTTTAAGGCCAGATTTGAACAGAGAGATGCTATGGGACTGGGAGAGAGGGGAGGGTAGTGAGTTGAGCCAGAGAGGAGAATGGTACCGGAAGGATCTTTGCCCTAGTGCTGTTCTACAGAGGGGACCCGAGAAAGATGGGTGTGCTGTGAGTATTGTATTGCGCCTGATGGGGGCTGCACTGATAATGGGGAATAGTCCGATGGGGGCAAGCTGAAGGTGTATTTTTTTTTGCGAGAACGCAGGTGTGGTATTTTAGTCTTTGTTGGAAGTTTAGCCAACCAGTCAGTGTATAAAGATTGCAGGTATGGGTTAGTCTGTCACTGCCTGTCACTAGGCGGCAGGCTTTATTCAGTGCAGTGATTATACTGCTCAGCGAGGTGGGTTCCACTGAGCCGTATATTACTATCCCATAGTCTACTAGGGAGAGGATGGAGGAGGTGACTGCAAGTTGCATGGCCTGAGGAGGTAGGCAGTGCTTGAGTCTGTAGAGGATGCCCACTCTGGCGTTGATAGCGGAGGAGCGAAGACGGGTGTGGCTATGGTAGGAGACAGAGGTATCCAGGGTGATGCCCAGGTATTTAAAGTTTGTAACGTGTTCCAGATGGGTGTCTAGTGAGTTCAAAATTAGGAGCGCTGACTGACTATGAGGGCTCTGGCGGTGTGCAAGAATCATGGACTTAGTTTTGTTATAGTTGATGATCAGGCGGTGATCACTGAACCAGTTTTCTACCTCCCGGAAAAAGCCCTGAAGGGCTTGTTGGAGGGCGTTTGGGTGAGGATGTTTCCAGTACAGGACCGCGTCATCAGCATAGAGTAGTAAGTGACCATGCTGTTCCTGTCTGAGAAGGTTGTGTTTGGTTAGATGTTCTGTTAGCTGGTCAGAAACAATTTTTTCCAATGCTTTGGAGAGAGGGGGAAGAATAGAGATTGGTCTATAGTTGCTGGTGTTCGTGGGGTCACCATTCTTCAGAATGGGAGCGACTATGGCTATCTTCCAGGTTGAGGGGAACTGGCCGAGGCTAAGCGAAAGGTTGAGAATTTTTGTAAGGTGAGGTAATGTGACATTGAGGCTAAGCCTAATGAGTTTGAGATCTAGTGTGTCATTACTATATCGGGTATTGGGGATAGCTTTGGAAATATACGGTTTTGCCGCACTGCAGGGGATGACTCGAAGCCTAAAAGGAGGTGAGTTGACATTACCCAGGGTGAGGGGGGGAAGGGGTAGTGGTAGGGTGGAAGAAATTAGAGGGGAGGATATGGGAGAGGTCAGAGAAGGCGGAGTTAAAGGCTTCTGCTATGGTGGCAGTATCTTGTGTGATGTGCCCATTTAGTTTGAGTTGAGTAGGGGTGGGGGAGCAGGATTTACCACTGAGTTCTTTTATGTAGCTCCAGAATTTTCTCCCATCTCCCCAGGAGGTGGAAAGAGTTTGTTGGTAATAATTGGCTTTAGTCTGACGCGCAGCCCATGTACATTTATTACGAGCCTCCTTGTAAAGCTGTCTATCCTGGGTGCGCTGGGAATCAATGGCTTTGTGCCAAAGGTTGTCCCTTTGTTGCATAAGGTTGAGGAGAGGGGGTGTGATCCAGGGGGTGGTTCTGGCTTTCACAACGTGCTTAGTGAGGAGAGCGAATATGTCGCAGGCTTTATTAAAGGTGGTAATAAAGTGGGTGAGGGCAGTGTCAACCGACTGCGTGGTGTATATGGGGAGCCAGTAGCTATTGGATAGATAGTTTTTGAGGTTCTCTAGGCCACCTCTTTTAAGCCTCTGCTGCCAGGAGATTTTTGACGGGGCAGAGGGCAGTTCACCCGACCACCAGCAAGTAACCCGGGAGTGGTCACTGATGGAGTCTGGGAGCACAGTCGTTTTGGAGAGGTTTCGTGGCCTGTTGGAGAAAATAAGGTCTAGGAGGGTGGAGGTCCCGGTTCTAATGTCCCACCTGGTCGGGGAGGTGACAGGTTGGGTTAGATCAAATGCCAAGGCCATGTCTTTGTAGCAGGATGCGGCTGGGGGAAACAAAAAATGGCATATTCCATGAAGAAAGGGATCTCTATGTCCCAAGTTTCAGACCAATCAACCATACAATGGCTGTGCAGCACCACGGGCAACACATTGTGCAAAATTAGCAAGAACTGGATTTTTGCAAGATACATGGAATGAATACACTCAAGTATACACACAGTTTTGGACACAGGGTGTGCTATGATACATGTCTTCCTTTTACTAATTTTTGGTTCTGTTGGCTATATGATCCTTGTGTAGCAAAGTGGCAAAAATTTTCTTTTTGGCACTTCTGTGCAGATTTCCCGGCATGACGCTGTGCAATTGTCAAACAGATTCAGATAACATTTGTTATACATATTCTGGTATGGTACATGTCTTCATTTACCAATTTTCATTTCAGTCAGACATACAGTTTTTGCACAGCAAAGTGACAAAAATTCAGTTCTTGCTAATTTTGCACAATGTGCTGCCCGTGGTGCTGCACAGCCATTGTATGGTTGATTGGTCTGAAACTTGGGACATAGAGATCCCTTTCTTCATGGAATATGCCACTTTTTGTTTGGTGAAAAATCTTGTCCCGTTCCAGAGTTATTGCCATTTGAAGTTGCCTCCCCCCCTCATGGTTAAAGATTTTTTGGCCACCAGGTCCACCATTTTAGTGCATTTTCAGCCGCGATTTCCACCATTTTGTGGTGGAAGACTTCTTAAAGGTGCACAAACTTTAAAATTGAATATCTCTGGAACGGTTTAGTCTTTTAACATGAAATTTGGAGGGTGCTGAGTGAATGTCCTGGAGATGTGAATTGTGTTGTTTACATGTTGGGAAAATAATTCACTGTGGAGATACTGCGTGACGCAGGTAACATTTTGCACATAGCATTATGCATGATGCTAGTGGCTTGAAATTTATAGTGTAGGTAGCCCTAGTGGTACGGAAGTGCCTTTCAGTGGTTTGGTTCACATTAGCCTTTGTGCCGTTATCTCGGAAACGAAGCAAGATACAGACTTTTAGCTACTGTTTGCTCAGATCATCTTTGTACTGTTATCTCGGAAACAAAGTAAGATACAGACTTTTCGCTACTGTTGGATCACATCGCCTTTGTGCCGTTATCTCGGAAACGAAGTGAGATACAGCTTTTTTGTTACTGTTAGCTCAGATCACCTTTGCACCATTATCTTGGAAACGATGAGAGATACAGACTTTTCACTACTATTGATTCACATTGCCTTTGTACCATTATCTCAGAAACTAAGTGAGATATAGACTTTTTGCTACTGTTGGCTCAGATCACCTTTGTGCTGTTGTCTCGGAAACGAAGCGAGATACAGACTTTTCACTACTGTTGGATAACATTGCCTTTGTGCTGTGATCTCGGAAATGAAGCAAGATAAAGACTTTTAGCTACTGTTGGCCCACATTAACTTTCCACCGTTATCTCTCAAATGAAGCAAGATACAGACTTTTTGTTACAGTTGCCTTACATCAGCTTACTGTTACCGTTTCCATTTGTGTTACCCTTTGCATTTGCGTTTCCCTCACCATTTACATTATAGTTTGCCCTTGCATTTCAGTTCCCATTTGTTTCTATTTACATTTATATTGCTGTTACTGTTACTGTTAGCATTTGCGGTTACATTACCACTACCATTACAATTGCATCTCGCATTTTCATTTGCGTCACTGTTGCCATTACCATTTGCATTTGTGATACCATTTGCATTACCACTTGTGTTTGCATTTCCATTTGCATTACCATAACAGTTACCACTTGCCTTTGCATTCACATTTATCTTGGTGTTACAGTTACCATAAGCGTTTGCGTTTCACTCACTGTTACCATTACTGTTAGTGTTAGCATTACTGTTACGGTTCTTACACAGACATGGGCAGCATGGTGGAAGCACGGGGCCAGAAGGGCCCCATGCTCCCACTACCACATTCCATTCACTATTTATATTACACATTCTCAAAAAGAAGGGAAATTCATGGCAAAAAAATCAATTTACTGCATCAGTTAGGGTTGTTCCACAGTGACAAAAGTGAGGAAATTCAGTGTTAGAGTTACCACACCTTGCACCCCATGCCCACCACGCCCCCACCAACAGGCATTGGGGTGTGCATTAGGGTCATCAAGCCTAACTCTCACCCCATTCTCCTATACTACACCACCTCAGCTTATTTACACAAGGAATGTGGTGAGAGTTAGGGCTGATGACCCCAACGCACACCCTAATGCCTGTTGGTGGGGGCAGGGTGGGCATGGGATGCAAGGGGTGGTAATCCTAGCACCAAATTTCTCACTTTTGTCACTGCGGAACAACCCTAAGTGATGCATTAAATGGATTTTTTTTTATATATATATATATATATATATATATATATACATACATATTAATGTCTGGCTCTCTGAGAAAAAATCATGAACATGAAATGTACAGTAACTTACCAATGGTGGTATGAATACATGACATATGGCAATATGTTTCAGTCAGTGCAGCAGATTAATGGTCCTCCAGAACATTACAGTATGGCTCACCTAATGGTCATCTGTGGCTATCATCATTTGGATGCAGCATACTGTGCATCAGCTCAGTCAGTGGCAGCAGCAGGAAACAGAAGTACAACAGCAGCAGCAGCAGGCACCAGAGTTGTGGCTGTTGGTGCATGCCTTAATCAGTGTTTCCTGCAATAAGTGTGGATCTTCAGCACATTTTCTCATGTGACTATTCCTCTTCTGGGTTCAGGCCATGATAGTGTAACAGCAGCCATTTTAGTGGGCACACTTATAATAATAATAATCTTTATTTGTTAAGGGCAATTCAAAGTGTACAAAAGCACTGTACAAGGAATAAAATAAACAATTTAAAATTGGTAGGAATTCAAAAACATAAGAAAACATTTCAAATCCTAACTTTATCTTAAACCAACAAATATAATTAATATCATAACTTATTGATACTCACCAATTTAAATGCATTCAGAAAATGCAAGTCCAAAAAGATGATTTTTTAATGCAGTTTAAAAGCTCTCCACTGTCAGGCACTCTTGTATCAGATGAGGTAGAGAGTACCACAGGGTAGGGACAGCAAATGCAAATGCCCGAGCTCCAGAAGTTTTAACTGTACCCTGGGAATCTCCATCAATCCCCCAATGGCTAAGTGGAGCAGTCAAAGGGGACAGTAAAGATTCAGAAGATCTTGCAGATAACTTAGACCCTGTCTGTGTAGCACTTCATAGGTCAGCAACCTGACCTTGAAGGTGATCCACCACTGAACTGACAGCCAGTGCAGTTCATGCTGCGCAGCTGTAATATGACTGGATCAGGTTGCTCCAGACAACAACCTGGCCGCAGTGTTCTTCACTAGCTGCAAGTGATGGCTATCAACCCCTGGAAGCTCTAGGTACAGGGAATTATGCAGAGTTGTGGCTGTTGGTGCACACTTTAGTCAGTGCATCCTGAAATAAGTGTGACTTTTCAGCACGTTTTCTCATGTGATTCTTCTTCTTCTGGGTTCAGGCCTTTTCATGACAGTTTAACGGTAGTCATTTTAGTGGGCACATTTATGCAGAGCTGTGGCTGTTGATGCATGCTTTAATCAGTGCATCCAGAAATAAGTGTGACTTTTCAGCATATTTTCTCATGTGATTCTTCTTCATCTGGGGTCTGGACAATAATACTGCATGCCAAATTATGTAGCAAAATACCAGTCTAAGCAAGCTACATTCACATATCATAGTAATTTTTTTTTTCAGGGGCAGTAATTGTGTTGTGTGATGGTAGGGTATTTTGATTGTGGTTGTTGTGGGTATGCTAAGAAAACAGAACACAGTCAACAATAACCAAACTCTTATATTGTATGACAACTACCGCAGCAATGCAATAATTGGTTGAAAATGTTTACTGTACTTTTCTATGCAATTTTAAATTGCTAGTACTTAATGACTGACTTGTCTGTATAATACCCTTATTTCCACAATTTACATCTGCTGGACTACTTTTTTTCACATATGGCATAATAAACAGTGCACCTTTTATTCTTGCTTGAGGCAGGTTTTCATCAGTATTCACACCAGTTTTTGTGCATCTATCATTTCAAATCCTTTCTGCTGGGCCTACAACAAAGTACCATTCAATCCAGTAGGACATGATACACTGCCATTACATTATGGAGCAGTAGGTGTACAAAAACAGCTGGGTAAACTGAGTAAAACAATGGTTCAAAACAAGATTAAAAGGAGCACTACTGTTATTTCATATCTAAAAAAAGGTAATGGTATCATACAAACAAGTCAGTAAATAAGGAACAATTGAAAATAGAATAAAACTGTATAAGTCAAAATTGCTTAAGAGCAGGTGCGCATTGTCAGGTGGTTATTATTACCCAGCACTCCTCAGACATATATGATAGCTGATGTGCTCCAGTGTTGAGGGGTATTAATAATACCAAGTGGTCCAGTAACAAAGTTAGAGTACCCCGAATGTGTCCCCACAGACAAACACAGCAGTGTCCAAAACCGGCTGACACAACCCCCAGGCAGGAATACCAATGTTAATTTGGGGACGTCAGTAAATGAATTGAGACTTTGAGAGTATGCACTCCACTGACATGTATGGGCATCATTTTTCTAGAGCATCTTGAACTACTTAGTGTTGCTATTTGCAGAAATCAAAGTGATCGCAGGAGTGGAGTAACAGACACTCTTACTAAAGCAGTTGCTTTCAGTTTTCTAAATTGCAGCTATAAATAGCACTAACAGCTAAAGAACGATTGCACCCATACAGGTCAATGGAGTGCACACTTACCATTCATTTTCCAGCATCACAAAATTAACATGGGAATGCCTGCCTGCATGGTGGCATGTCTGCTGGTTCAGGAAATGCCTGTTTTTCTGTGGGTACACATTTGGGGTGCTGGAACTGTTTGACTGGAAGAGGCAGACCAGTCAGCATGGCTTTCAGTCACTGTCCACAGCTTAATGATTCACAGTCATTGCAGTAGGATAAATTCCACATAACATTATTTACCACTTCTGCCTTGACACAGCATGGGTACCGAGCAACACAGTTTGGATTGCTATGTGGAGGGCACCTCCATCTGTGTGCTGGTAAAATAAACTTTTGGGAAATGTATTCTACTGCAATTGCTGTGGATTATTAAGCTGCGGATAGGGGACTGAGAGCTGTACTGACTGTTCATATTTCAGTAGATGGGACCACATGGTATATTATTAGTACCATCAACACTGGACAAAGTCATCTATCATATATGTTTGCATGGGTCTGGGTACCTGACAGTGCACACCTTCTCTTTAACAGATTATTGCACTGCTCTTTAACAGATTATTGCACTGCTGCTTTAATACAAACAACATGACAGGAAGAAAACATTACTGCCAAAAAAAAAAAATCCTGTTTGTAAACAGAGATTTTTAACTAGGAATATAAAGAAGGGAAGGACAGCATTTTTTTAGGTTACTTTCTTTAAACTGGTTTTAGGGGGTGTTTTTAAAAAAAATTGGGGATAAAAACAAGGTTATGACTGAGAAAGAAAGACAGAACAAAAAAATGCAATTTCACACCAAACAAAAACTCTAAGGTTCTCAGGTATGGTGAGACAGCAGCAGTTGGAGCATGGGCATAATCTGCAGTTGGTAGCCCTCCATATGCTCCATCTGCACCTCAAGGTTCTCCACCCTGTTGGTAAAGTGGTCTACCACACTCCACATTATACCTAAATCAGCCTGTGTGGCAGGCATTGTTGCAGGGTTTCCTTCAGAGTCATCATGTGCAGGTGCAGCTTCTGGAGCAGCCACTTGCTCCCTGGCCCTTCTGCGCTTCACACCTCCCCATGCAGGTGGAGGCTGTGCTGCCACCTGTTGCCCAGCTGGTGCATTCCCTCTATGTTCTGCTGCCTTGGCCTCCCACTCCACATGGTGGTGGTTAGTGAGGTGTGTGCACTGCCCACCTGTCCCCAGATGAGTACCCCTGGGCCCAAGACACATAAGCACATTGCATATATTACACTTTACAGCACTGGGGTAACTTGGCAGTGAAGTGAAGAAGTCCCACACAACACAGCTGTGGGGAGGATCAGGCACAGGTGTGGAGGCCCCAAGTATTATGGCTATGGCCTGCTACTGGTGCACAATTGGGGAGACAACCTGCTGCTGCTGCAACTGCTGCAGCAGCTCCTGCATGACTTCCTGCTGCTGCTGATTTGCAGGAGCCATGGCAGGTGGTGGGGGCAGTGGTAGGTGCCACTGGTGGGGATGCTTGCATGGCACCAGTGCCTCCTCTTTCGGGGAGGGGAGCACTAGCAGTACTAAAGACAGTGCTGCAGTTGATGTGCGTGATGCCACTGTACATATATGGCCTACACGCTGTCCTCTGTATTCCCCAGAGGAAACAAAACCACCTCTCTCCATTTTACACACAAAAACAAAAAAAATCACTACTAAGCACAACTTCTGAAACAAAATAAAAATGGGTAAACTAAGGAATCAGGACGTGGAATAAGAACTCAAAATCAAAAGTGGCACAACTCAAAACAACAAATAGGAAACTAAACTACCAAAAAAGCTCTAAATTTGATGAAAGATTCTAAATATAACTCTCTCTCTCTCTGTCTCTCTCTCTGTCTCTCTCTCAGACAAAAAAGCTCCTTCACCAAATCTAGACAAGGCAAAAGTGAAACTATTTTACTGTCTTGCATGATTAACTTCCTGCCTGCAGCATATGACCTGCAGACTGTGAGTCTGTGAGTCATGTGATGTGTGGGCTGTTTCATAATCACACACTTTGCCTTTGTGTGTTAATAAGGAGTAGTCAACATGAAGTCAGCAATGCAAAGTTGCTCATTATAAGGGGCACTCTGCATAGCATTAAATGAATGTGAAGTGGGGTACTTCACCTGCACTTCACGAAAGAATTGTATCTTCGCTGCATCTCTATTCAGGAGTTATTTAACAGATCATCATCAGCAAATAGAACTGGAACATGTAAAGGTGTACCACAAGGGTCTATACTTGAGCTGCTCTTATTCATCATGATCTATGTTAGTGACCTTGGAGCTAATACTGAAAATCCCAGTGTACACTGTTATGCTGATGATACTGTTCTATATAGTGCCAGACCCACCTTAGCTGCAATGGCGAATGACCTTTAGGGTGCATTTGCTACATTACAAACCAATCTGTGTGCTTCTATGCTCTTCCTCAATGCCACCAAAAGGGTGTTCACCCCTGGCAGTGTGATGCTACATGATGCCCCCTTCCCTAACATTACCACCCTGTTTGGAGACAAGTTTGAGATTGTACATTCTTTTAAGTATCTTGTCCTCTGGCTAGATAGCAAGCTATCCTTTAATATTCATGCCACTAATCTTTGTAAAAAGTTAAGCCCTACATTAGGTTTTTATTAAAAAAATAAATTATTTTTTCTGTTAAGATTAAGAAGAAAGACTAGTATAAGCTATCCTTGTGCCAGTGCTTGATTACAATTTAATCTATAGAAACAAAACTACCACACTGTTAGCCAGATGATTGTATTCTACCATAGAGAACTTTACTTTACAACTGATCTCCCTCCCAAGATTTCCCACTGTACCCTGTACTCTAGTCAGCTGACATAATTGGCAACAATAAGGCTAAGAAATCTACATATCTGTTCTCATAAGGTCCTTTGTAACCCCCTGCCCCAATACACTGTGGCCTTTTTTAAGAGATCCTTGAGACAATAATACCTACAAAACAATGATGTGATCATTCTTGATGTATCAAAGCATCTATCTCACTATGGCAAAATGGCCCTCAGCTGGCTTGCTCCCACCTACTGGAACAAGCTGCAATTCCCACTGAAACTTAGTTCCTTGACCAGACTCAACTGCTTCAAGAAATTTCTTGAAAGTCATTGTGTAGACATGTGTGACTGTTGGTAATTATGAACTGTTTAGCTATTGTATTATCTATGTTTAGTCTTGTTCTTATTCATTACCTCTAATCTCATAAATTTCAGATTTTTCTGATGTGTATTATGTCCATAATTCTGATATATCTGTCACATTTTTGTACCATGTTTGTACAGTATGTTAGATGATGTTCTGACTGCTTTACTCTGCATTATCAGACTGTCATAACCAGAACTTCCTTGCAAATGAGCATTGCTCAATGATGCTTTTACTGGTTATTCAAAATAAATGAAATAAATGAAGGGACACAGCACTTTGGGCCCCCTTCACAGCTATCCCTTTATCTAAACCTGCTTTTAAATTCATTATCATAATGTTTAGAGATGAAGGGGTTAGCATTGCTGACATTCTCTACTTGGTCTAACAGTGCTGTGAACATTTGAAGTCTCCAGAACCAATTGTAGACATGGACAAAATTCTGGACTGAAGGATGGAAACTGAAAGTTATACTGTAGCAAATAGGGTTTGGAATGTTACTATTTTGTAGTAATGTTGTTTTGAATTTATGTTCAGTTGTATTTTATATTTTATTCCAGGTCAGATCTGAAAAATGACCTTTGGTCCAGTGTCCCTACCCAGTTAACAAATAAATTAATAAAAATAAATAAAATAAATGCAGCATTTACCAAGTAGCTTTTCAAGTTCATGATCAAGTTTATTTGCAGGAAAAAACTCCATTAAGCAAGCTCATTCACTGGGAGGTCCTGGCAGATAATGATACAGCGAGCAATACAAACAGCATACTATCCAAACAATATTGCAGGTCAAGAACGTATATTACAGTAAATGGGAAAACCAAACAGAAGACAAAACATTTGATACATATCAATACTAATGAGTCTTTAGACAGAGTGAAGAAGTTAGAGAAAAGAAGGGGGAACGGGGGTAAAGAGAAAGTTAGAGGAAAGGACAGGAGTATGAGGTTAAGTGGAGAACAAGTACTTAAGTGCATAACTGCTATATGATGGAGAGATTGCTAGCCATTGTGGCAATGGCAAATTTCCTTAAAGGTTTAGTAGGCCAGGAATTTGAAGAAGTTCATAGAGACTAGTTCAGGAAGTCTGAACACAGACTGGATTTTATTCCAAACTGATGGGATAACAAAGCTAATAGCCCCTCTTCCATGGGAGGTGCGCACTCTGGGCATGTCCATAGAATGAAGGTGGATTTCCTTAGTGAATTTTTGCTGTGTGATCTATGAATAAGGGAAGAGACATATGGTGGCAATTTGTTCCACAAGATTTTCAGAGTCCCGGTTCCAATGTGAAGCATCTGTCTTGTAGTGAGAGGTGTCTGACCTACTGCCTGCTAGAGGTCACAATGATGCATCCTATAAGGGACATTTGACGTAAAGCGTAGGGCACGATGAAAAAGTATATCAAGTTTATACAAGTTAGTCGCTGTGCTGCAGTTATAAATGATGTCCTCATAATCTAACAGTGAGAGGAAGGTGACTTGTACAGGTCTACATCTTATAACCACTAGGAATAGAAATTTGTTCTCATAAAAAAAAAACATAGTCTTGATTTTAGTTTGTTGGAAAGGCAATCAATGCATGCACCAAATATCAATTTGCTGTCCAGCCAGATACCTAGGTACTTAAATTTATCCACAACATCCAGAGAGTCCCCAAAGAGAGTTGTGATTGGTGCAGGTGCATTCTGGATATGTAAGGTTGCTGATGGGTTGGTGGGGGTAAAATATATCATCTTAGTTTTTTTTTGCATTCAGCAACAGCTTGGAGCTAATTAGATAGTGTTGCAGTTGATTAAAGTCTGACTGCAGCTTGGTGCATGCTTCAGTCAGGGAGGTTTTGAATGTATACAACACAGTATCATCCACAAAGAAGTGTAGCTTTGATTTGTGGATGTTGTTGCCCGGGGTAATTGATGTAAATGGAGAACAGTAGAGGTCCTAAGATAGAACCTTGGGGAACTACTCTTGTAATCGGCAAGAGATCCAAAAGGAGCCCATCGGCTTTAATCCATTGCAGTCTACCAGTAAGATAACTGGAGAACCAGTTTCCTGAGGAACCGTTCATACCTAGATTCCTAAGGCTAAGATGAAAGAGATTGTGATCTACAGTATTGAATGCCTTACTTAGATATAGAAAGATGACTTCTGTGGGATGCTTGTTATCTAGGGTGATGAAACAGTCATTAGTAACTTTGGCCAAAAGCTGAGACAGTACTATGGTTCTGTCTAAAGCCAGACTGCAGTGGATTAAATAAATTAGAGCTTTCAAGATACTCCTTTCATTGATTAGTGACAATTTTTTAGAGAAGTTTGAAAAGAACTGGTAGTATGGACATAGATCTATAGTTATTGAGATTACTTTGGTCACTTGACTTAAAAAAGGGTAGGAAGAAGGCTGCTTTCCAGCATGAGGGAACCATGGCAGAAGAAATAGATTAAAGATGTGCAAGACTGGTGTGGTTAACAGATGACTCCCTAGTTTTAAAAATGTGGAGTCAATCTCATCAGCACCAGCACTCTTCTTAGGATCTAATTTTATCAAAAGGTCTTTGACTTGCTTATAGGTTTCTGGAGAAAGACCGAAGGAGTCTTGGTATCTCAGGTCCTGGGAGGCATCCGTAAATGTGGAGCAACCAACCAGCCAGTGGCCTATGAGGAGTCAAATGCAAGGTCTGCTGTGGCAAAGTGGGCATTTAATTTTTCAGGATAGTGTCTTGGTCAGGGACCACAGAACCATCAACAGTAATTTTTGCAGGTATGGGGGGGTTGTGACCTTCAACTGATTTTATCAACTGCCTGTGGCAGAGATAGGCTAGACCCTCAGCTGTGACTGATGGACCACTTCCTATCTCATTTTCTAGCAACAGTTAACACTTTTCTCTTTGCTTTTCTTCTTTCCAGTCCCCCATCCTAAGTTGGCCACCTAGCGTAGCTCTTTACTGTTCCTACTAAACTTCCTACTACTTCTTTCTTTTTGTTCTTTTGCCAGTTCTAGCTATCCAGTCCCTGGAATGATGCCAAACACCCGGAGAGGTGTTGTGTAAAGTGCATAAGTGATTTTTTTTTTTTACAAAAAACATGAAGGCTATTTTGAATGGGAATAAATATAGTTAATAAAGCCTTTTTAAAGAAAACGGATTCAGAAGTCATATAAAACAATAATAATTTCATGATTAATACAGTTATAAGAAATCCTTAAGGTATTTTCATAAATTCACACTATAAACCTGTTACTATATAAGGTTCTATGTATAAAAGTGCTTAGTCACTGTGGATCAGAGATATAGAGAGTCAATATCTGTGGATATATACACTATACTTTTAACTGAACCAGGAAGTCCCCTGAAAGAACCCCTCCCCCTTTGGTTTTGAAACAACATGCTCAGACATGAAAACAGTATGTCCAGACTTGTAAATAGAAAGGGCTTAGTCAGGTGAGCCCCCACCAAAAGATATAAATACCTCTTCACTGAGTTCATTTCAGCTCAGTCCAGTGGGGCTCAGCATTGAGGGACGAGAAAGGCAGCCAAGCTGTTGAATGCAGATGAGAAGGGTCTCAGGAGCTCTGAGATCCAGGACTGTATTATGGGAGAAACTACTGATTTTCTTTGCAATTTTTTTGTTTTCATTTATTATTTTTCTAACTTTTGAAAAATAAATATCACACCATGGTGTGTTTTAAACCTGTAAATTTGCCTTGTCTGAAGTTTATTCTCACATGCTGTGACACTGCCATATTTTAGATGGATTGCCTTTATCATCCTCCAGAGTATCTACATAGTAATTAGTTTTGACCATTCTAATAAGCTTAGTGCAAGCATTTCTTGAGGTTCTGAATACCTGCCAGTCAGCAGGAGATCTGGGTTGTCTTGCACATGTCATCTTATACTGGCAAGGACTGGGGTGTCTGTGTCTACCCTGATCAATCAAAAACTTGTTGCAAATTTGGGTGCTGGCAACATCTTAGAAGAAAGTGAGACCAGCTTCAGTGTAGGATGTGTTTTGAATTTGGGCACCCCAGGAGTTCTTATCCCAACATGAGAAAATGCAATGTTTGTGAGGAGCAAGGGCAACATTTTACAAATTGCCTCTTGGCTGCAAACAATTCCAAAATCCTGAACACCAAGAAGACCTAGTATTAAAGGTTCAGAAGGAAGGTTTCTGTATACTTTGGGGGTTCTGCAGGTACTCCCATCCCTTTCATGATAATTGGCAGGTGCCTCCCACCCTAGTGTCAGATCTCAGACCTGTTTCCTCTGATCTATTACTTCAGAGTCTCACCCTTCTGATTCACAGGAGTTCTCTCAGATCCTCAAGCAGCAGCTTCCAGACACTCAGCAGCATACCTAGATCCCCAATGAAGCTGAGTTGGACAAAGTCTCTTTTAGGTATTCTGCTGTAGCATCTGACTCATCTGGTTCTGTGTGATAAAAGCAAGTCTGAAAGGTTGCCTATCACATAGAGTGAACAAACTTGAGCCCATGGTCAAAAGGGCGACAGATATTGTACTGACCACTACAAATAGCAACGGTCACTACAATACTTAACCAAAGCACAAAGAAATATTTTTTTTATGTGGGGGGCTGTGCCTCCTGCACCCCCCAAACTTAAATAATCAACTCCGAGAGAGGTGCAAACCATGGAGCAAGTTATTGGATTAAAAAATAAAAAAATGTATTCTGCCTCTAGGACCCAAACCCGGGGCTGCTTGCATTGCAAGTGATGGTGTACACCACTACGCTATGCAAGCAGCTTGACAGGAATCAGCCTCAAAGGATACTATATCCTGCAATAGAGAGTACAGCTCCTTGCTGCACTAGCTATACAGGATATAGCACCGTATTGCACCACTCGCTCTCTTGTAGAGTGCTATTATTGAGTCACTCAGAAGTGCAGCACTCAATAATCTGCATTTTACATGGGTGCTACCGACTCATCCACTGCAGTTATGCCCCAGTTACATTCTCTTTAAAGCTGTACTGTCAGCTTTTTTCTGTTTTTTATCATTTCACTTACCGATATAACGTTAGATGCCTATTCTTTCACACATTCTTGTGTTTCACTCCCAACTGATTTCAGGTTACAATCACTATTAAATTCAACACTAAATTCATATTTTTGTTGCTTCACACTCCGCCTTCTTTGTTCCCAGCAAAACACAATCTAGCCTGCGTGCATGTTGGAATGTGGGGGAAGGGTGGTGCATGTTCAATTACTTGCCTTTGAAACTCTTTCCTTCCCTAACTCTGTGCCCTTATATTTTGTTGCTGATCACTGTGCCTTCAATTGTTTGTTGAACGGTTCAGCAATATCTACAGTGCATCATTGAGGTGCTCCTGTATGCTTGAAGAATGCATAGGCAGTTTGTAATCGTGCTTTCTTTTTATGTCTCACTAGTGAAAACTGAATTGACTTTCTACTGTTTCAAAAGACAACATCAAAGTGTGACAAATTACCTTTTTTTGCCTTATCAACTTTAATTAACAAAATTTTCAGTTAGTACTAACCTACGGTAGATTTTATCAATAGACTCATCTGCTTGTTACTGTTTATAACAGTGATTATTTTTTTTCCAACTTAGATGTACAACCCATATAACAATCTTTTCTCAAATGGACTAATGAGAAAATAAAATACATATTTTATTGATGTTCATGGGTGATGTGTAATGTTAAAACATATTTTTTTTTATACTGATGGCAAGACAGGACTGTCTGTACTACTCGATCACTTCTGGGGCCAATTGCAAAGTAAAAGTTCATTCAAGTGCTATGAGTAGAGGAGACCCTTTTATTTTCATTATGACAGCCAGTGTTAGTGCCACAATAAACGCAAACTCCAGCTATGCCAGCAGATTATCTCACTTTTGTAAACAGCAACACTTGTGTCAATGTGCGTCTTTGAAAAATCTGTCAGATCTTGTTTCTGTTTGTCCATCACTAATCTGATAAATTAACTAAAAGGCACACAATTATGGAGCACATTGCAAGATGCATTCAGATATTGTAAAAACAAATAAGCAATAACACAACACTTTAATTTCTCCCTGATCCATCTACAGGTTTACAGGTTTTGGTTCTGTTTTACAATACTGTGTTATTCTTTCTATTTATTTAATTTTTTTTCCCTCACAAATCAGAACTCCTGGAAATGTCTGAAGTCCCAGCATTTCTTCTGATACCAATCTCAAGACAGGGCAGTCTGTGCAGTTTGATTACTACTTGTGCAAATTTACCACTGAACTAAAATTAGAGACCATTCTGTTTCTGTATGACGGCTTGGACCCCAAAACCTGTCAAGTCCAGGTGCTGCATCTTGCGTTCATAAAGTAAGTACACTTGTGACAGTATGGATGTCTGTATCACCTATGGCTCATCTTATTTTTTTAGAAATTTTTTTCACAAAATCAGAACTCCTATAGCTGCACGATATATCTTTCTGTGGATAATAATCGAATTCCAGTGACAGTAATTCAAAAAAAATAATCCCCAATGTTTTCTACACAATCCTAATGCAACACTTCTCAGTGCATCATTAAAAGTGAATACATGTTGTTTCAGCTGTTTTTTTCTTTTTGCATGCCATCCCAACAAAACAGAACATTCACAAAGTAGCAACACTTGTGACAGTATGGATGTCTGTATAACCTAGTGCTCATCTTACTTTTTTTTGCCGGGTGGGTAGGGGTGGAATATTACAAAAATTTAACAGTTTGGCACACAGTGATAAAGCAATATCAGTGCCAGTGCCACGGGGGACAGCAATATGAATGCAAGTTTTGTTCAAGCTTTTTTGAAGGAAGAATTGAATATTCTTTGGTCTCTGATGTCCATCTGCATTTATGGTTCTTATTTTATGTAATACTACTGCCTATTTATAGGTAGGCACACATGTATACATAGTACCCATTTCCCCAATAGTGCTTAGAATACTTATTTTTTTCCCCTTATTATGTCATCACAACATGGAATTCTGAAATCATACTCCATTCCACAGTGTAATAAGCACCAACAGTATTGTCAGTATGGTTGCTTGAAACACATACGGTTAATCTTGTTTTGTGGTTTTATGCATCACAAATTCAATATTTGGAGTAATAGGCACAACATTATAGAGCAGACAGATAGAAAGTATTCCTAATAACACAATGCTGTAAGTTCTCCCTTTATCCATATACATGTGTTGTTTCTGTTTTTGGCACTATTCAGTTTTGTACTGATAAAAAATTGTGTCATTTTATAAAGTCCCATATTGTGTTACTCCCTCTTGTGTGTTACACCAAATCTGAAGTCTTATACTTGTCTGCTATATCATTTTGTGCCTTTCTGGAAAAGTGTACTACTGATGTAAGACAAAACAACTATTATTCATGCAGTCTGTCCCACAATCATATGGCCCCTATTGTGCAGCTCATGTCATGGGATCCTATGAACCACAGTGTGGCCAGAATCATAATCATGTGTTGTGGCACTAAAATAATATTCAACATGAAAGTGGCTTCTAGCCAGAGGCAACCAAAAAAAGACATATAATTGCATGGACAAGCAATACCATATCATAACAACAACCTTTCCCCTTTATGCTTTGCCATACTCTGTTAGATACTGGCATTTCTTTAGATTTGTGATCTATGACCCTGTGATGTGGTTCTCATCTATTAATGTTCCAATGTTAGCCAGCCCAGTGGCACTGAGGGCTGAGGCACTGGATGTCTTACCTCACACCACGCCAGTGACCTGTGTTCGGGAACGAGCATGGGCCACTGGGGATTGGCAGGGCAGAGAAGGATCGAGCATCCTCTGGATTGCTCTCCTTGTCCAGGGAAGGGACACCAGCAATCAGTGCACTACTGGCTCCTAGCAGAGGCTGGGGGCTGGTGCACTGAGGCTACAGCAGGGGAAGGTGAGGCAGATGCTCAGAGGAATGCATATGGGAGCATGCACTTTTGCTCCTTGTGGCATCATTGCACACCCTCACCTTAGGGGGAAAACACTGAAGGAAAATGATCCTGATGTGCTCCATGGTAGCTGATCCCCACTGGTGTCACCCCGGTGACTAGCAGCAACACCCCTCCAGCACCAAATCCATGACAGAGGCGGGTTGAGTGATCCCCCCCATCCAGCCATGGGGGCAAGCCATGGGGTAGCTGGAGGAAGAGCTGCATGTGGGGGATGGGGCTGGGGGATCTGGCAAGAAGTACTACCATCTGGGACCAGGAGGATAAACAAATTAACTGAAAAAAAAATGTTCCAATGTTGACATATACTGTGTGCAAAACAGATGCTGGTTTGGAAACCAAACATGAGGTAGCATGTTCAAACCACATATGGATTAGACATTACTCCACAAGGATTACACAAGCGCTCATGTGCACTTACCATGTACTGGTGTGAGCAGCTATTATTTTCTGCCAATGGATACAGACATTATCAGGTCAATACAGTTATGATATCATCATTCATACATGCTCAGCTCTTTTTGCCAGTGACGATGCAAACTTCTTGCCATCACTCAGTATGTGAAATGTACTAATGGGATATACCATTACATATTCTCTACTGTTTTGGATTGCACATCATCAACTGCTTATCCATCTATGTAATGTATGATCTGGTTTGGAAAAATTAATTTCCCAAACACTCTATAATGTTTTTGATGTTCCTGTTGCACTGTGATGCACCTTACTTTCTTTTTTTCTTTTTATGAATTGGTTATATCTAAATTTGCCGTGAGTGGGAATTCTCCACTGACATCCTTTTATTTTCTATTCCCTACACAGCAATGTAGTGGTGCAACATACTATAGGACCATCTTACAATTTTTTTCTGTCATTGGTTCCACTATATGGGAGCACAAATTCAAAGAATCCTTACAACAATGGCAATATAAAGTCATCCATGGATGGGACAAAGCAACAACCATGTCAATTCCAAAACACAACTTTGACCAATAGGCAGTGAATGAAAGACCAGACAGCAATCAGTTCCACTTTTTTAAAGACACTCTAGAAGGAGTGACACAATGTGGAAAGTGGTCAAATGACTTGCGCTTTGTATCTTTATAGAAAGAGTAGTGACAAACAGTCAAAATTCTTTTCATTGGACCATTGAGAACATTCAATATTATGTTCTTTCTTTGAGTTTGTTTATACAAAATCTAAACTCTAATCACTGTCCAGTGTATCATTATGTGGCTAGTTGTCAATTCTTGCAAAATCCCCCCCCCAAAAAAATTTTTTTATTTTGGCAGAGTACAATGGTGCTTCACCAAGTTTTGCTGCTTCACACAGAGAGAGAATACATGCTGCTGCTACAGAACTGTTTCTGTTTTATTTCTCCATGGCAGCCCAAACAGACATAACTGTTTCTTTAGTTATGCTGCTTCGATTGGTTTATGCTGTCAATGCTAGTTTTTTGGGGGCTGCTTATTGGCAATGTGTGAACTCAAAACATTTCTTTTGTTAGCAATTGCAAGACTGGGCTTTCTGTGCAATTGTCTCACTAGTGCACCTTTCCCACCAAGCTGTGCTACCAATACCATAGCCAGAGACTCTTTGGTTTTCATGTGACATCAATGAGGCCACTAAAAATAAACCTGGTGCAGCATCTTCTATTCAAACTGTTGTAAGTAGCAAAACTTGTGGCATTTCAGAAGTTTGTCAAACCTCAGGTGGGGGTGGGGTGGGGGCACTATTGAAAAAATTTGACTATGTTTCAATAAGGCCCTGTACACATTAGAGCTGAAGATTTGCACCGGTTTAAAAAATGTTTTAAAAATGTTTTTAAACTCACCACAGCAGCCCGTCCAGATCAGTCTTCAACCAAGTTTTAACTGTTATACCACAGCCGACTCCCGTCCACATCTGCCTCCAGTAACATTTTTTAAAATGGGTTCTCCATGACCCTTAACACACTTCCTGGAGGAGCAATATGCAGATGCCCATCCACACTACAGGATAACATGCTTTCTCTCATAAAACCATTTTTAAAAACGGATTTGAGACTAGCTCGCAGCAGGGTTTAAGCACGGTTTCCTAACACACTTTGAAACCGTGCTTAAATGTGGATGAGTGCCATGTTTGCACTAGTTAAAACATTTTAAGCACCTTAAAACATTTTAACTAGCCTGATGTGTACAGGGCCTTAATGATACAGAGGCCAGCGATACTAGTACTGATTTTGTTCACTCACACTTGAAGAAACAATATATTTTCTGTTCTCCAATATTGCTTTTCTTTTTTTTGCCACTACATGTCTGTATAAGTACTGTATGCTAACAATTTGACATATTAACCATTTCCCTAATGGAGCTTACAAAAACATTGTGTTCTTCCTTTTACTGTGTTATCATAATATTTGAACTTAAAAATGGGACGGTTTTTTTAGTGTAGTATTCATCAAGAAATGTAGTATGGTTGTTAGAAACACCAGGGGTAATATTTGTTTGCTATGTGGGAGCAACAGAGGACTTTGACTAACAGTCATGCACTGATAGAACATGCAGCAATATGATTTCTGAAAGTGCTGGAAAAAAAAATATCAAAGTAATCACACAATATGGTATGTTTTCCATGAACCATCTAAAGGTCTGTCTCTTTTGGTCCAATTCTCCTTTGTATACATATACCAAATGTATCATTTTATCAACTTCCATATTTTCTTACTCCTAAAACATTTTTTACATGAAGTGAACTCTTAGTGCTATCATCCTGTGCCTAGTAGTTAAAATTCTTGTAACGGTGATGACAAAAAACATATAAAAAAATAAATGCAAGTGGTGTTTCATAAGACCCTACTGCCACAAGGGTTGCTGCTTAGGACAGTAAGAATACATCTTGCTGCAGCAGGACTTTTTTATAGCGTATAGTGGAGGGTTCTGTATAAAATTCCATCACTTTCAAAATGATGTTCTACCATAGTTCCAAAGGTCATGGAATGTGTTTCTACTCTACTGTGGTAGAACAGCATTCTAGAGTCTCTAGAGACTGCATGAGTCAGTTTTATTTTGAAAGCAAAAGAACACACAAAGCACATATTTCACACAGTACTATACACTATAAAATAAGCATTTGTCAATGCCAAATGTTGTTGCGCTGGCATTGGCAGTGGGAGTGGTGGAGCTAGAGACGTATAGTGCTGTGATTTTGTGAATGTGTCTGAAAAGGTGATTTTGCACAGCGAGCATGCCATTGTGCGCCACAGCTGCGGAAACATGTTTTGGGCAGGCTGTGAAAAATGGCAGCTGGACTATTGATAAGGAAATGTGTACAAATGCCAGTGGTGAAAATGTGGCATGAAAATGTTGCAGATTGATGAAGTTACAAGAGTACGTGGAAACTGCACAATGCACGCTTGCAACACAGTCATTGTATGGAGTTTCGGCACCAAATTTTCAACATAGGCATTTTAGGACCTCTGCTCATGAATAGTGTCACCATCATTTCCTGAAACTGTCCCAAAAACTGATTTCACACAGCGGCCGTACAATTCTGTGCCAGACGTGAGAAAACACATTTCAGGCAGCTGTAGTGTTCATAAGAAGGTATGGAAAAATGCCAATGATGAACAGCTGGAGTGAAACTATTACAAATTCACAAAGTCATGAGCGTGGGTGCAAACTGTGCAATGCATGATCATAAAACACTCATTTTATTGACTTTCATTCCCAAATTGTCAAAATAAGCATTTTAGGGCATCTGCTAATGAACAGTGTCACTATCATTTTCATCATGTGTCTCGAACACAGGCTTTCCACAGCGACCACGCTATTCTGCACCGGAACTGCATAAACAGATTTTGGTCAGGATGTGAAAAATTACAGCTGTACTGTTCATTAGGAAGTACAGAACAATGGCACTGTTGAAAATCTGGAGTGAAAATATTAGAAGTTTGCAAACGAGCGTGCATGCAAACTGCGCAATGCACGCTCATATCACAGTCATTTTATGGAGTATTGACACCAAATTTTCAACAAAGGCATTTTAGGACCTCTGCTTATGAACAGTGCCACTGTCATTTTCATAATATGTCCCGAACACTGATTTCACACAGTGAATGCGCTATTCTGCGCTGAAAGTGCGAAAACACATTTCAGCAAGGATGTGAAAAATGACAGCTGTACAGTTCACAAGAAGGTGTAGTAAAATGCCAATGTTAAGAATCTGGCATGAACATATTGTGAATGCACTAACTTACGAGAGTGTGTTGCACAGTTGCTATGCACGCTCGTAAAACAGTTAATTTACAGAGTATTGTCACCAAATTTTCAACACAGGCATTTTAGGACCTCTGCTCATGAACAGTATCACTGTCATTTTTGTAATGTGTCCCAAACACTGATTTTGCACAGCAACTGCGCTATTCTGCGCCGGAAGTGCAAAAACACATTTCAGCCAGGATGTGATAAATGACAGCTGTACAGTTCACAAGAAGGTGTGGTAAAATGCCACTGTTGAGAATCTGGCATGAAAATATTGTGAATTTGCTAACTTACAAACATGCGTTGCTCAGTTGCTACGTACGCTTGTAAAACAGTCATGTTTGGGATTTTTCCCACCAAATTTGCAACATAGGTTTTTTGAGAGCCCTCCTCATGAACAGTGGCACTGTCATTTTGTTATGCAGTCCCAAAAGGTGATTCCACGCAGTGACTGTGAAATCACCTTTTGGGACCGAATAACGCCATGACTGTGCAAGAATTCATGAGAAGGGGTCCCAAAAACCCCATGTTGAAAATTTGGGGCCAAAATTCAAAAAAATGCCTGAGATATGCAGCAAAGTTGAAAAATACCCTATTTATTCCATTATACAGCTTACTGGCATTTCCTCAGTTCGCGGTCGGCTTTGAAGAGTGCAGATGTGCTCCTGGTCCACCGAAGTTCATTGCACCAGACTCCGGAGGTAAGTATGGGGTGAGGGGGTGTGGGGAGGCAGGGTGCGCAGTGGGTGAGTGCGGGTGGGAGGAGGAGGTCACGGAGACTACGAGGGACCGTTTTCCTTTTACAGGTTCAAAACAAAACAGAAACATTGTGGGACTTTTTTTTTGCAGAGGATTTGGCACACTGGGGTGGGCTCCCAGCATGCCACCTAACTGTTTGGGGGGGTGTCTGTAGCCGACGGGGAATTGGGCACCCTCATCAGCAAACAACATGGGGTTATTTCGCCAGAGGGCCTCCGTTGGCACACAAGGAAAAGGGGTGGGTAAGAGCCGAGGGGATTGGCACCCCTCAGCATATTACAAATGGGGGATGCTTTATGCCAACAGAGAGTGGGCTCCCCTGTTGGCACATTCACAGGGGGCAGGGGCAGCCGACAGGGGGATTGGGCATCCCCGAAGTTGGCAGTTCGGCGGCCAGTGTGCCACCATGTACATAATGGCAGTGAGCATGGCAAGAAAAGGACCGCTGCATCTGACGAGCTGTGCTAGGATTGCAGCAGACCTTTTCTTAGATGAGCTCACCACATTGTGTATGCATGGTGTGGTGCCGGCATACAGACTGATTGGGGAATGCGGGATGCACCTACTGGTGCATGCCCTGCATTTGCCCAACAGTGACCGCACCTCCAAAGCTACACTGTCCCAAGATGTTGGCTTCGTAGTTCATCCTAGGATTCTGAAAGAACTAAGGTGATAACTGGTGCCACCACTAACAACCACTTTTAACAAATCATGGGAGGATGTTGTGGTGCTGGATGACTGGATGAGGGCAGATGTGATTCCCCTTCACAAAAGTAAAGCAGAGGCAGAAAACTACAAACCAGTTTGTTTGACCTCAGTGGTAGGCAAAATTATGGAATCACTTCTAAAAGAAAGAATTGATGAGTACTCATTAGCCGGTGGGGCCCAGGACCCAAGGCAGCATGAATTCACAGTGGTATGGTCATGTCAAAGGAATATAACAGCTGTCTTTGACTGGGTGACCAAAGTATTAGACCTGTTAGTGGTTGTGGACATGGCCTACTTAGACTTTAGCAATGCATTTGATACAGTTCAACCCAAATTATTAAAAACATGTTAACCAGCCTGGGAGAGGTTCTCAGGGTGTTAGCCTGGGAAAGAAATTGGCTGGACAACAGGACACAGAGGAAAATGAACTGAATTTACTCTGAAGAAAGGGGTTACTAGAAGATTACCGGAGGGTGCACTATGGGGACCAGTTCCTTGTGATGTCTTTATAAGTGCCATTGTTGAGGGACTTGAAGAAATAGTCTACCAGTTTGCAGGCGACACAAAAATCTGCAATAGGGTTGATACGCAAGGGTCGATGGAACTGATGAGAAGGGACTTGGCAAGGCTGGAGGAATGTTTACAAGTATGGCCACTTTAATTCAATGCAAACAAGCACAAAGTAATGCACCTGGTAAACAAGAATACTGTGGAAGAGGACACAAGGGGGGATGGGGAAGAAACTCGAAACAACAAAAATCGAAGGTGACCTTGGGGTAGTTGTATTCAATAACCTAAAGGTAAGCTAGCAATGTGAGAAGGCAGTAAGAAGGGTGGTGGGGATAATGGGATGCATATGTCGAGGCATCTCATTTAGAAAACAGGTAGTTGTTATCATGTTCTACAGACAGTTGTGGCACACCATCTATGTGACACTGCGTGCTGTTCTGGAGACCCATAACTACACAAGGACATAGTATGGATGCACTCCAAATGAGAGCAACTAAAATGCTGCAGGGTTTGCATCAGAAGCCAACAACATACAGTATGCTCAGGTCATTGCCCACAAGATGATGCCCTTGTTTATGAACTGGTTAACTGTCAACAGTCAGTGGGTGTTGTAAGATTTGGTTTCAATCCAGGTAAAAGGTGGTTGACTAATGGGGTTACATCAAGGATCACTCCTTGTTCCAGTCCAATTTCAAAACTACAATAGTGACATAGTGGCATGAGTAGTGGTTATGGTCTGCCTGCTTTCAGTTGCTTCAAATATGATCAGCAGAATTTGTACCTGGTAGTGTGTGTGTGTGTGTGTGTGTGTGTGTGTGTGTGTGTTAGTAAATCATGATATACACATGCAAAATGACATAACAGTCCAAGGTAGGGCAGCATTGGTAAAATGACAATTTGGGAAAGATTATGCGCCTGGTAATAAGGTAACATGTAGAGTACTATAGGATGAAAGGTGAGCTGCTGATGACCATATAAGACAGGTAACTGTGTGTCGTCATTTCAGACACCCAAACTTTGTCTAAGCAGATAACACAGGCAGCAGGGAGGACCTGTAGCATGCTGTGGTTCAAAGACGTGTGGAATCATGAGCTGAAGTGGTATGGTTTTGTCATCACTTGGAGCACTGTGTGCAATTCTGGATGATATATCTGCTTATTGGCATTAAAAGGGGATAGGAAGAACAGCAAAGTTAAATCAAGATGACACAGGGCATTCAACAACAACCACATGGTGAAATTCTGTCACGGTGACATGTAAGTGCTGGAGGAGAAGCAGGATCATGGTGACATGATAGAAACTTTCATGTTTGGCAATGTCATAAACTTGGTCCTGTCATGGCAGAGACACCAGAATGATGTAGCCAAGGTCACCTGGACCAGGAAGAAGGGTAGAAGCAAAGAAATCGGGGACACATATCAAAATTAGCAGGTAAGGGAATGAAACTGCAGGGTACCAAAACCAGGAGTCGAAGAAGGACAGGCAATAATACTTCAAATGCCATGATGGCAAATGCCCGCAGCCTGTGAAATAAAATCCCAGACATGAAGGCTGTGATGGTTGAGGAAGACCTGGACTAAGTAGCAATGACTGAAACTGGTACACTGCCAATACTGGGTGGGAAGTAATTATAAATCCAGGTTATAATATGTTTCGGTGGACTGGAGGGGCAAAAAAGGGGGAGTAGTTGACTTATATGTCAGGTAAGGTATATAGGTAACACAAATACAGATTAGGCATGGGGAGGCTGATGCGCTGTGTCTCACCCTTGAACAAGTAAGTGGCACAGCAATATGCACAGGGGTGATATACGGGTGATGGACAGGGACCTTGAGGATGAAATGGATGAATCGACAATAAAAGATGAGATTCTGTTGTTGGGGGATTTCACTATTCTTGGTACTTACAAAGGAGAAGAGGGTGGTGATATCAAAGGGGGGTCAGAAGCAGAGGGGAGTGGTGGAGGTTGAGGAAATCATGGAGGGCATGGTTCTGATGGGTTTGAGTGCACTGCGGGTGGACAAGACACAAGGCCCAGATGGCACCTACACCAGTTTACTAGCTGGCAGAGGTCCTGATGGGACCTTTGGCAGACCAACTTAATGCCTCATTACAGTCAGGGTGTGTACCTCTGGATTGGAGGATGGCTCATGTGGTTCCCCTTCATAGGTTCATAGGCTCAGAGGTGGTTCACAAGACAGGTGTTCAAAAGACCTTTGATGGCTCGCCACTAGTTAGTGGAAATTACTTCATCTCTGTAATCTCATTGCACCCTTCAGAAGAGAGACCCCAAGGATGAACCGGGGAACTACAGATAGGTGAGTCTCACATACATCGTGGTTAAGCTGATGGAGACTATCCTGAAGGCAAGGCTGGTGGCCTACCTGGTTGCCAAAGGACTACAGGACATCAGACAGCATGGCTTCATAAGTGGCATCAGCCGATACAACCTGGTGTATTTCTGAGACTGGGTAACTAGGCAATTGGATGAGGGTCATGCAGTGGATCTCCTGTGCCTGGACTTCAGTAAGGCATTCAACTCGGTGCCATATGGGAGGCTAGGATATAGGTTTGAAGGAACATAAGTGGGTGTAAAGCTGGTGAGATGCATAAGGAACTGGCTTCAGGGAAGGCTACACAGGATGGTGGTGGGTGGGGAGCTCTCATCCCCAAAGATAATGATGAGCATTGTTACACAGGGCCCAGTGATGGGGCCAGTGTTTTTTTGGATATTCATTGCAGACATATCATTGGGTATCAAGAGCAAGACCAGTCTGTTTGCAGATGACACCAAGATGGGAGCAGTGGTGGATGACCTAGGGGGATGTCAGGGGTTGCAGTAAGATCTGGAAAAGCTGTAAACCTGATCCAACACCTGTCAACTGTGGTTCAATGCCAAAAAGTACAAGGTGCTGCATTATGGAGCTAAAAACACAATGAGTAGTTACCAGCTGGGGGGAGTGCAGCTAGCTGAGACAGAGTAGGACAAGGATCTGTAGGGTTCTCATTGCGGGGTCAATGAACAACTCAGCAATGTGCATAGACAGAAAAAAACTTTATTTTTACAGTAGTAGACACAGACATTGCCAGCTATTTCCAGATATTGTGTGAAATTTCTAAAGAGTTTTTCTCTGCTGCCCCTCCTGTGGAAATGAAGAAAGCAGGAGATTTCTGTAGAAAAATCACAGAAATTTTGGGAAATAGCTGGCAATGTCTGTGGCTACTACTGTATATAGGAATACTAGTCATCAGGATTGATAGCATCCTGTCCACAAGACAGTCCTGTTTGTAAGTGTACTTCAGGTACTCTAAAACATTATAAGACAATGTAGGAAGACAGCTGCAAAGGCCAATAAAATGCTTGGTTGCATTGCAAGGTGTATATCCTTGAGGAGGGTGGAGGTGACTCTGACACTGTGTAGGTCACTAGTTACACCACACCTGGAGTACTGCATGCAGTACTGGTACCCGTATGTGAAGAGGGACATTAAGTTACTAGAGGGGTGCAGCTATGGGTGACAGATGCTCAAGGTGCTGGGGGACTTACCATATGAGAGAAGGGTGATGCAGCTGAACATGTACTTGCTGGAGGAGAGGAGGGACAGGGGGTATATGATTGAAACAGTGAAATGACATGAATGGAATAAACAAGACAGGTACAGAGGGGTTGTTCTAAGGAAGGGATGTGAGGGACACCCAGGACCATGATATAAGAGACTGGAGGGAGGATGGTTCATGAGGGAGATGAGTAGAATCTATTTTTATGGAGAGGGTGGTAGCTGTGTGTAATGCGTTACCAGCAGAAGTGGTATCAATAGAACAGCAGACTGCTTCCAAAGTGGCTGGGACAGGGTATAATGTGATTCAACATACAGACAGGGATTCAGTCAAGTCACACTAGGGTGTCATTTTATTATTTCAAAAATGCAGACTTTTCTGAAATGGATAGCGTTCTCAAAAGCACCCTGGAGAATAGGGGACAGGATGGGGGGAGAGCTTAGGAGAACCTAAAAGAAGTCACTGTGGAAGTAAGAAAAAAATGCACCAGATTGGTATCAAAAGCCAAGAGAAGGAAAAGGCCTCTATGGTTCTCACAAGAGGTAGCAGAAAATGTAAGGGCTAAAAGTGAAGGGTTCCATTCATATATGGAGTCCCAAAGGGATGAGGACAGAGAGGTGTACCGAGATTGTCTAAAGGAAGCAGTGAGGGTGGTGAGGAGAGCAAATCCGCAGACTTAGGAAAGTTTAGTGCAAACAACAAAGAAAGGGGACAAGACATTCTACAGGTACATCAGCAAAAGGAGTAAACCCATGGCAGCAATATGAAGACTAAAAGGGGAGGAAGGGGCGTGTAAGGAGGGAGACATGGATAAGGCTGAAATACTGAATAAATACTTCTGTTCAGTGTTCACATGAGAGGGTGAGGAACAGGGACCACAGCTGAACATCAGATGCCAAGGGCTAAAAGAGGTTGACTACAGTCCATTCATGCATGAAAGAGTCCTGCAACAACCTTTTACAGCATTGTTAACCAACTCACTTAACACAGGAGTGGTGCCAGAGGATTGGAGGATGGCACATGTCCCTCTACACAAATCTGGCAGTAGGGAGGAGGTCAACAATGGGCCAATCAGCAATCACCATGGTAGTGCAGAAGATCATGGAGGCACTACTGAAGGAAAGGATGGTGGGACATCTAGAATCCACCAATGAATAGGATACTAGGCAACAAGGGGTCACAGAGAATAAGTCATGTTAGACAAATCTCATAGACTTCTCCATCTGGATGTTGAAGGAAGTCAATCAGGCAGGTGCAGTGGACATAGCCTTCCTCAATTTCAGTATAGCCGTTGACACCGTCCAACATAGAAGGCTGGCTAATGAGATGGGTAGTCTGGGCATGGGAGACAAGGTGGTAACCTGGGTTATAAACTTGCTAACAGACATGAGACAAAAGGTTGTGGTAACTGGAGTACAATATGGGAAGAGGAGAGTGTGACCAGCAGAGTAGCTCAGGGATCTGCCCTTGGACCAGTTCTGTTCAATGTCTTCATCAGTGGCATGGCAGAAGGGCTGGAAAGAAAGATCTGCCTGTTTGTGGATGAGACAAAAGATCTGTAACAGGGTGGATTATCCTAAAAGGGTTGGAGAAAATGAGAATAGACCTGGGGAAGCTTAAGAAATGGTCTTCAGTTGGGCAACTGAGGTTTAATTCCAAAAGAGTGAAAACTTATGCACCTGTGACACAGTAAGCCTGGGGAGAGATACAGGATTGGAGGGGAGTTGCTGACAGTCACCAAAACGGAACTAGACCTGGGGATTACTATTTCACCTGACCTGTAAATATCAAAAGCAGAGCACAAAGGCAGCAGGGAGTGCTAGTGAAATGCTGTGGTGCATCAGAAGGTGTGTCACCCACAGAAGGCATGAGGTAGTGATGCCATTATACAAAACCAGGGTCAGACCCCACATGGAATGCTGTGTGCAGTTCTATAGGCAGCACAGTTGAGAGGACATAGACAGGCTGCAGGCAGTCCAAAGAAGGACGACTAAAATAGTACAGGGCTTGCACCACAAGACTTATGAAGAGAGATTAAGAGACCTCAATATGTACTCACTGGAGGAGAGGAGAGGAGGGAGCAAGGTAACATCATAGAAACATTCAAGTGCCTCAGCAGCATAAACAGGTTGCACGAGAGAGGGTTAATCTTCCAATACAGGTGGAGTACAAGAAATGCAGCAGAGAGGGCCAGGGGCATGCTGGGGTGCACAGGCAGGGATATCACTATCTGGAGGAGGGAGGTGGCCATGGCATTGTATAAAACATTATTAAGGTCTCACCTAAAGTAATGCATGCAGTTCTGGAGACCGCACCTGCACAAGGACATAGATAAGGTGGAAACTATCCAGAGAAGGGCAACAAAGGTTGTACAAGGCTTGCACGACAAAACATATGATGAGTGACTGAGTGACCTCACTATGTACTCACTAGAGGGGGAGACAGTGGGGTGGGGGGACATGATTGAAACTTTCAGGTATCTACATATGCTACATTTAACTTCATTTCTGCAAGCTCTGTTGTCCGTTTTTAATTTAGAGCTGCATGAAGACACTTCAGCATTCTGTGCCATTGCTTCTCTAACTGCTTCAGTACAACACGGGACTTTTAAAATCACTCCCAATCTGAATCAGCTGTGAAAGGGCTGAACAGTGAGCAGCTGATGCAGGAGGAGGAGAGGTAGGACAGTGTTTAAAAGAATCATGCTTTCACTGCGCGAGCATAGTGGCGTAAGCGTGAGTGGCACGAGCGCCACTCAGAAGAGAAACAAAAAGGTTTGGACATTAAAGGACTGTAATACAATTATTAGTATTTTAAAAGTCACAAGTATAAATATAACCTCATTTGTTAAACCTGTTTATAAATTTAGTCTGCTTACAAGTGACCTACAATTTGTCCTACGCTTCTTTCCCTGTTGCCGACTGGTGGCAGAAGCCGGTTATCAGTGATTGGTGGCGATAGTGATAACTAAGGGTGGGTAGTTTTTGTTTAGGTTACTCTGGTCTTGGTTTAGTTTAGGATAAAAAAGTGGTGATAATAACTATGGGTGTATTACTGAAATTAGTTAATATTGCAGTATTGTTTTTTGCATTTCTTGCATTGAATTATGTGAAATCATCTAGTTTTAAATGAGTTGACACTAAGGGGAGTATGCTGTTCCTGTAAAGCAATCAGACAAAGGGCTATGGTACCTCTCAGTATGTAGACTATTTAGGTCGTCAGGAATTTTATTGATGGAATTGATCAAGAAATGTGTTTTAACTCTTGTAAAATGATTTTTCAACTGCTTTGTTTGCACTGTAACTATGAGCTTGTATCATTTGTACATCCTATTAATGTGGTGAATAAGTCAAAAATGTGTGGTAAGAAGGGTTTAGTGTATTCTAACAGAATTAGGAGACTAATTATGTTATTATTGTTGTTATCAGGTACAGTCCATCCCAAACCTGGCCCTTTGGTTGGGGTTCCAATGGAAATTAAGGGACCTTTAAATTCCTCCCTTTGTATGGTCCACTTGAATGTAGTTAATTTAGTTGCAAAAAAACAATTTTGGAATGCTGGGTTTTAGATAATAAATTTGATGTAGTTGCTTTGACTGAAACTTGGTTGACCAATAATATATCCAACTCTGAAATTTTGTTACCAGGTTATACTACATTTAGGAAGGAAAGGTTAGGTAGAAGGGTGGGAGGATGTTTGTATTATGTAGCTGATCATCTCTTGGTAGAAGAATTAGCTATTATTCCTAATAGTAAATTGTTTGAATCAATTGCTATTTCTATTACCTTAGGTGATAAAAAAGTTTTGACCATTATAAATGTCTATGTTCCTCCAGACAGATAAAGGAAGGTGTTCCTGCTTTTTGTAATTGTGTTTCAAAATTACCAATAAATAGGGTAACTATTTTGGTTGGTGATTTTAATCTGAATTGGATGTCCCCACCTGTGTAAGAGGATAGAACCATTGTTACCGATCTTGGGTTTCAACAGTTGATCACTGGCCCACCAGGGTTAATTATAAAACAGGGTATTCATCTACCCTTGATTGGATTATTATCAACAATCCATCATGTATTGTTAAATATGGAATTCTCCCTGATGGGATCAGTGATCACAGTCCGGTGTTCTTTGATTGGTCAGCTAAACTGAATAAAAGAGAAGCAAGGATTGTAAAATATAGAAGGCTCAGAGACTTGGATGAGCAAAGGTTCTCTGAGGAGTTACAGTTACTTGATTGGTCATTTCCAGATAATATAACGGATATTGATGAAGCATGCCAGAAATGTTGTCATTATTTTACTTTAATCTGTGATAAAATAATACCCATTAGAAAATTAAGGGTCCGGGAGAACAATAATATCTGGTTTACCCCCAACCTATTGAAATTGATTTTTTTTTTATCATGTAAGATTTTATTGAGTTTTTTCAGGTATCATATGCCGTAGAAATGGCCCTCATACACCAAGCTTACAATACAGTCAGACATGCTAATGTATAAGTAGTTATTCTCAGGATACAGGATGTTACCTACAGACTCTATGCTTTAAATAGGTGTGTCCTAATGCAGGCATCAATGTACGCCACACAAGGCTACAAAATGCAGATTTCATACAGTAGGGAAACTAACTATCATAATCCTTCTATCTTGACCAAAAGTTGCTCATATCTGGTTACAAAAACCTGATCAGAACATCCTACTGTCAACCAATTCAGGTGTATATGAGATAGCAACTAATTAATAATGGTCTGTAAAAACCAAAGGAGTTCTATCCTTCAGAGCAATAAACAGTAAAGAAAAAGCCCAGAAGATCCAGAAACAAAGGACAGTATAAGTAGAGAGGGTGACAAGACTATACAGCAGCAGTGACCTATTGTAGTGTTAGCAAACTATGTTGCATTTTGTGGTACAGGGGGATTTTGCAATAGTAGGGGTGCAACCAAACAGATATGGGAGTGTAAATAAGATCCCCATTTCTTATAGTATCTGTCAAGCCATCCCTTTGCCACTGCTGAGAGCCTCTCGAAAGTAGTCACTCTAGACATAGCAGAACGCCATTGCAAATTCACTGGGGGTGCAGATTGTCTCCAATGTATCAGGATGGCCCTCTTTGCTTCTATAACAGCCTCTAGGACCCACGCTGCACTGGGGGGAGGAAGTGGATTTAATGCCGATGTGTCCCCCAATAAGAGGGAATAATGTTGCAGCCAGATTGGTTTACCTATTATCCTGAAGCAGTCCTCTAGGACTTGTGTCCAGAAATTTTGTAGGGCCAAGCAGCTCCAGAGAATATGGAGCAGGTGAGCAGGGGAAGAGTGGAATCTCCAACACTGATCCTGTGGTATAATCTTAAGGCTATGTAGAACTGCTGGGGTTTTGTACCACCTTAGGAGAATTTTTAATTGTATTAGTTGACTCTTGGAGTCTTCATAGGCTGTATGAGCCACTCTGATACACATCAACCATTGTTGCTGGGATAAGGGGTGGAGCAGATCCTTTTCCCAGGCAGCTCTGCCGGTAAGAGTAGCATCTGGCTGAGCATCTCTAAGTGTCTTATAAAGAATGCTTACCAGTCCCTGGCCCTTTCTAGGTAGGTGAAGGATGCTCAAGCAATCCCAGGAGTTTTGTGATGAGGAGGCTTTAAGAAGGGAAGAGAGAGCACGCCTCAGCTGTAGAAATCTCTGAAAGTCTGGGGATCCCAACCCATATCTATCCCAAATCTGTTCAAAGGACATTAGTGAGTGAGAGTTTGGGAGTAGGAGAAGACCTATAACTCGAATGCCCTTTGAGGCCCAATGGGGCCATGAAAGTAGCTTATGATCAACCCTGATAAGTCGGTTGTTCCATATCGGGACATACCTGAGCAGGGGAAGATATTCTGATTTCGGGACCCCTGTAATTGCCATCGCTCTCTGCCACGATCTGCATGTTTCTGACATAATGGGGGTGAGCCAATTTGCCGCTGGTTTTGTACTGGAGAGCAAAGAAAAAAGGGGAGTATCCATAGACAGAGTGGCCTTTAAAGATACCCACTGAGGAGGGGGGGTGAGATGAGGGATGAACCAGGCTGTAGCCTGGGCCATTCTATAAGCCAGGTAGTATCCCTCAAACCAAGGGAGCCCCAGCCCACCTCTATGCCAAGGTGCACAGAGCTTTATATGTCCCCATCTCAAAGCTTTACCCTCCCACAGAAAGGAAGAAACTAGATTGTCTAAGGACTTAAAAAGTTTTTGGAAAGTGGGATGGAAAGATTATTTAATAGGTACGACACTCTGGAGAACAAGAACATTCTAATGGCTTCTACCTTACCTTTTAGAGTAAGGTGGAGCCGTTTCCATCGCTGAACTTCAGCTGTTAAAGAGGCCAGTAGAGGGGAAAA
Organism: Neoceratodus forsteri; assembly: GCA_016271365.2. Taxonomy (NCBI): domain Eukaryota; kingdom Metazoa; phylum Chordata; order Ceratodontiformes; family Ceratodontidae; genus Neoceratodus; species Neoceratodus forsteri. The sequence continues at coordinate 1,168,001,541 of CM057450.1, read as the reverse complement.
GTTTGCGAGTTCTAGATCCTTCCAAGCCATGGTAATAATTACACCCAAGTATGGGAAGCCTTGTGGAGCCCAGGTAATGTCAGTGATGGCAAGACAGTACCTTCTACATGCCCCATTTAGAGGGGACAGGATAGTTTTCTTTTGATTCACCGTTAGTCCCGAGAGACAAGCAAATTCCTGTAGGATTGATAGAAGTGGAGTAATGGAGGACTCGGGATTTGAAAGTGTAAGAAGCATATCGTCTGCATAAGTGTTAACCAGATAAGTCATCCCTTTTATAGGAATACCCATGATGTTAGGAGAATTTACAAGTTTTCTAGTGAGAGGGTCCAAAGCAATGAGAAAAAGAAAAGGAGAAAGAGGGCAGCCCTGTCTGCTGCCTGTTTGTAACAAAAAGGGGAGGGGTATCTTTATTAGTGACAACTCTAGCTGTAGGGGAGTGGTATAATGTAGAGACCCATGAGCAGACATCTGGCCCAAAACCGTATAGCGTGAGGACTTTATGGAGGAACATCCATTCTAGGGAGTCAAATGCCTTGGCAAAATCTATCGCCAAGGCCACCATTGGGGTTTTAGATTGTAACGCCAACCACTTAAGGTTCAAAATTAAGTGCAGATTATCTGCACTCGATTTCCCCTTTAGAAAGCTGGATTGTGATGGGTGAATTAGGGTGGGTAGGAGCAAAGCTCATCTATTCACTAGGATTTTAGCCAGCAGCTTGGTATCCACAGGGAGGAGCAAGATAGGATGGAAGTTCGCATGGAGAAGAATATCGGATGATTTTTTGGGGATAAGGGTTATTAGTGCTTCATGCATAGTCGGAGGGAGCAAAGTATCTTTTTGGGCTTCTTGCAGTGCTTGTTGGAGCGGGTCAGTGATGTGGGCTTGGAGTAGCTGATAAAGCTCCACCGACACCCCATCCGGCCCAGACGCCTTTCCCTTCACCATTTGGGATAATGCACTGCGGAGCTCTTCAGAGGTGATAGGGTAATCCGAGTCCCATTGTTGTGTCTCCAAAATTCTAGGAAAAGGGGTCCCCTGGCAGAAAGTGCTCAGTCAGTGGGAGAGCTCATCATCTGAGAGGGTACTCTGAGATCGGTAAAGTTCCCGATAGTAATTTTGCATCTCTGCATTAATAGCCTTTGGTGCCGTGAGGAGTTCCCCCTTCTTATTCTTGAGGGCCAGTATTCTGGAGGAAGTCTGCTGCTTCCGCAAGTAGTAGGCAAGCAGCTTCCCTCCCTTGTCCTCTCCTTCCCATACCCTATGTTTTGCCCGGGTCAACTGCCATTCAGCCTTTCTACTTAACAGAATGTTAATCTGATATTTTAGTCCCATAATAGGGGCCAAAAGCAGGGAGTTGAGTGGGTTCCAAGGAGAGACTTTAAACTGTTTTTCCAATTTTGCTAGCTGATCCTGCAAATCCCGGAGATATTTCGCTCGCTCCTTAGTTTTAGTGGCTGCATAAGAAATAATTCTCCCCCTTATAACAGCCTTAAGGGCTTCCCATACCGTAGTCGCTCTCGTCTCTCCAGGGGTGTTCAGAGAAAAATACTGGTGCGTTTCCTCCTTTATGTACTCCCAGAAAGCTACGTCTTGTAACAGAAGGGGATTGCATCTCCATCTTGTTGATGGAGGGCTTTGGCCTGGTGGGGAGAAGGTAATTGCAACAGGGGCATGGTCAGATATCAAAATGTTACCTATGGTCGCATTACTCACACCTGGCATTGCTACATGATTAACCAGCTAAAAGTCTAATCTACTGTGGGTGCCATGCACATTGGAGTAAAAGGTATAATCACGCCCCTGTGGATGGCTGTTTCTCCATGGGTTTCCTAGAGCCCACTCTGACATCAGAGTGTTCAAAGTAGCTAGAACGTTGGGGGGAGATTGTGGCGTGGGGATGGATTTATCTATGAAAACATCTAGAACCATATTGTGGTCTCCACCCAGTAGTATAGAGATGTCTGCCTCAGCTTCCGTAAGTTCTGTGAATGTTTGATTAAATTCAGAATAGAGGTCTCTGGAATCTGTGTTGGGGCCATACACGTTGGCCACTATAACGTGCCACCCGGGTAGGTCAACCTGGCCACTAACCACCTCCCCTGGGAGTCCTGGCACTGGATTTTGACTGACCATGGTCCCGACCTCCGAAGGAGGATAGCAACCCCCCTAGACTTTGTAGCGGCACAGCTGGCCAGAACTGTTCCCACCCATAATTTCTTTAACCACTGAACCATTTGGCTGACGAAGTTCGTCTCCTGGAGCAGGGCCACATCAGTCCCCATGGAATTCAAGAATTGCAAAACCTTAGTGCATTTTTCCGGGTGATTGAGACCCCTGACATTCCAGGAGACACACCTCCACCCCCATCATCCTGCTGAAGTCACTGCCATGGTGGTTCACCCTCAGATAGTTACAGAAATATAAAGTACTCACCCTGCAAATAGGAATAGGAAAGCACAGTGTAACAAAAAGGAGGTAACCTGTTACCGTAAGGTATGAGGGCAGACCTTAGAAAGGAAAAGTGATGAGAGAAAAAGTAGACAGCAGCAGATGGTCTTGTCTATGCTGGTCAAATACCTAAACAGAGTGAGAACAAAGACAAGGAGAATTATCTATCTTAACAATAATTGAAGTACACTAAAGAATTATCAAACCGTAAGGTATAACAGTATTATTTACCTAAGTTACTATCACTAACTCAGTTGGTGGTGTCGAGGTGTACGTGTGAATAAGAGGTAAAAGTCCCGTATAAGCCACACTGCTTCAGGCACCACAATGAGCAATGGGAAAGGTCACACCCAGTAAAGATGACCTGACCCAGCCTGTCTCCATGACACCAACTGGAGAGTCTAGGCACATCTGGCAATCATAAGTTGCCCAAGTAGGGGATAGGGAAGGGGGGAGGGGGGCCTCTGCCAGCCACACGCAAAGGGGTAATCTTCCTGGCAAGTAGTGGTGCCCTCTATTCTAAGAGTTAATGGGCTACCAATTGTATCTATTCAGCCACATTATCACTATGATATAAGGGTCATCCCCCGTAAACCACCATTGCTGGGGTTCATCTAAGCAATAAATTCGCATCCTCCCTTGTCTGCAGATGTCATACCAAAGGGAAAGGGGGGGTCTATTATGGCTACTACATGTTATCTGTTAGGGGAGGTGAAAAACCTGCATCCTATATAAGAGGCAAGTAGCCGATATGGCAGAAATTGCCCAGACAGGAGTCTACCCAAGGCATAGCATTGCCAACGCTTCATATTCCAGTGGGTGCACAAGTTTTCACCCATCAGAAACACATCAAAAGGAGGACTAGTATGCCCTAAGTATCGGAGCACGTCATGGCATCCCCCCGATTTACAAATGAGTCCAGAGTCAGCAGGGCTGATATTCGAGGCGCGTGCCTCTGTGAACGTCTTCAGGTCTGGTTTCAGCAAACTGTCAGCAGTTGCAGCTTCTTCCTCATATGCATCCATCTCAGTCGCCCAGTCCAGCGGAGTCGGATCTTCCATGGGTGTGGCGGCCTCTTCCTCCGGTTGATCTTTCGGGTTAGTTTTACTCCATGTTGAGGTGGTGGCCCTGGGTTGCTTAGCAGGAGGCGATGCCACAGCACCACTAGACATCAAAAAAGTGGGGACTTCTGGAGCATTGCCTTTGTCTAGCAGGTAGTGGGGTCACAGCATCGCCCAGGTTCTTATTATGCAATTTGCCAACTGGCGCCTCCTAGTCATTGGGGATATCAGCCCTGGGTTTATTCATCTTATCCCCCATAGGTTGCAGAGTCCATAGCTGTCTGCTAGTGGGGGGAATCCTTATTTGACAGGCCGTTCCAATATGAATTTCTGTCCCCTGAGACACCGCTTCCTTTTTTTATGGTTCCCTGGGTCATTTGATTCCTGGGCTCCCAGAGGCATCTGGGGGATGTTGTTCGTGGTATCATACTCGGCCAGTGAGTCTGGATCCAGGCCTCTGCATCTTCTGGGGATTCTGTGAGGAAAGACTGTCCATTTCTGTTCAGGTACAAAGCAGTAAGGCCCTTGAAACGATATTGCGCTGAGTTGGCTGGAAGAATTTTTTTTAGAGGATTGTATGCTCTGCATTTTGCCACCACCTCTTGAGTAAAGTCCCTGTAAAATGATATAGTATTACCCTTCCATTCAATCTCTCCTAGGTCTCTAGTTGCCTGGAGTAAGTGTTCCTTGACCGAGAAATGTAGCAGATAGGCAATGATGGTGCATGGGCCTTTAGTGTTATTAGGGTTGCCAAAGACAAGGTGGGCCCTCTCCACCCCAGCTGGTTCCTTCCATCGGTCACCAAGGAGCTGAGGTATCCAATCATTCAAAAATCTTTCCATATTAGGCCTTTCAACTCCCTCAGCCACACCTATAATCTGTATATTATTTCTTCTACTTCGATTCTCCTTGTCTTCTGCTCTATACCATGGGCGGGATAACTTGGGCTCATGGTCCCAGAGCCTTTGTAGAACATGGAGGTGCTGCTTCTCTAACTCTTCTGTCCATTGTTCCAAAATGTTACGCTGGTCCTCTAAATGACGTACATCTGCTACATTAGTTGTTAGAGATCACTGATTGTATCCACTCTGCTCAGTAAAGCCTCCAGCATTTTGGTGATATGGGCTAGGGCTTCACCGACTTGTGCCTGATCAAGGGAGGCCGGGGCGGCCTGTTGAGATGCTCCAACAGTACTGCAGTTCACGGGCTCCATTTCTGCAACAACTCCCACAGCCAGCAGTCAATAGGCTTAATATTTTTCCCTCGGGGGGAACAGCAGAAATCCCCACTGACTCCGAAATCCCCTTTGGACTTGCTCCGATTCTCACTTGGGGGGAGGGTGAAGAGACGCTGCAGCTCCAATCAAGTTGGGAGGGGGGGAAGAGTACGACAGCACTGAAGTACCAGACTTGGGCCTATACAGCCTGTTACTGTGCATTGGATCTGGTGTATGTGTGTCCCGTTAGATATAGAACAAGAGCGTGGCACATCAAATTACATCTCAGCGGTGGCGGCAGAGGTGGGGGAAGGTGCATGGAAATGTTAAAATAACCATTATTCCAGCATCTAAGACATTTTTATTCACTTTTCCTGTCAGGCTTGGGCAGAGAGAAAAGTTTAGGCTGCCATCTCCTTCGGGTCCAAGCCATGCCCCCTCTATTGAAATTGATTAGGAAAAGAAACCGAGTATGGAAAGTATATAGAAGGACAAAACAACTAAATCATCAAGTATTGTATAAAAAGCTTAGGAACAAATGTCAATTGGCTATTTGAGTAGCAAAAAAGGATTTTTTTTAAGCAAAAATTTATGGAAGTTAAGGGGAACTCGTGCAATTTGGAATACAATCAATTCATTAACGGGTAAATCGAAAGGGAGTGAAAATTATGCAATAGAAAAAGACAGTACTATAATTATGGATCCTAAAACTGTGGCAGAAGCCTTTAATTTATATTTTACTAATTTGGGGAAGTATAGTTCTACTATGGGTAATATGGAAGGTTCTTGGAGCCATTTGGATGCTTTCTTACATCTAAATGGTGAAAAATTTGTTAGTAGTCACAATATTCCAAAATGTTATTTTCGTTACTTACATGCTAAGGATGTGGGTAATCTTGTGTCTAAAATGGAACTAAGGCCCAGTGGTGGATCAGACAATACTGATTATAGGATTTTGAAAAGTGTTATTAATAGTGTGGCCAGTCCATTGACAAAATTGTTCAATTATTCCCTCTGTCATGGGGTTTTTCCAAAGGTGTGGAAAAATGCTGTTGTCAAGCCTATTTTTAAGTCAGGGTCAAGATCTAACCTTAATAATTATTGTCCAATTTCTATGTTGGCTCCCCTTTCTAAGATTTTAGAAAAGATAGTTTCAGTTCAGTTGACAGAACATCTTACAAAATATAATCTTTGGTCAGATTCACAACATGGCTTTAGGCCTAACCATAATACTGAGACAGCCTTGGTGAGGTTCACTAGTCAAGTTATCAAGGCAATAGATGCTGGAGATTTTGTTGCAGCGCCTTTTGTGGACCTCACCAAGGCTTTCGATCTTGTTAATCATGATGTACTCTTGAAGCAGTTATCTGCTGTACAGTTATCAGATGGGGTTATTTCCTTGTTTAGTGATTATTTATCTAACAGGAATCAGAAGATAATAATCAATGGAATAATATCGGAGCCAGCACTGTTAAAATGTGGAGTCCCACAGGGCTCCATATTGGGTCCTTTGCTTTTTTCTTTATTTGTGAATTCTTTATCGGTTAATTTTTCAAAGACTGAGTTATTGTTATATGCAGATGATGCTGTTTTGTTCTGTTCTGGTCCCAATCTTCTGACTCTTCAAAATACTTTACAACAAGATTTTAGTTTGCTCCGCTATTGGTTTGATAAACATAAACTGGTGTTAAATTCTGCAAAAACCAAGACAATGGTGTTCTCTCATTCTAGGAGAGAGCAAATACAGTAACTAACTATTCTTGATAATCTGAGTAATGCATTTGAACAGGTTAGATTGTTCAAATGCTTGGGAATATTAATTGACTGTCATTTAACTTTTGAGTCCCATGTTTTGGAATTAATTAATAAAGTACATAAAAGGTTGGGGTTTCTTTATCGAATTAGATGTAATCTTACAGTTGATATTAGGTCATTACTTACCCATAGTCTATTATTATCTATAATGGATTATGGGTCCATAATATATTCCTATACTTCTGATAGAATGTTTTCTAAACTTTAAGTTACTTATCATTCCATGTTACGTTTTGCCACTGGCCAATCGAGGTTAACACATCATTGTTCTCTTTATAAATGTTTTGATTGTCTTTAAGGGAGCATTTTAATTTTAGATCATTGTTGTTTTTGCATAAGGTTCAGTTAGGTATAATGCCACAGAGTATCCTTAGTCTGTTTTCTAGGAATACAAAATCTGATTGTGCAAGATTACGGAGTAAGGAGGGTTTTTAGTTGCCTTTCTTTCATACATCTTTTGGTCAAAATTCTTTGAACTTTGCCACTGTCAGGATGTATAACCATCTTCCTTATAATGTTACAAGTCAAAAGCAGTTTTCAAATTTTAAGACAGCTCTTAGAAACAATTTGTTGGTGAATTCAATTTGTAAATGTTTTACATAATGTGTATTTATTGATTGTATACTGTTTTGTAAAGTCTGACGTGTTATGTTTTCTTGTATAAACTGGTCATTTGTGAAAATGGGCTTGTCCCACAAACCAATCAGTATAAAATAAAAAATGAAATGAAATAAAGTATCTCAAGGGCATAAACACGAAGCAGGTGGGGAACCTTTTCCAATGTCAAAAAAGTACTAGAATCAGGGGGCACAATATGAAATTTACAGGTGGTAGATCAAGAGGTAATATGAGGACGTTTTTCTACACAGAAATGGTAGTCAATGCTTGGAATAGTCTGCCAAATGAGGTAGTGGGGGCAAGCACAGTGGAGTTGTTTAATCATTCCTAGGAGAGGCACAAGGGGAGCTTGAGAGGGGAGGGAGTGATGAAAAGCCATTGATCACATACAGTCACTGGCCACATACAATGTATAGGGCTAAAAAGAAGGCTGGATGGTCCTAGTGATCCTTAATTGCCGACAATTTCTATGTTTCTATGTCTCTATGTTGTTGATCTCATTGAGGTACTGTCAAGATTTTATCATGTCCCCCCACTCCCTCCCTTCCTCGATGGTATACATATCATTTAGTCTCTCTTAGTGTGGCTTCTGGTGCAAACCATTTAGGTAGCCCTCCTCTGGACTGCCTCCATCTTGTCTATGTCTTTGCATAGATGAGGTCTCCTGAATTGCATGCAGTATTAATGATCAGTGCTATTATTCATTCTAGCACTACTGAGAAATGGATTGACAGGACTTTATATATACTATTGGAATTCACACTACCTTGCTCACATAGGTTCAGTCAATGTAGGAACAACAATGTAGGAACACAATGGGTGATAGTGTCAGTGGCTCAGTATGTAGCACACTCGCCTCTGAGGCCGGGAGATCAGAGGACTGTGGGTTCAGTTCCCACATCTGGCACTTGGGTTAATATCCCAATACTGACACTGTAGTGCAGCAAAAGAGGGGTGCTCCACTTCTGAGGTGCCGTCTTTCAGATGAGACTTTAAACCGAGGCCCCACCTGCTTGGACTGGTGGTAGTTCAGGTGGATGTTAAAGATCCCATGGCACTTATCGAAAAGAGTAGGGGAATTTCCCCGGTGTTCTGGCCAAATTTCCCTCATTCACTAAAAATACCACCAACAGCTTAATCTGGTTCAAGGTCAGTTGGCATACATCTGTATCCCCCTCCCCCGGGTCGTGCCTAAAAATAGGCAGAAGTTGTCTAGTGTACTTACCCAGTCAACAAAAACAAAAAATTAAAAACAAATAAAAAAAAATTCAGGCATGTGATAAAGTTTAGTTATCACTCTGTGCTGCCGCATGCCACAGAAAAAAAAATGATTTCATGTGTTATTGCTGTGGGTAGTGATATAATGGAATTATAATCTCATCAGTGTGTGTAAGGTTGCAATTCATGACACTATAATGACTTTCATTGTTCACATTCAGACTGCAGCTGAGACTAATCATGGGCTAATAGTACCTGCTTCCTTTGGGCATGGTGCTTCACTTTTCAGTATGCATTACAGAACAGCACCATCACACACAATTGGGTGATAATTGTTCAGAGCTGAGTTCAACTGTCCTGGCAAAGCAGATAACTTGAGTCCAAAACTAAGCTTTCAGCGTCACAATGTCAGTGACAATGTCACATCTATCCAAGTGCATTACAAGCCAATAACTCTAGACTATACATACTATGTGACATATATCAGACTGACACAGTTAAATGGTTGAATTGTAATTGAATGCATAGTTGTTCCACTTGTCCCATCCAGATTGCCTATTGGCCTTTCCTTCATTTCCACCTGATGTCCATACTTCAGTCATTGCTTTGTTAAAATCCTGTAGTTCATGAGTGTTGCATGTAGAGTATGGACTAGTTTTTTTCCTGGGTCTTGGTATATGCGTGCATGCAGTGGTCTGGGAAGGGATTGTATCTTTGAGTCTGCCTCCTTTTTAATTGCAAGAAATTTTCGTTCCACCCCTGAGCAGTCACTAGGGATAAGGGCAGGGGTAAATTGAGAAAAAGACAAAGGCAGTAAGGAAAGGGATAGGGTAAAAAGAAATAAAACCAGAAAAAAAATGGAGGGTAATGAGTACCAATGCCCATAGTCTAGGTGAAAAGCTCCCCAAAATGGTGGCCTTGATGGAAGAGGGATGCCTGGATATTGTGGCAGTCACAGAAACATGGTACACAGAGAACCATGACTGGGATGTCAACATACCAGGGTACACAATCAACAGGAGGGACAGAGAGGGAAGAAGGGGAAGAGGAGTCGCTGTCTGTGTAAGGGAAGGGATCAAAGCAACAGAACTAAAGGGTAAACAGGGAGGAGAGGAGGCACTGTGGGTCACCCTGGAGACTGGAAATGGCTCAATAATCCGCACAAGAGTTGTATATAGACCCCGTCTCAGGGGGAGGAAATGGACAAGGAAATGATAGAAGGTATCCTTGGGATGGCAGAGAAAGGGGAGATATTGCTGATGGGGGACTTGACTATGCCAGATGTTAACTGGGGCACCTTTGCTGCAGTCACATCCAAGAGCAGGGCCATTCTCGATGCCCTACAGGGGGCATGCCTCAGACAGCTAGTTTTGGAACCCACTCAGGAGGGAGCAACCTTAGACCTGGTACTCTCAAATGGGGACAGAGACAGGATCTCTGATCTTGAAGTGGGTAGCCATCTGGGAACAAGTGACCATCAAACAGTGTGGTTCACAATAAACTTAGTTGTAGAGTCAAGCCACACAGTAGTGAAGGTACTGGACTTCAGGAGGGCTGATTTTGTCAAAATGGGAGAGTGCCTCAGAAAAGCACTAGCAAACAGGCAAGAAGGTGGGGTGGAGCAACAATGGGGAAACATCAAAACTGCCATCACAGAGGCAACAAGCCTTTGTGTGAAGCAAATAAATCAAAATGAAAGAAAAAAACACCATGGTCCTCAAAAGAAGTGGCGGGGAAGGTAAGGGAGAAAAATATAGCATTCAGGAAGTATAAGGAAACACAGAAGGAGCAGGACAGAGAACTGTACCAGTTAAAACAGAAGGAAACGGGGAAGGCAGTCATAATAGCAAAGGCCCAAACTGAGGAAAAGATAGCCAACTCAGTTAAGAAGGGGGATAAAACCTTTTATAGGTACATTAGGGAGCAAAGAAAGATGAAGGCAGGGATACTGAGGCTGAATAAAGAGGAAGGTTGTTGGGCAGAGAGCGACAGTGAAAAAACAGGGATACCGAAGGAATATTTCTGCTCAGTATTCACAATGGAAAAGCAGGGGGAGATACCTAATCCAGTCAATAGAAGCACTCTGGATAGGGGGGTTGAAATTAGTCCTTTCACAGAAGAAAGGGTTCTGAAAGAACTCTTAAAACTGAAGGTAGATAAAGCAATGGGCCTGATGGAATTCACCCCAGAATACTAAAAAAACTAAGGGAAGAACTAGTAACACCACTGACTACCCTTTTTAACAAATCATGTTGTGGTAACTGAGGACTGGAGAAGGGTAGATGTGATTCCCCTTCACAAAAGTGGGAGCAAGACAGACACAGGAAACTACAGACCTGTCAGTTTGACCTCAGTGGTAGGAAAAATGATGGAATCACTTCTGAAGGAAAGAATTGTTGAGTACCTGGAGACCAGTGGGGCACAGGACCCAAGGCAGCATGGATTCACAGCAGGAAGGTCATGTCAAACAAATCTAATTGATTTCTTTGACTGGGTGACCACAGTAGTAGACCAGGGAGGGGCTGTGGATATGACCTACCTAGACTTTAGCAAGGCATTTGACACAGTCCTGCACAAAAGCCTAATAAACAAATTAGCCAGCCTGGGAGTGAATCCCAGGGTGGTAGCCTGAGTAAAACACTGGCTGGACAACAGGACACAGCAGGTAGTAATAAATGGAGTCCACAGTGAAGAAAGGAGGGTTACTAGTGGGGTACAGCAGGGTTCAATACTGAGGCCAGTCCTTTTTAATGTCTTTATAAGTGACATTGCAGAGGGATTGGAAGGGAAAGTATGTCTCTTTGCAGATGACACAAAGATCTGAAACAGGGTTGATACGCAAGGTGGGGTGGAAAGGATGAAAAGGGACTTGGTAAGGTTGAAGGAATGGTCAAATGCATGGCAGCTTAGATTCAACGCAAAGAAGTGCAAAGTAATGCACCTGGGAAACAAAAACCCAGGGCAAGAATACACAGTGGGGGGTGAGATACTGACAACAACAAAAATGAAAAGGGACCCGGGGGTAGTAATATCAGATGACCTCAAGGTGGGCCAGCAATGTGAGAAGGCAGTAAGGAGGGCTGGGGGGATACTGGGATGCATAGGGAGAGGCAACACCAGTAGAAAACAGGAAGATGTTGGCACTCTGTACAGACAGTTGGTAAGACCACATCTGGAGTACTGTGTACAGTTCTGGAGACCCCATCTCCGCAAAGACATAGACATGGTGGAGACTGTCCAGAGGAGGGCAACCAAAATGGTACAGGGTCTGCACCAGAAGACATATGAAGAAAGGCTTAAGATGTATAGCCTTGAGGAAAGGAGGGAGAGGGGAGACATGAAAGAAACTTTCAAATGCCTCAAGGGAATCAACAAAGTCCAAGAGGGTAGCATCTTTCAGAAAAAGAGATGTGCTAAAACAAGGGGGCACAATTTGAAGATAGAAGGGGGACATCTCAGAGGTAATGTGAGGAAGTATTTCCTCACAGAGAGGGTTGTAGATGCATGGAACAGCCTTCCTGAGGAGGTCATAGACTCAAAAATAGTGAGGGAATTCATGAATGCATGGGACAGGCATAAGGTAATTCTAGTGGGGGGTAGGAGGAAGTAGGCTGTTGGTTAACTAGGATCTGCAGCTTATCCATTAGGTAGGGAAATGGGCAGACTAGGTGGGCCAAGCGGTCCCCATCTGCTGTCAAATTTTATGTTTCTATGTTTCTATGTTGGGGGGGTGGTTTCATGACTGAACTTTTAGATGGGGGGATTGTCCGAATATGACTGTGATGGGAAAAAGGCCATGGCACGGTCCTCATGCCACAAGGGCAGGCATCTTTGGCAGGGTGGTGGGGCAAACGGGGTGAGGGTCGGCCATGTTACTTTCCTGGGCTTGGAGGTTGGGAGGCTTTACAGTGTGCCGACAGATTTAACATCTCAGGTAGAAGGGTTAGTAGATTCTGATACAGCTGGGTGTGATGAGGGGCTGACAAAGAGAGGATGGGGGAGTGGGGGAAGAGTTGGCACCTGCACTACTGTATGGATCCAGTGCCACCACATAATTGGAGTGTTAAAGTAAGTACTTGAGAGGCACATGAGTGCTCTGTTGGGGGGGGGGGTCCAAACGGCGGCAAAGGCCAAAAATGCTGGCAGATGGAGAGGAGCAAAGGGCCAGGAGCTGCTCAGAGGGCAAAGAGCAGGAGAGGTGAGGTGGCAGGGGGAGATATGATAGAAGGCATTGAGCTTACCAACAGATATGAACCCTTGCAATCAAAATAAGATGGAGAGGTTGATGCAATTGAGGCAGAGGTGGAGAAGGGTGAGAGGGGAGAAGTGGGAAGGTGGAAGGGCCAGGTGAACAGGAAGAGCAAGGGGGGAACCTTGCATATGAGTAAGTGAGGGGCAGTGGGTATACGGAACCGGCCAGGCTCTGCCATACTGTAGGATACTCAGTCACCTTCTAGGAGATCCTGCAGGTCCCAAAAGCCATTGTGGAAATCCCAAAGGGGGTGAAATATTAAAACAGAAACTGTCCAGATTTATCCATGCTAGGTTGGGTTTAAACTTCTGAAGGTGAGGTGGGATGGGTTCTGTAGCTGATCCTAGCTTACCCAATAAGGATGGTCTCTGACCTCTCCCTCAAGCAGGGGGTGTGAACTGTATGCAGGGGGTGGCAAATAGGCAATGTCTCAAAAGCTCCAGGGTGGGGAGTTTGAGCAGGGTGTAAAAGAGGGTTTTGGAGGATGGTCCTGGTGAATGCTAGGAGCTTGGGCAACAAATGCCAGAACTCTAGGCTATGCTAGTGGAGGGGGATGTGGATGTTGCAGCCATCACTGAAACTAGGGCCACTCAGGGACATGATTGGGACTTAAACATTAGTGGGTACACTGTGCTTAGAAAAGGACAGGGCGGTGGGTATGGGGGGCTGGCAGCTCTGTTCATTAAAAATGGTATAGTTATAAGCACGTGAAAGGGAGGGGGCGAGGCATTATGGGTCACACTACAGATGCCGGGGGTTAAGGAAGTATGTATGAGGGTGGTTTACAGGCTCCTCCTGCTGGCAGATGACCCAAAGGATAGTCTGGTGGAGAATAGCAAGGCCCACTGTGATCGGGATGTGGGCAGGGTATTAGGATGTTATTAGGGGACCTTAACATGCCAGGGACTGATTGGGGAACTATGACATCCTCATCAGCCAAAGAACAGAGGCTGCTGGACATCTTCCAGGATGCATTTCTAAATCAGCAGGTGGTGGACCCAACAAGGGAATACCGGATCCTGCATGTGGTTCTGGTGGACTGTGACCTGGTTAGGTATCTTGAGGTGAGGGATCCTCTGGTTGGGAGTGACCATGCCATGGTCTGGTTCTCACTTGACCTTAGGAGGGGCAGGTGAATTGTTCTAGGACAATGATTGTCGATCTTAGGGGGGCCAATTTTAAGGGCATGGAGAAATTGTCAAGGACCATTTGGGGTGAAGAAAGTTAGTCATGGACGCTGAAGGTAGGTGGGCAATTATCAAAGGATGGATCTTGGAGGCTATTAGGATCTGCACAAGAGTGAAGCACAAGTGTGGAAAGTCCTGGAAGCTGTACTGATGGACTTGGGAGGTCCAGGAGGCAGTGGGAGATAAGAGGAGAACACAGTAGGTGAAAGTGCTTGCATGGGGCTATAAACAGGGAAGAGTGCGATTTATGGTCCTGAAAGGTCACTCATGGCTGTGAAGAGTAAAGGTGAAACTGAGCACCGCCGCGAGGGAATGGGTGGGGGTGAGGTTTTTAGGTATATCAGGAAAGAAGGAGAGTAAAAGGGCAGATTGGTAGGTTGAGGTCAGGGAAGGGGTGGGCTAAGGAGGCAGGGGAATAGGCGGTGGTACCCAATGAGTACTTTGCATCAGTTCTTCCTGGGGACTATGCTATTGCTGTGCAGCATGTGTGAGAGTTATGTGCTGAAGTGGCCAGGGATTTGAACAATGATGTACCTGTTGGTGCAAGGGGGACTCATGAGATGGCATACTACGGGGTGAGACAGGCTGGGTCTGCAGAAATGATGGGAGTCATGGACTTTGTCATCCCTGTTCTGAGAGTGTGGGAAGCCACAAAGTCCCTATAAAAGGAAAAAGCCCCCGGTCCAGATGATATCCACCCTAGGGTGCTTTTGGAGTTAGGCGATGCCCTGCCTGCATCCTTGGCAGCACTCTTTAACACTGCCCTCCAGACTGGATGTGTGCCTCAGGACTGGAGGGTGGCATATGTTGTGCCCATCCACAAGGGTGGCCCAAGAGAGGAGCAGGGTAATTACAGTCCTGTCAGCCCAATGTCGGTTGTGGTCATGTTAATGGAGGCCATCCTTACGGAGAGGCTGTGGGCATTCTTGGATGAAAGGGGGTACCTGGATGATCACCAGCAAGGCTTTGTCTAGAGCAGATCATGTCAGACTAACCCTGTACAGTTCTATGACTGGGTGATGATGGCACTGGATAAGGGTAGGCCAGTGGATGTCATCGTTCTTGACTTCAGCAAAGGCGTTTGACTCGGTACTTCGCACTGAACTGCTGGACAGGCTATGGGGGATGGTGGTGTGAAAGCTGATGGTCAGATGGATTGGAAACTGGCTATCTGGATGTACCCAGAGGGTCATGGCAGGGGGGTAGTCTCTTCTCCCAGGAGGGGCATTAGTAGGGTCCCTCAGGGATTGGTTCTGGGTCCGCTGCTGTTTAATGTTTACATCTCTGACATCAGTAAAGGTATCAGGAGTGAAATGTGCCTCTTTGTGGATGACTCAAAACTGGAGGTGGTGGTGGATGGGTAGGGGGATAGAGTAGCTCTGCAGGAGGATCTGGTGGCTCTGAAGAGGTGGGCACATTCCTGGTGGCTCAAGTTTAACTCAGGGAAATGCAAGGTCCTTGACCTAGTGCCCAAAAAGCCTATTCATGAGTACACCCTGGGAGTGGTTACACTGCAGTCTTTGAACAGAGACAGAAGGACCTGGGGGTGGTAGTGGACATCAAAATGAATAACTCTGATCAATGTAGGAGGGCTGTGGCCAGGGCAAATAAGATGCTGGGGTGCATTACTAGTGGATAACCTCTAGATGCAGGTCGGTGATCCTCCCGTGTGCAATGGACTGTTTAGACCGCACCTTGAATACTGCGTGCATTTTTGGTGCCCCACCTGAAAAAGGACATTGCTCTCCTGGAGAGGGTTCAGAGGAGGGCAATTAAAATGATACGGGGTATGGGTGATAGGTCCTATGGTGAGAGACTCAAGGAGATCAACCTTTATTAGCTAGGGTAAAGGAGGAACAGGGGTATGATTGAGGTCTTCAAGTATCTAAAAGGGGTAAAATGGGTTAGGATGGAAAAGGATTTTCAGAGGAGTAAGAGTGTGGCCAATAGGGGTCATAGTTGGAGGCAGCAGGGGTGGAGACTCAGGGGGTAGAGAAGGGGCATTATTTTACCGTGAGGGTGGTATAACCATGGAATGCTCTACCTGACGAGATGGTGGCTGCAGTTTCTGTGGAGGGGTTCAAGAGAGGCTGGGACAGGTATTGGGTGATGGTGAAACCTAGTATTGCTAACTGGAAGGTAGGGGGTTCCTGGCAGGGGAGGTGGTGGGTGGGAGGTGGTTATTACAGGTGAGATTGGTGCCCCACAGGGGTACAGACTCTCAAGCCATCAAGATAGATCATGAGGCCTAATCTGCTGCATCTTAGTATGTTAGTATAATTTGGAGGTGCCATGGTCTCTGAATCACACTGGCGTAAATATGTAGAACCTGGGCCAAACACAGCAAGAAAATGGAGAATCTATGAATTTAACAACTGGTTAGAGACATGGTGTCATGACAAAGGTTCTGGGTTGGTGGGAGGGTGTGGAAGGATATCTGAGTTCAGTACTCTGTATGCTAAGGATATACTTCACTTAAGTGAGTAGTGCCAAAATGTGCTGGAAAAGAGGAATCTGGTGTACACTGACGTGGCTGTTAATTTAAACTAGGAGCGGGGGTAGGAAGAATGAGACAAGGCACTTAGAAGCCACAAGATGAGAAGTCACATGAGCATACAGAAAGAAACAGGTGCAAGGGATTAAGTGAATGTAGGAAAGGAGATGACAGAAATGGAGAGCAGTATGTATGTTGTCTGGGTCCATGGATTTATGCCCCATTGGTTTAGTGAGCTAGTCCTGAACTCTCTTTGCTGTCAATGGACAATTGTGTCCAAACCTCAACCACCCCCCTACTGCCTTCTTACATTGCTTGCCTAGCCTTAGGTCATCTGATATGACTACCCCAGGTCCATTTCAATTTTTGTTGTTGTTAGCACTTGAACCTCACCCCCTTTACTCTTCATCTGTGTTTTTGTTTCCCAGGTGCGTTAGTTTGCTTTTCTTTGCATTGAATCTAGCCTGCCATACTTTTGACCATACCTACCACATTATTAGGTCCCTTCTCATCCCAACCATGACCCTCAACTACAAACCCAGTTGCAGATGTTTGTGTCATCTGCAAAGAGGCATACTTTTCCTTCCAATCCCTCCACACTGTCACTTATGAAGACATTGAAGAGGACTAGTCCCAGTACTGGAACACCAACATTTTGATGACTGCTGAATATCCATAATGAATTTGCAAATACATGCTGTTACTTTGAAGCAGACCTCAGACCCTTTGCTTCCCACACCTGGATACACCCACTGCACCACTGAAGAAGCTTGTCCATCTACACATTGCACTGTAATGTGCCCATCTGAAATGTAATACTTTTCCCATTGTGTTGCTTTATTCAGTATGTGACTCCAATGTAAGCCACAGCATGTGCACTGTATCACTACTGCCCTTCCGACTGGAATTCTTAGACTATGTACCTACTGGTCCATAGCATGGCATGATACAATTTCTTCTTCTGCTTATTATTGCAAAAAAAAAGCAACTTTCTCTTTCTATCACTGTTGAAGTAAGGAATGGGAGGTACCATACATGCTGTGTGCTGATTCACTGTATTGTCCACATCTGTGCAGTCAGTGAAGGCACACTGTTTCATGCAATATGGTAATATTGTTTCATGTGTATGCATTGGTCCAGGATACAGAGTTAATTTCTGTAATTTTTTGGGGTTTTGGATCCTACCATCATCAATATGTGTAAGGCCTCAGTTTGTGACAGTACAATCTCCTCCATTCTTCTCATGCAGATTGACTCTGATGCTCATTGCAAGTCTATTAACACCTGCTTGCTTTTCTCCTTGTGCTTCACTTGGACACAATCTCGGAGAACAGCATCATCTCACAGACAATTGGGTGATAATTGTACAGAGATAAGTGAGACAACACAGCCCAACCTGATGAATAAATTACATCACTAAGTTTTCAGCTTCAGACAGCATCTCACACCGGCACAAATTTCTATGTGCCTTTACAAGACATTGACCTTTGACATTAGTCACGTCTGTGAACAGGTCTCAAGTAAAATTATAATGGTTGACCCTAGTTTAGCAAAGCTCCATGGTTCTCAGCTAACATTCACCATTCAGTACCAGTATGGCACTAGTCATGAATGTCCATATAACATCCTGTGCTTTAGGAACCTACATATCCATGCTATGTTCACAGTATGTTATTTCTACCGGTTTTCAAGCTTATCCATGAAAAGTTAGTTTACTTGCTCACCATGCACAATGTCATGCATTAAAACACATGTGATATTGCTAGATATGATCACTACATGATATAAAGCAGTATAGCACAGTGGGTTAAGGCTCTGAGCTGCAGATCTGTAGACCTGTACTTGAATCCCACAGCTGTCTTGGTGCATAGTGTGTGATTATGAACAAGTTCCCATTTGCTTTCCATGCTAATATTGGATGGCCATCAAAATACCAAAACAGTGCCGGCTCCATGGTGCCAAGCCAAGTGACTAGCTTGACACACTGGCACCTCAAGCCCTGGTACCAAGAGCAGAGACAGACAGGGAGGTGGCTACACAAACATCCATTAGACGCTTCTCTCCCAAGGGGTATGGATTTTGCCAGAAAGATGCTGCAATCCTATATCGTGTTTATTCCCTGCATGTACTTCCATGTCTCTGCCATATCCCAACTGTCTTGCCTATTCTATAAGTAATGAATATTGATTTCACATGTTATTCTCTCATTTGACTTTTTCAGATGTTCTAACACCAATTTTTTTGCCCGTCTCTACTCGGCCTCTAGATTTATTCATGTATTTAAAAGATTTACCAGGAAGGCATGCTGAGCAGAAAACTGCTAGATTCAAGGTATGTACTGGGGGAAGGGGACAGTGGAGAACAGACATGATGTGTATAGAGTACAATTAATGCTAACAAAGGACAATCTTCAGTTCAGTTAGTCCTAATACTGAGTAAACAGTGGATTGGCAGTTTAGACTGGCAGGCACAATTGGGAGTGTGTATAGTGAAGCATAGTCAGCCAGGGTCATTAGCAAGGACATGGACAGTGACCTATGCTAGCATGCATGGATGATCTCGTCTTAGCAACAGGTACAGGAGGAGGTGAAACTGACATTTATGAGGGGGTTGAGGTGCGGATTGGAGGGATTGATGAAAACTTCAGCGTAATTTTTAAAGGAAGCTGCAAAGACCAAAAAATGCAGGGTTGTTTTTATAAGTGTATATACTCAAGGAGGAGGGAGGTGATACTGTTCTTTGGCAAATAGAACCGCACAGAGGTACCGGTGCTCTAAGAACAGCAATAATAGCAAATAAGCAAGTCTTGGCACACCAATATTCGGACAGAAAAACTCGACACACTTAAATAGCAATCAGAACTTTTTTACTATGAAACATAACAGCAGCGAACATAAAGTGCAGACTAGTGTAGACACGGACAAACTCCTCCGCATACGTTCACTGAACACAAGCTTTGTCAAAAGAACCTGTGTTCAGGTGAAACATGCGTGAGGAGTTTGTCCGTGTCTGCACTAGTGTGGTGATTTTTTTTGTCTGAATATTGGTGTGCCAATACTTGTTTATTTGCTGATACTGCTCTTTAACAGATTGCTGGTCAGGCCACACCTGGAGTACTGCATGCAGTTCAGGCGCCAGAACCTGAAGAAGGACATCAAGCTTTTTGTGCAGGGGGGTGCTCATTAATCTTAGCCTGGGAACTTGCAGTGTGACTGTAGGCTGAGGGAGTTGAACATGTATTCACTGTAGGAGAGGTGGGACAGGGTGGATATGATTGAAACCTTCAAGAACATGAAAAGCATGAACAAGATATGTATAGAGGAGCATTTCGAAGTAAGGTAGGGGTGGGACACACAGGGCCATGTTACTCTTTCTTTTTATGCTGTGGAAAAAACACAAAGGCTTGTTGCATCTGATATTGCCCCTCCTAAGTCATGGCACTGGGTAGGCACTTAACTGAACCCTTCCCAACTACTTTAGCCACAAAGTGTGCACTCTGAAAGAATAGCCACCACACCCTGGGAGTGGTTTCCTCCTCCTCTTGTGTCTTCTGCCACACACCCTGAGGTAACAATCATGGCAGAGTACTGATTCCTTCTGTGTCTCCACTGTAATAGCAAGACAATAAACAATGCACATTGATGTGTGTGATGCATCTTGCCACTGCCTTGGTAGGCTGTCATCCTCTTATGTAACAAACTCAGTTTGTCATCACTGGCATGATAGACAATATTTGACTATCATTTCTGTGTTGATTCATTGAAGATATGGTCAATGGGTGGAACAGGCTAGAGTAGCGCGACCACAATTCCGCCATTCAACAGAGCGCTTCTATGTGTAGCTGTACCATGGACAGAGAGAGTGAACTGACAGCACTTGCAGTAAGCGATCCCCTAGTTGCTGTCCATGATGCTGCATCCGGAAAAGGGCATCAGAGTACCAGAGTCTGTCATAACTGCTCCTGTGGTGTTGAGGGCAGAGGCATGGAGTGGCTCTGATGGGCTGCAGCGTGTGCCAGACATCTAATACTGTTCTGGCTATATTTTACCACTATGGAATTGTATTTTTTGTACAAGGTGACAAGGTGACATGAAAACCAGTACTCCACAGCCTAACAAATGTCATCTTGCACTGAAATACACTCCCCCCCACAAAGTGAGACTCCATTAGTGTGGTTGTGTGATGTGCCAAGCAACCCGCATGGGTGGGTGCAGTGGGCATAGCACCCGACAGAAACACAAATGGACAGGAAATTATTGCCGCACAGTTTAGAATGCATGATACTGTGGTCAGTGATGTTCATTCCCAGTGCCATTTAGTGATCATTTTCTCAAGATTATTACTGATCACCAGCCCGGTGGTGCAGAGGGTTGAGGTGCTGGACTCCACACCTCGTGCAACACCAGTGACCCAGGTTCGGAAAGGAGCACAATTTGTTGGAGTTTGACAGGAGGGTGGAGGAAGAGGATGTGAGTGGCTGCCGGCTGACAGCACTCCACCTCGGAATGGAGAACTTGGTCTCCTTTGAGCTTGGCAGCCCCCTGGTGGAGGAAGGAATGGCTGTGTTGCTTGCAAGGAGTGATGGCACTAGGCTGACGGAGGGTGGAAGAGGGTGGTCCTGGAGCTACGGTGTGCATATGCACTTCCACACACACATGCATCGCCACTTCCTGGGCCTTGGGGTAGGACTGCACACAAGGGCAAAATGGAGGAAAAATATCAGGGGCCACCATGGATGAAGCCTCCGGGCTGGCTCTGGGGACATGCCAGGGAGTGCATGGCACCTTAAGACCCCAAGTCCATTAGGGTGGCAGAAGAGCTGGAGGCCTGATGAAGGAAGATAAATAGAACTGATAAAAAAAATGAATAATAAAAAAACATTTTTACTGAGCTAAAATCAATGATTATATCTAGCACAACTGACGTAGGTATTTCATCCACCATCTGTACTGTGAGACACAGCATTAAGTTCATTAAGTAAAAGGAAGGCCCTGTCAAACTAATCTCATAGATTTCTTTGACTGGGTAACCAGAGTGGTGGACCAAGGGGGAGCAGTTGATGTCGCCTACCTTGACTTCAGCAAAGCTTTCGACACTGTTCCACACAGAGGATTGATGAATAAGCTGGATAAGCTCGGGATGGATCAGAAATTGGCCAACTGGGTGGCAAACTGGTTGACGGGCAGAAAACAGAGAGTGGTGGTAAATGGTATACAGTCAGAAGAGATGCAAGTCACAAGTGGGGTACCTCAGGGATCAGTCCTGGGGCCAGTCCTCTTCAGTATCTTCATTAGTGACATTGCAGATGGACTAGAGGGTAAGGCTTGTCTGTTTGCAGATGACACCAAGATCTGCAACAGAGTAGATGATCCAGATGGAGTGGGCAGAATGAGAAGAGATCTGGATAAACTAGCAAAATGGTCAGAAGAGTGGCAACTGAGGTTTAATGCAAAAAGTGCAAGATCATGCACGTGGGAAGAGAAACCTGAAGCCACTTATAGGCTGGGAGGGGAGTTGCTGGCAGTCACAAAGGAAGAAAGAGACTTGGGCATCATCATCACCGATGACCAAGGCCACTGATTTACGGTGATTAAAACAATTAAATTCCATTTTCAAGACTTAAGATTCCGGAATTTCACCGGTGATTGTTACTCTAATTTCCGGATTTTACCGGGATTCTGTTATCATTCTTTTAGGATGTACATAAATGATCAGAATTAAAGAAGGCTTAATATACAGAGCATTAAATAAAGCAAACTAAAAACAGTACAGGAAGGAATTAAGAGAAAAACAGACTTTTTTGTAGATTTACTGATCTGATAGAAAATGCCAGATTCCATGAAATCTTCATTTTTACCGGTTTTCAGGCAGCCCTAATTCCGGAATTTTACCGGATTTTCCGGTAAAAACCGAAAAACAGTGGCCTTGCCGATGACCTGAAATCATCCAAGCAGACCTCTAAAGCAGTAGGTAAGGCTAGGGGGATATTAGGGGGTATTAGTAGGGGTATCACAAGTCGTAAGAGGGAGGTAATGATCCCTCTTTACAAGACACTGGTTAGGCCCTATCTGGAGTACTTCATGCAGTACTGGAGGCCACACCTTCACAAGGACATTAACCAAATTGAGGCAGTCCAGAGAAGGGCAACCAAAATAGTGCAGTGACTGCATCAGAAGACATATGAGGACAGATTAACGGAGCTCAATATGTATACCCTTGAGCAGTGAAGGGAGAGATGTGATATGATTGAAACATTCAAACACCTTAAGGACATTAACAAGGTGAAAGAGTCTAACATGTTTAAATATAAGAAAAATAGCAGGACAAGAGAACACAGCATGAGATTAGAGGGAGGCCAATTAAGGGGGAATGTGAGGAAATTCTTTTTTACAGAAAGGGTGGTGGATACATGGAATGGTCTACCTCAGGTAGTAGTGGCTATGAATATAGTGCAGGGCTTCAAACAGGCATGGGACAGGCATAAGGGAGCAATGCAGATGAGTATGAATAGATAGGCCACTGACAGAGCAAAGGCCGATGGCACATATATAAGGTAGAAAAGGAAATGGGCAGACTGGATGGGCCTTGCGGTCCTTATCTGCCGTCAACTTCTATGTTTCTATGTTAAGTTGTCCACATCTGTCCAGCAAGTGTCAAACATTTATTTCATGCACATGTACTGAGTGTTGTCGCTAGGTGTTGGTTGATGATACAGAGTTGATAAAGTTATTTTGTGTGACATTAGGTTGGAGTGGGGTGTTATTGCATCATAACTGGATCATTGTGGTGAATGCATCAGTTGATAACAGTATAATCACCTTCATCATTCTCATTCAGACTGCCACTGAAACCCACTCAAGGGTTATTATCACCTGCTTTCTTTTGTCCTTGGTCTACTATTAAATTCAGTCTGAGAGAACAGCACCATCCCTCCGATAATTAGGTGATAATTATGCAGAGTTGAACTACACTGACAATGCTGATGAAAGGAGTACATTATTTGGATAACTAGGATCAGATTGCCACTCACAGTGCCCCACACATCTGTGTGCTTTAGAAGCAAGTGACCTTTGACATGGCAAGGTTTGATGAATGGTCTGAAGTATGGCAGTGTAGGAAAGTATGAGAAGAGACTTGGCCATGTTGGAGAAATGGAGAAAAGTATGGCAACTAGAATTCAATGCAAAGAAGTGCAAAATAATACACTGGGGAAACAGAAAAACAGGTGTTAAAGAACATAGTGGGGAAAGAGGTACTAACAGCAACAGAAATGTAAAGGGACCTGGCATTAGTCTTATCAGATGCCATAAAGGCAAGCAAGCAGTGTAAGAAGGCAGCAAGGAGTAATGAGGGATACAGGGATACATAGGGAGAGGCACAACCGGTAGAAGACAGGAAGTCATCCCTCTGTACAGAGAGTTGCTGAGACCACATATGGAGCACTGTGTGCAGTTCCAGAGACCTCATCTCCACAAGGAGGTAAACACGATGGAGGCAGTCCAGAGAAGGGCAACTAAAATGGTGCAAGATTTGCACCAGAAGCCATATGAAGAGAGACTAACATACTAACATACTGAGAAGTCAGCAGATTAGGCCCTATGATCTACTGAGTCTGCTTGATGATCAGTGCCTTCCTAGGGCACTGTTTTTAACCCCGTACCCCCTCCCTACAAGGTCCCTCCTGCACCCTAACAGGGCACTGGAATACCCTCCCACTATACCTATCCCAGCCTTTTTTGAACCCCTCCACAGTTGTTGTAGCCACAAACTCCATGGGCAGCACATTCAATGGCAACACCACCCTCTCAGTGAAGTAGTGTCTCCTTGTTTCCCCACCTCAGTCTTCCCCCATCCAGATCATTGAGTGTCATCTGGTTGCCCCTCCCCTCCCTTCCCCTGCTGAAGCACCACCCTCAAGGCTTACCCTATTCATTCATTTCAGGTATTTGAAGACCTCTATCATATCCCCCATGTTCCTTCACTCATCCCGTGAGTACAGGTTGAGCTCCTCCAGTCTCTTCTCACAGTACCTCTCCCCTAGTCCCAGTATCATCATGGTCACCCTACTCCGGACCCTCTCCTGAAGAGCAATGTCCCTCTTTAAGTAGGGATGCAAAAACTGCACACAGTATTCAAGTTGTGGTCTAACCAGTCAATTGTACAGTGGAAGGAGCATCTTTCCACTCCTTGAGGTTATCCGCCTGGCTATGCATACCAGCATTTTATTTGCTTGGACTACAGCCATTCTATACTGCTCTGCATTATTCATTTTGGCAACCACCACTAACCCGAGGTCCTTCTCACTCCTAGAAACCTGAAGTCCTCCCCTCCAGGTGTACACATAAGCCTGTTTTTTTTCACACAGGTGCAGGACACTGCATTTCCCAGCATTACACTTTGGCTTCCAGGCTTGTGAACAGCTCCCCAGAGTCTCAAGGTCCTATGGATAGCCAGCTTCCCCTTCTCCCTTTCCACCACCGCCTCCAGATTCGAGTCATTGGTAAACAGTCTCATCCTGCTCCTGATACCGCTTCTGATGTCTGAGATATAGGCATTAAACAGGAGTGGGCTCAGTACTGACCACTGTGGGACCCCACTGACGACTCTCCTAGAGGTTGAAATCCACCTCTACCCTCACCTTCTGCACTCCCCGCTAGTCAGTTTCCTATCCACCTGACCATCTGCTCCCCCACCCTCATATCCTCCAGCTTCACCAGGATATGGGCCATCCCCCAGTCATGAGGCACCAACTCCGACTGCAGGGAGGAGTTAAAAAGGTCTGCTGGGGGGTGGCCTGGGTATCAGCCTGCTCCTCAAGCACCCTGGAATGGATCCCATCTTGTCCATGTGCTTTATCCCCTCTTAGGGCCTTGAGGGCTTCCCCACACACTTGCACTGGGAATTTCAACATCCATTTCCACCACTTCTTCTGTGGCCCACCCTCCCTTTCTCCTCACTGTGCTGCCCACCCTCCTCCTTGGTAAAGATTGAGGCAAAAAAGTTATTTAGTACCCACGCCTTCTATGTCGTCTCTTCCACCAACCCACTCTCCATCCACAGCCTACTAATCTGCCCCTTCCCTTTTCTTCTGTCCATGATATACCTGAAGTACCCTTTTTACCCCTTCTAATCCCCTGTGCCCATCTCAGCTACGCCTACACCTTGACTGACTTCACCACCCTGGTGACCATCCTGGCTACCTTATCATACTCCCCCTTTGATATAGACCCCCTGAGAACATTTGTAATGGCTATAAGCAGCCTTTTTTTCCCTCACCACTTCCTGAACCTCTGGACTAGAGGAGCTGAAGATGTATACCCTTGATTGAAGGAGGGAGAGGTGGGACTTGATAGAAACTTGCAAGTACCTCAAGCAACTCAACAAAGTCCAAGAGGGTATCATTTTTCAGACAAAGAGATGTGCAAGAACAAAGGGGCTAAATGTGAAAATACATGGGGGATGGCTCTGGGGCAACATGAGGGAGCATTTTTTCATGGAGAGGGTGGTGGTTGCATGAAATGGCATTCATCAGGAGGTAGTAGGGTAAAAAACAGTGGATGAATTCAAGGATGCATGGGATAGACATAAGGCAATTCTTGAGGGGGGGTTGGAATAAGTCGACTGTAGGTTAACTTAATAGCTGTATGGTGCCACCCCTAAATCCTCCCTAACCAGACTGGACACTCTCTAACTCCTTCTGCCATTTTACCCTTGACACTCCTTCATGCACCCATCACTGTGACCTCTACTACACCCTGTCCTTTCCCTGCTTGAAAACAGTCACTTCGGTCCCTACCCCTTATGCTCACTCTCATCCCCCTCCCCCTCCCACTTACTCATGCCCACTGTCACTTGTACTTTGTCTGCTCTCCGACAACCCACCATCATTGACCAGTCAGGCTTTACCCATTGCTTCACAAAAACTTGGGACTGGCCACTCCCCCAACCCCAAATACGGCATTCTTACTCCTCCTTTTCCCTGGTCTCTGCCTTACATAACTTTCTTTCATCTAGCTACTCATGCTTCTGTCCTTCATAACAGCTCATCTACGTTCCTTCTTCTACCCATGCCACTTATCCCCTACCCTGCCTCTCTTCCCCCCGTATCCCTGCATCCCGCACCCCTGTTCGCTCATTTCTCCTCTCACCGCTGCCCCTTTACTTTTACACCTGCCCTTATACTATCTCCCACAAATACTCTATCACAACTTGTCTGCATACCATCTGCCCCGTGGCAGGGTTCCTGGCATGCTGGCGAGGGCAAAGCTCGGGGCAAGTTTCTTTCTCCCCACTTGCCTTCACCAGATTCTACCCTCTGGAAGGGTTCTCAGCATCCTGGAGTGGACATGGATAGGCACTGTTTCTTCCATCATGCCTTTTACTACCCTCACTCTTCCCCATGATAGCCATCTTCTCAGTATCCTGCTGCATCTCCCTGCTGGGATAGGGTGTCCCAACTATGCTCCCTGTCATAGCAGTCCTGCCCACCCCTTGTTCGGTTCCTTCTTCCCTCCCACGGCTCCTTGTCCTTACTGCATGCCCCCTCTCAACCACTTTGTCCATAATTTCACAGAATCCCTGACCTTCTACCCCTCTATGAGTCCCCCCTGATTGAACCTCGGCCACTGTGTCCCCAGTACCTTCTCTTATTCTTTCCCTGTTCACTTCCCCCTTCCCCTGATTAATCTGCCCCTAGCCCGTCTGCTGCACTGCCCCCAACATGTGACTACGTCTCCACCCCTGCAGGGTTGGTAGTACCCTCCCTTCCCTTATTTTTATATTTCTCTCCCCAAGAGGCTTCCCTGTGTACCCTCCATACCTGGATTTAGACTCAATTCTTTACTGCCCTTTTTCCAGTTTTATCCCCCCTTTCATTTGCTCTATTATCCACTGAACCCCTGCCTCTTATCTTGGTACCCTCTCCCCCAACTGGCCCCCAGCATTGCCTGCTCTCTACACCCAGCCATCCTGCTGACCTCATGCTTACTGTATACCTCAACTAGCTTTATTTTCCATTTCCCTTCTTGTCTGCATAAGGGCAGACTGAATATGCCTAGTAGTACTTATATGCAGTCAATCTGTATGTCTCTATGTCTCTATGGTTCCATGTTTCTACTGTCTCGCTATACTTTGCAGTCTGAATTGGGTGCCAGTTGCTCTTTTAGTGTCACTTTTGTGTCCTGTGCATTTTGGAAACATGAAATTGTAACTACTCCTGTACCCAGATATACCTGGGCACAGAAAAGAAACAGGTTCAAGACACCTGAACAT
The DNA here is from genome assembly GCA_016271365.2 of Neoceratodus forsteri. Taxonomy (NCBI): domain Eukaryota; kingdom Metazoa; phylum Chordata; order Ceratodontiformes; family Ceratodontidae; genus Neoceratodus; species Neoceratodus forsteri. The sequence goes on along the minus strand of CM057450.1, from coordinate 1,167,973,957 downwards.
TGTCATGAATTGCTTGTGATTGCCACCACACACTGGCCATGCGGTGTCATGTGATAAACAGCAGAATTAATATCCATTCAAAGCAACGTAGAAACCAATACAGACTCATGGAAAAGGCAAAGATGTAAGAGTTTAATTTATTGACATTGTTTTTAAAAGTGTCATAATGCAATTTGTGGTCAAAAAAACAACAGGATGTAAATATGTTGAAAATCTACGCTCTTATTTCCATGGAGTGCATATCAGAAAACAACTTGATGACACTAACACATGACAAGTGCACATCACTAATTAAGACTTTATTGTCAGGGACATGATAGGTTTCTGCTAAGGAAAAGTTTTGGTTGTCAGCACATGATACAATGACTTTTGACCAGAGCTACTGTCGCTGCAATAATTCACTGTCATTCATTCATTGATTAATTAACATTTTATATTATATAGCAACTGTCACAATTTTGATTAAAAGCATTCAACAACATAGTTTCTCTACACATTTGAAATACAATACAATACAGTAGAAATAGCCACCAGGAAAGGGTAGTGTCACCTCATAGAAACATAGAAACATAGACTTTGACGGCAGATAAGGACCACTTGGCCCACCCAGTCTGCCCAGTTCCCTACCTATTGGATAAGCTGCAGATTCTAGTTAACTAACAGCCTACTTCCTGCAACCCCCCACTATAATTGCCTTATGTCTGTCCCATGCATGTTTGAATTCCCCACTGTTTTAGACTCCACAACCTCTCCAGGAGGCGGTTCCATCGTCCACCACTCTCTCCGTGAAAATAATTCCTCACATTACCCTGAGCCGGCCCCTCTAACTTTAAATTGTGCCCTTGTTCTACACATCTTTTTCTGAAAGATGCTACCCTCCTGGACTTTGTTGATTCCCTTGAGGTACTTAAATGTTTCTATCATGTCCCCCGGTCCCTCCTTTCATCAAGGGTATATATATTAAGCTCTCTCAGTCTCTCTTCATATGGTTTCTGATGTAGACCCTGCACCATTTTAGTTGCCCTCCTCTGGACTGCTTCCATCCTGTCTATGTCTTTGCGTAGATGAGGTATCCAAAACTGCACACAGTACTCCTGATGGGGTCTCACCAACTGTCTGTATAGAGGGATAACCATTTCCCTTTTTCTACTTGTGATGCCCCTTCCTATGCATCCCAGTATCCCCCTGGCTCTCCTTACTGACTTCTCCACATGCTTACCCACCTTTAGCTAATCTGATATGACTACACCCAGATCCCTTTCCATTATTGTTGCCACTAGTACACCTCCCTGCTATAGTGTACTCTTCCCCTGGATTTTTATTTCCCAGGTGCATTACTTTGCACTTCTTTGCATTGAATCTAAGTTGCCATATGTCTGACCATTCCCCCAACCTTGCCAAGTCCCTTCTCATCCTTTCTACCCCTCTTTGTGTATCAACTCTGTTACAGATCTTTGTGTCATCTGCAAAGAGGCACACCTTTCCTTCCAGACCCTCTGCAATGTCACCTATAAAGACGTTAAAGAGGACTGGACCCAGTACTGAGCCCTGAGGTACTCCACTTGTAACCCCTTTCTTCAGAATGTGTTCCATTCACTATTACCTTCTGTGTCCTGTTGTGCAGCCAGTTTGCTACCCAGGCTACCACCCTGGGACCCACTCCCAGGCTGGCTAACTTGATTATTAATCTTTTGTGCGGGACTGTGTCAAATGCCTTGCTAAAGTCTAGGTAGGCCATATCCACAGCCCCTCCCTGGTCTATTACTTTGGTCACCCAGTCAAAGAAATTGATTAGATTCATCTGACATGACCTTCCTGCTGTGAATCCATGCTGCTTTGGGTCCTGTGCCCCACTGGCCTCTAGGTACTCAACAATTCTTTCTTTCAGAAGTGATTCCATCATTTTCCCCACCACTGAGGTCAAACTAACAGATCTGTAGTTTCCTGCTTCTGCCTTGCTCCCACTTTTGTGAAGGGGAATCACATTTGCCCTCCTCCAGTCCTCAGGTACCACCCCATCTTCCCATGATTTGTTAAAAAGTGTGGTTAGTGGTGTCACTAGGTCCTCCCTTAGCTCTTTTAGGATTCTAGGGTGAATCCCGTCAGGCCCCATTGCTTTGTCCACCTTGAGTTTTAGGAGTTCTTTCAGGACTCTTTCTTCTGTAAATGGACTGCGCCAACCCCACTATCCAGAGTGCTTCTACTGTTTGGTTTAGGTAACTCCTCTTCTTCTTTTTGTTAATACTGAGCAAAAGTATTCATTCAGTATCTCTGCCTTTTCACTGTCTCCTCTGCACACCTCCCTCCTTTATTAATCCTCACTATCCCTCCCTTCACTCTATCTCTAATGTACCTATAAAGGTTTTATCCCCTTCTTAACTGAGTTGGCTATCTTTTCCTCGGTTTGGGCCTTTGCTTTTCTGACTGCCTTCCCCACTTCTTTCTGCTTTAATTGATACAGTTCCCTGTTGTGCTCCGTCTGTGATTCCTTATACTTTTTGAATGCAGCCTTTTTCTCCTTAACCTTCCCTGACACCTCTTTTGAGAACCATAGTGGTTTTTTATTATGCTTTGTTTTCTTTATTTGTTTCACACAAAGGCTTGTTGCCTCCATGATGGCAGTTTTGATTTTTCTGCATTGTTCTTCCACCCCTCCTTTCTGGCCATTTGCTAATGCATTCCTCAGGTATTCACCCATTATGCCAAAGTCAGCCCTTCTAAAGTCCAGTATCCTTGTCTTTGTATGGCTTGTCTCATGGTTGTGTTTATTGTGAAGCACACTGTGCAGTGGTCACTTGTTCCCAGATGTCTACTGACTTCTAAATTTGTGATCCTCTCTCCATTTGAGAGTACCAGGTCTAATATTGCTCCCTCTTGAGTGGGTTCCACCACTAGCTGTCTAAGGCATGCCCCCTGTAGGGCATCAAGAATGACCCTGCTCTTGGATGTGGCTGCAGTCCATGTCGTCCAGTTAACATCTGGCATATTCAGGTCCTCCATCAATAGTATCTCCCCTTTTTCAGCCATTTTGAGAATGCCCTCTATCATTTTCTTGTCAATTTCATCCCCTTGAGATGGGGGTCTGTATACAACCCCTGTGCGGATTGTGATGCCATTCCCTGTCTCCAAGGTGACCCAGAGTTCCTCTTGTCCTCCCCCTTTACTTTTTAGTTCTGTAGCTTTGATCCCTTCCCTTATGTAGAGAGCTACTCCACCTCCTCTTTTACCCTCCCTGTCCCTTCTGTAGATTGTGTACCCTGGTATGTTGACATCCCAGTCATGGTTCTCCATGTACCATGTTTCTGTGACTGCCACAATATCCAAGTGTTCCTCTTCCATCAGGGCTACTAGCTCTGGAAGCTTGTTTCAAGACTACGAGGCATTGGTACTCATTGCCCTCCATTTAATGTTGGCTTTATCCTTTTTTACCCCACCCCTGCTCTTATTGCCCTTGCCCATTTTTCCATTTACCCCTGTCCTGCCCTCTGTCAAGCTCTGTACCTCAGTGTTTACCCTACTACCTGCCATGTTTTGTGGGGGGAGGCTTGAACTCTCCTGTTTCCTATCAGCACCTCCCCCCTTGGCTAGTTTAAAAGCTTGCCAAGGAAGCCTTTAAACCTGTCACCTAGGAGCATGTTTCCCATCCTGGACAGATGCAGACCATCATGCCAGTATAGACCTTCATCTCTCCAGGTGGATCCCCCAGTCCCCAATGAAGCCAAAGCCCGGTGCTCTGCACCGGTTTTGCAACCATTCATTAAACTGCATGGTGTGCAGTACCCTAGCCTCACCCCTGCCATAGACTGGCAGCACATCTGAGAAGGTTACCGTGCTTGCTACCTGTCTGAGGCCCCTTCCCAACTCCACAAATTCATCCTGCACTGTACTGATCTCATGCCTAGCTAGGTCATTTGTCCCGAGGTGGACAATGATATCTAGTTTCTCTCCTGTGATGCTGCTTCTGCAATCCTGAGGATTTGCTTCCTGTCCCTCCAAGCCATGGCACCAGGCAGGCACCTTACTTCCTCTCTCTCCCTCTCCTTCCCCAGGTCTACACCCTAACAATTGAGTCCCCTATCAGAAGCTGTTTCTTCCCCTGTGGTGTTCCTTGCCACTCTTTTGAGGTCTCCCTTGTGGATGTCCCCAGCATTCTTCTTGGTCTCCAATGAGGGTGTCATCATAGAGGAACCTTGATTTGCCAGACTGACATATGATTTGTGTAGAGGTGCAACTCCAGGGCTATGCCTCTGTTCCACCACCCTCACCCTCCCAGAACCTACTGTGGTCCATCATCTCTTCACACATGGCAACCTCTGAGGCAGTGGTTGTGGAACTGGTGCTCTTTGGGTGGGGGAGGCCTCCTTAGTCCTTGCCAGTTCAGCCTGGAGGTGGGCAACCTCCTCCCTCAGAGCTGACAGTTGCCTGCAAATAGGGCAGCAAAGCAGGTTCCATAATGTCTCCCGGAAAATTGCTGCCCCACAGCCAGTGCATTGCACCACTCCCCACATGTCCCTCTTCCTTATAATATACAATGAGTAATATATAATTTTTTTTTTGTGTGTGTGTGTGTGTGTACTTACCCTTTATGCACTGTGCTGGGTAATTAAGAATATGACAGTTCTGCCCCAAGACCTCTTGAGGAAGTGATGTCAGAACCTTGGCTATAAAGGAAATGCCACAACCACTGGTGACTGTTAGAAACAATCAAATATACCACTGCTCCACCACCCTGGTGAGTACTGCCCTTTATGGTAAGTCAACCAACACCGCAACTTACTAGACCACTGCTCCTACACAAACCACTCTACTGAGTCCAGGGATAAAAACGAACTCACTGTTCAGCCAGCAGGACACTTCTAAAATATTGCACAAATATCCTTCCAAATCCTATGTGTCAAGCACAGAAATCAAGCAACTTCAGTTGTATTTCACCCCCTCTGGTTATAAAATGACTGCACTTTAATGGAATCCTGCAATTCTTAATGCCAATAAGAAAATAATGAAACTTTCTGTAGAAAGCGTAGCTTATCTTCCTAACTAGTCCCCTACAATATTATGTTTTACCAGGTTCCCAGTTCCTCATGACAGTCAATACCAAACACCATAGAAACGACTTAACAAATAAAGCAGTAGCATATGGATGTGCTGTTATATAGAACATTTGGCCTGGGGGTTACTTTAAGACACAGAAGAGGGACAGGAAGGAAGCAGAAAATTAAGGATGGACAGGCTGTAATTCAGGCATATGGAAGGCCAACAGGCAGACAAAGGACAAGTGGGGTGAAGAGATAAGGGAAAACAATGGACAGTTAAGGTCTCCATGTGGCCGTTAGATAGATTGTGGTTGCCAAGGTGCACAATGTTAGGTGATTAATCGGCAAGATGCTATAGATGTGTAGTTGTGATGCTGATATCTTCCATTAAACAATGTGGCATGTAGGGGGTTGGGAATGCCACAGACAAGTAGTGCAACAGTAGGCAGAATTTGCATGAATGAGATGGTTAGTTGGAAATAGGGTGGATGACAGTGGAGATGGGGAACCTGAAGGAAGAGGTGGCAGATTAAGACAGGTGGCAAAGATATCAGGAGTAGATGGCAGTAAGCAGTAAGGACACCTCTGAGAGAGAAAGCAATAGTTGCACCAACCAAATTAATGGTAGAAGTGACAACTGGATGTTGGGGGGAAGGGGTGGGTTCCAGGACTGCACAGAAAGACCATAGGCATAACAAGAATGAATGGCCACGGAGATCACGTGATGAGGCGACCCATGTAGCTGATCTGAGCTGGAGCTCCTGCTACCTAAATCCCTTATTTATGAATCAAGACCATCTTACTTACCTCTACAAGCCGGTAAAAGTGACGGTAATGGACTCTTAGAGCTGGGAGAGAGTTTGACCCTGCAGAATGGAGACAGAAATGAAGACTCCATTACCCCGCCACACTCCGCCTGTCTCACCGGAGAAGTCAGGAAAAAGGCCCAAAGCCCAGCCGTCTAGTAGTGGAAAAATGCCCAACACAAGTCTCCAGAGGGTGTCGGAGTCAGAAGTGACTCCACTGACTCTAGAGCTGCTGCGGCACGAATTGCTGCCTTTAAGGGAGGAGCTGAAGACGGTAGCCACCGAGATGAAACACTTTGCAGGGGCCATGGAAGACCTAAGCACAAAGGTCTCCGATCTGGATGTGCGAATTGTATCCCTGGAGAAAGCATCTACCGGGGCAGAAGAGATGGTGGCGAATGATCGCCAGTGGCTCAAGAAACTAGAGAACAAAGTAGAAGACCTCGAGGGTCGTTCCCGGAGGAACAACCTAGTTATTCTGGGGGTGCCTGAAAGAGAAGAAGGGCAGAACACGATCCTCTTCATTCAGAAAATGCTCAATAAAATTGCTGGTCCCTCACTCTATGGCCATTCTTATACACTCGAGAGGGCCCACCGATCGCTCCGCCCAATGCCACCTCCAGATCAACAGCCCAGACCCCTGATCATCAAGTTCCTGAACTTTCAGGAGAAACAATTTGTTCTTGATAAAGCGAGAGAGTTGGAAAAGGTTTTATGTGAAGGCAAACCCATAAGAGTAGCAAACAACTTACCAGCCTCAGTGCGGCAGAGAAGGGCCCTCTTTCACCCCACAGTCAAGAAGCTGATAGCTGCGGGTATAAAATACCGAATGGGGTACCCGGCCCATTTGCAAGTCTTGGTATCTGGGGCCTGGCTTTCTTTTGAGGACGTAGAATCAGCCAGCCGATCTCTGCAGAAGGAACTCCCAGAACTTTTTAGACCCAAATGAAGAGTGTTGAAGGGGAAGCCTGCCCGAGATGAGTTCAGCAGGAGCATCAGTTTCCTGTTGCCTTATAGGCGCCAATGACAGTTTTTTTTTTTTTTTTGATGCAGACTCAGCAAGAAAAGAATTACCCTTTTTTTTTTTTCTTTTACCAGCTCTTATTGCTTGGACAATAGTTACCAGAAATTATATATTCTTAACTGTAGAGGACTGGTGTTTATGTTAGTTCACAACGGTTTTGATGTTCAAAGGTCGGGGCGTAAGGACTGATGTCGGATTCTTCCCGTATGCAAAATAAAGATAGCCCTAGATCTGTCCTGAAACCCTCTGGGGTGAGAATAATTCTGCCAAAGGGATTACCCGGCAGACTAGACCCTGGATAAAGATCTGGTGGGCCCGCACTTAAACCTAGCGGCACCTATGAGATACCCCCCGTGGGAAATCAAGGCGGGGACCACCCTGGGGCTGCTTTTTTCCAGAGTTTACTTTCTCTGCCCAGGTCTCGAGGCACAGGTGCCAACTCAAGATGCCGCCCTGGGGACGTCGCCCCCCCACCAGTGTGATCTACCTGTACCAAGGGAGGGAAATGGTGGGTGGAGCTAGGCAGATTTCTACAGCGGCGTATGCTACATTGCATAACTGCAAGAAGTGGGTGGGAGAGTATTAGATATAAGAGGTTAGTTATGGACTTTGGATATAGGTTTCTTAGTAATACTAATAGTGGGGGGGGTTACTGTTTGGACAGGAGTGTTAGACTGGGGAATTATAACAATTTGATGTTCATCTGGATTGTTTGGGGATGCTTATGGAGGGGGGGTTTAAAAGGGGGAAGGGAGGGGGAAGGATCCTCAGCACAGCTTAAGGGGTCACATGTTATTACCACGATGCTAGTGGCCTGGGTCCTGTCAGGATGTCTTTTCTTTCTTAATTATTGTACATGGCCACTAGCGTAAAGTTTGCTACCTGGAATGTCAAGGGCCTGAGGAAGCGTGGCAAGCTTTATCAAGTTCTAAAGCATTTTAGCTTGCTATCAATAGATATCGGCTTTATACAGGAGTCCCACTTACTAGATGTTGAGGCGAGGTGGATGAGGAAAATGCAAATTGGTCATGTTTTTTCGGCAAAAGGTTCCACAAATGCGGCAGGAATTCTCATAATTATCCATAAAAGGGTTTCATTCACACCGAAACAAGTAATCAAAGATGCACAAGGCCGATTTCTTTTTATTCATGGCTTGTGGTGGACCGCCGAGCTTCTGTTGGGGACGGTCTATGGACCTAACTCCGATTCTCCCGATTTTTTATGAAATTAATTGATACCCTGCAACCATTTTCCACATTCCCAATGGTGGTTGGCGGGGACATGAACGTGGCATTGGATCCAGTTATGGATCACTCCATCGTCAGGAGCAGACCACGATCCCCAGCCCAAAGAGCGCTATCTGAGCTCTTAGAACTGTATGCTCTTTGTGATATCTGGCGTGTACTTCACCCGAAGCACAAAGAATTTACATATACATCCCCGGTTCACAATACTTCATCCCGCATCAACTATATATTTATCTAGAATAACCTCATCCGTAATGTGGCGGAAGCCTCAATACAATCCGGTCCCCCATCAGACCACGCTTTAGTAGCATGCCATTTACTGTCCCTAGACTCGCTTAAGAGATCTTTCAGATGGAAAATAAATAATTATATGATAAAGGAGGAGAAGTCGGCCTGGAAAATCGGGGAGCATATCCAGCAGTTCATAGAGTCTAATGCTGGCTCGGTAGAGAGGCCAGACATAATGTGGGGAGCCTTCAAATCATATATAAGGGATGTCTTAATCAGTTTAGCCACTTCCTGGAAGAAAGAAAAGGTAAGTTGAGGGGGCTTTTGCGGGAAATACAGGCTAAAGAAGGCAGTGGCAGTACAACTTTGAACGAAACCGAGAAACAAGAACTAGTCAAACTTAAGGAGGAGTACTTGGAGTTGCTGAGGGATAGGGCTGAGTATGCAATCCTTAGGGCCAAGGCAGCATACGCAGACACTGGGGAAAAGGCCGGGAAGTTGTTGGCACTGAGAATTAGGCAAATGGAAGCAGACTGGCATGTTCTGGCGATCCGTTCCCCGACTACCAATTCCCTCCTAACCTCTACTGAGGAGATTGTCTCGGTCTTTCGAGGTTATTATGCTGAGTTGTATAGTCGCAAAGAACAGGCCTCAGATGTGAATATCAATAATTACTTAGGAACTACCGGGCTACCTCTCTTGAATAATCAGTACCACAATGGGTTAACGGCCACTATAACTAGGGAGGAGGTCCTACAAGTTATCAGGGCTTTACCCTCTGACAAATCTCCTGGGCCTGATGGATTCTCAGCGAATTTTTATAAAAAATTTACAAATTTCTTACTTCCCATGTTATTGTCCCTTTTTTAATACATCCTATTGGGAGTAGAGACCGATCCGACCCTGTGGGAGGCCTTAATTATCCTGATCCTGAAACCCGGGAAAGATCCAGAATTACCTGCTAGCTACCGACCGATATCCCTGATGAATCAGGATATCAAAATTCTGGCCAAGATTTTAGGAAACCATCTTTTGCTGGTTCTCAATGATCTGATCAGGCCAGAACGAGTGGGATTCATGCGAGGACGGTCAGCGACAGACCATCTAAGGACCCTGTCGCATGTCCTCTCCGCGTCCAGGGACGCCCTTTATCTGGCAGTTCTTATCTCCCTGGACGCGGAGAAGGCCTTCGACAGGGTAGACTGGAATTTTCTTATCAGAACCCTGAATGCATTTAACTTTCTGCAACTCTTTCAAAAATGGATCAGAATTTTTTATAGTGCTCCATCCACTAGGGTGATGGTAAACAGAATGATCCCTGATAGGTTCTCATTACATTCTGGCACCAGACAGGGCTGTCCCCTCTCACCGTTACTCTTTATCCTATACTTAGAACCTCTGATCAAGCAGAGTCCCACCATAAAGGGGGTGATTATTCAAGGGGTAGAGGTTAAAATATCGGCCTACGCGGACGATTTATTGTTGTACCTGACAGACCCAAGCAACTCCATACCGGAGCTCCTAGGGGCAATACAAGAATTCGCCAACCTCTCTAACTATAAACTGAATATAGGTAAATCTCAAATATTTCCGCTCAATTATAGTGAACAGAGCCCTAGTCACTCAGTGCGGAATGTCCTGGACGTCGAAATCACTGAAATATCTGGGGGTCCAGGTGGTAAGAGATCCAACCCTGCTCTTCAAGCTCAATCTGGATGAACTAGCCAAAATATTGGAGGGGGACTTGAAGAGATGGGTGAAATTACCCATTACTCTTTGGGGACATATAATGCTTATTAAGACGAATTTCTTTCCTAGGATTTTTTATCCAATACACATGCTCAACACATGAATCCTGTACGCATGGTTCCGTAGACTTAACGCAATAATAGCCTCCTTCATATGGGCCGATAAGCGACCCAGACTAGCATTCCACAAATTAGCGGCCCTGAAGGACAGAGGGGGTCTCCGCCTACCGTTCCTCCTTTTTTATTACTGGGCGAGCCATATGACTAAGTACTTAAGGTGGCTGGAAGGGGAAGAGGGCTTGGTTGCTGCAGTTTCCCAGCCGGCATGGCTACGGATAGAACTGACCTACATTAAGAAAGAAGGTCTGTTACCACTAGCATTACTGCACATTAAACTGAAGGACCTTCCTCCAAACCTGAGGCTCACCCCAATTGCAACCTCAGTTAAGGTGCACACGCAGGTATGCACGAATTTGGATTATAGACAAGAGAGAGACCTGGCCCAACCGCTATGTGGTAACCCTAATCTAAAGCTCGATGGTAGATTAATCAACAGGTCCTGGCTCCCCCAGCTCGGTGACGTCACCCCCGCCCAACTGGTGGCTCAGGATGGCACCTGGCTCCAGGCCTCTACTATATTGACCAATTTTGGCATCCCCGTCAAATCTATTTTCAAGGTTTACCAGCTACTACACTTGCTAACAAAGGTTCTCGGACCGGCTCCTTCCCCCGTCCACAAGAATAGATTTCAAGAGACTCTGAGTACACTTGTGGGCCACAGGTACTCTGTGTCCAAGATCACTAAAGGTTTATACAATTGCAAATATCCAGAAGAGTTCATCCCCAGAAATTACTGGGCCGACTATTTCCCACGGTTAGAAATAGGTGGAGCAGCCCTTTGGAAAAATGTTCACAAATACATTAAACAGGATAGGCTAAAACTGATACAGTTCTATATACTACATAATTTGTATTATACTCCCCAGAAGCTTTATAAGCTTGGTCTCAAAGACACCTCTCTCTGTTCTAGGTGTGGACAGGAGGAGGCACGTTATACCATATATTTTGGACATGCTCAAGTGACTCTCTCTGGAAGGAAATCTGGGACAGACTTGATCCTTTGTTGGGTCTCTTCGATCTTTTCCATCCTGAGGTATGCTTGCTAGGTGACTATGCTTCCATACGAGTAGTGCATAAAAGGTACCACCACGGCCTTAATCTCACTCTCGGTTAAAAAACTATTCTCAGGCATTGGAAGGATAATACAAACATATCTTACTCGGAATATCTCAAAGAAATTTTACATAACCTCAGGATGGAAAAATGATGTCCAACCTAAATAACAAACTGACCAAATACAATGCTATTTAGGAACCCTTATACACTGCTAAGTACATAAGATATATCTTTACGCCCCTTAGGACTCTATATAAAGGATAAGCTGTGCTGGGGAAGGGGGGTGGGGCAGTCTCTCTTTTCTACAACTATATAGAATGTTTGAAGGAGAAATGTTATTATGTCATTGTGTCATCATGTATATTATGGGACTGCTCCATATTGTATCTGTAAAATGAATAAACTTTGAATTAAAAAAAAAATAAAATGAATGGCCACACCAGTATACCGATGAAGTATTTAAACATGTGCTCTTGTTAGCATGTACTGGAAGGTCAATGCTATGCTGGTATGTCCTGGGGTTGGTACTAACACATGAAATTAGTGAAAGACATGATAAGGAGTCACAGTCAGGGCATGCAGGTGTAATGGGTTGTGGAGACTGCGAAGTCATGTTGACAGATTAACAGTGTGGCATGCTAGCCAAGGGTGTGACAGGTACCTGTGGTAGTGAAGCATGTAAAATAGGGATGAAATAACACATCAAGAATGGGAAAGGAAAATAAGTCGAGATGAGGACAAAGCAAGGTTAAAGCATGTACTGTGTAGGCTGGCACATCTGGGGTTTGGGGTTATGTAAACATGGGGTGGGTGGCATTCCATGTAGGGACCAAGTGAAGTGAAGATGCTTGATAAATGTAGTGAAAAAAAAAACCAGGAATGAGGTGCAGCATCGAAGGCAGTCTGTGGTACAGAGGCTGCATGGGGGAAAGGAAATTTAAATGGATCAAATAGGGAGAGGCAACGTTGTGCAATCTCCTGTAGTGGAGCCCTAAGTTGGGAAGTAGGGCTGCTTGGTTGGGTGTGCAAACTAGTGTTAACTCATGGATATGGAGGTAGCAGTGTAACTGGACAGTGACAAAAACAGGAAGGAGAGACAACCTAAAAGGCACTATAAGTATAAGATGCAGAACGTGGAAGAGAGAGTAATAATAATGGAGGACTTCATCCTGAAGGGACTGGGAAGGGGTTATGGGAAATCTGGCAAGGGCTACCAAATGGTGGAATGTATGCCAGGCATGACAGTGGGGATAGTTAGAGACATATTACCCAACTGGGCATGGGAGGACATACATAGTGCTGCATTGGTGCACCAACAAACATGCTGTCTTGGACGGGAGTGTATTACAGGACAGTTTTGCACAGATTTGTTAAAGCATATCACCTCTCTCTATTTGGCATGTGGTCATAATGGCATGCTTCAAACTGGATAATACAAAAACAGTGCATACACAATGGTGTGTAATCTAACAGCTTGGTGGCAAAATTCCTGACTTGGACCATGACAGCACACGCCATCAGTCACCTTGTTTCGATGGGGCTATTCACACCATGCACAATGTCACACTACACGTGTGTGGCTTTGAGACACACACTGCCTTACCTTAATAGTATCCAATCCTGGTTGGTGCACATAACATGAAGGGAACCCAGTTACCATTGCTCATGTGAATTGACCAGCACATCATCATTATGTATTGCACTCTGCAAGTAAAACGCCTTGTAATCATGCCGAATATTATAATAGTTTGTCCATGCCAACTGTAACCAACCTTGGTGTGGACAACTGTATTGTCGCTTGATAAAACATGTAACAAGTTCAGTCATCCGCTACCAGGTATGAAGTAATCGGTATGCACTACCCACACTGTCTGCTGTGAATGAATACTGGCATCATCTACATACATAAGCACATGGTTCATGCTTAAATTGTTATTTCTGGCCCGGGACAGTGCAAACTGACTTGGTCATGTGTGATCTCCCCGTTACTTGCCTGATGGTGCTAGTGTAAGAATGCAAACATCCTCCCCACCCATATCCACTTAGCAACTCTCCAAAATGCAAAAGTACACAAATAAAATATGTAGAAAAGCACACTGCTGATAGTATTATAAAACTCTCACTGCCCGGCTCTAATGCCAGCGATCTGTCTGTTTGTCTGTCTCTCTCTCTCTCTCGTTCTCTATCTCAAGTGCATTCACAAAGTACTACTGGGAGAGACTGCTGGCATTTATCACCTGCAATGAGACAGTTTTGATTATATAGGTGGCATGCTGCATTAAAGATTTTATTTACATTCTTAGAACTTCGGCTGAGTAGCTAAGTAGTAACGGGTAGGAAGGGGGTTGGAGCAGAGGTGGGGGGAGAATTTTTTTGTTCACCTTATTTGTGAGAGTAAGATGTAGAGGGATGAGAAGGTTAGGGGAGCATTTGATGTGCTCACTGTCAGAGAATGTTGTGGTGTGGGGTACTCTGGGTTGTGGCTGTTGTCATGGGACACCACGGACAAACTCGGGGGAAGGGGAGAGGGTGGGGTACCACTGGACTACAGGGAGAACTTATGAGAAAAGGCAGAATGATAGGGGTGCCATGGGACACCAGAGTGAACTTATGGGGCAGAGGACAGGTAGGGTGTGCCACTGGACACCAGGAGAGGGAGTGGTGCCACTGGATACCAGGGAGGAATTACAAGGAAGGGCATGGGTTTTTCCTGGACAACAGGGAGCACTTTTTGGGACTGGCAGAGGGAGGTGGTACAGCTAGACACCAGAGAGAACTTATGGGAAAGAGTAGAGGGAGAGGGTGGGACTGGACACCCTGGAAACTTACAGAAAAGGTGAGAAGGAGGGTGTGCCACTGGACAACTCAGAAAACTTAACGTGGAAGGGGATAGGGAGGTGGTGGCCACTGGACTCTACAGAGAACTTATGAGGCAGGGGAGGGTGAGGGGATGCCAGTGGACAGAGAGGGTATGCCACTGGAAAATGGGAGAACTTATGGGGAACTGGAAGGGGGCTCACCACTGGACACCCAGAGTGGGAGTGGTGACACCTGAAAAAGAGATAACTTACAGGGAAGGGAAGTGGTGCCACCGGACAACAGAAAGAACATTTGGGGAAGGGGAGTGGCTGTCTGTTCTACTGGACACCAAGATAATTATGGTGAAGAGCAAAGGGAGTGGGGTGACACTAGAGAACAGTGAGGTCATCTGGAGCAGAGGAGAAGGAGGTGGCATCACTGGAAAATGGGGAGTAATTGGAAAGAGGTGGTGAGATGGAGTATTCACCCCGGCCCCCAGAAATCCCGATAATAGCTTGGGGCCAGTGTAAATCTTGGGCTGCCACTGTAAACTGGTACCGCTTTTCTGGGCATGTACAAAAAAAAAAGTTAAGCTTCTGGGACCCGTGCATAAGGCATGGCATAAATTGCAAAATGCATACGTTGAATCTATTGTGTAAAATAATATTACGATACCATATGTAAATAAACAAATGTGCATGCCCCAGACCACAGTGTAAATTACTGAACATTGAATAGATGCACAGTGGACTGCAGTGTCTTGACAAACCATGCTGTCCGTACTTTGGGTTGCAGTTGAGGATAGACACATGTAATGAGTTCTATACAGGTTGCAGTTTGAACATGGTCACCCGATGGGGGAATTATAAACTGAGGAAATATGATAAGTACAGCAGGGCAACAGTAGCACCAAATGATATTTCTATATGCTATTTCAAATATGCACTTCTGGCACAGTAAGTGTGACTAAACAATGAAAAGTGGTACACAGGCAATATGATGCAATCAGCACAGCCTTGTCTACTTTTTCAAACGATGCTTAACAGCATTAAGTTTGTACTCAATCTGATGCAAGATACTACCATGCATACTGAAGATAGCCTTTACAAAACACAAGTTAGATGTTCTTTACAACACTCAGCAGCCTGATGCAGCATGGGTTTCATTGAAATCAAGGTGTTTTCAATGGCAATTACTCACTTTTGGCATGTATGAACCTGACATTTACTGCATCCTGGCAGTGTCACACTTCACGCCATCAAAAAAGAAATGAATGCACAGTGAAATTACATTATTTACTGCAATAACGCTACTGCAGCATACTGCAGGATGTGGTTGCAGTTTGTTTCAGCTTGGTAAGCACCAATGTGGGTTTTAACATGATAACAAGCAGATGAATAAGTCAGGGCTTAGTAATGCTCCCTTCTCAACATATGCAATGACGACAAAGAGTTGGCTTCTGTTAGGAGTCAATATTAAACAGGTGTCAATTTAGGAGTGTCCTTTTGGTGATTCAAAGCATGTGATGATGTAACAGTAATAAAAATGTACATCTGAATGTGAACTGATAAGTACACTGCAATTACAAAAGTTTTTCACTTTGTGCTAAATGGCAAGTGTTGTGGTAGCACAACTGTGGCACAATGATTGTCCGCATTTCACTGTCTGGCTAGTGTCAATGTCGAAATTGTGACATATGCTGCTCAATCAACACCTTAGTACAAGGCAGAAGAACCGGTGCTATGGTGGGCTGAATGTGCCATGGATCGTCAACTGCCATAGTAGCACGTGCAGTCACAGTGCTGTCACTCTTCATTCTCTCAAGAAGCACATTGGTCATCATCTGTGGGATATACTTATAATCCTTCTGAGTCTTCTTGGTAACTACTGTCCACCAACAGCTGTGCTTATTAAAAAGGTGACGGCATCTGGAAAAAGAAGAAAACAAATTTAGTGTGCAGCAACAGCAAAATTACATTGTTTATCAGTATTAGCACAGTCATGTTACGATGCACTATGTGTAAAACTCAGTGATCAAAATCTAAGCAATAACCTACATCAGGGTATGATGTTACAGTGATTTTCAACATGGCCAGGTTGTGCTGTGAGGCACAAGTCAAAGCTGAGTGCACAAACACACACACGCAACTGTCTGTGAGAAGTAATGCACTTTAACCACATAATCCTGAGTGTGTGACTGCACACATAAAATCAGCAAGTTTGCTGTTTTTTTACACTTGGAATATGGAACATACGAGTGTAAAAAATTAAAAAGTAGTTCACAGCCCTCTGTCTGAACATAAGTCTATCTCTCTCTCCATCTCCGTATCTCTCCCTCTCTCTAACTGTCGTGTCTTCTCTATCAACCTCCTTGCACCAAGGAAAAGTAAAAACAGAAGTGTGTGTCTCTCCCTCTATGTGTCTCTCTCTCTGTCTCCACATCCTCATCCTGCAAACAACAGAAAGTTCACAGTCTGGTAACATTATAAATATTGAATCTCCTGGAATTGCTGCCTGTCCAAAAAACCAAAAAACCAAAAAAACAAAAATGTTTTGCATTCTGCAACTGTGTCTTTCTTGCTCGTAAAATGCTTCTATTTAGCTTGGACTTTTGAGCAACTGCTCACTTGAGGTTTGTGGCCTATGCAAAAAAAGAAAAAGTAAAGATACAGGGTACTCCATTTTCCAACCCATGCTATACATGTACATATCCCCATTTTCATTTGACACTACATGAGTGTTTGTATTCCATTTCATGAGCACACTTGTGAGCTGTTTTATAGTGCTTTCTCTTATATATCTATTTCTATGCAGACTGCAGGTGCAACAATTATAACTTATTACATCTTATCCATATCATTCTAGTGGTGTCTGGTCTAGAACAAAACACAGTAAGAAAAGGGTGATATGGAGTGGTTATTGCTTGGCAATGGTAGGAATAGTTGTGTTGCTGGACAAGGTAAACAATGAAAATATGGTATAGCATGACCCACCAAATACACTAGATGGCACACACCATATCAGCAGTGCATACTTTGGCTTAAACCAGCTTTCTACAAAAGCTGTCCAGAGGTGAAGTATACACAATAAGACCTGGCACACTGTCAGCTGCTATTGCCGATTAATGCCCACCTGGGGATGATGTAATGGATGAATCCTCAGCTTCACAGCATGCAGTGAGGTAATATGTGATGTAACAGGGGCACTGGTGCATAAAAAAACATGTGAGGAAAGCAACACAGGTTGCCGACATGCACTTCAGCTCCTCACATGTCTATTGCTTTACAAATTGTTTTCCTTAGTTTACAACTTTGGCTAAGTAGGAGTCAATAACTCATACACATGTAGAAATGATATAATCAAGTGCTGTCTGTAATAATGCACTGTGAAATATGTGTTTCTTCTCTATTCATGAATGGCATGCATTATCTATGTGTGTTATTTAACTGGAATTCATTTTTATATCAATATATTGGATTCCAGTGATGCTAGTATGAGCTGTATTGGAACAAAAGATTAATTAATGTCAAGATGACACTTTAAGCTCTGTCAGCTGAGTCCAAAGCAGCATAAGTATGGTTCTACTGAGCATGGCAATGGAATACTATTGACAGTATGTGCTATTGCGATTTGGGACCAGGCTTGTGACTGCAGATCTAAAAAGGTGAATTGCAGCCATTATGTCAATGATTGATGGCTCCACTACCCGTGACCCTAAGACTATGGCCGATGCCATAAATAAAACCTTCACTGACCTCAGTGGTGTCCTCTCACCAGACTTCTTCCAGGACTTGTCAGTTCCAAAACTCGTATCCCAAACCACCTCGCCAGACAAACCGCTATTTCACTTTAAAATAGTTAAGACATATGAAGCCTACAGATACATAAAAAAGGCCTGCTCTAAATCTAGAAATAGCAGTGACACCATTGATCTAAAACTTCTGTCCCTCACCTTGGAAGAAGTGATCCGCCCCCTCACCAAAATTCTCAACCTCTCCTTATGCCAAAGTCAATTCCCCAACACATGGAAGGCCGCTATAGTCACACCAGTGCATAAAGGGGGTACAAATCCACACCAGGGAACTATCAGCCCATATCTATACTTCCACCCCTCTCCAAAGCTCTTGAAAGGATCGTGGTGGATCAACTATCAGACTACCTGCAAAAGTACGATCTACTCTGCATTCAGCAACACGGATTTAGGAAAGGACACAGTATGTTGACGGCCCTACTTGATTTCTGTAGTGAAACTCACAAAGCCTTGGATAAGGGTTATTTAACCAGAGCTGTTTTCATAGACCTCACAAAGGCCTTTGACACTTTTCACCATAGCCTTCTAATCTCTTCTGCTCAACATTGGGCTAGCCGAGGGACCTGGAGCCTGGGTAAAAAGTTACCTGGCACAACGTTCTCAAACAGTAAAAATCTCTGAGGTTCTCTCTGACTCCAAACCGGTCCTCTCTGATGTCCCCCAGGGCTCAATTTTAGGTCTTCTCCTCTTCAGCCTATTTCTAAACTTGCTTCCCAAATCCTGCCCTGAAAAATTAATACTCTATGCTGATGACGTTGTAATTCTCTCCTCCCATAAGGATCCAAATCCACTATGACAGAGCTTGCAGCTTGATCTCATGTGTTGAAAAATGGTTCCTTGAGCAAAAACTGGTCCTAAATAAAAAAAAAAAAGTCATGCTTTTTGTCAGTCATCAAAACAGAAATTGGCATGCTCCACTCGTTATAAAAACTTCTCTTGGAAATACACTAGAACAAGTGAACACGTTCAAATACCTTGGTATCACTTTTGACGAATGTCTTACTTTTGTGGCCCATATCGATAACATTGCAACAACAGTGCACCAACGCATTGGAATTTTGTACCAGAACCGTCAATTTTTCAACCAAGCTGCCTTGAGGATTGCTGTTCAAAGCTCTATCATCTCAATCATAGACTATGGTCTAATTGTCTATGGCTCAGCTACTACCACTGCACTAAAGCGCATCTCAACAGCACTAAACAAAACCTGTCGACTCCTCTCTGGAGCACAGAGATGGACCCACACTTGTGACCTCTACATGGAAACTGGTTGGCTGCATCTTTCCAATCGCCTCATGTATCTCACCTGCATGATGGCAAAAAAATCAATCTTGGGACTCACTCCTCCATGTATCCGGGACCTGCTCTGCCTGAACAATGGCACTCATACCACCAGAAGATCTGACTACCAACCTTTCCTTGTCCCTAGATGCCGGACTGCTCAGGGACAAAGATATTTTACATACCGTGCCCCTACCTGGTACAATGCCCTTAACCTGCCCTCCCTATCCTCCATGACATTGGGAGCTTTCAAATCCATACTTTATGCTCACCTCACAGCCTCCAGCTCCTGTGACTGCTTTGACTAAAGTCTCATCCCATTGAATGCACTTACATTTGTTTCACTCAACCACCATGGTCTCCTCTTTGACAAAGGCAACCTGAGTACCACTAACCTGGTTCTGTCTGCTCCTAAACTTCTTATTTCTCCCTCTCTTCCCTCTCAAGCTCTCCAATCCTTATTCTTTGCCCTTGACACTGCCTCTGAGTTCCTTTTTCTTTTTTGTACATAAATGTTACTGTTTAAGTTGTGGCCTTGTTATACAGCTTACTGATTGTTTGTAACACTGTCTACTATGTTTTTGTACTTAATGATGTGGAACCTTTGTAAAAGAGCCTTGGCTCAAAGGTATTAATTCCTAGAACAATAAACTTCAAACTTCAATGATAGTAGTACCAGAAATATTGCACAAATCAGTGTTGCACTTCACTGTGCAGTCTCTGTGGATCTACTATCCCAGGCTTAATAGCAGCTGTTCAGTTTATCGATTGGACAATAATAAAGAGAGCTACTCTGGCAACTGATACTGCCGGCTGGCCTAGCTACACTGCTGTAAGAATAGTGGTGATTAATCAAAAGACGTGTACAAGAGCATCACCTTTGAACTTCAGTTAAAACAATATTACCATAACAGTACATTAATGTTAATACTTACACTATCTCCCCTTTTGAATTCAGAAGATAAGGACGCAACACATGAGAATCGTGGTCTATAGCAGCAAGATAGTTAAGAGCCCAGTACACAGGAAAGATATATGCAAACCGCTTGGACGAGTACATCAATATATGTAGCTGGAATTGCTCCAGGTCAGAAGTACTACTGTTGAAAGAAAGGAGAATATAATCAGATGTGAGCAATTAAGGAGCTAGCAGTGTCAATGTCAACATGATGAATAACAATAAAAATTTAACAAATCCCCCCATGACTGTATAGTCTGTATATTATCATCATAATCAGCATATAAATGGCAGCTCGCAGGTGCAATGCTGATTATCACATGCATGGCACAATAAACCCATACTGGATGAGGAAACAAACTACCATGGTGGTGCATTACATGACAACAGCAACATTTCAATGAAACATTTCTGTACATTACAATAACATTTTTGTTTACATTTACAATATGCAGTCTAAATAACTGTGCATTGTATTCAAGTTGAATCATGTGCAGTGACTTGTCCAGTGTTCAGCGACTACCTTCTTCCGACTGGCCACAGGACAGATCACAGCAGCATGTCAAATGAGCATTTAAACGTTCAATGTAATGGATGAAAATTTAACAGCACTCTGTACTTTCAGGACTGTAGCCAGCCACAAACAAAGTTTACCACCATGTGTTGGGTAACTATGTGCCCTGTCCAGCAGTAGTCCAGAACAACCCCTCTATTGAGAGACTCACATAACTTGGCTGGCAGTGGTGCCACGGCTCCATCCAACATTCTCTCCATATCGGCAGGTGTGTGGCCAGTTTTCCTATTGATCTATTGATCTTTTGGTTGGTGAGGTAACGTCAATGTCTCATCGGTCTCTAACATATATAACTGTACTGTTATGCACCTGCCCTCTATGCTTATGTGTGATGCAAAACATTGGTACCTGTCCCTCTCCTTCCTTAGCGATTATCACACAGTAATACTCGATGATTGCTGAAGTGTTTTCTAGATCCACATCCTCAAACTCACCATTTCCTAATTCTATCTTTATGTACATCACCACCTGTACTTTGTACTTCCTCTGTTTTACCTGCAGCATGTCCATTACACTCGCTTCACTGGCCACTCCAATATTTCCTGCTGTTTAACTTCTGCGCTACTAACACCTTAAACTGCTGTCCTCAGGATATTCAGGTACATCTTCCAATCCTTTACTTTCTGAAGTCATGACTACTTGTTGAACATGACCATCCAATACCAAACATGCCATGCCACCACTCTTGAAACCAATAGTGGTTTTGTAGTTGCCAGCCATACATATATATATATATATATATATATATATATATAAGCATAATGCAATTGCTACCCCCACAATATGGTCCCTATAGAAATCCAAAACCCTCAGGTTTGTCCAACAGCAATGTGTAATATCCAAGCACTCCAGTCAACCTCAGTGTGGCCATTGCAGAACTGATTATTCTGCACTAGTACAGCTGAACCATTCTCACCAACAGCCATTGTGCACTTCCATAACACCGCACAATATGTAGAGAGTGGACAAGCAATGAGACTACTTCAAACAATGAACGCTCTATATATATTCATAGTTTTAGAATAATGGGTAGCAGTACAAGCATGCCTGAAATGTTTGTTACATGTGGAATGCTTTAGCTACACTAAATGTTCACATTTCAGAACACAGAACATATCCATGTCTGTCAAGTATCTGTATAAGCTGTAGTTGCGCTTATGGAGCATGTAAGAATTTGGTAAAACTTCACTCACACCAAACGCAATGAACACACACTGAAATCCACAGTCGATGTCAGTGAGAAGCACAGTTAACCACTAAACAGTAAATGCATGGAAAAAATGAAAATGATTTACTGGTAAGTAATGTAATGTTTCACAGAGTGGTGGAATCGTTTGTCTGTGACAGGTTAGATGAGTTCAAGATGTGGTGGTGAGCCTTGCACAAGCCATTCCTTATCTCTGCCTGTTTCCAAGTCTGAGTGACTGCACTTTTGTGTCCCACCTAAGCCATTGCACAGCAATTATTCGTGAACATCCACAATGTGGTGCACCACTCTAATCCATTGGCCCTATAAAAATAAATACACAAACAGTGACATAAGAATGTTGATGTTACAACTGGTGAGGTTACTAATAACCCTCAACAGGTTATGTGGTTAATGGGATGTAATGCACGTCTCTGGTGCATTGTAAGGCACAAGGTGAAGCCAAATGCCCTTAGAGAACACAAGGCATGCATTAAATCCCTGTAACCGCATACCCTAGTGTGTGTTAGTGTGCTTATAACATGAGTGTTGTTTACAAACCACACCCAAAGAAATAAACACATAGGTGTTTTTTTTCTTGTTACATCTGGAAAATCTGAGTGTATTCTGCCAACCTGAAAAGTAGTTTCCAAAACTTACTCTGGAGAAGTCTGTGTCTCTCCCTCTGTCTGCCCCTCTTCTCTCTCTCTCTCTCTCTCTCTCTGTCTCTTCCCCCCTCTCCCTCAGTTTCTCTCTCTTGCTACCCCCCCTCACCAAGAAAAAGCCAGAACAGAAATATGTCTTGCTCTCTCTCTCTGTCTCTCTGTTTCTCTCTCTTCAGATTCATGTAACATTCTATATCCAGAATCTACAAGACTTGCTGCTGCTACAAAAAAAAATATTATGAATCCTATAACTGTTCCTCTCTTGCCCAAACAGGGCTTTTAATTTGGTTGCCGAATGAAAATATTACCTTTACTCAATTGCTTGCTTCATGTTTTCTGACCTCTAACACTGAACAAGGTAGGTTACATGGTGTCTGCCAGTATTTCAAAGACTTTCAGAGGACATGCTACTGTAAAATTCTTTTTCATATTTATGTCAGAACATTACTGTTTTTTCCAGGTCATTACCCTGAAACACTGCATAGAATTCCTGTCCTTTCTGTGTGTATATGGATATGTGTCAGGAGACCTTTGCCCAGTAATAGTTGAGTAAAAAGCAAATGCAACTTTTGTTCATATTTTTAATAAATGCTTGAATTCCCTTGTATTCAAGTCACAGTGTCATGATTAGTGCATCCTGAAAACTGCATGCTGTTTTGTTTTGTGGTTTTCTTTAAATCAGCATGATCTGCATCATCAGTTAATGTGCTCTGCAGTCACTGAAAACAGTGAAGTTGTTTCTGTCCCTATCAGAGAGGCCTGCAGAGCAATGACATTTTGGCCTAACGTACTGCTTCAGCAGTTAAGTCCTGATAGTTGTTTCCTGATCCAGTTAAAGCAGTCTGTAGAGGTAATTGGTTTCACTCCAAGTTTTTTACTAATTCATCTGGCTTGTGCTTAGGTAGATTAGCTCAAAATCTATCATGCAGTTCTTATAAAAAGTTGATCATTTGAGTTTTAGTTCTGAAGGGAAGTGGTATGAATGTTTGTGCAAGAGTAGCTTGTTGTATTAGAGCTGTGAGTTCTTTCTCAACAAACCTCTTTGTTAATTCTTAGTAGCAGTTTGTCTGTGATATAGCCTCCATAAATAGGCTCATGTGAGAACATTTTTTTATGTCAGATTGACAAACAGGTGTCTGCTACAATGCTATCTCAGGAACATGTACTGTATGAGCTCACACATTTCAGTTCTTGGTGAGTTTATGTGTGAAAATACACCATGTATGTGTATAACTAGAAATACTATATGGCATCCTGATGCCCCTGTCTCCTGCCACTCAGTTAAGGCTGCTGCACCCTGTTGCCCCCTGATCCTGTCTCCACAAGCCCCCACTCACCTGCACACATTTGAGACTGCTGCACCCCTCTGCCCACTGTCTTCTCCACATAGTCAGGGCTGCTTCACCCTGCTGATTTCTGAATAAACAGTTGAGGATGCTGCACCCTGCACCCTGCTTCCCTCTGTCCCCCACCACCACAGTCAGGGCCAGTGTACCCTGTTGCCCACTGTTCCTGTCTCCACAGTTGGGGCTGCCATGCTCTGCTAAGCCCTGGAGTCCAGAGGTAGGGTATTTGCTGCATCTGTTACCCACTTCCATTGCCCCAACTGGGAAAGACTGCTGCACCACATGCACCCTTATTAAAAATGTGAAAAAACTGTTGCATTTGATCATTAAAGAATGAATATAATCAACTGTCACCTGATGCTCTTTGACCAATCAGGTTGTCTCCTTTTTACAACACATTAATAATAGCATTTGAGAGAGATGAAATGGATAGAATACTGGTATTGTGTACTACCCTGAAATCAGTATACATCTCTGCCTGCTGACAACAGTGCCAAAAATGGTTAACAATGTCATGACATCAAGACAGTAAGGGCTTGCACCCACGTTGCTGTGATGCCTAGAATAGAAGAAAGGAACCCCATTAGTGTTGTGAATGCAAGGATATGGAGTCCAAAAATTGTTTTGAGAGCAACCATTCATTATACTCCATCATGCTTCACCTTTGCTCCATCTCTGCGTCAGAAGGCTGAATTCTCCATCCACTTCAGCAGATTCCCTTTTGTTTAATTTCATTTTCATTTTTTATTTTTTATCCTTTTGAGCCTGATGAGCAAACTGTACATTTTTACATGTGACAAGCCCGGTATAGCTGTACTCCTCCTGTTCACCAGCTGATTTATCTATGCAAACCCTGATTGAGTGTCTATATAAGATTTTTTATTTTATTGCATATAAGTGTTATTACTCTTTGTTGATCACATATACTTGTCTTCTAACAAACTGATTCTATGTACATTTTATTTCCCATATGACATACTTCTTTTATGCACTGTTTTGTACACCTGGCACCGTGCCACACAATGATATGTCCCTCTGCTCATGCTGCCTTTGATGGTTAAGCATTTTTTACATAAATAGAAATAAAAAAAATAATACTTACTGCCACAATGCATTTTGCTAAATTCTTTGCACCATGCCTAACATCAAATAAAAGTTTAATGGTAGGATAGCGATTACAATACCTGTAATGATAGTACGAGGACACGTAATTATTAATGGGGTCATTGTTAGAAACAAGCACAGCAGCACACAGCCAATGACAACTACATGTACTCACGCATCAAGCACACAATCTGCACATGTGCATCTGTGACAATTTCCACAACAGCAACTTTGTTGTTTAGTAACTAGTCAACAGTGCACTGAAATGCTTGCTTTTCCATGTTGGTAGACTTTAGCACTGTCTCGTGCTTGTTTACCACTGTTACTGCCAAAATTTCCATCTACTCAAGGTCTGTGCATGTGTAGGTACAGTACTGCTCAGAATGACCCAGACTGTCCATCCTGCCATCACTTGCATGGAACGGAACAGAAAGGTATAATGGTTGTGATACTTCAGTAGTAACTTAAAGTCATGTGTTATTAAACATTGTAATGGATCATTCATTTACCCATTATAACCACATTTTTGTTATGTCTGTCAGGCTGACCTCCATGGCTACCCAGTGCCGTTCAATGACCAGGACAACATAAAGTCACAGGAACTAGAAAAAAGAGGACTCACTTATCATTGCATGATTCAAGCAGCAATACATGAGGGTAATCTTCCCATAATTATTGCCCAACATTAGAATGGCACTGGCAAGAAGCAAATCACCAGCATTCATGCCATATTTTAGCTGTGGCTGGCTGGACCATTTATATTCTATGTGGCCATTATAACAAATCTGGGAACAAAAAAAAGAGAGTAATCAATATATCCATCACAATACATATGTATATAGGCAAGGGAAAGGCAAGAACAAATTTAGTTCCTTGACGCATATTCACGTAGGCTATAGTAAATTACACAGAAAAATACCTAAATACAGTAAAGCAGCTACAAAATCAATAAGAAATTCAAATCTGCATTCTCTGTGTCAGAGTTTACTCTACCTTTCTGGTAATGCTAACTGAAAGAGAAGGATCTTAATGCTGCTCTTAAACACCTTGATTGAAGATGCATCCAAGATGGTTGGCAGAAGCAAATTCAAAAGGATGGTGTTGGCAACACTGAAGGCACTGTTGCTTGCAGCTTTAAGTCTCATCCAGTGAATGATCTGGTGGTGCCTAGCGGCAGAACGGACAGAGCTGATGCCAGCAGCAGATGTGAGGAGATCATACAGATAGCCAGGTTAGTCGATGTTTTGACTTAAAGATGAGTAAACCCACCTTGAAGATAACCCTCCCTCTGACTGGCAGCTAGTGCAGTTCATGCAGTACTGGAGGTACATGACAGAACCTTGAAATGGATCTCAGTAACTGGGCTGCAGTGCTCAGCACCAGTGGCAGGCAGCATAGGCTTCCTCCAGAAAGCACCAAGCAAAGGGTGTTACAGTAATTAATCAGGGATGTTACAAAGGCAAGGATGAGAGTGGGAAGATTCACAGGTGGCACAAGATGTTTGATACTTGTTCCTCAAGTGGGAGAGACAACTTTAAACAAATGATGACACCTAAGATTCAAATTAAAATCCATTGTCTAGGAACACACAAAGTTCAAGAACACTAGCGGAAGACATTAACCTTGTTTGCAACAGTAAAATCCAGTTGTCACACTGGAGTCATAACGAGCGCTACACCAGCATAATTATAGTACCAGAACCTCACTTTTGTCAGGGTATTGTTGAAAACAGACAGAGGACATTCAATCATTGATCTCTGACAGGCCAATGTTTAGCACTTCCACAGTGTCAGATGTTCAAGGGAACAAGTAAAAATACAAGTGGGAATCATCTGCATAGCAGAGAAAACCCACATTGCATTTCCTAATGAGCTCTGCAAGAAGCTGCATATAGACCACAAACATAATTGGCAACAAGATCAAGCCCTGGGGTACTACAAACCACTAGAGCATCAGGCAGAAAAGTTAAATCACAATCACTACATGTTGCTTCCTGTTCTGGAGATAGGATGCACACTTGCGGATGACAATGAAGGCAATCCCACAGTACTATGTAAGTCAATCAAGCAACACAAAGTGGCAGCTATTTTGAAATCAGCATAGAAATGTGGGGGAATGATAAGTGACACATCACCACTGTACACTGCCCTACACTGATGGTTGTGCAACAAAACTAATGTTGTTCCTGTGATATGTCTAGCTGGGACACCAGAATGGAATGACCATGAGGTAATCCTCAAGCTGTTGTGCCACAATCCTGTGGACAACCCTTTCCAAAAACGGAAGGTTGGAGATAGGTTGGTAATTCTCCAAGATGTCCAAGAGGTAAGGTGGTTTCTTCAGTTGAGACCTAACCAGAGACTCTAGCCAGGAGTGCATGAAGACACGCCATGGCAACAAACACAGGAGATTTATGGCAAACACTGGGACACATCACGTAACAAAACGTTTTGGCACCAGGCATAGTGCACAATGTGTCTACTTAAGTAGCAAAGCAACCACAATGACAAGCACAGCTTGTCACACTCAGTGACTGTAATTGAGACTCAATAACTCAATACTACCTGGTATTACACACTTTACTCCTCTATCCAGTTACACATACCTTCCTCCACCTCCCATGTACCTTAGAATCTTCTAGCTCTATACATCACTACCATTCTGCATCAGTTCATCTCTCCCCAACACACGCCTATCTCTGCCTCTACTCTATATTTTGGAAACCACCTGGGTGTGCCATTTTTCAAATCTCTTACCACTGCACATCTTACCATCCCACCCTAGGACCATCTTGACTACTAAGCAGAAACATCAAAACCCACTGTGTGGCCTGTGTTTCCTAAACTTTATCCCATACACTGACCCTCTGGGTGAAACATCTTCCTAACATAATGCTCTTTAACCACTGTGCAATCTGTTAATACCCACTCTGACTGTCAGCAATACCCTTTTCCTCTAAGGGTATGCTAGCCCTCGCCTCCCCAAACAGTCTGTTCCACAGCACTACGTTGAAACTTTTTGTGTGTTAAAACTTCAGGGTCAATGTCGCAGTGTTCATTTAAATTATGCTGCTGTAATTGTCTGTTTTATGATTTATGCACTGGTGTCAACATTGTATTCCTGTTTGATTTTCATTTTTCCTAAGCCTGTTATTGATGAACGCACTTTACCCCTATGATGTGTACGTTTTGTAAATGTGTTGTAAAGCTCAAAGGTCTTAATCCTAGATTTTAACATATAAAACAATTAATAAATATATAAATGACCTCTGCTGCCTCAAATGTTTTTAACTTGACCTGTATTGGGCAAGTGCCTCTGGTACCACTAAAGTGGTCACTCACTGGCAGTATGCACTGCTGGATAAAGGACACTATGTCAGTGAATAACCCAGCAAACTCATCACACAAACTGACAGGAAACACAACGTATGCACCCATGTCAATGTTAGGCAAGTTACACGTATTCGCTGTGTGATGTCTAGGTCCTGGCCACATCTCCCACAACTTGTTAATGCACCTTTCTGTGCCAGTGCCATGATTTTCTCCTGGAAAACCATGAAAACGGACTGCTGCACAACGGATTTAGCAATGTCAAATGCATTGCCTTCAGTGTTATTGCTTTCACAGGGTTCCACAATATCTGCTGGATCTCTGTCCTCCACACTGCACAGTCCAAGGACATCTTGCTCAATAGAGGCATCCTGCAAGTGTGCATAACTACAATCACTAAGAAAAAAACAGGAAAATATTACTACAGTATACAAAATAACAAATACTACAGGCATGATTATCTCTGGACGGTCCAAACACAGTCTGATAATCTGCTAAAAGAATTCAATTGTAATATGATTGATGCGACCTCCACCACAATAATACCTAGGTTGAAATTCAGCTTCAGAAGGGTCCATATGGGTGACTGGGAAAACATGGTGCATGCCTTCAGAGCCATATGTATTGTCATGAGCATCACAGTAATCACTCCTGTACAGAGAAAGAGGACAGTGTAATTAGTCTATGATACTTGAAATGCACAATGGCAGTTCATGAAACATCTGAGAATGCACCATTAAGGTGTTTTTTGACATACTGAGAAACTGGCATGTATAGGAATCCTGCAATGTTACTCCGTGTTTCTGTGTAGCCATAGTATGATGCCAATGTGCCTCTATGCTGAGTGTTGCATTCTGCACTCTCCAATACATCTGAATTTGTTCAACTGCTGGTGAAAAAAAAATAATGCAAGTCAAAGCCAATTGATAAGCAGTGAAAACTGTTGTCATGGATGGACTATTATGTATAAAGGTGGCACGTACCTAGTGTGGGACATATGGTCTTGTAAATCAGGTGGATGATAATCTGTTGGCATTTCAGTCTTTGACAGTGAGATTGATGTGCAATTTTGTTTCAGTGCATGCTGTGGTGTAGAATGCACTGCTGGCGATGTTGGTATAGCATTGTTTGTTGCACTGACAGTGTTATAATACCTGTTGAAAATGAATTACAACCATTACAAGGTGGCACTCAATGTAAGTAAGGTTGCCTAACGTAAGCTAAATGTAGTGAAAGGTGGATAAAAAGGTAACTAACCAGTCAAGCAGAAAGCATGCCACATCAGAATGGAATGATAAATGATTGTCTTGCTTGACAACTAGCCAACGTGCCATTTGAGAACCTATTGATACACGGCTTTTTGCACACTCTGCATTCAGTGCCCTCTTGTGTTGTTTCCTGGCAGAATCTGTGAGGGTGTGGGGCCTACCATGTTTTATGGGTGGAGCAACATAATTGCTAGCAGTCTGCACATTAGCCATCCTCTGGAATGCCCAAATTCTGAAAAGCATGAAGTGGAACAGAGTGTAAACATTGTTGTTCAACACTGAAACATACATTTATGTTCACATGAACTGTTGAATACAGAGCAAAGAGAATGTGTCCCCATGGCATGAACATGCTCCTATTAAAATGATGATGGATGAGTATACAGTAGCCATTTTTTTAAAATCTTTGGTAACCAGGCAAGGCCCACTAAGAACAAGTGCCTGTTTTCAGGGGTGACCTGGGAGCACTAGGGAGTTAAATGACTTGCTCAGAGTCACACAGTATACAAGTGGAGGTTGTGAGAATCAAACCAAAGTCTGGTCTGCTGGATGTTCCAAGCTCGTTCACGGCTCATTACTCTAACCTCTAGGCTATAATGCCAGCATGTGTTAACCATGCAACAATTTTTACAATCACCACATTCGATCAGATAGATGGATGTGCAATGCAAAACACGCACACACACACACACACACACACACACACACACGGCATATGGCAGACCTGACTGACTGCAACACAATGCAAGGTACTTGTCATGGGCATTGGGATTACTACAGAGACTGCCACTGATCCACCTACATACTTCAGCGACCTTAGCAGTTCTGTGTACCTGTCCTTAACCACCTTGACTGTTTGACCAGCCAAGTTGTTCAATCAAAAACCAATCAATCAAAATCTTTATTTATTCAGGCGAGCATCATTGAGCATAGCTCATTTACAAGATGGACCTGATTGGTCTTAACAATATAAGGTTACAAATTTTACACAAAAAAACATGGTACTGGTTGAACACAAATACAAAGATTTATGAATGAGACAGGTATACAAATATTTACATATATACAAGGCAAAATGACATTGGACCTAGATCATATTAAAAGGAAAGAAAGAAACAGTATTGTAGGGATAAAGCTAGGGTAATGGGACTTGGGGGGTCATTTTTGTATGAAGTAGGTTGTCGAACCAGCTAGAAAAACAATAAAAAAAAATAGGGGGTAGTATAAAAAGGGGTAGGGGAAAAGAGGGGGTGTGAGAGGACTAGGCCTTATGGAAGCAATTGCATGATTCTGGGAATAGACTAGTGTACAGTTTTTTGAAAGATGTTAAAGGAATGAGGGTATCCAATTTCAAGGTCTTTTGAAGAGAATTCCAGATAAGTGCTAGGGAATAGCTGATTGCAGCCCTTCCATACCGGGTGCAGGTGATAGGAATCTTCAGCTTGATGAGTTTATTGATCCTTCGGGTGTAAGGCCTGGATGTGATCTGGTTGAAACAATCTGAGATGTAGGAAGGGAGTTTGTTTGTCAGAGCTTTGTAGATCCAGACAGCAGCATTTTGTTTCTTCTATGGTGTAGGGATGTCCAACTGACTGCATTGTAGAGAGCAATGATGGATGCTGGAGGGAAGATCTGTAATGAATCTAATAGCTCTATGATACAAGGTGTCCAATTTATTTAAATGGGAGAGGGAACAGTGACCATAAAGGAAGTCAGCGTAGTCAATGAGGGATAGGAATGATACCAGGATTAGCCTTTGTTTGGAATCTCTGGTCAGGTAGTGTTTGATCCTATAAAATAGGCCAAGTCTTTGTCTAAGCTTTTTCAGGAGCTCTTCAATGTGGCTCATACCCATATGCACCCATATGCACCAACACATGTGGTTAATGCCTCCTTTCCATGTGCGACAGCGAATAGCTTGTTCTGACCCACCCTGCAACAGTCCAGGTGCTGACTCTTCCCATTTGCATCAATGTCTTTCAATTTTTCTGAACATGTTTAGTATGGGATATTGCAGTACTGGTACACTCATGTCATAATGTGACTTCCCTTACCGCAATACATAGAAACATAGAAGTTAACAGCAGATAAGGACCGCAAGGCCCATCCAGTCTGCCCTTTTTTCTACCTTATAAATGTGCAATAGGCCATTACTCAGTCAATGGCCTATTGATTCATACTCATCAGTATTGCTCCATTATGCCTATCCCATACCTGTTTGAAGCAATGCACAGTATTCATATCCACCACTTCATGAGGAAGGCTGTTCCATGCGTCCACCACCCTTTCTGTGAAAAATAACTTCCTCACATTACCCCTTAGTCACTTGCCCACTAATCTCATGCTGTGTCCTGTTGTCCTGCTAGTTTTCTTATACTGAAACAGGTTAAGCTCTTTCAGCATGTTAATGCCCTTAAGATGTTTGAATGTTTCGATCATATCAGCTCTCTCATTCCTTTGCTCAAGGGTATACATATTGTGTGCCGTTAATCTGTCCTCATATGTTTTCTGATGCAGACCCTGCACAATTTTGGTTGCCCTTCTCTGGACTGCCTCCATTGTGTTAATGTCCTTGTGCTGGTGTGGTCTTCAGTAATGCACACAGTACTCCAGATTGTACCTAACCAGTGTCTTGTAAAGAGGGATTATTACCTCCCTCTTATAACTTGTGATACCCCTAGCAATACACCCCAGCATCCCTCTATCCTTACCTACTGCTGTAGTGATCTGTTTGGATGACTTCAGGTCATCTGTGATGATGATGCCCAAGTCTCTTTCTTCACTTGTGATTGCCAGTAACTCCCCTCCCAACTGATAGGTGTCTTCCAGGTGTCTTTTCCCTATGTGCAATATCTTCCACTTCTTTGAGTTAAACTTGCCACTTTTCTAACCATTTTGCCAGTATATCCAGATCTCTTCTCATTCTGAAACCCCCTATTGGGATCATCTACTCTATTGCAGATCTTGGTGTCATCTGCAAACAGACAAACCTTACCCTCAAATCCATCTGCAGTGCCAATGATGAAGATATTGAAGAAGACTGGCCACTAGGACTCACCCCTGAGGTACCTGACTGGGACTTGCATCTCTTCAGACTGTTTTCTGCCCGCAAACCAGTTTTCAACCCAGCTGATCAACTTCTGACCCACCCAGAACATACAAAACTTATTAATCAATCTTCTATGCGGAACAGTATCGAAGTCTTTGCTGAAATCAAGGTAGGCGACATCAACTGCACCCCCTTGGTCCACCACTCTGGTTATCCTGTCAAAGACATATATGAGATTTGTTTGACAGGACATTATGGTTTTAAACACATGCTGTCTTGGATACTGTGCTTCTGTGGATTCCAGGTGTTGCACTATCCTTTCCTTAAGGAGTGCCTCCATAATCTTGCCCACTACTGAGGCAAGACTGACTGATTTGTAGTTCCCTGCCTCCTCCCTGCTACCAGTCTTGTGGAGCAGGATCACATGAGCCCTTTTCAAGTCTTCTCGGACCTCTCCTGTGCTCAGAGATTCACTAAACAGTTCTGATAATGACTCTGCTAATTCCACCCTTAGCTCCTTTATTATCCTGGGATGTATGCCATCAGGTCCTATTGCCTTGTCCACCCATACCTTTTTTTTTTGTACATAATCTTATAGTCCACCCTCCCATGCATGTACTTCACTGCAAGCCTCCGCCCCTGTCTTGACCCATCTACCAATGCTTTCTATATCTGACTTGCATACCTGACTCTAGTGGAGATCGCACACCATCAAATGCATAGCTCCCCTTTGCTCTGGGTCACATTTTCTCATCCATGTTCTCTACTGCATTACTCTCAAGCATTACTATTACTCACTACCATTTCCCTTAACCGTGACCCTATCCAATGCCTGAGTGCTGTTCCTTGGATGTTCACTACCACACTCATCCACTTGCACCCTCTGGTAGATCCTCTGCTTCCTCATCACTTATTGTTGTCTGGACCTTGCACATATTTACTGTCGCCACTGTACTCCAGTGCATTTGTTCCCTCTGACTGTCGTGAGACTTCACATTGCTGATTGAACCCCACTAGTCTTTGGCAACCTCCATTAACCTCTTTCCAAGCCACGACAAACAGAGAAAGTGCTTTACACACCACAGAACACTTGCTACTCCTTGGTGGTGGTCTTTCTGCTCATGTTTTCTTCCAACCTGATCCCACCTTTTTAATTTCACAAACAAGCTACTGAACATCTGCCTACAGTCTATTCCACCTGAGGCAAACTGGACACCACACAAGCCATCATATTATGTTCTTCAAAACTGGTGGACCACAAACATTACAGACCACTAATTGCCACAAATATGCACTTCAGAAGATACAATGGAGATGCAATTCTAAATTTAGAAGAAGCTGGTGAAATAAAAGTGTATATAACTGACCACATAAGGAAACGAGACAGACATGCACAGTTTTTAAGAATAAGAAAAAACACAGTCCAGATAAATATGAACGGATGCAATAAATTGAAAAATGATGGCACATCACAGATCAGACTTGTGCATGTGCGCACACACACACTTACACACACACGTGCATACATACCCACACACACACTCACACACACACACAGTGAGACAAAAATACACAAGAACAAGGTGTACACACAATGAACACAGACTGGAGAGTGACATGAGAGGGATTCATTGATAAATCCATGGCAACAAAAGCTGATGAACATATGGTGAAGACCGTGGTGTGTGTTTGTGTGTGTGTGTGTGTGTGTGTGTGTGTGTGTGTGTGTGTGTGTGTGTGTGTGTAGATGGTGGATGGCTGGCATGGCTTCTAAGTGGCAATAGTAACGAACACAGAAGTATAGAATTTCAAGGCAGATAAGGACCGCTTGGCCCACCTAGTCTTTCCTTTTCCCTACCTAATGGCTAAGCTGCAGCTTAGTTCCTCCTACACCCCACTAGAGTTTCCTTATGCCTGTCGCATACATTCTTGAATTCTCCCACTGTTTCTGACTCTATGACCTCCTCAGGAAGGCTGCAGATCCTAGTTAACCAACAGCCTACTTCCTTCTACCCCTCACTAGAATTGCCTTATGCCTGTCCCATGCATCCTTGAATTCCCTCACTGTTTCTGACTCTATGACCTCCTCAGGAAGGCCATTCCATGCATCTACAACTCTCTCTGTGAAAAAAATACTTTGTCACATTACCTCCGAGCTGTCCTCCATCTATATTCAAATTGTGCCCCCTTGTTCTTGCACATCGCATTTTCTGAAAGATGCTACCCTCTTGAACTTTGTTGATTCCCTTGAGGTACTTAAAAGTTTCTATAATGTCCACCCTTTCCCTCCTTTCATCAAGGGTATACATATTATGCTCCTTTAGTCTCTCTTTGTATGGCTTCTGGTGCAGAACCAGTAGCATTTTACTTGCCCTCCTCTGCACAGCCTCCATCATGTCCATGTCCTTGCATAGATGTGGTATCCAGAACTGCAAGCAGTACTCAAGATGGGGTGTCACCAACTGTCTGTATAGAAGGATAACAACTTCTTGTTTTCTACTGGTGATGCCTCTCCCTATGCATCCCAATATCACCACAGCCCTCCTTACTGCTTTCTCACATTGCTTGCCCACTTTTAGGTCAACTGATATGACTACCCCCAGGTCCATTTTCATTTTTGTTGTTGTTTGTATCTCACCCCCAGTTGTGTACTCTTCCCCTGAGTTTTTGTTTCACAGGTGAATTACTTTGCACTTCTTTGCATTGAATGTAAGCTGCCATACATTTGACCATTCCTACAAACTTGCAAAGTCCATTCTCATCCTTTGCACCACACCTCATGTATCACCCTGTTGCAGATCTTTGTATCATCTTGAAAAGAGACATAGCTTTCCTTTCAGTACCCCTGCAATGCCACTTATAAAGATGTTAAAGAGGACTGGTCCCAGTACTGAATCCTGTGCTACCCCACCAAGTAACCCCCCTTTCTTCATAGTGGACTCCATTTACTATTACCCTCTGCGTCCTGTTGTCCAGCCAATTTTTTACCAAGGCTACCACCATGGGACCCACTCCAAGGCTGGCCAACTTGTTTATTACTCTTTTGTGTGGGATTGTGTCAAATGCCTTGCTAAAGTCTAGATAAGCCATGTCTACAGCCCCTCCTGAGCTACAAATTTGGTCGCCCAGTCAAAGAAATATACTAAATTCTTCTCACATGACCTTCCCACTGTGAATCCATGCTGCCTTGGATCCTGTGTCCCACTATCCTCTAGAAACTCAACAATTATTTGCATGAGAAGAAATGCCATCTGTGATTCAATCATTTTCCCAAACCCTGAGGGCAAACTAACAGGTCTGTAGTTTCCTGCCTCTGTCTTGCTCCCTCTTTTGTGAAGTGGAATTACTTCTGCCCTCCTCCAGTCCTCAAGTACCACCCCATCCTGCCATGATTTGTTAAAGAGTGTAGTCAGTGGTGTCACTAGTTCTCCCCTTAGTTATTTTAGAATTGTAGGTGGATCTGGTCAGGCCCCTTTGTCCATCTTCAGTTTTAATTGTTCTTTGAGAACCCTTTCTTGTGAAAATGGACTGGTATCATCTCCACCCCCATCCTGAGTGTTTCTATTATTTTGTTTAGGTACCTCACCTTCCTCTTCTTTTGTGAATACTGAGCAGAAGTATTTGTTCAGTATCCCTTCTTTTTCACTGTCACCCTCTTCCCACCCACCCTCCCTTTATTAAGCCTCAGTATCCCACCCTGGGTCTTTCTTCACTCTCTAACATAGCTATAATAGGTTTTATCCCCTTCTTAACAGAGTTGGCTATCTGTTCCACAGTTTATGCATTTGCTATTCTGATATAGTTGTGTCTTGCTCCTTCTGTGTTTCCTTTACTTTTCTGAATGCTATCTGTTTCATCTTAACCTTCCCTGCCACCACTGTTGAGAACCACAGTGGCTTTTTCCTCTCTTTGCTTTTGTTGATTTGCTTTTCAAAATGTTTGTTGCTGTTGTGATGGCAGTTTAGATTTTTCACAATTGTTCTTCCACCCCTCCATCTTGAGTGTTTGTTAATGCTTTTCTAAGGTGTCACAGAGTGCTCTGTGAAGGATTGTTTCTCCCCATCCCTTGGTAGCTGTAAGTGCTTTTTATGGCTACTACCTGAAAGCCTTGTGTGATAGCATGTACTGATGCATAGTCAGGCTGTATGCTCAGCAGTTTTATTTTGTTAGTAATATAAAAAGAGAAGGGCAACTCCTTTTTGTTCTTTAAGTGTGTAAAATGAATAAAGAATGTCAGGACTGTTGAATCCCCTAGACGTCCTGTTCCCTTTGCATAAATTGTATGTTTAAAGTTGGTTGGGCACCTTGTAAAATAAGCGTTTTGATTTCCCCAGACAAAATGAAAGGTTTTGAGTCATTTATACTCTGCAGGCTATTCCTTGTCAAAATACCTGGAGGTTAGCTCCGTGTTACAAGTTTGCAGGGCACTGCAGAAGAAATGCTCTGTTTCTGTCCTTGCATGTTTCAGAGTTTAAAATAATAAGTGAGAACCTGGGGGCTCAATGGCTTGTTCCACGAATTGCCCAAATTAAAGAAAACTCCTTCACGCCAGTACGAGCATGAGCCCCAGTAAGCTTCTAAGCCTCCTTGAACGAGCGCACTGTTATGAGGGTATTTAAATGTATTTAAATGTCTAAAGAACCTTGTTTTGTTCTGTGGGGTTTTCTGTGGGCTTAATGTCACCTTTTGGGTTTTAATTAACAATATGTTGGGAACCTTTTAATTCCCTTCCGTATTCCCCATAAAGCTGTTTAAACTAAGTGGCTTTCTTTATTGAGTTAGGTTACAGAGTTTCTATGTGACGATGCAAACGAGAGCTTTGGTAATTAATTATCTGCTCGATAGTGCGCACTATCGTGAAGGCATTTAGCCTTGTAGATATATTTAGAATACAGTTTTCTCAACATAGTTAAGAGAATTAAGTAGTACATACCCCATGACTGAATGTGGGTATTTGTAGGAAGATTTTGGGTATCCGATTGGGGTGAGGGTGTTGCTGTTTTGTGGATGGCATTTTAAAAGCCATGAATTCATTTCCTATCACTCCAGCTCTCTTCTAAGAGCTGGCCGGTGATTTGTAGTCTGCTTTTTATGCCGCAGCTAGAGTTGGGTGGTGATTACTGATGCTCAGGAGATATTATGGGGTTTCCCTGACATAAACCCAATAATAAAAATACACTTTCCTGGTCTATTTTTATGCCCTAAAGAGAAAACATCTTTGTTGTTGCAGTAAAACAACTGTAGTATTGAGATAAACAAAAGTGTTATTTTAAATTGCTGGGAGGGGTTTCAGATTATGGGAGGAGATTAGACCATATTTAAAGAGTAAACTGAGACTCACAAGTCAGATAGGATTTTGGGTCTGGAGAAGAACTCCAAGGAGCTCTGCCAGACGCTCCACCGTGCTGGACTTTGTCTAATTTTTTCATATTTTGTTATGTTGATTTGCTGTCGAACCTGTTTGCTGTAATTCATGCATCCTGCTTGGAAGAAGAAATAAATAAATTTGAACTTTAATGATTGATGATGTGTCAGACTATCACTGCTGTGCACTTGCTCACCTGCGCCCTATCACAAAAGGTACTCTCCCATTTTGTCACAGTCACCACTCCTAAAGTCCAAAACCCTTGCTTTTGTGTAGCTTGACTCTGCAGCTGTGTTTATTGTGAACCACACTGTCTGGTGGTTGTTTATTCCCAGATGTATACTCACCTCTATATCTGAGATCTTCTTGCCATCCCATTTGAGAGTACCAGGTCTAAGACTGCTCCATCCCTAGTGGGTTCAAACACTGGCCATCTGATTAGCCTGACCTCAAACACAAAATGTTTCTTAAAGATCAAAAAGGGATTAATACATTACTCAAAAAACTGTATTGCACTGTACTCACTAGGACCAGAAAGACAATTTAGACATTTCACACAGTTTATACAGTTCATAATGTAACAGAGTGGGAAACATAACTGAGGATATCCACACCTCAATGCAACACTTCCATCACCTAAAAGAAGTGGGAAGCCAAAATGAGGGCTGACTGATCTGGGAGTGCACATTACACTGTTCAAGTCAATGAAATACATGCTGTCTACTGTGCTCAGACAATAATCACCTAGCAGACATCTCAAGAAGCCCCCAGAAACAGCTGCAATTGTGATGGATCCATACCAGCTCCCTGTTGGCATGAGAGCACTACATGTAGCCACATTTACATATGAACATACAAAGAAGGAAGCAGAAAATGGACATTTGGTCTATCAAGTCAGCTCATATTGCAGGGTCTACAGCTTGAGCTAATATCACTGTCCTCACTACCCAATTTTCCCATCCTCCCTACTCATGATCCATACCTTCCCCCTATGCCTATCCTTGCCTTTCTTAAAACTGCCCACTGTCTTCAACGAGATGACCTCTTCAGGCAGCACATTCCAAGTGTCAACAACCCTCTCTATGAAGAAGTGCTTCCTGATCTCCATCTATAATTTAATAGAGTTAATGTTTCGGTGAGAATTCAAATTACAGTCCATCAGTAGCCAGCATGTAGATAGCTTGATGGCTGTATTTTACATTGAAAAATCAAGTCCATAGTTTGGCTGAGTAATAAATAATACATGAAGGGAGCATGAAGTAATAGATATGCAGTAAAAGGTTTAAAATTTCTTTATTCCTTTATTAACTGAATACTAGGACTACAAATACTTTTGAACCATAGGTTATTTTACAAAGGGTTCCACATCAGAGTGAATTAAAACAACAAAAAACAGAAGACAAAACATAATAAAACTATACAGTTCATAAAGTAGGATACAGTTGATTCATGTTACGTAATACATAGCTGGGTTAATACACAGACAGAAGTTAACAACATGAGGCAACAACAGTAGGTACCCTTGGTTCAGGAGGCAATAACAACAGATTAACAAGAGTCATATCCTAAAAGATGCACAACAAGGAGGGAGTTTGAGGAACAAAATTGCATAGGGGTTAGGTGAATGCACGGTGTTCAGTGTGAAAGAGAAAGGATGGAGAAAATCTGTCAGAACTAAGACATTGTCATAAACAGCATTCAAATGGGTACAATGCGGGGTGGGGAGATGGGAGAGGGGGTGAAGTAAGGGAGAGGTGATGAGACAAGAAGGGAAGGGAAAGGAATCAGTTGGTAGTAGTCGGGGAGAGGAGGTGAGGAGTGACAGTGGGAGAGAGAGAGAGGACAAGGGGCAAAGGAAGGGAAGAAGGTGATATATGGCCAGTAGAAAGGAAGAAGGGGAAAAGAGGGAGGGAGAAGAGTAACGGAGAGGGTGGAAATGGAGGAGGATGACAGGTGAAAGGAGGGGAGATGGAGGTAAAGTGGGTTAGGGCCTAGGTTGAGGGAAAATTGTCCATTTCAGCCATGCAATTTGATTTCAATTTTTGCCTCTTGGATCGTGGGTATAATTAAACAATATGAGCTGCACCAGTTAAATGTGGGCAACGTTTGTCAGAAACAAGCTCAAGAAAAAATGTTATGTGTTGTGTCACACAAATTGTTGTTGATTGGTATTGCATCCCCTGGGCTCACTAAGTACCAAAAAAATATCAAAAACATATATGAAATTGGTGCAGATGTAATCAAAATGACATAAACAGTGCATTTATTGTATTATAATAAAATGATATATGTGTATCCCAAACAAAAAATGAGTGATAAAGCATTGAAATTCTTAGATTTGAGCACTAAGACTTAATTTTGCAAACTGCCAGAGGCAGAGACGAGAAGCACTAAGTGAGCCATGGGATGTAATACCAGTCAGCAACAAATTGTGTGACACAACACATTATGTTTTTATTTTGTTTCTGACAAACGCTGCCCACATTTAACCGGTGCAGCTCATATTTGTTAATTATACCCAGGATACAATGAGGCAAAAATCGAACTCATATTGCATGCCTGACATGGACAATTGCAGCCATCAACAAGTGGATTACACAGCAATGGGCATGATTACTCTTCTCATTTTTTTTAGATAGTAGAGGAATAAATAAAGACATAAAAGTGCAAAAAAAAATTAAAAATAAATAAAAAGCACAGTATGTTGTACCAGAGTGGTATTGCATTATGGGTTCATTTGTCACTGGCAGCTTCCCAAACTATTAGAACTACACATGTGACACTGTAGAATGGGGTAATATGTGGCTTTGTCTGTTCAATTAGTAAAATGTGGTGCTAAACAGAGTCTGTTTCAATCAGCATGGAGTAGGCCTTCAGTTATGGCCATCGTCATCGAAAATGAATAAACAATCATTGACAATGTAGTTGGATAGTCTCACACCAACTGATAAAATACATGCCAAAAAGTAACTGTGTCTGTGAATGATTAAGCTACTTCAGAATTTATAAAATCTGGTGTACCTGTTGGTATTGTGTACAACCTAAAATCCTGCTACAGAGATTCAGATGATTCTAATAAAATAATGAAGTGGGAACAGGCTATAATGTGTAGCATTCTAAATATGTATGCAAAGATGACCTGTTTGTAGGGTGCACCATGCCCACCAGCATCTGTAAATAAAATACCTTGCTTTTGCTGCAAGTACCAATGGATAATAAATTAGTAAGCTGTGTTCCATACCGTTCCGTTGGGACCTAACAGAATGGAGATAAAAAAGCTGTCCAGCAGCAGCCACATGTAGTCTGACCCAGGACTGATATGCTGCAATACTTGTGAGACTATGGGTGTGGGAAACAACTGGTGCATATTTTTTTGGGGGTTGCAACAGTACAAGACCCTGAGCAATAAGTGCAGAATGATACAGCTGACATCAATAAAAATAAGAATTTTGTAAAAACACACCAGAAGGAGTGACACAGTATGGATACTGAAGAAATGAATGGTGTTTTGTATCTGTATAGACATAGCAGTACCAAAAGCTCAAAAAATAACTATAGATGAATCTTGGAGAACTTACAATATTGTGTTATTCATTCTAATTTTTTTTTATGGAAATCAGTCATATTGCTGTCTGCTCTATCATCGTATGCCTCCTAGTCAAATTTGTGTATTAGTGGTGCAACCACCCAAAAGAGAAAATAATATTAACCCAAGATGTTTCCACACAACCAAATGCTACAAGTGTTGATGTTTACCATACTGAGAATTTGTACCAATTTCCGAATAAGAATTTAGTGAAAAAAAAACACAATTACAGGAATAACACAATATTTATTAAACACCTTTAGGGAATATTGTCATATGGCAATAGGTTTGGCAATCATTACCATGTGCAGCAAAACAAATGAACATACAATCAGCAAACATACAATCTTGTGTTATTGCTTCAAGTATCTTTGTAAAATTCTGAACTCATTAGGCTGTGGGCTGTAACTTTGTGTGCATATTAGTCAGAGTCTTGGCAAAGTGAAGTACTCAACCAAATAATGTCCCCAAGATGTTATAAACATACGTGATGACAAAAGTGTTGCAATTGACTAATGGCAGAATGTGAGATACATCAACTGGATTTTTATTTTTAGGGGGGCATCAGCACAACAAACAGCAGGGTCTCTAAACAAGGTACTGGAACTGCAGATTAGAGGGGGTTAAATTGGCAAATGTAGTGATGTAATTGTGCAGATTTTTTGTTTCCAGTACCAGCTTCAGTATTCCCACAAGCCCTTTGCCAGCTGTGCTTGCTCTCTTGGCACAGTTTACCTTTTCCAACCCAAGAAACGTTTCTCTGCAAGGAAATTACAAAGTTCCAATGTTGTAAAAACACACAAGAAGGAGTCACACAATAATTGCTAGTCATGAAGAGTGAATTAATGAAACTACCAAGCACTTGGTATGTGCGTAAAAGCTAGTAGTGTGGGAAAAAATAATTTAGAGGGATCAAGAAAAACTCGCAATATTGTGTTATGCCTTCACGTTTGTTTTAACAAAAACCCAACTCAGTTGAAGCCAGATCTGACTAACAGTAATGCTTCACTCCAAAAAATAATACATCAGAGACATTGCACACAACCATAGTGCACACAATATTGCTAGTTACTACAGGAAAAATAGATAAAGCAGCAACTGGATGGCAATACTGTAAGAAAGACATTGACCAGGGAATGGAAAGCGAGTTGCCTATCTCAAGGACAAAGATATAGATAAGCTAGGGAAAAAAGCCTATTGATGGTGTTCTGTTAAAGTTTGTAGTCCTTTGCTTAGACTAGCTAATCACAGAAAGAAACCACAGATG
This sequence comes from Neoceratodus forsteri, assembly GCA_016271365.2. NCBI lineage: Eukaryota > Metazoa > Chordata > Ceratodontiformes > Ceratodontidae > Neoceratodus > Neoceratodus forsteri. The sequence continues at coordinate 1,167,931,107 of CM057450.1, read as the reverse complement.
CAGTTACAAGTTAAGTTAAAGCACTTGTGCTGATGAAAAAAAAAACACCCTCCACTAAGTCAGCGGCAGGCTCCAGACACCTCATGCAGAAGTTGTTACTGGTACTTGCTTTCCCAAAACAATGATGCTCTCTGGTGTAACATTCTGTGTCAGTCTATTGCAGTGTAGTTGTTCCCTATACATAAAATGTGCCCATGGTGATAAAAAAATAATGACACATGTGTTGCTACTTTGTACACTCAAAACACAAGATGCTGCACCTGTAAGTGTAATGAAATAATAGTCTTGCGATCTTTACATTACAAATAACAATTCATAGCTCACACACTGCATGTCAGCAGCATGAAAAACAAAACTTTCAATTGGCATCCACGACAAAACCATGTAGGATAACTTATAGAGAACTCTATTTCCTTCTGATGGCATGGAGCAAAACAACAACATATTAGATCTGCAGCATAATTACTTGCACTCCAGCATGCATCCACAGTTCTGCCAACAGAATTATGTGAACAACCTAGTACAGACATTTCATTTTTCCACCTACTTTTAATAGCTATTACAACTCAGGCTAAATGGGATGTTGTGCAGGTGCAAACAAAACGATGAACCCTCTGGCTCCACTATGCCGCTAGTTCACGACACAACTGGCAGAAGTTATCAGCAGTATATGCTGCCCCTAAAAAAAGTAAAAACAAAGAAACAAACTCAATAAATAAAGAAATAAAAATCCAAAAGGAGATTGATGAGCTAAGACTGAGTGCCGTGCCATATTTTGCAGCTGCAGTGCTACGTGGTACGGCCATAGTATGATCTTGAGGTCTGCACATAGAGACTCTGAAATAGGTTGTATTGTGAACGAAAATCAAACAGGGCTACTGGCATGCACTTGGCATCCTCTGCATTTCTTTATGGACGAGGCTATACTGTAGTTATAAGGATCATAAACAATGTTTCCATCAGTTGAAGGGATTTCAAGTCTCAGGCAAACCTGTGGATAACAATGAAAGCGCAGATGACACTGTATCATAATAGAAATACAGAATGTGTGCTGTGGTCCATGCTAGTAAAATGGAACAACACAGACCACAATTAATTTTTGCACATGTATCAGAGCTCCTTCTTTTTTTACAGCCCTGAATTTAAAGCAATTTTTGACACCGAAATCTGGCCAATGGAAAAGCATGTACACAAATGCTCGCAGTCTGGGAAACAAGATCCCAGACCTGCAGGCAATAATGATAGAGGCTAAACTAGACATAGTAGCCATTAGCGAGACATGGTTTACCAATAACCACACTTGGGAGACTTCAATACCTAGCTATGTACTGTTCAGAAGAGACCGAGGTGCAAAAAGGGGGGGGTGGAGTGGCCCTTTATATCAATGAAAATATCAAAGCTACAGTAATTCAGAATACACATAAGGAACCAGAAGAACTGTGGGTCACCCAGGAAACAGGAAATGGGACAACCATGCAAACTGGGGTTGTGTACAGGCCTCCAGACCAGAGGGAGGACATAGACATGTTACTGTTAGAAGATATACAAAATATGACAGCTAAAGATGAGGTTGTGATAATGGGAAACCTCAACGTGCCAGATACAGATTGATCAATACCAGCAGGGACATCTGCCAGAATTAGACACATGGTGGATTCCCTGCAGGGGGAGGGCCTCAAACAACTGGTACAACAACCCACAAGAGACAGGGCTATCCTAGATCTAGTACTGACTAACAGGGAAAGGATCACAGATCTCCAGGTAGAAGGTCACCTGGGTGCCAATGACCATCACATGGTATGGTTCAATTTGGTCACTAGAACAAAATCATCCCATTCCAAGGCAAAAATATGGGACTTCAGAGAAGCTGACTTTGATAAGATGGCCAACAGAGTTAAGCTAGCTCTGGAAAAAAGAAATACAGGTGAGGGGGTACAGGCAAAGTGGGCAAGCATTAAAGATGCAATGCTTGAAGCAATATCCCATTGTGTTAGTGAGAAAAGGAAGTGCAAAGAAAGAAGGAAACCACTTTGGTTCTCAAAACAGTAGCAGAAAGGTCAAAGCCAAGGCTGGCCTTCAGGAAATATAAGGAACACAGCAGGATGAAGATAGGAGGCATACCAAACTTTCCTAAGGGAAGCAGGGAAGGCAGTAAGGCAGGCAAGGCCCAAACCGAGGAAACACTAGCATGAACAGTAAAAGAAGGTGACAAGACTTTCTATAGATACATTAATGAAAGGAGAAAGTCCAGAGGGGGGTATTGCTAAGATCAAAGGGGATAAGGGGGCGTGTGAGGAGGAGGACCATGTAAAAGCATCTATTCTAAATAGATACTTCTGCTCAGTATTTACTGTAGAGAAGGTAGGGCAGGGCCCACAGCTCAGCATCATGGACACAGAGGGGAGAGAGGTATGTACTGGTCCCTTCACGAAAGAAAGGGTCCTACAAGAGCTCGATAAGCTCAGAGTGGACAAGGCAATGGGACCTGATGGCACACATCCCAGGGTACTAAAGAAGCTAAGGGTGGAACTAGCAAAGCCATTATCAGAACTGTTTAGTGAGTCTCTGAGCACAGGAGAGGTCCCAGAAGACTGGAGAAGGGCTTATGTGATCCCGCTCCACTAAGGTGGTAGCAGGGAGGAGGCAGGGAACTACAGACCAATCAGTCTTACCTCAGTAGTAGGCAATATTATAGAGACACTCCTTAAGGAAAGGATAGTGCAACACCTGGAATCCATAGGAGCACAGGATCCAAGACAGCGTGGGTTTACAAAAGGAACGTCCTGTCAAACTAATGTCATAGATTTCTTTGACTGGGTAACTAGAGTGGTGGACCAAGGGGGAGCAGCTGATGTTGCCTACCTTGACTTCAGCAAAGCTTTCGATACTGTTCCACATAGAAGATTGATTAATAAGCTGGGTAGGCTCAGGCTGGGTCAGACATTGGTCAACTGGGTGGCAAACTGGTTGATGGGCAGAAAACAGAGAGTGGTGGTAAATGGTATACAGTCAGAAGAGATGCAAGTTACAAGTGGTGTACCTCAGGGATCAGTCCTGGGACCAGTCCTCTTCAATATCTTCATCAGTGACATTGCAGATGGACTGGATGGTAAGGTTTGTCTGTTTGCAGATGACACCAAGATCTGCAACTGAGTAGATGATCCAGATGGGGTGGGCAGAATGAGAAGGGATCTGGATAAACTAGCAAAATGGTCAGAAGAGTGGCAACTGGGGTTTAATGCAAAGAAGTGCAAGATCATGCACATAGGGAAGAGAAACCCTGAAGCCACCTATAGGCTGGGAGGGGAGTTGCTGGCAGTACAATTGAAGAAAGAGACTTGGGCGTCATCATCACCGATGACCTTAAACCATCCAAGCAGATCACTAAAGCAGTAGGTAAGGCTAGAGGGATGTTGGGGTGTATTAGTAGGGGTATCACAAGTTGGAAGAGGGAGGTAATAATCTCTCTTTACAAGACACTGGTTAGGCCCCATCTGGAGTACTGTGTGCAGTAATGGAGACCACACCTTCACAAGGACATTAACCAAATTGAGGCAGTCCAGAGAAGGGCAACCAAAATGGTGCAGGGACTGCATCAGAAAACATATGAGGACAGATTAACTGAGCTCAATATGTATACCCTAGAGCAAAGGAGGGAGAGAGGTGATATGATTGAAATATTCAAACACCTTAAGGGCATTAACAAGGTGAAAGAGTCTAACATGATTCAATATAAGAAAATAGCAGGACAAGAGGACACAGCATGAGATTAGAGGGAGGTCGATTAAGGTGTAATGTGAGGAAGTTCTTTTTCACAGAAAGGGTGGTGGATGCATGGAATGGACTACCTCAGGAAGTGGTGGATATGAATACAATGTAGGGCTTCAAACAGGCATGGGATAGGCATAAGGGAGCACTACAGATGAGTATGAACAAATAGGCCATTGACAGAGCAAAGGCCAATGGCACATTCATAAGGTAGAAAAAGAAATGGGCAGACTGGATTGGCTTTGCAGTCCTTATCTGCCGTCAGCTTCAATGTTTCTATGTTAAAAAGCTCAACTAGATTAAACACAGAGTTGCCAATGGCTGAGTATGCAGAACATGCACTGCGGTCCATGCTAGTAAAATGGAACAGCACAGACCGCAATTAATTTTTGTGTATTTTTATAGAACTCCCTCCTCTTTGTACAGCCCACAGTTTAAAGCAATTTTGCCTTAAACAGCACAACTAGATTCAACACAGAGTTGCTGATGACTGAGTATGCAGAAACTCACCTCAAACACTGTCACAGGGAACTGTAGGTGCATGGTTCAGTGTCAGCAGCTTAAGTGTGGTGGCAATGCACAAGCACAGGTATCAGGTATATGCATGCAGATGCACAGTTAGAGCACGACTGAGTGACAAAAGAATGTTAGGGGTTCAGCGGCTGTTGCAAGGGCTAATTGTCAGACTGTGTGGAAAGCAGAAAAAGGTTTAAAGTGAGAAAATCGCTGAGAGAAATAAAACAACGGGAACAGAAATGGCAAGTCAGATGCATACAAGATATGAAAATTTTACTAAATGTGGATGTAGAGAGGGTGCCCAAAATAGACAATAAAACACTGACAGTGCCCCTTTAAAAGACCAGTCTTTTAAAACAGAGGAGACAGCTAGCTTCTCTAAGTCTCAAACAATAAAAATGGGATCTGCCTTGGCTAGGAAAAGTGGAGGGGAACAGGTAATGAAAATATGTTGTTTACATCAGTTTGGAATCTCCACCCTTTTTTTTCTAAAAACACATGTTAATGTCCAGATTTTCTTATTTCTCTTGCAGTACTTCAAACATGAACAGCATAAAAAATTATAAAAGAAGGGATGCAATTTTTTCTCATTCTTTATCAATTAGAATGTTCAATAAACTTTTTGCAGAATACCCACCTTCATACGCTCTCAGACATGTGTTTGGCCACTTAGGCATGGGCCTGGGGCCCCTCTTTTTGGTCTTTTTCAGAGGAATCCTGGGCTTGGGCATTTGTATTGGGGGTCAGGCTATTGAGTTTCTAAGAATATATATTAATGTTTAACTAAGTTTATACTCACTGTTCAAACTTGTATTGCTCTGTATTCTACCACCTGAGTTTGTTTTGTACACCACTATTTTTTCTGTATTGTTGTATACCACTATGTCTGCTTGTAGTGTTTTCACCTATTGTAACCTCCCAGGTCAGGCCTGAAAATAGGCATTTCATATGTCTAGTGCACCCACCCAGTTACCAAAACCAAAATAAATAAGTATTAAACCCCAGGGTTTGTACTAACTCTAGATGGTTCTGGAATGAAGTTAAACTCTGCCTATTTAACATGTATGTTCCTCACTTAAAGGCAACTTGTAAAACTTTTTATAGCTTTGAAGCCTTGTGTGTATACTGCCAGACAGGTAATTTTAGAGGGAGACTTCAACTGTGGTTTATATCTTGCAGACTATGGATAGAGATGGGTGAAGTGGCCCCAATTCGCTCCGTGAAGTGATTCGAGGAGTGCAGGCGAATTCGCGAAGTGCTCCACAACGCAAAGCTGAGTACTTCGCGTTTTAATTGGAAACGCAAAGTCCATTGAAACCAATGACTTTGTGTTACTCCGCCTTCACAAACCACTACTCCACCAATTCTTATGGCGAAGTAGATTGAAAACAATGTACTTCACCTCACTTCGCCTTGTTTTTAAGCTCCAAAGGTGAATTTTGCAGTGATTCATGGCATTTCAGGCCACACGGACTCTAGATTGTTCTGCACAGCCTCAGTTCGGGGTAGTGTGTGTAGGAAGCTGTAGGAGACAGTCTTCTCTGAGAGCTCTCTGTGATTCAAGCCTTCTAAAAGCTGTTAAAAAAGCCTTTTTGAGTCATTTTGTTCACTGAAGCTTTAGTTCATCAATTGTAGGAAACCCTCCTGTGCTCATCGAACGTTTATTGTTTGTGTATGGATTTTGAATGTTAATGTACAACATTCAGTCTGTGTACTGAGAGACAGAGGAAGTGTGTTTTGAGGGAGGGGCGCATCTATGATGTAGGTAGATTAACTTGGAAAAAAAGACAGTTCTTTCTGTTTTGGTGATATTTGTCTTGTATAACTGTGTTAATGTACACATAGTAATATTTTAAATAATTCTTGCCATTTTTTTGCTAATTGTTGTGGTGCAGCAGTGCATAATTTTAGTTTGTTTAAAATATGTGGTTACATTCCTGAAGTTTTCAATTTTCTATGCATTACTTAGTGTGTGTGTGAGTAAGTGTGTGATGCGTGTCATCAAATCAGACACCTTTTATTGTGACACATAGTAATTTCAGCAATGTGAACCTGCTATCCACTGCATCTGTGTGATTTTTTAACTTCTTTGTGGTATCTTTACTGGTACTAGTACTAGTGACTGATACAGCAGCAGTGCAGTACACTGCCCCCGTGGCCGCCCCAACTGGTAAAGGCTTGCGTTATTCTGCCTTCCCCAAACCACTTCTCCACCAATTTTAAGTGAAGTACATTGAAATCAATGTAATTCACCTCACTTCACCCTGTAATTGAGCTCCAAATTAAATTCTGCAGTGATTCATGGGATTGCAGGTCACATGGGCATTAGATTGTTCTGCACAGCCTCAGTTCTGGCCTGGGTAGTGGTAGCTGGAGACAGTTTGCTCTCAGAGCTCTGTGATTCAAAACCTCTAAAATCTGTTTAAAATACATTTTTGAGTCATTTTCTTTGCTCAAAATTTAGTACATCGATTGTAGGAAACCCTTCTGTGCTCATATCATCGAGTGTTTATTATTGTTTGTGGATTTTGAATGTTAATTTAGAACAATCAGTCTGTGTACTGTGAAGTGTGCTTTGGGGAGGGGCGTATTTGTGGTGTAGGTAGATTAACTGGAAGAAAAAGGCAGTCTTTCTGTTTTGGTTATATTTTTCTTGTGTGACTGTGTTAATGTACACACAGTAATATTTTTAGTAATTCTTGACTTTGATTGCTGATTGTTGTGGTGCAGCACTGTATAATTTGTTTAAAACATTTGGTTATATTATTGAAGGTTTTCAATTTGCTACGCATTACTTGTAGTGTGTGTGTAAGTGTGTGTGCGATGCATGCCATTAAATCAGACACCTTTTATTGTGACAAAGAGTAATTGCAGCAGTGTGAAGCTGCTATCCATTGCACCTTCATGATTTTGTTGTACTGCTTTGTGGTATATTTACTGATAGTGGATTGTTACTGCCATGCACTAATCCCCCAACCGGCAAAATGTATTCATTTCCAGATTTGGATTTGTGATTGTGTGCACTAGTTAGGTGTTGTTGTGCCTTTTTGTATGCATCCCTTGAGTGCGCAGAGCAATCATAATCTGTCTGTGCATTTGCAGTGCACCATTAATTCTGGGAGACTACATTTCTTGCTACGCTTTCATTTCACTTCATCAGCACTGGACACAAGACAGTAGCATTTCATCAGCACTGAGGAATTTTCTGGACACAAGACAATAGCATTTTGGGGATGCACATTAATTCTGGTGACTCTATGTGTGACCACTGCGTGCATGACTAAATGCACCTTTAATTCTGGGAGACTTTGCATTTCTTGTTATGCTCTCATTTCACTTCATCAGCACTGGGGAGTTTTCTGGACACAAGACAGTAGCACTTTGGGGATGAACATTAATTCTGATGACTGTGTGGGTGGGGTGCTGCCAATATTGCTGTCACTCCACCTTACTTTGTATTGAAAGCAGAATGACAACGCGAAGTAATAATAGCAAGGGCGAAGTGAGCCTTTTCTGTGGAGTACTCCGCGTAGTAAAGTGCCAATGCGAAGTGGCCACTTTGCGTTCACTTCACAGGTGGATTTTAAATTCGCTGCATCTCTAACTATGGAACAAAAAATCAGAAAGTTCACTGTGACTAAAGAGTCTGGCTTAGTAGAAGTCTTCTGGTTCCTGCATACGGGAGGTGGGCATACCTGTTTCAGGGGGTCTTTATTTATAAAAAAAGGATTTCATTTTTATGTTTTCTTGTGTGCACGGTGTAAAGTAAACATCTTGTTATATGAATAGCATTTCAGAAGTGTGTCACTGTCAGTTCAATGAAGTTCAAGCTGCACTGGGCTCAGTAATGGTAGCCCAATGATCAGCCAGCCTGGTTGTGACATGTTTTTCTTTTTGTGGGGCAGAAACTCTGTGAAGTTAAAAGAAGCCAGCTGCTCCATCCGCAGAGTGACTTATACCTTCTATTTGCATAAACCATCCCCATTTAGAGTCTTGTTACAGCTCTCACCCCCCCAGAATGGAGAGAGAGTTAACCTCCTCCATCCCATTTCTTTCCCTGCTGCCAATACCCCCCAATCCTCTTCCCAGCACAACACACACACACACACACACACACACACACACACACACACACACACACACACACACACACACACACACACACAACTTCTTATCCTCCCTCATTTGCACTCTCCAACATTGTGGCTTGAAACAAAAGAAAACAAAACACAACATCTCAGCCATAACTGACTGAAAGCAAATAAGCAACAGACAGAATACATATTTAAAACATGCCCACAGTCTTCCAGTCACTGATGCAGCTGCCCCTGCACCCTGAATGGAGAGAGAGTGAGCCTCCTACTACCTAGTTAGATCTGAGGGATGATAATGGTCGGAGCAGAACCCACCACAGATGGTGTGATGACTGGAGATTTAGGGCTGGATTCTCAAAGCTCTTAGATTGACACAATGTACCTGTGTCAAACATAAATGACACATCACAAAATGTCACATGAGCTATTCTCAAAAGCAGCCTGTGTCAAACACAGGCAGCATGCTCCAAAGGGGGCTCACACCAGCCTTGCACCACAAAATGGGCTGTGGCATGGTGCTTGCAGCAGATGCAGGCTGCCATATCCCCTCAGTTGGTTTTCTCAAAACTCTCCCAGAGGGCAATGGTCTAAGTACTGTTAGACCAGCCCTTAGCTGATCAACAGTACTTAGAAATCCTCTGGGAGGGTGTGTCAATGTGCCACACCCCAAAGCCCTGATCTCCCATTATAATAATTACTAATATCCCTGGTAGTCTAGTGCCCCCCCAAGCGCTGATCTTTCATTATTATAATTACTAATATCCCTGCTAGTCTAGCAGCCCTGTATGACCAGATCTCCCATTATAATAATGAATAATATCCCTGGTGGTTTAGTGGTCTCCCCAAAGCCCTGATCTACCATTATAATATTTATTAATATGTATAATACAATAGCTATATTCACTGGTGGGTCTAGCAGATCACCCCAGCCATGCTCTGCTGTTAAAAGAACTTCTAAAATTCCTGGTGGTCTAGTGAACCCTCACCCAACAGTGCCCTACCATCCCACTACCCCAACCCATAACTGAGATGGCAACTGGCACAGCCCACCGCTCACCAGCATAGCCAGCTGCCAATTGAGCTTTGAATGAGTGCATACTATATACAGTACAAACTCAGTGATTGACTGCAGCTGTCAATCATTGAGCATGTATTGTATACAGTACAAGATCATTCAGAGCTCAATCGGTAACTAACGTGGTGGTGGCCAGTGTGTAGAAATCGACAGCTTGGTTACAGGTTGGTGTGGAGCTTGGTGGTAGGGCACTGTGGGGTGGGAGGTCCACTAGACCACCAGGTATTTTGGAAGTTCTTTCAATGGTGGATTGGGGCTGAGGCAATCCACTAGTCTACCAAGGAATATAAATATTGTATTATGCATATTACTAAATATTATAAAAGGAGACTGGGGTTTGGGGGGACCACTAGACTACCAGGGATATTATTAATTATTATAATGGGAGGTCAGGTCTTGGGGGGGCACTAGACTACCAGGGATATTATTAATTATTATAATGGGACATCGGTGCTTGGGGGGGCACTAGACTACCAGGGATATTATTATTATAATGGGACATCGGTGCTTGGGGGCGCGTTAGACTACCAGGGATATTAGTAAATATTACAATGGGAGATCAGGGCTTGGGGGGTGCTAACCTACCAGGGATATTATTAATTATGATAACAAGAGACTGGGGCTGGGGAGGGCTGCTAGACTACCAGGGACTGCTCAGGAACATTGCCGCACAGTCACCCACAGCTTGTGGCAACCTGTCTAGGTGTACCCTCTCTTTGGTGCACCACTATGGTAGCTGCAAGCCATGGGACTTTGGTGTGGGGACCCTGCCTGATAGAAAATTGGGTGCAGGGTCAGTGATACACCAGCAATTGGCACAAGCCACCTTTGGTGTGGCTTGCACTTAGTTTTTAGAATTGTGCCCTCTGTGTCTCAGCTGGTCCCTGTCAACATAGGTGGTGGCCTGGGGGGGTCAGCTAAGTAAGCCTCCCACTATCTCTACCCACTCAGATTCAAGGAATGATGGTGGTTGTAGCAGAGTCCACCACAGGTGGTGTGATGACTGGAGGTTCTATGTCCCAGCTGGTCCATGCCACCATAGGTGGCAGCTCTGAGGGGGATCAGTTGATGCCCCACTTTGAAAATCAGGGCTCAGGAAGTGCATTTTGACCCCTCATTTTAGAATAAGTGGCTTTGCTGCCTTAAGTCTGCTGAGTGCCATGGCACAAGCATTCTCAGATTTGTTTCCACATTCCAGCACCAGCAGAGCTCAGCTGATAGGCTCCAGATGCTCAGTACCCCACCTTTACTAGCACACCATTGTGCTCCTGGACCCTGCCACCAGGCATCATCATTCCCTTTTGCTGAAGTTCCCTTCCTGGCTGGGATGGCACCACTGTTATACAAAAAAATATTCCCCCCATGAAGCTTTTGTTTTGCACACCCAGTCTCATTCTGTCACCCAACCCCAAACACTGTGCTAATCAATCATCCTCCGGCTCCACTCAGCAGTCAGACAGGCAGTATCACTTTTTAAATTAGATGATGTAAAGGCACCACTTGTGGCTGGACCTATCAGTGGCTGTGTAGTTTGTTCAAAATTTGCCACTGTCAGCAACTTCTTAGTAGTAGCCAGGGATTGCTGTGCAGGGTGCGTGCCATGTGTACAAAAGTTGATTTTCAGACATTTGGCACTCAAGTTTACCAAACTAACTGCTTCTCTACTCATCTGCATGGGTGACCTGTGATCACCATTGTCAACAGTGTGGCAGACAGAAGAAAACAAGGAACTTGTGGGGTGGGTGACCTAATCTAGAGTAGAAGCATGGACAGCATGCTATTGACTGAGATAGTGGGGCTATGTTCACTTCTGACACCCCTATCCATCCTTTCTGCAATTTCTTCAGACTGAGACAGCTCGATAGGTAAGCAACAATTATTGGCTCTTAAATGAAAGTTAAATGTGGTGTGGGGGTAAAGGTAGAATTGGCAGGCTCTGGCTGGATCTGGGATAAGGTAAGGAGGGAACTATATTCTACAATGCGAGGGGGTGAGCAATTGGCAAGCTGGGCCTGGGATAAGGGAAAACAAAAATTAAGTTATTTAAAATACAGGGAATAGGCTTGTGGGATTGATAGGCTGGGCCACGGATAAGGAGAAAAAATAGATAAAAGTATATTTTAAATTTAGTGGGTTATGAGTTTGGCAAAGTGAGCCAGAGATAAGGTCAGGGAGGAAAAATAAATTGAAAAGTATGTTTTCAAGGTTGGTAGGGTGTCAGGGTAAGGTAATATATAATTAGAGATGTTATGAAATTAAATTTCACTGGCAAAATTCCTGCAAAACAGACAGTTTTGCCACACAAAATATTTTACATAATCTGGCCATTCCACAAAATGTTTTGCAGGATGTAAAGCTGCAAAATATCAACAAGAAATGCAAAATTTCACCTGCAAGTGACGAATTTTGCCATTTCACAGGTGAAATTTCACCCTCCATGGGTGAAATTTTGTAATCCATGGGCAAAATTCCACATTTTGCGTCTGTGAAAAATGTAACAAAATGGATTAATTACATGAAATATTTTGCATAACAAAATTCGGCAGTTTCACATCTTTGGACTCCTTCTGCCACCAAATTCTATGTTTCTGTGGGATGGGGGTGTCATCAAGGCACAGGTCAGGAAGCATAGGAAACCAAGATTAGTTATGAAATTCATAGGAAGCATTTTATTATTTTCAACAACAATAAAATAAAAGAAATAAAATTGTACAACATAACTTTTAGACAGGCAGTTTAGACAAAACAAACTCCTTCCTCTGAGTTTCTAATTTTTAATTTTAATCTCTCACTCTCTCTCTCTCCAACAAAAGAGTGCTCTCTTTATATATAATGTTATCACCTCACAATTATATTCTGCATCCTGATCCTGTTAAGATACCTCTTGTTTCTCACAAAATGCATCAGAACTTTATAGGTTTCTTTCCCTGCTGGTACAGCAAAATAGAACATTGTCTAGCAGAACTAATCTCCTGTTGACAACTCTACAAATGTGCTTCTGGAGGCAAAACTGCATCTCAAGGTTAACCCTCTGAGTTCAAATAGCTTTTTTGCAATCATTTCAACAATATAACTAGATACATTTTCAAATCAGAGAACCCAGTTTCACATAAAGGTCCAAATATATATATTTTTATAATCACAGATAAGCAAGGGGAGGAAAATATAGAAACAGCAAGTCAAGGAGGGAGACAGAGGGAGGGAGAGAATCATGAGATTGTCAGAGTGATCAGACAGACAGACAGACAGAAAAGAAGTAGATAGAACAGATCCTTGCTTTCAACTATTTCTGCATAACAAATAGGACAGGGTCTTCTTCAACATTGTCACATAGCCCTCTCTTTTAGAGGGAACCTGTTTTAAAAAACAGTTTTCCAAAAATGTCTTTTTTCTTCAAACATTACCGTACAACATTTACAGTTCTGTGCATATGCAGTATCTCTTTTAGTACAGCAAACAGTTAACATTAAAGTCACAAATGTTTTCAGCCTTTGGAATTTCTAATTCCTGATCCACATCTTGACAGAAAATCAGCACTGACATTCTGTTTTTCAGATTTGTTCTTTACTTCATAGGTTTGATAGGTTTGTACAGAGCTTCATGTTAGACTTAAGTCCATAGTGCCCTCTTGACATATTAATATAAGCTGTCTGCAGCCCTAAAATGAGAATCTAAATTTTCTTTTTAACTGATTTATGGTTGGGCTACCCACCACCTCTAGAGGAAGCCCATTCCATATAGGGACTACTTTCTGATTTTACCACCTACTGCTTCTCACCAATTTGCAGTGTCTGCTATTTAGCTGGAGAGGGTGAAAATGAGTATTGCAGATCAGATCCCTGCTTTCTAGCCCCAAGATGTCCCATAACTCATCATCTGACCAGGCTGTATACAGTAAGCACATGTCTCCCCGGTTCTTCTATATTTCAGGAAGAACATGTCCAGTTCTCTCAGTTTTGCCTCGTAGTTTCTATCTTTGAGATCTTCTATTGCCCTACTAGCTCTTTTCTGGATTCTCTCAATCATTTGAATTTCCCCCTTTTTGTAGGATGACCAGACCTGAGCCCCATACTCCAGGATGGGTCATACCAGGGATGAATACAGTGGGATTAATTCCTCCCTCTTTCTGCTGTCAATATGACTAAAAATACAATTTAGTGTTTTGTTTCCCTTCTGTACTATGTTTTTACAGTGTGATTTAAATGTGAGGTCCTGTGAAATTGTTATACCCAGATCTTTTCCTTCTGTAGCCATGTTGAGATTGGTATTATTTAGAGTATATGAATTTGCTAGATTGTGCTTACCCATATGCATTACCAGACATTTATTCTGATTTAGGAGTAGTTTATGTTTAATAGTCCAATACTGAATGTAGTCTAGAACCTGCTGGACTGCCATAGCATCTCCTTTTGTTTTGAATTACTGCCCCCAGTCTACAATCGTTGGCAAATTTAGTTAGCCATATTTTCTCCTAGTTGTATTGTATAGAGGTGATGTTGATATTAAATAGGCAGGGACCCAACACTGATCACTGGGGTACCCCACTTGTCACCTCATCCCAGTCCGAAAAAACTCCCCTTATACATACCCTCTGTTTCCTCTCAGTAAACTAGGATTTTACCCAGTTAACTATGTTGTGTAACCCTATTTTGTAGAGTATGTCAATCAATTCTGCATGTGGGAGTTTATCAAAGGCCTTGGAGAAGTCCAAAAAAACCACATCCGCCAAATCCCCTGTATCCAAGGCTCAGTCCACCCTATCATAAAAGTGCAACATGTTAGTCTGACAGGCTCTACCTTTTGTGAACCCATGCTGAGACCTATCCAAAAGATCTTCCTGCTCTATAAAACAAGTGATATGATCATTTAAGATACCCTCTAGTATTTTAGAAAGGATGTCTGTCAGACTAACTGGTCGGACGCTGGCAGAGTCAGATCTAGCCCCCTTTTTAAGGTTGTGGATGGAGCCTAAAGCCATTCTGTCAACTCTAGCTCTAAAATGGCTTTTTCTAGAACTTCCTATTTAGATATTTGTATGTATTCCTCCACAGCTGCAAAGTAGTGCACTCACCCTCTGATTTCTGCTATATGTTGCTCTATGTTAAAGGCATCTGAAGGGGGGAAGGGGATGCTATTGTATTGTACCTCAGAACTTCTCAGGATATTAACAAAAAAAAACTTTTTGAACTGCTGTTTCTATCATCTGTCCAGCTCAGTCTAACAGATTTGTTCTATTTCTTTCAGCAACCTAGGGGTTAACTCATTTCCTTTTGGTGTTTGTAAAAATGTAAGTCAGACTCAGTGTCACATTACAGACAATGGAATTGCAGTTTATTAGCTGCCATTCCTTTCCTTAGGACAGGTTGGAGGCAAGCACTGAAAACAGAAGACTGTTTTTTTTTTCTCATTTTATAATATGATGTACAGAGTGTGTATTTAGTTGCAGGGTCAGGGCCTTGAATAAAATAACAACATTTGTGTAACTCATTCAAGATGCCATCAGGTGGTCAGAAAAAAAGTCTGAGAGAATTTGTGTAAAAATTAATAAATAAAAAATAGCATGCACACTGACCACTGATACTGGAAGATCAGAAGGCTGTGGGTTCTATCCCCACACTAGGCATGTGGGTTAAAGAGCTTGTGTACTGCCTAAAACTAATATTACATTTTAAAAGCAGTCAACCATTACCTTTTATATTTGAGGTACTTTATATTTTCCCTTTGTTTAATTAGAAGATTGTTTACCTGGTGTTAATATGTGTGATGTGTGGAACAGCACTCTGTGTGGCAGCTGCCATAGCTAGTTATACTGCCCCCACTACATCACCAACATTGTGACCTCACTGATTGTGACATCACTGCTACTTAGGAGCAGTAATTCAGTGACTGCCAGGTCATTCACCTGTGATTTCACTGTCAGCTTGACATATAATTTTAATACCTAACAGCAAATCAGAGCCATTTTCCTGATAAAAGGCAGCCAACATATTACATTTAAATAAACAACAAAGTCACAAATAAGGAACTAGTGGCGTACAGAAAAATCTACATGGATTTATACAGGGATTTGCTGCTACCACTATAGGGAAAATACAGGAAAAAATGAGGGCTTGTTATAGGAAAATGGTTATTTGGATCTGGGAGCACTGTGATAATTGTGACTAAACAGCACTATATGGCACCAACAAGAAAATGACTTTGGTCATTTGGTAGCTCTTCACAGCCCTATCGGCTCTGGCTAGAACTTGTTATGAAGGGGAATGACTGTAGCCTCTCTCCATGAATCAACTACCTCTCTCTCATACAAAGAGGTTTGGAAGATATGGGTTAAGGGTGGGGCTAATTCAGAGCTTAGTTCCCTAATTATTTTGGGATGTATCCCATCCAGTCCAGGAGATTTATTTGTGTTGACTTTACTGAGCCTAACTTCTACAGCCTTAAGATCTGTTTGTATGAGCATACTGTCATTGCACATTCTGCTTTTTAATGGATCTGTATTAGATTTAGGGTTACACACCGACGAAGGGTATGTATTCTGAATATTAACAATTTGCTTTAATGTATCCATCCTGGTTTTTAAATGGTTTCCCCCATTTGTTTTGTTTATGTGTGATTAAAACACCTTGTAGTTGTCAATTTTTGACTGCTAGTTTCAATTCAAAGGCTGATTTTGCTTTTTTATTTGCATTTTTAATCATTTTGGTTAATTCCTTGAACCTTAACCACCTAGAATCCTGCTTCTTTACTTTTATTTTTTTAAACAGCTTGGCCCAGATATTCAAACTGCGCCCAAAATGAGCTCAACAGCAGGAGCAAGCACAAACCAATTGCGCATATGTGCAACAGGTGTGATATTCAAACGTGGAGCAGAAGAAATTGCGCAAGCAACCAATGTCTGAATATCGCACATACTGCACCATAGCGCAACCAGGAAGGAGAAGCTGAGCCGAAATGTTGCGCTATGGCACAACCAGGGCAGCCCAGCTGAGCAGTCCAGAGGTGCCATAGTGCAAGCAGAGCCCCCCCCCAGAGCAATGGAACTGCACATCCAGGGAGGCAGGCTGGGGCCCACCGCCAGCCATGCCATACATGGCCACAGGAACACACTGCAGAACCAACACCACACCTGCACACCCCAAGCACAGCATCACTGGGGTGTGATGGATGATCTACTGGCCCATGGGGACAAGCCAACAAAGCATAGCAGAGCCATGACACCCCAGCACAACCACTGGCAGGCTGAGAGTGCCACACACAGGGGGTTGACAACCACAGTGCACATCAGCCCCCCATATGCACAGCACACCCTGCACTGTCACCCCAAGACACCACCTATGTGCAGTGACTGGCACTGCAGGAAACCATGCATCCCCCCCAGCACACGTCAACACCGTGCAGCACAGAAGCCTACAAGCCAGACATACCCTGTGCACCCAGCAGTGGGTGGCAGCAGACAGCAAGACCAACAGAAAGTCACTGCCATGCTGGAGATACCTCCCCAAGCACACACACGCACACACACACACACACACACACACACAGACCCAGGACCATACCACCCCAGATGGCATGTACACCCCTGCAACTGAGCACCCATAGCCAGCTGCAAATCAGAGACCAACACATTATTCATATCAAAATAGAAATGTATATTTAGATAAACTACAGAACCATAACAATAAAAACTATTTACAAGGGGGGGACGGGTACAAGGTAGGGGTGTTCAAGGGGTAGGGATGAAAAACTTGGAGAGGGAAGGCAGGGTGGTAGGGATGGGAGAAGTGGGAAGGGTAACAAAGGCTATGGGTCAGCCGGCTGCTCATCCTCTGCCTGGTGGCGCCCCATCCTGTGCTGCCTCCTGTGAAGGCCATGGCGCTGGATTGACTGCAGGATGGCCTGGTTGTCTGCCAACAGCTGTCTGAGGCCCCGAACATCCTACCAATCCCCTGGAGAACCTCGAGGCCTAGGAAAATGGGAACACAGTCAATGGCTGTGACTGACCACAACCCTGAACACCACCCAACCTGCAAGCCATATAGCCCAATGTCCCGCACCTGTGATGGCATGCACCCACCCACAGTGAACATGCACATGGCCATCACAAACAGGCGGCACCAGCTATGTGCACCACTGCACACACACACACTGTCCATGTCCATCACAGCACAAACAAGGCTGTCAAGTGACATGGCAACGTGGTGCAATGCCAGTTACACAGCTATGTGCCCAGTGCATGCCTGGACCACCAGTGACGCATACACAGATGTGCTGTGATACTGGACAGTGATGCATGTCACCTGTGTTGTGCATACAGACATTGATACATAGACAGTGTCAGCAGATAAGGGCCTATGACCAACCCAGTCTGTCCATTTGAGCTTGTAAGTTCACTTTGTTTTCCTAGAAGTCTGTTGCCCCTTACCCCTGACCTCCAGAATTCCGTTATGTCTATCCCGTGCATTCTGAAATCCCGTGATTGTTTCAGCCCCCACCACTTCCTCTGGCAGGGTGTTCCACTTGTCCACCACCCGTTCTGTGAAGAAATTCTTTCTCATGTTTCCTCTGAATCATCCTCCCTCCAACTTCATCCCATGCCCTCTAGTCCTGGAACATCTATTTCACTTCAAAATAGTGTTTCCCTGCACCCTGTTCCTCCCTGTAAGATACTTGTATGTCTCTATCATATCCCCTCTCTCCCTCCTCTCCTCCAGGGAGTACATGTTCAGTTCCTTCAACCTTTCTCCATAAGACTTGTGATGCAAGCCATGCACCATCATTGTTGCCCTCCTCTGAACCTTCTCTGCCCACTCTACGTCCTTACGTAGGTATGGTCTCCAGAAATGTACACTGTACTCCAGGTGGAGCCTCACTAGTGTCTTGTATAGTGGAATTATGACCTCCCCTTTCCTGCATGGTTGTATTGTGCAGGGCTACTGGTCTCCCCCCCCAGCATGCAATAGCATCCATGAAGTCATGATACTAACACTGCTCAAGCAGCTGTGTCTGCCGCTGTTGCTGCTGCTGTTGTTGCTGCCACTGCTGCTGCTGTTGGGGTGCAACCCCTGCTGGCACCGGGGCCCTGGCACGGCCCTCGTCAACTTGGGCCTGCATCCTCACATCCCGGCCTGTGGGAGACATATGTTGAGACAAACATCAGTGTGACTCAAAAGCAGACTGCCCCCTGCCCCAGTGAGAGTGCCTGCCCACACAGCCATACCCATTCATCTCACAGCTGCACACACTGACACAGCCAACCGTGGCCGAGCCATCACCCATGCACAGCCACCAAACACACACACACCTCACAGAGAATACAGGTGCATAGATGGTACACCTACCTGGCCTAGGCACCATGCCCCGCCTGGCACGTGACCGCAGCCTCTCCAACATGTCTGGATCCCTCCGGCGGAGGTCACTGTACCGGTGCCGGCACTGCTCAGCAGACCGGCACCATCCAGTGACCCCACCAGGTCAGTGGCCACTTGCTGCCACACTTGTATCAGTGCAATGGTGAGGGCGTCACCACAAAGTGCCCCATAGTGGGGCTCTACTAGGGCCACCAGGTTGGCCACTTCCAGTTGGCTCCAGGACACAGCTCTCCTCCTAGCCATGGTACCAATTTTACAGCAGGCAATATGGTGCCCCGCTGCGCCGTAACCCCACGTGGAGATGTTGTGCAATAGACCACCACAGGCTCCAATCGTGCTGTTCGAACAGCGCCGTCACATCACATAGCACTGTCACCAGACAGCGCAATAGGGATGTACACATGGCAGGAGAACAGCGCCAGGGGGCAAAGGTCATACACAAGGTCATGGGCAATGACGCAAGGCTACGCACAGCGCCATCTGACGTATAGGCATCCTGCGTGACCGACCAGCTGCATACCAGTGCCACAGTGGACTACTGCGCAGTAGTGCCACAGCGCCATACAGTGGCCATTGCTGTAATGCCACTGGCACAATGGTGGCCATGGCCTGAATTGCCGATCGTGCTCAGCATGTCAGCAGCGCGGCAGACACCTGCGTAAGCTATCTGGGCATGCGCAATGCAGTGTACTACACAGTCACAGATCTGCGCCATTGGCTCAGCCGACTCATCCGTATTGCGCAAAGTGCAGATTCGCGATATTCAGCCGACACATGCAAATCATCTGATCAGCCATTCAAAGGCACAGTAGCACGATTTGCATGTCATTATAGTTGCTCCATTCCTAATTTGCATGCATTGCGCTATAAAAGTGCGACATTGGGCTGCGCTGGACAGATTTGGTTACTGCAGGTGAGAGGTGAGTTGCATGCTATGTGATGTTCTGGACAATGGTCATGGGAAAATGCTGTAGACTGCACAGTGACAGGTGTCCACTTCTCCCCATACAGATCACCATGACTGAGCAGAGCCAAGGTGAGGGTGAGGATGGTGGGCGTAGGAGGAGGTCCAACTTTACAGCAGCAGAGACAGAGGCCCTCTTCCAGGCCTACCTGGATGAGGAGCCAGTACTGAGTGGACGGAGGGGCACCCCTCAGTCCCGTGCGGCTGCATGGGAGGGGGTAGCTCGGGCCGTTAACCTGCACGGAAGCCACCAGCGCTCCATGCAGGAATGCAAGAAGAAGATGGGGACAGACCACAGGAGGTTGAAGGAGAAGGTGGCAGCCTTCAGGGCGGCACATCCTGGCACTGGCGGGGGCCCGCCAGTGGTGTTGGAGCTGACCCCGACTGAGGAGACACTGGTCACATCCATGCAGCGGAGTGCTATTGAGGGCATTCCAGTAGGTGGATTCCAGACAGGTGGAAGCCCATCACTGCATGGTATGACATGGTGGTGGTGTTGGGGGGGTTGGGGGGAAGGTTGTTCACATGCACTCACATGTACTCTCTTTCTGTTACAGATCCTGTTCGTCTTCAGGAGACGGTGGTGGTGGGTCCAGGCAGTGATGATGACCTGCTGGACATGGAGGAGGGTCCATCCACCTCCATCACCAGCCAGCAGGCACTGCAGCAGCATGCACGCTGGGCCGCCAACTCTGGTGTCGCTGATTTGGTGCGGGGGGTGCACAGCCTGTGTCTCAGCAGTCTGGCATGCAAGCATGCCAGCACGCTGTGACCATGGCTGTAGCACGTACCTGCACCATTGATGATACAAGGACTGCAATGGGCAGTGATAGGTGTGTGTCCCATGACGGACACACAGCAGGCCAGCACGTGCCCCTGGGCCTTTCTGGTTCCAACTTGTGTACCAGCATGCTGGCACAGTCCCAGGCTGTCCCTGTCAGCACCGTTGGGGCAGCACCGGTGGCTGTGCAGGTGTCTGGCACTGTTGCCAGCACAACGGTGGAATGAGTGGACCCTGGGGCACAGCGGTTGGAGGGACAGCAGCAGCAGTCACCCACCAGGTCTGGGGGTACAGTGTCAAGTGGTGGCACATGTCCGCCGCCCTTTGATCCACCCATTCCTGGTCCTGGCGAACAGCGCCCACCCTCAAGGGGTGTTGTGCATCAGGACCTTCCACACCCTGGGGAACAGGATGCCGTTGGGGCACAGTACCCATTGGAGGGAGCACACCCACCTGCTGCAGGAATCAGTACAGCTGCAGAGGCAGGTTGCAATGTCCATGGAGGCACTGTCTGTGTCCGTGGAGTGGCACAGCAGGGAGTGTGCTCTGGACCGTGCTGAGCTGGTTCGTATGTGGACGGATGTGACCGCCACCATTGACAGGCTGACCCAGGCAGTGGTCTCTGTCATGGCCGCATTGGGCACACAGTCAGGTGCCCCTGAACCGCACACCCCACACTGTTCACTCTCCACTCCCCATTCCTGGGCGTCGTGTGACACCAGGCCTGTCGATGCCGGGTTCTGCTGTGGGCATCCCGAGCACCCCTGGTGCAGGTTTGTTCGGCGTGCTGCAGACCCCTGTGCGGGCAAGGTCACATTTGCGCAGTGGGACCCCTGGTAGTGCAACAGTGCCACCCCATGTGGCCCCTGCTCAGCCTGCTAGTGCTGTTGGGTCACGGCGGGGGCTGCCCACGCATCCGCGGTAGCCGTGGGACAGTGCTACCTGACTGAGCTGTCTCCCAGTGCGGGCCCTGTCTGGTGCTGCCATGTGTGCAATGTGTGTCATGGTGGGCAGTGCACTGCTGGGTGCTCTGCGCACCACGCCGACCCACGGACCACCTGCACACCCACCCAACTGCTGTCCACAGGTGCGTGTGCATCATGATGCCTGCATTGTACTGTACACCAAGGTGCAAGGGTGCCCAGCATCTGACACACGTACTTGGACAGTACAGGTGGTGGGGGTGGTCAGTGGTGCTGTGTGTTAGCAATGTCAGTTCTGCAGTGCTGTGCATCTGCCCATGTACGCTCTGTGCCTGGTGTGTGTGTGTGTCCTTATGAGTGCTCATCCCTCCCTGATGGTGTGTTTGTATGCCTGGACCCTTCCACTCCCCTGACCGTCATGCACCCCTGGTGTGTTCCCCTGTGTGCCTGTGGTTTAGCGCATGGACAGTGTTGGTTGCACATGTCCCTTGACTTACCTGTGTTGTGCGTAGTGCTCCTCTGTGATGGTGTCCGGTGCAGCTGGGCCTGCCGGATCAGTCGGGGGTCCGCCGTCCTAGGGGGGGCTGCTTATCACCATCAACACCGGCGCCACTGGCGTCCC
This sequence comes from Neoceratodus forsteri, assembly GCA_016271365.2. NCBI lineage: Eukaryota > Metazoa > Chordata > Ceratodontiformes > Ceratodontidae > Neoceratodus > Neoceratodus forsteri. The sequence continues at coordinate 1,167,908,996 of CM057450.1, read as the reverse complement.
CATCGCTGTCCCCCTCTTCAACCTGTACGGCTATCCCATGGTCTTTGGCCATGTTGTGCAGGATGCAACAGGCCAGGAATATACCACAGGCCTTTTGGGGGCTGTACTGTAGGGCACCACGGAGGTGTCTAGGCATCGGAAGCATGCCTTGAGCATCCCAAACACCCGCTCTATGATGTTGCGTGTTGCAGCATGTGCCTCATTATAGCGTTGCTGCGCTGGGGTCATGGGGTGCCGGTATGGTGTGAGCAGCCAGGGACGGAGTGGGTATCCGCTGTCACCTCTGTGGAGATAGTGGAGATCAGTCTCATGTTCAGATCCATATTGGCCATCTCCCTGTGTGCCACTACCATGGCACCTGTGGCATTCCCACCCTTGCCCCGAGTTTGCATTCCATACATGTGTACTCACCCACTAGATGTCCTGTGGGGATGTCCCCACTCTCGAATCGATGGCACAGTGCAGACTGATACCATATGAAGGCATCATGTGCTCCACCAGGGTGTGTGGCACAGACATTGATTATGCGCCCAGTGGCATCACACACCACCTGGCAGTTGACACTAGGGAATCCCTTTCTGTTCCGATATGCGAGGCCATCGGGGCCAGGTGGCATGCGAATGGCCACATGGGTGCAGTCTATGGCCCCTAGCATGCCAGGCATACGTGCTACCCTGTGGAACTCCTGCATGTTTGCTGTACGCTCTGCCGCAGTGCTGGGGAAATGGATGTACTCCGCAGCATGTGGCACAGTGCACTGAGGAATTGGGTGAGGATGCGTGACGTGGCCAACTGTGTGATGCCTGTGGTGTCCCCTGTCGGCCTCTGGAAGGTGCCCGTGGCGAGCAGGCACATGCAGGCTGTCACCTTGGTCTCCACCGACAGAGCGTGACTCCGTCGTGAGGGTGCCTGCATCACATCACTGCACAGCTCACAGAGCCATCTCAGTATTGCCCTGTTCAGGCGGTACCGGCCCACGATCTCTACATCTGTGTACAGCTCAAAGCTGATGCGGCACGTACCGCCTGTCGGGGATACCACCGACGGCCCTTCCACGCCACGTCCTCCTGCAGCATGCATTCTCACCCCTCATTACAGCTTCCATGTGGAAACTGGCACTGTCCATCTCCTGGCTTCTGACCCCGGCTGGTGTTGCTGTGTTACCCCCGCTGTCCTCACTGCTACTTCCACTGCACCGGGCACCCCCCTGGCCTCTACAGACTATGGCCCATGCTTTCCTTGCCTGCCCTTTGCTGGCTGGCTAGCTGGCTGTGTCTCTCTCTCTCTCTCTCTCCCACTTGGCAGCCTGGTAGCGTTCTTGTGCTGCTTCCTTGAGCCTTTTTATTTTGGCTCATTTCCGCTAGTGCGCAATTTCCGGCTGTGCCGCTCTTGCGCATCGCACAAGTCTTTGAATATTGCATTGCGGTCTTTATGCATGGATCCACCCCCTTCGGTTGCGCATGCCTTCATTTTCATTGCGCTGTTGCTCAGCATGTTTTCGGGGGCGCAACTGCCTCCTTCTGAATATCGCTAAATGGCGCATTTTTGGACTTGCACATGCGCAACCCTGTTGCGCATGGCACAACCCTTTTGAATATCCGGGCCCTTGTTTTTCTTTTAATAAGCCCCTTGATTTTTGGAGTCATCTAGTTAGGTGTTATTCTTTTTATACTATATTTGTTTTTATAAGATATGGTATTACAGATTTTATGGTCTAGTTTTTTACATATGAGATCCCACATGTTGTGTAATAATTTATTTTTGAATTCATCAACCCAATTCCACTCAGCCATGCTTTTTTTTAACTGCATGAAGTTGGCTCTTCCGAAGTTCAAAACTGTTGTATTTCCTGACCGCGTCACTCTTATTTCTTTAATTTCAAATTTTACAATTTCATGGTCACTATTCCCATGGAGCTGATGTATTCCCTCCAATCACAGTATTGCCCATATCAGTTAGTATTAGATCTAAAGTGGGTGTGCCTCTTGTGATTTATTTTACTTTTTGTTCTAATCCGATGTGATCAAATGTTTCAATATGAGTGTCTTCCATTTTTTTTGACCCATTCAAAGATTTCCAGTTTATACCAAGAAGGATCAGATCTCCCATAGCTAATATCCTATATGCGGGGTTCAAGTCCTGTAATTGATTTAATAGTAATAGGTTGTTTTCCTTTGATATTGCTGGTGACCTGTAAATTACTTCTGGTACAATTTTAGGTGTTTTGTGAGGGGTTATTTTTAGCCATATTTGTTCTAAGGCAGCACTGCTATTACTGATTTCTTTAGACTGAATGTTATCTTGTATGTAGATGGCCACACCTCCTCCCTTTCTATGTTATCTTGAATTTGTATAAATGTTATAACCCTCAATATTTTGGTCCCAGGCGTCTGATCTATCCCACCAGGTTTCTTTTATACCACAGATTTGTATGTCTTGGGATTTTAAGAGGAATTTGAGCTCATCCATTTTTTTTAATCAGGCTTCTTGCATTAATCAGTAAACCCTTCCAGCTTTTATTATTTGGCATATTAGAATTACCAGGTAATTTGTTCCCTTTTGTAGCAGTCACCTGCTCCCTGACCCCCCCCCCACCATTGTCAGTTTAAAATATTGGCAATACTTTCATTAAATTTTCTGGCAACAATCCTAGATCCCATTTTATTTAAACGGAGCCCATCCAGTCTAAAAACATTTTTTTCTCTGAAGGTGTCCACATTATCCAAGAAAATGTATTTATTAAGTTCACACATTTTTTTTAGCCCCCATTTATGGTATTTAATGCTTTTATTTTTATACCATTGAGACCATGTGTTGGGAGTATACCTAATATGATGATGTCTCCTTCTCTTTTTTTATTTCTGACACTATTGCCTCAAAGTCTTTAAGAATGTTCTGCACTCCCCCCTCTTACCTATATTATTGACACCTGTGTGTATTATGACAATTGGTTTAATCAGATTCCCCAAACAGACCATCTAATAACCATCTTATGTCTTCCACTTTGGCCTCAGAAGGGTACTGATGGTGGTGTGTTCATTTCTCCCTTGGCATACTGTAGAGTAAATCCTCCTTATAATTGAGTCTCCCATGATGATGACATCAATATGAACAACAGTTTTGTCTGCTTTTGTGTTTGATAAAGGTGGAGTGTTTGCTGCCTTATTTTGTGGGAGGTTTCTGTTAATACTTTGGTGCATGTTGTTTTTATTCCCTTCTAGGACAGTAACATTATTTGTTGTTGGTTTTTTGGGGACTTTGTGTTCTTAATAGGTGCATTGAGATGTTTTTCGGTTCCCTTAGCTGTTCTGTCTTCACTATCAAGGTTAATAGATAGAACGTCATCACTATTATATAGCTCCACTGGTGCACTGTTATAGATTTGACCCCCTTTCCTTCTCCTAGTATTGGCCTGGACTAAAGACCAACTTTTGATTTCTGGCTCTTGGTGTTGCATGACGGGGGTATCTCTTACTTTCCTCATGGTTTTTGGTGACTAATACCTCTGTTACTTGGGGATCTACTGTCTCCTTTGTTGTACTGTTCTAGGACCTTGGTTTCTTTCTGTATTGATAGCCTATGTTCTAGTAATTCTATTTCCTGCTGAAGGCTTGAATTAAAATACATTTATCACATATGAAATCAGGGTCAGAGTCACTATTTGTATATACCTTACATAGATTTCAACACAGCATAGTTCCCACCATACTTGTAAAGTAAACACTCTATATGATGAAGGAACAAAACTTACTCCTCTATGGCAAACTTCAGAGGTAAGTAGATGGGTGAGGGTATCTGTTTACTTACAGTAAGCTGCTGTGCATTGGTTTGGTCTGTGGGCCCTGCTCCCCTGCATCCCCAGTGGTCTGCATGCATCACTGTGCACTCACCCTGCCTGAGCTTGCTCCGATCACTTGGGTCACAGGTTTAAATCTCCTGAGAACTGGAAATGCCTGGGGTCTGCTTCCAGTGCCTCATGCCCCAAGTTGTACAATTGCGTCCTACAGAATGTGCAGATCAAGCTACCTCATGCAGTGACAGCTGTGGTAGCTGAAAGAGAAGCAGCCACCAGCTTTCTTAAAGCAAGGAGGAGATTTAATAGAGTACACTGAATTGAATTCTTAATTTGGGGGCCTGTGTAAGTACATAGAAGTCAATGTTTTTTTCTCTATTTGTGGAGTTGATTTTACTTAGTGTAACTTATTTGCCAGGGAGGAACTCTAGCTGGGAGAATATTTGCAATCAGTTGTGACTAGACCTGTTACCTAAACATGTAAAATAGGTGTCTGATAAGGTGAGGAGCTGAAGGAGGCATGAGGAGCAGTGGATTCAAAACAGGGGTTGTTTGTGGACTCTGGCTGTAGTAACTGAGAGAGAAAGCAGCCACCAGCTTCTTTAAAGCAAGGAGGTGATTTAATAAAGTACACTGAATTGAATTCTTAATTTTGGGACCTGTGTAAGTAAGTAGATGTCAATGGGGGTTTTCTCTATTTTTGGGGTTGATCTTACTTAGTGTAACTTATTTGCCAGGGAGGAACTCTAGCTGGTAGAATATTTGCAGTCAGTTGTGACTAGACCTGTTACTTAAACTCTGTGAAATAGGTGTCTGAAAGGAAGGAAGGAAGGAAGGCACCGGGGTGGTGGGTCAGAGTTGTAGCTGATTGTTTCTGGAGAGCATGGGCTTAGTCCCAATCTGTCCCCACCCCACTCACCCCGCCCCACCCACCCACCCCAAGTGCATGATTCCTTTAGATCAGGGTTCTGACATCACTTCCCAAAAAGTGCAAAGGTCACACTCCTATTCATATCCTCAACAGCACAGCACAGCACACTGAATAGGAGGTAAACACATTCATACACTTGCACACACTAAAAAACAAAAAAAAACTAATAAAAAAATGAAAGAAAAAACATCTTACACAGGACGGGAGAAAGACATGTGGGGAGTGGTGCAATGCACTGGCTGTGGAGTGGCAGTCTTCCAGGAGATGTTCTGGATGCTGTGTTGCTGCCCTATTTGCATGCACCACTCTGGTCTGAGGGGAAGAGGTTGCCAGTCTCCTTGCTGACCTGGCAGAGATTCAGGAAACCTCCTTGCCCACCCAGGAACCACCCAGGCCACCACCACTGCCTCAAAGGTTGCCAAGAAAGAGGAGCAGTGGGCTCAGAGAGAGTGAGGGTGATGGAACAGAGTTGCATCCTTCCAGTTGTGCCTCTCCACAATTCATTCACCATTCTGGTGGAGCATGGTTCCTCTATGGAGGCACCCACAGTGGAAACAATGGAGGATGCTTGGAACCTCCACGAAGGAGACCCACAGGACGGTGGCACAGGACCCCACAGGGGAAGGAAACAACTCCTGATGGGGGGCTCAATCATTAGAAGGGTAGAGCTGGGGGATGGAGAGGAGAGGTAGGTAAGGTGCCGGCCTGGTGCATTGGCTTTGAGGGACAGGAAGCAAATCCTCAGGATCATGGGAGCAGCTGCATGGTGGAGGGGAGTGGGATGTCTTTGTCCACTTAGGGACAAATGACCTGGCTGGGAATGTGATCAGAGCAGTGCAGCAGGAGTTTGTGGAGTTGGGGAGGGACCTTAGACAAGTAGCATGCATGGTAACTTTCTCAGAAGTGCTGCCTGTCTATGGAATGGGTGAGGCTAGGGTACTCTACACCAATGAAGTCAGTGACTGGTTGAGCAACTGGTGCAGAGCTCAGGGATTTAGCTTCATTGGGGACTGGGAGTCCACCTGAAGGGATACAGGCCTATACTGGTGTGATGGTCTGCATCTGTCTGGGAGGGGAACCAGGATCCTGGGTGCTAGGTTTAAATGCTTCATTGGTAAGCATTTAAACTAGCCAAGGGGGGAAGCAATAAAAGAGAAGCAGGAAAATCCCAGCCCTCCACCCCGCAAAACAGGGTAGTTAGTGAAGTAGACACAAAGGTAAAAAAGTTGATAGGGAGCAAGGCAGGGGTAAATCCAGAAAAAGACAAAGGCAGTAAAGACAGGGATGGGCCTAAAAGGGGTAAGGCCATCAAAAAATGGAGGTTGATGAGTACCAATGCCCATAGTTTGTGTAACAAGCTCCCTGAACTAGTCGCCTTGATGGAAGAGGGATGCCTGGATATCGTGGCAGTCACAGAAAACATGGTACACAGAGAACCATGGCTGGGATGTAAACATACCTGGGTACACAATCTACAGGAGGGACAGGAAGGGTAAAAGAGGAGGAGGAGGAGGAGTAGCTCTCTACATAAGGGAAGGAATCAAATCAACAGAACTTAAGGGTAAACAAGGAGGGGAGGAGGCACTGTGGGTCACCCTGGAGACAGAAAATGGCACCACAATCTGTACAGGGGTTGTTTACAAACCCCCATCTCAGGGGAGGCAGTGGACAAGGAAATGATAGAGGGAATTCTTAGAATAGCAGAAAAAGGAGAGCAATTGTTGATGGGGGACCTGAATATGCCAGATGTTAACTGGATCACCTTTACTGCAGCCACATCCATAAGCAGGGTCATTCTCGATGCCCTACAAGGATAATGCCTTAGACAGCTAGTGTTTGAACCCACTCGGGAGGGAGCAATCTTAGACCTGGTACTCTCAAACGGGGATGGAGAGAGGCTTTCAGATTTAGAAGTGGGTAGCCATCTGGGAACAAGTGACCACCAAACACTGTGGTTCATAATAAACACAGCTGTAGAGTCAAGCCATACAAAAGCAAGGGTGTTGGACTTTAGGAGGGTTGACTTTGGCAAAGTGGGAGAGTGCCTCAGAAAAGCACTAGCAAACAGGCAAGAAGGAGGGGGTGGAAGAATAATGGGGAAAAATCAAAACTGCCATCACAGAGGCAACACGCCTTTGTGTAAAGCAAATCAACAAAACAAAATGAATGAAAAAGCCACTATGTTTTCAAAAGAGGTGGCAGAGAAGGTTAAGGAGAAGAGAATAGCTTTCAGAAAATATAAGTAAGAAGGAGCAGGACAGAGAACTACATCAGTTAAAGCAGAAGGAGACAGGGAAGGCAGTCAGAATAGCAAAGGCCCAAACTGAGGAAAAGACAGCCAACTCTGTTAAGAAGTGGATGAAACCATTTATAGGTACATTAGGAAGTGAAGAAAGACAAAGGGAGGGATACTGATGCTTAATAAAGGAGAGGGAACGTGGGCAGAAAGTGACAGTGAAAAAGCAGGGATACTAAATGTATACTTCTGCTGAGTATTCACAAAAGAAGAGAAGGGGGAGGTACCTGAACCAAACAATAGAAACAATCTGGATAGGGGGGTTGATACCAGTCCAGTCACAGAAGAAACGGTTCTGAAAGAACTCTTAAACTGAAGGTGGACAAAGTAATGGGGCATGATGGGATTTACCCCAGAATTCTAAAAGAACTAAGAGAACTAGTGACACCATGGACTACACTCTTTAACAAATCAAGGGAGGATGGGGTAGTACCTGAGCACTGGAGGATGGTGGATGTGATTCCACTTCACAAAAGTGGGAGCAAGGCAGAGGTAGGAAACTACAGACCTGTTAGTGTGACCTCAGTGGTAGAGAAAATTATGGAATCACTTTTGAAGGAAAGAACTGTTAAGCACCTAAAGGCCAGTGGGGTACAGGACCCAAGACAGCATCGATTCACAGTGGAAAGTTTATGTCAGATGAATCTAATAGATTTCTTTGACTGGGTGACCAAAGTAGTAGACCAGGGAGGGGCTGTGGACGTGGCCTACCTTGATTTTAGCAAGGCATTTGACACAGTCCCACACAAAAGATTAATAAACAAGTTAGCCAGCCTTAGAGTGGATCCCAAGGTGGTAGTCTGGGTAAATAATTGGCTGGACAACAGGATGCAGAGGATAATAGTAAGTGGAGTCCACTATAAAGAAAGGGAGGTTAATAGCGGGGTACTGCAGGGTTCAGTACATGGACCAGGCCTCTTTAATGTCTTTATAAGTGACATTGTGAAGGGACTTGAAGAAAAAGTATGTCTCTTTGCAGATGACACAAAGATCTGCAACAGGGTTGATACCAAAGTGGGGTGGAAAGGATAAGAAGGGACAGGCTGCAGAAACTGAGGTTGTACCCCCTGGAGGAGTGGAGGAACAGGGGAGATAAAATTGAAACATTCAAGTATTTGAAGGGGATCAACAGATCTGGCTATGACAGGTTATTCAGGCTGAGGAAAGGTAGGGATACGAGGGGACACAGGCTGAGACTGGAGGGGACAGGTTTAAGAGGGAGATGAGGAGGCATTACTTCACACAAAGGATGGTGTTGAAATGGAATGCCCTACCAGAGGAGATGATAACATGTAAGATGGTGGGCAGTTTCAAAAGGGAATGGGACAGGACATGGGGGGACTGGATAGGTAGCGTGGAGACACGTCTGGGGGAGGAGGCGGGAGGGGGTGGGGCAGCTGCAAACTAGGGGCACTAGCTGCATACTCAAGCAGACTAAATAGACCATGAGGCCTGTTTCTGCTGGCAGATTTGTTTGTTCGTATGTATATCTCTATGGCACTCCATAGTCCTTACTCATGGGTTCCTAAAAAAGCAGTGAACTAGAGTAGGGTGGGGCAGAGCCTGTATGCTACCTGAATGACTTCTGGTGCAGCTAATTCCAGACCATGACTATTAAGTGCCTCTTGAGAGGCAGTACAGATGTGAGTCTGCATGAATTCCTGTTTGCTCTCTACACCCTCGAGGGTGGAGTTTTCAGGATGTTTCTAGGACTCATTACAGTATGAATTATTCAGGACCCTACCATCAAAGTTATTGTTATGTCTGCCTGTGTGCCCAGGATGTGTGACCTATATTATCTGGTGGAACTCTGGAATATTGGATGCTCTCATGGCAGCCCTTCCATGGCTTGCTGTCTGATGCCTTCTGTTTGGGCTGTTGCATGTAAAACAAACTCTGGTCAGAGCCAATATGGCTGTGGAGAGCTTTTAGGAGTGGCAAGAATGGTGAAAAGAATATGCAGCACTCTTGCTGTACCGGAGTCGGTCATAATACTGCAGCGATTACAGTATTGCACATGCGTGATACCCACACACATGCAGTTTGCCCTGCTTGCGCAACATGGTGGTGTTGACATAATTATGTGTAACAACCCAGTCCCCTGGGGTTACTAGGATCCCATTAGTGCTAGTCTTAGGCAGGTAGGAAAAAGCAGCTGGTGGGGAGCTCATTAGGCGCTTTCTACATAACGGCATTATTGTTTACTCAGCTAGCCTGAGAGAAGGATGATTATGTCATTTAGAACTCTCACAACAGCATAACCATTTTAGAGTCAGCTGCTCTCAGAGGCCTTAGAATGTTCATCAGTAAGTTCAAGTGTGGCAGTCAGAGTGGCAGGAGGTCTGCCACTGGGGCTGTTTCAAAGGGAGCCCTGGTACTTCTCACCCTAGTTTGATAAAATCTTCAGTTTGCCTGTAAAGTGGTGGAGACCATTTGCCTGCATAACTCTTTAGTTTCACTCCATGGAGAGTGAGAGGGGCTGCAATTCTTATGGATCCAAGGGGCAATCCCCTGAAGGTCCTGAAGTTGATAGCTGCCTTAAGGAAGAACGATGAGTAGAATTTGACAGCTACCAGAGAACGAAAGGTGCAGTTTGTTCTTTCCATGACTAGGAAGGAGGAACTAATCTGTGAGTACAGAATTTGAGACTGTTCTCTGAGGAAGTTGTCGGAGGTGTGTGTGCCCTAGGTAAGGCTAGATCACATTGGTCAGGACCCCTTTGACCACAACTGTGCCAAATTTAAAGCTAAATTTGGGAGTCTTTAGCAGTTCGAGACTGGAGACTCGTTTGGTGCAACCCTGAAGGAATGGCAGAGGCTATTCGGGGCAAAGGGTGGGAGGAATGCCATCTGGAGTTTCAGGCAGGGCTGACTGGTTCATGGATGGGCACCAGTGTTCCCTGGGCAAAGACCATGCACCAGGAGGATTTTAAAGCGTGTGGCACATTCCACAGATATACACTTTGGAAATGGAAATGTGTGGAAAATGTTTAAAGTGTGTGGCACATCCCACAGATATACACTTTGAAAGAGAGATGGAGATATTTTTGTAGAAAACAATACTGCCAAGCAAAGTGTCTTGCAAAAGAGAGTGTGCCTGTATTGCAATGACAAATCTTTGAGGGACCACCCTTGCTTTAAGTAACATCTGTAAATAAAGCCATACTGCAAAATCCCAGTTACTGCTTTAGACATTCCACTTATTGCTTCTAGTGTAAATGTTATTGGGGGCCCTCAGCAGTTAGGTCTAGCATATGCCTAGCATCCTCTCCCCTGGACCTAGTTGTAAATAAAAAGGTTCATTTTAGTATGTATCCCCACCCCCCATCCTCTAGATAATGAGCCTGGTATACACTCCAACGCTAGGAGTGGTACCATGTGTGTAGTTCTGCCAAAAGTAAATTGTATGCCATGTAGTTGGCAGTAGTTCTTTTAAAGGGGAATCCAGCTAGCCAAAGGTGACATGGGAGTTACATACATATGCATGATACTCGTGCATGCACAGTTTAAGTCAGTGCCACCATGTTGCACATGGTGGCCATCACTTCCACAGTTGCTGAAAAGAAACGTAGTGCACCAGGAAATGGGTATGTTTATGCAGCCCGCAGAGGGGAAGGGCTGCATAAACAGAATCACTGTAAGCTATGCCGGAGCACTGTGGCAGAACATCAGACAGCAGTTCGGTTACATTCTTCCACAGTGCTCTTATACAAATCTGATGAACGCATAACATCTGTGGAGCTTGGTCCACACAGCTGTAAAAATCAGACTCAGGAGGAGACTATTATTGCTCGTCATCACAGTCAATTGCTCATTCGTTTCTAAGCAGTAATTCCTGGTAAATGTGTCTTAACCATATTGATCTTAGTGCTGGTAGACTACTTCTGGTTTTCCCCTGATTGTATTAGGTGGGGGTAGGAGCAGTCTTGAAGTGGTACCTGCCGGTGGTGGCATGCTCTGAAAAAAAGTGGTGTCCATGCTCATCTGTACATTTAGTACTTGTTTTTGCTGTAATAAAACTGAACCCTTTAACACTAAAACAAGGAGTCGGTTATGGCCTCTAACCCCCCTTCCCATTTTCACTTCATTTGAGGAATGATGTGATTATGAGTTTGCATCAGATGTACAGTGGCAGCCATAGATGCATAATATTGTTAAACAGTAATCAACTGTATGTAAAAGCTTTTTTTTCTTTTTGAACGTGTGCTTTCTTAATGTTGTCAATACCACTCCACCCATGTTGTACTTTGCCTCTGGATTTCTGTGCCCAAAGTGCATTATTTTACATTTTCCTACTCAGGACAAAAAGGCATTTCAAATGAAGGTAGTCACTAATCTAAATTCTTTATAGTTTTTCCTTTAAACAGCCAACAGAAATGTGAATTTGTAAAAACAAAAATAGAAATACAGGTAATAAGAGAACCATATTTTACAAAATATAAGGAATTCAAATTAGTGACTACCCTTATTTGAAAGGTCTTTTTGTCCTGAACAACTTTCAGGCTGGCTGTTTTTGTGCACCTGGAACAGTTTAAAAGAAATTTAGATTTATTTGAAATGTGTGCACATTTGCTAAGAATTCAGCACAGTGCCTTAGGAAAAGTCTCAAAGAAAAGCAGTTTGGAGTTCTGTCTCTAATGTTCAAAATGCACAATTGGACTGAACAAGTTAAAGGGGTCAGGAATTGATTACTTTATGTGCAACTGTTCAAAATCCCTCTATTTTCATAAATTATATTCATACCTCTAAAGATTCCCTATTTAACTGTGCTTGAATAAAACTGAAGCCATCAGTTGTGTTTTGTTTTGGTTTTAGATATATAGAACTGTTATTTAATACAACAGCAGATTAGGTGCATATGGACACATGTTGATATGTGGACACTTTAGGATAACAGTATCTCAATTACAAGGGGGGTCTGTGTTAGGTTTGGGTTTTGAATGTACACATACACTAGTCACTTGTTACAGAATTGCAGATATATCATGTTTAAGACAGTATAAGTTTGACTATTCATGACTAATATGGACTTATTGTACAGAGAGTTTAAGAAAGATGTATCTGAACAGTACTTACACTGTGTAAAATTTGATTGACACCACTGTGTGAAACAGCTGGTGAATGCTTAATTTACACTAGGGCAGGTTGTCTTCTAACCTATTTTTTACTTAACACATAGATATTTTCATATGTATAAGACTTTTAACATTATTTACTATGTATTGCTTAAGCTTATTTTCCTTGTAGTTTTTAATCATTGTCATTTACTAGTGCTGTCACAGACACACACACAGATGGTTTTAAAATGAAGCTTCAGTTGGTTTATAGCTTTTCTAAGAAAGTGAACTTTCAAGTCAGTGACATTTGACCTTGGGGTAGCTTTCTTTTGATGGAACTTTTGTTGTCTTTATATGGTTAGGTTATTTTTTTGAATGCAGTTTTAACCAATGGGATCCTTAACAACTTTTTATCTTTTTTTTTTGTATGCTCTGGGTTTTGAGAAAGTATGTTCTCCTAAAACAACTGCCAGTGTTTTCTGATGAAGGATTCTGTGTAATGCAAAACCTAAAAGCACATGTGTTGTTTTGTAACAACTCTGCTGGTCCAATAAAAGGTATCAAATCATCTGTTTCTTTGGATCTTGTGTTACAAGGACCAATATGGCAACACATTATTCTGTGGCTTCACGGTTTCGGAAATGTTAGCATGAACTTATCAGTACAGTGCCCATGGTTCTGAAACCATGCCGTGACATAATCAAAACTCCAAATTCTTGGGACCATGAAAGGAACTGCACAGAATGTTGTCTATACAAAGAAAACAATACAAAACACAACTGACAGCTTCAGCTTTTATTCAGGCACAGTTAAAAAGGCAAGTGGTAATACCTAACAGGGTAGGCAGTATTGGGCAATAACAGACCACCCAGGGGCATAATGAGGCCCAAAGCAGCAGGTGGAGGACCTTAGAGCCTCTTGAAGGTCCTGTATTTCCCAATACTACTCATCTTGGAGGGTATTACTGTGCTTAGAAAATGGGCACTGAAAAAAAACATAAGTTTGATAGGTAATTGTTAATAAAAAATTGATTTATAGTAAGTTTTGTAATTAAATAGTTTCTCCGCCTGCATAGGAATGATGTTTTTTTGGGGTGGTGGTAAGGAGTTTTGTCCTATGGGAGATTTCCTATGGGAGATGCTGTAGTTACAAAAAAAGAAAGAAATGCTGTTTTCATAGAACCTGGTGAGACTCTTGTGGCTGCTTACAAGTGTAGCATGAATGTCCAGTGCTAAGGTATGGGGATGTCTTTGTTTGTATCTTGGTTACCATTAGAGAATCAGATATTACAAAAAAAGAAGGCTAGAAGACTGGCAGATGAGGCAGATGCAATGAGTGAGTATGCTGAGAGGAGCGGTACTGTCCCCAACCCCCCACCTATGTATGTGTTTGCTGTTTCCATTTTAAATTGCCAGTTGTTGCCACAGCTAGCTGGCGAGTGGACAGATGGAGGAAGTGGACACAATGAGTAGGTGATAGGAATCACTGATGGTGCTATAGTAACTGAGAGGAGCGGTACTTTAATTAAGCAATAATGCCCGATAGGGTGTGTGTCGTGCTGGGATAACGTCACGCCTCAGGTGGCTGGGCACGAGGCCACAGGCCGAGTGCATCCAACAACTGAGGCATGACGTTATCCCAAATGACACACACCCTGGAGGGCATTACTGCTATTATACAATGGCTCGTTGTTACACAGAAAAAAAAATAATTTTAAAGATGTTTTTGTGTGGAAAAATATTTTTGTTTTTTAAGAGCAGATGAAACAATCAAGCAAATGCTCAGCATGCTCAAGATGTTCAGCATGCTCATGATGTTCAGCATGCTCAAGATGTTCAGCATGCTCATGCTCATCAGTAGGTTCACAGTGAGGCTGAGACTAGACCCGTGATGTTGTACTGATTAACATCACGGGTCCAGCCCAAGACTGACCAATCAGAATCCAGGATTTTTACTTGCCATTGTATAATTATCCATAGTTTAAATAGGCATGCATTTGCAGAATGAAAAATGGAGAAAGTGTGGCTCCTCTCATGTACCATACTAGTAAATGAACTAATGGTCTCTTACAGCCTAGCTGCATTAGGTGGTTTTATACCTTCACTTTAAAAATTGCGTAGTGAGCAAGTGAGAGCTCAAGAGTAACAGACAGAGAGCACTAGATCAGCAGCCTGGGAAACCAATGAAAATACTGCCACTGTTACACACAGTGCGCTCTGTCTCACTTAGCTCAGCTGACAATTCTGCAGGTGAGTGAAGTTGTTTTATGGCACCAGGAAATGTTGTGATCTGGAGAAGGAAGCGCTGTTTGTGAGAGTGAGTGTGGTCAGTAGGCAGTTGTTCAGGCTGCATTTTTTGAAAGTTTCCCAGTCCTCGCTGCCTGCCATGACTACTGGGAGTTATTTCTGTTTTCTTTTTTTCTGTGTGTTGTTTGATGAGTTCCCGGTCATTGCTGCCTTCCATGAGGACTGGGAGTGTGAAGAGAAGCCCCTTTACAATTAATTGTGATTGGGTCCATTCTGGCCAGTGCTCTAGCCAGACTTCATAGAGACAAGCACATCAGAACTGGCACCAGGAAAGGGAGGGCCTTAACGATATCGGCAGCAGGACAGAGTGGGAGAGACAAAGTTATGCTGGCAGTGCTGACTGTTCTGGTATACCTGTTTTTATTTTTTGGTTGATGTTTGAACAAGTGAATACAGTGGTTTCAAGTAGTGGGCACTGATGGGGGGGGGAGAGAGCCACAATCCTCAGACTCCCTATCCCCATGAACTCAGGCACAGACATGAAAGATTCTTCACCCTGCCTGACCCTCTTCTGCAGTGGGCAAAGCTGATTTCTCCTACTGGCTTCCCTACTTGTGGAACAAACTTACCCCTATCAGAAACTCACCTTCTCACTCTGGCTGCAAGCAACAGCTATATCTCCTTCCTCCACCCTCATGTCACTGCCAGAACTGAGCTAAACCCACTACCTCTACTGATTTACCTTCCTACAACCCTCCTTAGCACTTACTAAGATTCATTATGTAGAGCACTTACAATTGTATTGTTTGCCTCTAGATATTCATCACATGTCATGTATTTTTGCTCTCACTGCTGTATTATATTGATTGTAATTAGCTGCTATTGTTCTGTTAACTAATTCTCTGCATTTGTTGTTTGTATTTCCACTGCTTTTTTCCCCCTGGGTCACACCTGAAATTGAGCTTCAGCTCAGTGTGCCTTTCCTGGTTACCAAATGTTTAAATAAATAAATAAATAAAGCAGACAACTTTGAATAGGAACAAGCAGTCAGGAGCATACCTGATGTAAGGTACAATGCTAGTAAATAAAAAAAAGAAAGAAAGAAGAAGTTTTGCCAGTGCAGTGTATGTGACAGTCCTTTGTGCATCCCTATTTCTGTGTGTGTGTGTGTGTGTAGAGGGGGGGTCACTCAGTCTGTCTTGCTAACTGGTAATAAAAATGGTGATAGTTTCAAATTGTGTTCCCAGTGCTTCAGCCAGTGATGAAGCAGGCTAGGCACAAGGTTATTTGGCTTGGCATGAGGCAGGTTTGGACTGGAACTTTTTATTTATTAGGTGGGCATCTATTGAAACTTAATGTACCCCTGTCAAATGGGTACCAGTCAATCAGATGCCTCCAAATAAAAAGTCCATTTTCTAAGGATCCTTTAAAGGTATAAATGTAATTTATGAAAATAGAGACATTTCAAACAGCTGCACATAAGTAATAAGTTCCTATCCACTTTAAATTAGGCATGACAAGAGATGAACAAGGTGGTCTGGTCTAGAATTTCACTTAACTGGCAGAGTGGTTTGCAAAACTGAGGCTATTTAGAAGTGCAGTAGGAGTTAAGCCAAACAAATGTAAATACTTCTAAAAGTATACAAGTTGCAGATAAAATGCCAGGATGAAAGTTGTTCAGGACAAAAAGACCTTTCAAATGAGCCTATTCCTTAAGCTGCACTAATTATATTTTTTTAAAATATGGCCATCTGATTACCTCAGTTTTCATTTTTCATAGAAGTTATGCTGAACAAATGTAATTATCTCGAAAAGTATACGTGTTACACATAAACAATCAGTATGAAAACTGTTCAGGACAAAATACCTTTCCAATGAGCCTATTCATTAAGCTGCACTAATTATATTTTGTAAACTATGGTCATCTGATTACCTGAATTTTCATTGCTCTTCACAGTTTTCATCTTGTGGATGGCTATATTTAAAAAAATCTAATCAATTCAGATTAGTGACTACCCTCATTTGAAAGATCATTTTGTCCTGAACAACTTTCATGTTGTTTGTGTATTGGTAACTAGTACATTTTCTGAGATATTTACATTTGTTTGGCATGATTCCTACTGTGTTCACTCAGAGAAAAAAAATTGAGGCTGTTTGGAAGACCATCTTTTACAAAATATAAAGAATTCAGATTAGTGACTACCCTCATGTGAAAGGCCTTTTTGTCCTGAAAAACTTTCATGCTGATTATTTTTGCACACCTTGAATAGTTTTAAAGATATTTAGATGTGTTTGGAATGTATACACATTTACTCTCAGAGAAACGCAGCTTGGAGCTCTGTGTCCATCATTCTAAACAGAAAGAAGGGAGTATTTCTTTAACTGCCATAGAGATTTGCAGTCATAGAAGGATACAATGAAATGTACTAAAAAGTGTGTTCCCCGATTATCCCATTTTTCTAGCTAAAGCAAGATGGCTGTAAGCTCCGACCACAACCATAAAAAGGAACTGATAATTCAAAGGCCATTAACTGACCCTTTGAAAGGGCGATCATTGGCACATGACCTAAATGTGAGATCTTCCAATCTGTGGAGTTGTCTGTAGGTACTTAGAGTAGCTGTACCACTACTGTCTACTGAGGCCTTGCTGAACTGTACACCAAGTAAGTGCCATATGATTATAGTTCTACCTTTGCTTGTCCATTGCATAAGTCACATCTGGACTGCAACTGAAGGAGCTCCATGGACTTCCTGCAGGGGATGCTTCCCCTGTGGACTCCTAGTGTCTGCTCTCCAGTGCAGAGTAATGTGTTGGGGTGAATCATGACAGGATCCCCAAAGGTTGCCAGTTAAGGAAGTAGTGTCACTATCTGTGTCCCACTAATACTCTAAGAGCTTTAGTGGCAATGCTATAGTGTATCTTCTGACAAGACAAAATTGTCAGAAATGCCAAATCCAACAATTTTAAAGTTTGCCAAGGCACAATATGTGCCTAACCTAAAAATGTTTGGCAGGTTTTCAAAGAACTCCCCAGGGACAGTACTGCTGGGGACCCTTTTACCCTTGAGATTAATGGTAACATGGTTAATGACCATTGCGAGATAGCTATCCTCTTCAATGGACAATCTGGGGACCTCTCCAAATACAGGGTTGTACAACACCCCTCCTCCTCATTTCTGAATGGCTTAAAAATCCCCCAGTCTGGCTCTAACCCTAAATTTTATTTTAGGATTCTGACCAAAAATGAAGTTGTTAGCTACATTGAAAATACAACCTTCTATGCTTCCTTCTATACATACCCCATATATGCAAGCACACAGTGTACAGTGACAGGGCTAACTCCCCTGTCCTCATGCAAATAGAGGCAAACAATGATGGGGATGCACTGATGTCAGTGTATCAGATACAAACCATCACCTTCCACTCCTTTAAAAGCTGCAGCACCACATAACAGTGTTAAATGTTGATAATGCAGCATTTCTGTAATGACCCAAAGATGGAGTCTCTCATGGGGGGAGCACAGTCTCAATAAATTAAATCCAACTGAGGAGGGGACACTTGGTGCCTCCACAGAAGTGTGGCTATCATATAATGTGCCTGCATAATGGACACCATGGGCCCCAGCACATACTCTTGTTCACAGTGCCTGTTGCCAAGTCCCTCAGAGGCATGATTTGGGTCACAATAGCACCTGATGCACTAAGCTTCGAATCAATTGCCCCTATGATATGGAGTGACTGGTCACCCCCAGGAAGCTATTATATATTCCCCCCAGGTAGGGATTTCTCAGACACCTCCCAAACTCACTGCATAAATATCTGGAAGTGTACAACCCACTGCTGGTTGTGCCCCCTGGAAAGAGGGGATCTAAACTCCCCTCCCATGCTTCCCAGGGGAGTCAGGTTGGTTGCAGTGTGCTCCTCACCTCTGGCCCTAAGCTTGGGCTCTGATCTTAAGTAACCCACTTATGTAATTGTATACAGTTTTTATTGGTTAACCACTGCACTGTTTCTGTTAATGACATATGTATGTATGTTAAATAAGGTCTGCTTCCCTGAGCTGAATAGTTCAGATGGATGGCATGTAGGGGGCATGTGGCAACCTCTCAACACATACAGTAACAATAGGGCAGCTATTAGTTGATGTAATGCTACTGGCTCGCTCCTGCAGGAAAGCCTTGGGTCCTTATCAGAGTTTGAATTACAGCATACCAGAATAACTCCCCACCCTCAGAAAACTGATTATGGATGATTTGGTTTGCCACACTTGGAATGTCAGGGGCCTAAATGCCCCTGTCAAGAGAAAGAAAGTGCTTTCTCCACTAAAGAGCCCAGACTACCTGAAAGAGCTCCTGGTCCCCTAATGCCCTGGGCGATCTCTCCACTCGACTGATGAGGAGTTGCTAGAAATTCCAAGGATTTGTTTAAAATCTTCTGGGGCCCATGCTTTCATGCACACAGCTCCTACCCTTTGGAATTCTCTATTCCATCAGGTACATGAGTGCCCGACTGTAGAGGGATTCAAACAGGCGCTCAAAACTATTGTATGGAGTCATGCTTTTGAGGACTAGTTTTATAATTCTGACTGCTTCAAATTTTAATTTATTTATAATATATGTCATTTTATGTTCAAGTTGTCCAATTTTATGTAAGGCACCTTGGTATCTGAAAGGTGCCATAAAAATAAAAATAAATTGAATTGAATTGAAGAATATAAGGTCCCAAGTAGGTTTCCTGCAGGAAACCAAGTTCACAAAAAATTATCATGATATCTAGTCGAAGACTGGGTGGGCCAGGAAATCCACTCGAGGGCCCCCTCCAGAAAATGTGGAGTGGTGATCCTCCTTCACAAAAGCCTCCACGGGACAGTAAATGCACAGCTTTCTGACCCCCCTAGGCACATGGCCAATGGCACTCTGCAAAACCACAACAGGCCCTTTATTGCTCTGTAACATATATGTCCAAAACCATGATGATTCTAGCTACTTCCACAGACTAGCCAGCATGATTGACTCTATGCCTCCCCCATGCCCTCTACTGATGGGTGGAGATTTTAACCTAACATTGCACCCCCTGCTAGATAGAAGAGCAACAGGAAAGGAAATCCACACAAGGGATGGAAAAGCTCAAAAACAACTAATGACAGGCCACGGTCTTATAGACACCTGGCACATGTTATATCCATGGCAGAAGGACTATACACACCACTCAGTGGTACACAAGTCCTTCAGTAGGCTGGATCTCTGGTGTTTGTCCCCTCCACTGACCCACAATGTGCAGAATTCCACTGTTCTACCCTTGACAATCTCTGACCATTCCCCTGTACAGCATTATGTGACCTGGGGCCCCAAAACCCCATCCTCCTCCAGCTGAAGACTGGATCCCATACTTCTAAGGGACCCAGATTTTGTCCCCTGGACACAGAGGGAGACCTCTGTGTTTTCAGGAAAACCCAATATCTGATACATCAGCTGGGGTGATGTGGGAGGCTTTCAAGGCCAACATGAGGGGGAAAGTAATGGGTTACACTGCTAGATGCAGAAGGGAGAGGGAGAGGCATCTCTTAAGCCTAGAAGCAGACTTAAAGGGAGCTGAAGCAGAGTTCAAGGCCCAACAATCTCCTGACCCATGCTCTCACCTGGGTAAAAATGTCTTGTGAATCAGATTCAAGATAAATGTACTAATAAACAGGAAGGCTAAAAATGCTGTTCTCGGACAGCGTCATAGGTTCTGGGAGGGGGGAGTTAAGTGAGGGAAGGTGCTGGCTTACCAGGTAAGAAAGCAACAAGTGGATAGGCATATCCCATGTTTGAAAAACATCCAAGGTGAAATGAAGACAAACCCCCAGCAGATAAATGATATAATGCAGGCATTCTACATGCAACTATACACTATACACCTCCTCCCATACCATGCCCACACCAGGGGATCAGGCCTTCCTTGAGAAACTATCTCTTCCTAAACTCACACCCCAGCAAACAGAAAGCCTAGACTTCCCCTTAACAGTTGCTGAAGTGACCAAGGCTCTCCTATCCCTACAGGTGGGTAAGTTACTTGGGGGGGGGCGATGGTTTCCGGGTGGAATTCTACCAGGCCTTTGCCCTACAGATAGTGCCACTGTTTACACAGGTCTTTATTGAGGCTGAGGGATCTGGTTCCCTCCCCATTATATTACGCAAGGCAATCAGCACCATAATACCTAAAAAGGGAAAGGACCCAAAACAGGTGTCGAGGTACAGACCCATCTCTCTCATAAATGCAGACAGCCTGATTTATACCTACTGTAGGTGCTGGCCAACAGGCTCAGCCCCTTGATGCCCCCCCAATACACCCCTCCCAGGTTGGCTTTATACCGAGTAGGTACAGTGCCAACCATATCAGGTCCCTTCTTAACCTGATGCACACAACAAGGGAAGGTCAATTACCAGTGGCTGCCATTGCAGTGGATTTTGAAAAAGTTTTAGATTCCCTGGAATGGAACTACCTTCACATGGTACTTAAGCATCTGGGTATAGGGGGAAGGTACCAGACACGGGTGCAAGCACTCTACTCAGATCCCACTGCCAGGATCACTACAAATCACCTCATATCTTCTCCCTTCCAGCTGGAAAGAGGCACTAGGCAGGGATGCTCCCTTTCCCCCTTGCTTTTTGTCCTAGCAATTGAGCCTCTAGCTGCAGCCATCCACCAACATACAGAAATCAGGGAAATAAAGGTAGGTTGTAGGGAATACCCCACGTTAATGTATGCAGATGACCATCTAATACCAGTGGCTGACTTGCTACAATCTCTAAAACCTGTTCTTTCCCTACCAGATTCCATTGCCACCCTATCAGGCCTAAAGGTAAACCAGTCTAAAACTGAAATTCTACCTCTGAACCAGAAATGTCAGACCAGCATTGCTAAGGAATACGGACTGCACTGGACAGAGGGGTTAATGTACCTGGGCATAAAAATAGTACCTCAATATGAAAAATTGTGGGATGAGAACCTCCAACCACTCCTGCATGCATGCAAGGTAGAGTTTGACAAATGGAAATTGTTAAATCTTACCCTAGTGGGGAAAATAGCAGCCATAAAAATGATTACAGACCCTACATTTTTCTATCTCCTCACCCACATCCCCCTACCCATAAATCAGGCCTGTTTTTAGAGAATAGACAAGTTAATTGGAGATTTCTTGTGGGTGGGTTAAAAACCCAGGTTCAGCAGCAACAAGCTCCCCTCACATTGAAAGCAAGGTGGCTGGAATCTCCCATGGATGGAGGGATATAAATATGCCTTCCAGGGTGCACAAACCCTACAATGGTTCAACCCCTGCTTGAACCAGTCTTCTTAATGGGTTCATATGGAACAAATCATGACTGTGGCAGCCACCCCCACCACTATCTTCTGCTCACCGGTGAGGAAACAACTCACTAACTATCCCACGGTACCTCTATCTATTAAACACTGGAATTGGGTTCACAAGAGGGTAGGTTCCACTCCTATCCCTACATCCTACACATCCCTATGGAACAACCCCTGTATCCAAATAGACAGCAAACTAATCAGTTGAACACACTGGGCTAGTAAGGGGGTGCTCCTACTACAAGATATCCTGGAACCAGGGACAGGGATGGTGTCCACTTACCAAGACCTCCAAGAGAGATGGGGGCTCCCACATAAGGAGCTATAGCGGTACATTCAAATAAGGGAAGTGGTTAAATCACTTCTGAGCAATCACACCCCCCACACAGCAGATGCAGATGAAAAACTCAAAAAGTGTCTCACTACCCCAGAGGCCTAGCAGGCAGGATCTACTCAAACACTAGAGACATGTTACCCAGTCAACCTGATGATGATAGGGTCAGGTGGGATAAGATGCTAGGCAGCCCCATCACCAAGAAGCAATAGTCTCAGGCCTGGACTAATGCACACTCCACTGCAAAAGAGACCTGTAGCAGGCTAATACAAAATAAAATACTCCATTCATGGTACAGAACCCCCATGTATCTTAGCAAACCTCACATAATTGATAATAAAAAAATGCTGGAGATGTCTAGTAGATGGGGGACCTCCTTCACATACTGTGGGCATGCCCTAAACTCCAGTCTTCATGGAAACAAATTTGTGATATTGGCACCAAGGTTCTGAAGAAACAGATCCCCCTCTCCCCCTCACTTCTTCTGTTAGGGATAAAGTCTGACACACTGACCATGACCTACCTTGAATTCAGATGGTTGTCTACTGGCCATGCAGGTCAAGACAGCCTTGCTGTGCAACTGGAGATCCACCAATATACCCACTCCAATGAGATACTGACATCCCTCACCAGAACAGTAGAACTGGACAGGATCTCACACTCTAAACTTAACAATATGACTCCATAGTATAAGTGCTGGGCCCCATACATGGCCTTCATGTGCCCATCCACAGGAGTTGGCTAGGTACAAAGTAGGTCTACTACCCCATAAACCTCTGTGGTGCTCCTGATGCCCCCAGAAGCCTGGTACTCTGAAACACAGGAGGTATTCTTTCCAAACAGGAGTATTATGGGCCAGCTCCCACCCTTTAAATCCCAACTACCTATCACTATGCAGGTATAACCTCAAGCATCCAATGCAGTTAACTATGTTAGTGTGTTATGAACTGTTAACAATATTGCTACACTAGATATTTTGTGTGATTTTTCTTTTTCTGTTCTGTTTACAGTGTCAAGAGTCATGTTTGCCCAACTGCAATAGGCCTCCATGCAGGATCAGTACAGAAGCCATGAAAGAATCCGACCTGCAGATATAGCCGTACCTAAAGGGGTGTACACCTTCTACCCATAGAAATGTAAGTAATGTCTTGTAGCTCCCTGTTCTTGCTATAATCACTGTAGTTGTTGTTCACCATAGAGGGCTGGATACCCCTTAGGCCCAGTAGTGGGGACACATCCAAGGCTGTTGGCATAATAAGGTAATGTGAATGGCACCTTTAATATATCATATGTTTGTACATATCTTGTACATTCTGTGTATTACCCATTTCTATTTTCAAAAACAATAAAAATCATTAACAACAAAAAAATACAACCCAAAATCCCCACTGGTCCTGATGGATTGGACTACCATTTCATAAAACTTGGGAGGGAGGTCCTTGCTGCACAACTTACAGAGCTCTTCAATTTCTCTCTCAGGTTTGGAGTCTTTCTCGACATCTGGAAGCTGGCTACTGTTAGATTCATTCACAAATCTGGCCTCTAGACCCATTCATCAAATTACAGACCCATTTCGCTGCTACATCCCCTCTCCAAACTACTAGAGTGCATAGTCTTCGACCAGTCACTCACATACTTAACAGAAAATGACCTTCTCACACCTCTCAATATGGCTTCTGAAAGTTATATAACACAGAGACAGCCTTGGTGAGATTCAGGAATGCCATTTTCAATGCCTTGGATGCAGGAAACTACCTTGGCTACATATTCGTAGACCTCACCAAGGCATTCAACCTAATTGATCATTTGCTACTATTTGATACACTGGTACAAATGAAATTTTTCTCTGATGCAGTGGCCCAGTTCAAGAGCTACCTGGGCAACAGAATACAGAGGACAAGCATACATAATGCCCTCTCAGACCCTGTTATGGTTACCTGTGGAGTGCCCCAGGGCTCAGTCCTTGGGCCTCTCCTATTTTCACTCTTTATAAATTCGGTACCAGCTGCCTGCCCCCACACTGGCATGGTCCTCTATGCCAACTAGGCCATCATTTTCCTAGAGGGCAAAGACATTAACAGTATAAACAATATCCTGCAATCCGACCTCTTCTCCATAGAGAACTGGTTTACCTAACACAGTCTGGTCCTAAACACAAAGAAAAAACTAAGGCAATACTTTTCTCAGGACATCATAAACCATGCCTCAATACCCTAATCCTTATTGTGTCCTCAGGCAAGCAATTAGAAATAGTCAATAAATTCCATTATTTGGGCATCATCCTTGACAACTCACTTTCCTTTGGATCCCATATCACTTACATAATAAAAATCTCCATCAACGGTTGTGTGTTTTATATAGAATTAAAAAATGCCTCTCAGTGAATTCTTAGAAAATGCTATCTGATGGTCTGCTTTTGCCACTGACTGAATATAGTTTTTTAATCTATTCCTCTGCCAGTGAGTCTGTGCTGTCCATGGTTAGGGTACTTTATAACTCAATCTGTAGATTTCAAACCAACCTTCCATCCCGAACCCACCACTGTCACCTTCTCTCTTCTGCATCTTGTTTCTGTCTGGACCGTCATATAAAATTCCTTGCTCTTGTCTTTCTGCAGAAAGTGGCATTAGGTCTGCCCCCCCCACAGCATCCAGGCAATATTCCCAGAACTAGTAAAAAACAGGATCATAAGATCAACTGAGGGCCATTCATTCTATACCTCAAGAATGAACAGCCACCTTGGTTAGAGATCTCCTACCCACAGAGCCACATGTTGACACAAGTTGAACTCTTCCTTTACTGCTTTAACATCCATCTCCAGTTTTAAAAAAGCTTGTACTCAATACCTCTCATCGGTCTACTTGCAACTGTTACAGATACATATTGTAATCAGTATCTCAACACATTTGTACTGGCCTCTGGTATATATTGCATGTAACAGTCTCCTACAAAGTTTCTGTTCACTATGTTCATATGAACGGCATGGCTCAAGGTGTGGCATCCAGTGCCTCAACCCTCAGCACCACTGGGATGGCTGCAAATGCAGTTTTGTCTCTGTATTCTTTACCTTGGGGAATTTGCCAGCAACTCTTTAGTGAGATTGAGGGTACTAATGTACTTGGCACTTCCCAAGCTATCCATCAAATCTTCTATCCTGGGCATAGGATAGCTGTCAAATTCAGACACACGATTACATTTCATAAAATCAAGGCAGATTCTTACACCCCTTTCTTTTTTATTTAAAATCACCACTGGTGATGATCAAGCACTTTTCAACTCTGCTGTGATAACCAACTGTTTCATTTTATTGTATTTCCTTAACCACAACTGCTCTGGTAATCTGTATGTCTTTTGTCTAATAGAGTGAGCATTCCCTATCACTATTACATGCTTGACCCCTTTTGCCCAGCCTGGCACTGTGGTAAAAGTACTGCTAAATGTCTTTACCAAGTTATCAATTTCTATGGTTTGTTCAAGGGTTAAGAAAACATTCACCTTTACAGCATCAACAGTTCCAGTGTGTTCCAGTCTGTCATAAGCTATATCAATATCTTTTTTATCAGTTTCTGGTAATAATAACAAAGCAGCTTTTGGTGTTTTTTCAACCCATTTCTTCAGGAGGTTAGCATGGCATATCTTGGAAGGATTTTTCCTATCAGGGTCTCAATCTCATGGTTTACTGTGCGAGTACATCTAAGCACATTATAAGGCCCTTGCCATTAACAGTTTATTTTCTGTAGTAGGTAACAGTAGCAAGACCTTTTCACCTGGCTCAAAAACTTTTTCTTTTACCCCATGGTCATAATGGTTGTCCAATAGGGAACAAGAAGTTACTTTATGTGGTGTACAATCTAACTGAATACCAGTTACAAGTGGTGTACCTCAGGGATCAGTGCTGGAACCATGTTTGCTGAATACGGTATCTATGTCACCTCAACGGGTTGCACTGAGGGGGTTTGGTTAGCAAAGTTTGCTGATGATACTAAGTTAGGTTCTATGGTAAAAAGGACCTCTGAAATTGAGATCTACAGAGGGAACTATCTAGACTCAATATATGGGCACAGACAAACAAACTAGACTTTAATGTAGATAAGTGTTTGGTGATGCATCTGGGGAAAAACAATAGAATGCATCATATACTCAAAGGTCAGGTACTGTACTAAAAGCAGTTACTGAAGAAAAGGAACTGGGGTAAAAATTAACTGATGACTTGAATTTTAAGAAACATTACCAACTAGTTACAAAAAAGGTGAATGATATCTTGGCATGTATACAAAGGCATATAAATAGTAGAGACAGAAAAGTGATCCTGTCATTGTATACCTCATTGGTGCAACCACATATGGAATATTGTGCACAGTTTTGGATACCATATAATAAGACTGAGGTCAGAACTTTGGAGGGGGTCCAGCAGACCGCAGCTAAAATAATAGCTGATAAAAGCAGCAACAGGGGCCGGAGGTGCAGCCTGCTTCAGAACTAATTTTCTGCTAACCTCCCCCTGGGACATGGGACATTGGTGAGAGGAAAAAAAGAAATGGGGACCATATAAAGGCAAAAAAAGAGAAGAAAATATTTTAGAAGCTTTTCCTGTGATTTAACTGAAATCAGAGACTCAGGGAGAAGGGAGAGTGGCTGAGTCAGGTGAGCAGAGAGAGGAAAAGGTGCCAAATTCAAATCAAGATTGGTCATTTCTACTGCTGCTGGGAGATTCACCGGCAATTATATCCAGCAGTTCTTTGTTCTGGAGATCACTAAGAGCAGCAACAGGGGTCAGAGGTGCAGCCTGCTTCAGAACTAATTTTCTGCTGCCCTTCTCCTGTGACGTGGGACATCGAAGAGAGGAAAAAAGGAATGGGGACAATTGAAAGGCAAAACAAGAAAAAAAGCTTTTCCAGTGACTTTTTTTATTATTTATGCACCTACTCATGGCCCTAGCTCAGGAGGGAGCCCCCAGTCCCATCCCCTGATGTCCACCAGCTGACACTAACCAATACCCCCAGGGCTAAACCCACTAAAGACTGGATTCAGTGTGGCTGGCACCATGGCTATTTGGGGGCAGGACCTGTGAGGCACCCTCCATCATCCAGCTGGAGCATGATTTTCTCCTCCAGTTTACACTCCCACAGAGGCAAAGCATGCAATGGCACCAGCGTCAGCAGCATGCATACCTCCATGCACATCCCGACAGACATCTGCCCTGCCTCTGACCCCATGTTGGCAGTGTCAGTGTGCCACCCCCAGCCTCCGCTAGGGACCAGGTGTTCATCAACCACTGATCAGCCCCTCCTCAGAGAAGGAGAGCAGTCTATGGAATGCTCAATCCTTCCCCTTCCCTGCTGACCCCCAGCAGCCCATGCTCATTCCCGAACATGGGTCATCAGTATGGTGCAAGGTGTGGCATCCAGCACCTCAGCCCTCAGCACCACCTCTCCCCCTGTGACTTAATTGAAATCAGAGACTTGGGGACAAGGGAGAGTGGCTCAGTCAGGTGAATGGAAAGTGGAAAAGGTGCCAAATTCAAATCAAGGTTGGTCATCTCTACTGCTGCTGGGAGATTCACTGGCAGTTAAGTCCCGCAGTTCTTTGTTCTCGATATCACTGAGTGCAGTAACAGGGGTTGGAGGTGCAGCCTGCTTCAAAATTAATTTTTTACTGCTCTCCCCCTGTGATGTGGGACATCAGTGAAAGGAAAAAAAGAGATGGGGACAATTTAAAGGCAAAACAAGAAAAAAAAATATTTTAGAAGCTTTTCCTGTGTCTTAATTGAAATCAGAAACCCAGGGAGAAGGGAGAGTGCCTGAGTCAGTTGAGCATGGATTTTTTGCCCTCCCACCTACCCCTACCTTTACACATTATTAAATGCCCAGGGAAATCGGAGAAGCAAATAGGCACTGCCCAAGGGAAGGTGATAGCAAAAGGTCAGTTTTAAAAAAATCAAAAAGGAAGAGGAGCTGAGGAAAAAAATAAGGTAGTAGTCACTTGTACATTTAACAGATTGTGGAAATTAGAAGAGATGTAATTGTACATTTCAAATGTTGGTCTTGGAAATCACTCTGTTAATGTTAGATAGAATGTAACTGTACATTTCAAGTGTTGGTCTTGGAAGTCACTCAGTTTAATTTTAGATAGTCAATGCTGTGACCCTATCTAATATAATAAGTAAGAGCTCATCAGACGAGCAAATTCAACTCTGTCCGAATTTAAAAAATCACTGATGCTGGAGGCACACAGATAGGTCTAGAATTTGAGGTAAAGGGGTCCCTGTTATTGTGAACAGAACTAAGGCAATGAAATGGGGACAATCAAATAAGGGAAATAAAAAAGGAAATTGTATTTAGGCATATTTTGAAAAGAGCAAGCACAAGGCAACTTAGTTGCTGCTGTAGTAGAGGAAGTCAATAACAAGGGTTAAAATGGCTTAAAGAAACATTTTCTGGTAAAATGGAAGGATTCGGTAGAGGTGAAGTAGGAACAGGAACTCATCAAAATGTGGCATGCAAAGGAAGGGTTAGACAGCTCAAGAATGGAGTATCCCGAAAATGGGTTGTAGAGAGGGGGCAAAGTGAGCAGGAGGAATATGGAGGTCAGGCAAGAAGGGGCAGAACAGTGAGTTGCAATGGATGTGGGGTAGAGGTTTTTATGGACACACTATTGAAAATTGGTGGGTGCCCAATTTGTCAAAGAATGGGATAGCTCAAGGCTGAAATAATTTGGCTAAGAAGGGAGGTGGAGTGCAGACAGGAAGAAGGAGAAAGAGGGAGGGGAGAAGGGTGCAGCAGCATAGACAAAGCTACAGGATGGGGAAGGGAGGGAGGGGCAGGGGAATACGTGGGATGTGTGGAGGGATAGGTGACAGATCAGGAATTGGGAGGGAAGTAGCTGGAAGGAGCTGAGGAGAAAAGGGGAGGGGGACAGGGGAAAGGGCTCAGACAATTGACAAGGGCATTACACCTGGGTGCAGACAGGTTAACGCAAAAAGCAATATAGCAGTATCAAACAGGTTCTCGCCATTGGCTGGAATGCAGGAAAGGGGGAATCAGGAGGAGAAAGTAGAAAATGAGGATCCAGAATTGGGACTCAGGAGTATTAGTGGGAGTGGTGCAGAGAGTGGGACAAGGGTAAGGGAGGAAGGGAGTAAGGGAGACTCTGAGAGACTGGGTGAGGTTAAGACTGGGAGGCCAGTAGGTGGAAAAAGGGGTAAGGGATAGAAAGAAAGGCACCAAGAGGCAGAGGGTGGAAAAGAGGAGGAATGAGACTCTACCAGGAGGGGAAAAAGAAGGGAAAAAAATAGAGCAGGTAAATCTGGATAGTGTTTGGGAAAGGGGGAGACAAGAAGAACAGGATGAAAATATTTGTGAATAAGTAGGCAGTACGAGGTCAGGAGTACAAGAAAAGAGAATATGTAATACAAGGAAGGGGGAACAAGACAGGAGCACTGGGTCACTCACAAGGACAGAAAGTATGGAAAGGTTATGGTCTTTGGGGACTCCATCATAAAAGGTGTCCACTAGCTGAGAAAGGGAATAGCCTATAAAAGGAGATCAGTCTCCTGCGAGCTGGGGATGGAGGCAGGAAGGATGTTGCCAAAAATAAGGGAGTGTATTAGATTTCTGGGGGTAAGCTGCACCTGGTTCTGCACCTAGGACAAACGATCTGGTGGGAGACAATGTAGAGGCAGTACAAAGCAGGTTCAGGGAGCTAGTTAGGGGATGTAGGGAGGAGGTTAGCTCTCTGGCTTTCTCAGACAGCTTGCCTGTTCCCTATGCTAACACCTCTAGGCAGTTGAGAATAAAGGACTTCAATCACTGGCTAAGATATTGGTATAAAGGAGAGGAATTCACCTGCTTAGTGGAGTGGGGGACACTTTGACAGGGGAGAATCTATACTCAAGGGACAGACTACACATAAATGATGGGGAAGCTAAGGTGTTAAGGGGCAAGTTGCAAAGTTATATAGATGGGGTCCTTGGAAACGATTTAAACAAGGAGAGGAGGAGTATGAGGCTAGGGAAGGGTTTGAGGAAGAATCTGGAGGGTCTTGCCTAGTTAGCACTCCCCCGCAGGAGGAGGCAGGGAATATAAAGAGGGAAAAGATTGAGTATGGGGGAAATTGGTGGAAGGGTATGCTAGCAAATGCTAGGAGTATGGGTAATTAATTGAGAGATCTAGAGACCATGATGGTGGAAGAGGGACTGGACCTGATTGCCATAATGGAGACTTGGTGGACAGAAAATCATGACTGGGAAGTGGTTATCCTGGGGTACATACTTTTCAGAAAGGATAGGACAGGGAAAAAGGTGGAGCACTGTACGTAAAGGATGGGATAAAGGTGCAAGAAGGACAGGTAAGTCTGGGATCAGTAGAGGTCCTCTGGGTCATGTTGGTCAAGTAGACTGGAGAGGTAATACACCTGGGAGTGGTTTACAGGCTGCCAAATCAAGGGGAGGAAGTGGATGAGAAGTTATTGAAGGAGATACAAAGGATGGTAAGCAAGGGGAACTTCTGCTGGTAGGGGATTTTAATCTCCCGGAAGTGGACTGGGAGAGTCCAGCTGCATCATTGACAAACAGAAGGGAGATACTGGAGTCCATGCAGGTAGCACTCCTACAATAAATGGTCAGAGAACCAACTACGTGCAGGGCTACACTGGACTTAATACTGACAAACAGGAACAATGTAGCAAAGGTCTCAATGTGGGAAAATTTGAGGCAAGTGACCATAGAGCAGTGAGGTTTAGACTTAGGACGGGGATGGAAGTGAGTAGAACTACCACTAAGGTGCTGGACTTCTGTTGGGAGGATTTCAATAAAATGAGGTAGATTTTCAGTGAAGAAATGGAAGGCAAGGAAAAGCTGGGGGATGTGGAACAATAGTGGCAGGCAATAAAAAGAGGAATTCTGAGTGCCACTGATCAGTGCATTAGGAAGGGGGGCAAGAGAAAAAGAGTCCGGAGGCCAGTTTGGTTCTCTAAAGAGGAGGTGAGGGCTATTGGGGAGGAAAAAGAGGGCTTTCAAGGCATACAAAAGAACACAAGGAAAGGAGGAAAGGGAGGAATATAAAGGAAAAGCTTAGAGTGGCTGGACAGACAATCAGGAGGGTGAAGGTGGATACAGAGGAGAAGATAGCGAAAGAGGCCAGCAGGGGAGACAAAAAATTCTTCAGAAACATCAGTGATAGAAGAAAGAACAAGCAGGGTATAATAAAACTTAAAGGGGAAGGGGGAGCTCTGATTTAAAGGGATGAGGAAAAACAGACTTGATTAACAGGTACTTCTGCTCTGTTTTTATGGTTGAAAAGGAAGGGAGAGAACCAGAGATGCAGGGGAAGGTCAGGGAGGATAGGGAGGTGGATACTACCCCTTTTGAGGAGAGCATGGTATTGGAGGAATTGGGTAGGTTAAGGGTGGACAAAGCAATGGGCCCAGATGCCCTACATACCAGGGTGCTCTGGGAGCTTAGGGAGGAGCTGGTGGCACCACTAATGAGGCTGTTTAACCTGTCATTGGACACAGAGAGAGTTCCAGGAGACTGGAACAAAGGCAGACATGGTGCCATTGCACAGGAGGGAAAGAAAGGAGGAGACAAGTAAGTATCAATCAGTCAGCCTTACCTCAGTGGTGCATAAGCTTATGGTGGCAATCCTAAAAGAAAGGTTAGTAAAGTATCTGGCAGAGGGTAATCTACAGGATGACAGACAACATGGGTTCATGGAGGGAAGGTCATGCCAGATGAATCTGATCAAATTCTTTGACTGTGTGATGAGGGTGTGCGATCAGGAAGGGGTGGTGGACATGGTCTATTTGGATTTCAGCAAGGCATTTGACATTGTCCCTCACAGGAGACTAATGAGCAAGTTGAGCAGTTTAAGGGTTGGGAAGAAAATAACAAATTGGATAGAAAACTGGCTTGGTGACAGAGGTCAAAGGGTGGTTATAAATGAGGTTCACTCCAGGGAGGAAAGGGTGACAAGTGTGGTACCCCAAGGGTTAGTTTTGGGGCCAATACTGTTCAACATTTACATTGGGGATATAGTGGAGGGTCTAAATGGGAAGGTGTGCCTATTTGTGGATGATGCAAAGATCTGCAATAGGGTGGACAAACCAGAGGGGTGAAGCAAATGAGAGAGGACCTGATAATGCTGGAGGGGTGGTCAGAGAGTTGGCAGTTAAGATTTAGTGCAAAAAATGCAAAATAATTCACATAGGGCACAAGAATCCAAAGGCCACTTATAAACTGGGAGAGGAAGAGGTTAAGGTTATGGAGCAGGAGAGGGATCTGAGGATAATCATATCAGATAACTTAAAAGAGACAAATCAGTGCAACAGGGCAGTGGGTAAGGCAAATGGCATGCTGGCATGCATAGGGAAGGGGATCACTAGTAGGAGAAGAGAGGAGATCATGCATGTACACAGGTCCATGGTTCATTTACATCTGGAGTATGGGGTAGAATTCTGGAGACCTAATCTACAGAGAGACATAGATAGGGTGGAGAGATTCCAGAGGAGGGTGACCAAAATTGTGCAGAGCATGCACAAGAGGTCATATGAAGAGAGGATGTAGGAGCTAGACCTGTATTCCCTTGAAACAAGGAGGGACAGGGGGATATGATCGAAACATTTAAATACCTGAAGGGATTAAACAAGGTGAGGGTAGGGAGCATCTTCAAGATGAATGAAAACCCCAAAACTAGGGGATGCAGTTTAAAACTGGAGGGGGGAAACTCAGAGGAAATAGGAGGGGACACTACTTTACAGAGAGGGTGGTGGGCCCATGGAATAGGTTACCAGAGGGTAGAGTATCTGACCCTATCTTAATTGCCAATAAATTTAACTCACAATTTACAAATCTGGATAAATATTGGAAAGGGCAGCAGGAACAAACCACTGCTGATCAGGAAGATAAAGTAATTAGGTTGAGTTTTCACTTAAAAATTGTTAAAAGCATTGAAGTACTAAAACTGCTTAAAAAGCTAAAAATTGATAAGGCAGCTGGCTGTGATGAACTTCCACCCAAACCTTTGGTACTTGCATCATCTAAAATTGCTTACCCCTTAGCTTAATATTCAACTGATCATTTCAGACAACAAATACCCAACCTGTGGAAAAAGTCTTATATAATACCCATTCATGAAACAGGGTCTCAGTCAGAATTCAGTAACTTTTGACCTATATCAATTTTGTCAGCACTTTCAAAAATACAGGAACAAATAGTATACTCACAGTTAAACGATTACATCAGGACCCATGACTTAATCTCCCATAACCAACATGGCTTTAGGGGGGATATAGCACTGAGACTGCTTTGGTTGGGTTCATGGACACTGTCTATAGGGATACCGAAACTGGTAGCCTAACAGGGGCAGTGTTCATGGTCCTAACCAAGGGATTCAATTTAGTAGATCATACCATCTTACTGAAACATCTTTTGAGCATGTGGGACTTGGAACCCACGCTATCAATTGGTTCAGGTATTACCTTAACAATAGGTTCCAGTGTGTTATAATTAATGTGTTTTTTTCTACATTCTGTAGGATCTAGTGTGGAGTCCCTCAGAGCTCCATACTAGGCCCTTTACATTTTATTCTCTTTTTGACCCTATCTCACAAGTACTGCACAACTGTGACTTAATACTCTATGCAAACGACAAAGCACTGATGTCTCATAGTACATCTGTTCTAGAAGTCAATTCTACACTAAGTAGTGAGTTTACTAAAATTCAAGATTGGTTTTGTCACAACAATCTGGTTCTAAATGCAATAAAAACTAAAGCCATGTTGTTTGGATCTGATGTTAAAATAAAAAAATACTCAAGTGACTTTGCAGTTTGTTCACGGGGGAGGGGGAGTCCAATTGAGATTGTAGATTTATTTAAATATCTAGGTATTAATTTGGGCCCATTCCTAAAATTCAGTGTTCATATGGACAAAGTTACTTCCAAGATACATGCAGATAGGAACATTATACTGATTATGAAATTTCTTAACAAAAGAAACATGTCTTGCTATTGCTCAACAAAATCTACTCCCAATATTGAACAATGCATCGTTAGTTATTGATACTGCTCCTGCTTGTACTGTATCTAGAAAAGAAACATTACTACAGAAAATAAGGTAGTTTGCACTCTTTGTTCCCTATCACACACACCACTGCCAAATATTAAATTAACTCATTTGGTTTTCTGTGCAGAATAATTACAGGTTTACAATGTCCCGTTTTATATTTAAAATAATAAATACTGGAATTCCAGTTACTTTACAAAATTTACTTACCAAATATTCTTCCATTTACAAATCATGATCATCTAAAAAGTCTAAATTGGTTTTGCCCCTCATATGATCAAACACATGCATGAGAACTTTTGCCTACTTTGCTACTTTGTCTGGAACATTTGCCTCTCAATGTTAAACAATCAGCAACTGTTAATACCTACAACGTGGCAGCTTTTGATCATTTTAAAAGTCTGAACAAAAGTGTATGTAAATTAATGTATTGTATTACTGTTATTTCTCTATGTTTTATATTGTTAAAATATGTATATTTGTATGTTGTATATTTACTTGACTTCTGGTCATACCTGAAAATGGATTGTAAATTCCAGAGTACTTACATGCAATTTCAAAATAAATTAAATGAGAGGGGGTAGTGGAGACAAGATCAGTGGGGGAGTTCAAGAGGGAATGGAATAAATTCATGGGTTTAAGCAAGAAAGGGAGGGACAAGTACCTGGAAGGGAAGAAGGGGACTGGAAGTTACATGGGAGGAGCACAGGGGTGGGGAGTAAGGAGAAATAGAGCTAACTATGGGGAGAGGGACAGGGACAGACTAGATGGGCCAATGAGGTCCTTTTCTGCTGACACGTTTCTATGTTTCTGTAAGAAGGCTGGAATATAAGCAGAGGTTAAATAAGTTTGAGGTGTACATTCTAGAGTACTGTAAGTTAAGAGGTGATTTGTGTCTGATCAATGGGGCATTTAACAACCATGATTTGTGGAACTGCTTGGGATTTTAAATGAAGGATTTACAGTAGGATACAGGATCCTACATATTACATTTAAGAGGGGAGCTTAACCATATGAAAAATAGGGCTTTATAGTTCTCCCAGAGAGCAGTGTCCATATGGAACAGTCTACCATTCAATGTGGTTGGTTGTAGGACTATGGAGGATTTTAAGATTAAACTGTAGAATTATTGTCTCAATATCAATTTCGTAGGCTATGACCTTTGAGAAAAGGATGAACAATAAATCGGCAGTACTGCCTACCAATTCTCGTATCCAACCTACTGTATGATACATACTATATGATAATTCACCTTCTGCTGGTTTGGGGCTTCCTTCTGATTACTATGGGCAATTTCAATATATTTTGCCAATTTCTTACTCAATGCACACATATAAAATGTAATAGATTTTTTTTCTGAGCTGGTTATCTTCCTGTGTTTCTCTTATTACATCTAGTGGCCCTCTAGGTTGTCTACCATACAGCATTTCAAAGGGTGAAAACCTGTTGAGGCTTGTGGCACTACTATGAAAGCAAAAACCAGGTAAGGTAAGTATTGGTCCCAGTCTTTCCCTTCACCTTTTATAAACCTTTTTAACATGCATTTTAGGGTTTGATAAAAATGCTCAATAAGACCATCTGTCTGAGGATGATTAGTGGAGGTTCTTATGGCAGTGATACCTAGTAGTTGGTACAGCTTCTTCAGTAATGCAGCACCAAAAGTACTACCCTGATCAGAAATAATCTCTTTTGTATGGCCACCCAGATGAAAATTTTGCCCACTGCCACTTTTAGGGCTGTGACACTACACACTGGTACTTCCTCTGGATATCGAGTAGGAAAGTCACATACTACCAAAATGAATTGATTACCCTTTTTACTTTTGTCTAAGGGGCCAACCATATCTATTGCAATTCTCTCAAAATGCACATCTATCAAGGGTAGGGGCACCAGGTGCACCTTGTCTTTTAGTAACTAGGGCAACTTTCTGACACTCATCACACTAACTACAATAGGTAGCAACATCTTCATGAATCACAGGCCAGTAAAATATGTACAGCAATCTGGCAAGGGTGCAATCCTTCCCCAAGTGACCAGCCATAGGAATATCATGTGCTATCTGTAACAACTTAGTTCTATACTTCTTTGGTATGACCAGTTGTTCTGTCTGTTCCTGTGTCTGATGTTTAACACAAACTCTGTATAGTAACCCATTACTTTTTTATACATTGGTTCACTCTGTTTTTGTTTCACCCCCAACTGCTTAAAGTTACCTTGGAGAGAAACATTGTTAGCTTACACAGAAACAAAATTGCAAGCAGATATCAGTTTAGTTTCAGTATTTTCGTTTACCAACCCCATAGCTCCATCAATCTTTGATTGCCACCCAGAGTCAATACCTTCCTGCCAGGTAATACTTCAGATTGCTGGGCCTGTTGGCAGCTGCCATACCCACGGTTACACTGCCCAGACTCCTTACACATATCCTCCAGTGGACCATCCAGGTACAATGGGACCAGTGCATGGATGAGTTAGACCAACCAGTCCTGGTCTCTTCCACAGTAAGAAAGGTACTGCAGTGGTGGATTGACCTCTTGAATCTGCTTCAAGGCATCCCATTCCAGCTCTCCTCCCTGCACAAGATCCTAATCATGGATGCCTCAGGTCTGGACTGGGGAGCACACCTGGGTGCGTTCCAGACCCAGGGCTCTTGGTCCCATCGGGAAGCCTCCCTACATATCAGTGTCTTGGAGATGAGAGCAGTGCTCTACATCATGCAGGCTTTTCAGAAACACCTTACTCCAGGTCAACTGCTGGTGCAGTCTGACAATCTAAGCATAGTATACTACATCAACAAATGGGGAGACTCATTCATACTCCCTTTAAAGGAAGGCCATGAGAATGTGGTGCTGGGTGCTGGATAACAGTCTGACACTCTCTGCAGTCCGTGTGCCAGGTGTACTAAACACTCTGGCAGACTGTCTCAGTAGGACTCAGTCTTGCATGCATGAATGGGAGTATCTCTCATTTGTCACAGAAGACTTGTTCAATAGATGGAGTAATCCAGAGACCTTTTTGCATCCCTACTCAAAGCAAAACTGCCCAATTTCTACTTGCTAGATTCAGGGCCTGGAGTTTTCTGGTGAGATGTGTTGTCCCTCTCTTGGAGCTGGAGGTTTCTTTACACCTTCTCTCCATTTCTTCTAATTCAGAGGGTGCTCATCAAATTGCAGATTGAGGGGGCCAGTGTGATCCTTGTAGCTCCATTCTGGCATTGACAGATTTGGTTCCTTCTGCTTCAGCATGTGCCATTGGGACCTCCAGTCCCTCTTCCTCTTTGCAGGAATCTGCTGACCAAGGCTCAGGGGACCCTGGTGCATCCCAACCTCACATCCCTCCATCTGCATGCCTGGCTCCTGAGGACATAGCCATCACCAGCTTTGTGGTCTGTAACAGAGTGGTGGATGTCCTAGTGGCCACCCAGAAGCCTTCCACTTGAGCCACATATGCCATGAAGTGGAAGCTGTTTGCCATATGGACTGTCAAACATAATTTAGACCCTTTCACCTGCCTGGTGAACCATATCCTGGACTACCTGATCTCATTCTCTGACTCAGGTCTCCAGTACTCCTCCCTTAAGGTCCATCTTTCGGCTATTTCTGTGTTTCATGAGCCTGTGGATGGCTGCATGATTGCTCAGCTGGATGTCTCCCATACATTTCTCAGGGGCATGTTGTATCTGAATTCCTCAATCCATTCTTCTGTCCCAGCTTGAAATTTGAATTTTGTTTTGGAGACATTGACTCTGTCTCCTTTTGAGTCAATCGTGACTTGCAATTTGTGCATTCTTTCTTGGAAAGTTTTGATTTTAGTTGCCATTACTTTGTTTGAAGAATTTCAGAGCTGCAGACCCTCTGGTGTGAGGAACCAAATTTGATTTTTCACAAAGACAGGGTGTCTTTGTGCACAAATTCTAAGTTTCTTTCTAAGGTGATCTGTAAGTTTACATTTAATCAAACTATCCACCTTCCTGTTTATTTTCCTGAGTATGCCAATCCAGTGGAAGCACTGCTCCATACATTAGATGTGTGTATACTTTGAAGTACTACCTGATTAGGATCATGGAGTCTAGAAAGTCAAAGCAGCTGTTTGTTTCCTTTGCCCCGGATAGAGAGAGAGTATTTCAGTTTCAAAGCAATGTTTATCCAAACAGCTGGCTAATTGCACTGTGTTCTGTTACAACAAGTACGGCAAAGATGTTCCTGGTGCTGTCAAAGCTCATTCCACCAGAGGAATGCTACATCAGTGGCTTGTTTTGAGGGGTCTCAGCCACTGACATTTGTGCAGCTGCCACCTGGAGTACAGGCTGTACTTTCACCAAGCACTACAGTTTGGACATTGCCTCAAGTGCACATGCAAGTTTTGGCAGGGCTGTTTCATAGGGATTCCAGTCTTAAGTTTATGGAGAACTCTCCTTCCAGACTATCTGTTTTGCACTTGTAACTGCTTGGTACTCATTCCTACAGTGTTACCTGATGACTGAGATACCCCCAAAGAAGACAGAACAGTTTTGTAAGAACTTACCATAACAGTAGACCTTAGAGGGGGATCTCAGTCATCAGGTATGCTTTATCTCCCACTATCCCCCTTCTTGGGGCTCCTGTCTAGAACTGGCTGTCTGGTGTATTCCAGCCTTTCATTTAGGTCTGGGCACTTCTGTCTCTCTCCTTGGTCCCCATGGCAAGAGCCTAGCTCCCTTAGTCTGCAGGGGAAAGAACTGAGGAGGGAGTAGGGCTGCTCACACCTTTATAGGGTTGATGAGGTCAACGGACATCAACGGTGTGGGTGGCCCTAGTTGTACTGCTGAAAATCTTTCATATGGATACCCCTTTATCAACAGTGATGTTCCTATGGTGTTACCTGATGACTGAGAGCAACTCAAAGATCTACTGTTATGGTAAGATCTTATGTAACTGTTCTTTTCTCACAAAATATATCAGAATTTTGTCAGTTTCTTTCCTTCCAGGTGCAACAAAAGAGAACATTGCATCCCAGAACTAATATCCTGTTAACAACTCTGCAAATGAGCTTCTGGAGGCCAAACTGCATCTCAAAGTTAACCCACTGAGTTCCAAATAGATTTTTGCAATCATTTCAACAATATAACTAGATACATTTTCAAAGCAGAGAACTGAGTTTCACATAAAGATCCATATATGTTTTTATAACCACAGATAAGCAAGGGAGAAGAAAAGATAGAAGCAGCAAGTGAAGACAGGAAGATAGTAGGAGGGGGAGAATTGTGAGACTGTCAGTGTGATCAGTTCCTAGGTCTCACAAGAAAACCTGACTCCACAATCAGACAGACAAGAGACAGAAAAGGAGAGGATAGAATAAATCCTTGCTTTTAACTCTTTCTGTATAACAAATGGGGCAGGGTCTTCTTCAGCCCTGTCACATGGGCTTGTGAAACTTGTGGAACTGGGAAGATGGGCCTGGGACAAGGAGGAAAGAAAATTGATTAAAAACTATATTTAAAATGGAGGGAGTTGGGTGATTGGCAAGCAGGATCTGGGATGAGGTCAAGAAGGTAAACAAAATAGATAAAAAGCATTTCTGAAAGTCAATGGTGTGAGGTAGCATACTAAGAGCAGACTCAATGGACCTTCTATCCTCTCCTGACATCATATTATATCTTTCTATGTAGCAGATTGAGAAGCTGGGCCTGGGGCAAGGAGGGGGAAAATAGAGCAAACTAACAGTTACAATGTAGTGAGCTGTGGAATTGACAAGCCAAGACTGAAAATCTGGGATAAAGTTGAGAAAACAGATTAAAAGTGCATTTAAAATGTAAGGGGTGGTAAGCTAGGCCTGTGACATGGAGGAAACCAAAAATGGAATGGATTGTCTCCTGTAAAGAGCATTTTAACAAAAAAGAGGTGGAATTGGCACTTGGGGCTGGGCACCTGGGAATTTTTTGAGGTGTGGGAGAGAATGGAGTAGAGAGGAATTATCAGTCTGGACCTGGGATAAGCAGGAAGGTCTCATTGGAAGAACTTGCATAAAAAAGTAGGGGGTATGGAACTGGCAAGCTGGTACCAGCCTCACTGTATTTTATTGGAGAACTGAGCTTATTATGTCTGTGTGAACCTTACCTAAAACTGTGTTCTGGTGGTGGGGGAGAGATGGAATTAGCAAGCTGTATCAGGCTGATTGTAACTTTTATTGAGGAATGGTGTATTAGTTTTATTATGACTTATGTGGACAAAAAACTCAGATGTTAAGGAGGATGCAATTTGCAAGCATGATGGGCTGGCGGCTACCTGCCCTGGGATTTTATAGAAAGAGTGGGCCAATGGAAAAAACATTTAAATAAAATGTGTCTAGAGATGTGGAAATGGTAAACTGGTCCTGGGCTGTGATTTTGAAGGTTATGTGGAAAAATATTCAAATATGTAGGGAAGGATGGAACAAGCAAGCTGGTCCTCTGCAGAAATTTTATTTATTTAGTTTTTGTTGACCAGGAAAGGAGTCCCAGGCAATTCTGCTTATTTTCAGGCCCTTGGGGGGTGCAGGTGGTATGGAAACCAACTCAAATTGAAGCAGATTAAGCTGTTGGTGGTATTGTTTAGTGAATGGGGGAAATTTAGCCAGGACACTGGGGAAATTCCCCTACTCACATGCAGGGGAACCTCTGGCCAGCAAGATGGCTGACCACAGTCCTGGGAGGATGGTGGAAGCTGTAGAGGAGAGAGCAGGGCCCCTCTCCTTGCTCGTCTGCATCAGGGGCTCAGTTGGTTTATGGAACTGGATATGGTGGTCCAGAACTTGTGATTACAGACCTTAATTCTACTACTGACCTTGTAGGAAGCCCCGGACCCTCCGTGTCTGTTCCAGATGTCTCAATGGATGTTGTTTGTCTCTGATCCTTCTGACGTGACTAACTGTGTGAAGCCCCCTAGTGATGCAGCCTTGGCTGAAACTTTGGAATTGCAGCACTTATTGGAAACCGAGGAGTGGCATTTTATAATTAAGAAACTCGCATTGCAGCAGAAAATCCTTCTGCTTCAAACTGACAGTGAGAGTAACGCTGTCTCTTCTGACCAGCTAAGAGCCCAGGATGATTCCTTGAAGAAGCCGCCATCTGCCAATGCAGACTGTCCTTTGAAGACCGCGCATACCTTGGACCGCACTGCACCTCCTTCTGTGAGTACCATGCCTCACGCTGAGTTTGCACAGCCGAACTTCTATTCTGTAGACTTGCCTACTGATAATGATACTAAGATTTGTGCTACACAGGACTGGTCCATTCATACTGCCTTGGTGGGAGCTGGTTGGGAAAAGCATCCTAAACTCAATACCTGGGTTTCCGGAGGATCCTCGATTCGGATGCCGGCCACAACTGACTTTCCAGACTTATCTCAGCTGCTTGTCCCTGCTTCTAGCCCACTACCTGATGGTCATAAGTCCAACCCTCTGCATCTCTCTGCTGAGCTTAACCTGACTCCAAACCTGATCTTGTGCCTTCCATCTATAGCTTCTGCTACTTTGCCTGCTACTGCTGTACCTCCTGAGACTTCAGTGCCAGTTTCTGCCCCCTTGAACAACAGGCCTGCTGGACAAAAGGAAACTTTTTCTTTTCTGTTTCACCTTCATATTCTTCCAGCCAAGCGCCACAATGCCGTTCGGTTGACTTACGTTGGCGGCATGCCAGAACCCCCGACCAGATTTTTGTGGCAAGGACTCTGCTGAAGGACTCACTAAAGTTCTTTTCTCATGAGATATATGCCTTGATCCATATTTCTGCAGAGGCTTCTTTTTTTTATCATAGAATGTTTTATTGATTGTTTTTTCTTTTACGATGTTTGTGGTACACTTATCCAGTATAGGTCAGACATTACATAGTCATTCAAAACTACTTAGTCATTACGCAGTGGTTAAACCTACACATCATATCCAGGGTCATACAAAATATACTAAGAAACACATACTGTAAGTAAGCACATAAGGAAGATAAGGTGAGACTAGCCTCACGAGAGTACCGAATGGATATAATCTTCCAAGCAATAAAATTATATACCGTATATACTCATGTATAAGCCAAGATTTTTGCACCAATTTCTGAGTTCTACATCATGGTTCTCGGCTTATACGTGGGTCACAAAGTACGATCCATAAATTACCAGTCAAAATAATCATGTTCCCCACCTGCCACTTCAGCTGCTGAGTTCTCATCAGTCTTGAAGCAGTTATGGGGGCTGTACACAATTT
This sequence comes from Neoceratodus forsteri, assembly GCA_016271365.2. NCBI lineage: Eukaryota > Metazoa > Chordata > Ceratodontiformes > Ceratodontidae > Neoceratodus > Neoceratodus forsteri. Next base: position 1,167,866,721 of record CM057450.1, on the reverse strand, counting down.
AGGTGCCCGAATTACAGAGGTGGAGGAGCGGGTAGGACTCCTAGGCTCACCCCACAGATCAGTGGTTCGTAGCAATGGAACGGGACATATAGCTACTAATAATGTTGTGGACTTGCCTTGTTCAGTTCCTGTGTCACCCACCCCCATGCTGTGAAGGGAGCGAGATGAGTGCTTATCATGTTACTTACATCACCTCGGCACTCACTGGTCCCTGATTGTGAGAGTCTGATGGGTCAGGAGAGACTTGGAGTGAGCCAGTGAAGGGATCCTTAGAAACGTGTGTGCCAGCTTCTGGATCACAGTTGGGACTCCCCAGTCAAAATAGATTTAGCACACATAGTTCCGTTGGGGCCACATCCCGTCTCCGCATCTTCTCACCTGATCATCTTTCATCTAATCCGCTACCAGGATCAGGAACCTATTTTAGCTAAAGCACAGCAGTGGAAAGAGTTATGGTAACTTGGCAGGGATCCTGACTAGCATTTAAACCCGATTACCCTAAATGGGTTGTAGATCACAGCATCCATCATTCGGCTTATCCGCGGGTCAATGCGATTTTTAAAATACCTCATAGTGGGTTTGGGGGGTCGGGTTATATGCAGATCGGCTTATCCATGAGTATATAGCAATAAATTCTCCTATCCTAGCAGGGGTGAATTGTCAGGTATGGGAAGGGTTTTACACAAAGTGGACGAAAGGTAGGTGTCCCATTTTTTGTGAAAATAGTTAAGTTGTCCTCGATGGGCATAAGACAGTCTTTCTAAGATGGCCACCCGAGCCATCGCTGTCAGCCACATGTTAATAGTGGGGTTATTGGACTGTCTCCAGGGCATTAGCATGAGTCTTTTAGCCCTAGCAATGCTAGCATAATCCACTTTCTATGTTCCCTGGGTAAGGGGCATAGCCCAATAGAGTCTCCAAGGAGCAGTGCAGTATCCAATGGTAATTCTCTAATAGAGAGAACTCTTGAGCATTCATGAGGAACATTTTTCCAGAAAGGGGTTATTTGAGGGCAGGTCCATAGAACATGTAAGAGGTGGGCATCCAGTTGCGAACATCTCCAGCACTTGGAGTGAGGTAGTAATCCCATTGAGTGCAGGGCAGCTGGGGTTCTGTACCAATGCAAAAGAATTTTGAGTTGCAAAAAACAGCTCTTAGAGTCTCTGTAGCCATTATGTGCATTCTTACGAGACCGGGACCAAGCCTCAGCAAATATTGCTTCACCTATATGTGTTTCCCATTAAGCCCTGTATTGTTCAGTGGGGTCAGCTGAGCCTCACGCCAGGTAGCATAAACTTTGCCTAGTCAGCCTTTTGAAGAGGGAGATTTATGCAATGAAGTGAGCCATGTCCATTTCCTGTCCATACTAACTTGAGAGGAGAGAGCGTTAATTGAGTTACGTATCTTGAGAAAACGCCAAAAGTCATTATTGAGGAGATGGAACTGCTGCTTTAATTGGGTAAAGGACAGCAGGATATCTGTCAGGCATCATCAAGTCCTGTACATACCGTATTCCCTTGGCTTCCCAGTCTGGCCATTTAATAGGTTTCCCACCTATGGTAATAAAGCTATTTTGCCAGAGTGTAGCATACCTCAAGGGGGGGGTGCCATGCTTTTGGAGGGGTGTAGAATAGCACCATGCATCTTCACCAGGCATATCGTGTTTCGACCATGAGTGGAGATAGGCCCTTGGTAGCTGAGCTTTCTGGGCCTAGTAGGACTCTTAATGGAGTGGGGGCAAGTATGTTTCATTCGACCATGACCCACATTGGATGGGATGCACTCTCAGGGGTAAACTACTTGGTGGCTTGGACCACCACAATCGTCAGGTGGTAACCTTGAAACCAGGGGACACCCAGGCCTCCTTTAGACCAGTGTGCACTCAATTTAAGTTTCCCCATCTATGAGCTTTCCCCTCCCATAAAAGGAGGGATACCAATTTCTCTAGAGGGGAAAAAAGCTTAGGTGAAAGGTGTATTGGGAGATTATTGAATTGGTATGAAACTCTGGGAAGAAGAAGCATGCTTATAGCTGCTACTTTGCCAGGGAGGGATAGGTGTAGCTGGTGCCAGCTCTCCACTTCTGTATGTAATTGCTTCAGTAGAGGAGTAAAGTTGGAGGATTCACGGTCCGCCCAGTTTGTGGGAATAAAAATCCCAAGATAAGTGAACCCCAAAGGAGCCCAACTTAATTTTGTGCCTTGAAGGCAGTCCTGAGTGCAGAAAGCATTAAGTGGGGCCAAAGTGGTTTTACTCTGGTTCACCTGCAGTCCTGATAGTAGGGCAAACTCTTGGAGAATGGAGTAAGTGAGAGGGAGGGATCGCTGAGGATGGGACAAGGTGAGTAACAGGTCATCTGCATATGCCGCAACTACATAAGAATTACCCCAACTGCAGATACCCAACAGGCCCTCAGTGTTATCAAGTGCTCTGATCAGTGGGTCCAAAGTGATTAAGAAGAAGAGATGGGACAAAGGGCAGCCTTGTCGTGTCCTTCTATATAATGGGAATGGTGGAGATATATCTGAGTTAGTCAAAACTCTGGCCGTAGGTAAGTTATAAAGCGTCGAGATCCACTTTCTAAATTCTGGGCTGAAACCGTATAGTCTGAGGACTTCGTGTAGGTAATTCCATTCAAGTGAATCAAATGCCTTGGCAAAATCGACAGCTATGGCCACCATGGGGGCTTTAGATCTGGCTGCTATCCACTTCAGGTTAAGTAATAATCTAGTGTTATTAGATCCCAAATCTCCCTGGCATAAATCCCACCCAAGAGAGGTGAATTAAGGAAGTGAGGACATTATGCATTCTAGTAGCCATTATCTTGGCTAAGATTTTTGTATCTACTGGTAGGAGGGATATAGGTTGAAAATTTGCACAATTCAGGGGATCATTAGATTTTTTGGGTAGCAGCATAATGAGGGCTTCTTTCATTGGGGGACCCTGAATCATTTGCATCTTGCAGGGCCAGCAGCAGTGAGTGGGCAATTTCTTGTTCCAGAGTTTGATATAATTCAACAGTCATCCATCAGGCCCAGGGGCCTTACTCTTGGCCATCTGGGACAAAGCCTGTTTTTTTTTTTTTTTTTATACTTCATCTTTATTGGTAAAAGCATATTACCATACAGATCCAATAAGGAAACATGTATCATTACAATATCCACAGTAATTAAGAAACCATTACCTGAGCAAGGCCCTCTACCAACACTGGGGCCAATCTCAGTGGGTCTTAAAATCTTTTAACATTACTTTCAGATTTAATGAGTTACAGGAAGAAATATCCAGCAATGCTACATCTCCTTTGTCGATATAGTAAAAAAAAAAAACATGGTATGAACTACATCTTTCACCACTAGTATTAAGTCAACATATACTCAGAGGAGGAAAAGTAAGGGGGAGGGGGTGAAGGGAGGAAAAGAAAGATAGGCTCAACTAAGAATCTATACGGGAACTTAATAAACCATAGTCTGACAGGAGAATGAAAGTGAAGGGGAACACAACAGGCCAAAATTCCATTAATGATGACTTCATTTTATATACATAATGGGTTCATATTGAATTGAGTTAATATCCATAAGCCATTGCACATCCATCAGAATTCCACCAAAACTGAAGGGGGGGAAGGGAAGGCAAGCTCCCCAGTCCCCCTTTCATTAGAAGCCCTCTGACTAAGTAGCTCCCATCTAGTCCATCTATTTACAAATTGTGGAGTCTGCAGAGCTAGGGAGAAGGTTATTCTCTCGTAGGTTTTAACATTGTTTACTAGTTCCTTACACGCCATTTCAGTGGGTGGCAGGGGGGAAAGTTATCTCCTAGAAATCACCTTGCATGCTGCTGCAACCAGGATGTTCCAGAGGTATTTAGCTTCAAGGCCTCTTACCTCCAAAGGGTATAGGCCCAGGATAACATGTTCTGAATATTTCCTGCAATCGCCTAAGTATACTACTCCAGTACTGGTTGAGCAAGGGGCATTGCCAGAAAATATGAGCCTGAGATGCTAGAGAGGCACCACATTCTTGCCAACAGGAGGGCGAAATCTCCGGGTTCCATTTAGCCACCTGCTCTGGTACACGAAAGTACCTACTTCTGAGCTTCCACAAAAATTCACGCCATCCTGGAGACGAGAAAGAGCAGCAGGCATTGTTAAAGGACTGCAGCCACCTCTCTGTATTTAATCTTATTTCAAATTCCTTCTCCCACTTCACCTTAATATACGTTGTTGAATGATTTAGGTCAGTGATATAATTCTTATAAAGTATAGAGATCGCCCTTCCCCGCCCCACCCCAAATTCCCTCAAACACTACCGGTTGTACAATCTCCCAGGGGACCTTGGAGGACTCACATAGATGCTTCATTATGTAATCTCTAATCTGGTAATAGAATAATAGGTCTCCTTGTGTCCAGTGGAACTTATCCATAGCCTCTTCAAAAGTTAAGATATGATCCCCTTTTAAAAATTGCCAAGGAGCCCAGCATCAATGTTTCTCTTGACGTCTATACCAGGGGTCCCTATGGGCCAACGTGTGGGATGTGCTTTGCGACCAACGCTGATATTTCCAGAGGTAGGCCCTTGTGGCACCTCTCCTGCATCCTCTTCTACATCCCTTCAGAGCTGCCCTAGTACCCCAAAATAGCAGGGGAGAGTTATTTGTTATTGCGGCCTGAGCAAATATCTGAGACAACAAAGGGGGGGAGCAGGGAGCAGCCAAATCAATTGTCTTCCAGCTGGACTGGTAAGTGGGATGTAACAATAAGAGGACAACCCTCATCTGGGCTGCTACCCAGTACCCCTCCAGATAAGGTACTCCATAGCCCCCCCTTCCTTAGGGAGAAAGAGTGTTTGTTTTCTAATTCTGGGGCATTTACCTGACCATATAAATTTGAGCAGAATTCTCTGCCACACATCCAGTCTTTCCTTTGCAATTATACAAGGTACGCATTGAAACAAATATAAGAACCTGGGGAGCAGGTTCATCTTAATTGTCTGTATCCTCAAATGGAATGGAAGAGGGAACACGGACCACCTTTCAATGTCTGCTTGTATTTGCTCTACTAATGGGGGAAAATTTAAGTCATAAAGTTGGGAATTGTTGGACGATAAGTTTATCCCCAATTATTTCATAGTGAGGAGGTCCTATTTCAGGGGATAGCCCTCTCTAAGAGTTTAAGATGGCGTGTCATTAAAGGTAATGGCCTCCGTTTTATGGGTATTCAGGATATATCCTGAAAGTTCCAAAAATTTGTTTAAATGTCGGAATAGGTGAGGGACAGAAGATTCCAGCTCCATGATATAGAGCAGGATGTCATCTGCATACAAAGCAAGTTTATGTTCTTCCCCACTTATGTTAACCCCTTTTATATCTGAATTCTCTCTAATATCCTGTGCTAGAGGCTCCAGGTATAGGGCGAAAAGAACAGGTGACATGGGACACCCCTGTCGTGTACCCCTGCACAGTGTAAAGGATGTAGAGACATGACCATTAGCCCTAATAAAACCCTTTGGTGTGTTGTATATTTTAAAGATAGCATTAGTGAATTGAACGGGAAAGCCAAATTTATTGAGTACTGCTCGAAGGAAGGGCCAAGAGACTTTATCAAAAGCCTTTTCAGCATCGAGGCTTAAGAAAATGGAGGGTATTTGAGTGAGGTTTATATGGTCAATTAAGTGGGTGGTCCTTCGAAGATTATCCTGTGCCTGACGGTTGGGAATAAAGCCCATCTGGTCTAGATTGATCAATTTAGTTATAAATTTCTGCATGCGCCGGGCAACAATTGACATATAAATTTTATAATCGGAATTTAGGATGGAAATAGAATGATACGAGGGGCAAAGTGTTGGGTTTTTCCTTTGCTTGAGGATAACTGATATAATGGCCTGCTCCCATGAGGTTGGGGGGTATTCTTTGGTCTTCAATATCGTATTGTACACCTTGAGTAGAAGGAGTAACATCTGGCCCTTAAAATGTTTGTAAAACTCCCCTTGAAGTCCGTCCATGCCCAGGCACTTCGAGGCCTTCAGATTAGAGACTTCAGAGCGAAGCTCTGACTTCGAAATGGGAGCTATCAGGCCCATTTTAGCCTGCTGGGACACAGACGGAAGGGAGATCCACCTCAGGTATTCTGTTATATTATTATCCCTTGGGAGGGGCACAGCATACAGTGAAGTGTAGAAGTCTCTGAAAGCTTCTACTATTTCAGGAGTCTGGTGTGTCTTGCACTTGGTAGTAGGATGAATTAAAGTTGAGATCACTGCTCTCGCTCTCTGAGATCGCAAGCGGGACGCCAATAGGCGAGTGGCCCTTGGGCCCCCCTCATAATATATTTGTTTAAGAAACATGGCCTTCTGTTCCACCTGATAATCCAATAATTGTTTAGCTCAACTTTTAGTTTGCCCAGCTTTTTATAGACCACTGCCTCATATTTAATTTTGAGCTGTGATTCACAGGAATCGATCTCCCCTTTCAACCTTGATTTTTGGGCCTCTTGCTGCTTTTTCTTAAAGGCCGAGATGGAGATAAATTTGCCCCATATTATAGCCTTAATAGTGTCCCAGAGAAGAGGAGCCAGTGTCTCAGGGGTCCCATTGTCGGCCACAGCCTGCTTTATCATTTCTACAATTGCCCCCTTCACCTCTGGGTCCTGAAGTAAGGATGTATTAAGTCTCCAGAAAGTTCATTTAATGAAACCCCCCAGGTGAAGCTGGCAAAACGCAGGAGCGTGGTCCGACAATGCCCTATCTCCAATCCAGCTATCCTTTATCTGCCCAATGTATTCTGTTGGAAGCAAGATGTAGTCCAGATGAGAATGCAACTGGTGGGGTGCAGAAAAGAAGGTATAGTTTCTCTGCTTGGCATGGGTGAGACGCCACACATCAGCATAACCTAATTCCCCTAGTAACCCCACAACCTTCTTCATGCACCCCCTGATTACTCAGGGGACCGCAGAGGAAGAGTCCAGCATCGAGTTTAGAACTAAATTTAGATCACCACCAATAATCATCTCCCCCTCCGCCCACTCCTGCAACCTTAAAAAGATTCGATGATACACTTGAATATCTGAACCAGGTGGCACATAAATGGATGCCAATGTTAAAATTTGCCCCAGAAAATGCCCCTTTAGAAAGGTGAAACATCCCTCCCCATCAACCAGCTGGTCTATTTGCTCAAAAGATGTTCTAGCTGGGACCAGGACCACCATTCCCCTTCGCCTCCCCCTCCCATATGCAGCGCTCGCCGTGGCGCAGAACCCAAATTTCCCCAGTTTCTGGTGTTCCTTTAAAGAAAGATGCATCTCCTGTAATAGCAAAAAATCAGCATCAGTCTTTCTAAGAAGGGACAAAATTTTGCTGCGCTTTACAGGGTTGGTCAGCCCTTTTACATTGAATGAACAGAAAGTCGTGGGTTTAGCTGCCATTCTAGTGGATCATAAGACTCCTCCTCTGCCGTAACCCCCGTTTTGTTTATCCTACTCTCCTTATTCGACAATACCCCGTTCAGTCTGAGTAAGTTCCTCTTTTTACTCAGATCGAACTAGCAATGTAATAATAATAAATAAAAAATAAAAAAGGAAAAAAACAAATGCCCTACCTACTAAAAGGAAGAAGTGAGAGGAGATAAGAAAGGGGAGGGGGAGTAGTATCGTGGTATAAGACAGTAGTTTCTTACGATTATATTAAACTAGTATTCAACACTATTCAACAAACCAGAAATATAAACAGTGTTTTGAACAATAGTGGCTTCCAAGGTAGGGGATCCAAAACCTAGGATCTCTTGCCCTAACCTCTGAAAAAGGCTGATGGAATCAGTCAGAGAGGTAGGGGTTGAAGATCAAGTATGCCCTGAATTAACAGAGCCTCTTCAACAAAACTGCTCCAAAGGAGTGGTTTATGTGAGTGACAAACACCGCCACGGATTCACTCAGGTTGAATTAACTTTTGAAACTAGGTGTATAGACCCAGAACTTTTCCCCAAAGCACCCCAGGAATTTTAGAAATCTAACATCTCAATTATTCTAACAATTAGTAAATTCCTATTCCTTTTAACAATATGCTACCAGGAAGATCTAGCCATAAATATGCCATTTTATGGGATATCCCATTAGCGCTCCGTGTCCTGCCTTTCTGCAACAACTGTGAGGAGTAGGCCAGAAAGCATCCACGGAGCAACATCAGTGCTCTAGAGGTAATTCCCAATTATGGCAGCTTAAACCCCAGTCTCAGAATCCATCCATGCCCCTCTACCTCCCGCACACCTTTTGCCAGACAGTTCAATCATCCCCAACTGTCCAAAAACTCCGCAGCTCACAGATGGTAGCCCCAAAGTCCGCTCTCCGCCATCCTCAAGTGTCAGCCATGGCAAGACCACTCGCTTTCCTTAAACGTTCCCCTCGATGTAACAGCTCCAAGGCTTATTTCGCTTTCCTCAAGGGCATTAGCCTCCCTCACCCATATGTCATCTGGGGCATTGAGAGCACCGGGAATCTAAGCTTCTGCAATCGGTCTGCTTCCACAGAGGGAATGGAGATTCCTTTTTTCTGCATATCCTCCAATGCCTTCCCCGGAGTGAGATATAACTGAGGACCCTCCTCCCAGAACACCCAGAGCTTCGCTGGGAATGGGGTTTGAAATCTAATGCCCTTTGCTCTCAGAGCTTTTAGAATTGGCACATATAGCTGCCTAGCTTGCTGGACTTCTGGGGCATAGTCATGGTCAAGAGAAATCTTCGATGTGAGGTAGGACAGCTCTTTTTTGCTCCAAGCCCTCCGGAGGATATCTTCTTTAGTTTTAAAACTGCTCAGCTTGAAGATTATAGAATGTGGGCGGGCTGTTTCCCCCATTGGCTTCTGGCCTTACGAACGATGAGCTCTTTCAATATTAAGGACATAATTGGGAGGCAAGTCCAGCACATCTTTCAGCAAATTTTCCAAAAATGCTGTCATGGGGGGGTTCTTCAGCCCCTTCAGGAAGGCCATACAGTCTGAGATTGCTGCGTCTAGATCTTCCCTCAAGATCAATGCATTTACTCTGCAGAGCTTGCGCATGCTGAAATAAGGCCTCTATTGCTGTGCCAAGAGGAGTATTATTTTCCTCCATTACTTTTATTTTGTCTCCCGCGACGTTGACCTTTGCATCTATATTGGAGATTTGCTGTGTCAGTGCTTGAAATTCTCTCCTAGACTCGGCTCGAGAGTTGCAAATTTCCCTTAGGATGTTTTCATATCTGGTGCAAGATAGAAGGTCTACCTCAGCCTCCGTGTCATAGCTAGAGCCCCTCATGCTGCTACGTGAGCGGCTTCTGCTGCAATCATAACTAATCGGAGGCATTTCTTCTCCACCAAACTCCTTCCTCTGGGTTCTACTTGATAAGGGTGGTTCCCGGTCCCTTTTATGACCTTCTTTAGCCATTTTTGCTCATTAGATCAGTTTAGGAATAGGAAATATTTATCCCTGGGGAGCAGAGGATCTTCCCTAAGCTGCTGTCTGCTCCTCGGCTGAACCAGAAGTCAACAAAGCCTGTTTTAACTCTGATGCAGTAATAGGAGTGTCCAGCTCGGAAACTTGTTCCAGCCTTAAGGTAGGTATATTAAAAGGCTGACAAAGCTGAGTTAGTTTCTTGGCTAGCTGGGATGGCATTAGAGCTGTTTGGGTTTTATACAGAGACTGGTAGAAGAGACTCATAGTCTGATTAATACATATTGGGTTAGAAGAGATTGTGCCCGTGTTAGTATGGAGAGCATGGATTTTGGCCGAGGCCTTCTGTTTGTGCAGTTGGTAAGCCAATAATTAGCTGCTTTTGTCTCCCCCCCCAATAAGAATGCTTGGATCTGATCAAGAGCCATTCTGCTTTGTGCTATAATATTGCATTGATTTGATACTTAAGGCCTACTATTCTACGAAATAGGGACATATCTCGAACAGCTGCAGGAGAGGCTTTAAAGTGAGCCTCTAATCTGGACAGATCTAATTGTAATCTATCTAGTGATCTCTTCCAGGCTCTGTTTCGGTGTGCCACAAAGGCAATAACATGGCCTCTAAGGTTAGCCTTAAAAGCCTCCCATACTGTGCTTGCAGAGACTCCACAGTCTGAATTGATCGCAAAGTATTCCAGAGTGGCTTTTAACATGGCCTGCTTAAATTCTGGATCTTTGACTAATATAAGGTTACATCTCCATTTAGTACCTGTTGGTCATTGGCCCAGAGGGGTATATATGGTCATAACCGATGCATGGTCTGACAGGTGGATGCTGCCTATGGAGTTGTTCGTGACCCCACCGGATGCAGCATTGTTGGCCAGCCAGTAGTCAGTGCAACTATGTGCTCTGTGAAAGGGAGAAAAATAAGAATAGTCCCGCCCATTCAGATTGGAGAGGCTTCTTTTGATATTAGTTTTCAAACGTCCTGAGGTTTGGAGTGGTTTTGGTCTAAATATCACTCCCTTAAAAAACTGTTTTATGGGCCCCTTTTCTGGTTACTCCTGTTACGAAACCTGCCTAAAGGTGATCACCATTTTGTCCAGAACGAAGGGGTGGACATTGCAGATGTTCTCCACTGGCTCAAATTACATTGTACAGTGCTTGGTGAATCTGAAGCCATCCTGGATACTGAAAACATATGGACTGGGGGTGGAAGTGTAAAGTGTTGTTAAAATCTGCTGATTCAGGGATTGTTCATCTGCCCAACTCTTTTTTTCTGGGATGGGATAGTGGAGTTTTATTCTATCCAGGCCAGCCTAAGGCCTGCTACAGGTGTGGTGACCCTAATCATTTAATCAGTGCCTGTGATACTGTTAAATGTACTCTTTGTGGGGAACTGGGTCACTTAAGTTCTTCCTGCTTAAATGTGTGCAAATGTAACTTATGCGATGAGATGGGCCATTCCTTTCAAAATTGCACTTGTAAGTCCACAACCAAGAACACCATGATGAGAGGACGGACCAACATTTTCTGATTGCACAAGCCCAAAAGGCTAAATTAAGGACCAGACCTAGTTTCATACAGACTGCTCAGCCACCAGGTAGTTTTTCCGGTCCTTTATCTCCATCCTCTTTGGCAGGGCCCTCCTCGGTGGTGACAGCTCCACAGGACCCCCTTCCCCAACCTGCTGCTTTGTCCTCTCCTACTAAACATGAGACTACCTCTATGACAGAGGTGGAAATGCCCCCCCCCAAAGAACCATCCCAGCTGGGTTGTAGGCATTCTGCTAGGTCAAAGCAGAAGGTTGGTCCCCTCCCTCCGAAGGCACTTAGAACTTCCCCTTCTAAGTTATCCAACCCTTATGAGATTCTCCAGAACACTTCAGCTGATTCAGGTCATGAATCGGATTCCTCCTCCATTTCTTCCTTGCACCCTGAGGGTACTACTGACACTGGAGCCTGCACTAAAGGTAGGGGTTCGCAGAAATGGAAGGTGAAGTCTAAACTGAAAGGGGTGTCTGTAGGTAGGAAAAAATGATTTCTATAGACCTGTGTTTCTAGTCTTCCTACTACACTCCTACTTTGATGTGTGATGCACTACATTTTCATACTATTAGTGTTAATAGTAGTAAGTGAGTAGGAAAACGTCAGGTCGTATTTTCTTTTCTTGCCTCTGTACATCTAGGGATATTTTTTCTTCAGGATACTAGGTTTCACACTTCACATGAAATAAAACAAGCCCAGAGAGTCTGGCTTCTTGGACCTTCCTTTTCTTGTCTGGGACAGGAAACTTGCTCTGGACTGGGCATAGTAGTCAGTGTGCCTCATTTTAAGGTTTTGAAATTATATGACCTAGTTCCTGGTAGGGTTTTAATACTTGACATGGTTATTCAGCTGAGGGCTTATCATCTTAAAAATATTTATGCCCCTGAAACTAAGTCGGCTCATATAGGTCTTTTCTCCCTCATCCAACCTTACCTCCATACATCTAAGGACATTATATTCTCTGGTGGTTTTAACTGTGGTCTTAGTTTGCAGGATGGGAGTGCACAGGCTAAGATGCAAAAGTTATTTTGTGACACATGGGCCTTAACAAACTTAATACATACTGCTAGATTGAAGATAACATACCTGGATACTGTAAAAGAACATGCTACTACTTTCCAGAAGGGTTCTTTAACTACACGGATTGATTTTATTTTTTTGTCCCAGGTTACCTTCGTTTCGGCTGCACAAGTTACCCCCCTCGAATTTTTTGATCTTAAGATGGTATCTGTTGTTATCCATAACTCCTCTTTAGGGGTCAAGGGCCCTGGAACATGGAAGTTTAATACTACCTTGTTTCAGGATGCTGGCTTCTTGGATTTTTTGGTCCAGTTCTTGGTGGCCAGAAAATCTGTTTTGATTTGTTATGATTGTTCCATTTCCTGGTGGGAAGACATGAAATCAGACCTTAGCTTTCTGTTAAAACAGTACGGCAAAAGAAAGAGTACTTCAGCATATTTATCCGATTTACATAACCGACACCGTTTGCAGAATTTATTTTCTTTGGCTAGTACAACTGGGTAGGATTTGGGCCACCAAATACAGCTTGTGCAGCCAGACACGGTATCCTTTCACAAACAAAAGTTGGCCCAACTTTTTAATCAACATAAGTTTGGTACGCATGGCACTGCACAGGTCACATGTCCCTTTGACCAAACCTTCTGATGTGTGGGCAGAAATCTATGCCATATTTGGTGGACCAGGGAGAGGTGCGGTACTCAACTAAGCAGGGCATCCTAGGACTAGTTGCCTGCTTTTCTCTGGCCTTGTTTTCTCACATCCCATCGGATCTTCAGAAATCTCAAGACTTTCTGTCAGATATCTAGATCCCACAGGTTTCCTCACAGACTATTACTAGTGTATGTACACCAATTTACGTAGAGGAAGTTTTCTATACTATCCAGCATCTGGCAAACAATACTACTCCAGAGCCGGATGGCCTTCCTCATGAACTCTATAAATTTCTAGGAGAACACCTAAGCATAGAGCTTACGAGCATTTTTAATGCATTACTTCAGAATGGGAACATACCACTGTCCTTTAATAAGGGTACTTTACTGTACCTGCATAACAAGGGTGAGAAATCAAACTTGATCAATTGGAGACCTATCTGTATGTTGAATACGGATTTTAAAATCCTGACTAAAATCTTGACTGCTCGGTTACTTGAGATTGCCACGGTAGTCATTTCTCCTGAACAATCTTGTTCAATTCCGCACCGTAACATTTGAGATCACCTCATTCTTTTATGGGACATTATAACCACAGGTTATAATGATACTCTTTTGGGGTATGTCTTCTCACTGGATCAAAGGAAGGCCTTTGATTCCATTAGTCAATGGTTTCTTTGGACCACATTGCACCATTACCGAGTACCACAGGTTATGATTCAATGGTTGAGATCATTATACAGCATGGCTACAGTTGAGCTGGAGGTGAATGGTTTGCTGGGTCCCCTGATACCTATCAAATGAGGGGTGAGACAGGGGTGCCCCCTGAAACCCCTCTTATATGTGTTTTTCATTGATCCTTTATTGCACAGGCTTAATACTTGTGTCACCATTACACACATTTCCAGTCCTGACTCCCCGGTTCTTCCCACAGCCCTGGCATATGCAGATGATCTTTGTCTCCTAGTGGCTGACAAAGACTCTGTAAACACTTCCTTGGCTCAGTGTGCTAAGTTTGGCTCCCTTTCCGGTGCCATGCTGAATCTACAGAAGTGTAAAGGTTTCTCCTTAGGCTTTATCCCTACTACTGACACTAGGATTGGCCTTGTTTCCCTTACGACCGATCCTGTTTCCATTTTTGGTGTGAAATTTGGCCCTCCCGGCATGGAGACATTGAATTGGGAGGAGAAACTGGTGATTGGTAAGCAGAGGGTTGCCCAGTGGAATAGGAGTAAACTATGCAAGAAAAAATGTTGGTTCCCATTTTTTTATATTAGAGTTATGTTTTTCCTATACCCAAGCAGTTGGAAACCTCGGTTCTGAGTTTATTTTTCAAGCTATCTGGGGCAGCCGTCTTAACCCTATTCAGAGGATTGTTACTTACTTGCCTGTTAAAGATGGTGGTCTAGCCATGATTAGTCCTGTTATAGTTTTTAATTGCATTTTTTTTATGTCCAGCTTGAAACCACTTGTAGTTACTACACAGAGAGGTTGGGAATACTGGTTACATAGAAACTGTAGACTTTGGTTTCACCAGTGGCAAACATGTGCATATAGACCTATTCGAGCTTCTCAGACTACCTCTCCTTATTTGAAGGAAACATTTTTAAGACTAAAATGATGGAAAGTTAGTTCCCAGCAACATATTTCAACCTCATCGCATACGTTTCTGTATAGCAAGCTCCTGGCCACTCTGTGTCATGTCCCGGTGCCCTTTTCTAACTGTCCTTCTCAATTTTCACAGTCACTGTTGACTTTTTTTGTGTTCCACTAGAATACCTTGTCATATGTGGGACTTTCATTGGCTTTCGTGCCATGAGAAAATTAATATCAAAGGCAACCAGAAGCATAAACAGCTTTCAGAGAGACTGTGTAGTCACCCTGGCTGTCTCAATGTGATTGAGTCAATTAAACATTTCCTTTTTGACTGCTCTTTTATTTCTGCTTTTTGGGGCTTTTTGGCACACCAATGGCGAGAACTTCTTTTTTCCTGAGTTACATTCAATATTCTCATGTATGGTCACTTTTCTTCCCAATGGCAGAAATGGAATCATAGTACATTGACTTTGCTTTTTATTATTATTAAATGGAATATTTGGTTGTCTAGGTGTTTATTCACCCTACAACAAAGGGAATGTACATATATTGAATTGAGGAATAAGATTGTCCATGACTTACAAAATGTTTTTGTTGTTGAACGTGCTAAACTGCCTAGTTCAGAGATGTTAGAGTTATGGAAGCGGCTTCCTTGGGTGACAGACACAGTTCTGTTGCTGTTACGTGAATATATTGAATTTTTGTTGTTTATTCTGACTTGTATGTTACATATGCTATGCCTTGTTTGGTTGTACTCTGATTATTTTGTTTAACAAACTTTCCCCTACTCTGTCTGAGAAGTGCTCTGGGGTCTTTAATGTTCTCGTGAGCAACCACCAGAAGCAACAGATGGGACTATGGTTTAACATCGCATCTGAAGGACAGCACCTCAGTAGTGCAGCCCCCCCATGATGCACTCACTACAGTGTCAGTATTGGGATTTTACTCTGTGTTTCAGGTGTGGGGTTAGAACCCATAACCTTCTGACCTTTCTGTCGCAGAGGTGAGCATGCAGCATGCAGCCTGCTGAGCAGCTGACACTGATTGGAGAGTATGTGGTGAAACTATCCAAAGGGATTACAGCAGCAGTGCATGTTACAGGGGAAATTATGAATGTACAGTGTGGGTTCAGGATGCCCCTATCCTTTATAGGACATTAAATGTTTAAAAATAGATCTTGGGTTGTCCATAAATGTGACCTCTATTAATCAATGTTTAAAAGTTCCTGAAAGGATGAACTCCACACAAGCAAGGTAATGTCTCTCAGAACGAGTATTTATTCAGTTTTTTTCACACCAATGAGATGAGCTACGTTTCATGGCTTAGCCACTTCCTCAGGCCCACAGTGTTGTTCTATTCTTTAAATTTGTGATCAGTACTTTCTTATCGATGCCTGCATCTGTAGTTTTTTCAGTACTTTAATGCATCTCCATTATTGCCTTATCAGAGTGACTTCTACGGTTCTTTCTTTCAATGCTTATCTACTGTCTTTCTTATCTTATAAGGTTTTGTTTCCTGTAGCCAAACACTATTCCATTTCCTTAAACACTTCTTATTCTTTACACATGTGCATGTTTCTTTCTTCTCTTTCTAGATCTTTCACAGGTCTTAGTTCATCTTGGGTTGTTTCAGGACATGCTTCGGCAGTCTCCTAGATCCCCTGTGTGTGGGAAAATTGTGACCTGCACTTTTTTATTACATTTTTGATTGTCTCTTGCATTTTGTCTTGTCTGATGCCATTTTTTTCTAATTTTGAGTCTGCAGTAGCCCATTTTTATGTTTGCATGTGCACATGTGCAAGAAACATTACGTGGCAACATAGGAGAGAAGCGGGTTTCGGATGTGCAGCACTGTGGTGGCCAATGCCTGCACTGCATTCTTAGGCTTGGCCCTTATTTCCCAATGCAGTGGCATATTGCTGCTGACACTAGTTCAGCAAGCATTCCACCAACTTGAAAGGAATTAGCCACTGCAATAAAGGAGTGACTCATCATTGCAGGGCGGTGCCTTGCCTGGTGTAACATTTCAAAAAAACATGGTGGCTGTCACCATCTGCCACTCACAGTCCCCATAAAAGCTGACAGGGGTGTCCAATCCACCTGCTGGCATGCCCCTCCCCAGTTCATTTGCTGACAGAGGAGCCCAATCCCTATCTGAATAATGTCCCTCCATGTAATAGTTATGTATGCCAATCCCCTCTGCATCATGCGCCCCCCCCAAACAGATACATTTTCTGTGCCGATGGGGATGCCCAATCCTCACCAGCTTCAGTCACCATCCTCAAACAACACAGGTGGAACACTGGGAACCCACCCCAGTGTGCCAGAAACAAGCCTGTGAAGGAAAAACCTTCACGCAACCTTTTTTTTTAGCCTGTGAAAGAAAACAATGGTCCCTTATTGCCTCTGGTGCCCCCATCCGCTGCACACCCAACCTCCCCACCCCATACTTACCTCCGGAGCCCAGCACAGTGATCTTCGGTGGACCAGGAACACGTCTGCACTCTTCAAAGCCGACCGCGAACTGAAGAAAAGCTGGTAAGCTATATAATGGCACAAATGGGAAGGTTTCAATTTAGGTGGATATCTCAGCCATTTTTGTGACTTTTTGCTCCAAATCTTCAACATGGGGTTCTTGGGACCCCACCTCATGTATTCAGTAATTTCGTTATTCGGTCCAGAAAGGCGATTTCGTGGTCACTGTGCGGAATCACCTTCTGGGACCGATTAATGAAATAACAGTGTCACTGTTCATGAGGTGGGCTCCCAAAAAGCTTATGCTGCAAATTTGGTGAACAAATTACAAGCATGCATTGCGTAGTTTCTACACACCCTCATAACTTCAAGAATTTTTTATATTTTCACTCCAGATTTTCAGCATTGCCATTTTTTCACACCTCCTTATAAACAGTACAGCTGTCATTTGTCACATCCTGTCCAAAATGTGTTTTTGCACATCTGGCACACTATGGCACGGTCACTGTGGGAAATCAATGTTCAGGACAAATTAACAAAATCACAGTGACACTGTTCATGAGCAGAGGTCCCAAAATGCCTATGTTGAAAAATTGGTGACAAAAGTCCACAAAATGACTATGTGATGAGCATTTTGCACAGCTCCTTATGAACAGTACAGCTGTCATTTGTCTCATCCTGCCTGAACTGTGGTTTCGCACATCTGACACAGAATGGCACGGTCACTGTGGGAAATCAACGTTTGGCACAGAGTAACAAAATCACAGTGGCACTGTTCATAAGCAGAGGTCCCAAATGCTTTCATGAGGTGGGAGTCACAAAAAGGCCATGTTGAAAATTTGTAGTGCAAATACCAACAAATGCCTGGGGCATTAGGGGTTTCTAACCATAACGTCCCACCCTGTACAGACTGACAGGTGTCAGGGGCGTGCCTTGGTACTGCCCACTGTAATGCTCATGCTATTCAACCCCTACCCTGCAGCCAGTGACAGGCATTGAGGTGTGCGTTGGACTCTTTAGCCCCAGAGTTCACCCCATTCTCCTATACTGCATCCATTTTAGTATATGTCCTTATGGAATGGGGTGACTGTAAAGCCAAACACCCCAAGGCACACCTCAACACATGCTGGTGTCTGCAAATAAGGTGAGGTGAAATGGCATGAGCATTATGGGTGATGACCCAAAGGCATGCCCAAATTCCTGTCCATCTCTGCAGGGCGGAGGTGGGGTTGGCGTGAAGTTCAATACTTCACTGCCATTCCTAGTCTGCATCTGTCTAACTCCTGCTCTTCCATTGCTAATACCAGCAAGCAAACATTTGGAATTGACAAATACTTGTTGTATATTTGAAATAAAATGAATGTTTCTTTTAATAGGGCTCAGACCAAGTTCTTCCAGTATTCAGTTGTTTTAATGCAACCATTGTCTTGTAAGGTCAGAGAACACTGTCTGCTGCTAGTTCATTTTAGTCACCTCAGAAGTGATATTAAACAGTGAGTGCTAAAAATAACAGAGGATACTGATAAAAACCTGGTCTGAACCATAGTAAATGGAGTGCTCATTTTATTGTAAAACAAATTCTAAATCTGACTGAAAATGAAGAAAAAAGGTTGTGGTTTGAGGCAAAGATAAGGGGCAATCTGAAATGGAATTTAAAAAGCATATGTCAAAATGTTAACACTAACTGGCAATGTGGCTTTAAATTAATGGATGTGGTCCTCTCAAGCCCATCTCAGTGAAATTGCAGACATTCATTGCACAGAATATCAACAAGACTCGACAGCAGCAGAACAGACTAATTCTACACTCAAGATTTTGCAGAAACAGTTACATGGAACTGTATTTTTCCTTTTTCAGCCTAGCCTGTTGCCAATTAGGGGAGGGTCTGTATCTAATTTATAATTTAAAATACAGTATCAGGTGAGAACTTAGTTTAAGCATAGTGGAAGAGAGAAAATGTAATGTTTGTGAGTTCCTAGGTGGGTGGGGTGGGGTGGGGAGCAGACCACAAGACCAGCAAAACAAGTGAGCTTTGGTGGGACTACAAGTAATGGCATCTGGGGCAAGGGTTCCAGAATTTCGGCATAACTGGTGAGAACTCACAGGTCTGGAAGTAACTGACTGTACAGCTTGTGCAACCCATTGCATATGTAGTAGTCAGGTGTTTTTTTTAGGGTAATAAACAAAAGAGAACAGTAACCATAATCAAATGAGAAGGAGTGATGATATTTACAGAGCAAACATGAGCACCACACTCTAAACCATTTCTTATGCTGCTGTTCTCCAATTATGCCAGCAAGGTGGTGAGGTGAGGTCAAATATATTTTGGGGAGAGGTGCAGTGATAAAGCCCACTAATTTGGTTTCCTAACCATTTTTATTAGGAAGATAAGGGGAAAGAGTGTGTGTGTGCATGCACGCATGTGTGTGTGTGTGTAAACACCAGAAGTCACTTTTTTTTAAGACCGTTTTTATTGCTTGTAGTCCTTTGCTGTGTATTGTTGTAATGTTCATTGATTTTGCTAAAAGCTCAATTTTATCTGGTGATCTAGTGAATGAGAACTGAGTTGCGTCCAGTAATGCATGAAGACACAATCTGCAGATGTTCTGGAATTCTTTTGGGGGTTGAGGGGTCATGAGTGTACAGTATCTCAAAGAGCAGCAGACATGCTCCAGGCAGGCAGCTTGGCTCTCACTGTGTTCACTAAATAAACAACAATTCAGTTGGAGCAATTGTGGGTCTGTGTTTCCTGGAGCGCTGTGTTCTGGAATTTTGCTTTGTTGAGGCTGGCTGCCTTGTTATAGTGAACCTACCCCTGACTGAGTGTGGGACTGCGCATTTGGATTCTTTTGTTCAAGGAGTTGACAGCTCAAAGAGTTAATTCTCCTGTGTTTAGAATGTTTTATTTAGTAGTAATACAAATATGTGCATTAAATTAACCAGCTCATAAATTTCATGTACAAGCCAAGCAGCTGCTGAGATCTGCAGTAGCACTGCCCCTAAAATAAGCTTAATGATGATGCAAAGTAAGGAACATGCTGCAGGCGTCATCTATAGATATTAATAAGATCTGGGGAGGGACTGTCTAAATGTAGTTGCATTATGTTTGCTGGAGGTTCTACACGTATAGGTCTATAATTGTTCTATAAAAACAATGATTGCTGGCAATAAAATTACTGTGTTTTTTATCTTTTGTTTGTTTACTAAGTCATGCAGTCTACAGCAGGTCTATAATAGATTAGTATCATAGCTATGTTACATGATGATAAGGGAGATGCATGTTTGCTACCTGAATAGGGATTGATGGGGTATGATGATGATGGTAAGATGATAGTCTTATGCAGTGCTGTGGTTATCATACTACAGCACTACAGCAATAGCCATTTATGTAAATCCTTCTGTCAGGAAGAGTTGACATACATTAAAAACTCTCCTTAAATTGGTTAAAAGACCTGAAACAGTGGTATACCATGAATCACTGATGGTATCAAAAACTGCCTATGATATAGATAACATGACTTCCGAGATGTTGAAACTGTCATATCATGACATCCTTCGTACTGATATCCCAGTTTTTGAACCACTCCTCAGCTTATGCTAGTTACACACAGGTCATGGAACAAGTCAGCCAAGGAAAGATGGGAGCAGGCCAAGAGGGAGGAATGGTCTGTGCTCCTTAGGTTGTGACAGTGTTGGAGTCTGAAGGCAAGCCCTGCCCTAAATAAATAAGGCTGACCTGGATTGTGGTGGTATTCAAAGGACTCAACTCACTTTGTTTTTGTGTTACAGAAAATTGATCATGGGGGGGTGTCCAATGTGGTCAATCACCATGTCCTCCTTTGCCTCCCCTACAAAAGGCAAGGCAACCCCTATCATTCTTTTAGGGTAAGAAAGGTCAGATTCCAAGAACTGAAACATTCCTCATGCTTTTTCAACTGGAGAAAAGATAGGCATTTCCTTTTTATCTATGGTAAGAGCAATTACTTTGTAATGTCTGCTGTCAGCACATTTTAAACAGCAGCTCAAATTTGTGTTACAGGTTGCTGCAAGGTATTCAAGTGCATCATTGATCACTTGCCCAATAGATACAGTGATACTCAAATTTGTTTGCATGGTTCCATTTCAGAACCTCAAAGGAGAAACGGCGAATGTTAAAACAGCCATGGCTCGAAAGCGAAATGGAAAGACGGCAGCAGTTGTTTTTGCAGAGGGCTTCACCCCACCCCCCCCCTTTCTAAATATACTAACTCCAAGGTTGACCTCAGGGAGGGAGGAGTGTGACTATCACTGTCTTTCTGGTCACCAACAAGCCATGGCCATTTTAACGTTTGTCATTTTTGTGTCGCTGTCATCACGTGCTACCCATTTGCACAAAGAGTATGAAAACAAGTGACATTTTAATGTCTAGATAACCTGTTTGTTACTAGCCAGGAGTCACCGATAGATCAGAACAAATAAGTGAGATGCAGTCTGTTGGTTACGCTCCGTAGTCAGAAGCTGTAACCTTATCTTGTAATTGTCAACACATTAAGATCTTTTTTTGGGGGATGAAAACCCTTTCTATAAGCAACTTTCATTTTCAGCCCATGTGTACACATGCAGATGAGATGTAAACATCAGTAATTATTCCCTTTTTTCAGAATCTAAGCTTCCTTCCTGTAAAAACTATCCCAAAATGTAAAGTAGTCCTCTAAGAAAAGTAGCAGCCTGTCATCCCCTATTATACAACCAACTTGCATAGAATATTAAGTGAAAAGTGTGCAATTTTATTTTTTTACACATGACATGAAACAGTTAATAGCTATACAGAGCTTAACAGCATGTGAACACAGTTTGTTGCATAGCTACAGTATGCTCATTGTCAAAAGAAACAGGGACTTCTGAATTTATTTACTAAACACATTAGGCTTGTGTTATGTACAGAGTAAACACATATGTCAGAGATATTTATTTATCGCACATGTGGGTTTTACTTACTATGTCAGAAATTACAAACCAACTAGGATTATATGATTTAAAACTCCATTGAAAAGATAGCTATCACTGACTTAAACCTGATCCTATCTAAGATACCCTTACACCTATCCCTTAACTTCTGTTATAACATTTTTTTTGAAAGCAGGAAGCTAAATTGTTGAACTTAGCTTGTGATTACATGTACAGCCAGATGACTGCTGAACAGCTGATAGTGAATTTTCTTTGGGAGCCACATATTACCTTTCATACAAATAATATTTCACTATAGTGGGTAACAAAGTGTACTGTAGGAGCACTGTATGAAGGCATGCTAGCAGGGACAAGGGCAGTGCTGTCAAATGACCATGGTTGCTAGGGGCCTGCTGCTCATTCACTGCTTGCTGCTGCAGTGACCAATCACCATTTTTTAGCACTGGCATCAAGTAGTGGAACCGTAATGTTCTGCAAGACATACACTGCAAGTAAACATTCGGCACTGACAAAAACTTGTTTTATCTGTACACTTCCCTGAGCTTCAAGCCACCAGTATTCCAACTGAAGCATCAGTTCATTTCTTGGTTAAATATGCTCTGGGTCACCTGTCCTCTACACTGTTTCAGAAACACCCTTGGCATCTTAGCAATGTAGTATTGTTTTAAGATGAAGTTATAGACATAGGACAAGAGGTATGGAGTGACAGGAAATCACTACAATGTGTATATGATGATCACTTACTATGAAGGGGAAGACTCAAAAAAAGTCTTCCAGTCTATATTACAGCCAAGGCAACACGGATAAAACTAGTAGTGTATCACAGGTATTTATTTCTGTGATCACATTTCTACAGACTAATTTCTCACCAGAAAAAGGGATGTGGGGACATTTCTTCTCCAATCTGACATGCAGACTCTCCAGTATAATCAAAAGGCTTCTCTGAAAGCCGAACAGAGATTTGGCACCCAAGGAAAAAGCTGTACTATAGACTATTTTAAGTTGTCAGGAAAGGGTGAAAAACAACAGAATGACATCCCTGTGGTTCCCTGAGGCTACTACATACTGTATTTTATGACTGGCCCAGAAATTCCTAAGTATGTGGAAAGCCATGTACACTCTGTTTTTGCAAAAGCAGGTCAATCCATTTCTTCGATTAGTTCTTTCATGGCTTCAGTCCAAATTCTTTCTCTTTCCCCTGTATTGTTCCAATCGATAAAGGCTGATATTACAAAAGAAGAAGTGACTCAAGCTGTTAAATTCCTGTCCAAAGATAAGCACCAGGGAGTGATGGTCTTACCATGAACTTCTACAACAATTTTGCAGAATTAATTGCTGAAGATATAGCCCTCATTTTCTAGGGGTGTTTAAATCAAGATTTGGTATCTACTTTACTGTCAGATGTCCTAATTTTTTATACAAGAAAATGTGACGTGAAAGATATCAAAAAGTGGGTGCCTGTCATGTTCTTTCAAGTTCCTATACAAAAATGGGAAATTAATAGCTAAGATTCTATTTCTAGCTTCTTAGAATGGCAGGGCAACTACTATGCCAGTACCAGTCCTGTTCTGTACTATATAGAAAGGTGCAAGATAGCATTTTTTTCTGCTGAGAAAAATGTTCAAGGCAGGTCTAAAAGAAGAGGTTTCAGGATTAGTTCTTCAAGTAGATCAGGAAAAGATAGTTGATGTGTATGACAAAAAGTTATTTGGGTTGTATGAGATTCCAGGGAGTTTTGTCTGAATCACTTCTCTTTCTGCTACCACCTGGTTATTCCAGAAAAATGTCTTTGTCCTGCTCAGGGACTTAGACAGTCAACACTAGCTGGTCTGGTGGTGCTGACGGTTGACGCACTGGACGCCACACCTCATGCCACACCAGTGACCTGGGTTTGGGAACGAGCTTGGGCCACCAGGGGTTGGCAGGGGCAAGAGAGGACCAAGCTTCCAGAGGGCTGCTGTCCTCTCTGAAGGGGAAGGAGACCTTTCATCCTGCTCGTTGACTGCCCTCTGGCAGCAGCTGGAAGGCAGTACAGGTCAGGAGACACATACCAATGTCATCATGTTGGTAGTGGTAGGGGTATGGGAGAAAAGTGGAAAATGGAGCCTGGCAGGTTCTCTGATGGCTCCTGTGTTAGTGGGGATCAGATCCAGCATCAGGATTGGGTCTCGGGGGGGGGAGGCTGGCAATCTGCTGGGGATTCTCTGGGCTCAGGCAATATGGGGACACAGAAAATGTCAGACAGTTAGTCTGTCCATTAGGAAGGGACCACAGCCACCTGCCAGGGCTCCCAGGTGGGAAAAACAGAATATGGGGGAGAAAAAAAGTCAAACACAGTAATATTTGGTAGCATGCACTTTGGATGGCAGACTTTAACTAGAGAATGTTCACTGTGCTAAGGAGAAATATTAAAATTACCCTTACAATAGGGATGCTCATACATTGGTACTACAACAATAGATTCTTTATTATAATAATGCTTCAATGTATTACAATCAAGATATGCACAGCAAACAAAAACATATACTCATTTACAATAAAGGAAATACAAGCCAGTTTGAGCAGATAGATGGTTTGTAGAATAAACTTACAATCTAGTCTCACACTAGGATCTATATTTACCTGCCAGTTAACTTGAAAGAGACATTCACTAAAACTGTTCTTTTCTCATCCAGATAAGTTAGCTATGGGAGCAGGGATCTCCTTCCTCATGGGGGCACTCACCAATAGACAGACCCCAGGTCATCTTTAAAAGGTACAGGAAGTCAGAGAGAGAGAGAGAGAGAGAGAGAACAAGGGAGTTGGGGGTCACTGTCTTCTATTTATATACACAGGGCAGTAGGATGCGACCTCTGTCTATAGTGAAAACCTTCTATAGTATTCCCAAACCCACATGAGTGCATGGTGTGTGCGTGTGTGTGATACATTTGCCAGACTGAATTGCACTTTCTCATGTATCTCCATTCTCACTGCATGACTGCACCTCTGAAACCTATCCCTGAGGTTTTATGACATACTCTTGTCTTTTTTATCTGAGTGTGGGAGCCCATCCTTGCAAGCTCCCTCCCATTCTTTTATTACTTTATTTCCTAGCTGCTCAGGATGCCTCTGTGGAAAAAGTAGCACTCTCACATCTGGCAACTGTTTTCCTCTGTAGATCTCCCAGGAAAACTGCTGAGACATGTGACCTGAACTCCATTCTGTTTGCCCAGTGCCATCCAATCATACTGTAGAAAGAACTTATATGAGAATATGCAAAAAAGAAAATAATTAGAACAACAAAAATATGGTCACATTCCCATCACATCTCCCCTCACTGGAAAATGAAGGTGTGTCTTTTTTAGACAACCCCTAAGAGACACTGCCATTCATGTAGGGACTGAGAAGTGCCTAAAGTATAATACCATGTACTTTGCCCTGCTTAGACAACCTATCTGCATTGGCATTTTGTGAACCACTGTGGTGCTGGATGGTCATATTATATGGCTGCAATACCAAACTCCTGCACAGTAATTTTGTATCTTGCCCACTAGTCCTATGGAGCCAAGTCAGGTTCTGCTTAACCCCCTCCTGTGCCCTGTAGAGGAACTGCCTCAGTGCCACTTACAGCCCAATGTCCAAGTGGTGTTCAGCCATTGTAGTATACCCCAGTTCCTCTGTGAATCTTTCCCTAAATGCTTGTAGCATCCCCCCCCTCATCTCCGCTGCCTGGGCTGTTGTCAGCTGCTCCAAGAGGGTGAGGATATCCAATGAGGATCCCTCTCGTACCTCCCCAAGGAGGTCCACCAGTGGATCAGTCTCATTTTCCTCTTCTGGGGCACTGCACAAAGTGAGGATCAGTTCCTCCCTATCCCATAGGGTTTCATCATGTTAACATGATACCCACTCTGCCTGCACCTTCTGTCAGGCAGTTCTACCACATAATTGATCTCACTCACCTTCCTAACTGTGGGGAATGTGCCCTCACATGCTGCCTACAATTTATTTTGTCATACTGGACCAGTACCATCACTTGTTGTCCAGTTTCATACTCTTGGGCTATGGCCCCACAGTCATACCAGGTTGTTTAAATATGTTTAAAAAGGGTGGTTTAAATATGATTCAGCCTCTACCATTTTTAACACATCTTTATCTATTCCAATGTGTATCTCATCTTTGCAAAGCTAATGCACTATAGGTACCAAAGCTGTCAAGGATATTAGATGCTTTACTTCCATTTTTAAGCTCTACTAGGATGTGAGTAAGATCTACTCAGTTTGCTGCTGTTTTTGCCTATTTGATGGGCAGAGAGGGGCAGTGAAAAAGCAAGGATATTGAATGAATACTTTTGTTTAGTATTCACAAAAGAGGAGGTGCCTAATCCATTTAGCAGAAGCACTCTGGATGGGGGGGGGGGGTTGATCCCAGTCCTTTCACAGAAGAAAGGGTTCTGAAAGAACTCCTAAAACTGAAGGTGGACAAAGCAATGGAGCCAGATGGAATTCACCCCAGAATTCTAAAAGAATTAAGCAGAGAATTAGTGACACCTCTGACTACCCTTTTTAACAAATCATGGGAGGATGGTGGGGTACCTGAGGACTGGAGGAAGGCAGATGTGATCCCCCTTCACAAAAGTGGGACCAAGACAGAGGCAGGAAACTACAGACCTTTCAGTTTGACCTCTGTTGTAGGGAAAGTGATGGAATCACTTCTAAAGGAAAGAATTGTTGAGTACCTAGAGGCCAGTGGGGCACAGGACCCAAGGCAGCATGGGTTCACAGTGGGAAGGTCATGTCAGACGAATCTAATTGATTTCTTTGACTGGGTGACCAAAGTAGTACACCAGGGAGGGGCTGTGGACATGGCCTACATAGTCTTTAGCAAGGCATTTGACACAGTCCCACACAAAAGATTAATACTCAGATTAACCAGCCTGGGAGTGGGTCCCAGGGTGATAGCCTGGGTAAAATATTGGCTGGACAACAGGACACAGAAGGTAATTGTAAATGGAATCCACTCTGAAGAAAGAGGGGTTACTAGTGGGGTACCGCAAGGTCCAGTACTGGGGCCAGTCCTTTTTAATGTCTTTATTGGTGACATTGCAGAGGGACTGGAAGGACAAGTATGCCTCTTTGCAGATGACACAAAGATCTGCAACAGGGTTGATACACAAGGAGGCGTGGAAAGGATGAGAAGGACCTTGGCAAGGTTGGAGGAATGGTCAGAAGTATAGCAGCTTGGATTCAGTGCAAAGAAGTGCAAAGTAATGCACCTGGGAAACAAAAACCCAGGGGAAGATTACACAATGTGGGGGAGGTAGTAACAACAACAAAAATGGAAAGGGACCTGGGGTAATCATATCAGATGACCTTAATGTTGGCAAGCAATGTGAGAAGGCAGTAGGGAGGGCTAGGGGATACTGGGATGTATAGGGAGAGGCATCACCAGCAGAAAACAGGAAGTTGTTATCCCCCTGTACAGACAGTTGGTGAGACCCCATCTGGAGTACTGCATCCAGTTCTGGAGACCTTATCTCTGCAAGGACATAGACAGGATGGAGGTAGTTCAGAGGAGGAAAACTAAAATGCTGCAGGGTCTGCAAGAGAAGCCATACAAGGAGAGACTAAAGGAGCTTAATATGTATACCCGTGAGGAAAGGAGAGAGAGGGGGGACATGATAGAAACATTTAAGTACCTCAGTGGAATCAACAAAGTCCAAGAGGGTAGCATCTTTCAGAAAAAGGGATGGTTAAGAACAAGGAGACACAGTTTGAAGGTAGAGGGGGGACGGCTCTGGGGCAATGTGGGGAAGTAGTTTTTCACAATGAGGGTGGTGACACATGGAACAGCCTTCCTGAGGAGGCTGTGGGGTCTAAAACTGTGGGAGAATTCAAGAATGCATGGGACAGACAAGGCAATTTTTGTGGGGGTTAGGAAGAATTAGGCTGTTGGTTAAATAGGATCTGCAGCTTATCCTCTAGGTAGGGAAATGGGCAGACTAGGTGGGTCAAGCAGTCCTTATCTGCCATCAAAGTCTATGTTTCTATGTTTCTATGACTGGTTGGAAAATAAATGGGGGATGACTGCAACTATGTCATTAGTTGAATCTAGAAAAAGTATATACGACATAAATGTACAGTCCACCTCCTCTATGGGTCAGTGTTTTCCTTCCTGTTCAAAAGCAGATATCGGGGAAGTATATAAAAAACTGGTAGATCTCCCCATCCCCAAGCCAGCCCACCAGTGCAGTGGTGGAATTTCTGTTTGCGACGCCAGTGACCCAGGTTCGGGAATGAGCCCAGGAGCTGGAGGGCTGGCCAGGGGGAGGAGGCTTCAGCTTCCTAAGGGCAGCTCGCCTTCTCCGGGGGGAGGGGGGATCCAGGGCTCGGTGCATGTCTGACCTCGGGTGGAGACTCAAGGTACAGCAAGCCCAAGCCAGTGAAAAGGGTGGCATGTTGGACGTCAGCACTTAGCGCCTTGACGTCAGGGCACACAGCACACCAAGAAATGGGAAAATCATTCTGCAGCGCCGCCAGTAGATGGAGCACAATGGCCCCAATCCCCAATTCCCCTACCTGCCATAGGTGATGGCATCCCAACGAAAACTGGAAGGACCTCAGGGTGTAAGGGCCCCAC
The DNA here is from genome assembly GCA_016271365.2 of Neoceratodus forsteri. NCBI lineage: Eukaryota > Metazoa > Chordata > Ceratodontiformes > Ceratodontidae > Neoceratodus > Neoceratodus forsteri. The sequence goes on along the minus strand of CM057450.1, from coordinate 1,167,838,464 downwards.
CTCGTACCCCGCCTGGGGGGTATAACCAAGGCTATACGGGGGATGGACCGCGCAAGGCTCCAGGTAAGAGGGCGGGGACTAATAAGGCCATATGTGTGTCTCCTGAAGAGTGGGGGCGCTGAGGGTAGGGGGAGAATAAAAAAGAGAAAGTAAAAAAAAAAAGATCTCCCCATCCCAGATAGGATCACAGGATATGGGATATAATATGGCTTAGGTGCCATGGCCCCTGCGAGTACATGGCAACAATAAACATAACTCATTACAGGAGAGATACTGTCCTTGGGTCATGTACTCTCAACAAGATGAGATAGTATTACATTTGTTTTAGACTCTTTCCATCTCTGATATTTGGAATATGTTTGCCAGAAGATGGGGTGAGCCCTTTTTTGTGACAATAGCATACCAAATATTGGTTTGGGGTTTACTTCATCCAGCCTCAAAAAAATATCCTCCTCTGAGCTTCTGAGTGTTATTTTCATGTATACAGTGTGTGTGTGTATGTGTATATATATCTATATATCTATATATATATATCTATATATATAGATATATATATAAAACATTTGGCAGGTATGTTGTAAATTAGTACTGAAACAGAAATGTGTTTCATAGGATGTTTGTATTCACTGATTGTACAAGCAATGCAATACTGTTTTTCTTCTGAGTGCCATTCCTCTGGGAAAGAACCAGTTTTGGGAAAACTGGAGCAGCTTATCTCACAAATTATGATTGTCTTGAGGAACAAAGCTTGATTGTTATTGAAAAACTAGTCCATAGAAGGTTTCAAGGATGAATTATATCTGTGATTTTCTTTGCTTTGTTGTGTTTTTCTCTTCTTACATTGATACCTAGATACACAGACTTTACCTACAGAAAGGGCCCATCTGGCCAACCCAGTCTGCTCAGTATTCCTCCCTATCTATTTTGTCACAGCAGACTCTAACTGGTATCCAGCAACATCCTCCCCCCACCCTTGTTTTATTTACTAGAATTCCCCCATGACTATCCCATGCATATTTGAAATCCCACACAGCTTTTGCCCATCCTACCTTTTGTGGTAGGCTGTTCCAGGTGTCCATCACGCTTTCTTTGAAGTAGTATCCCCCCCCCATTCCTCTTAAATTCCTCCCTTCCAGCTTGTTTCATGCCCTGTGTGCTGATACAACTAGACTAAATATAAAAAAAAAACAAAAGCGCATTATTTGATCTTGTTCTCACTAACAAGCCATATCAAATCTCACATGCAGCTGTATTCCACAATAACCTAAGTGACCACAGCATTGTTGTCTGCATAAGAAATCTCACTAAATGCATTTCCTACTCTAGATTTATTACAAAGTGAAGCATCCGTAAATTCAACCTAGAGAAATATCTGACTGACCTTAGCAGTATAAACTGGCAAACTTTCTACTTGGCACCTTCAGTAGATGAGGCCACCAATATCTTCAACTCAGCCATCCTAAATATTATAAATAAGCACCCCCCCCCACACACACACACACATTAAGTGTAGAGTAAAGAAAGCTTCCAACCCATGGTTTACTGGTGACCTTAAAACAGCTTTGTCATGACGAGATAAGTTATGGGCCACTGCTACAGAAACCAAAGCCCCTGCAGATTGGACAGCCTTTACAGTAGCTCGCAATGTCTGCATTAAGCTTGTCAGAATAGCCAAATCCAATTATGTCAACATACTTGAAAGTGCTAAGGGTAACCTGGCGAAAATCTGGCAAATCATCAAAACAGTTGAAGGCCACAAAGCCCCCCAGCAATCCTACCAAAATTAACTTTCAAAATGCCACAACATCTGACCAAATCAAAATACTCAAAAACTTAAATTCCCACTTTGCGACTGCAGGACTGGCATTCGACTCCTCCCCAGCCCTTAACATTCTAGGTCACTAACCCTCAGAAGATGTCCCTGCTGATTTGCAGAACCAAGAATCCTTCTGCCTATCTCCCATATCTTACAAACTGATAGAGGAATTACTAATGAAGCTCAACACCAAAGAAAGGGCCAGCGCTGATTCCATAGCCCCTGTCTTCTTAAAACTAGGATATTACACCCTAACCACCCCAGTCACTCACCTGATCAATAAGTCAATTACCTCTGGTACAGTCCCTATCATCTGGAAAATAGCCCATATTTTACCCCATTCAAATCTGATGACCCATGTGACCTAAACAACTATAGGCCCATATCCATACTGCCCATGTTATCTAAGATCCTAGAGAAGGCAGTCAATACCCAGCTAAGGGATCACCTGGAAAACTCAGATCTAATAAACCCACTGCAATCTGGCTTTAGACAAAACCACAGCATGGCATCGGCTTTGGCCAAAGCGACAAATGACTGGCTCAAAGCCTTAGACAAACAACAACCCACCAGAGCCATCTTCCTTGATCTAAGCAAAGCCTTCAACAAAGTAGACCATGACCTTCTCTTAACTAAACTTTAAGTACAATGCCTAAACAGTACCTCCTAAAACTGGTTTCATAGCTACATGATAGGAAGACTTCAGCATATCAAATTGGATGGGTTTTTGTCCTCTCCTCTACCTCTAACAAGAGGAGTATCTCAAGGATCCATCCTAGGCACCCTCCTTTTTTCAATTTATATCAGTTCATTAAGTGATAACATCCACAAAGCCAAACTGCATTTCTTCGCAGATGACATGGACCTCTATACCTTGAAACCTTCTCTGACAGACGTCGGTGTGGAATTTCAAGCAGACTTTGACCAGTTACAACACAATCTACTAAGATCAAACCTACTACTAAACACAAAAAAAAAACACAAAAACAATGTTCGTCTTGCCCCACAATCCGCAACTGCACTGCTCAAACATAGCACCCCTCCATCCATCACAACCTTACTAGGAGACACACTTGAGGTGATAGAGAAATTCAAATACCTAGGTCTCTGGCCTGACAATACCCTTTCCTTCAAGGTGCACACTGAAACTCTCATCAAGAAACTAACAACTAGATTAGGCTTTTTCTACAGGAACAAATCTCCCTCTTCCCCACAGAAGTTAGGAAAAGGCTAGTTCAAGCCATCTTTCTCCCCATTCTCAATTATGCAAACATTTATTATAATAGCTGTGCAACATCCCACCTCCATAGTTGGATGTGTTGTTCCATTTAGCCATTTGCTTTATTACAGATGCACCTTCCAGAGCCAACTACTCAACCTCTATACAGGAGTGGGCTGGATGTCCATTACCACCAGAAGGATGATCCATACATGCACTTGTGCACATAAATCGCTGATAAATAAACTCCCCCACTATGTAGCAGTCCTTTTCTATTGCTCATTTAGCTGCTATTCCCTCAGAAAAAAAACTCTATTATCATCATAGACGTGCCAAAATTCTGCACTGCCTATGGCAGAACTGCCATCAACTATGCTATCCCCTCTGCCTTGAACAAATTGTAAACTTCCCTGAAACTTTCAGGTTTCATCTCTCTTAAATTTTTAAAATCCTTACTTACCAATTCCCTTAAAGACGATTGCCACTGCCACACCAACTAATAAGCCTTCCCTACCCATGGCTCCAAGTCACACAACAGTCAGCATTTAACACCCCAATCATCTAAAATCCTTTTTCTGTAGTCTAACCCAGCATAAGTGCTCATCCATGCTCTTATTACATTATTGTTTTTGTACTCCTATATCTTCCTGTAATATGTATCCACTCCTGTATCTTCCTTGTACTATGTATTTGCCTGTCAAACCTTCTATTTTTGTCTTTGTTTGTTATACAGTTTCCCTTGCAGGACCTCCTTGTAAATGATCATGATCAATGGAGTCTGTCTGATGAAATAAATTTGAACTTGAACACTTTTTCATTTCAAACAGGTTCCCACCTGTATTCTTCATTACCATGAGGTACTTGCATGTCTCCATCATGTCACCTCTTTTGTTTGTTGTGTTCTTTTAGTATCTCATATACTTTATATGCTCTGTATATTGTTTGACTTGAATGTGATGTACCCTGCAATTTTTTTGTTCTGATTTTGGGTTTTAAATAAAAATGCTCCCACTTTTCTTTGATAAGTGCTATAGGATCTTTAACTTCCACCAAGACAGTGACCAGAGGTGGGCAGGAGGGACCATGGTTCAATGTCTCATCCAAAGGGCAGCACATCAACAGTGCAGTACCCCCTCATACTGCATTACAGTGTCAGTTTAGGGTATTGTGCCAATTATCTTGTGTTGGTTAGAACCCCCGACCAAGTAACCTTCTGGAAGATAGCAAAAATAGGACTTACCAAAATTATTTAAGGTTTTTTGTTTTAATGAAAAATTCCAAACAAAGCTAGCAGCACTGCTCCACTGTACCCGTGCTTTGAGGAGGAGCCTTTTCATTGGGGAACACAGTTACCTGAAATAAAAAAGTTTCAAATATTTTTCCATTGAAAATAATTGTGGTGTTGGGTGGGAGATGCTCTGACCACCATAAATAGAGAACAAAGACATTCTGTTACAATGAGTAGTAAACCTTCAAATTTACTAACTCTGTTCTGCTCATGTGATTGTAAATCTATTCAAAAATGGAAGGCACATATAAAACAACAACAATTTTTGAAGTATAAACTAGTTAAAAGAAAAGAGGTTCATGGGCATACCTGTTTGCTGATATTTTTTGTTGTTCTGAAATTTTGAGCTTGACAAATCTTGACTTACTGGAAACAATTACAAAAATGTTTAAAGCAACATTAGTCCTTTCCAGAACAACATCTGCAGCTTGTATTAGAGCAGAAGAGGTACAGTAATTATTAAAATGACTAATCAGTCTCAATTCAGGGATTTGTCTTATTGATTCAGAATCAGTATTATAGAAAAGGATCCTATTCCTGCTCTTGGTCTTACAGAGCAATTGCTCCTTTTAAAACTAGGTTGACCATCACATAATGCTGACAGACACTTGATCATGCCCATGATGCACAGCTGGTGGTGGCACTGGCCAGTCATAGTGTACAATTTGCTGTCCTGAATGCAGGCAGGAAGGAAGGTTGTGTTACTGCCTCCTACACTTGACAGTGATACTTGACAAAGGAAATGCATGATGAGTTGTGAAGATAATGAAAAATTACAACTTATAAAATGGTAAGGGACAATCCTGTAACCTGACTGGTCATTTCCTGTGCATTAGAAATGTGTAATGCTTGGCTTAAAACAAGTGCTCTCCAAGTGGATGCAGGTCAAGAATGAAATCAATGAGCCAGTAGAATTTTTAAAAACTGCCAGATGCCATTTTTCCTCTCACTTAACCCACACCTGCAAACAGACTGAGTAACAGGACAACCAGTATTGCAACTAGGCAGAGAGTACTGCATAAACTGTACTAAATAAATTCAGATGAAGGTCACATTCATAGTTTGTTATGTAATATTTAGTGGGCTGTAACAGAGAAACATAAAAGTTGACAGCAGATAAGGACCACTAGGCCCACCCAGTCTGCCGATTTTCTCTACCTGCTACAAAAACGATAAACCCTGTTTGATGTGCACTGATGTTTGTGCCATGAATCTGACCACAGCTGTGGCACCAAATATCATTCCCCTTACTCAATCACTTTGTCAACAAGACCAATCTTAGAAATTAAAAAACTATGTACTATATATACTGTATATATATATATATATATATATATATATATATATATATATATAGGAAAACACAAATTGCACATACCCCAATAATACAAAGCATCATGGGAAGCATATGCAAATGCATTTTAATTAATTTGGACTGGATCAACTTAAAACAGAATTGTATGGTGCCAGAAGGCCTCACAATACAATCAGCAAAGGCTGAGAACAGCAGACACAGACATGTTTCATCCTCATTTGGACTCATCAGTATGCCATATCTGTACCTCAACCCAGGAAGAGATAGCCAGCCATCATATAGGGGATCTTATTGGTTTGGGTCATGGGCAGCCCAAAGTAGAGAGAGGAGAACAACAAAAGAACGCCCAAGCAAATGCACTGGGGCAAAGGTTATCCCAGAGGATATTGGCCAGCCAGACAAATTTTAATGAAAACACAAATTGCACATACCCCAGGTAAAATTCTGCTGTTTGCAGTCAAAATTCTACACTTTGTGGTGAAATGTTGCCACAAAAAAGGCAAAGTCAGATTAGTGAATTTTTAGCCTAGAAGCAAAACTTCATGGATTGCTCCACAGAGGCGAATTTCCTGAATTCGCCAGAACTTCATCTGTGAATTTAAACTTCGCTGCATCTGTAGTGGTGTGCATTAAACACTTGTACTTATGGCCAGGGCTGAAGGCACTCAACCTCTTACTATGCCCCTGGTCATGCATTAGAGGTGTCCAATGCACACCCATCATGTCTTATTGCTTACTTACAGTGTGACAAAACAAATAGGCAATTGTCAATACCTACAGTGCACATGTGGTGGTGGTGGCACTTGCCAGTCATATTGCACCATTTGATATGCAGTGTGCAAACAGGAAAGAAGTTGTTGTCACCCACATGCCACAGCTAAAATGTGATTCACGGATGGATGGATGGATGATGATGATGTTTTAATGTAATTATTATAAATTATTATTATTCTTATTATTGGATTTACAGTATGTATATGACAATAAATTGTGTTTTCACTGGATTCATTATGTCATATGAAAAATATTCCTGCACTGCAGAGGACCCTACTTTTTTTAGATACAGTTGGTTGGTGTTAGCAGTGGAAGCAGTGGACACTTCTGGAGAGGAATTGAAAGCCAGGGTAAAGACTGCAAGATGATTTATTTTTTGTGGCCACAGTGGAAAAACATGCCTTTTGATGTTGTTGGGCATGGCAGAGATATGATATACAAGCAGGTAATATAATATGATGTAATATATGAATATGTTTTGCTGTGGTGCTGCTTTTTCAATCATAGACTCATGGTCAGCAGCAGTTTCAGTTGCTGATGGAAGTTTTAATTTAAATGTATAACTTGGCTGGAGGGAGTTGTGATCTTCTTATGGGAACAGGAAGTGGTGTTGTGCTGTTCAAATTGAAACCGTTATAAAAAACTTAGATTGGCATTTGGTGCCAGGTTTGCTATGTTTTTGTGTTGGAAAACTTAGGGTATGGTAGTGGAGTGTTACAATTTATGTTAAAAAGTTGATGCCAGGTTCTTTTTTTTCTGTGACTATTTTGTTGGATTTAGTCATGATTGAGATGAGCTCTAAGCCATGCAAGTAACCAGATTCTTTGTACCCAGTTCATAATATAATTTAAGGGAGAAAGGAAGATATGATAGAGACCTTTAAATATCTCAGAGGGGTAAATATGGTACAAGAAGGAAGGATGTATTTTTCAGAAGAAAAGGTGCTCAAGAATAAGGGGACATGCTATGAAGCCAAAGGGGGTAGATTCAGGAGAGATATGAGGAAGTACTTCTTCACAGAAAGAGTGATAATTCTTGGAAAACCCTTCCAGCAAAGATGGTAGGTGCAAAAACAGTGGTGTGGTTCAAGAATGCATGGAACAGACACAAGGGAATCATAGTGGGAAGAAATGAGGAAGGAAGAAAGAGCTTTAGATCAATTACTCTCTGCAGTAATAATGTAGGTAAGGAACAATGGGTAGACTGGGTGTGCCAAATGGTCATTATCTGCAATTAAATCCTATGTTTCTGTGTTTTATGTTTCAATAAAATATAATATAATGTAATATAATATAGTCTGGTTGGATATATGAGAAGATAATATAATCTGATATATGATATATGAACAGATACCATCAGCTAAAAAAAATTCAAATATATGATCATTTTTATTATTTTGAATTTTTTTAATATTATATATTTTTCTGTATGTATGTGCTGTAGTAAAAATTAAGAAACATTAAGATGCCAAATACTGAATTAAGTAACCAGAGCTTACACTCTAAGTTTAGTATTTTATTTTATTATTACTTATGCCTTTGCAAAAGTATTATGATGAAAGAATTCTGGTGCAAACATGCCAAAGAACTTGGGCTAACTATTTTTGCAAAGTAGCTATTAGCTGAATTGGCCACAGGAGAAAAACTCAGTTGAGACACATAATTGCACATGCCTTTGTGTAGAAGGAATGTTTTAATTTCCAAGGAGAATATTCATGCAAAAAAGATTCAATCCATTGACTTGTGTTTCCCCTTGGAACCATGTGTGTGATGTCTGCATACAGTAGATCAGATAAATATATTTCTAGGATACATGAGCCTCACCATAATTCAAAGGGATCCAGATGAAAATGGCAGCAGAGACACAACCATCCTGGAGACAATGCTGTTAAGAACTCTGAACTCTTACTATGTAATCCTGATATACTATCCCTATCTAATAATAACTGATGTTGCCTTGATAGAAACCTACATCCCCTTCCCTGGATAAATACACACCATGCATGTCTTGAAGGAAATGTCTTCAGCAATACAGCTATTGAATAACCAACCACAATACATATCTGGCTGACTTGCAGAGCTCAACAGTTTCACCTAGTCAACCTCAAAGCTGCACGACCCTTACAGCAAAGGAACACATCAGGCCAGATACAGACAGCCCTTAGAAGGATGCAAGGGTTTTGTGTCCAAAAAGTTTTCCTCAAGTCATGGCTTGTGTCCTGACTTGCATCAAACAGTATGCAAAAATGCTGCCTGCATCCACCTTGAATGCAGTTGTGTCAAAGCCCCCTTGCACCACAGGTTGCACCCACCAATAGGTGTGCCAGGTCACAAGGGTGCTTGAGCCATGGCAGGGCTGACACATCCCCTTTTTTGGGATGCATGAAACCCTGCTGTGACCATGACAAGGGGCTGGAGTTAGACCACTGAAAAGGTGGTCTAAGCCTCTTGCACCACACCAGACACGTTGGGGATGTTTTGGCAAGGGGGCCCTAACAGGCAGTGAGAGGGTGGCATACTGTATGGGGTGGTGCTGTTGCAGGTGAGGAATGGGTGGACAACCATGGCAGTGCAGTTGCACCTGGTGGGGGGTGTCATGTGTGGCACCATACTGACACGGACACATAATGAGCTATGGGGGGGTATAGTTTCACACAGAACTAGGGTCCCATGCTGGCATAGCCATGGGGACTGCTGCCTGGGCCATGCCATTATGGGTCCATGCTGCTATGTGATGCTGTACCCCATACCCCATTATGTGTTCATGTCAGTATGGTATCATACACGGCACCCCCCAACAAGTGCAACTGCACTGCCATGGTTGCCAACTCATTCTCCACCTGCAAGAGTGCCACCCCGTGCAGTATGCCACCACTGAGCCCCAATTTCTGGCTTTATGTGTGCCACCCCATCCCCAGCCACCATGACACCACTTTAGTTGTGCCATGAGGGGAAGCTGGAACCCCTGTGTCATTACCCATAGGCGTGCCATTTGCTTCGGTACACCCCTGTGGTCGTAGCAGTTCTGAGATTTCTGGTGCAGGGACCCTGCTCTTTTAGAATTCAGTGCCAGACTCCTGATACAGTGACAGTTGGCTCCAGCTGCCATTGTTGCAGTGTGCATCCGATATCTCATTTTCAGACAAAGGGATCAATGTACCTCTCTGAGTTGGAATCTAAACTCAGTGAGTAGTAAGTGAGCAACTAAGTAAGTATGTTAGTATAAAAGTTATTTTTCAGCATAAAAGGTACTTAATTGGGCCATAGCTTATTTTCAAATGTACTCCTGTAGCACTCACACAAGAGGGGGCATGTGGCCAGGAGGCAGTGTCCCCCTGGTCTAGTGGTGTTGCACCTGCAATCAATCAATCAATCAACCTATCAATCAATCAATCAATATCTTTATTTATCCAGGTGAACATCATTGAGCAAGGCTCATTTGCAAGATGGACCTGGGTATAACAAGGTAAAGTACAATAATGGAACCATACATATATGTATATATATATGTTAGCACACAATGCACTAATAATACATAAGAAATGTGATGCAATAAATAATAAGCCATGCACAAAAAAACATATTACAGGAGAACCATATACAATTTGCAATACCCATGTATAGCTACAGTACTAGAGCACGACCTGAGAGAGCCATTTTTCTAAGTACTGCAAAAACAAGTACATCAGGGAGAAGGGAAGGGAAGGATAAGAGGGGGAAGGGTAGTAACCAGACTGAGTGTATAGAATTAGAGTCATAGGGATCTCTTTCTGGAAACCAGGATCAGGCAGCATAATGATGGTTGGGATGCAGGGATAATGACAGAAGTACAGAGGAAAGCATACGGAGTGAGGGATAATAGGGATATACAAGGGAAATAGAGTGATAAAGGTAGGGACAGGAGGGTGACATAAGAGGAGCTAAAGCAGAGGACATGCAACTCAATCTGCTATCTGAAAGAGGGAGCATCCACCATACAGGAGGAAGAGAGGGTAAATACACAGGATGGATGTAGGGGCTGGATAGCGAAGCTAGAAGACAGGAATGTAATTCACATGATGAATGAGTTTACAGAAGATAGTACGTAGGATGAGAGTAGGGAGATAGGAAACCTTCACAATGCAAAGTACGCAAAAAGGAGATGTAGCAGGCAATTAAAAGATTGGAATCAAGGAAAACAGTTACAAGACTCCTTAATGAGACAAGAGTAAAGAGTCTTGAAAGCAATAGTGCTGATAGGAGTGCTCAGCTTCAGTACTTTCTGAAGTTTGTTCCATAGAGAGGGCAGCATAAAGCTTATGGCCGCTCTACCAAAGTGAGATTTGACTTTGGGGACTATCAATGAGCTGGATGTAAAGCTTCTCAGGGCATACTTGCCTAACTGGTTTAAGGGGAGCCAGTCTGCAATGTATTTGGGAAACTTTTTGGAAATCACGCTGAGGGTCCATAAAGCAGCATTTCTATTCCACCTACTGTATACTGGAGGGAAGTCCAGCCCATGGCTGTATACAAGGAGCAGTGGTGCACAGTAAAAGGAAGCCCTGTAATAAATCTTAGAGCTCAGTGATACAGCATGTCCAATTTTGCGAGGTAAGAGGCAGGACAATGACTGTACATGAAATCTGCATAGTCAATTAAGGAGAGAAACATTGTTTGGACCAGACGTAGTTTAGCATCTCTTGTTAGAAAGTGGTTGATCCTGAAGAAAAGGCCTAATCTTTGTCATAGTTTTTTTAGTAGATCCTCTATGTGCTCTATTAAGGAGAGCCTATGATCCAGCCAGACTCCCAGGTATTTGAATTTCAAAACAAATTCCAATTTTTCTCTGTGAGTTGCAGAAATTTGAGGCACTAATCCTACATCAGCCAGGTTTGCTGTATGTACCAGGGGAAAGAAAAAAAAATCGCTTTGGTTTTCTTAGTGTTAAGTAAAAGCTTTTTGTTTAAGAGCTATTTTTGTAAAAAGTTAAATTCAGCTTGCAGGTCATTACATGCAGCTTCTGTGGTTGAGCAGCTCAAGTAAAGTACTGTATCATCCGTGAACAGATGAATGCTGGCCCTGGTTAAACAGTCATCAATGTTGTTGTTATAAATAGCAAATAATATAGGACCTAATATAGATCCCTGGGGGACACCTCTTAAAAGTAGTTCGAGGGTTGAGAAATCACCTTCAGCCTTGGCTTGCTGGAGACGGTCAGATAGGTAGTTGTTAAACCACTGCAAGGACAGTGAATTCAACCCTATTGCTTGCAAGGAAGATAGTAGCAGACTATGGTCGACAGTGTCAAAAGCTTTACTTAAATCTAGAAAGACAGCACAAATGTAATTTCTATTGCCCAGTTCTCCTTGCTAATCATTGGTCACCTTTGCAAGAGCTGTAATAGTGCTATGTTTTGCTCTGAAGCCTGATTGGATAGGATTTAGGAGATTCATAGATTCTAAATATAGTCTCAGCCTGATGAAATAGGCCTTGACCCCATGAACCAGGCACCATGACATGCGGCCCCCTGTCTTATGTCAACCAGGAAAGAAACTTTCCAGTTGAAAGCAGCCCACCCCATTTCCCCTTGTAACATTGTTTTGTAAGACTCCAAAGCCACATCTGCTTACAATGACTGTGCCAAATTAAAACAAAAGTGCTCCAGTCTTGTATCCCTTTGGAGGCAATGAAAAACCGAGGAAAACCTGGGCGGCACAAAACAGGAAAATTCCTTCCCGACCCATAGTGCAATCCCTTTGAAGGGGCATATGGTTCCCTCTGCTAACCTTGCCAGCCCTACAGCTTGCTCTTACAAGGGTGGGTGGGTGGGAAATCTTCAGCTGGAGGAAGAAAAGAGGACCAGCCCTCAGGTGCAGGCTCTTTTAACCCCTGTTTCTCATCCCCCAGTCAGGTGTCTGCACCCTGTGGGCAGCCTTTGTGGTTACTGCTCTAGGGCAATGCTTGTGCACCTCTCTGCTGCAGAGGAGGAACACAACCTGCCTACCAGCTGGCCATGTTTCTGGGGAGGAGCCACAGACAAAGCTTTATCTGCTTCAACTGCTTGAGCAGACAGCTTTTTTTTATAGCATCTTTATTTCTCCTCCTGCGGAGCAGATCCCTCATGATCTCTGGCTGCTGACACCCACACCCCCTGGGCCCAGTCTGGTACCCCCAAAGGGCTGGCCTTTAATCGCTCACACACCCTGTATGCAGGATCCCTGGTACCAGGGGGAGTTGGGCATGGCCATCAGCCGCCGAGATCGCACTCCGCCATTTTCCACCTGTTTTTTTCCCCCCGAGAGCCAGACGTGCAATGGTGTCAAGGCACAATATGCCGACACCTGCTGCACTCTCCCCCATTGTGCTGCTCGCTGCTGCACTGCCGGCCTCCACCAGCTGTCATTACAGTCCGCTGCAGTGCCCCAACCCTCCCCAGAGGAAGGAGAGCAGTCGTGGGATGCTCGATCCTTCCTCTCTCCTGCCAACCCCCGGCGGCCCGAGTCCGTTCCCAAACCCAGGTGGCCAGTGTGGTGTGAGGTGTGGCGTCCAGTGCCTCAACCCTCAGCACCACTGGGCCGGCTAAAGCAGACAGCTTTTTAGCTAAAAGACCAGACTTCAAAGGTGAGGGCACCAGAACTGAATGTGTGGACCAGTGGTTCACCAGCTACAGCATATGCATCCTGCTTTCCATCCCAGACTACAGATTAAGATGGTTCATGACACCAGCAAATTCTGTGCATTCCCATTTGTATAAAGGCATGTACTGAGAATGTCTTGAGGGAGCAGTCTATTGTTTAAATGCAATTTGATTGGCATACACATTTTTTCCAAGCCTCATTGATTCTGTCTGCCAAGAGATAAATCACAGTGTTAGACCAAAACAGTACCACGCTACTAAGCAGGGGAAGGGTGCAGGTGAGGGCTGTGTGCCCTAATTAACTGCAGAAAAACAAAAAATCACCCACACTCCTGAGCCAGGAGAGCTACTAACCCTCCGGTGAAGATAACACATTGTAGCGAAATTCTTGCTGTTGCAAAATATAGATTTTATTCCAAAAACAGAGAGAAAGTAAAGGCACATACAATCTGCATGCAAGGGCCCTGGTGCTTCGCCCATTAAAGCTTCATCAGGGGGATGGTCCTTGCAGGTAAGACAGTCAATTTATACCTTGAAAATTCAAATTTGGTGATGTTAAGTTTTTCAAACAATCACAGAGCTTGATTACAAAATATACTATTAAGTAAGTCTTTTCATGGTATAATAAATTAAAAAAAATATTTAACATGATCTCAAAAGTAAAGACAGTTTGACAGATTACAAAAATTAACCCCAAAGCATAAAAATATATGCACAAGTTAAATCAGCCAATCAGATCACTCCATTCACATAATGGTGTTTTTACAGCTTAAATACTAACAATAACTGATCAGCTGTCATTGCTGTCCTATACTAATAGTGTCTAAAGTTCTGACATTATAGTGTGGCAACATCATAGTAAATTGTTCTGTATGAATTCAAATACTGGATGAACACTCAGAAATTTCATTCACAAAATTATAGCCATTTTCATTATAACTTATATCTATATATCTCTTACAGTTATTAAATAAACAAATGAATTTGACCTGAAATGCTTCAAATTAACATTAGATCAGGTAATAAATCCAATGCTTTAGGCCATAATTTATAGCTTAGCTATGCATGAATTGCGGATTAATGTACATTCATAGGTAACCTGGAATGGAAACTGAAATAAACGGTCTTTTCAAATACTTGAGTAAATAAGAAATAACACAAAATACTGTATAAGTAGTAGGTATTATCCTAACCTAACAATAATTCAGACTTTCACAAACAACCCCCTAGTGCTGAGTTATTTTGGTAGTAGATGGCGGTGTGGGGGGGACCCATATAGATAGAATCTCTCAATCCATTTCATATAGATATTAAAATATAATTGTACCAAAATTTCAATAAATGGAAACTCCAAGTAGAAATTCCCATAGGGTACAAACTGAAACTGATGGGGAGAGAAGGAGAAAATTACTTTAACTGAATCGTCACAAATAATATCAAGTATTAAAGATAGGTTCCATTTCCTGCCTATATATAAAACAGCCACCCAAAAATGGCCGATGCATAATTCCTCATAAATAGGGTCTTAGGTCCCATTCTTTGTTTAAACTGTCTGGTGCTAAAGCATTCAAGACATAAACCCAATACATTTCTCTTTGTTCCAGTCTATTCAGACGGTCCCCACCTCTCCTACCTACCCTTGCTTGTTCAGTACCAGAAAAGAGTAGACAGGCTGGGTCATTGTTGTGCTTCTCAAAAAAATGTGTAGCAACTGGACTGGTCAGGTCTACATTTTTAATGTCCCTGATGTGTTCTTGTATCCTCACCTTCAATGGTCTCAGTGTTCTTCCCACATATAATGTCTGGCACGGGCACCACACTGCATAAACCACATATGTGGTAACACATGATAAGAACTGTCTAATTTGTATAATCCTATCATTTGTTGGTGCAATTAGTGTTTTCCCAGGTTGACAATATATACAAATATTACAGTTACCACACTTGTACGTCCCGGGGGGGTTAATGGGTAATCAGGTTTGATGCTCAGGTGTCTCCCTTCGAAATTGACTATTGAGTAGTATATCTCCTAAATGCCTACCCTTGGAAAATGAGACCCTAGGTTTATTTCCAATCTTATTGGCTAATAGTGGATCATTGAGTAAAATGGCCAGTATTTTGTCACAAAATTTCCTAATTTCCCTGCTATGTCATTAAATTCTGTAACAAACTTACTACACCGCAGTTCTGATCTCCTGTGATGCTCTTGTTTTTAGGAACCAGTAATTGATTTCTATCAAGGTCACTGTCTCTAGCCAGTGCTTTTTCCAGTATTTCGTTACCATAGCCTCTGTTAAGAAATCTAATTCTAAGGTCCTCTGCTTGTAGCTTGAATGTATCAAAGTTACTGCAGTCTCAGAAACTGACTATAGGGAACTGAGTCCTTAAGGAACTTCGGATGTGAACTAGATGAAAATAAATAGGTGTTTTTTGCTGTAGGTTTCCTAAACCCCCTGGTGGTAATCAAATTATCAACATCCCATGTCAGAATTATATCAAGGAACTCAATTTCTGTAGCATCACATTGATATGTAAATCTCAAATTCCTGTCATTAGTATTAAGCCATATCATAAAATCTGTAATGTCCATATCCGTACCCTGCCAAATACAAAGTATATCATCTATAAAATGAATCCACTTGACAATATTTTTGCCAAATGGATTTGTTTGTGCACTGAACAGAAGAGTCTCCTCCCAATAGCCTAAAAATAAATTAGCAGAAGAGGTGGCCATAGCCCCACCCATCACTGTACCACATTTCTGTAGATAGAAAGTTCCATCAAACTCAACATAATTGTGTTTAACACAAATTCAAGGCCATTCAGAATCAGTTTGGTTGGCATGCTACTGTTGAGAGGATCTTGTAGCAAAAAACCTGCACAACTCCATTCCACCTGAGTGACATATGGAGGTGTAGAGAGATTGCACATTCATAGTGAGCCAAAGCATATTCTCCTGCCATTGAAAATCCTGTAGCATGTCTAGTACATGCGTAGTATCATGAGTATATGAAGGCAAGCAGTGTACACTTCTTTTTAGAAAAAAGTCTATAAACTGACACGTTTTCAATTAGGGAACCCACCCCAGAAACTATGGGATGATCTGGTGGGTTAGTCTGATGTTTGTGTATTTTAGGTAAAATATACAGGGTTGGGGTTATGGGGATCCTTGGATACAAAAATTAAAATTCTGATTCTGATTACTTGGTTGCAGCCATAATAACTGATGTGACCTGTGATAAAATACAAAGTGATGATATTGCTTCTATACCACTACATGTAAACTTTTGCTCATATAGTAGCTATCAAAAGACCAATTCCTCCTCCCCCCAGCACCCACAATTGATTATTTTATTTTATGTCTCCAATGGGTGACTGGCTCAATCTATCCACCTCCAAGGTCAGATACCATCTTACTTAATGTATAGCAGTTGGTTGTGCTGAAAAAAATCTAATTTGTATTCCCCCCCCCACCCTGGCACAGAACCACCCATTCCCACAGCAGAACCCAATTCTATTACAAGTAAAATCAAGTAGTCGAGAATGCTTCTGGCTCAACCTGCCCTCCTCCACTGCTGGTCGCCTTCTCATGAATGAAAGTGCTCACATGCTTGCTATAGTAAAGATCAGCTTGTTTTTCTATAGCACATGTGTGAATGCTTTCATTCATGAGAATGCGGTAGGCCCTGGTGGAGGGCAGGTTGAGCTAACTCCCCAAGTTTACTTGTAATAGAATTGGGTGCTGCTATGTGGGAGAAGGGTGGTGCTATGAACTACATTTTGCAAGCACAAAGTACTACTGTACATGAAGCATGTTGGTTACCAGTGGTGGAGATGGGTGAGTTAATTTACTCACCCATCAGAGGACCTTACATAAAATAAATTGTGGGTGCTGTGGTGAAGGAAGGTGGCACTGGTCTTTTGATAAAGGGTGGGGGGATGGGGCTATATTTTACTTGGTTTTAGGCTGGAGGAGGAGGGAGGCAGTGTCTTTTTTTTTTTTATTTTGTCTTTGGCCAAATACTTTTTCCCAAAGGGCTTCTGTATATTCAGGAGCCTTACTATCCGTGGTATTCAGGAAATACTATTTGGCCTCTGCACAGCACTATTGACTAAAATGATTTGGCATGAGTCTGTTATGATTTCAAAAGTTTTCTGATCAAAAGTCACTCTTTTTCACATAAAAGGAATTCCTTTCCCACCACAGATTCTTTCGCTGTGACAGAGAGCTGGAAATAGTACTGAACTCTGAGCAGCATGAAGAGTTCTCAGTCTTTATAATAACTGATTGGCTGCTGCAGGTCATGCAGCATGCTGACAACGTGGACATGCTTAGTGTGTTTTCCTTGCAAATGTGCTGTGTTAGGATGTCAAAGTGCCAAAATGCAAAAGGTAAACCTAGTTTTTTCAGACCTTGTTTGCCAGTATAAAAAAAGTGGATTTTGACATGTCAATAAATACAAATCCAGTATCGGCTTACCCTTGTTCCATAAATATTAGGAAGATTTATTGTTTTAATATGTAATGATGCTGAAAATGAGGTATCGTTTCCAAATGGGTTTACCCATTTCCAAAACTACATTTCTGACCATTTCCAGAAATAATGTATTACAATATCTTATCATTCTTAAAACAATATTTCAAAATCTGTACATTTGAACTGTTAAGTTTAGACATTTAAAGAGCTCATGTACTGCCTAAAACTAATTGTAACCCCCCTGTTACCTGGGGTTACTAGAATCCCAGTAAGACTTGGTGGTAGGCAGGGAAGGCAGCTTGTGAAACTCCAGTTAAATGGATTTCACACTGTCTCACTCTGTTCTCAGTCTCAGCTGAGACTGAGGGATGACATCACCATAGAACTTTCACAGCTGCATGAGCCACACTGGAATGCTGCAGTTGGAAGTTAGGATAGAATGTGAGCCAAACTTAGCCCTTGTGCCGAGTAACCTATTCCTCCCCGAACCCAGTCCCCACCTGGTACTACTGTCAGATTCAAACAGTATACCACCTGTTATTTGCAAAAAGGCAGGGGTGGGGGGCTTACAAAATGGAGGCACTGCTTTGGATTTTAAATTTAGGGAGGAAAGGTGCTTGGACAAGGAGCTAGCACTTTGGTAATCTGGAAGTGGGTAGCCCAAAAAATCTGAAGCAAGGTTAACTAATGTGTTGCTGTGTGCTGTTGTCCATGTGCTGCTGTTAAAATGCCAACTGTTTATCAAGGAGCAGTAAAGCCTGAGAGAGTATGTCCTTGTCCTGCATCAACAATTTACAGTGTTTTGCCAGCTCTTAAAAACTGTTGTGACAAAGAAAAGTGTGGAAAGCTAGGGGTAGCAACAGGAAAATTGTGCCCTGGATGTTGGAAATGCTTTCAAGTGAATGAAGAGACTTGCTGTGTTAATGGCCATGACAAATGGTTGAAATGGGCTGCCACCATGGAGTCAGTTAGGAAAACAAAAAAAGTGGTTTTGCAGTTTAACTTTACCTGCTCGACGATCGCCGTGAGGAGAAGAGCACTTGTAAGGGAAAGAGGCTCATTTGCATGGTGGTGTGTGATTGGTGAGACTGCAATCAGTCCCGTAGCCAAAGCCAGCTCTACAGCGACTGCCCAGCATTCAAGAGGGATTGTGAGTGCATGTACTGGCTTATCAGAGGAGTGTCGCGGTGACTGAAAGCGCTATAAAAGTTAAGAACTCGGACTTTTCTATCTAAAATTGGGCTCAACCTGCGCCTCGATCGACTGGATTGTGAGTGTGGTGTTCAGAGGGACAAAAGCCAGCTGAATCTGTGTGCAGCAGTGTAATCACATTGCAATCAAAGACTGTGTTAAGTTTACCAGCAAAAGCAAGCCTTTTAAGCCATCAACTGTGAGCATAGTTATGGGTACAGTGTCAGAGTAAAGTTTCAAAGCCGTGAGAGAGACTGTGAGTTGTATCAAGATATGCAGCAAGAGTTACAGGCAATCCTGTGCTTGAAATGCTGAGGCGTTAAGGGACTGTGAGCTAGATCAATGTCTTCAGCAAGTGAAAAGTCCGTGGTAAATCATATAAATGTGCTAGGAAAAAGAACAGTGCAAGTTTGTGCAGTTTGAGCAAACTTATCAGTAGAGTGTGTAAATCGGATGCGCAGTGGCTTGACCCAATTCCAGAATGTTGATGCACAGGAGTGCTGCCGCCGCCATTACAGGGTGGGGTAATAGTGTAAACACTGCAGCAGAGGAGCCATTTTAAAAGTAAAAGAAAGTGTTCAGTGATGTGGGATTTTCAATAACAGTGAGCATTTGTTTTTCTCTGCAGTCATGGCCTTAGGACCAGCCCACTACCTGGACCATACCCAGGCTGTGGTAGCAGCAGAAGTAAACAAGTTAAGGGACATTGAGAGATGTTACTGTGGAGGACAACTACCTCCTCATGTGGTGATTCCTGGATACCCAGTGCAAGTGTGCTTAATATGCTTAAATGCTGGAAGGGATGTCTTCATGGTACCTCACTGTTCAGGGTGCTTAGAGAAATATGACTTGTTTAAAATGCCCAAGATTCATTTGGCTCCCACATGGGCAAAAGTTCAAGATTCTGCAGTTGGCAGCACGCAGCACCAGGCAGAGCCTGTTGGAGAAGGCCCCTCGAGGGAGTGTGGTACAAAGCTAGAGGGTGCAGATTTGCAGACAGAACAATATGCTGATGTTTTTGGATCCTGGATCACAGAGAGACAATTCAGGCAGAGCATCAGTAGACCCTTGGAAAGGGGGGCCTAACTCAAGTCTCATATGAGAAGATGAGATGACAGAGGCCTTTGAATGGGAGTTATCGACCTCCGCGCCCAGCGAAGAATGGATAGTATCAGGAGTGAGGATGACTGCTCACTCCAGGGCACAGATTCTCAGTGAGGAAGAAGAAGAGGGGGAACCTATGTGGCCTTGTGAAAAAGGAATAGGTACACAGCCTCAAGCTCTTGCCTCAGAGGAATGCATGGATGAGAGTGGTGATGCCACTGCCCTGGCTGTGCAAGAAGAAGAAACCAGGGATCCATTTTTGTCTCATTGAGAATGCGTAGCTGGCAGGACCAGGACTGGCTGCCCCCAAGCCAGGCCAGTGGTCTCAGGTTGACCAAAGCTAGTAAAGAGGAGAAACTGGTTCATAGGAAGGTGAATGAAGTCTATGGGATGTCCTTTCCTACCTTTCCTCGGAGAGTCTGGGAGGAGATTGAGAACAGCAAGAAATACTGGATTTGGGCCAAAGCAATGAAATGTGTGCATCCTGGTGCAAGCAAGCATGTCAGGAACAGAATGTTTCATGAAAAATACAGCGAGTGGAAAAGAGGTAGGACACTGTTAAAGGACACTATTCGAATAGTGGATGGAGAGGGACGTGAAACCTTTCACAGTGTGAATTATATGCACCCAGATGGGGTAATAATTCAAACTCCTGACCCATTGTGCTATTGGTCTAAATGCAAAGACCTCCCTGCAAATGTGCCCATACCTACCAACTGGAAAGCAGAGCAGTGGTAGCCAGTGCTGCCACTTCAGCCATTGCAGTGCCTTTGTTGTTCCGCCAGTATGGATGTCCAGGACTCAGGTGCCCCACATTCATTAGTTCTACAGTGTACTGACTTTCCAGAATCCATCAACTGGCCCACCAGATGACTTCATATCCAGAGAGGACACCAGCCCAGCTGTATCCTGATTCATTGCCTCATAATCGGATGACATCAGACCAGCTGTTTTCCTTTTGTTCCTGTTCCAAGATTCCATCTCCAGAGATGACATCAACCCAGCAGTTTCCAGATGTGTCCTCCTGTCATTCCTGGAAGATGTCCTCCCAGCTGTATCAGAAGAATGCTGCCAGGGAGAGTCTTCAGCTGAGGACCAGGTAGGTGTGTTGTTCATTCTACAAGGGGCTGGTAAGTCCAAACTTTTCTATTCTTATGACATTGCAGTACACACCCTACACTAGCAGACTCCAGATGTTTGAACTGTCCTCAAAGACTCTCCTGTTTGGGACTTTGGCTGCTAGAACTGTGCTTCACTGTGCTCCAGCCCAGGAAAGACTCTTTAATGGACTAGCCTTCGGGCACTGTGGTCATTAGATGGGACTTTTAGGGCACTCCAGCCCCCAAATGTGTATTGTAAATAATGTCATTGTTGTTCTACTGTTTTCTAATGTTTATACTGTTTTTCTACCTTTTCTAAAAAACAAAAAGTATTTTTTGGATTCTCCAGTGTTTTGATGGTAGGGGTTTAGATAGACTGTGTATGTAGATTAGGAGTGTGTGTTGTCTTTCTTTTTTCTTGCAGGTGTTCCTGAAGAAGATAGAAGAGAAGACAAGAAGAGGAGGAGGGACTCATCGAAGTTCCTCACTAGTACTTTAGTGTGTAGTATTTAAAGTACTGTTGTTGTTGTTGTTACTGTGTAGTCACCCTTTTCTTCCACAGGTATGGTTGTGGGGGAGTGAGGGAGTAATGTAATGGTATGGTATTAGCTCCTGGTATGTGGTTGCATGGTGCCCAACGTCGGGGAGGTCCCCCGTTTGTTTGTTTTGGGGTTTGAGTTAATGGCAGATAGGTTTTCCCTAGAGCGCTGGGGGGGATAGACAGGCTGTGGCCCTGACCTGCAGTAGGGGTTGCAGTGCTGATCTATTAGGGCTATGCTCTGGGCAGTTCTACCAGATCCACTAGGTACCCATAGTCAGCAGGTAGAGAAGAGTAGAGGCTGATGCAATAGCCAATGGCCTCTAGGCCCTTAGTGTTGTCTGCCCATGCTAGCACATGGTAGGGAAAAAGGTAGCACTACCTCCCCGTAGTCAACACATGGGGCGAGATGGCCTAAGCTGGGTAAATAATGACTGTGGACAGTCATTTTCCTGGCCCAGGGTGAGTGTAACCCCACTGTTACCTGGGGTTACTAGAATCCCAGAAAGACCTAGTGGTAGGCAGGGAAGGCAGCTTGTGAAACTCCAGTTAAATGGATTTCACACTGTCTCACTCTGTTCTCAGTCTGAACTGAGACTGAGGGAAGACATCACCATAGAACTTTCTCAGCTGCATGAGCCACACTAGAATGCTGCAGTTGGAAGTTAGGATAGAATGTGGGAGATTTTTGAACAGAGTCTGTGTGCAGTCTTGGAGAGAGGAGCAGCACAGCAGCCTGTGTGCAGGCTCTCAGAGCCTTAAGCTCTGTTTTAGAGCTACTGTAAGGGAGGTGTGTGTTTCCACCAAAAGAGGAACACAGTAAGCTGATTGTGAAGTGGTGGAGACCGCTGTTACTTGTCCATGTGCCCCATCCCTGAGGGGATGGGGGTAGAAAGGTTTGCCTGTCTTCCAGGGGCAACCCTCCTGGTTCCGGCTAAGGAAGAAGCTGCCTTATTTCAAGTTGTGCTGCGTCACCAGAAGCTGTGGGAAAGAAATTCCTGTGAGTAATCGCCTGTGGGGCACCTGCAACCAAAGGGTGAGTTCGCTCTGACAGAGGGCCTATGTTTTCACCTGAACTGTTGGAATGTGGGGATTGGACTACTTCATTTGTAGGCGGTCTAGTGTAATAGACATTGCTGGTTAATTCAAGTAGGTTCAAGTCCAGCACAAAGAGTGAAGTAACGTGGGGATTGAACTACTTAATCTGTAGGAGGTCTAGTGTAATAGACATTGCCAGCTAATTCAAGTAGGTTCAAGTCCAGCACAAAGAGTAAAGTGGGGATTGGACTGGTTAATCAGTGGGAGGCCTAGAGCAATGGGCTGAGCCAAGTAAAAGTATGTTCAAGTCCAGCACAATGGGAAAGCAAGACAAGTAGAGGAAATGTCACATACATTTAGCCTTAATCTACATTGCCAAGCTTTGTAGAATGAGATGTTTAATGTCCAGAGAAATGGCTGGGTATGAATTGTGGGAGCGAGAGGTGGGAGACCCCCCCCCATCAATAGTAACCAAATTCACCTCTACGGATTTGCTCTGTGGCACCTTTACTTTCTCTCAGGTACTTGGCCAGTACCTGAGGAAAGTACCCAGATGTGGGATTAAAAGGAGAACTCCCTGATAGAGCTGAGGTACTCTTAGGTGGCTTAGGGAGCCACCAGTAAAGGTTTCCATGACATATGGAAGGTATCCGAGTAGCTGGCAAGGGTGCTGAGCCAGGGAAATCCCAGATAGTGTACAAGTTCAGGCTGTGTACCCAAAGTAGAGTGCAAGTCCAGGCTGTGTGCCCGGTGGGTTCAGAGCCTGAGGGCTGGAGTGTTGAAGAAGTGTTTCTGATTCTTTCAATCTGCATTACCAGAAGTGTAGCCCCGTGGGGGTCCGTCTATGCTTTGTTTGTTCTGCTTGGATGTGAATAAAAGCCACACTTTAGAATCCCATACTTGGTATTGAACATTACAGTTACTGCTTCCTGTGTTCGGAATTACTTGGGTGCCCCTGTGCAGAGCAGCCAAACCTAGCCCTTGTGCTGAGTAACCTGTTCCTCCCTGAACCCAGTCCCCACCTTTTACTGCTGTCAGATTCAAACAGCATACCACCTGTCATTTGCAAAAAGTCAGGGGTAGGGGGCTTACATAATATTAAATTTTAAAAGCAGCAAACTATTACCTTTTATATATGGATTACTCTTTCTTTTTCCTTTGTTTAATTAGAAGATTGATTCCTGGATGTCAGTAGGTGTGATGTGTGGAACAGCTCTTGACCCGCAGCTGACATATCTTGCTCTACTACCCAACACTACATCATCAGCATTGTGACCTCACTGACTGTGACATCACTGCTACTTAGGAACAGCAAGTGAGTGACTGCCAGCTCATTCATCTCTAATGCCACAGTCAGTGAGATCATAATGCTGATGATGTAGTGTGGGGCAGTGGAGTTAGATAGGTCAACTGCCAGGCTAAGAGCTGTCCCACGCATCCAGCACAATATTATCACATAGAAGACTTTCTGGTGAGCAAAAGGAAAAAGAAAAATACTTCAGTTACAACTGAATACTACTTAAAATGTGTATTATTTTCCTGTCTGCTTGTTTTGGCTCCACTAGCTCTTTAAGCTGCTTTTAAACAAATTAAAACTTGGAGTCTTATAAACATGAGTAGCTCATAGTAGTACCGTTTTCATAAACTTCTAACCATTTCCAGAAATAATTTATTATAATATTTTATCATTCTTAATACGCTATTTCAAAATATGAACTTTTGAATGGTTACGTTTGAAAACTTAAGTTGTCTTTAAACAAATGAAAGCTTGGAGTCTGATAAACACGAGTAGCTCATAGTAATACAGTCTTCATAAACGTCTGACCATTTCCGGAAATAATTTATTGTAATATTTTATAATTCTTTAAACAGTATTTCAAAATCTGTACTTTTGAACTGTTTGGTTCAGAAATTTAAGTGGTTTTAAATAAATGAAAGCTTGGAGTCTGATAAACACGAGTAGCTCATAGTAATACAGTTTTCATGAGTTGATACATGTCTGTACTTATCAATATAATCTTTGGTTAAAATAACAGAATTTAAAGAAAATGTTGAACTGTTTTAGAAGAAACTAATATGTATTTATATAGTGCTTTTCATACACATTGTATGCAAAAGCACGTTACAAGTAATGAAAGACTGATAGTGAAGTGACTGTAAATGTGTAGTGGCAGCCATTTTGCACATCATTACCCACACACAGCCTTTTGGATAATTTCCTGAACCAGTTTTATCAGAAAGGGAATGTTGGCCATGGCGCTGAGAGAAATCCCCCCTCTTGTTAACAGTGTCTTTGGTTCATTTACTTCCACCTGGTTACTCAGCAGGGAAGCACCAGAGATGGACAGAAGGGACCTTGGTTTATTGTCTCATGCAAAGGATATCACACCACAACAATACTGCATCCACCTAGTGCTGCACTCAGGTGCCAGTAGTTATGATACAAGCTCATGTCCCAGTGTACTGTGAAACTAGAACCCACAACTTACTGACCCAGAGGTGGATTTGCTGCCAATGGAACCATGCAGTCTCATTTTTGTTTCCATTTACTGTTCTTTAACCCCATTGACTTGACTGGCTTCCTTCAGCCCTTCTTCCCAGCCCAGCCCCATCACCCCCCATCCCTGGGACTCATCTTCACTCCATTGTGCCCCTGTGGGTGACCTCCACCCATGAGAAGGGCTGTTCGGGGATGCACCTTACCTCAGAACAGAGTTCACCAGTGGTTAGGGAGTGAGAGAGCTTTAGTCAGCAGTGCTGGACCTGCAGCAGAGCGGCGGGCGGCATCTTCTGCATTCAGGAATTTTTCCACTGTGTTTTTTCCCCACCCCCAGCATTGCAAGATGGTACACATGACACGAAGATATAAGAATGCTGATGCTCCCTTCCCTTTGCTCTGTGGCACTGCCACCTGTTGTCACTCAGGTGGCAGTATTGTGGCACGACCAGGATCCCATCCTCTTTCCCTCACTTGCAGAAGTGAGCATCCATGGGATGCTCAACAGTCCTCCCCTGGCTGGCTGTCTAGAAGCCTAAGCTCATTCTTAAACCAACTCAATGGCATCATAAGTGGTAGAACGAATGCTGTGCCAGCAGGTCAGACTTTCATTTTTGTTTTTATTTTATGGGCATGGTAGTGCCACTATATTAGGGTTCAATGGTCAGTTCTATGTTAAACCCAACATTTTGCATTTTAATAACCATTCAACCATTATTTCCTGTTGGGAAAATTAGATGTGCCATGTGGAGGTACTGTTTTGTTGCCACAAAAGCGGTTGGTTTTTTGCTTTCTCGTATGTGGAATGTACTGTCAGGATTCAGACATCTTGTTCCCAGTTAGCAATGCAGAAAATTCTTAAAAAATACAGTGAGTTGATAAACATCAACACTTGTGTATACCAAATCAGGGCCTAACAATTGGATTTTGTGTTTACTTTGCCCCTAAAATGTCCAGAAATGTATTTATTTTAATGGTGATGTTTTGTTGTCGCTTTATTCGTGAACCCTAATGCGAACCCTATTCTCTTATTGTGTAGCCATCTTAGCTTACTTACTCTTGGAGTGGGGTGAACATTAGTGTTCACAACCCCAAGGCTCACCCCTCACAAATGTTCCTGCATATCAGATAGGGGTGGGGTGTTAGGGATGGAAACCAAGGGTGGGGGTGGGGTGTTAGGGTTGGGAACCCTAAAAAAATGTAATTTCCCTACTTTTGAAGCTGGAACCCTAATGGTCAATTAACACATTTTTTTGCATGGAATGTATCAATATATGAAAGATGTTTCAACATTTGATATTGATATATCCGCTTATCTAACTTCAAGCTTTCACTAAAAAACATTAAGCTTGTGTCACTAAAGGTTCCATAGTTTTCCTTTGAAATAGCATTATCTTTTGAAGGGTCTAAGTTTAGAACTGTTAGGGCTGGAAACAATATTTTCAAATGATAGCTTGGAATCAGGTCATTAAGAATAAGTCCTATTGATACCGTTTTTCTGTGTTGTTACTGTTCTATTTGTATCTATATTATTTCATTTCAATTTTATTGAAGGCCTGGTTCACCCATAAGCAGATACCTGCCCATTTTCATAGACAGCCAGGAAAGAAAATACAAAGGAGATGAAAAACTTAAAAAGAATATTCAACAATACAATAACATTAACAAAAAATAATAAAAAAAAGCATTTTTAAGAAAGTAGATTTGAAACCACTTTTTATGATCAATACATTTTTTAGCTGCCATACAACCAAAAGTAACAATTGCATTCTATTGACGCATTTTTTATTGACAGACTGTGTCAATATTATTTTTTTGTTTAGATGCATAAAATTGCATGTCAGTTTAAAAAAAATGTATAGACATTTTAGAACTTTTTCATCAGATAAATAAAATTACAGTGAAGCTAATATCATGTATGCAGCATTCTAACCAGAGCTGTGGTTATTAGATAGGTAACAGAGGATGGTGGTTAATGGCACTCACTCTAATGAAAGGAGATGACCAGTGAGATGTCACAGGGTTCAGTACTGGGACTGGTCCTCTTTGATGTCTTCATAAGATGTGTCATAGCAGAAGAACTGGAAAGGAAGGTATGCCGTTTTGCAGATGATACCAACATCTGTAACAGGGTGGACACTTAGGAGAGGATAAAGAGAATGAGTAGGGACCTTTGGAAACTTGTTGCATGATGAAGAGCATGGCATTTGGGGTTCAGTATGAAAAAATGAAAAATCATGCACCGAAGGCTCAGGAACTCAGAAGCTGGAAACAGAATGGGTGAGCGGTACAGACAGACATTAAGCAGGAAGAACTACTGTAGGACACAAGCTGTCTGAGGTATTTAGAATGCAAGAGATTAAGAACTTGATGGAAGCATTTACTTCAGCCAATATGGCTAAAGCAACCTATAAGGGAAGGAAAAGAATCTGAAAATTCATGGATAGAAATTGATAACATACAGTACTAAAGCATCCTACAAGCAGGTTTTTAAAAAGCATATTCAACAACAGATCAATGTTTCACTTTGCATCATATAATTTAAAAATATTACCTTAGACAGCAATTCCTACTCTAGAAACATAGAAATATAAAATGTGACAGCAGATAAGGGTGTTTGATCCACCCAGTCATCCTTTTTTTCCTTACCTACATTCTCACCACAGACCCTTCTTGATCTATAGCTGTTTATCCCTCCCCCTTCTTTTCCACTATGATTCCCTTGTGCCTATCGTATGCATTCTTGAAATCCACCACATTTTCTCCCCTACCACCTCTGCTGGAAGGGTGCTCCAGGAATCCACCACTCTTTCTGTGAAGAAGTACTTCCTCACATCGCTCCTGAATCTACTCCTTTCATCTTCATAGCATGTCCCTTTGTTCTAGAGTACCTTCTTTTCTTTTCTGAAAAATGCTTCCTTATGGTACCTCATTTACCCCTGAGAGGTATTTAAAGGTCTGTATTGTATCCCCCTTCCCTCCACTCTTCCAGGGTGTACATATTAAGGTCCTTTAGTCTCTCCTCATATGGCTTTTGATGCATACACTGCACCATTTTAGTTACCCTCCTCTGGACTGCCTCCACTCTGTGTATGTACTTCCAGAGATATGGTCTCCAGAACTGGACACTGTACTCAAGGTGGGGTCTTGCTAGCAATCTATAGAGGACCAATACCACCTCCCTCTTTCTGTTGGTGATACCTGTTCCAGTACTCCCCAGCATCCCACTATCTTTCCCCACTGCCTTGTTGCATTACCTGGCCACCCTTAGGTCATCTGCTATGATTACCCCCAGGTCTTCTTCCTGCTTGGTAGTAATCAATAGCTCTCCACCCAGTTTGTGCACTGCCCCTGGGTTTCTGTGTCCCAAGCACATTATTTTGTACATTTTCACACTGAAACCCAGCTGCTATACCCTTGACCACTCTTCAGGTTTTTTCAGGTCTCTGATTATCCTTTCCAACTCCCTAAAGTGTTCCCCTTGTTGCAGATTTTGGTGTCATCCACAATGAGGTAGATATTTCCTTCCAGCTCCTCTGCAATGTCACTTATAAATACATTAAGAGGACCAGTCCTAGGACTGATCCCTGAAGTACTCTGCTGGTCACCCTCCCTCCCATCCTTGGAGTGAACTCTGTTTACCACTACCCTCTGTTGCCTATCTCCTAACTAATTTCTAACCCAGTTTACCACCTTTGGATCCACCTCTTAGCTACTAGTCTCCTGTGTGGAATGGTGTCAAAAGCCTTACTGAAATCTAGGTAGAACATGTTCATGAGTCCTCCCTGATCTAATCCCTCAGTCACTTAGTCAAAGAAATCTATCAGATTTGTTGACAAGACCTCCCCCCTGTGAATCCATGCTCTACATGGCATTCATTGACTTCAAATGTGTTTTCAATGCTACATCTAGGCCCTCTACTGTGGACTAAACTATCAAAAACATCTATGGATAAAAATATTCTTCAAGCAATTATACATTTATATATAAATAATTGTACAATAGGTATACATATTTATCAGAAAGGGTTCATGCACCTAAGGCATAGGAGCCAAGGGACCCAGGAGCTCAGTATAGGATGGCAGGGAGGTACTGACAGTCACTAAGCAGGAAGAACTAGAGCCCGAGCTTTCTGAGCTGAGTATAGGATGGGGGTGCTGGCAGTCACTAAGCAGGAACAGATCCATGGGTTTACTTTATTTATTTATTTAGTTTTTATTGACTGGGTTAGGGCACTAGACAAATTCTGCCCATTTTCAGGCACAAACCGGGGGAAGGGGATACAGATGAATGTTAACTGATTTTAAACCAGATTAAGCTGGCAGTCTGTCACATCTGATGATCTATTAGTAACAGGGCAGTGTGAAAAATCAGTGGGTAGGGTCAGAGTAATGCTGGGATACATAGGGATAGGTATCTCCAGCAGAAGGAGGAGATGATTTTGCTACTATATTGCTCACTTGTGAGACCCCACCTGGAGTACTGTGTCCAGATCGGAAGGTTGCACCTCAGAATGGACATAGACAGGGAGGAGGTAGTCCAGAGAAAGGCAGCTGCAATGGTGCAGGGGTTGCATCAAAAGCACTATAAAAAAGACTGAGGGATCTCAACATGTACACCTTGGAAGAGAGGAGAGTGAGAGGGGGCAAGATAAAGACCTACAAGTGCCTCACGGGATGAGCAGAGTGCAGGAGGAGAGTCTCTTTCAAAAGGGAAAAAGCACCAGGACCAGAGGGCATGTGACAAAGCTGGGGGGGAGGAGTTTAAAAGAGATGTAAGGAAGTACTACTTTATTGAAAGTTTGATGGACACCTGTAACAGACTGCCAGTGGAACAGGCAGCGATGAAAACAGTAGGGGGTTTCAAGGATGCATGGGATAGACATAGGGGAATATAAGTAAACAGGCAGGGTGGAGGGAGGGTCACCAGAGACCAGTTAGAATCTGCAGAGGCAGACTAGGCAGGGGCCATCTGGGCAGACTAGGCTGATCAAGTGGCCTTTTGAAGCCAATAAATTCTATGTTTTTAAGAACTAAAAATTAACAGTTACAGCTCCAAAAGGGAATTTCTTGAAATAATCTGAAATTACTCCAGAACTCTTAAACGTATTTCAAGTTGGCATTGAAATTGGAGATATGTTCACATTCATAAAAGAAATAGGTATTTCAAAAATTCCCAAGCCTAATAAGGATCTCTGTTACCCAAGAGCTACAATCCAATATCTTTAATTAATATGGATGCCAGAATTAAAGTCACATTTCTGACTAGCATATTTCAAAGGGTAATTTCCTCATGTGTAATGTTTGACTAAGTTGGCTTTATTTAAGTCTTTTTTGCTTCTGGTAATAGAATACTCATTTCAAGGATGTCACATGTAAACCAAATAAAAGAACTAGTTTTCTTTTTGGGGGTTAGATGTGGAGAATGCATTTGACTGTATTAATTTGGAAATTACATTTTGCTGTTATAAAAAATGGTCTTCCCTGAAGATTTTATTAAAACTATAATTGTATACTGTTCCCCTGTTGCTTCAGTATTAAGTAATATTCTAATTATTAAATTTTATATTTTCCTCTACAATGTGCCACCAGAAAAAGCTGTCCCTTATCTCTTTTATTCACCATCATGACCTAGAACAACTAGCATGTCTTATCAGAATATCCATGAGAATCCATGGTTTGAAGATTGGTGACATAGCATATAAACCAACATTATTCACAGATGGCATTTTACTTCTAACTGATTGTATGCAGAGGACATTCTACTGCACCTAACCAAATCTATTTAATCTATACCAGAACTACTGCCAATAATAGAGAATTTTTGAATGATTTATAATATAAACTGACCACTGAAAAATCAATTATAATGCTGGTTAGCCATCTACCTTTAAAAATCAATGGCAAATGTTGCTATTTGATAAGTAACACCTCAATGTGTAAATTTGAAGTACTGGTCCCTTTTCATAGTTAGGTGTCTCTCTCAAAGTATGTAATCAATATGATACCTGTGCACAGAGGTTTGCATTTTGGAGAGATCCAATATTCTTGCTGTCATGCTTTGCCTGTCTTCAACAGTGAGATTGCCTGGTGGCACAAAAGGTGGTTTTCATTACTTGCAGCTCAAGCACAAAGGCAGATACCATCACACATGTTCTGTCAGACTACAACCTGAAATGATTCATTTGAAATAAAAATTGACTGGAGCTTATTTCAAGAACCAGTTCATAAGCATGATTAGTGATGAAAACTAGGGATCACCTTGTATGTTGGTGCCTAGCAGCATAACACCCCATTCATTAGAACCATGCACTAGTGTACAGATCACATAAAGGATGAACCATGCTGAGAAAAACTGCATGCTGAGACTGAAAAGTGCAGTGTTGCCAATGATTTAGTAAAATGGCAGGCACTAAAAGCTACAACAACAGGCAAAAGGTAAATTGTTGTTGTAGCTTCTAGTGGCTTTTTATGGTTTTAATAAATCATTGGCAACAATGCACTTTCTAGTCTCGACATTCAGTTACTTTGCAGCATTGTTTGTCCTTTATATTATTTAAACATTAGCAGAGTGTGAGGTTCAAATGAATAAGGGGTATGCACTAGACACAGAAAAGCATGTGATCCTTAGTTTTCATCACTATGCATGCTGATAAACCAGCTCTTTAAATACATTTCAGCCATTTTTTTACCCAAGTGTATCACTTCAGGTTGTAGAATTACAGAGAGCATATGATGGTATCTGCCTTTGTGCTTGAGTTGCAGCTAACGAAAACATATTTTGCATTACTAGGCAACGGCATCCTCACTGTTAAAAGCAGGCAAAGCATGGCAGCATGAACACTGGATTGCACTCCAGAAAGACAACCCCTGAATACAATATCATATTGATTATATACATTGGGAGAGACCCAGCTGTAAAAAGGGGCAAATACTTTACATTTTTACACCACAGTCTTACTTACCAAACAACATTTGCTGATTATTTTTAAGAATTGATTTCTCATTATGGCCCCTTACTTAGAATAAGGAAAATATCACATATATAGGTCTAAAATTCACCATCAGTATGTTTGAAATCCAAATATATAATTTAATTCGAATTTAAAGTTAAATGCTAAAGGGCTTACAGAAGTAGTCAAAGCTTCCAATAACAATGTTGGGGTAGAAATAGAATGATTAAGATGAATATATTGCCAAGGTTGGATTATCCTACTAGCATGCTACTGATAGAGAACACAAAGGGTTTTTGTAAATATGTCCACAACACTTTATTCCCATTTATTTCAAGGAAATACACTGTCCAAAATATAGTACTCCAAGCTGATAGCAGAAAGGAACGGGTTGACTGACAGACACATGGACCTTTACATCAATTTCCATGAATATAGAGCAAGTAATAACTTGAAATATTATAACATAGTTTCAATATTTTGAAAGACATGCTAATTTTGCTCTTAATGGAAGAGGAATTGTGTGGAATTAACAATATCTCCATTCAAACACTTACTACAGTATCTTCTAACATGTTTGCTGGAGAGGTCTACAAATGCAAAGAAGAGATGGGGGGGGTCATTGGTGAAGGAACAGTCTCCACGGGCCAAGTGCCCCAACACCACCATCCCCATTGCAGCTGTATATGAGTGAAGCAGCAGGATACCTTGCCTATGGAGAGTGCTCCTTCATCAGTTTGGATTTTGATACTTTGGCTTGCACTCTTTCCACTTTACATCCTTTGCAGTATGTGTGTGTATGTCTGTTACTAAATTATTCTCTGATTATCCCTTCTATCTGAAGTGACATATTTACCTCTGTTGAATCTGCTGGCTGTGCAGCTGTTTCTCTTTCTTTGTGTAATTGGGGCTTGTTACCACTGTAGCTGCAACCAGTCCATGCACCACTAGTGCAAACTTTTTCTGGATCAATGCACTCTGTTGCACCAGTTGGTAGTGATGCTGATGATGGTGTAGATCCTTTTACTGAATCTCTTGAAAGTCTGGGCAAGGAAAGTCTTTGTTCTTCTGGCAACACAATTCCTTCATCGTCTGTCCCCTAAAACTCTTCAGGTGCTTACAAAAAATGAATAATTTCAAAAAATTGTTCTCCAAGATTATGGAAGATGAGAGTACTATAGTTGTGCCACTTGGCAAAGCAGTTGATGATGATAGTGGCAAGGATTCATGTTGTCATTTGTTGTCCACTGTTTCAGAATCATTCATTTCATTACACAGCACAGTGTCTCCTTCCTTCATATTCATCAGCCTGTCGGCATTGACATGTGTGTCTTACAAATACAGAGCAAACTGACAGACTATAGATTGTTTTTTTAATTTAAAGGACAGCAATGAGGGCTTCATATGTATAGAACTAAAGAATGTTTCAATAAACTGCATTGTTTTTTTTTAATCATTTGTATGCCTAGGAAAAAAACACTATCATCATGTGCATCATAAAAAATGTTCCTGGAGCAATGGTAAATTTCATTGTATAATGTGTGGGGCTTAATATCATGCATGGTACTCAAGAAGCACAATATGCCTTCCTTTCATCTGTTGCTTCTCTCACCAAACCCACTTGACTCTGTTTGCCTACACCCAATCATACATAGCCCACATTTAACTTCATCCAATCAGCAAAATGTTACAGCCCTGCAACATGCCAGCTGAGCATACTTTCTGAAACCATTGGTGGGCACTCTTCCATGTGGTCCACTCTGCCTGCTGTTAAACTCATCCTGCCAGAAGCAATATGCTGTAACATGCCATATGGGCATATTATTTCAAATTGTTGCTCAGCTACCCCGTTGGCTGCTGCATTGGGAAAGCCCACAGACACTGGACATGGACAAGCAAAAAAGATGCAGTAGTAGTATACCCCACCATAAGAAAGAGGCCAAGTTGTCAATACCATTTTTAAATCATTTTTGCAATGGTGTGGAAAAGATATGGTATGCAATGTGCCTTCTTGAACAAACAAACGTTCTGCCATTAATATGCTGCTGCTAGTTGCCATGGACACATTTTTTGAATGGCAGTCAAAATATATGGCCTTTAATAATGGAAGTGTTTAAGGCCAACCATTAGGCATAGCAACAGTGTTGCAACACAGGTTTGAGAATGAGCCTTGGATGTTGAATAACCTATCAGGGAAGGAGGACTAAGCATGATAGAGGGCTCTACCCACCTCCCATGAGTGTAGGCATCTGACTCCACTGCAGTGCTACCACATACTGAGTGATCCCATGTGGTAATACAGGAAGGAATGGCAATAGAAGCGATGGATTCTGACATGCCCAATGCATTAGCTCACCTGGGAATTCACACACACAGAGCAATTGGCACATTAATAAGCATCAGGTGGGAGGTAGAAAACTCAGACCCAGTGAATGAAGGCCTCATGCATCAGGAGGTACCCTGAAAAGAGCTCCAGACTGGTGCCATGGGGAGTCTGGCCAGGCCCAAAAGCCTCACCATGAGGGATGTCATGTGGGAAAAAGCTTAGTAGGGGTGAACTGGTGTGACTGGGCATGGAGGTACAATAACTACAAGGCTAAAGGAGTGGGGGCCTGAGTGAACAAGTGGAAAAAAAAAATAAAAACAAAATAATGGAAGCCATTTTCCTATTTTAGAACCAGCCCAGCCTACACGTTTCATTTCTAAGTAAACCTCAGTCCCTTACATCCAACATGAATCACTGACTCACTCAGTCTTGAACACAGGATAAGGTTGTTGTGACTGGTGTTTTGGATATAAATAATGAAAAGAAATACAAATTGAATGCACAACAGAGTGATGTATAATTTTGTATTACCATTTTTGGTGTTCAGCTTAACCAAACCAACTCAAACTCTAAGAACATTTTCGGGTTTGATGTTCAAAGCTAGGAAATCCAAACTTTAAGAGGTTTGCACATCTTTGACTTTGTGAAGTCATTTTAGATGCTCTAAACTTAAGAAAACATAGGCAGCTAAATATTTTAGTCTTTACAGAGCCATCTACAGTGGAAAGGGCAGTAAAAAACTTGAACTGGAGGTATCAAAGTGTCATCTGAAATAGGTTAAGTGGTCCCAAAATTGTAATGGCTTTTTAATCTCTACACACAGTAAGATACCTTTACAATATGCAGTCTGATATATAAATCAAAACAAAGCAGTACAAATCATTGGATTTCCTTTAATTATTCAAGAATTCTTTACAAAGACAAATTGTGCAAAACATAAGTATTTATCAATCATCTACATGGTTGCCTGTAAAGGTCCAGAAAATGGAAGCTTTACATTCTTTAACTATCAAGTACTTTACAGAATGAGTGCACCTTATAATTTTGGTGTAATTACAGTAATAGCATTCATTTTTTGTAATATATAAGACATAAATACAGGTTACACATCTGACAAATATGTTGAAGAGAAATATGTAGGCCAATTTATATATCAAGTACAATCTAAGTTATGAGATCAATCATCTGGCTAAGAAAACAGATGTCAATGCAAAATCTCCTGAGAAACTGATGGAAAAGGGGCATTCAGTTCTCAGTGTTTGACTCACTGAAGGGTATGGGGGGGGCTAGTATGATAGAATATTACTGTATCATACATACAATATTACATTGAACTTGACTACTTCATCCAAAGCTTCAACAAAGCCTGTGATGCACATGCACCCTTCATGAAACACAAGATTAAAGGTAACAACTCTTGGATCAGCCTTGGTTTCCTTGAGCAAATGAAGGCCCAGGATCACCTCTGGCAATGTGCTAAGCTGACCAGAAACAGGGCAGACACTGAAGCCTTCAAAGCTGCAAGAAATGCTTGCACCCGCTCGATTCGAAATCAAAAGGCTAACTACTACAAAGAAGCACTAATGAACTCTTGGAAAGACAGAAATAAGTTTTGGGCTAACCTAACAGAACTAACTGGAAAAAAAATCAAAAGTCCCACCCGCTATGGTCCATCTAAATGGCCACATCACCACAGATCAAGTCACCATGGCAAATGCCTTTAATACAGCATTTACCTACCTTAGCCATGTTTTACCACCAACTTTCTTTGATCCCCCTCAAGATACCATTAACTCAGATAAAGTCAGAAATTTGGAGGGAAATCCACCATTCTACTTCAAAGCCATCTCCAAGGACATGACAAAAAAGTACCCCCTTCGAGTACTTGGAAAGTCTAGATCAAGCAGCAACTCCCTCGACCTGAAACTCCTCACTCTTACCCTCAATGAATCCTGACCCCCTCACCAAAATCCTTAACAAATCTCTCATGCTTTCACAGTTCCCCCAAAATTGGAAATCAGAGATGGTGACACTTATCCACAAAAGTGGCGATTAATCTGTTACAAGCAACTATAGACCAATCTCCACCCCCCCAAAAGCATTGGAGAGAATAGCTGCCGACCAACTGATAGACTACCTTACTAAGTATAACCTGCTATGTCAAGAACAACACGGATTTGGCAAGGGCTACAACATGAGCACAGCACTCCTAGAGCTTACCTCCTACATTCACAATGCCCTGGACCAAGTGGATCTCATCAGCGCCACCTTCATCGACTTAACTAAGGCATTCGACACAGTCAGCCATTCACTACTGCTTCAACAACTATCTCTATTAGGTCTATCTCCAGACACAACTCTTTGGTTTCAAAGCTACCTCAGTGAACGAACACAGCAGGTAAAAATTGGTGAATCCCTCTCAACACCCCTCTTGCTCCGATGAGGAGTCCCACAAGGATCTGTCCTGGGTCCTATACTTTTCAGCATTTTCCTAAACAGCTTCCCTTCATCTTGCTCAGAATAAATCCTACTCTATGCCAACAATGCTGTCATCTTCACCTCCCACTCTGACCCCTCAATTCTTCAGTTGTTAATACAAGAAAGCTTCACTGATGTAGAGGCATGCTTTAAATCCCAAAAGCTTATTCTTAACTACAGAAAAAACAAATCAATGCTGCTCCATGGTACCCACAGCAAACATAAAAACAGAGACCTCTCTGTCTCAAACAGCAAAGGGGCCACCCTTGAACAAGTACATTTATTTAAATATCTCGGGGTGATTCCTCACCCAACACTTGGATACTCTGAACATATCATCTACGTAACAAAAACTGTGAATATCCGCATAGGCCTGCTCTATAGACATAAGAACTGCCTCATGGATGAAGCCCTAAACATTGACATTCACAGTTCAGTAATCTTTATAATAGACTATGGGCTTGTGATCTATGGGTCTGCCACTGACACAGCTCTCCAATGCATTGCCACAGCACTAAACAAGGCATGTCATCTCCAAACATCTGCAAACCACCTTACACACACCTGCAAGATCTATGAACATGCAAACTGGCTCCAGCAGTCTGGCAGAATTAAATATCAAACCTGCATCCTAGCAAAAAAGCAAACATTCGACCTACTGCCCCCTGTATCACAGGCACGGCTGAGACCATATAGCGGCCCACAACAAGCCAGGGATTCAAACAACCTCTCCTTCACTGTTCCTCTTTGCAGGACTACCCAAGGCCAAAGTTTCTTCTTTTTCAGTGCTTCTTCCTGGTTCAACACCCTGCCAGCAGAAGTTCCCGGCAAAGAAACCCTGAGTGCCTTTAAGCTCAGCCTGCATCAATACTTCATCTCCTGTGCCTCCTGCAACTGCTACACCTAAATGGTTTACCCCCCACCCCATACCTCACCCTTCCCTCCCTACTTCTTCCCTACTCGTCTACTCCCTCCACTCACCTCTTCACTGATCCTGCCCCAGATCCACCCCCACTCCCTCTCTTTCTCCCTCTTTACACCAGCCTCTGGCCTCGCCTTCCTCTGTCGGATGTCTACCTATATGAATCTATATTGTTTAAATTGTTATAGAAGTGATTTGCACAATTGTGATGTTTTGGTAATTGACAAAGCCCTCTGGCTGCTATGTTTATTTCTCTTCTGCACAAAACCACTGCCTGTCCTAATGTTTCAAATAACCTGAAGTGGAACCTTTGTAAAAAAGGCCCTGGCTGAAAGGTGTATCTGATTCCCTTAATAAATAAACTAGGCACTGACTGTAATGAGAGATAAATATTCGTTACATATGGTTTATTTAGCCAGAATAGCCTAAATGAATCATAACATCCTGTTATTACTTGGGGTCCCATTTTGTTCCTGTTTTACAGCCAGAATGACTGAAGTACAGGGAAGTCATGTGACTTATTTTGGGTCACACACTGAGACAGTGGCTATGGTAAGATTCAAGTCTTGGATCTCATGATTCACATTTATGTATTCAAACCGCAGGCCAGGTGCCCTGCCTCAAAATGTGACCTTATTGCCAGTTTGTTCATATTGTTTTCTGTCTCACTGCAACTGAGTTTCAACTCTAGTAATATGTTTGGCACTCTAAGACAGCATAGCAAAAAAACTTACTCTATGGCCCGGATATTCAAAAGAGTTGAGCCATGTGCAATAGGGTTGCGCCTGCACAAGTCCGAAAATGCGCCATTCTGCAATATTCAGCAGGAGGCAATTGCGCCCCCCAAATCACGCTGAGCAACAGTGCAATGATAATGAAGGCATGCGCAACTGAAGGGGGAGGTACCCTGCATAAATGGCGCAGTGCGATATTCAACAACTTGCGCCATGCACAATAGGGGAGCAAGCAGAAGTTGCGCCATAGCGGAAATGAGCCAAAATAAAAGGGAGGGGTGCAAGAACGCTACAGGGAAGCCACATATGATAGCAAAACACAGCAGAACACACTGGGCAGCAGGGATACACAGGGCCAGGCAGGAAAGGGCACCTAGAAGCAATAGTCACAGGGGAAGATGTGGGGAGACATTGCACAAGGGGGAGGTACACCACACAGCAGTGAGGCAAGCACAGGCAGGTGTTCCCGGTGCAGGGGAAGTAGCAGTGAGGACAGCAGGGGGAATACAGTAACAGCTGCCAGGGGGGGTGAACACAAGCCAGGGACATGGCCAGTGCCACCTTCCAGATGTAGGCCGTTATGAGGGGGGTGAGAAGGTGGGCAGCAGGGGGCGTGGCTGGGAAGGGCCCATCAGCGGTATGCCCCCAAGAGACAGTGCCGAGCCCACACCAGCTTCAAGCTGTACAGTGATACTGAGATTGTGGGCCAGTACCGCCTGAATCGGGCAATTCTGAGGTGGCTCTGTGAGCTGTGCAGTGATGTGATGAAGGCACCCACACGACAGAGCCATGCCCTATCAGTGGAGACCAAAGTGACAGCTTGCATGTGCTTGCTTGCCATGGGTACCTTCCAAAGACCAACTGGGGACACCACAGGCATAACCCAGTTGGCCACATCACACCACCTCACCCAGTTCCTCAGTGCACTGCTGCCACATGCTGTGGAGTACATCCATTTCCCCAGCACACCGGCAGAGTGCACAGCAAACATACAGAAGTTCCACAGGGTAGCATATATACCTGGTGTGCTAGGGGAAATAGACTGCACCCATGTGGCCATCCACACACCACCTGGCCCCGAGGGGGCTGCATACATCAATCGCATGGCTATGCCAGCATCAACTGCCAGGTGGTGTGCAATGCCAGAGGGCCCTTAATCAATGTCTGTGCCACACACCCTTGGGGAGCACACGATGCCTTCATCTGGACCAGTTGGCACTGTGCCACTGATTCGAGAGTGGGGATATCCCCACTGGACACCTAGTGGGTGAGTATGCAAACCACATGGACAATCATAGGGCTTGGGGGGCATGGTCAGAGGTGACATGGGTAGTGGTCTACATGGCCAGGGGCAGGCCTATGCTGATCACCAAACTAACCTCCACCCTCTACACACACAGGTGACAGTGGATACCCAATCTGTCCCTGGCTGCTCACACCCTACCGGCAGTCCATGACCCCATCGCAGCAACGCTACAATGAGGCACATGCCACCACATGTAATGTCATCGAGCGGGTGTTGAAGGCACATTTCCGTTGCCTGGACACCTCCGGCAGTGCCCTACAGTACAGCCCCTCAAAGGCCTGCGGGCTATTCCTGGCCTGTTGCATCCTGCACAACATGGCCAACAAATGTGGGATAGCCGTACAGGTCGAAGAGGGGGACAGAGATGGGGACGATGAGGATGCCGGTGATGATGGTGATGAGCAGCCCTCTCTTGGCCAACAGGACCCCGACTGCTCTGGCTGGCACAGCTGCACCAGGACACCATCACGGAGGAGCACTTCAGCCAACCCAGGTAAGTCATGGGGCCATGTGCAACCACCAGTGGCTAAGGCACAACCCACAACCCCACATGGACACACACCAGGGGTGCATGCCATCAAGGGAAGTGGCAGAGCATGGAACCACACACACAACCAGGGATGGGTGAGGTCTAACATGCCATGTGGACAGACACACACACATGCACACACACACACACAATGCACCAAACTTGCACAAAGGGTAGGAGGCACACTGACCCAGAATGCCACCCCTAGCCACACACATGTCCACAGACCACCATGCCCACTGCCTGTCCATGTGCATGTGTCAGATGCTGAGCACCATTGTACATTGGTGTACAGTGCAATGCAGGCATCATCATGCACACGGAACTGCGGACAGCAGTTGGGAGGGTGTGCAGATGGACTGTGTGTCCACGTGCAGGGATAGGTACCCACCCATGCACTGCCCACTGAAAGACACAATGCACACAGGGCAGCACCAGACAGTAGTCGTGTTGGGAGACAGGTCAGTCACGTGACACAGTGCCCCGGCCACCACAGATGCATGGGCAGCCCCGGGACCCACCAGCACTGACAGGCTGACCACTGGCCTCATGGAATGGCACCGATGGTCCCCCAAGGGTTCCACTGCATGAACGCGACCGTGCTTGCGCAGGGGTCTGCAGCACACTGAACATGCCTGCTCCAGGTGTGCTTGGGATGCCCACAGCAGAACCCGGTGTCGACAGGGAGGGTGTTACATGATGCCGGGAATGAGGGTGGACAGTGCACTGTGTGGTGTCTGTGATGCATGGGCACATGACTGTGTGCCCATTGTGGCCATGACAGCAGTGAATGCCTGTGTATGCCTGTCAATGGCAGCGGTCACATCCTCCCACAACTGGTCCAGCCCTGCCAGGATCAGAGCGGTGTCTCTGCTGTGACACTCCTCTGCCCACTCCAAAGCCACACACAGTGCTTCCACCGATGTCACAAGCTGCATCTGCTGCTGGACTGATGCTTGCAGTAGGCGGGTGTGCTCGTCCAAGAGGTCATCTGCCTCCTCAGCATCCTGTCCCTCAGGGTGTGTGCAGCCCTGATGCTCAGCACCCCTTGAAGGTGGGCGCTGCGCACCAGGACCAGGCCTGGGCATGTCCACAGGCAGTGCACAGACACCGCTGGAATCTGTACCCCCAAGCCCATTGGCCAACCGCTGATGCTGCCCCTCTGGCTGCCACTCCCCAGGGCTCAGTGGTATCACCGCAGTGGCTGCAACAGTCCCACTGTCCTGAACAAACACCAGTGCTGCCCCACTGGCACTGACAGGCACAGGCTGGGACTGTGCTGACACGCAGGCCTCCACGGCAGCACCACCCACAGCCATGGCCATGATGTTACCTGATGTGTGGCCATCCTATGGCACACACAAGTCACTGCCCATGCTGTTAGCGACATCATCATCGGTGACGGACTCGGCACCAGCCCATGTCACAGCATGCTGGCATCCGTGGACGCTGTCACGCTGGGACATGGGCAGGGCTTCCTTCACACCTGTTACAACAACATCAGTGTGGACAGCCAGGCGGGCCCACTGTCACACTGAGCCATGTATACCTGTGGAGGTGGATGGGCCCTCCTCCATCTCCAGCTGACCCATGCAGATGCTCAGGATCTGTCAGGGAAAACAAAGTCGCGTTACTGCATGTGACCTACCCTGCCCCCCATAGACAGACCATGACTTACCATGCAGTGATGGGCCACCACCCATCTGGAAGCCACCACCCTCAATGGCACAATGCTGCATGCTTCCAGCAATCCTCTCCTCCTGTGGGGTCAGGTGTACCACCTCCGGCTGTCCCCCACCTGTCGCAGCTCATGCTGCCCTGATGGCAGCCACCTTCTCCTTTATCCTCCTCCTGTCTGTTCTCATCTTCTTCTTGCACTCCTGCATGGAGTACTGGTGGCTGCCATGCAGGTTCACAGCACGTGCCACCTCCTCCCATGCAGCAGCACGGGCTTGAGGTGTTCCCTGCCGTCCACT
The DNA here is from genome assembly GCA_016271365.2 of Neoceratodus forsteri. NCBI lineage: Eukaryota > Metazoa > Chordata > Ceratodontiformes > Ceratodontidae > Neoceratodus > Neoceratodus forsteri. Next base: position 1,167,796,269 of record CM057450.1, on the reverse strand, counting down.
GAGAAGTGGCTCCTGATCAAGGTAGGCCTCAAACAGGGCTTCGGTCTCAGCCTTGGTAAAATTAGGCCTCCTGCTCCTCCTCCCACCACTGTGTGCCTGCTCTCCCACAACTTGCTTGGTCATTATTTAGCCTGTAAGAATAGCAGTTGTTACCTGTGACTGTGCAGTCCCATGCATGTCCCTAAATCCACAGTCCACACTCCCAAACAGCATGCAACTCACCAATAGACTGTAGTAACTGACTATGGCCACTGCAGCCCAATGTCACACTTTTATAGCGCAACCCATGCAAATGAGGCAAGGTGCAACTTTAAGTGGATGCAAATTGCAGTGCTGCGCCATTGCATGGCCGATTAGCTGTTTTGCATATGATGACTGAATATCACGCTGTTGTGCTTTGCTCAATTGTGTTGAATGTGCTGAGCCAATGGTGTAGTTCTGTGACATGCGTTGTACACATCTCACTGCGCATGCCCGGGTTGCTGACACAGGCATCTGCCGCGCTGCTCACGTGCTGTGCATGGGAAGCAATGCAGGGCACGGCCACCATTGTGCCAGTGGTGCTATAGCGATGTTCACCTACATGGCGCTGTGGCACTGGGCCATCATAGGCACACTGGATCAACAGCACGGTAGACCACTACTGGCGGTAGCACACAGGCAGTCAATTGCACTACGCGCATTGGGTTCCAATGGCGCTGTGCGTGTCTGTGCGCCAGAGACCCTTGACACTGTGCCCAACTTTTGCCCCAGGTGCCATGCGTCAGGCATGGGTACACCATTATCACACTGTTCGGTGACAGCGCAATAGGGAATGGCAGTGCTGTACCGTGTAGCATCTGCACATGGGGAGCCATGCTGCAGAGTGCCATATTTGCAGACTGAGCAGAGAGAATGGCATGTAGGAGGGCTGCTCAATGGAAGCAGGTGAAACTGGCCAATCTAGTGACCATAGTGGAGCCACACCATGGACCACTGTTTGGGGAGGCACCCCTGGACAGGTCCAGGAGCCAGGTGTGGGAGGAGGTGGCCACTGCACAGGAGGAGGCCACTGGATGGGGAAGAAGTGCTGAGCAGTGCCGCCATAGGTATGGGGACCTGCAGCAGAGGGATCCAGAGCTGCTAGCCCGCCTGCGGGGATGTGCCAGGAGGGGCATGGTGCCACGGCCAGGTAGGTGTTACATCAACACACTTTTATCTTCCATATGGGTATCATGGTTGTATGTGTCCAGCACATGGGGAGGGACTGTCCGGTGTTGGCTGTGATGGTGTTATCAGGGTGTGGGGTGGGTGGGTCTGGCTGGGTGGGAGGCACACACACCTGGAGACAGGGGGTCTTTGCTACAGGATTGTACTGATATTCCTCTCTCCATGTTTGCACCACAGGCCCGGAGGAGTGGCACTTGGCCCGTGAGCTGTGGTGCAATGAGGAGGAGAGGGAGGCCAGGTGGGGCAAGGGTCCACAGCTCCCAAGGGACCAGCCCGATGATGGTGAGTGCCATACCTCCATGATTACTATTGCATGCTGTGTAACAGTGTGGGCAGCGGGGCATGACCACCATCCATCGACACCACTGCCATGCACGCAACTTGTTACATTCAGCACTGTCCAGTGGCAATGCATGTCTGGGAGTGCGTCGATGGTGGTCCCTGTGTGCACCAGGTACATGACTGTGCCACTGCCTTTGCACCACATAGCCATGTCACTAAACGGCCACGGTGGTGCTGTGCATGACTTGGCCGGTGGGTGTGTGCAGCGTTCTGCATGGCTGTATGCACCTGGGTGGGCAGGTCATGTGGACGTGATCAATGTGGGTGGTCACACACCATCACAGAGGTATGTTCCACGGCCGTATGCCATGCACAGTGGGTGGGCTGTATGGGGCTGTACATTCACACCTATTGACTGTGCTCCCTTGTCCTAGGTATACGCCAGCTCAATGACATCCGGGAGGCACTGTGGGAGATCCTGCAGGTGGCGAGGGTGTCCCTGGATGTCCTTTGCTGGATGGATGAGACTGGGGTCCTGAGGAGGCACAGGCAGCGGAGAAGCTGGAGTGGGGAGCGGTGCTCCCGTTAAAAGTCCCTCTACCCCTGATATCCCCTACCCCCCTGGACCCACCCTCACACCCCTCCTTTCCTGTCCCATTTGTCCACCCCTGCCCATTACCCACCCCTACCTTGTTTATGGCCCTTCCCCCACCTTGTACATATTGTTGTACATAGTTACCTTTTATATGTTGTTTTAATACAGTTATTTTGATATGAATGATGTGGTGGTCTCTGATTTGCAGTGGGCTATAGGTGCTCAGCTGCAGTGGTGTACATGGCGTCAGGGGTGGTGCAGTCATGGGTATGTGTGTGTGTCTGCGTGGAGGTGACTATGGTGTGGGGGTAGCTATCAGTCAGTGTCTGTGGTGTGTGTGTTGTGCCCTGTGCACTGGATGACTGTGTGCAGTGGTCCATGGTGTGTTCTCTGTGTCCATGGTTCCCCTGTCAACCTGTCCATGGCCTGTGCAGCTGACACCCATGCATGTCTGTGACCTGCACGGTCTGCTGGCATGTCAGTGGTGACTGTCCATGCAGGGCAGCCACTGTATCCGTCACAATGCTGGGTTGCCTTCTGTCACTGGTGTGGTGCATGTCTGCCTGGGGTGACACTGTGGCCTCCACAGTTGTTGACCCACCTCCATGCTGTGGCTTGTGTGTGTTGCAGGGGATGTGCACCACTGTCTGTGACTTGTGCTCTGGGAAAATGCTTGTGGCGTGCAGGTCCACAGTGCCTGCGCAGGGTGGCTGGCACTCCAGTGCCATGGAGGACTGTGGGTTGTGTGTACACAGTTTATGTAGGCTCACACTGGGGGCTTGGTTGCCCCGCCACTGCGTCCCTGTGTTGTTGTGCCCTTAGGTATGGGTGGGTGTCTGTCCATGCACTGTGTGGCAGCCGGTGTGGTGCCTGCTTCCATGCACCACTGTGGGTATCTGCACTGGCTGTTGTGGCCAGTGCTGGGTTGGGGTGTGTCATTGGGAGAGTGTGCAGGGTGCTGTACCACTGGTGGTGGGGTCCAGGGCATGCCCTGTTCTGTGTGGGGTACCTCGTGTGCCGACGCATGGTTGGTCTCTCAGCAGTACCTCAGTGGGGCTGTGCGTGGTGGCATTGTGTAGGCCATTGTTGCATCGCTGTGTGCTGCTATCCGATGATGGGTGCTCTTGGTGGGGCTGCCTTGCATGGTTCTGTGGTGCACAGGGTTGCAGTGTCACAGTGGGGGTAGTGGCATGCATGGGGTTTCCTGCAGTGGTGGACGCTGCTCCTGGGCAGGGTGTCTAGGGGTCACAGTGCAGGGTGTGCTCTGCACTGGGGGGATGGTGTGGCACGGGGTGGTCAGCCCTCCTTGTGTGCCAGTCACACCTTGCTGGGGGGTGTAATGGGGCACCATGGCCCAGCTGTGGGTTGGTTGCTGGTCTCCATGGGCCGGTGGTTATTCCAGCCCTTCCCCAGTTGTGCAGTGCATGGGGTGTGGGGGGATGATGTCTGTTCTGCTGTGTGTTCTTGTGCCCATCTGTGGCATGGGTGGTGGGCCCCCACCTCTCTGGTTGTGCAGTTGCATTGCCCCTGCTGCTGGGGGGCATCCTTGGTTGTGCTATGGTGCCTCTGGACTGCTCAGCTGCACATCCATTGTTGTGCTGTGGTGCATCTGATCTGCTCAGCTTCCCCTCCCTAATTGCACTATGGCGCAGGTGGTGCGATATTCAGTCGTCAGCTGTAGGTGCAGTTTGGCCGGCTCAGTTTTTGAATATCATGCCTCTTGTGCATGGGAGCAATAGACTTGTGCTTGCTCCTGCTATTGCGCACTTTTTGGCCTCAGTTTGAATATCTGGGCCTATATATCTAATCCCGCTCTTATTTTCAACTACAGTACCACAGAGGAAGTAAACCACAACCGTTCCTGATATAAAGCATACTAAAAGCTTCAAAAATGTTTAGACCATAAGGAGTAAATTTTCAGTGCAGTCTATGTTTATGGTGTGTGTGTTTGGGGGGTACACAATCGTCTAACTAAAAATACGTAATTGATCTCCAAGTGTGAGGGGACAAGACCATAACTCATAATTGGCATTTTATAGGTGTAGACATCCATATTTAGATGTTCCCCCCAAAAAGTCACAGGTGCACAATGCATGCATACAGAAAAAAATGAAGCTGGCACTGAAACTGCTCAAAATGACCAGAATCATTTGAGACAGTTACCTTTTTAATCCATTCTTTTTTCCCAAAACTGTAATTTCCTGAGCTAAGTGTCCTATGTAGTTCTGAATAGTCTCATTTAAACTTGTGAATTATGTTTGCAGATTCAGTGAAAAAAAATCACCCTTAAGCAGCTGTGAGCTTTGTGGATAACTAAATTGAGCAGACACACAGCACAGCAAAAACATGTTGTGTGTTTCCACATTTGCTTAATAACGCATTTATTGCTGGTCTATTATTAGTTACAGCAATTTGTATCTGGATAAGTACTACAAATATTCATTGTTTAGACAGACTTACAGCACAAATTAGGCAAACAAAGTTAATCCTTTTAAGGGGGGAGCTCAATGTTAATATGGTTTACCTGTTAAAGTCGTTGTAAGGCAATACCAATTTAGATGGTGTCTGTTTTGAATACAGCAACAGTACACTCTCCAAAACTACTCCTGAGATGAGTATAATAGTGAAGGTTTGTTCTGCATCGACTTCCAGGCCAACTGAAACCTTGTTGTACCACAGTTCAAAGGTCATGGAAAATGGTTGTAGCCCTCGGTGGTACAATAAGGTTTCAGCTGATCGGAAAGCCTCAAGGCAACTGGTGTTTTTCACAGTGCTGCCTTGCACACAGCAATCAGTTCAAGTTCTAAACTGAAACTGCCTGCCCACTGCAGGAGCACTGTAAAAACACCTTCTTTGTTTAATAACAACTGAAAAAAATATACACTATAAAAATACTGGTTGGGCAACCACATGCCCAACCAGCCTGAGCTGCCACCTTGGGACTTCTGATTATGTTGGACCTCCCAAGCTTCACTCTCCAGGTCTGATGTAATCAGAACCCCTCTGAAGAAGCACAGTCTGGTAGTGCAAGGTTGCACAACCAGTATTCTTTATATTACAAAGAGGAAAAAGTGACCTAGGAATCAATACAGTGGAAGGTAATGGTGTAGGTGGTGCAAAAAGGCACCTTATTATGCCACCACCAAAACCTGTCATACACATACACAGGACATCATCTTTAAGGGGGGTAGTTTTCTCAGTGACTGAAGTGCAAATCACTCAGCCAAATGTTAGTCAGTGCTAGCTGGGTTTACAGCTGCTAAAACACTGGCTTGTGAAAGCCATAGGTGTTTTGGGCATGTTGACTGGTACTATACCACGTACTGAGCAAATGACACTACTGCCAACATCTTCCTTCCTGAACCTTCACCTTTGGCTCACTTCTGAGGTAAATAAAGTCTGTATTTTCTTGTCCTTCGATGAACTGGTCTACTAGCACCCACCCTGCTTCCCAAACCTTGTAAAATTCCTGGCCCCTTCTATCCCTCATTCCTGATGTCACATCCTCTTGGCCCAAATGATTATGGTCATGGTCTGTTGCTTGCTCATCCACTGGGGAGTGTAGCACTTTAGCTTTTCCTGCTCCCTGCTTGTAGCAATGAGGATATTTAGGACAGTTTTGCCTTGAACAGCAGACCAGAATTCCGGTGATTGACGTCCGGGTTCGCTACTGTAGAGGAGCAACGCTAGCAGGGTTTGCTCAACACTCTTGTCTCCATTCTAACAGGTATGCCACCTTTGTCTAACAATTGAAGTGAGCAATTCCTTACCAGAAAATCTTGTGTGGCCTCCTGGTTGTTCTCCCTCTTCATCTTTTTTGTCTTTCAGCCCCTGAAGTCTGGAGTTTTGGGAGGTGTAATATCCCACTCAGGTGGCTGACTCACAACCTACCCCATGAGGGATCAGCAGAGACAAACTTGGATAATGAGAACTACAGGCTGTTGTTAGTGGACCACAGCACTTTGTCTTTGCCCTTTTAATGTACATAGGGGCTTTGCTGCATCTGAGAGATACTGAATCAGAGGGCCCTAAGAGAGTGACAAGGGCCTGATACATTTTATGTTGTTCTGAGTTGTAAGGTCACAGGAACAGAGCTCACTATAAGCAAGATAATGGGGAAAAGGCAAGAGATTGAATTGGAAGTGAATGCTGGGGACATTTAATCCCTGTTTGGGAGTTTTTTTTTCCTCTTTTCTCATATATTGTGTGCAGCTTAGCTGCTTGATGTGATTGTGTTCTGTTGTTGTTCTTAACTCATTTAATATGTTTAACTTTTTTATTCTCAGTCAAAATAGTTTTAAGCTGATCTCTGACACTTTTTAATAGGATCGACTGCAGGTATTTTACTCTGTAAATGCTGGGTCATTAAACAACAGAGTTTTTTTTGATTCGGCGCTGGTGAAACAGCTTCCAAAATTTATTAAAACTAGCATAAATAAGCTGCCACTAATTAATTCCTATTACCAGACAATTCGAGCGATGCTTTATTATATGTCTGCCCTTTTATGTTTCTTTTGTTAAAATTTGTATCTGCTTTGGTATTGTCTAGCAATTAATTAACACACAGAGGTATTACAAGCCCCTGGACTAAAACAGGCTATAGTCAATTTTAATTGAGTAGATTGATTGCCGAATTAAATAACATGCGTGTGCTCCCTTGATGCTCGACAATTAGCTATTTAGCTATTTAGCAGAGAGCTGATTACTTCGAGGATACATCTGCTATTCAGCTGAGAGTGGGCACAAGTAAGCACGAGCCTGACAGAATACCATTAAACTCATAGAGGCTGGGTCTGCAGCATACTCGCTGCTTATGCCAATTTAGACTGATGTAGACATAGGAGGTGGAAGAAGCAAAAGTAAAGAAGTAAGAGGCATTGCGGGTATATATTCAGCAGCCTGGGGCTATCTCATGTGAGACAGATGCTAGCCTTGTCCCATAGCCGAAGCTGATGGTGACTGCTTACTGAAACTGAAGCAAATAGAGGTGGTTGTTTTTCATATCGTTGCAGAAAGTTTGGGTTCCCTTTGCTGCCTAGCAGCAGCTAACTATAAATTGAATTAGTAGGATCAGCAGGACTCTATGTATTCAAGTACTTAATCCTTAAGATGAATGTAAGTTTATTCTGATAAATATGCACTTTTAAAGTTTTCTTTTTATGAGTGAGATTGTTTTTATATACCGTAGTGGGTACTGATTTGGTTAATAGTTTTTAGTCATTCTCCCTACTGTCATTATTTTTCCTTATTTATTTTTTGTAGCTTAGCACCTGGAATTTTAAGATGGAAAGTAATACTGAGTGCTGAAGCCACCCTCAGAGTATTGAAGTGGCATTGGCTTTTTACAAGGATTTTTAAATCAGGGGACATGGTTAAAAAGGAATCACCAGGCACTAGAGTGGTGTACACTGTGAAGGAATATGTGGTTAAGTGCCCATAGTCTGGGAAGATTACTGTCTGCAGAAACTGGGACTTTGTGGTGACATGAAACAACATTGAACTATAGGATTTAATCTGTGGTATTTGTGGAGTGAAAGCAACAGATAAATCGGATTCCCTGCCTGAAGAAGTCGGCTAGTTTAAACTGCAAGCTTATGAAAACTTGGACAGATTGGGTGTAGATCTCTGTAGTTGTTGTGTGTGTTTATTGAGGTTATTGCATTAATACAATATGGTGAATACAAGATCTCAAAGTACAAACTTAACCAGAGCTTCTCCCACAATGAAGCTTTTAGCTAGGTCATCGAATACAAAAAATAAATAAAAAGGGAAGGGAAGTAAACAAACTAAAATCATGGATCCCTTAATTGCTGGAGCCGTGAAGGCTAGTAAGACATCTACCCCAATGTCTATATCAAGGGCAGAAATGGTGGTCACTCTGCTGGTGTCTGAAAGAGTCATCTCTATCTCTATAGATTCAGATGAGGAAGTCAGGCACAGTGAACTCCTCTGTATTGAGCTACTTGGGGCAGATGAGGAGGATTGTTATGATACCAGCTTTGATACAGAGCCTGATATAGACCCTGACATAAGTAATAACCTTAATATATCTCCTCATCTTAACCAAGGAAATGAGTTAGAGAATTCTCTTCAGCATCTGAAATACAAGGTAGATAAGAATGAATTTAAGTCCCCACAAGTAGATTAAACAGGATTGTAGTCCATTATGGAGGACTTGCAGCATACCATAGATGGCTTAAAGCAGCTTGAGGAATATGAGAATCTGTCTAGAATGTGCTCTAATTGTTTTATTAGGCAATATATAAAAACAACCACTACAGGGAAGCATCAGGAGAGTTTTGTACCGTCATGTCTTAGTGATGATGTGATAGAACTCTTAAGAAATCCAGCTAATGCATTTCTTATGATAATGAAACAATTGGTAATTAACAAAAACCTCATGGAGGCCCTAAGATATGACTTTGCATGTTATAAAGCTAAAGTAGATTGTATACATACTGACACCCTTAGTAGCTCTGCTGACACGAGATCAAATGTAGGAGGCAGTCAGAATGCATTCCTTCTGAGTCTGGATTCAGATGAGATTATAGACATCAACAAAGGAAACATAAGACCAGATTTCAGTACATTAATAATACCAGAATCTCCTAAACACCAAATAACTAAAATAAGAACTAAGGTACCTAGATGGAGAAAACGTAAAAAGAAAAAGGAAAAGAAGATAACGGGGGGTTTAGAGACTGGTGTTCAGATAGGACAAATGGAGAAGGCAGATAGTAGTCATAATCAGAAAGAAGACTACGTACCTACTACCATGGCACCTATGAAGAACGCATACCCTGGTGTTAATCACTTGTAGGTAAATCAAAAACCAGATTGATATATTAGAACAAGAAGTAAGGAAGCTTAACCAACAACTTAAGGAAACATTGGGGGATGATCAGCAGATTCCAGTTGAGACTGGGGTGAATGATAGTAAGATAGAAGGAGATGGAAAAACAAAACAAAGAGGAAGTCCAAGGAGAGAGGGACAGAAGGGTTAAAGGCAGTCAACGATGGACATCTTCCCCCTTATCAGATTGTATGGGCCAAGGAATTGGAACTGTTTTGATCCAACTAAAAGTGTCCTGCAGGTTCTAGATTATCTAAATAATCTAGGGCATAATAGGGACAAATTTAATGGAAGAAGATAGTGTTGAAATTAAAAATATCCATTTTGCGGCTGCAGCACTTATAGATATTTCCTTTGTCTCACCAAGAACTACTAATTATATCTGGATTAACAGCTGGATGATTTTAGATAAGGACCTTACACTGACTTATCCAAACAGAGAACAGTTTAATTAAATGGTCACAGCATCATTAAGACAAGAAAACTCTAATATTTTAAATCTGTATAGGATAGGTCATCTAAAACAAGAGACGGATTATAAATTAACTTGCATAATCACTGATCTCCTAACAATTGTTTGGGATATACAGGTGGAAGGATTGGGCTGTATTAGAGCTGAAAGAGTACACAAAGACAGCCAGGTAGAAATTATAGTGTAAAATCTGGAGTTGGTAGAGGCAATCATTACACAAGCAGCCAAGCTAAACTGTTTGGGACAAAATATAGTTGAGTACAAGATTAGGGAAAATATCAATATGGAGATAATACAGAGCCCACAGGTTGAGACGCTTGCATTGTCCAATAGATTCATGCAGTTAGCAGGTTATCAGGAAGTGTGACTGCCTGATGTAAGTACTGTGGGTGAAGATGCAGTCAGTAACAGCAATAAGGGGTTAACTTTCCTATCATGGAATTTAGCAGGTTGGAAGAGTAAACTGATGGATAATGACTGCAGAGAATTCCTATTGGGGTATGCTGTCATTTGCCTGCAAGAGACCTGGCATGCCGCGAATTACACCATACAGCTTAATGGATAAGAATGCTTTGACACTCCAGGAATGAGATTATCAGGGCTTGGCAGGAACTCAGGTGGTCTGATTATGCTGGTTAAGGTGAGGAGTTTTGTTAGGACTGAAAGTTGGAAAACCTTGAACAATTTTATAATGGTTTACTTCAGGGAAAGGCAACAAGAATTGATTGTGGTAAATTCATATATTCCACCTGAGAATTCATACTATTATTCCAATGGACTGTAAAGAGAGTTAGATGAACTTATTTCAGACTCTCATCAGGCATACCCCAAAGCTGAGCTTCTGTTAATGGGAGATTTTAATGCCCGAATAGGGACTTTTGATGGTGTTTTGGATAATTCCTTATTTATTTATGCCTATCTTCAGGATTACCTGTATGCTAGGAAAGCAAAATATATTAACATTAATTCCTCAGGCAAGCTGCTAATAGATATCATGACAGAACATAATATTTTCCCCATAAATGAAAGATATAGAGGGGATAGTGAAGGTAGTTATACAGATGTCTCAGCAATGGGTGTTTCAACCATAGATTATATTGTATGGACAGGCTGTATGGAATCATGGACAGATCTTAAAGTACTCGTAAGGGCTGAAAACGATCATTTCCTGGTCATTTTGGAAGCTAAATTTAACAAAGAGAATAGAGATCTAGGTGAGAATAATGGAGTTTGCCCTTTAAGGGGCAGACCAGGTTGTCCGGGTGCACCCCTTCCCTTTTCATCAGGATGGTGTGCTCAGAAGGGGAGGGAGGAAGGAAGGAAGGAAGGGGAGGGGCCCGGGGATAAAACAATGGACAGGCAAAAGGAAGGGGAGGGGCAAGTGGAGGTACATAAGGGACAACACAGAAGTGGTTGAGCCACTTTTGCTGGAGTTTTGATTATTCTGAACTGCAGCACATCAGATTGGCATCAGAACAAAGGTTGGGGATTTGGTCAGGTAAGCAGTAACAGACTTTACAAAAAAAACAAAACAAGGGGGGCTTTAATTGTATGAATGATAAGGACAAGTATATCATGGTTAGGCAGTGCAATTTTGTAGGTCTTTTTGGAAAGTTGTCAGGAATAACCCTCCTTTAAAAAAAAAAAAACAAGCTGCCCTTGTGGTGCGGGGTGGTTCTCTGACTACAAAGTAGAAGGTTTTGTGTGGTTTGAATCTTGTGGAGGGTCATTATGAGTAAAAAAAAAAATTGAATAGGTAGAAACCTCAGATTGTGTACTGTTATGCCTGCATTTTCAAGAAAGAAAAGCATTGTGGAAATAGATAAGTGCATTGCTAAGGGGCACGATTGGTGCCCGCATGTTTAACAGACTTGTAGGCTGTTTGTAATGCTGAAAGTAACCTGTTAAGATGGAGAAGGTGACCAAAAGGAGGTTGGGGACGGGGCTAGAGCACCACGTGGTTGACATGGCTGTTTTCAGTCAGCTGGGGCAGATGCCCGTGTTCACAAGGCTTTAGCGGCTAGTTGGGGGAAGAGCAAGAGTGCCACACATGCTATGGTTTGTCTCACTGGCAGGGCAGAATGCCCGTTTTGTTTGGGAAAGGTTTTGGGGGCCATGGGAAGGCAGAAGGTAGCATTGGGAGTAAAGCAGGCTGGAAAAGCCATCAGCGGGGTGAGAGTGCCACGTGGTTTGGAGCATTGTTATCAGACAGCAGGGCATTCGCCCTCTTGGTCAGAGGCAGAGGAAGGAGCAGTAGTGAGTAGATTTGAAGGAGCAGTCTGAAGGGCTGAAGACTGGTAGCGTGAAGCCTGCGCTAGCTATGAGAGCACTGCTGGGGGGGTTTTGTGTGGGAGCTTGCTTTGGAAGTGGGGGGAGGGAGGGAGGAATGCTTGGGTAGAGGGGAAAGGATGGCATTGGCAGGTTAGCAAATATGCACCACAAGGGGTAGCAGGCATTGAGGCCCTGCAAGTCACAGGGCACAATGGGGAAGCTGTTGAGCCTGCAATTTTTTCTGGGTAGCATGGGACGCCAATGGAGGGGTTCAGGATCAACACGCTGGACTGCAGGGAATGTCGGGGGGGTCACAGGGACCCAAGGGGGTGAGTCAGAGCAGTGCGTCCTTGCTGGTCGCACACCGGCAACCACATGTGTAATGGGAGGACTGAAAGGGGGGCTGTCCGGGGGGACAGCATGGGGTTCATGCCCAATGGCCCAATGGGGCTTGCAGAGTGAGAAAGGGGCCCCCCACCTTTGGTTTAAGGGCCTGAAGAAGAGGCCAAGAAAGCAGGGGGTGATCAACACAGTGGACAGGTGGCATGACGCCACTGCTGGGGGGGAAGCATGGCATGAGGATGCCTGGAAACAAGGAGAGGTTTTTAAAAAAAAAGAGAGAAGCCATAAGTGGCCACGTGGCATGACATCACATGCCAGGGGGAAGGAGAGGGGGAACAGACCAAGAGGGAGCAGGGACCTGAGTCAGATGGGCAGGAGGGCCTAGTGACAAGAGGCCTAGCGATCCAGAGAAGAGGAAACCCAGGGGTCCAGAAATGAAAGGGGGGCTTGATGGGGGGCCTAGCAAGGGGCAAGGGGGAGTGGCCAGAGGACTGGGGAAACTGGGCCAGACATGCAGCAGGATACAATGTGCCATTTTGGGCCAAGGCCAAAAAAAAAAAAAGGGAGGAGCAGGTGCATCTCAGTTGGAGGCTGTCTATGGGGGCAGGTGGGCCTGGCCTCTCTGGGAGTTGGTGGAAGGGGAGGAACCAGGGAGGTTTAGGGAGAAAAGGAAAGTGGGGAAGGGTAAAGGGGGCAGAGGGAAGTGGCCAGCGTGGAAGCCTCGCAGCCTAACCAGGGTGCAACCACAGATGGTGGGACCAACCAAGGTGGCTAATCCAGTACCTGTGCACCCAGGAGACCCAGCCCCATCAACACCTCCCCAGGGACAGGTGGTGGTTCCCCCAGTGGAGCCCAGTCTGGAACCCCAGAATACAGTGGTTCCTCCACAGCCACTAGTAGGCCCACCAACCCTTCACCCAGAGGGAAATGTGCTGGGGCACCAGGTTGCTAGCAGGCAGCAAGGAACAGATAAGGTCACAGGTAATGCACCCGGTTCCGTTGGTGACAGCATCAAGGAGAATATAGGTCAGATCATTTCGGCACTTGGTTTGGGAGGATTGAGCCGGATGGAGGTTGCACTAGCTGAGATTAGGGCAGGAGAAGAGGTGGTGAGGGAGAAGGAAGGTGGAGTTGAAAAGGAGGGAGAAGGAACAAGGGAGATAGGAGCTCCAGGGATGAGAGTGGGTGAACACGTACCACTGACCACAAAAGAAAAAATATGGAAGGGAGAGTATGTGGATATTTTTGCTTTAGTAAGCCGGGACACAACGGCAAAATATGAAGAAACAGAGAATATAGGGAAAAGAGAAATGGCAGCAGCAGTGGTTTTATTAGGCAAGAAAGAGGAGGACAAAGTCACAAAAGGGAAGACTTGGGAGGGTGGTTCGTAGGTTTCGCCACATTCTCAGCCACAGTGTTGGAAAGAAGGCCTGAGCTGGGCATCCCGCTCATCACATACTCCCTGATAATAAGGAGAGCAAAAACAAAAGGGGGTGTGGGCTGGATATATTGTGATGAATTCTTCTGGCAAAGAATGGCCATGTATGGGGATATACGATGGGAGATGAAACAGCTAGATTTATGGACAGATTACATAAACCGATCAGTCCACGCCTGAGCGAGAGTTTGGGAAAAAAGGTACCATGCTACAAAGATGGTGCTGGGTCTACAATAGGGCCTTTTCCTCATGGACACAATGCCATTTTCAGCATGCCTGTTCAAAATGTGGGGAATCACATCCGGCGATCAGATGCAGGACGACATGGGTCCAAGGAACTGGGGAGCAGGGGTTGGGTCAACAGTTCTTTCGGGAAGGGCAGGTGCATAAAGGCCAGACATGGAATAGAGAGGGGAGGGGTAGGGGACAAGCAAATAGAGGGAGTCAAAATCATTGACCAGCAAGGTCAGGCATCAGCCAGAAGGGGGGAGCTGGTGGGGAAAAAGAAATGAGGACAGGGGAACAATTTAGAGCAGCTAGAACCCCCATCAGGATAGAGGCATGGAGGGAATGGTTGGACAGATACCCAGATAAGAAAATGGCAGAAATGATTAAAGAAGGTTTTCACACAGGTTTTTCTCTACAGTGTGAGGGACCAAGACAGGCCAGAGAGGCAAACAATCTGGGCTCAGTGAGAGGGAGGGAAGACATGTTACAATGGAAGATAGAGAAGAAGAAGGCATCAGGGAGAATAGAGGGACCATATGACACCCCTCCATTGGAGAACATGAGGATTTCCCCATTAGATTTGGTTCCCAAAACACAAGAAGGGGAGTTTAGGGTGAGTCATCACCTATCCTTTCCCGAAGGTGAGTCGGTCAACGGTTTTATCGGTGAGGAATATAGTAAAGTGACATATTCCACCCTGGAAGATGCAGTCCGGATTATCTGGGCAACTGTAGATGCATGGATGGCTAAGACAAACATATAGTCAGCTTTCAGACTACTTCCGGTTAGAAGAGAGGATTGGGACCTGTTTGGGTTTAAAATTGGGGGACAGTACTATTTCGACAAAGCCATGCCCATGGGTTGCTCTATAGTATGCGCCACATTCAAAGACTTTAGCACATGTTTGCAGTGGATATTCCAAGAAAGGACTGGTTATAAAACAATGATTCACTATTTGGATGATTTCCTTTTCATAGGCAGTGGAAAAAGAGAAACGGAACGAATGTTAGCCAGTTTCCAACAGCTGTGTCAGGAACTGGGGGTCCCACTGGCACCCAAAAAAACAGACGGTCCCATTAGGGTGTTAGAGTTTCTGGGCACTGAGATAGATGCTCCAGGAGAAATATTTTGGTTACCAGACAAAAAAGTGAGAAAATTGAAGGAATTGAATAAGATACATATCAGTAGAAGGAGGGTACAGCTAAAGCAGGTATAACAAGTATTGGGGCATCTGAACTTCGCTTGCAGGGCTATTGAGCCAGGGAGGGCTTTTACAAAGAGGCTAGCAAGGGTCACAGCCAGAGTGGCCAGGCCACACCATTGGGTAGACATAACAAAGGGAGTCAAGGAGGATTTCAAAGTATGGGGGGGAATTCCTTAGGGAATATAATGGCTGCTCTTTCTGGCAAGAGGAATGGGTGTATAACATAGACCTCAATCTTTACACAGATGCGGCCTGAGGCTTGGGCATGGGAGGCTATCTGAGGGGCAGATGGTTTGCAGAGCCCTGGCCTTCAGATTGGGTGAGGGACAGTAAGGTGAGGGACATAACCTTGTTAGAGATCATGCCCATCTGGGCATGCACCCTGGTTTGGAGAGAAGAATTATGGGATCAGAAAGTAACATTGCAGTGTGACAATAGAGCAGTGGTAGAGGTCTTGAACAACAGGGGAGCCAGGTTAGAAACAGTCATGCAAGTTTTGTGACTCTTGGTGCTAAGGGCATTGCAGTTGAACATGTCATTCAGAGAGAAACACATAGAAGGGGTACACAACACCCTGGCTGACAGCCTTTCCCATCTGCAGTTGAATTGTTTCGGAGGCTGGCATTGAGGAGTAAAGCCATACCAACAAACATACGTCCTGCGATGTTTGTTGGTAAGGGCTTTTTGCTCCTCCGCTGTTGGTGCCAGCCTCCGGAAACAATCCAACTGCAGATGGGAAAGGCTGTCAAGAAGGAGCAGAAATGTTGTTCCGCAGTTCATGGACTCCACGGACTCTGACAGCCTATGACAGGGCCTGGTGAGTGTTTCAAACATTCAGGGCAACTCACCACATGGAGGTAAGTAGGCCTCTCATAGAAGAACAGTTGGGGAAGTTCACCATGGAGCAGTGGCAGAAGGGGACAGCCCATGCCACAATGGGGGTCTACTTGGCAGGGATTAGTGTGATCTGCCATCTTAAAAGATGGTAGGACCCAATGAAGTCAATGTTCATTAGAAGAATGATGCAAGGATGGGGTAGTTTAATACAAGGGACGGTGGATAATAGGAGGCCAATAGGGGAGCAGTGGCTGGTGAAACTGAAGGGTGTGTTGCCAGCAATATGCAGATCAAAGGCCGAGACCCAGTTATTCCACACAATTTATGTGGTAATGTTTGCCAGGGCCATGATAGTGAGCAAAGTGGTGGGCCAGGGCAGGCAAGACAGGGAAGGGGGACTGGAATGGGAAGGTATAAGTTGGGGGATGAAGGAAATACAGGTCATGATTAAGAGGTCAAAGACAGATCAAAGGGGTCAAGGCTGCATGGTAACTCTAAAGAAACATGTAGAGGGCACAGTGTGCCCAGTGCAGACTTTGTGGGCTTTCACCGCAGAGCGTGAAAATAGGACAAGAACATTATTCCTGCATGGGGATGGAAGCAGAGTCATGAGTTATCAAGTTAGTGCATTACTCAAGAGGGGCATGCAATTGCTGGGGGAGGACCCGGTGAATTATTCCTCCCACTCTTTACAGATAGGGGCTGCTTCACAGTGGGCAGCAGCAGAGGAGACAGTGAATAATATTTTGGAGAAGGGGTGCTGGCAGTCGGCCAGTTATAAAAGATACGTCTGAACACTGCAGTGTGGAGACTAATGTATTGCTTAAGTTTGTAACAGACGGGGAGCCACAGAGGGGACAAGGGAGTGATGATATGATGGTGAAAACTAAGACCATAAATAAAATATCTATTCTGTTTAAACCCTATAGGAAGAGGGAGGACCACGGAAGTCTGGATCTGCAGCCACTCCTATATTTATTGGACAGAAATGAGAGCTGAGAAAAAGGCTGGGGGAAAGCAGCTTTACCAGGAGGTGAAACAATGTAAATTGGTATGGCGCAGCATCCGTGGGATGAGATGGGTGCAGCTGCTCCCCACCTTGAAAGAGCTGAAGGAGTGGTGACCCACTCCAGACTTAATTATTATTCATCTGGGAGTAATGACCTTGGGGGCAAGCCATGGATAGACACATATATGCAGATAAAAAGGGACTTACAGATAATACAGCAGTGGTGGCCTAAGGTATGCCTGGCCTGGTCGGATATGATACCAAGAAGAGTTTGGAGACTGGAGCACAGCCATAAAACTGTGGATAGGGCCAGGAAAAAGATGAACAGAAGGGTAGGGACACTAGTGAGAAAAATGGGAGGACAAGTACTATTGCAGGGGGTGGAAGAGTGGGTAGAAGATTTCTATAGGTCAGACAGCGTCCACTTGTCAGATCTGGCCATAGACATGTTTAATATGGAAATGATGGGTTTTATAGAAGCATGGAGGAGACATGCAGGAAATGTATAAAAAAATGTGGGAAGAGATGGCTTGGAAGGGTCTCTCCGAAGTGAAAGGGGGACAGGACCCTAGGTGAGGGGAAAGCCAGTCATCCAATGCACACTGGAAACTGGCTAGTAGGAAAATGGGGGAGAAGAGGGAGGGAGGAAGAAAAAGGAATAAGACAAAAAAGAGGAAGAAGCGGAAGTAGAAAAGCGGTCTCAGTTTTCACTGTTACCTAACAGAAAAGGAGAAGAAGAAGGCACCCATGTTCTCACCTGGGGGGAGAAAAAGAGGAAGAAAGAGGGATGATCAGAGATGGATATATGGTTGGAAATAAATGAAATTGTGAGAGATATAATAATAAAAGATGATAAATGGAACATGGAATTATGATATATAAATAAATTAATAGCCCAATCTGAGCACAACAACAAACAATGGTCTCTGTCTTTTTGTGAGGGAAAAGGGGGGAATCCGGGACAATGGAGTTTGCCCTTTAAGGGGCAGACCAGTTTGTCCTGGTGCACCCCTTCCCTTTTCATCCGGATGGTGTGCTCAGACGGGGAAGGGGGAAGGAAGGGGAAGGGCCCTGGGATAGAACAATGGACAGGCAACAGGAAGGGGAAGGGCAAGTGGAGGAACATAAGGGACAACACAGAAGTGGTTAAGCCACCTTGCTGGAGTTTTGATTCCTCCCACCCACCCACCCTACAAAACAGGGCAAGAGGAAAGACAGTCAAAGGAAAGGGACTGTATAGTAGGACTGTAAAGGTGGACGATGGATGAGTCCAGTTAGATGGTTATGGGACTGCCAAAGGTGGATGGCAGGAAATAATATGGTTATTGGACTGCCAAAGGTGGATGGCAGGTGAGAATATGGTTATTGGACTGCCAAAGGTGGATGGCAGGGAAAAGGAGGGGAAAACTGGGGGGGAGGGGAAGGAGGAAAGAAAAAGGAATAAAACAAAAAGAGGAAGAAGCGGAAGGAGAAAAGCGGTCTCGGTTTTCACCATTACCTAACAGAAAAGGAGAAGAAGAAGGCACCCAGGTTCTCACCTGGGGGGAGAAAAAGAGGAAGAAAGAGGGATGATCAGAGATGGATATATGGCTGGAAATAAATGAAATTGTTCGAGATATAATAATAAAAGATGATAAATGGAACATGGAATTATGATATATCAATAAGTAAATTAATTGCCAAATCTGAGCACAACAACAAACAATGGTCTCTATCTTTTTGTGAGGGGAAAAGGGGGGAATCTGGGACAATGCTCTATTATTTAAGGAAATCAGAGCATCAAAAACGATGATACGGAGACAAAAAGTACAAGAGGAGATCTCTATTCTGATTAAGCAGTATCTTTCAAATAATATGGTTAATAGTATGAAGAGTTTGAAACTCCTAACTTTGTCATTGTATCTGAATTCATTACTCACAGAGATAAAATTGAAGTTAGGATGTCCATACAGGGAAAAACAGTCCCCTAACCAAATTTCATGGTATGATAAGGAATGCAGAGAACATAAACTTAATATAAGAAAACTTTACAAGTTATATTGTAAATCCAAAAACAAGCAGACTTTAACAGTATTAAATAAGGCTAGAAAGACATACAAGACACTAATAGGGGAAAAGAAACAGAAGTTTTATAAGAAAAACTGGCAGCAAATGCTCACCACGGTAGAGAATAAGGACAGTAAATTGTTCTGGACACTAGTTGCTAAAGGGACAGATAAAAAGTAGAGATTGATACACACATACCAGAGCATAAGTGGTTAGCACACTTTTCTAATATTTTTTTATGATCCAGAGGTTGAAAGTATGAATAGTGGTCCTCCAAAGAATAGCCATAGATTTAATATTATTTCAGTGGATTAGGTTTTACTTGCTATATATTCATTAAGGAAAAATAAAGCTATGGGGCCTGATGGAATTCCGGCTGAAGTATATCTTACAGACATAACATTATGATCCAGGTTTCTGACTATCTACTACAATGAATGTGCCAGGTGTGGTGGATACCCAGAGATGTGGAAGGGAGCAATTATTGCCCCTATACACAAAAAATGCAGCTTATCAGACTCTGCAATGTATTGGCCGATCAGTCTTTTAGATACTAACTTAAAAATATTTACAAGAGTAATCCTGGAAAGGCTTATAGTAGAAGTTGAATGAACTGGTGGAATCTCATCTTACCAAGCTGGCTTTCGATCGAACTATTCTACTATTGACAATATCTTTATCATAAACCACTTGGTTGAGAAATATGTAAGACTGAGAGGCCAAAAACTTAACACCATGTTCATTGATTATACAAGTGCTTTTGACAGTATACATAGAGGAACTCTCTGGGAAATTCTGGTCACTCTGGGTATCGACCAGAATCTAATTGCAATTATAGCCCATTCGTACACCAATACCTGGGCTATGGTCAGAATGGGTTCCCATGGACAGTACTCTAACTCTTTTATGTCTAATAGAGGGGTGATGCAGGGTTGTCTGCTAGCACCAAAAATGTTTATCCTCTATATAGATAAGATGTTGATGGACTGTGGTACTGCTGATGGAGATGGGGATTCACCAAAAATTAATTCGACTCCTGTCCCAATATTGGTCTATGCAGACAACATTATCACCTTCTCATTGACAAAAAAGGATTACAGAAGAAAATAAGTTATACACATGAAAGATCAAGGGAACTGAATCTACAGATAAATATGAATAAATAAAAAATTCTTATCTTTGCAGAGAAAAGTATAGAAAGCAGATGGTATGTAGGAAGGGATAAGGTGGAGGTAACTTAGAACGATACCAACTTAGGGGTGGTACTTCAATCAAATACAAACTGGACCTGTCATACAGATATGCTTTTGACAAAATCCAGAAATACAACTGCAGGATTAAGTAGGTTTCATTTCAAATATGGAGGGATGATGATGGGGCCTCTTATTCAAGTAATACAAACAAAACTTTATTCACAGTTCCTATATGGTGCTGAAATCTGGGACATGAAAATGTTAATAAATTTATGGTGCCT
Source organism: Neoceratodus forsteri (assembly GCA_016271365.2). Taxonomy (NCBI): domain Eukaryota; kingdom Metazoa; phylum Chordata; order Ceratodontiformes; family Ceratodontidae; genus Neoceratodus; species Neoceratodus forsteri. The sequence continues at coordinate 1,167,776,009 of CM057450.1, read as the reverse complement.
TTATATACAATTCTCCATAGTGTATTAAGACTGGGTCATTCATGCCCTGCTGCCTATCTAAGATCAGAATTAGGACTTATAAATATTCAGGCTGCAATTGAAACAAAAAAAATGAGCTACTGGCTTAAATTGACACAGATGGAGGATAATAGATTAGCAAAATTACATCTTACTGAAAAAGACTACTGGCAGAGTTTAGGGTTCAAGACGGGATGTTGGTATAATACTATAACCCTCTTACTTGAAAAGCATAAATTGGTGAACCTGAGGTGAGCTGTGAACCAAGGATTTGTTTTAAGCCAGAAATATAATAAATATTTTCTGTCAAAAGATTAATAGATACTGGGAGAGGAATGACCTAGAATTAATTACTGCTTCACACTACTCTGCTTGGTTTGCCAGAAACAACTTTATTCATGGATACAAGTCCTATTTAGGTACACTTACTGAGTTTAAACTCAGAACTACATTTATAAGATATAAATGTGAACGATTTAACAGTAATGTTCTAGCATATTGCTATAAAACACCATGTATCCAATCAGAGGAATGTGATTGTGGGTATGGTAAAAAAGAAGATTTACTCCACGTATTATGGAAATGCAAATGGTATGAGAAGCAAAGACAGTATTGGCTGAGTCCTTTTCCTTTCCTTCAGTATCAGATAGATATGACTACATTAACGTGTATTTTAATGCACACCAAAGATGTCTGGACAGTAGAGAGAATGGCTAAATATTTTTATGCTATTGCACAGCTGAAAAAATGGATAACAATTACGTAAGGTGAGATAAAAAGCCTGTTAAGCCTATTACTGCTATGGATGGGTACTGGAGACTTACTGATGGATTGCAGTTTGCACAAAGGATGTTTTTTAAGGATACAAATGTTTTGCAGTTTGCATATTGTGTTTATAACTGTACTGGATGCTGTAAATAACTATAGATTTTTTTCTTTTTTTATTCTATGTGATTATAAAGGCTCTATAGCCAAACAATAAAGTGGATTAATTGATTGTAGCAGTGCTTCAGGAAAGGCATGTCACAAAAGTCTGTGACCCCCCCGTACAAGGATTGCTATGCTTTGAATGTGGCCCTGCAGACAATAATATATTAAAGTCGTGCCCATTTTGTAAGTGTAATAAACACACTTCAGGGTGTGAAGTCACTTCTGAAATGTACTTCTTTGGTGGTTGAAGACACTCAACTTTGCCTTTTGCCTCAAAATGCAACAAAAGCATGACTATATTATAACATAACCATACACCCGGACATGTGTAATAGCTTAGTTATACCATTTCTCCATTTCTAGTTGTTTCAGGAGATAACATTATAGCTTGGCAGAAGACACCAGGAGAAAGGACTGCTGTGTGACTGAACTTCTCTGCTGGGACTAAAGTAGAAGAACTTTTGTATTTGGACCTTTAATTTAGGTTAAAAAAACTAACATACAAAACAAAAAAAAAAGTGTGTGTTTGGGTTAACTGAACTGAATGGGTAACTGAAAAGTCATCTAGGTGTAAATCTCAGGTGACTGAAAGGACTTAACTGCTGTGAGGTTTAAATTACTTGTAGAAAGATCTGGTAAGTAGGGGGAGTGGCTTAGCTAGAAGGAAGCTACATTTAAAGACTGCCTTAGAAAGATTCTGCTAATAGCTTGGCAGAAAACACCAGGAGAAAGGACTGCTGTGTGACTGAACTTCTCTACTGGGACTATATTGCCCTCCTTCCCTTCCCTCCACCCAAAGCTAGTTCTATTTTTATAGGCACATGATTTGACTGACAACAGGAACTTCCTGTTTAGGGGCAGGAAGCGAATGATCACAGAACCACCAAGGACCCACCATCCTAGAAGGGCAAGAGTAGCTCTCCGGCCCCCTCTAGCTGCTGGAGGTCTGCCTCTGAACAAGTAAGTGGTCTACTGAGAAATATAGGATATTCTTGTCTCAGAACAGGACAATCAGGAGCTTAAAGGGCACACAGGCAGAAAGTAAGGAGAGAGAGAAAAAAAAACCAGAGGAAAGAGTAAGGATTGCAAACAGTTAAGGGGCCAGAAATAAGACATGATTGGAGTGGTGCAGTGCAGTGGCTTGGGAGCAGCAGTCTTCCGGGAGATGTTCTGGAGGATGCGGTAGTTATCCCATCTGCAGGCACCTCTCTGGGCTGAGGGAGGAGGTTGCTCATCTCCAGGCTGAGTTGGCCAGGATTTGTGGGACCTCCTCTTCCATCCAGGGACCACCAGTGCCACTGCAGTTGCCTCAGAGGTTGCCAAGAAAGAGGAGCGTTGGACCACAGTGGGCCCAGGGAGGGTGATGGTGGTGGAACAGAGGCACATCCCTCCAGTTGTACCTTCCACACCCTATGCCATTCTGGCAAAGTGTGGTCCTCTATAGAGGCACCTACAGTGGAGACCAAGGAGGATGTTGGGAACCTCCACAAAGGAGACCCACAGGAGGGTGGCAGGGACCCCTGCAGGGAAGGAAACAACTCCTGGTGGGGGACTCCATTGTTAGAAAGGTAGAACTGGGCAAGGAAGGGGAGAGGGAGGTAAGGTGCCTGCCTGGTGCCATGGCTTGGAGGGACAGGGAGCGAATCCTCAGGATTGCCAGAGCAGCTGCACAGGGGAGGGAGCTGGATGTCATTGTCCACTTAGGGACAAATGACCTGGCTAAGAAAGGGATTAGAGAAGTGCAGGAAGAGTTTGTGGAATTGGGGAGGGGCCTTAGTCAAGTAGCACGCACGGTAACCTTCTCGGAGGTGCTACCCATCTATGGCATAGGAGAGGCTAGGGTGTTCTGTACCATGGGATTCAATAAGTGGTAGAAAAACTGGTGTGCAGCTCAGGGATTTGGCTTCATTGGGGACTGGGGGTCCACCTGGAGTGATGCAAGCCTATACTGGCATGATGGGCTGCATCTGTCCGGGAGGGGAACCAGGATCCTAGGTGATAGGTTTAAATGCTTCATTGGCAAGCTTTTAAACTAGCCAAGGGGGGAGGCACTGGAAAGGAGCAGGAAAATCCTAGCCCCCAAACAATCACGGTAGTAAGTGTGGCAAACACCAACATGGAGGTGTCGATAGGGAGAAGGGCAGGGGTAAATGGAGAAAGTGACAAAGGCAAGAAGGACAGGGATGGGGCAAAAGGGGGTAAGGCCATCAGGAAATGGAGGGTAATGAGTACCAATGCCCGTAGTCTGGGCAACAAGCTCCCTGAGCTGGTGGCCTTAATGGAAGAGGGATGCCTGGATATCGTAGCAGTCACAGAAACATGGTACACAGAGAACCATGACTGGGATGTTAACATATCAGGGTACATAACCTACAGGAGAGACAGGCAGGGGAGAAGAGGGGGAGGAGTAGCTCTCTATGTAAAGGAAGGGATAAAAGCAACTGAACAAAAGAGTAAACAGGAGGAGAGGAGGCACTGTGGGTCACCTTGAGACTGGAAAGGAACCACAATCTGCACAGGGTTGAGTACAGACCCCCATGTCAGGGGGAAGGAATGGACAAGGATATGATGGAAGGCATTCTTAGAATGGCAAAGAAAGGGGACATACTGTTGATGGGAGACCTGAATGTGCCAGATGTTAACTGGAGCACATTTGCTGCAGCCACATCCAAGAGAAGGGCCATTCTTGACGCCCTACAGGTGGCAGGCATTAGACAGCTAGTTTTGGAACCCACTCATGAGGGAGCAATCTTAGACCTCGTACTCTCAAATGGGGGCAGTGAGAGGATCTCAGATCTAGAAGTGGGTTGCCATTTGGGGACAAGTGACCATCAAACAGTGTGGTTCATGTTAAACTCAGCTACAGAGTCAAGCCATACAAAAGTGAGGGTACTGAACTTTAGGAGGGCTGACTTTGCAAGATGGAGAGTGCCTCAGAAAAGCACTAGCAAACAGGCTAGAAGGAGGGTGGAGCAACAATGGGAATTATCAAACTGCCATCACAGAGGCAACAAGCCTTTGTGTGAAGCAAATAAACAAATCAAAATGAAAGAAAAGCCACTATGGTTCTCAAGAGAGGTGGCTGTGAAAGTCAGGAAGAAAAAGATAGCATTCCGGAAGTATAAGGAAACACAGAAGGAGCAGGACAGAGAGCTGTACCAGTTAAGGCAGAAAGAAGCAGGGAGGGAAGTCAGAATAACAAAGACCCAAACTGAGGAAAAGATAGCCAACTCAGTTAAGAAGGGGGATAAAACCTTTTATAGGTACATCAGCGAGCGTAGAAAGACAAAGGGAGGGATAGTGAGGCTGAATAGAATGAACAGTGGGTGGGCAGAGGGGGACAGTGAAAAAGCAGGAATACTGAACGAATATTTCTGTTCAGTATTCACAAAAGAGGAGGGAAGTGCCTAATCCAATTAACAGAAGCACTCTTGATAGGGGGTCGATCCCCGCCTTTTCACAGAAGAAAGGGTTCTGCAAGAACTCCTAAAACTGAAAGTGGACAAAGCAATGGGTCCTGATGGAATTCACCCAGAATTCTAAAAGAATTAAGGAAGGAACTAGTGAAACCACTGGCTACTCTTTTAATAAATCATGGGAGGATGGTGGTACCGAGGACTGGAGGAAGGCGGATGTGATTCCCCTTCACAAAAGTGGGACCAAGACAGAGGCAGGAAACTACAGACCTGTCAGTCTGACCTCTGTGGTAGGGAAAGTGATGGAGTCACTTCTGAAGGAAAGAATAGTTGAGTACCTAGAGGTCAGTGGAGCACAGGATCCAAGGCAGCATGGGTTCACAGTGGGAATGTCATGTCAGACAAATCTAATAGATTTCTTTGACTGGGTGACCAAAGTAGTAGACCAGGGAGGGGCTGTGGACATGGTCTACCTAGACTTTAGCAAGGCATTTGACACAGTCCCACACAAAAGATTATTAGTCAAATTAACCAGCCTGGGAGTGGGTCCCAGGGTGGTAGCCTGGGTAAAACATTGGCTGGACAACAGGACACAGAAGGTAATTGTAAATGGAGTCTACTCTGAAGAAAGGGCAGTTACTAGTGGGGTACCGCAGGGTTCAGTATTGGGTCCAGTCCTTTTTAATGTCTTCATCAGTGGCATTGCAGAGGGACTGGAAGGAAAAGTATGCCTTTTTGCAGATGACACAAAGATCTGCAACAGGGTTGATACACAAGGAGGCGTGGAAAGGATGAAAAGGGACTTGGCAAGGTTGGAGGAATGGTCAGATGTATGGCAGCTAGGATTCAATGCAAAAAAGTGCAAAATAATGCACCTGGGAAACAAGAACCCAGGGGAAGAATACACAATGGTGGGAGCTAGTAACAACAACAAAACAGGAAAGGGACCTGGGGTAATCATATCAGATGACCTTAAGGTTAGCAAGCAATGTGAGAAGGCAGTAGGGAGGGCTGGTATACTGGGATGTATAGGAGAGGCATCAGCAGCAGAAAACAGGAAGTTGTTATCCTCTGTACAGACAGTTGGTGAGACCCCATCTGGAATACTGTGTCCAGTTCTGGAGACCCCATCTCCACAAGGACATAGACAGGATAGAGGCAGTCCAGAGGAGGGCAACTAAAATGGTGCAGGGTCTGCAAGAGTAGCCTATGAGGAGAGACTAAAGGAGCTTAATATGTATACCCTTGAGGAAAGAAGGAGAGGGGATATGATAGAAACTTCAAGTACCTCAAGGGAATCAAAAAGTCCAAGAGGGTAGCATCTTTCAGAAAAAGAGACTTGCAAGAACAAGGGGACACAATTTAAAGATAGAAGGAGGGCGGTTCAGGGGCAATGTGAGGAAGTATTATTTCACAGAGAAGGTAGTGGATGCATGGAACAGCCTTCCTGAGGAAGTTGTGGGGTCTAAAACTGTGGGAGAATTCAAGAATGCATGGGACAGACATAAGGCAATTCTTGTGGGAGGCAGGAAGATATAGGCTGTTGGTTAACTAGGATCTGCGGCCTATCCTGTAGGTAGGGAAATGGGCAGACTAGATGGGCCTAGCGGTCCTTATCTGCCGTCAAAGTCTATGTTTCTATGTTTCTATGTTTCTTAAAAGCCTTGGACTACAAGGTGAGGTTATTTCATGCAAACTTAACTATAGAATAGTCGTATCATTATTTCTGCAGTACAGTGTGAAAATTACAGCAGCAGTAAAACCTTCATGAAGGACATACTTAAAGTTCATCTGTTCTTTCAAAATGGAGCCAGCTGTTATTGTTAAAGACAACAAAGCAAGGCAGAGGAGGTCCTTTTGTCAAATTCTTCTTGTATACCTCCATCACCAGGGACAAAGTCAAATTACAGTAGTATGTGCCATTATCCATACAGTGTAAATGGAAATACACATTAACAGTTTCCATTTCAGGCAGTCGTAACTCTAATTCTATTAAATATTCCCTTTGAGTGGCATAATTACCTTTAATTCACCAAGGTCAGTACTATTTGAACACTTACATGAATTCAGTGTTGTTCCTCTTGTTAAAAAAAAGTAACATTAACAACTTTCTGATGCAGAAAGTAAAGCACAAGCACATACTTCTGTTGCAGTCTTTAAAGCTGAAGACAATATTTAGTAGTGCAGGAATGGCTTAACTCTCATCTTCTGGCAAGTAATTAAAATTTCTGAACTTAGTGTTCATTTAGCTTTCAAGGTCCCAACCATGGTACTGGGGAAGCATTGTACCAAAAAGTTCAGTATCAAACATGGGATTGGACTGAATCTCTTTTTGTTTGATGAAATGTCCATTTTCACAAGTCATCATGAAAGTGGGTAAAAGAAGGAAAAACTGCACATCAGATACAAAAAATGCTTGGAGCTGTAGTCTGAATCTTGTATGATCAACAGAGTGAATTATAAGGTTCATTATTTAAGTGTTGTTTAAAACAAGAGAACAGTTACCTACCATAACAGTAGATCTTTGAAAGAACCTCCTCCATTGAGCCACACCATTGAACTGTAAGCCATCAGCTTCAGGACCACCTGTTAATTTTTTCAGGATGAGGTCACCCATGTCGACATGCCTTGTTGGTGCCTTCATAACGTTGGCATCCCCAGCATGCCTCAGTTCCCTGGAGAGAAAAACTTGAAGAATTATCGGACCAGCAGGGACTCAACCTACCACAACCATATCAGACACACAGGAGAGGATATTGAAACATGAGGATGGATGTCACAAGAGAAATTAGAGCAGAAACAGATTGTAAGAGCAGGCAGTATAGTCAAACATCACCCGACTATGGAGGAAGGTGGGAGGGAGAGATGTGGCTCAATAGAGGAGAGTCTATGGAAGACCTACTATTGTGGTAAGTAACTATTCAATCTTCTTCGAGGACATCTCCCTCCAGTGAGCTACATCATGGAATGATTCCCAAATAGTACCAAGCACTGGGAGAGGATGGCAGGACTTAATGGTCCTGAGTGAAAAGGCATTCCAGAACATTGAGGCCAAATCTGGCACCTCTAAGACAGATGCTGTCCAGACATAGAAACATAGAAAGTGACTGCAGAAGGAGACCGTGGTCCATCTAGTCTGCCCAAGTGTTTCCAGGACATCTAATAGGTCCCAGGGTCTAACATCCCTTTTTGCACTTTATTTACTGATCCAGTTGTTCCCATTAGAGCCCTTGCTTTAGCCAACCAATGTTTGAAGGCTGCCATGGACATTGCACTCACTACCTCCACCAGCAGGTGGTTCAAGGGTTCCACCACTCTTTTTGTGAAAAAGTGCTTTCTTAGATCTTTTCTGAATCTCCCTCCCCTCAGCTTCCATTCATGTCCCCTGGTAGTGGAGATGATGACCATTTCAAGAACTTGAAAGTCTCAATCATGTCCCCTGTCTCTCTTCTTGCTTCTGGTGAGAACAAACTTAGCTCCTTCAGGCGTTCCTCGTACGAGAGACTGTGGTAGCCCTGTATCATCTTGGTCACTCTTCTCTGGACAGTTTTGGACCTATCTCAGTCCTTTTTGAGGTGCAGACTCCAGAACTGGACACAGTACTCTAGGTGGGGCCTCACCAGAGACCTGTAAAGTGGGAGGATCACCTCCTTGCTCCTGCTGTTGAATCCTGTCTCTATGAACCCCAACATTCTATTTGCTTTGCCATCTGGGTGTTACATAGGATGACTGCTAGGTCCTTTTCTTTCTGTGAGATGCAGAGTTTTATCCCATTGAGCCAGTACTCCATCCTAGGATTCCCCTTACCCAGACACAACACCTTGCATTTTTTTGTATTGAACTTCAGTTGCCAGATGTTAGACCATATTTTGAGCCTTTGTAAATCATTCTGAAGTCCCCTAATCACCTCTACACTGTCAACCCTACCACCCAGCTTGGTGTCATCCGTGAAGAGTCACAGCTTACCTTGTACTCCTACACCTATGTTGCAGATAAACATATTAAACAGTACCGGACCCAAGACCAAGCCCTGGGGCACACCACTGATGACTCTACCTTCATCTGACTTCAACTCATTAACAACTACTCTCTGACTTCCATTCCTAAGCCAATTCCCCACCCACATGACTAAGGTTTCAGCAATGCCTAGTTCTTCCATCATTTTTTGCAGGTAATTGTGTGGCACTGAAACAAATGCCTTATTGAAACTGAAGTAGAGGAGGTCCATCAGGCACCCCTAATCTAACTTCTTGGTCACCCAGTCAAAGAACATGATATGGTTCAACTGACATGACCTGCCATCCACTAATCCATGCTGCCTGTCATCCTGCAGATTGTACTTGTCCAGGTATTGTACTATATCCTGCTTTACTAGGGTTTTCAACAATTTCCCCATGACAGATGTAAGGCTGACCAGCCTATAGTTGTCAGCCTCCTCTCTACTCCCTTCCTTCTTTGTGGAAAGGTACCACCTTCACCCTTTTTCAGTTCCTGGTATCATCCCTGTCAGAATCAAGCAGTTGATCAAATATGCCAAAGGGCCCGCTAGTTCTTCTGCAAGTTCCTTTAGCACCCTTGGATGCATCCCATCAGGCCTTGGTGCTTTGTCTGTCCTTAGTTGCATTAGTGCCTCCTTAACTCTGTAGGTGGAAATTTTCAGGGACTCCATCCATGAGCACCCTAGAGCATTTACTTTAATGCCTTTCCAGCAATGGACCTTTGTTCCCTTTGGCGAACATCCAAGCAGAAGAAGCTGTTTAGGACATTGGCTTTTTGTTTGTCTTCCTTGATGATCCTGCCCACCTCAAACACTTTGACCACCCTCCCACTTTCTTCCTTTTCTCCCTGGTGGACCAAAAATATTGTTTGTTGAACCTGCCATGACCATATCAGGCACACAGGAGAGGATATAGAAGCTGTTTATTACACAGACTGTAGTGTTTAGTGAATGTATGAACAGTACTCCAAGTGGCAGCAGCACAAATGTCAGCAGCAGACACATTTTGAAAACAAGCCTCTAAGGTAGCCACCCCACAGCTGGAATGAACCCAAACAGGACCAGGAAGCTGCTTACTCTGCTTCTGGTAACAAAACATAATACAACTGGCCAGCTAATTGGACAGGCACTCATTAGCAACCAGTAAGCCAATCATCCTGGGGACAAAAGCAATAAACATCTGAGACTATTTTCTACAATCTTTTGTATGATCTTGGTAGCAATGCTGCATCCTACGGATGTCCATCGTGTGTAAACAACATTCCCCACTATTTGAGGAAGGCAAAAAGTAAATAGGAAGATTTATAGTCTGACTCCTTAGTCATTCAAAAACAACCTTCAAAATAAATGGGGATGTGTAAGGTACCCCTATCCTTGTGAAAAACAATAAACAGAGGATCTGCAACCAGCACCTATAACTCAGAGATGCATGTAGCAGACATCATTGCCACTAGAAAAAGTGTCTTCCAAGAGAGAAAGTCAAGCTCACAAGTAAATGCAGGCTCACAAGGAGGCACAGTGAGGGGATCCAGGATCAAATTAAGGTCCCACATCAGAAATGGATCTTGGATCAGGGGTGCAGTAAGAAATTACCTCTTAGGAATCTGTGGGAAAACTCCAACTGGGCCGCAGTCTTGCCCTCCGTCAGGGTATGAAAAACTGACACAGAGGTCATGTGGACCTTAATAGGGGAATACCCAAGACTCAAGTCCTTAAGGGACAATAGGTTGTTCAGAATTTTAGGAAATGTAAAACGATCCAATGCATGTCACATACCCCACACAGTAAACATTTCCTTTATTGTGAATAAGTGCACCAGGCAGATGGCTTTCTAACTGCTAAAGGAACATCTGCCACCTCTGGGGAAACCCCAAAGTGGGAGAGCTCTATGTCTTCAGGAGAATGGGGCCTCTAATAGCCAATCATCTATGTAGGGGAAGACATACAGTCCCCCCCCCCCTTTGGAGGGCAGCTGCCAATGTAACAAATATTTTGGTAAAGGCACACACTGCAGAAAACAAAGTAAAGGGCACCACACAAAACTGGTAGTGTTGTAAGCCCTGCAGTATAAAATGCAGGTATTTTGTGTGTGACATTTAGATCCCGACATGAAAGTATGCATCCCTCATGTCCAGTGCAACCATCCACTCTCCCTTCAGTAATAGGGGAAAGAGGGATTTTAGGGAAACCATACTGAACTTCCTGTATTCTATGAAAAGGCTGTGACCCAGAAGGTCTAGTACTGGCCGAAAATCCCAGCCCATTTTGGAACCAGAAGTACCTGAAGTAATGGGCTTAATTTATTTCTGAAACTTGTACTAATTCCACAGCCCTTTTATGGAGAAGGGTTTGAACCCCCTCCAGCAAAAAGGGCAATATTTGAGGCTTTTATCAAAGACATCCTGGATAAAGAGTTAAAAGACATGAATGTTCTAGATAATACACAGCATGGCTTTAGAAAACATAGGTCATGCCTTACTAATATGCTGACATTCTATAACAGAATTAGTAAATCTCTCGATAATAATAATAAACCGGGTGATGTCATTTTTCTTGATTACTCTAAGGCATTTTATAGGGTACCTCATAACATCTTGATTCAGAAGATGGCACAGCTTCAAATAAATCTGTTAATTACAAGATGGATTAATAATTGGTTGACCCAAGAACCCAAATAGTTAGAATTAGGGGACACCAGTCCAATGAAGGAAAGGTGACAAGCGGTGTCCCACAGGTTTCAATGTTGGGACCAGCACTATTTTCATTATTTATTTCAGATATGAGTTCAACAGTTAATACACATTGTATTAAATTTGCAGAAGATTGCAGAAGAGTAAAAATCTCAGGAGTACTCTCTGACTCCAAACCTGTCCGCTCAAGCATCCCTCAGGGATCCATACTGGGCCCACTACTTTTCAGCCTTTTCCTGAACTCCCTTCCACTATTCTGCCCAGAACAAATTATCCTCTATGCCGATGATGCTGTGCTTCTCACCCCCCATAAGGACCCACAACCATTACTTCACAACCTACAGCTTGCTTTCTCCGCTGTTGAGAACCGGTTCACAAAACATAAACTGGTTCTAAACCACAAAAAGACCAAATCAATGCTTTTTTGCAGCTTGCAAAACAAACACAGATGATACAACCTTGATATTAATACAAGCGCTGGAAATACCCCTGAACAAGTGTCATCTTTTAAATACCTTGGAATCTCACTTGACCCTAGCCTATCCTATGGGGCCCACATTGATAGCATTGCCAGAGTTGTAAACTCACGCATTAGAATTCTTTACTGAAATAGACAGCATCTTACCCAGGCAGCATTGAAGGTTGCTATCTAGAGCTCTGTGGTCTCCGTCATAGACTACGACCTCATAATCTATGGCTCTGCCTCTTCTACCACCCTCAGATGCATTGCAACCTCCCTAAACAAGGCCTGTTGACTGCTTACTGGAGCCCACTGACTCACACATACATGTGAGCTTTAAGCTCAAATGGGATGGCTTTAACTCACTAACCGCATAAAGTACCTTACCTGCTTAATGGTGAAAAAAACTACTTTGGGCCTTACTCCACCTAGTGTCTAAGCCCTCCTGCTCCCAGACACTAATCCTCGTAACACCAGAGGGTCTGAATGTCAGCTTCTACAGGTTCCCTGATGCCACACCACTCTGGGCCACAGATACTTTGCACATCGTGCACCCAGCTGGATAATTGCCTACAGCACTCACATCGCCTCCACTTCCTCACTGGGCAGTTTCAAAGCAAGCCTCCATCTTCATCTCACGACATCCAGCTCCTGTGACTGCCACCCCTAAATTTCTCCCTACCCCATTGTGATCAATCACCTCTCTCTGATGTACTTTGACAATGCCATGAGCTACTCTATTCTCCTTTTTCAGCTGCCACTCTCCTATCCTCTCACCCTTCCTTTTCTGAATCATTTCAGGTTTCTGATATGATCCTTGAATGTGTATTCATGTATATTATATATGGTGATGTTGTACCTGTACTGATGAATATTGTTGTATGCTCTTTATTAATGTTGTATGCTCTTGTTCAACATGTATGTACTACTCCTGACATGGAACCTTTGTAAAAGAGCCCTGGCTCAAAGGTACTTGTAATCCTAGATCTAAATAAATAAATAAATAAATAAGATTCAAAAATTAGCATTGAGGTCTCAAATGAACATCAGGAAATGGCACTACAAGCAGATTTATTAAAAATTAAGGACTGGGCAGATAGTAATGGTGTAGAGTTTAATTTAAGTAAATGTGCGGTTATGCTCCTGGGTGCAAATAACTCAAAATTTGAGTATACACTGTACAGGGTAAAATTGAAGTCAGTGACCAACAAGAAAGATTTAGATATCATGATAAGTGGTGATTTATCATTTAGCAGCCACTGTAAAGCAACAGTAAACAAAGCAAATAGTATCCTAGCAGCAATTAGAAGATCATTCACCCCAAGACGAGGCATGTATATTTCCCCTCTATTGAACATTTGCGAGGCCACATCTGGATTATTGTAGTCCACTGTGGAGTTTATTCCTTAGAAGAGATGTGGATCTCTTGGAGAGGGTGCAGAGGAGATGTACCAAGATGATCTCTGGGTTAGAAAATATGAGCTATGAAAAAAGACTTCCAAGACTAGGCTTGTCCAAACTGGAGCAGAGGAGAAACAGGGGCGATCTTTTGTTAATGTATAGGATATTTGAGGTTGATGACCTGAGAGAAAGTTTGGATTTGAAATTGTCAAATAGAGATCTACATTTCAGATCTAATAGTAAACAGTTGATGCTGACTTACCCTAAGAAAAATAAAAGAATATATTTCTTTACTGAAAGGATTATCCCACTATGGAATATGCTTCCTTCTGACATAGTCAATTCAAACAGTTTTGGGATGTTCATTAATAGATTTGACAATTACCTTCTACATCTCTAAAGATACCATACACCCCTTCTGGGGTGACAGGATCTTATGGGCACATGCCTTCTAACTGTCTGAGAAACTGACTATAGTACTGAGTATAGAGGATATCTGCTGGGTAATGGGGGTAACCAGAGTAACAGCAGGAAGCTTTAGGGCATGTCTGTGCTGAACCACCTACAGTATGATGTTTATGGAAGCCATGTTGCTCTGGGGATCTGAGACCTGCGGAGTCGAGGAACATGACCATTTGTTGATTTACAATTGTTTCAAGCATTTACCCAAAACAGGAAGAAGCGAGATGAAATGATAACTATCCAACTCGTTTGCTAGGCCACCTTTTAATATGGGTTTAATAACTCTGTTTTTCCAAAGAGAAGGAAATTCTCCTGTAATGAGAGATACATTGAAAGTTTTGGTTAACGGAACATAAATATATTCAGCCACAAGTCTTAGAAACCTTACATCAAGTTCCCCTGGACCAGAATGTTTATTGGTGGACAATTGATTTAATAATTTCAGAACTTCCCTAGGCTTAATTTATATTTCTAGCTTATAGACTCCTCACCTCCCTTGGTTACCATATATTGGCACTGGACTATGAATGCATTGTATTATGTATAAGACAAGGCCCCCCTGAGGTGGCGTACTACCAACTCATATCATGCATTGCTTTAGATACCAATTGTATAGGTCTTAACTGCTCATTAGGTAAATATGTCGATAGCTCTGCCCTGTTTTAGTTACCAAATGTATAGGCATTAACCCGTGCTCATTGCACTTATACTCTGTACGATTGCTCACTCACATTTATTCTGTGTATGTACTGTATGAATGTCTATGTTTTATTCTGATGTGAAGCCTTTGGAAATGCGTCTATGACTCAAAGGGTTGTAATTCAGATGTCCTAAATAAATAAATAAATAATTGTTTGAAAATAAAAGGAAAAAGATTTCTTCTCTGAACATGGGGTGTCCTGAATGTCTATGGAGGAGAAGTCCTTTAAATAAGGAGTTAGATTATTAAATTTAGCCAAAAAAGCCTCAGTAATTTTGGACAAATCAGATGTAAGACTCCCATCCATGTTCATATGGTTAGAGACATTTCTAGCCTTAGGGGCAGTTAGGTCCTTAATCACTGACCAAAATTTCCTAGGATTATTTAAACTGGTCTGTTGTTTGGACAAGTAAAATTCAGATTTGCTTAATCTCAATTTGGCCTTCATTAAATTATGAAACCGGTGGTAGTTATTGAAATCAAACTCTATATTAGTCCTTTTATAAAGACTCCAAGCAGAGATTCTTTCTTTCATAAACTGAAATAGGGCAGGAGTAGTCAATTTATTTACTGTGGCTCTAACCTTACAGATTTTTAAAGGAAAAAAAACTATTCTGTAGATCAACAAACATTTTATTAAAATAATCTACTGCACAGTCAACTTCAGGAATTGTGTCCAAGTATCATCAGCCTATAGTATTTAATTCCTCAACAAGATCATTTGGAATAGTTAATGGAAATTTCCTAAATGATATAAACCTGGGAGGGGGCTTTGGAGTATTACACCTCCACGTACAGAATACTGCAAGGTGATCACTCACCACATCAGGAAGTGTACCTTTGGTTACAACCTTGGAGGAACTATTAGTGAGAATCCAGTCTATTATAGTGTGATTCTTACTTATTAACTTCATTCTGGTATAAGTGGAAATTAATTGTACAAGCCCAGTAATAGTTACAAGTGATTCCAATTCTGGATTGACATCAGGAGACCAATTTATATTAAAATCACCAAGGACCAATAAGTACCCAGTTCTCCTTTCAGTACCTAGGAATTCTAACAAATCATTCCAACCCTTTTGGGCTATTTTAGGAGGATTATAAACCGTGCAAATCTTTAGTTTATAGCAGCCACCAAGTATTACATAAAATAGAATAAGTTCACATTCAGTATGAGAACACCAAGCAGAAGTGCGTTCAATAACATCTAGACTTTCTTTAAAATATATTCGAATTCCATCTCATTTCTTCTTACCAGTCCTAGCCTTCCGTATAAATTTATACCCATAAATCTGATAGAGTTTACTATCAACTGAAGGTTTCAGCCAAGACTCAGTTATACACAAAATGTCGGGACGATGTTAAGCCATAAAGGCCTCAATTTCATATTTTTTTTTATTTAACACTAGAGGCATTCAACTGTATTATTTGCAAACCCTTTGTTTTTTTAGGGTTATATGAAGGCACATGGAAATTAGCCAATGGGCCTGTGTTAAGTTCTATATCACCAGACAACTTCAAGTATCTGAAGGATAGGAAAAGAGGAATCGGGAAAAGTGATTTGGTAAAATAACCAATATCATATAAATTATTTTTTTTAAGAACACCAAATAACTTAATATTAGGTGAAATGGTTGTACTGGAATTCAATACGCTGTTGGAAAAACAGAACTCAGTGTCAAAACATAGGTGACACTTACAGTATATCCTAGACTATCATCATCTTTTATACCAACATTTAAATAAACTAGGCTCCATTCTAGCAATATAAACCCCAAAATAATGCCATATAAAATGCCCTTCATTTTCTTAAAACAGCTGCCACTTTAGAGCATTTTTAACATGATTATCAAACTGTTATTTTCCACTGAAAGGATCATTCATCACAGGGAAAACCAGACAACCTTAGCCAAGAGTGGCAATGGAAGCCTATCACATAGGCAGCTGCCCTGGCTGCAGCATCAGAGGCAATATAGGCCAATCAAAGCAGGTGCAGCATCAGAGGCAAGATAAGCCAATCAGAGCAGGTGCTTACCAGCTTCCTGGACATTAGCTATATTTTGATGAGTCAATGTTACAGCTCAGTATACATTTCCTTGAGCACTGAACTCAACTGTGAGCTGCTAAACATGCTGTGTTGTGTTACATGACTACGTGCTGTGCCTGTTATGATGCTTTGCAAGTCAGACTGTCAGCATTTGCTCTAGAAGTCCTAATTGGAACTACACTCCTGGATTTTGCTGGGTATTGTATAAAGAAAGTAATTTCCTGCAGATGTTTATGCTTCTTTTTCAATGAATGTGAAGCTGCTGAGCAAGCTGAATTGTTGGCATCCTGATGGTGACTTTTTGTGTCAATTTAATTTTTATTTGCTGCATTGAGTGCTACTATCTGCCTGCCTTGGACTTGCCCTGTTATAGTGTGCTGAGGCTGAAGTAATTGCTAAACTGCTCACAGCTCCTGTTGTCAGGAAACAGTACACTGGCCCCTCTGGTGCTTAGTTTAAAGCACCTGTCAGCAGTTCCTGAAACTGCTCATGCCACATCTCCTCCCACTGATTGATGATGGCAGCCTGGTTTGGTGGAGTGGTGGGGTTCAATAGCCATCAGTACTTAAATGTGGTGGCATCTATAGCAGTGGCTCCAGGCAGTGAAGTGTGGTAAAGTGCACTGGTAAGGGAATCAGTGGGAGTTCATGGGAGACTGTGGGAGTGTGGGCCTAATAGTGGTTCTGTTATTGCTGAAGTTAAAGAAGTAGATGATGAATGACCATGGGGAAAGTTTATATATTGGTAGGATGGGTTGCACTATTATTGGGTTGGTTACTTGTTCGTGATAGAGTAGTACCAGAGCATAGTAAACCACAGGAGATGAATGATTATGGCCCTCGTGACTTTATAACGTCCAGTCTGTTAACATACATCAGGATACCAGTGGTGTCTAGGCAGCTATTACAACAGCATGGCTACTCAGTTAAAATATGTGGCTACCTGGGGTATCATGAGTTGTCTTACAAGGTGTATGTATTAGTTCAAAAAGTAGTGCAGGGATTTAAAATGACCTTGTTATTGCTACAAGTTGGTGATATTGAAAGAAACCCAGGACCACCAAGTTATGATGTAGGAGCTGTCATAGGAAATTGTTAATCGAATGTTTGCTCAACTGCTCATTGCTTTAAGATATTACATCTTAATGTAAGAAGTCTAGTTCCTAAATTATCAGAAATAAAACATATTGTGGAAATTTATAAACCTGATTTACTGGCCGTATCTGAAACATGGTTAAAGACTGCTGTACCTAATAATTCTTGTTTCATCTCTGTGTACAATTTTCTTAGAGCTGACAGGAAGGGTAAAAAGAAGGGGGGTGGTAGTTTATTACAACAATACTTCTCAGATAAGTGCTATAAAAACTAGTAGTGATGGGTCATTTCAGACTGATTGATTATTGCTTCAGGTATTGTTGGGAGGAGCAAAACATTTAATTGTGGTATGCTTATATAATCCACCTAACTGTGGCTCCAATGGGCTAAAGCAATATCTTGAAATTGCTGCTCCCAATATACAGCAGCATGGCT
Organism: Neoceratodus forsteri; assembly: GCA_016271365.2. NCBI lineage: Eukaryota > Metazoa > Chordata > Ceratodontiformes > Ceratodontidae > Neoceratodus > Neoceratodus forsteri. Next base: position 1,167,758,359 of record CM057450.1, on the reverse strand, counting down.
TTGCACTGGTTGGTGATATAAATTTGAATTGGTCTTTAAGGATGGAACTGGGATTGGCGTCTTTATTAGCTGCATTTGACTTATCACAATGTATTGTTGAACCAGCTCATTTAAATTCACGCTAGTTAAATCACACTATTCTGGACTGGGTTATTACCAACAAAATGCGTTGTACAACTGCCTCAGGTGTTTTACCTGTTGCAGTAAGCGACCATATGGCAATATTTGCAGTACTGAGTTTTGGCCATAAGAAAGTTCCTCCTCATTTGGTCCAAGTTCAATCATTTGAAAATGTAAACCAAGATATTCTTTATACTTTCTTATATCAAATTGACTGATCATATCTAGAATGTATTCCAGATATAGAGTCTGCTGTGAATTTTTTCTATAGCCAACTTCTTCCCATTCAGGATACTCTGTTTCCAACTCATACTTTGAGGTTAAGATGGGGTCTATAATCTCTGGTTTACTTCTACTATTAAGGCACTGATTAAAGAGTGTAATGCTGCCTTGGGGGTTTACAAAATGAATCATTTTGTTTCACTTCTTAAAAATGATCATTGTATTAGGAACAGGATTTCTGATTTGGTGCAAAAAAACAAAAGGGATTTTTATCAAAATAAATTTCAGTCAAACTGGTCTAATCCCAAAAACTTTTGGGAAAATGTAAACTCTTTGCTTTCCCCCAATTCACCTCTACAGTCAAACATTTGTTGGTAAATTATGTTGATGTTGTTGATCTGGTTGAAATCATTAATCTTCTTAATGAAATGTTTTCTGATTTGTCTAATTATCATGGAACTGGGTCACAAAGGGCTGTTGGGAGCTTTAATTGTGCGTCCCCTATATTAGACAGACCTGAATTTATGTTCAATAAGGTCTCTGAGATGAATGTTTATAAATTGTTAAGTACTTTTCCCAATAGACATAGTAACTGTAGGAGTGGGCTGGATGACTGATTTTTTTAAGGCTGGCAATTCCATTTATAGTTAAACCCTCTGTTGTCTTTTTAATATTTCTTTGGAATCTTGCCCATTTTTCTCTGACTGGAAACTGGCTAGAGTTGTGCCAATCCTTAAAAAAGACTCATGCAACTTTGCTTGAAGACTTAAGTCCCATTTCTATTGTTCATCCTTTAAGCAAGATGCTTGAAAAAATTGTGGCTAATCAAATTGATGAATATATTTCCAGTCATGGGTTACTTTCTTCCAACTGACACAGCTTTTGTAAGAATTATAGAACTGGGACTGCCTTGGTCAGGTTCACAAACTCCATGCTAAGGGGCTTGGAGAAAGGCCTTATGAATGGGGCGGTATTTGTGGACCAGGTCAAGGCATTTGATTTAATTCAGCATGACTTAGCATGCTCAAAGTTGAATGCTTTGGGTTTTTGTGAATCTTCCGTGTCTTGGATATGTAACTATTTAACAAATCATTCACACTTTCCTAGTATTAGTTCAGATGCATCTGAAACATCTGTGATTAGTTGTGGTGTTCCCTCGGGGTCCATTTTGGGCCCCTTATTATTTTCTATTTTTGTTAATGAACTTCCCTCTTCTTGAAAAACCTGTGAAACTATCATTTATGCAGATGAATTCATTCTTTTTTCTCAAGGTGGTTCTCTTTCTGAGTTAACAGCAGCTTTGAATCCTGACTTTGAAGGAGTTTGTAAATGTTTATTTGATAATTCAATGATTTTGAATAAAATAAAAATCCATGATTTTTGGTACCTCCCCTATGCTGAGTAACAATCCATCCTTGTGTCTGTATGATTTAAATGGTATGATTATTGACCAGGTATATCAGTTTAAGTACTTCAGGATCCTCTTGGACCCTGGGCTGACTTTTTCATTTCATGTTCAAGCAGTTGTTCATACTAGCAACCAGATTAGGTTTGTTGTACAAATTCTAAAGTTATTTTTCTCTTGAAGTCAGAAAATTAATTGCAATTGGGTCTTTGTTACCTCACTTTGATCATGTTTCTTATATTTATTTGCATCTTGGGAGTAAGGAGTTACATTATTTAAAGGTTGTTTATCATAATATATGTTGATTTGTTCTTCAGGTGCCCATATGAACTCATCATTGTGTTTCGTACTCTCAATTAGGTTGGTTGGCTCCGATTGCTAGAGCTGAATATTTTTCTGGTTGTGTAATTTTCAAATGTCTTATTTAAATCATTGTTTCCATTATACAATCTTGTAAAGTTATAAACTACTCTTCCCAGCTTGTGCTATTCACATGGTATTCTATTGGATACGGTTATACCTAAACTATAATTAGCATCTTGTGCTTTCTCTATAGCTGCCCCTAAATTTTGGAATGTATTACCCCTACCTGTATGTCAGGTTTCATTTTTAACTGGCTAAAAGGCAAAAGTGAAAGAATACTTATTGTCAAAATTTTCTTGTAGCTGCTCTTTGTAATTGATTGTTTAATGTTATATATTGTTGTATGTAGTATTTTGTTTGTACTGGTTCCAGGTCAGACCTGAAAAAGGACCATTCATCCAGTGTCTTTACCTGGTTAACAAATGAATAAATAAAAAAAATGTTTATCCTGGTTGTTTTACAATTTTTCAGCCAGGGTGGCCATAGTTTTCTAAAGACAGTTCTGATATATATATTTGCATATGTCTGACAGTTAGCAGTTCTTAGGCCCAGAGAAGCAGAGGCAAAAGATCATCAGGCATCTTCAGGGGGAGATTTTGGTGCATTTTCACACTCTCCTCTGAGCAAGAGAGAAAAGTGGAACTTGAGCTCACTATATCTATAGCCTCTTCATTTTCATCCATGGCCTCCTCCTCCTCCTCCTCCATATAGTTTGGCTTATATTCTAGTTCATCATCAACATTGGATGTCATTAACTGAGGGTTGACAGGACAAGGAGAGAAATGAGGAGCAGATGATGATTGCAATCCCACTGATGGCAGTTCCATGCTCGGTAATGTAGTAGGGACTCAGAACTGGAGCATTGATGGTAATGTTGATGATGGACCGGCCTAAGGCACCAACAGAGCAGGTGTTTGCAATGGCAGCAGATGCTGAAACAGCCCTGATATTGTTTGGTAAATGCCTGTGCATTGATAGTGTCCCAAGGGGTTGACACTGGCTGAGCCATTGATGGGATAATCTTGGATGGTGGAATGGGTGCCACTCTCTTTGCAGGGCAGATGAATCGACACTGGACCCTGACCTTTGTTTCTGAGAGATGGTCAGGACTGTGGTGGGAACCACAGTTATAGCTGACAACCAATAATTTTTGGTAGACTTAACCTGTCTGTTAGGTGAACGTGGACGGTTTGGAAGAAGCAGCCTTGTCCTTTCATTGCTTATCCTTTTCAGAATTGCAATCTTTCTCTGCCAGCTTCAAAGACTTAGCATTCTTCTTTGATGAGTCAGCGATGGCTGCCATCAATTGCAGGAATGGACAGGCTGATGGTGAACTGAGAACAGAAGCAGCTGATGACAGTGAATCCACATTCACCGCAGCCTGTCTCTCCATTTCTTGAAGCTTTAGAAAAAACACTAAAGCCCTCCTGTAACATCTCCTGGTTGTTTGGTTAAAGCTCTGGCAAACTGAGTAGGCTTTGTCATGGTTTGTACCAAGGCAACAGATATAAATGGAGTGGTTAGTTTTATAAATCTTAACGACGCCTCAACTGCAATAATGGAACAATGGTTGCTTGTTTTTCGGCAGTGGAATGAAATTAAAGTAACAAACTTAAAGAAGTAGCAGCATGAGTGAATACTTGCAAATGTTCAAGAGTATTCTTCAGCAGCAGTAGACTGACAAACAGTTGACAGCAGGAAAGAATGGCTCTATATATGAGTTCGACAACAATTTCATCGACCGGCATCACAGCTACAGAATTTATGTCGAACCCAAGTTGTGGTTGACATAAATCCTGATGGACTTCCAGTCTGTTTTTCTGTCGTGGGGGGATTCACCCCCGAACCCACCATGCAGGGGTGCTCTTCCCCCTGCACCCCCTGTTCTAAAGATAATCAACTCCAAGTCAAAGTTGATTCAGCGAGGGGATGCAAGACTGGGAGACAGTGTGCCCAAGTCTCTGGTGCACCAATACAGCAAACTGTCAATGTTGTCAGAATCTACATAGTTCGCTGTATTGGTGTCGCTGTCGGGGAAGTATACCAGAAAGAACTGAGGTTTGCTAGTTGATGCACATGTTATATAGGCACCAACAAGGCATGTCAACATGTGCGGCCCCAGCCTGCAATAACTTCCAAGTGCTCTTGATGCAAGTGGCTTACAGTTTCATGATGTGGCTCAATGGAGGGGAATATCCTCGAAAAGAATATTTTTTACACTATCAATGAAATTAAGTTGTTCAGTGTCATGAAAACAAACCCTATTTTCTTGACTCATAAACCTACTTTCATGACTGCCAAACCAATTCTTGAAATACAACTTCCACTTTTGTAACACAGTCTCAAAACCAGAAAAAAAATTGATGGCTTTGCAGGTCCTTGTGCAAAGCAGTCTATAGGTTTGAGATGATGGGTGTGATGATGCAATTATTTTGTGAGTAGACTGCAGGTCCACTTTCTTAGTCAGCTACAGGTCTGGCACCATGTGTGGGATGATGCAGCACCTTGCTAGCCACTCTTAATGTCCAGTACAGGTTTTGTGCAGAGTTTGTGATTGTACAGCTGCTTCGTGATTGGCTTACTGAGTCACCCATGAACAATGCGCAGGTCTGCTGCCACGCACTTCACTAAGCTGCTGTTTAAAGGACAACTAAACCAGTGTTTTTAACTTTGTGATGTTTTTAAAATCTGCTACCTGTAATAAGTCAGTCCAGGTGTTGCCTTGCAGTCTGAGTTGGTCCAAAGTGCAGAACTTTCATTTTTGTGCTGAAATGTCAATTTGATTGCCGCCACTTCTATGAATGCACTCCCACTTCTGTTTTTAATGAGCTCCCGCCTGTAGCGAGTGCCGCGCATCGGTGTAACGTCATCAGAGTGAGACACTGCTTACAGTGCTCTGGTATCCCTTCTATTACTAGCGTTACTGCTTTTACAGGGAGAGTGTACAAGTTGTAGAATCCTGAATGAATAATGGCTTCTGAATTAGACTTTGATGACAATGAGGATTTCTTTCATTTGGCTCAACCATATACTGTATGTTTGAGACAGAACGATCTGAAGCAGCGCTGAAGTCCAGAATGTGTACTCCAACAACAGTTCAGATAAGGAGAATTCTGAGGCTGATACCTCCACTGAAAGACACCATATGCTGCCCACATAATGGTATGAATTTTTACTGGCTTTTGCTGATTGGGAAGTATTATAATGAATTGCCATTAGCGTTTAGAAACCTGAAATTGTTTCTGCAGTGTCCTACCCTAACAGTACTGTCCTGAATTCCATACTAGTTGTTGCCCTTTGAATGCCATACACTGGTGTACATTTCTATATATGTCTCCTTTTCGGTGGTGGCGGTGTTAATGCTGGTGGGGGAAGGGGGACTAACTGACCATGTATTATACATACATTCCAGTAGACCTTGTATATGGGTGGGGGGCACTGTATCACCAGATATTTATGGTAAACAAAGTGAACATGTTCTTAGTGGTGGTGTGTGTGTGTGGGGGGGGCATTGCTGTTTTGTGGAGTGGTGGGGAAGAAATAATGTACAAGCAGAGCATCCCAGTGAGTGTTTATTATTTGTAGACACAATTATAAAAGTGTTACTCCATTGTACCTGTTGAAGTTGATTGTGGCAGTGGACTGGTCCAATTTTGTTTCCACTGCATTACATTTGGGCATGTATCCCTAATGGCAGCATCTGTATAGCCTACCTGCCCCAACCACATTACAGTCACACAAAGTTAGAGGAGTGCATTCTCCCCGCCCCACACCCCGACTTTGGTCTGTGAAGTGCAATAGCAAGATACAACCTGATGCCACGGCTGAGTGTTACACATACAGGGGTGTACAGGGGTGGGTGTCCAATGCTGTCATGGCCTGGTGTTCACCAGCACAATCATCTTACTCCCTGCAGGCCCGGGTTGGTAGTGGTGGGTGGTGGAGTGGGACTGCTAGCTATAGTTGTATAGAAAATTCTGTCACATGGTTATGTCAATCATGTGTTTTTCACCCTGGTTCATTCTGCCTACTCCCCTTTTCGTGTGCCAACCTCCTAGCCCATGATGTTGTTGTGTCCTAGGACTTTTGTGTGTGTACCCCAGACATTTCTTCTCCATCCCACCCCCTGAGTTCAGGGTAACAGATGCCATCCCATAACATTTTATTTCAGAAGGATGTGATTGTTTGAAGGGATGTGCATGAGTAACCAGGTGCAGGTCCTGTGGGCCAGGCTGCTGCATCATTCGACATGTGGAGTTTTCAGTGTAGTCAGCAGAGTCTTGTGGGATGCCACAATGAGTGGTGTGCTGAAGACATCATCACGGTACTGTGTGTCACCTGTGAATATCACCCCTGCCAGTTGTCACTGTACCAGCACTGCAAACAATGGTCACTCAGGTGGAGGTAAAGCAGCAGACCTTGGGGCTCTCTCTCTTGAGGAGGAGGTCAGCATTCGTTAAGAAGCTGCATCCTTGACCCCACATCCCTAAAGTTACACCACCTTCATCCCAATGGTGCTGTCCTAGAGGGTGGTGCCAGTATGAGACAGGTAAAGTGGTACTTACCTCAGCCCACAGCTCCACCATATATGCTGTCTTTCACATACTGGACAACTTTTGCTATGCACATTTCAATGACTTCATCTTTATCATAGCATACCTGTTGTCAGTGACATGTTTCCTGTGTTTTGTTGTTTCCTGTCTCTCTACATTTTCTTAATTGCCTACTCTGTTTCTTTTTTGTGTCTATACAGGTGTACATGTGATAACTGTGATGTTATGGAGACAGCATGAGAATGTATTTGTTGTGCTGAACTCCCCATCGTTGCACAGATACTGTATATGAAGAGGAACATCTTCATTGCATCACAGAACTCCGATGTTTCCGAGTAAACTGGACCAAGATGTCATACTCATATCTTTCTATGAGTTCCTGGAGCAGGAGGGTCCAATTGATGATGACGTACCACAGAATGTGAATGCAAGATTTCTGATGTATTTTGAAATACTGAAAATCAGTATCTCTTTTTTTTATAGTACTACTATTTATTTTGCCTCCCTGTGGAGCGGACCCCTAGTGATCTCTGGCTACCAGCACTCGCAACCCTGGATCTGGTCTGGCTCCCCCCTTCACACAGGGCCAGCCTTTCATCACTCTGAACCCCATGGAAGGTGCCTCTTGTGACCGGGGGTGCAGGGAATGGCCATCAGCCACTGAGATTGCCTTGCTATTCTCCACCTTAGTTTCCCCAGGGAGCTGCATGTGCAATGGCATCAAAGCACATATGTGCTGACAGCCGCCATGCTCCCCCCCTATTGCGCACGCTACTGTAGTATGGCTGGCCTCTGCCAGTCACCACTACAGTGTGATGTATTGCCCTTACCTCCCCAGAGGAAGGGCAGCATTCATGGGATGCTCAATCCTTCCCTCTCCCCTGCCACCCCCAGAGGTCCTAGTCTGTTCCTGAACCTGGGTTGTCAGTGTGGTGTGAGGTGTGGCATCCAGTGCCTCAACCCACAGCACCACCAGGCTGGTGAAATTCAGTATCTCAAATGCCACAGCACCGAGTTTGGGAGACTGAATTTATGTACACTGCAAGATACTGATATGTAATTGGGGGGGGCTACATGGACCTCGGAGTACAAAAAAAAATTATGTGGGGGGAAATAGTGTGGCAGCAAAATTTCTGGTGATTGGAAACAGAACCCAGGTCCACCAGACCATGGTGGCCGAGCTGGTAGTGGGTTAAACCTCCACACCACAGATGCAGCTTATCCAGCTCCTGCATTTGTAGTTCCTTGTGGTGCCTAGGTAGGGATAGGGTAGCAATTTGTCACATCCACTACCATACCCCTGTCTTCATCAGCTTTCTTCATGTTGGGCATCTCACAGTCGGTAGACTGAACTCTCGGGATTCTAAGTTTCAGTCTGCACAATACCTACCAAGATTTCTTACCATGGGAACTGCATATACATGGTTATTTACATTTAACGTGTTGTTTTCTTAGACCAGCCCAGTGGCTCTGAAGACTTAGGCATGTGCCTTACCTTGCATCCAACAAATATGCGACTTGGGTTCAGGAATGCACTCTTGGCACCGTGGGTCAGATGGGGATGACAAAACTGAGCATCCGGAGGACTGCTTTCCTCTCGTGGGGAGGGTAGAGCTGTGTATCCATGACAGTAGTAGCTCCCAGTGGAGCCTGGGAACACTGCAATTGCGGGACAGTCACAAAGGGGTTGAGGCAATGCGGATATCCTGTGGGCCGGTGTGTACTTGCTACATGCTGACGTCACTGCACATCCATGCCTCTGTGGCTAACAGAACCAGGAAAAACTCCAGCCCCCAGGAGGATGACAATGGGCCATGCAGTTGGCCACCCACTCCCAATGCTGGAACCTGCCCTTATCAAGACCCCACATTCCTTCTCCATGCTCTCTGCCTGATAAGTAGATTAGATTATGTGAAAGGCACCAAGAAGGAGTGGTGACCTTGCCTCGGTAGGTATGGAAGGTTGGGGGGGCAGCTGGCTTGAGTGGTGGTAGGAACTCTGGATAGGGGCATGATGTGGAAGTATCTTGGGTGGGTGGGAGAAAGACTGTCAGATGACTACACCTGAGGGAGTTGCTGGTGGGCCCTCTGACAGCAGGGAAAATAATTTAAAAACAATGGTCTCTGCCATGTTCCATCGGTGCTCCCATGGAATGTAGTGTTTCAAGAAAGACAAGAAGTGCAGTGCCCACTGTACAGAGTAAGGGTGCAAAGCAGGGCTGCTAGCCCAAGAAACATTACAAACATGCAAAGAAGAATGCACCCCAAAACTGCAGTTGGTGTGGTCCTGCAAAGAAGTAGAGCAACAAACAGTACAATTCTACATGTGTTTTTTTTTTGTCCAAGAATGTTGCCAGTTGACATTTCATAATCAACAATAATATGGTGGTACAAAGCCAGTGTCTCTGTCACCCAGTTGCCCTTGATGGCTATGTATAAATTTGTTTGGCGTGGACTGTGAATTATTAACTGCTGACATTATTGGATAAAAAAAATACAAGTGGAGCACTGCACTGTTTCTGCCTCCACACCGAGGGATTCTGTACTGTATTACTCTTTGCATATATGTAGCATGGCAATGCTGAAGCAAATACATGTCCTGCTGTTGCTCACAATCATGCTTCACCATCCATATGCACCACGTCCAGTTGCATTAATTTTCCTCCACATTCCCCCTACTCCATTTGCAGCCAGATTGCTACAGATGTACTGCTTCTATATGCATGTGTATGCATCCTCCTTCCATGAGCTCCACAGCACATCAGTATAGCCATCTACTGTTCACCACTGTAGTGTGATCATTATGTTTCCTGCTAAGTGGCCTGCATTAGCCTTACTGTGCCTTACTACTTATGTATTAAATGCTGACAACATGTGATGTCATGCAACAATCCTGCTACTCCGTACTTGTTGAAGACGATTGTTGATGCTAGCCCTGTTATGCTGAGGTCTGAGGCATCAGATGGCACACACACCTCATGCTATGCAGGAAGCATGGGATTGGAGAAAGTATGGGTCACCGCTGTTGGGTGGGGAGGAGCAGGACTAAGCAGCTGCTAACTACTACTACTGGCATCATTGCATGTCCTCCTCTTAGGGGTAACCAAAGTAGAAAACTCCTCTGACCACACATCAGGACACCCCCGATGGACTCATGCTGTCACCGGGTTGAACAAAGCATGTCTCATTGTGGCAGGGGCTCATGCCTTCCATGAGTGGTAAGTCACAGTCCTCCCTGTCTCACGGCCATGGCGGACGCCGGGTCAGGTGGGAGCCTGAGGGGTCCACTCAAAAAGGCAGATAGGGGGTCAAGAGCTACACTGCCACAAGGAAGAGATAAATAAAATTGAAAACAAAAAAGAAAAGGTTTATTTTGTGGGGGTTCTGTTGTCTCGACTGGAGCAGTACTGCTTCTGACAGACTCAAAATGGTGTGTGCAGGAATTGCTGCTCACTGCTGCCATTTGGTTGTGGGGGAGTTTACCACTGTTCCCGACATGACACTGCCTCATGGGTTTCTTGGCTTTCACTAGGATTTCTTGTTCAGTGGTCCAGGACTTTCAAAAAATAAGGGGGGGGGGGGGGCACCACCTACAAAGTTCTAGTCCCTGGTAAATTTTTGGGGTCGATGTAAAAAATGAATGCAAGCCATGCATCCATGCTCATTCCTGTCTCAATGCAGTAATCTGTGTAGCACTGAGTCATGCTCCATTCATTACTATGTGTATCACTTTTTAATGCTGACTACTAACAAATTACAGACACCACTCAAGTAATAAAGCCCTTGTTAGTTTAGCGGTGGCTGTAATGTGTTTGAATTCACCCTGTAAAATATTCAAAAGTATATGTAAAGACACAGCCCCATAGTAACCAATGGAACTCGTTCCCATGCTCTGCAGATTCCTACATTGTGAGACGTTTGAGTGTGTGGCCGTGGCTCACTGTATGGACTCCCATGGCATTGTAAATGTCTGTCTTGTGGTCTCAGAAAGAAAAAAATGAGAGTGTCCATATGCACAAAATGTGCATATATGACAGGGGTACATGCATCACCGAGATGCTGTGGTTTGCAAATGTGTCACTGCATCATAGGATAAATGAGGCGGTGTTTTTGTTGTCATGCCATTGGTCCTGACAAGTTTCATGGAGGGTGGGAACATGGAATACAGATCTACTAAGAGCCCTACAGTAGCGGTACCTTCCTTGAGGTATAAATAGATTTGGACATTGCTGAAATTAGAATGTGTACTAATGTCCTTTTTTTCATTCTCCTATTGCCCTAGATCTTTTCGCCATTTTGCATACCGTCGATTTATGCGCATGATCTGGAAAAAACTTTGACGATACAACCGGAAGATTTTACCTTTCTGCATTGTCACAGCAATTAGGACATCATTTCCATCTGTGAAATATAGAGGATATCAACCACCACCCAATGTGTGAAGAGTAGTAACTACATCTGCTTCCACCCCCCAAGGAAGACAACAGCCACAGTAGTTATTTCTGTTTATATATGTATGTTGTCTTGTATGCATGTGCACATTTCATGATCATATGTTGTTATAGCTTGTTTCAGAGTGCAGGTCACTTTTGATTAGGCTACATATGGCTAGTAGGAACTCATTCACAGTAGATTGTTGTCATTGTACCTAAATGCATGTTCAGTTGTCATGGTTGACAGCTGTTTCACAGTGTTATTTCTTCTGACATGACTTCCTGCCTATTTTGTTAAGTTATTGTTTGAAACACTGCTATCATGAGATTTTCATGGTGTTATTTTTTGTGAGACTAAAGAATGGTATAGGTGGTAATGGTTGTATGTTACACAACTTGCATCTATGGAACAGCAACAGAAGTTATGTTCATGTAATAATGTACGTTGGGGGGGTTGGACACTGGAGTGACACTGATGTACAGTTTATTGTGCCATAATGGTGTTGACAAGGACCACACTAACCATTTTGTGTGGAGTCACCTCCACCACTTTCAATGTCTACAATCCTTGCTGCCTGGTTCTCCATGCCTAGCACTGCTTCCAGTTTCTGCTAGGAAGTGATGCTGTTCACTGTACCAACAGTTTTATCCCCAACACATTTCCCAGGTTGGTGATGTTGCCATTCCAATTTCATTTGTCTTTGCCACTGTGGGTTGTTTTATAGTCTGAAATCAGTGTACGAAATACTGAATCCAGATTGGCTGACAGGTACTTTCAGCCAGTCTCTTATACCACCACAACCACACAATATGGATCACCTCATGACAATAAAGCCCACAAGTAACATAATGGGATGAAGTAACAGTCTAGCACTTATAGAGGTAAATTGGGACAAGCTGTCCTAAACAGCAACGTAGGTAATATTTCTACCAGGAGGCCATCTGTGACACAAAAATTTGAATTTTTTTTCCATGTCTTTACCATTCTTCTTGGAACACATCTCAGAAGTAACTGCTGATTGTCTGAGTTAGCTGCCACTGTGCCACACAATGTCCATCTGTTTACCCACCCCTCACTTGGTCTCACTCTTCAGGTTGTTTCACCACAGTGCCTTTTGGTCAACTGTCTCCCAAATGCATGTCAATTGCTGGGTTTATCAAACTGCAGTAGCAGTCTTCAGGAGCACTGCCAATGTGTGACAGATGAGCAAAAGGAGACACTGAGCAGCAGGTGAGCTACAAGCTGTAACAGGTTGCAGATTGCATAGTGCACTAGTAGCTGAAAGAAACAGAAACCGAAAAGGATGTTACTTTGACCTGTGTTGGGTGACTGTAGTGAAAGCAACATTCACAAAAAATGTCTATCTAGAGAGCACAAGTGCTGCTGTCACTCTACCTTCACATTTGTGGCACAAGTTCAGTTGAAAAGGCTGCTTTGCTACCCTTGGACTGTACTAGAATGTAGGGCTGATTATTGTACTGGCTGCACTACGCCTTCTTTTCTGTATGAATTATAATGTATAATTAATTTTTACTTCTGTTTTCCCACGCAGTGGTAACAGTAAGAAATGAGACATAGCCATCCTATTTGATGTTTCTATGATGTAAATGTTTATTGTACTGCCCTGTCTTGTTCCTCGTAAATTCTGTTTTGTAATCTGTACAAAATGATAAATACAAACCGAAAAAGAAAACAAAAAATGTGCTGCACTGATCACATTGTTACCATCAAGTCATAATTAAATGTGTCGTGCAACACAGTCATGGCTTACTGTGACCATGTATAAAACATTCATAATAAAAGAATGTATTTTTTTGTATTCAATGTGATTTCTTAATTAGGGGCTAGAAGGTCTTCAAGGTGGCTCCTCACACACACACCCATGTGGTATGATGTTCAACACCGCTCTATGATGTCACATCTTCAACTCTAGTGTCAACAGTCATGTAAGAGGTTCCACCAGTAGACCTCCTATTGCTCCTCCATGTGGGGGGATTGGCACTGTATGAAGATGTTTTGCTGTAATGAGGAGTTGGTTTTGAAACAGCTCTGTGTTGCTGGTGGGCCCTTGTTCTCTGCCCCCCCATGGAACCACTTCCTTGGCTGCTGTCTCCTCGATTCCTGCTGCCTCCTCCATCACAGCTGGCACCAGCCTCAATGCCCATTGTGGTTGATCCATGGCCCCCATAGCTCCAGGACATCCTGCTCCTACAGCTGTGCAGTCATTCACCAGGATCCCCCCACAGCTGTGGGTCACTGTCACACCAGCCAATAGGTGTGACTTGTTGCTGGGTTTGGCAATACTTATGGCAAGCCATGAAATCCATGCTGGTGGCTGTCACCTCCACCAGCAGGATCAGTGAGTCCCAGGCACTCTCAGAGGGGTCTTCTTATGTGGTCTTCCACAGGGACAAGGTTGCCCAATGCCACAGCCTAAAGTTCCTCCTGAACATTGTCTCAGACTGTCAACTTAGACAGGTGATTAGTCTCCCCATGTACATCAGCCAAGTAGGGCCCCCACAATACCTAGTTCCAAGGCACTATATGAAGTGGTCCACAGCCCCCATGCAAATGAGTCCATTGGGCATGTAAGGCACCAAGAGTCCATTTGCATGCACGTTATGGGGTTATGTGCATGTGACTGGAGTCACTTTCGCACTGACAATTGCCCATCCTATGAACTGTTCCCCCTTGATATTGGATTCCAAACGTCCTCAGAAGTAAGTACTACATAACAAAGCAAGAATTCCTCAGCATGCAGTGGTTCATCCACCTCCATACAAATTAAAGCCCCCCCCACCAGTGTGTCACAACCCCCCCCATCCATGGCTGGGTTGCCACAGACATTGAACTCCATTGTGAAGTCCCCCCTCACATACACACACAAACAATTGCCAGTCTCATTTCCAACAAGCAGCAGCCACAGCCCCCGCCAACCCCCAATGGTTATGATGTCCTCACCCCACCCAACATTGACCGACCCTCTGGTTCTGCTTATCATACAGTGAGTGCCACTTGAAACAATAGCAGGTGGCAGACTGCATCTTACAGCTAATTGGCCACCTGCTATGTCACAGCAGCAGGGAGCACAGTGCTTATTTATAGGGATGAGCCTGTAAATAAGCAGTGCGTTCCCTGGTACTGTCACATGGTGGGTGGCCAATAAGCTGTGAGGTGTAGTCTGCACTCACCATCATTTCAGCCCAGCACTGTCTGTACGGTAAGCAGGACCAGTGGGTCAGTCAATGGTGCAGTGGGTGGGGTGGGTGGACCACCACCAATGGGATTTGGCTGGGGCTGCGTGTATCCCTACTTACAGGTAATGAGTCTGGCAATTTTTGTTAGGGGGGGCTACTTCACAATGGAGTTGCATAGCTATGGCACCACTGCCTTGGCCGTGTGTGTGTGTGTGGGGGGGGGGCTGTGACATACTGTGGTGGTGGCCTTTTGTTTGTATGGGATCGGAATCAGCTAGGGGTGGCACTGCACACCATGGTATTGTTACATTAATACAGGATATGGTTTGGGTGGGGAGGAGTGCCACACTGGACAACAGGGACATTTTGAAACAGTATGAGAATGATGAGAATGGGTGTTGGTGGTGGGGAGGGACCACTGGACACAAGGACCTTTGGGAAACATTATGGGAACTGGTGTCATTTTGGTGGAGGGAACAGTGGAACCTGTGGATTTTTATATAAGTCTTCTAGACCTGTGATCGGAGGAAGGTAGGTACCACTAGACACCAGAGCATAATGTGTTGCATGGTGCAGCGATGCACAACCTCCAGCAACTGCTCTTGTTATGAGATTCTGGTCTCCAGCACCCAATTAGCCTAGTGTTTCCTTGCACCCACCTACATGTTTAGCCCCTGTGAAATCACACTATGCTTGTGTTATCCAAGCTTTGGAGGAATGTGTTAGTAATGCGTAACACCGGGTTTGTGCAGGCAAACAGGATTTGGTGTTGAAGCATTCTTTTTAATATCTGGCCCCAGATGAAGCATGGTAAAGTATCCATTTGTAAATAAGACCAGATTCTACATCTTTGTTCTCTGCCTAAGTAGGTAGAAATAGACAATTCCAGTATGCAGTACAAACATCTGGGGTCCAATACTGAAAAGAGTGGCCTAGTGCAAATCCAAGAGTACTCACCAAAACCAGGTTTTTTGAAGACTTGCAATATTGAGAAGCCCTGTTAGTGTAGGCAAATAGTGCTTCTACCCAGACCCAGGCAAGATTCAGGGAGTGGCACACTGACCTGAATATTGGCATGGTCAGATATTCACAGTATGATTGCCATGCAATGCCATCTTGACCAGTTCCCTTGTGCAGCACACATAGCACCAATTGAAACCCGACACAGTATTCTCTGGTGTCTGTACTTTTCCCCCAACCCCTTAATGATCAGTGGCTCCATAGATTAGTAAAGTTTTCCATGGTGGCTACTGGTTCCCTGCCTTCTGTGATCATGGCCCCATAGAAGTTACAGAGTTTCCATGGCATCTAGTGTTCTCTCCCCTTTAGCTGATCCATGGTACGGTACTTACTGATGGTGTTCCCTGATGGCTGGTGGTCCACACCCTCACCATGCAATGGCAGGAAAGAAATTAATGTTTTCCCCTGGTGTGCAGTGTTCCTCCTTTCCCCTCAGTGATGGGCACAAGGTGATAAACTGAGTTAGGAACTGGGTAACATACGAGTAGCAGAGGGTAATGGAAAATGGGATACAATCAGGGGAAGGGGAGTGGCCAGCAGGGCACCTCAGGGATCAGTCCATTTGCCAGTCCTGTTTAATCAGTTCATTACTGACATTGCTGTAGGACTGCAGGGGAAGGTCTGCCTGTTTACAGAGGACACCAAGATCTGCAACAAGGTGGATACTCTGGATGGGGTAGTGTACAGGTGGGAAGAAGGGGGGGAAAAGCCATTGACCAGGTAGGGTCAGAGGCCACAAAGTGGTTTTGGGCTTTAGTAACCATTGTATGGGCTTGTGGTCCTTATCTTCTGACTATGTTGCTATATGTGGCAAGTGGTTCACTAGGATGTTAGCATATTCACTGACTGCCCATGCCTGTCCCATCCACATGCCTATTAGATTGTCATGCAGTGTGTATTTCAGCACCTGACAGCAGCTGAAAATGTAAGTGTGCCATGGTTTCCTGGCTCCCTTTGGTTGTGTCAACATGGGTTGGCATGACTTTTAAAATTGGTGGTGGGAGTCTGCTTCAATACTAATTTATTGCCAGATCACAGTTATGCAAGTAGTAATGTAGTCCATAGATCTCCTATGCAGCTGGTAATATGGGGCATTATCCTAGTCTCTGTCTGTCTCTGTCTGTCTCTGTCTGTCTGTCTCTCTCTCTCTCTGTCTCTGTCTCTGTCTCTGTCTCTTTCTCTGTCTCTTTCTCTCTCTCTCTCTCTCTCTTTCTGTCTCTGTCTCTGTCTCTCTGACCATCCTCACAGAATGCCAGAAAGCTGACATTGGCATATCCACAGAGTGATATCAATGCCACCACTGGTCCTGCAGACTCCTGATGCAACACAAGTCACCCTCCCACTCATTCTCTCCATGTGACTCTATCTCTACTGCACCCTATCTGCATACATATTCATGGCACAGCACCAAACAATTTTTTTTGATGCAGCCTGTCACCCAGTGACCTGATGGGCCTGGACCAAATGTCCTACAACCAGACAGAAGGCTCATAATAGCACTGCAAGAAAACACCCAGAGAAACAGCATGTGTGTGTGTGTGTACATGGGGGGGGGGGTATGTCTGTGCAACAACAATTGTCTACATTTCAGATCTAGCACCTTGATCCCATCTGGGGGAGTTGGTCTGAGGTACCTATGGGAATGGGTGTCAGGTGTGGTCCCAGTATCCACAAGCCATCTTTGCTGCTTGGCTTCCACACATGGCATTGGTATATCATGGAATTCTCGTGTCGGTGATAAAGCTGCACCATGAATTGAAGGGGAGATGCCCCAAGGGAAGTTACAAGTTTTGCCTTACCCCACCCCCTGAGTTATTGTCTTCTTTCACTTTCAATCCCACACAGCAACTGCTCCCATTGACCTGTGTTACCATGGAATTAAAGGCGAATAACAAAGACTGCCAGCAGCAAGGCTGGTGCCATCTGGTGGAGATGCTGTGACCTCTTTGTTGTTTTTAACATTTAATAAATGTAGTTTTAACATCACTGTTTATGCGCTCTTCTTAAAAGATTCATAGAGATTCTCTCCCTAGTTCCAATCGAGAATCCATAAAACTTGCTGCTACAGCATTCTGCAGAATAATGACAATCAATAGGCTCTCTCACCTTAGGTTTGAAAGCAATTATGTGCATATTTGTATAAAGCCTTTTATAACTATGCTAGGGTATTTATGCATTCATGCATACCACTAACTGTAGCAGCAGGGTACAAGTTCATAGTAGATGAACTATGCCCTGTAATGCCTTTTATGTAACTTTTACTTAGTAGTCTTTTTCTGCACAGAATTGATTTTACTGTGTACTTTTATGCCTTCTCAAATGCTTTCTCAGCAACCCAAGACAAGCATTTGGGGAACATCTGCCATATATAACAAGCAGTTCTCTGTAAAATGTTAAGATGGTCTTCTGTGCTGGGTCACTTCTTCACAAATTAGGTAACCCCCCCCCCCCAAAAAAAAACATACTGTTGGCCTTTGTGAACTGACTCACTCATTGGGCTCAGACTGGTAGGTAACATGGCCAACAAGTTAGGCTTTTATCACCACACATTGCTGACAGTGCAGCACACCAAGTGTTCTCCTGCTATGTCTGCATAGCAAAGTGTTATTATCTTATTTGTCCTTTTTATGAAACATAAAGTCATTCTCAGGGATCAAGGGCTCTGTTGGGCATGGAGGCCTCATTACACAGTATAGGGTTGTGATGCTGGGTATGCTTCCATATTAACTTGTACAGTTGTTACAGCCAGGTCAGCTTCAACATCGCAATTTGTTTCAGCAAATCAGTATTTTTAGTTTCTCTATGGTTGTCTAAGCAGAGCAGTGCCCTAGTAATCATTACAGAACACTATAGTCCTGTCTTATACTACTCATTTCCAACATCCAGAAATAGATCTGCACTGTGAAATTATGTGCAAAGTAAACTGTTTTACATAGTAATGGAATACTGCATCATTGAGCACACATCACAGAATGAAGGCATTACAGGGCACTCAGTGTTCTGCCACTCATGCTTGTATTTCACATAGTAAAAGCAATTATATGCAGAAAAATAAATATTACTAATACTATGTGCTTTTACTGTGTATGTTTATATAAATATGTGTATACATATGTATATATGCGTGTGAATATATATGTGTGTATATATATATATATATATATATTTGTGTGGTTGTATACACATAGGTATATACATATATAACATAATTCATGGTACCCAGTTAGCAATGACAGTATTACAGTCTATTCTACCCTTCCCATTGCAATAATTTATTTATTTCAAAACTTTTAGCAGGACAGACATACTGAGCTAAGTACAGCTACTTTTCAGATGTGCCATGCACGTATGTATGCTGTGCTTGCCAATACCATGACACTGGCATATACACAGTAAAATCATTGTCCCTGTCCATGGTTACTGCTCAGAATGCCAGCTAACATATATGTCTGTTCTCTGCATTATGTCCTGTCACTTTGACATACAGGGTACATCAGTAGGATAGGAATGAAGGCATCTCACTGAGCAGAAGTCTGTAATTGTGCCAAACATACCACCACCATACCCAGTTATACAAATGCGCGTATGTGTGATATGGAGCTCAGCACTGCTCCACTGCTTACTACTTGCTGAGTGGCTCCCATTATATCACAGCACTAAGCTACATGAATGCGCACAGCCTTCAGAGTAACAGAGCTGCTGAAAATGCATACCAAACAGGGGAAAATACAAATGTGGATATCTCCACAATGAAATTGCACAATGAGCCAGAACTTTCAAAGAATATCACACTGTCTTTTAACAGACTACACAGTCAAATTTGGAGGGGGAGACCATTTACAATGATTATTTACTTGTTCTTTAATAAGTGACCATGTGGGACAGTCATAAAGCAATCTACAGGTGTGGGGTGGTGACCATCCCTAAACAATGTTTACCACACGGTGTAAGAAAGGGAAAACTACAGGTGCCAGATGTTATATAGCTTTTTCAAAATGTAAGGAAATAAAAAAAATTCAATGGATACATTTGTTAGTGTCTAAAAAGTAAGGGAATGAAATGTTGGAGTTGTATGTGCTTGGAACCTTGGCAAATAGAGATGCTACAAAGAACTACTACATCCAGCTATTTTCTGGAGTCCCCTTTCCCCAGACCTGGGGGCTAGGGAGAAGGGATCATCCTCCTGGAGTAGTGCAGACCCTAGTGATACCCCAGAGGGAGGAAGTGCAGGGTCTGCCCACAGGAGAGTGGCTGTACAAGGAAGGGGTAGGGAGGGAGGGTTAAAGGAGCTGAGGGCTAGCAGCTCCCCCACCTCTCTCCTCCATTCTTTGGATCCAGCAGGTCCAGACCACACAGCTTCAGTCCACGAGGTATGAAAATGCTTTTTTTGGTAGGGGCCGGATCTTGCAGGTGACTTTAACAAGCCAGCAGACTAGTAACCTAAGCAGGATTAATGAATGGAGCTGATGCAGGGCTTTAGTGCGGGAATTAAATTGGAGGGTGAAAGAGTGACCAGAACAAAGGCTGCCAGCAGTGGCTTTGTAGGCACAAACAAAAGGTCTCACTTACAGAAGCCCATCTGTGGTCCCCATGGGAATTAAGAGCACATTGGTTACCAGGAGGCATTGTTTGGGATAGCAGAGTGGCATGACCCATTCAACATGTCCATTCAAAAGAAAATTCTCAAGCATTTCCAGGACCATCCAGATGAATGCTGCACACACACTATATCACAGGATAATGCACAAAGAAGGAGAGATTTGTAAATCATTGAACATAAAATCCAAAACTTCTGAATGTGTGAGTATGCTGTGCCTTTTATTCAGTGAGATCCAAAGCAGTACACAAAAATATTAAATTCTCAAGTGCTTTGAATCAAACCGATTATTCCTCAGGGGGTGGGGCACTGGAGATTCAGCATGTTATTTGTAGTGCTCAGACAGGTGAAACCTATCATTGACTCTCACAGCTGACCCCCCAGCACCTCTGTTGACCTCCATCAGAACACAATATTTTTCATGTATCTAAGAATTCCACATATACCAATTACAAAGTTATTATAAAAAAGTTCCAGAGTGAAGCAGTTGATAATGATATTATTTCTAAAAAGGAGCATGATTTCCTGAATCAACACCCCGTGTAGTCCTGACATTTTATATTATACCTGAAGTTCACAAGGATCTACAGAATCTACCAGGCAGACAGATTGTCTTGTCAACTGGATCTTAATTTGAAAACCGGTCAGTCTATCTGGATGCATTTTTGCAAACAATAGTGCAATGCACCCCATCCCATTTAAGGGACACCATGGCTGTTCTGGAGGCCCTTGAGCACATTGAATGGGACACTGGTTACTTGTGGCTCACCACTGATGTGACATCACTTTACACCAGCATTCAACCATCTGGGACTTGATGCTGTTAAGTTTTACATGGACAAACTAGGAAAAGACAATGCATTGGACTCAGACTTTGCCATTCGTGCTTTAGAACTTATCCTCACCTCCAACTAGTTTTGTTTCAATTCTAAATTTTACCTGCAAACTTGTGGGATGGCGATGGGGTCATCAATGGCCCCATCCTATGACACTATTTTCTTGGCTTGGTGGGAGGAGGTGATGATAGATGACCCTTTAAGCAACCCCTGTCTAAATAAAATCAGATATTGGGGATGCTTTATTGATGATATTCTGTGTAGTTTGGATGGCACTGAGGAAGTAGCATGGTCTTTTGTTAAATCACTTAATAATCTGATCCTGAAATTAACAGTATCTATTGAGGGGAGGTCTACATTCTTTTTTGATCTAACCATAACAGGTCAACTAAATGGGGATCTCCTCAAAGAAAGATATCAAAACCAATGGCAGGCAACACTCTGCTTAGGTCAAATAGCTGCCACTCCAGACGTCTAAGCAATAGTATCTCCTTGGGCAGTTTCTGCGAATATGTAGAAACTGCTCCAGCATAGAAACATTTTACAGGAATCCAACCTGAGGGACAAATTTCAGATGAGGTGATATGGAGACCAAGTCTTCAAACAGGCTTACCAAAAAGCCAGAAGTAGGAACACAGCCAGTCTCCTGACCCTGAAAAGGCAGGGGGAGAACACAATTGAACATGACAATGTTATTACTGAATTTAATTCAGTAACCCCAAAAATCCCAGGGGTCCTGAAAAGATAGTGGTACATTCTGGCAGCCAATGAGGATTTGAGAGAACTGTCAGAAGTAGACCCACAACCTGTTTTTAGAAAGGGTGCCAGCTTAAAAGATGTAGTTGTCCATAGCCACCTATCAAACAGTAAAAAAAACAGCATGTGACAGTGGGAAAACCTCCAACTGGCTTCCAAAGATGTGGACAGTGCAATGTGTGCAAATAATCATCACAAGGTGCCAGTTTCACAATTCCATTGAATGGGACATATCATGAAATAAAACACCTTATTACATGCCACACCGACCATGTCATATATGCTTTGTGTTGCTCTTGCCCCAAGTTATACATTGGAATGACAACACATCCCCTCAAAAAACATATACAAGAACATGTACATTTAATCATTAACTTGGATAATATGACCCCAGTAGGAAAACACTGTCAAGAGATCCATGGAATCGACAAGAGAACATTTAACTTCATGGGGATTGACCACGCCTTCATTCGCCTGAGGGGAGGGAACAGCAAAAATAAATTGCAACAACTGGAAAGCAGACTAATATTCAAACTGGGAACCCACATCCCAGCTGGCTTGAATGAGGACTAGGACACAATCACATTAATAATAGTAAATGGAGTCCACAGTGAAGAAACGAGGGTTACTAGTGGGATACTGCAGGGTTCAGTACTGGGGCCGGTCCTTTTTAATGTCTTTAGAAGTGACATTGCAGAGGGACTGGAAGGGGAAGTACAGTATGTCTCTTTGCAGATGACACAAAGATCTGCAACAGGGGTGATACAGGGGGTTGAAAGAATGAAAAGGGATTTGGCAAGGTTGGAGGAATGGTCAAATGTATGGCAGCTTAGATTCAATGCAAAAAAGTGCAAAGTAATGCACCTGGGAAACAAAAACCCAAGGGAAGAGTACACAATGGGGGGTGAGATACTGTCAACAACAAAAATGGAAAGAGACCTGGGGGTAGTCATATCAGATGACCTAAAGGTGGGCCAGCAATGTGAGAAGGCAGTAAGGAGGGCTGGGAGAATGCTGGGATTCATAGGGAGAGGCATCACCAGTAGAAAACAAGAAGTTGTTGGCCCTCTGTACAGACAGTTGGTAAGACAACATCTGGAGTACTGTGTACAGTTCTGGAGACCCCATCTCTGCAAAGACTTAGACAGGGTGGAGGCTGTCCAGAAGAGGGCAACCAAAATGATGCAGGGTCTGCATCAAAAGGCATATGAAGAAAGTCTAAAGGAACTGAAGATGTATAGCCTCAAGGAAAGGAGGGAGAGGGGAGACATAATGAAAACTTTCAAATACCTCAAGGGAAACAACAAAGTTCAAGAGGGTAGTATCTTTCAGAAAAAGAGATGTGCAAAAACAAGGGGGCACAATTTGAAGATAGAGCGGGGACGGCTCAGAGGTAATGTGAGGAAGTATTTCTTCACAGAGTGGGTTGTGGATACATGGAACAGCCTTCCTGAGGAGGTCGTAGCACCAAAAACAGTGCCGGAATTCAAGAATGCATGGGACAGACATAAGGCAATTCTAGTGGGGGGTAGGAAGAAGTAGGCTGTTGGTTAACTACGATCTGCAGCTTATCCATTAGGTAGGGAAATGGGCAGACTAGGTGGGCCAAGAGGTCCTTATCTGCTGTCAAATTCTATGTTTCTATTTCTAGGTGAAAACCAGTGCTCCTAGACATCTGAACAAGGCATGATAGCCTTAAGGAAATATAGCAAAGCTTTTTAGAAACTAAACCTTAATGACGTCACTGTTGGTCTAACAATGTGATTACTCCCAATATTATTATTATTTTTCTACTTCATTTTACTTCAACTTGTCTTATCTCCTTTTATGTTCTTTCTTTTGTAGGAACTTGTTATTAAGAAGACTGACCAGCTTTGGCACTGTAATCCCTGTACAACATTGTCTGTGGAGATGCAATTCGTTTAAAGGACTCTAAGAGCACAGTACTTTAACTTGAACTAAAACATACATATATATATATATATATATATATATATATATAAAAATGTTGTTTGAAAAAAATTAACAGACAAGAAAACACAAAATATAAGAACTATTGAGTCCCTAATGAACTATTCTGAAATCCAGCTTCCAAGACAGACATTTAAAATAAGGAACCAAAATTTAAGTTAAAAACAATATTAACCATTTCTTGGAAGGTGGTAATATATTTCCAATAAATGCTAAAATAGGTATACCCTACCTGTTGATGCCAGTACCTATTTAAATACCATTTTATACCATCATTTAGTCACTATTTTCATGTAAGGGGTTGTTTATATATATATATATATATATATATATATATATATATATATATATATATACACACACACACACAGTGTGTATATATATATTTATACAACCTATGTTTTAGGATAAAGCCATGTATAAAAAGTGATATCTAAGCCTGCCAGTGAAGATATCATATATAACTTCATGTTCCTATACGTCATATGATATCTCCACGTTCCTATACGTCATACCGAAACTACTGTGATATGTGGAACTTTCACTTTCTTGTAACTCATCGCTGTCTACGTATATTTACAATAACACATGCTCTGCATAAAAAGAAACAAAACAGCCTGTTCAATCTTAACTCTCCATATTTTGTGAAACAGAATTTATCTCCTTAATCCTGCCATTATGGTAGAAAAAAATAATGTTTTAAATGCTTATCTGGTTGATCCTGCCACTCTGAGCACTTTCACTGTCCCCCTAAACGTAACGTGGCTGAGCGCTATTCACACTGATGCTTGTTATAATGAGAGTAATTTTATATGAGTTATCCTGGGTTCAAAACGTCACAAAACACTGTGCTTTATACACAGCTTAGTGTAATTTGTTGAAAAAATATGCTGACTGCACACAGACTGCAGCGACTGATTCAGCAGCTTTTGAACAGTGAAAGAAAGCGCGAGCCTCTGTTGCTAAGCAACAGACGTTCGCGCTTCCCTCTGCTGTTCTAAAGCCACGAATTCAGTTACTGCACTCTGTATGCAGTAGGCAGATTTTTTCAACAAATCACACTAAGCTCTGCATAAAGCACATCCTTTTCTGACTTTCTGAACCCAGGATAATTCCTCAAAATGACTCTCAATATAACTAGCATCAGTGTGAATGCGCTCGCCACGCTTCACATTAAGGGACGGTGAACGTGCTCAGAGTGGCAGAATCAACCAGATAAGCATTTAAAATATAATTTTTACAAAATAATAGCAGGATCAACCAGATATTTTCAATAATTTTAAATTGACAGGATCAACCAGATATTTCATAATAGTATATAATCTGTTATGTTTGGGGGGCATGGAGAACTCTGTTGGGGGCATGGCATAATAAACCAGATAACTTTTAAAAAATAACTATAAAACTAGGATACACCAGATATTTTTCAACAACTAATTACATCTGTTCTTTCACAGCTTTTCTGTAAGGGGTTGTATTGCTAGGGCCATCACCTTTATGTAGCCCATTGCACTGAGAGGAGCATGTCATCGGTTGTGTTGGAGGACAAAACATAGATGTATAAACAGAATATGACATGGCTTGACTGAAGATATCCACTCTCGGCGTCAGTGACATCAAGATATCTTACTCGGGGCTTCGCCTACTCGTGAGATATCATCATGTCACTGGCCTCGTGAAGATAAATATGATATCTTCAGTCAGGCCATGTCATATCCCCTATATATATGTGTGTATATATATATATATATATGCATGACAAAAAACTCCATTTAATGCATCAGTTAGGGTTGTTCCACAGTGACAAAAGCAAGGAAATGTGGTGTTAGGGTTGAAAACCCTAACTGCGCATTCCCCCACCACCACCACCACCACTACCACACACACACACATATACATGCAAGTAGGGGAAGGACCAAGGCAACACAGCCAATCATACACAACCAGCAGCAGGTGACAGAACTAACATACAGCTATCTAAACCATGAAACCACACACCATGCTCCAATCAGGCTGTGGCATTTGGTTGTCACTGCTAACTCTGATCCCGGACATTCCACCCACCGCAAAACACATATCACTAAGCACAACTGGGCATCTTGGGCCACGCGCTGCCACCAACACATAACACTGACTACACATATGGTATTTTGGGGTTCACAAGATCCAAAGCAGGATTTTGCACATTCCCTGAAATACTTTTGAAAATCACTTTCGCAAATGTGACAGTGTTGTGAAATGCATCTGTGACACTCATGTTTGCAACAGTATTTTGTGACACTATTTTGCATGCTTTTGCAAATGCAACCTGTGTCTTCCGTTTGTAACAGTATTTTGCAACACTATTTTATATGCTTTTGAAAATGTGACACTTTTGTCTCTTCCGTTTGCTACACTTCCATGTTTGCAAAAGTATTTTGCGAAAGTATGCTCCTGATAAATGCACATTTTGCCATCATTCTGCAAGCAAATGGTTGGCTCCTTCGGGCTGAAATTTCCAGGGTGGCAAGCCCTGGTCCCACAGATGTGCCTTTTCCTGTTTTGGTGCTAAAATACTTAAGTATGACAAAGTTACACTGTTCCAAAATTGAGCAATTTGCTATAAACTAACATTGCGATGCCCATGATGCTTTTTCGCCACCCATATGTTGAAAATGAAGCGAGGTATACCATTTTCGCTACTGCCAGCTGCAGTTAAATTTCTTACCTACTTGCTATGGTAACACAGATATACACCTTCTCTGGTTGTGTGTGATTGGTTGTGTTGCCTTGATCCTTCCCCTACTTGTATGTATATGTGTGTGTGTGTGTGTGTGGTGGTGTGGTTGGGGGGGAATGCACAGTTAGGGTTTTCAACCCTAACACCGAATTTCCTCACTTTTGTCACTGTGGAACAACCCTAGCTGATGCATTAAATGGAGTTTTTTTGCCATTAATCAATCTATCTATCTACAGTGGCGTGAAAAAGTATTTGCCCCCTTCCTGATTTTCCCTATTATTGCATATTTGTCACACTGGATGTTTTCAGGTCTTTAGACAAAATGTAATATTAGATAAAGGGAACCTGAGTGAACAAATAACACTTGTTTTTTTTTCACTTATTTCATTTATTTAATGAAAAAAGTTAACCAACACCAACTGGCACTGTGTGAAAAAGTAATTGCCCCCCTAATTAAATCAACCCAATTAAAGGGATAATTAGAGTCAGCTGATTGAACACAGCCAGGCTTGATTACAGCCAGCCCTGCTCAATATAAACCTCACTTATTTTGACCCTTACCATCAGAGTCACGTTGCCAGCACAAAGATTCAACAAGCACATTATGCCACGATCAAAGGAAGTTCCTGAAAAGATCAGAAAAAAAGTTGTTGCTATCTATCAGTCTGGAAAGGGTTACAAAGCTATTTCTAAGGCTCTGGGACTCCATCGAACCACAGTGAGAGACATAATCTCCAAATGGAGAACATTTGGAACAGTAGTGAATCTTCCCAGGGTGGGCGGCCTGCCAAAATTACTCCAAGGCGCAGCGTAAAATCATCCAGGAAGTCTCAAAGGATCCTAAAACAACATCCAAAGAACTGCAGGCTTCTCTTGCCTCAGCTAAGGTCAGTGTTCATGACTCCACAATCAGAAAGAGACTTGGCAAAAATGGGCTTCATGGGAAAGTAGTAAGGTGGAAACCACTGCTAACCAAGAAGAACATAAATGCTCATCTCTCATTTGCCAAGAAGCACCTGGATGATCCACAAGCCTTTTGGGAAAATGTTCTGTGGACAGATGAGTCCAAAGTGGAACTTTTTGGACGACATGGATCCCATAATGTCTGGCGTAAAGCATACACAGCATTCCACAGTAAGAACATCATACCAACAGTCAAACATGGTGGTGGTAGTGTGATGGTGTGGGGCTGCTTTGCTGTCTCAGGACCTGGACGACTTGCCATAATTGTAGGAACCATGAATTCTGCTCTGTACCAGAAAATTCTTAAGGAGAATGTCCGGTCATCCGTCCGTCAGCTGAAGCTGAAGCGTGGTTAGGTCATGCAGCAAGACAATGATCCAAAACACAAAAGCAAGTCCACATCAGAATGGCTGAAAAGAAGTAAAATTAAAGTTTGGAGTGGCCTAGTCAAAGTCCAGACCTAAACCCAATAGAGATGCTGTGGCAGGACCTGAAACAAGCAGTTCATGCTCAAAAACCTACCAATGTTACTGAATTAAAGCAGTTCTGCGAGGAAGAGTGGGCTACAATTCCTCCACAGTGATGTGAAAGACTGATATTGATTTATAGGAAGCGTTTGGTTGCAGTCATTGCAGCTAAAGGTGGCGTAACCAGTTATTAAGTGTAAGGGGGCAATTACTTTTTCACACAGTGCCAGTTGGTGTTGGTTAACTTTTTTCATTAAATAAATGAAATAAGTAAAAAAAAACAAGTGTTATTTGTTCACTCAGGTTCCCTTTATCTAACATAACATTTTGTCTAAAGACCTGAAAACATCCAGTGTGCCAAATATGCAATAACAGAGAAAATCAGGAAGGGGGCAAATACTTTTTCACGGCCACTGTATCTATCTATCTATCTATTTATGTGTGTATTATAGTGGCACAGTAGTGCCACTATAGTTAGGGTTGAGTACCCCATTTAAGGTTAAAGTGTGAAATTTTGCATCTTAATAACTTTGCCACTGTATGATGGATTTGCCTGAAATTTGGCAGGCATGGAGCAGTACAATAGATATCTGGATCTGCCAAGGTTTGCAACAGTTGGATGTACAGTTGTGGAGTTATAAAGCGACATTCCGTAGCGTGCATTTACACATTTTTGCGCGTTCTTTGCTCGTGCCTACAGGTCACATGGTTTGTGCGATCAGTCCAAAATCTTCTGGGAACATGCAGCTAGGGTCCCTGATGTGTCTTTCAAAGATTTTGTGAAAAAATATTAAACGGTTCAAACGTTATTCAAAAAACAAATTTCCCATTATAGTCAATGGGAAAAGTTAACAAAAAGTTTGACAGTGTCGCAAATGCAGTTTTTAGGATCTCAAATGACCCCTGTAGTATCATGAATCAGCCATTTTTTTCAGTTAGTGGTCACAGAAATGCTTGACATTTAAATTTGGGACCCTCTAGGGACACAATTCTTTTTGTGTTCAGCTAGTCAGACACTGAGGATGCTAGCCATGTCTTTTTTAAGGGGTTAAACACCCCAGAAATATGTTTTTGAAATTTTTGTAAACTATAGTGTCACGCAGTAGTGTTGCATTTGTGACACTTTCATGATTTTTTTTGCGAAAGTGTTGTGATTTGCGACACTACTTTGTGACACTATGGCCAAAATAACAGGAATTCTTTGCCACCCTGCTGGTAAAGAATGGTTTAATCTTTCTTTGGTAACAAAATATTACAGGAATGAAGAGTTATGGTACTCTAAAGTTGACGCTTTTTGCCGTAGACTAACATTATGGCATGCCCCCGTGCAAGGGGGTGGGAACCCTAACATCAAATTTCCTTGCTTTTGTTGCTGTGGAACAACCCTAACTGATGCATTAAGCAGAGTCTTTTGCCACGAATTTCCCTTCTTTTTGAGAATGTGCACTATAAATAGTGAAGTAACGGCAATGCAAATGCAAGCACAAATGCTAATGCATATGGTGATGCAAATATAAATGATAACGCAAATGGTAATACAAACTCAAGCGCAAATGTTAATGAAAACAGAAACACAAACACAAGCATGTACAGAAACACAAACCATAATGCACATGGGCACGGTAACATAATTGGAAATGCAGACACTTACAGTAACAGCAACGATGACACCAAAGGAAACACAAACAGAAACACAAATGCAAATGGAAGTATGTATGCAAATGGATATGGAAATGCACACAGTGACGCAAAAGGAAATGCAAAAAAACAGTAATGGAAATCCAAATGTTAACAGTTATGCAAACACAAGCGCAAATGAAAATGCAAAGGGTAATGCACACGGTGGCATAAACGGGAATGGTCACACAAATGGAAATGCAAATGCAAGCATGTACGGAAACTCAAATGGTAATGCGCATGGTACCAGAATAGGAAACACAAATGCAAACGGTAACAGCAATGATGATGCCAAAGGAAACACAAATGGAAGAGCGTACTCAAATGCAAATGGTAATGCAAAATGAAATGCAAACAGAAACAGTAATGGAAATGCAAATGGTAACGGTAATGCAAACACAAGCACAAATGAAAATGCAAAGAGTAATGCATACAGTGGTGTAGACAGGAACGCTAACACAAATGGTTACAGAAATGCAAGTGAGAACACTAACTCTGACAGTAATGAAAGTGCACATCCTTTTTTTCACCAACAGCTGCATAGAGAAACACAGTGAATGCAAAGAATGTATGCATAATAATGGGCCTCGGAGCAGAAAATGAGCACTTGGAATACTAAATTGCTTATATCTCAGGAACCGTACTACGTAGAAAAAAAATGTAAATTTCATATAAATTATGACTTTCCTGGCTAGTTTTGCACTTATCCCCTAGCAGGGGGCTAAGCATTCTTCTGAAGAAAAGTCCGTATCTCAAAGCGTTTCCGAGGTACGGGCCCCGAAAGGTGCGGTGGACGGCGTAATGTTAGTCTATGGGAAAAAGTGTCAACTTTGGAGTACTGTAACTTTGCATCCCTCTAATATTTTGTCACCAAACCACCAAAATGCACATCTGTGGGTTGTTGGCTTTCTCCCTCCAAATTTCAGCCCAAAAGACAAACCGTTCTTTTGATGCAGGGTGGCAAAGAATTCCTGTTATTTTGGCCATAGTGTCGCAAAGTAGTGTTGCAAATCACAACACTTTCACAAAACAAATCACGAAAGTGTCCCAAGTGTGACACTACAGTTTACAAAAATTTCTAAAATATATTTCTGGGGTGTTTAACCCCACCAAAAAAGACATGGCTAGCATCCTCAGGGTCTGACTAGGTGAACACAAAGATAATTGTGCCTCTAGAGGGTCCCAAATTTAAATGCCAAGCATTTCTATGACCACTAACTGAAAACAAATGGCTGACTCACGACACTACAGGGGTCATTTACAACACTGTTGAACTTTTTGTTAACTTCTCCCATTGACTATAATGGGAAATTTGTTTTTTGAATAACTGTTGAACCATTTAATATTTTTTCAAGAAACCTTTGAAAGACACATCGGGGACCCAGGCCACATGTACTGTGAAGTTTTTGGACTAGTCACACAAACTGTGCGATCTGTAGGCACGAGCAAAGAATGTGCAAAAAAGCGCAAATGTGCTACAGAATGTTGTTTTATCCAGTCGACTCCACTTATACCGCCCGCTTCTATGGTGGGCAATCAGCTATAGCTGGCAAATTTCATTTTCCATTTGCCAATTCCATAGACTGTAATGTTAAGAACTGTGGTTATAACGTTCTATGCCTGCTTTTCTATTGCGGGTGGATTTGCTGCTAGCTAGTGTCAGTTAATGTCAGTTCACACTTCGGCATGGAGTTTTTGGAGCCAGCCAAAGTGTGAACTGACACTAATTAGCAGCTAACATGCCCAAAACTCTGTAGAAGGCGGGCATGGCTACATGCTGCAGTGTTGAATCAGAATCTTGGAGGTCAGTTAATTCTAATTCAGCCACCTCCTGCTGCTGATACAAATATGCCACGATCGCCGAAAAAGGAATTGGGGAAATGGAAGCATTACCTTGGGTAAGTGAGATGTCTTGTAAAGTGCTGATGAATGAGGACTGACTGTACACTACCCTTCCTCCCTTCTGAAATTATTTTCTGAAACAATTATTTTAACGCAGTACAGTACCTTGGTCTGTCACTGTTGCTAGATCCCAAGGTTGCTAGGCATGCTGCCAGGTCCCGAGGTTGCTAGGCATGTTGCTAGGTATTGGACAGTGCTAAGATTGAATGTCACCACCTGTTTGTCTGAAAGAGTGAAGTGAATTACTGTATGGTACTGGACTGTGCAGAAATAAATGTAAACGCTCTCTCTCTCTGTCCTCAAATACTGTTTGTCCTAAATAGGGAAGTGAAGTGTCTGCTAGTTGCGCCCACTGTGTCCATGTTTTAATACAAAAAAAAAGGCTTTTGGTTATAGCATCCACTTCATATAATGGGCAAAATCATCTTGCACAGATGTGCCCATTATAAGAGGCTTGCACTGTAACTCCGCAACTGTATATCTGACCATTACAAAACTTAGCAGATCCAGAGATCTGTGGTACTGCTCCATGCCTGCCAAATTTCAGGCAAATCTGTCATATGGGAGCAAAGTTATTAAGATGCAAAATTTCACACTTTAACCTTAAATGGGGTACTCAACCCTAACTATAGTGGCACTACTGTACCACTATTATATATATATATATATATATATATATACACACAGTATATATATAGGATACATGATGGGCATGAGTGGAATATGGAAAATATTTTCACTCCTGCAGAGTGAGCCTGGATATTTCACGAGTGCCAAAGGCATGAGTGGAATATACAGTGCTCATGAGCAGTGAAAATATTTCATATTTCCGATAATGCCATCATCGATCTATTATACAATGGGGCCTCACTATTGCAAAATGTACAATTTGCGTGGCTTGCGCTGGGATAGCGTGGGTTTAGTGTGGCTTTGCGCGATTGCTCGGTTTTGTGTGGGTTTAGCATGGGTTACTGCTATCTTATATTTGTAAATATTCTCACAGTGGTGAGGTCATCACTGTGGTTATTCAATGGGATGGCGCATAACACATTATCTCACTCAGTTATCCCTCACCACCATTGTATCAATATATATATTCATGGCAAAACACCTCCATTTAATGCATCAGTTATGCTTGTTCCACAGCAACAAAAGCGAGAAAATTCAACGTTAGGATTCCCAGTCCCTTCCACCACACAGCCCAACCCTCCCCCAACAACAGGCATTGGGGTGTGCTTTGGGGTCATTAGTCCTAACTTTCACCCCATCCCATGTGCAAACAAGCTGAGGTGGTACAGTATAGGAGAATGGGGTGAGAGTTAGGACCGATGACACTAATGGCTACCCCAATACATGTTGGTGGGGGCAGGGTGGGTGTGGTGTGCAAGGGGGGTTGGAACCCTAACATCGAATTTCCTCACTTTTATCACTGTGGAACAACCCTAACTGATGCATTAAATGGAGTATTTTGCCATGAATTTCCCCTCTTTTTGAGAATGTGCGCTATAACTAGTGAAGTAATGACAACAAAAACGCAAGTGTAAACGCTAACGCACATGGCGATGTAAATGTAAATGATAATGCAAACAGTATTACAAACACAAGCACAAACATTAATGAAAACAGAAATGCCAATACAAGCATGTATGGAAACGCAAACCATAATGCACATGGGCATGGTAATGTAATTGAAAACGCAGACACTTACAGTAACAGCAATGATGACACCAAAGGAAACACAAATAGAAACACAAATGCAAATGGAAGTGTGTACGCAAATGGAAATGGAAATACACATGGTGACACAAAAGGAAACTCAAACAAAAACAGTAATGGAAACATAAATGTTAACAGTTACACAAACACAAGCGAAAACGAAATGCAAAGAGTAATGCACACAGTGGCATAGATGTGAAAGGTAACGCAAATGAAAATGCAAATGCAAGCATGTATGGAAACTCAAATGGTAACATGCATGGTACCGCAATAGGAAATGCAAATGCTAACAGTAATAGCAAGGATGACGCTAAAGGAAATGCAAACGGAAGATCGTACGCAAACACAAATGGTAATGTACACGGTGATGCAAAACGAAATGCAAAC
Organism: Neoceratodus forsteri; assembly: GCA_016271365.2. Classification (NCBI taxonomy): domain Eukaryota; kingdom Metazoa; phylum Chordata; order Ceratodontiformes; family Ceratodontidae; genus Neoceratodus; species Neoceratodus forsteri. The sequence goes on along the minus strand of CM057450.1, from coordinate 1,167,725,055 downwards.
AGAAACAGTAATGGAAAAGTAAATGCTAATGGTAACAGCAACGATGACGCCAATAGAAACGCAAATGCAAATGGAAGCGTGTATGCAAACGGAAATGGTGATGCACATGGTGACACAAGACGAAATGCAAACAAAACCAATAATGGAAATGCAAATGTTAACAGTAATGGAAACGCAAGCACAAATAAAAATGCAAAGGGTAATGCACAGGGTGGCGTAGACAGGAATGGTAATGCAAACAGAAATGGAAATGCAAGCATGTATGGAAACGCAACTGGTAACGTCCACAATCACGGTACCGCAATAGGAAGCGCAAATGCTAATGGTAACAGCAATAATGATGCCAAAGGAAGTGCAAATGGAAGTGCGTACACAAATGCAAATGGCAATGCACACAGTGATGCAAAATGAAACAGAAACAAAAACAGTAATGGGAACACAAAGGCTAACAGTAACACAAACACAAGCGCAAACGAAAATGCAAAGGGTAAAGCACACAGTGGTGTACACGGGAACAGTAATGCAAACACAAACGCAAGCATGTACAGAAATGCAAATGGTAACATGCATGGTAACAGTACCACAATAAGAAATGCAAATGCTAACGGTAACAGCAACAATGACGCCAAAGGAAACGCAAACTGCAGCACATATGCAAACGCAAATGGTAATGCATACGGTGATGCAAAATGAAACTCAAACAGAAACAGTAATGGAAATGCAAATGGTAACAGTAATGCAAATGCAAGCGCAAATGAAAATGCAAAGGGTATCGCACACAGTGGTGTAGACAGGAACGCTAACGCAAATGGTTATGGAAACGCAAGTGGGAACACTAACTGTGACAGTAACGAAAGCACACACCCTTTTTTTCACCAACAGCTGCATAGAGAAACACGGTGAATACAAAGAATATATGCATAATAATGGGCCTTGGAGCAGAAAATGAGCACTTGGAATACTAAATTCCATGTGCTCCATAGCACATTATCAATATAGCCATCTGCTGTTCACCACTGTATTGTTACCATTATGTTTCCTGCTGAGTGGCCTGCATTAGCCTTACTGTGCCCTACTACTTATGTAATAAATACTGCCAACAGTGATGTCATGTAATAATCCTGTTACTCCGTACTTGTTGAAGAAGGCGGTTGTTGCTAGCCCTATTGTGCTGAGGCTTGAAGCGCTAGATGGCACACCTCATGCTATGCAGGAGACACGGGTTTGGAGAAAGCATGGGTCATCGCTGTTGGGTGGGGAGGAGCAGGACTAAGCAGCTGCATACTGCTGGCATCATTGCATGTCCTTCTCTTAGGGGTAACCAAAGTAGAAAACCCCTCTGACCACGCATTAGGACACCCCCAATGGACCCATGCTATCACCGGGCCAAACAAAGTATGCCTCATTGTGGCAGGGGCTCAGACTGATGTTGGTCTCCTCCACTTCCTCCTGGGGGATGCCCTCCATGAGAGGTAAGTCACAGTCCTCCCTGTCTCATGGCCATGGTGGAGGCCGGGTCAAGTGGGAGACTGAGGGGTCCACACAAAAATGCAGATCGGGGTCAAGAGCTGCACTGCTACAATGAAGAGATAAACAGAACTGAAAACAAAAAGGAAAAGGTTGATTTTATGGGGGTTCTGTTGTCTCAGTGGGAGCAATACTGCTTCTGACAGACTCAAAATAGTGCGTGCGGGAATTGCTGCTCACTGCTGCCATTTGGTTGTGGGGGAGTTTACCACCATTCCCAGCATGACACTGCCCCATAGGTTTCATGGCTGTCACTAGGATTTCTTGTTCAGAGGTCCAGGACTTTCAAAAATTATGGGGAAGGGGCGGCACCACCTACAAAGTTCTAGTCCTTGGTAAATTTTTGGGATCAATATAAAAAATGAATGCAAGCCATGCACCAATGCTAGTTCCTGTCTCAGTGCAGTAATCTGTGTAGCACTGAGTCATGCTCCATTCATTACTACATGTATTACTTTTTAATGTGGAATACTAACAAATTACAGACACCGCTCAAGTAATAAAGCCCTTGTTAGTTTAGCGGTGGCTGTAATGTGTTTGAATTCACCCTGTAAACTATTCAAAAGTATATGTAAAAACACAGCCCCATAGTAACCAATGGAACTTGTTCCCATCCTCTGCAGATTCCCATATTGTGAGACATTTGTGCGTGTGGCCGTGGCTCACTATATGGACTACCATGGCATTGTAAATGTCTGTCTTGTGGTCTCAGAAAGAAAAAAATGAGAGCGTCCATATGCACAAAATGTGCATATATGACAGAAGTACATGCATCACCGAGATGCTGTGGTTTGCAAATGTCACTGCATCATAGGTTAAATGGAGCGGTGTTCGTGTTGTCATGCCATAGGTCCTGACAAGCTTCATGGAGGGTGGGAACATGGAATACAGATCAACTAAGAGCCCTACAGTAGCGGTACCTTCCTTGAGGTGTAAACAGATGTGGACATTGCTGGAATTAGAATGTGTACTAATGTCCTTTTTTTCATTCTCCTGCTGCCCTAGATCTTTTCGCCATGTTGCATACCTTCGATTTGTGCACATGATCTGGAAAAAACTTGGACGATACAACAGGAAGATTTTACCATCCTGAGTTGTCACAGCAATTAGGACATCATTTCCATCTGTGGAATATAGAGGATATCAACCGCCACCCAAAGTGTGCAGTGTAGTAACTGCATCTGCCTCCACTCCCCAGGAGGACAACAGCCACAGCAGTTATTTCTGTTTATATATGCATGTTATCTTGTATGCATGTGCACATTTCATGATCATATGTCGTTATAGTTTGTTTCAGAGTGCAAGTCACTTTTGATTAGGCAACATATGGCTAGTAGGAACTAATTCACAGTAGATTGCTGTCATTGTACCTAAATGCATGTTCAGTTGTCATGGTTGACAGCTGTTTCACAGTGTGATTTCTTCTGACATGACTTCCTGCCTATTTTGTTAAGTTATTGTTTGAAACACTGCTATCATGAGATTTTCATGGTGTTATTATTTGTGAGAACTAAGAACGGTATAGGTGGTAATGGTTGTATGTTACACAATGTGCATCTATGGAACAGCAAAATAAGTTATGTTCATGTAATAATGTACATTGGGGGGGTGGGCACATGAGTGACATTGATGTACACTTTATTGTGCCATAATGGCATTGACACGGACCACACTAACCATTTTGTGTGGAGTCACCTCCACCACTTTCAATGTCTACAATCCTTGCTGCCTGGTTCTCCTTGCCCAGCACTGCTTCCAGTTTCTGATAGGAAGTGATGATGTTCACTTTACCAACAGTTTTATCTCCAACACATTTCTCAGGTTGGTAATGTTGCCATTCCAATTTCATTTGTCTTTGCCACTGTGGGTTGTTTTATAGTCTGAAATCAGTGTACGAAACACTGAATCCAGATTGGCTGACAGGTACTTTCAGCCAGTCTCTTATACCACCACAACCACACAATATGGATCACCTCATGACAATAAAGCCCACAAGTAACATAATGGGACGAAGTAACAGTCCAGCACTTATAGAGGTACATTGGGACAAGCTGTCCTAAACAGCAACATAGGTAATATTTCTACCAGGAGGCCATCTGTGACACAAAAATTTGAATTTTTTTTCCATGTCATTACCATTCTTCTTGGAACACATCTCAGTAGTAACTGCTGATTGTCTGATTCAGCTGCCACTGTGCCATGCAATGTCCAACTGTTTACCCAACCCCTCACTTGGTCTCACCCTTCAGGTTGTTCCACCACAGTGACTTTTGGTCAACTGTCTCCCAAATGCATGTCAATGGCTGGGTTTATCAAACTGCAGTAGCAGGCTTCAGGAACACTACCAATGTGTGACAGCTGAGCAAAAGAAGATACTGAGCTGCAGGCGAGCTACAAGTTATAACAGGTTGCAGCTTGCATAGCGCACTAGTAGCTGAAAGAAACAGAAACTGAAAAGGACGTTACTTTGATCTGTGTTGGGTGACTGTAGTGAAAGCAACATTCACAAAAAATGTCTATCTAGAGAGGACAAGTAGTGCTGTCACTCTACCTTCACATGTGTGGCACAAGTTCAGTTGAAAAGGCTGCTTTACTACCCTTGGACTGTACTGGAATATAGGTCTAATTATTGTATTGGCTGCACTATGCCTTCTTTTCTGTATGAATTGTAATGTATAATTCATTTTTACTTCTGTTTTCCTATGCAGTGGTAACAGTAAGAAATGAGACACAGCCATCCTATTTGATGTTTCTGTGATGTAAATGTTTTATTGTACTGCTTTGTCTTGTTCCTCGTAAATTCTGTTTTGTAATCTTTACAAAATGATAAATGCGAACTGAGAAAGAAAACAAAAATGTACTGCACTGATCACATTGTTACCAGAAAGTCATAATTAAATGTGTTGTGCAACACAGTCATGGCTTACTGTGGCCGTGTATAAAACATTCATAATAAAAGAATGTATTTTTTTGTGTTCAATGTGATTTCTTAATTAGGGGCTAGAAGGTTTTCAAGGTGGCTCCTCACACACACCCATGTGGTATGATATTCAACACTGCTCTATGATGTTACATCTTCAACTCTAGTGTCAACAGTCATGTAAGAGGTTCCACCAGTAGACCTCCTATTGCTCCTCCATGTGGGGGGATTGGCACTGTATGAAGATGTTTTGCTGTAATGAGGAGTTGGTTTTGAAACAGCTCTGTGTTGCTGGTGGACCCTTGTTCTCTGCCCCGCCCCCAATGGAACCACTTCCTTGGCTGCTGTCTCCTCAGTTCCTGCTATCTCCTCCATCACAGTTGACACCAGCCTCAATGCCCGTTGTGGTTGATCCATGTCCCCCACAGCTCCAGGACATCCCTGCTCCTACAACTGTGCAGTCATTCACCAGGCACCCCCCACAGCTGTAGGTCACTGTCACACCAGCCAATGGGTGCGACTTGTTGCTGGGTTTGGCAATACCTATGGCAAGCCATGAAAACCATGATGGTGGCTGTCACCTCCACCAGCAGGATCAGTGAGTTCCAGGCACTCTCAGAGGAGTCTTCTTATGTGGTCTTCCACAGGGACAAGGTTGCCCTCTGCCACAGCCCACAGTTCCTCCTAAACATTGTTTCACACTGTCAACTTAGACAGGTGATTAATCTCCCCATGTACATCAGCCAAGTAGGGCCCCCACAATACCTAGTTCCAAGGCACTATATGAAGTGGTCCACAGCCCCCATGCAAATGAGTCCATTGGGCATGTAAGGCACCAAGAGTCCATTTGCATGCACATTATGGGGTTATGTGAATGTGACTGGAGTCACTTTTGCACTGACAATTGTCCTTCCCATGAACTGTTCCCCCTTGCTATTGGATTCCAAACTTCCTCAAGTAAGTTCTACATAACAAAGCAAGAATTCCTCAGTATACAGTGGTTCATCCACCTCCATACAAATAAGCCCCCACTCGTGTGTCACAACCCCCCATCCATGGCTGGGTTGCCACAGACATTGAACTCCATTGTGAAGTCGTCCCCCCCCACATACACACACAAACAATTGCCAGTCTCATTAACAACAGGTAGCGGCACACATGGCCCCAGCCAACCCCCACTGGTTATGGTGTCCTCATCCCACTCAACATTGACCGACCCTCTGGTTCTGCTTACCTTACAGTGAGTGCCACTTGAAACAATAGCAGGTGGCAGACTGCACCTTATAGCTAATTGGCCACCTGCTGTGTCACAGCAGCAGGGAGCACAGTGCTTATTTATAGGGATGAGCCGGTAAATAAGCAGTGCGTTCCCTGGTACTGTCACATGGTGGGTGGCCAATAAGCTGTGAAGTGTGGTCTGCACTCACTATCATTTCAGCCCAGCACTATCTGTATGGTAAGCTGGACCAGTGGGTCAGTCAATGGTGCAGTGGGTGGGGTGGGTGGACCACCACCAATGGGAGTTGAATGGGGCTGCGTGTATCTCTACTTACAAGTAATGAGTCTGGCAATTTTTGTTGGGAGCGGCTACTTCACAATGGAGTTGCACAGCTGTGGCACCACTGTCATGGCCATGTGTGTGTGGGGGGGTGGCTGTGACATACTGTGGTGGTGGCCTTTTGTTTGTATGGGATCGGGATCAGCTAGGGGTGGCACTGCACACCAGGGTATTGTTACATTAATACAGGATATGGTTTGGGTGGGGAGGAGTGCCACACTGGACAACAGGGACATTTTGAAACAGTATGAGAATGATGAGAATGGGTGTTGGTGGTGGGGAGGGACCACTGGACACAAGGACCTTTGGGAAACATTATGGGAACTGGTGTCATTTTGGTGGAGGGACTACTGGACACCGTGGATTTTTATATAAGTCTTCTAGACCTGTGATCGGAGGAAGGTGGGCACCACTAGACACCAGAGCATAATGTGATGCATGGTGCAGTGATGCACAACCTCCGGCAACTGCTCTTGTTATGAGATTCTAGTCCCCAGCATCCAATTAGCCTAGTGTTTCCTTGCACCTGCCTACACGTTTAGCCCCTGTGAAATCACACTATGCCTGTGTTACCCAGGCTTTGGAATGTGGCAGTGATGCACAACACTGGGTTTGCGCAGGCAAACAGGGTTTGGTGTTGAAGCATTCTTTTTTAATATCTGGCCCCCAATGAAGCATGGTAAAGTATCCATTTGTAAATAAGACCATATTCTACATCTTTGTTCTCTGCCAAAGTAGGTGGAAACAGACAATTCCAGTATGCAGTACAAACATCTGAGGCCCAATACTGAAAAGAGTGGCCTAGTGCAAATCTAGGAGTACCTACCAAAACCAGGTTTTTTGAAGACTTGCAATATTGAGAAGCCCTGTTAGTGTAGGCAAATAGGGCTTCTACCCAGACCCAGGCAAGATTCAGGGAGTGGCACACTGACCGGAATATTGGCATTGTCAGATATTCACAGTATGATTGCCATGCAATGTCATCTTGACCAGTTTCCTTGTGCAGCACACATAGCACCAATTGAAACCTGACACTGTACTCCCTGGTGTCTGTACTGTTCCTCCACCCCCTTAATGATCAGTGGCCCCATAGATAAGTAATTTTTCCATGGTGGCTACTAGTTCCCTCCCTTCTGTGATCGTGGCCCCATAGAAGTTACAGAGTTTCCATGGCAAGTTGTGTTCTCCCCACTTTAGTGTCTCCATGGCACGATACTTACTGATGGTGTTCCCTGATGGCTGGTGGTCCACACCGTCACCATGCAATGGCAGGAAAGGAATTAATGTTTTCTCCTGGTGTGCAATGTTCCCCCTTTCCCCTCAGTGATGGGCACAATGTGATAAACTGAGTTACGAACTGGGTGACATACGGGTAGCAGAGGGTAGTGGAAAAAGGGATACAATCAGAAGAGGGGGGTGGCCAGCAAGGCACCTCAGGGATCAGTCCATGGGCCAGTCCTGTTTAATCAGTTCATTACTGACATTGCTGTAGGACTGCAGGGGAAGATCTACCTGTTTACAGAGGACACCAAGATCTGCAACAGGGTGGATACTCTGGCTGGGGTAGCGTACAGGTGGGAAGGAGGGGTGAAAAGCCATTAACCTGGTAGGGTCAGAAGCCACAAAGTAGTATTGGGATTTTGTAAACATTGTATGGGCTTGTGGTCCTTATCTTCTGATTATGTTGCTATATGTGGCAAGTGGAACACTAGGCTGTTGGTATATTCACTGACTGCCCGTGCCTGTCCCATCCACATGCCTATCAGATTGTCATGCAGTGTGTATTTCAGCATCTGACAGCAGCTGAAAATGTAAGGGTGACATGGTTTCCTGGCTCCCTTTGGTTGTGTCATCATGGGTTGGCATGACTTTTAAAATTGGTGGTGGGAGTCTGCTTCAATACTAATTTACCACCAGATCACAGTTATGCAGGTAGTAATGCAGTCCATAGATCTCCTATGCAGCTGGTAATATGGGGCATTATCCTCTCCTAGTCTCTCTCTCTCTCTCTCTCCTTCTGATCATCCTCACAGACTGCCAGAAAGCTGACATTGGCATATCCACAGAGTGATATCAATGCCACCACTGGTCCTGCAGACTCCTGATGCAATGCAAGTCACTCTCCCACTCATTCTCTCATTGTGGCTGTATCACTACTGCACCCCATCTCCATATATATTCATGGAACAGCACCAAACAATTTTTTTTGATGCAGCCTGTCACCCAGTGACCTGATGGGCCTGGACCAAGTGTCCTACAACCAGACAGGAGGCTCATAATAGCACTGCAGGAAAACACCCAGAGAAACAGCATGTTTGGGGGGGGGGGTACATCTGTACAACAACAATTGCTGTCTACATTTCAGGTCTAGCACCTTCATCCCATCTGGAGGAGTTGCTCTGAGATACCTATGGGGATGGGTGTCAGGTGTGGTCCCAGTAGCCACAAGCCATCTTTGCTGCTTGGCTTCCACATATGGCATTGGTATACCATGGAATTCTCATGTCCGTGATAAAGCTGTACCATGAATTGAAGGGGAGATGCCCCAAACAAGGTTTGCCTTACCTCACCCCCTGAGTTATTGTCTTCCTCCACTTTCAATCCTACACATCAACGTGCTCCCATTGACCTGTGTTACCATGGAATTAAAGGTGAATAACAAAGACTGCCAGCAGCGAGGCTGGAGCTACAGTATCTGGTGGAGGTGCTGTGACCTCTTTGTTGTTTTTAACATTTAATAAATGTAGTTTTAACATGACTGTTTATGCGCTCTTCCTAACAGATTCATAGAGATTCTCTCCCTAGTTCCAATTAAGAATCCATAAGACTTGCTGCTACAGCATTCTGTAGAATAATGACAATCAATAGGCTTTCTCACCTTAGGTTTGAAAGCAATTATGTGCATATTTGTATAAAGCCTGTTATAACTATGCTAGGGTATTTATGCATTCATGCATACCACTAACGGTAGCAGCTGGGTACAAGTTCATAGTAGATGAACTATGCCCTGTAATGCCTTTTATGTAACTTTTACATAGTAGTCTTTTTCTGTACAGAATTGATTTTATTATGTACGTTTTATGCCTTCTCAAATGCTTTCTCAGCAACCCAAGACAAGCATTTGGGTAACATTTGCCATATATAACAAGCAGTTCTCTGTAAAATGTTAAGACGGTCATCTGTTCTGGGTCACTTCCTCACAAATTAGGTAAACCCCACTCAAAAAAAGAAGCATATTCTTGGCCTTTGTGAACTGACTCACTCATTGGGCTCAGACTGGTAGGTAACACGGCTAACAAGTTAGGCTTTTGTCACCACACATTGCTGACAGTGCAGCACACCAAGTGTTCTCCTGCTATGTCTGCATAGCAAAGTGTTATTATCTTATATGTCCTTTTTATGAAACATAAAGTCATTCTCAGGGATCAAGGGCTCTGCTGGGCATGGAGGCCTTATTACACAGTATAGGGTTGTGATGCTGGGTATGCTTCCATATTAACTTGTAAAGTTGTTACAGCCAGGTCAGCTTCAACATCATAAATTTGTTTCAGCAAATCAGCATTTTTAGTTTCTCTATGGTTGTCTAAGCAGAGCAGTGTGCTAGTAATCATTGCAGAACACTATGATCCTGTCTTACACTACTCATTTCCAACATCTAGAAACAGATCTGCACTGTGAAATTATGTGCAAAATAAATTGTTTTACATAGTAATGGAATACTGCATCATTGAGCAAACATCACAGAATGAAGGCATTACAGGGCACTCAGTGCTCTGCCACTCATGCTTTTATTTTGCATAGTAAAAGCAATTATATGGAGAAAAATATTACTATGTGCTTTTACTGTATATGTTTATATAAATATGTGTATACATACGTATATATGTGCATATATACTATATATATATATATATGTATATACTGTATATACCTGTATGTGTGTGTGAGTGTATACACATAGGTATATACATATATAACATGATTCGTGGTACCCAGTTAGCAATGACAGTATTACAGTCTATTCTACCTTTCCCTTTGCAATAATTTATTTATTTCAAAACTTTCAGCAGGACAGACATACTGAGCTAAGTACAGCTACTTTTCAGATGTGCCATGCACATACGTATACTATGCTTGCCAATACCATGACACTGGCATGTACACAGTAAAATCATTCTCCCTGTCCATGGTTACTGCTCAGAATGGCAGCTAACATATATGTCTGTTCCCTGAATTATGTCCTGTCTCTGTGGCATACAGGGTACATGAGCAGGACAGGCATGAAGTCATCTCACTGAGCAGAAGTCTGCAATTGTGCCAAACATACCACCACCATACCCAGCTGTACAAACGAACAGAGCCCAAGCCTCCCAAGCTGAAACCACATTACGAGGCTTCAAGCGGTGCAAAAATACAAAGTGCCACATCCAGTGAGCATGTAGTTTGCCACGACACACGCAGTAACAAAAAAAACCCTCTCTCTCTCGCTGTAAGTTTGTATTTCTGCTTTAATTCACAAATATATCAGTTCCTTGGTGCAGTCTGTGATACGGAGCTCAGCGCTGCACCACTGCTTGCTACTTGCTGAGTGGCTCCCATTATGTCACAGTGGTAAGCTACATGAACGCGCACAGCCTTCAGTGTAACGGAGCTGCTGAAAATGCATACCAAACAGGGGAAAATACAAATGTGGATATCTCCACAACAAAATTGCACAATGAGACAGAACTTTGACAGTATCTCACTCTGTCTTTTAACAAATTACACAGTCAAATTTGGTGGGGGACACCATTTACAATGCTTACTTAATTGTCCTTTAATAAGTGACCATGTGGGACAGTCATAAAGCAATAGGCAGGTATGGTGTGGTGACCATACCTAAACAGTGTTTACCACATGGTGTCAGAAAGGCAAAACTATAGGTGCCAGATGTTATATATCTTTTTCAAAATGAAAAAAATCAATGAACACATTTGTTAGTATCTAAAAAGTAAGGGAATGAAATATTGGTGTTGTATGTGCTTGGAACCTTGGCAAACAGAGATGCTGCAAAGAACTACTGCATCCAGCTATTCTCTGGGGTCCCCCTTCCCCAGATCTGGGGGCTAGGGAGAAGGGATACTCCTCCTGGAGTAGTGCAGACCCTAGTGATACCCCAGAGGGAGGAAGCACAGGGTCTGCCCACAGGAGAGTGGCTGTACAACGAAGGGGTGGGGAGGAAGGGAGGGGTTAAAAGGAGTTGAGGGCTAGCAGCTCCCCCTCTCTCTCCTCCATTCTTTGGATCCAGCAGGTTCAGACCACACAGCTTCAGTCCATGAGGTATGAAAATGCTTTTTTTGGTAGGGGCTGGATCTTGCAGGTGACTTTAACAAGCCAGCAGACTAGGAACCTAAGCAGGATTAATGAGTGGTGCTGATGCAGGGCTTTAGTGAGGGAATTACATTGGAGGGTGAGAGAGTGACCAGAACAATGGCTGCCAGCAGCTTTGTGGGCACAAACAAAAGGTCTCACTTACAGAAGCCCATCTGTGGTCCCCATGGGAATTAAGATCAACTTGGTTACAGGAAGGCATTGCTGGGGATAGTAGAGTGGCATGACCCATTCAACATGTCCATTCAAAAGAAAATTCTCAGGCATTTCCAGGACCATCCAGATGAATGCCGCACACAAACTATATCACAGGATAATGCACAAAGAAGGAGCGGTTCACAAATCATTGAACATAAACTCCAAAACTTCTGAATGTGTGAGTATGCTGTGCCGTTTATTCAGTGAGAGCCAAAGCAGTACACAAAAATATTGAATTCTCAAGTGCCTTGAATCAAACTGATTCTTCCTCAGGGGGTGGGGCACTGGAGATTCAGCATGTTATTTGTAGTGCTCAGACAGGTGAAACCTATCATTGACTCTCACATCTGACCCCAGCACCTCTGTTGACTTCTGTCAGAACACAATATTTTTCATGCATCTAAGAATTCCACATATACCAATTAAAAAGTTATTATAAAAAAGTTCCTGAGTGAAGCTGTTGGTAATGGTATTATTTCTAAAAAGGAGTATGGTTTCCTCTATCAATACCCCCCTGTAGTCCTGACATGTTATATTATACCTGAAGTTCACAAGGACCTACAGAATCTGCCAGGTAGATAGATTGTCTTGTCAATTGAATCTTAATTTGAAAACCGGTCAGTCTTTCTGGATGCATTTTTGCAAACAATAGTGCAATGCACCCCATCCCATTTAAGGGACACCATGGCTGTTCTGGAGGCCCTTGAGCACATTGAATAGGACACTGGTTACTTGTGGCTCACCACTGATGTGACGTCACTTTACACCAGCATTCAACCATCTGGGACTTGATGCTGTTAAGTTTTACATGGACAAACTAGGAAAAGACAATGCATTGGACTCAGACTTTGCCATTCATGCTTTAGAACTTATCCTCACCTCCAACTAGTTTTGTTTCAATTCTAAATTTTACCTGCAAACTTGTGGGATGGCAATGGGGTCATCAATGGCCCCATCCTATGACACTATTTTCTTGGCTTGGTGGGAGGAGTTGATGATAGATGACCCTTTAAGCAACCCCTGTCTGAATAAAATCAGATATTGGGAATGCTTTATTGATGATATTCTGTGTAGTTTGGATGGCACTGAGGAAGAAGTGTGGTCTTTTGTTAAATCACTTAATAATAATAATCTGATCCTGAAATTAACTTGTCTACTTGCATGTATGTATGTGTAGTAGTGGTGGTGGTGGGGGACTGCACAGTTAGGGTTTTCATCCCTAACACCAAATTTCCTCACTTTTGTCACTGTGGAACAACCCTAAGTGATGCATTAAATGGAGTTTTTTTGCCATGAATATATATATTATATATATATATATATTGTAGTGGAATGGTAGTGCCACCATAGTTAGGGTTGAATACCCCATATAAGGTTAAAGTGTGAAATGTTGCATCTTAATAACTTCCACTGTATGATGGATTTGCTTGAAATTTGGCAGGCACAGAGTGGTACAATAGATCTCTGGATCTGCCAAGCTTTGTAATGGTTGGATATACAGTTGCGGAGTTATAAAGTGACATTCCGTAGGGCACATTTATGCTTTTTTGCACATTCTTTGCTCATGCCTACAGGTCACACGGTTTGTGTGACCAGTCCAAAAATGTCAGGGAACATGCAACCAGGGTCCCCAATGTATCTCTCAAAGATTCTTTGAAAAATATTAAACGGTTCAAAAGTTATTAAAAAAATAAATTTCCCATTATAGTCAATGGGAAAAATTAACAAAAAGTTTGACAGTGTCGCAAATGCAGTTTTTAGTGTCTCAAATGACCCCTGTAGTATCATAAATCAGCCATTTTTTTCAGTTAGTGGTCACATAAATGCTTGCCATATAAATCTGGGACCCAGTAGGGACACAATTATTTTTGCATTCACCTAGTCAGACACTGAGGATGCTAGCCATGTCTTTTTTGGGGGGTTAAACACCCCAGAAATATGTTTTTGAAATTTCTGTAAACTGTAGTGTCACAAAGTAGTGTTGCACTTGTGACAATTTCGTGATTTTTTTTGTGTGAAGGTATCCTGATTTGCAACACTATGGCCAAAACAACAGGAATTCTTTGCCACCCTGCTGCTAAAGAACAATTTGATCTTTCTTTGGTGACAAAATATTACAGGGTTGCAAAGTTATGGTACTCTGAAGCTGATGTTTTTTCACATAGACTAACATTATGGCATGCCCCCGTGCAAGGGGATGGGAACCCTGACATCGAATTTCCTTGCTTTTGTTGCTGTGGAACAACTCTAACTGATGCATTAAGCAGAGTTTTTTGCCATGAATTTCCCTTCTTTTTGAGAATGTGCACTACAAATAGTGAAGTAACGGCAACGCAAATGCTAATGCACATGGTGACGCAAACATAAATGATAACGCAAATGGTAATACAAACACAAGCACAAATGTTAATGAAAACAGAAACACAAACTCAAGCACGTACAGAAATGCAAACGGGCATTGTAACGTAATTAGAAATTCAGACACTTACAGTGACAGCAACAATGACACCAAAGGAAACACAAACAGAAACACAAATGCAAATGGAAGTATGTATGCAAATGGAAATGGAAATGTACACGGTGACGCAAAAGGAAATGCAAAAAAAAACAGTAATGGAAATGCAAATGTTAACAGTTATGCAAACACAAGCACAAACAAAAACACAAAGGATAATGCACACAGTGGCATAGACGAGAATGGTAATGCAAATGGAAATGCAAATGCAAGCAAGTATGGAAACTCAAATGGTAATGCACACGATACTGCAATAGGAAACAGAAATGCTAATGGTAACAGCAACAATGATGCCAAAGGAAACGCAAATGGAAGAGCGTACGCAAATGCAAATACTAATGCACATGGTGATGCAAAATGAAATGCAAACAGAAACAGTAATGGAAATGCAAATGGTAACAGTAACGCAAACACAAGCACAAATGAAAATGCAAAGGGTAATGCACACAGTGGCGTAGACAGGAACGCTAACGCAAATGGTTATGGAAACGCAAGTGGGAACACTAACTGTGACAGTAATGAAAGTGCACATCCTTTTTTCACCAGCAGCTGCACAGAGAAACACAGTGAATGCAAAGAATGTATGCATAATAATGGGCCTCGGAGCAGAAAATGAGCACTTGGAATACTAAATTGCTTATATGTTAGGAACCGTAAGACATAGAAAAAAAATGTAAATTTCATATGAATTATGACTTTCCTGGCTAGTTTTGCACTTATCCCTTTAGCAGGGGGCTAAGCATTTTTCTGACGAAAAGTCCATACCTCAAAGCGTTTCCAAGATATGGGTCCCGAAAGGCGCGGTGGATGCTGTAATGTTAGTCTATGGGAAAAAGTGTCAATTTTGGAGTACTGTAACTTTGCATCCCTGTAACATTTTGTTACCAAACCATGACAAGACACATATGTGGGATGCTGGCTTTCTTCCCTCCACATTTCAGCCCAAAAGACTAAACTATTCTTTTGTTGCAGGGTGGCAAAGAATTCCTGATATTTTGGCCATATTGTCACAAAGTAGTGTCACACATCATGACACTTTCACAAAACAAATCATGAAAGTGTCACAAGTGCAACGCTACAGTTTACAAAAATTTCAAAAACATATTTCTTGTTTGTTTAGCCCCCAAAAATGACATGGCTAGCATCCTTAGGGTCTGACTAGGTGAACACAAAAATAATTGTGTCCCTAGAGGGTCCCACATTTAAATGCCAAGCATTTCTATGACCACTAACTGAAAAAAATGGCTGACTCACGACACTGTCAAACATTTTGTTAACTTGTCCCACTGACTATAATGGGAAACTTGTTTTTTAAATAACTTTTGAACAATTTAATATTTTTTCACAAAATCTTTGAAAGACACATCAGGGACGCAGGCCACATGTTCCCTGAAGTTTTTGGACTAGTCATACAAACTGTGCGACCTGTAGGCATGAACAAAGAATGTGAAAAAAGTGTAAATGTGCTACAGAATGTTGTTTTATAACTCCGCAACTGTATATCCAACCATTACAAAACTTAGCAGATCCAGAGATCTGTGGTACCGCTGCATGCCTGCCAAATTTTAGGAAAATCTGTCTTATGGGGGGCAAAGCTGTTAAGATGCAAAATTTCACACTTTAACCTTAAATGGGGTACTCAACCCTAACTATAGTGGCACTACTGTGCCACTATTTTATACATATATATATATTTATACATATACATACATACATATATCTATATATACATATCTATATAAATAGGATACATGATGGGCACCAGTGGAATATGGAAAATATTTTCACTCCTGCAGAGTAAGCCTGGATATTTCACGAGTGCCAAAGGCGTGAGTGGAATATACAGTGCTCATGAGACAGGAGTAAAAATATTTTTCATATTCCACGATGTGCACATCATGTGTCCTATTTATACAATGGGGCCTCACTGTTGCAAAATGTACAATTTGCGCAGCTTGCATGGGGATAGCATGGGTTTAGTGCAGCTTTGCACAATTGTATGGCTTTGTGCGGGTTTAGTGTGGGTTGGTGTGGGTTACTGCTATCGTATATATTTGTACAAATTCTTACAGTGGTGATGCCATCACTGTGGTTATTCAATGGGAGTGAGAATAACACGCTATCTCACTCAGTTATCCCTCACTCCCATTGTATAAATATATATATATTCATAGCAAAACACCTCCATTTAATGCATCAGTTATGGTTGTTTCACAGCGACAAAAGCGAGGAAATTCAATGTTAGGGTTCCCACCCTCTTCCACCCCATCCCCACCCCTCCCCCACCAACAGGCATTGGGATGTGCTTTTGGGTCATCAGTCCTAACTTTCACCCCATCCAGTGTGCAAACAAGCTGAGGTGGTGCAGTATAGGAGAATGAGGTGAGAGTTAGGACCGACGACCCTAACGGCCACCCCGATACATGTTGGTGGGGGCGGGGTGGGTGTGGTGTGCAAGGGGGGTGGGAACCCTAACATCGAATTTCCTCACTTTTGTCACTGTGGAACAATCCTAACTGATGCATTAGATGGATTTTTTTGCCATGAATTTCCCTTCTTTTTGAGAATGTGTGCTATAAATAGTGAATTAATGACAATGTAACCGAAGCACAAATGCTAACGCACATGGTGATGCAAATGTAAATGATAATGCAAATGGCAATACAAACACAAGTGCAAACATTAATGAAAACAGCAATGCAAATGCAAGTGCGTATGGAAACGCAAACCATAATGCACATGGGCATGCTAACATAATTGGAAACGCAGGCACTTATGGTAACAGCAACGATGACACCAAAGGAAACACAAATAAAAACACAAACACAAATGGAAGCGTGTACACAAATGGAAATGGAAATGCACACGGTGACACAAAAGGAAACTCAAACAAAAACAGTAATGGAAACACAAATGTTAATAGTTACACAAACACAAGGGCAAACGAAAATGCAAAGGGTAATGCACACGGTGGCATAGACGTGAATGGTAATGCAAATGGAAATGCACATGCAAGTATGTACGGAAGCTCAAATGGTAACGTGCACGGTACCGCACTAGGAAATGCAAATGTTAACAGTAACAGCAACGATGACGCCAAAGGAAACGCAAACGGAAGAGCGTACGTAAATGCAAATGGTAATGCACACAGTGATGCAAAATGAAATGCAAACAGAAGCAGTAATAGAAACGCAAATGCTAATGGTAACAGTAACAATGATGCCAAAAGAAACGCAAATGCAAATGGAAGTGTGTATGCAAATGGAAATGGTGATGCACACGGTGACACAAGATGAAATGCAAACAAAACCATTAATGGAAATGCAAATGTTAACAGTAATGGAATTGCAAGCACAAATGAAAATGCAAAGGGTAATGCACACAGTGGCGTAGATGGGAACGGTAATGCAAACAGAAACAGAAATGCAAGCACGTATGGAAACACAACTGGTAATGCACATGGTCATGGTACCGCAATAGGAAATGCAAATGTTAATGGTAACTGCAACGATGATGCCAAAGGAAATGCAAATGGAAGCATGTACATGAATGCAAATGGCAATGCATATAGTGATGCAAAATGAAACAGAAACAAAAACAGTAAAGGGAACACAAATGCTAACAGTAATGCAAACACAAATGGAAATGCAAAGGGTAACGCACACGGTGGTGTACACAGGAACAGTAATGCAAACACAAACGCAAGCATGTACAGAAATGCAAATGGTAACATGCATGGTCACAGTACTGCAATAGGAAACACAAATGCTAACGGTAACAGCAACAATGATGCCAAAGGAAATGCAAATGGAAGAGCGTACACAGACACAAATGGTAATGCTCACGGTGATGCAAAATGAAATGCAAACAGAAACAGTAATGGAAATGCAAATGGTAACAGTAACGCAAATGCAAGCACAAATGAAAACACAAAGGGTATCGCACACAGTGGCATAGACAGGAACACTAACGCAAACGATTATGGAAACGCAAGTAGGAACACTAACTGTGACAGTAACAAAAGTGCACACCCTTTTTATCACCAGCAGCTGCATAGAGAAACACAGTGAATACAAAGAATATATGCATAATAATGGGCCTCAGAGCAGAAAATGAGCACTTGGAATACTAAATTGCTTATATTTCAGGAACCGTGCAACGTAGAAAAAAATTAAAATTTTATATAAATTATGACTTTTCTAGCTAGTTTGGCACTTATTCCCCAATAGGGGGCTAAGCATTTTTCCGACAAAAAGTCTGTATCTTGAAGTGTTTCCGAGATACGGGCCCGAAAGGCATGGAGGATGCCGTAATGATAGTCTATGAGAAAAGGTGTCAACTTTGGAGTACTGTAACTTTGCATCCATGCAATATTTTGTCACCAAACTACAAAAAGGCACATCTGTGGGGTGTTGGCTTCCTTCCCTCCAAATTTCAGCCCAAAAGACCTAACCGTTCTTTTGCAGCAGGGTGGCAAAGAATTCTTGTTATTTTGGCCATGGTGTCACAAAGTAGTGTCGCAAATCACGACACTTTCGCAAAACAAATCATGAAAGTGTTGCAAGCGCGACACTACAGTTAATACAAATTTCAAAAATATATTTCTGGGGTGTTTAACCCCTCAAAAAAGACATGGTTAGCATCCTTAGCGTCCGACTTGGTGAACACAAATTAATGGTGTCCCTAGAGGGTCCCAAATTTAAATGCCAAGCATTTCTGTGACCACTAACTGAAAAACAATGGCTGACTCACGACACCATAGTAGTCATTTGTGACGCTATAAACTTAATTTGTGACACTGTCTAACTTTTTTTACTTTTCCCATTGACTATAATGGGAAACTTGTTTTCTGAATCACTTTTGAACCGTTTAATATCTTTTCACGAAATCTTTGAAAGGCACATCAGAGACCCTAGCTGCATGTTCTCTAAAGTTTTTGGACTGGTCACACAAACCATATGACCTGTAGGTGCGAGCAAAGAATGTGCAAAAAAGCATAAATGTGCTACAGAATGTCGCTTTATAACTCTGCAACTGTATACCTGACCATTAAAAAACTTGGCAGATCCAGAGATCTATGGTTCTGCTCTGTGCATGCCAAATTTGAGGCAAATCCATCATATAGCGGCAAAGTTATTAAGATGCAAATTTCACACTTTAACCTTAAATGGGGTACTCAACCCTAACTATAGTGGCACTACTGTGCCACTATAAAATATATATATATATATATATTTTGTAAGAACTTTGTAATTGGTATATGTGGAATTTTAAGATAGATGAAACAATATTGTGTTCTGATGGAGATCAGTGGAGGTGCTAGGGGTCAGCTGCATGAGTAAATGACAGCTTTCATCTGTCTGAGCACTACAAATAGCAGCCTGATCCACCACTGCCCTGCCCCCTGAGGAAGAATCCATTTGATTTGATTTAATTGTTTTGTATACTGCCTTGGCTCTCACTGAAAAAATGGCACAGCATATTCACACATTCAGAAGTTTTGGAGTTTATTTCTGACAATCTGCACACCACTCCTTTGCCAATTCAAGATATGTTGGCTTTGTGTTGTGGTCAGCAACTGGCCACCTACATGGCAGGCTGTTAGTCCCCTTCCCCCATCACTGGCCGACAACAGCAGGGAGTAGATGGACTGCCACAACCTCTGCGGTCTGCATTGGACATTAAAAAAAAGTGAGATAAATCTCAGATGAGAAATGGATTTTTATTGGGATGCCTGGTGGGGTACTGTCTGGCCTGGGCCCACCTTGGTGGGTGGCACCTCCATCCCTCCTGGACAGTTAGGTGGGTGGGCACTATCCCAGGACAGGCTAGGAGTCAGCGATCTCTGTTTATTATAGTTTTCCTGAGAGCTCGAAGAGCATATGGATCTGTGATCACTGGGCAGAGGAGAAAGTGGTCTGCCAGCCTGGGGGGGGGGGTGTATCCTAGCTGTACCTCAACAAAAGATGCAGATTTGATGGCTGGGAATGAAGATCATGTACTGGAAGGGTCAGTTACCTAGGCTGGCGAGTAAATCTCAGATGCAGAGGAGCTCAGACATCCTGTTTATCCATCTTGGGGATGAAGATCTGAGTTCTTGGAAGATAATTGACAAACTACTGTCCATAAAGGAAGACCTGCACTTTATAAGATTCTGGCAGCCAAAAATGGCAACTGTATGGTCACACCTTATTCAACGGAAGCACTGCCTGCATGCTAGTGACTCTAACACAAAAATTGCAGCATGCATTGGATACCATAGGGGGAACTGTGGTGAGACATAAGGAAATTAACATCTGCTGCAAGTGATTTTATTCTTAGGATGGTG
Source organism: Neoceratodus forsteri (assembly GCA_016271365.2). Taxonomy (NCBI): domain Eukaryota; kingdom Metazoa; phylum Chordata; order Ceratodontiformes; family Ceratodontidae; genus Neoceratodus; species Neoceratodus forsteri. Next base: position 1,167,704,639 of record CM057450.1, on the reverse strand, counting down.
AGCGGTAGCAGAAGGAGGAATGGGATTTGATGGTAAATTCATGTTATAAGGTCTTGGTAGCTCAGATGGAGTGAGCTGCTTGGGGTGTCGAACTGCATCCATCCTTTGGTAGCTTGGGAGTTTTGCAGATTGATGGTACAGGGGAAAAGGGGGATGAGTTATTTTCTTCTGAAGGGCTTGTTGCCTCCGGTCAGCATGAGGTTAGGGAACTGTATGAACATGGACTTGGTGACTTGGTTCAGTTGGGGGGGGTTGCAATCCAAACTCATCAGGATTATCCTGCAAGGACTGTGTCACTAGACAGGGGTTGGCCGCATGCTACTTGGCCACATGACCTTCCTACTATTGACAGTGGGATCTGACCCAGGAGGTACCTCTGCTGTTCAGACACATGTAAACAGTTGGCACATCCAAGGGTGGCTGATGTGTGGAGCCTGTGGAGTCTGTTTCTTCTCCAAGCAGCGCATGATTCCCCAATGTAGTAAAGTTTAAATAAACACATGGCTTCAACCATTTCCTCCAGGACATGTCAACAGTGTATTATTTCAGAAAATGGGTTATGGGCTCTTCCAAGACAATAGAAAGGCTGCAATGTATTGCTGCAGATGGTCATTTGTCTGGGGCCCCCTTGCCAGACCTGGGGGATAGGGACAAGGCATCCTCTTCCTGGGGTGGAGAGCAGACCCTGGCAACACCCCAGGGGAAGGAACCACAGGGACTGCCCACTGAGTGGTGGCTGTCTGAAGAGGGAGCAGAGAGAGTGGTTAAAAGGAGCTGAGAGGCCAGCACCTCCCTTTCTTTCTCCAGACTCTGACCAAACCCACCCTCATAAAAACAGGGTTAGGGACAACCAGGATAAGCAGGTAACCCATTAACTCATTAGGGATGACTGCATTTGGGATGGTAAGTGAGTTTTCCCCAATAAGGAGGGTTTTTATAGTTTTTTTTTTCCTCCTCCAAGATGCTAACGCTTAAGACGTATGAAGAAAATGTTTAAACTGTTGCAGTCATGTACAGCAGCTTGGGAGTTTTGCTGACTGATGGTACAGTGGAAAAGAAGTGAAAGAGTCAGATCTTCTAAAGGGCTTGCCGCCTCCAGCTGGCATGAGGCTAGAGGACTGCATGACCCAGATCTGGTTTGTGGTGGAGGTCGCAGTCCAGCCTCATCAGGATTAACCTACAAAGGCCATGGCAGCAGACAGGGGAGTGATCACATGCCACTTGGCTATGTTACCTTCCCACTCTTGTGGGTGAAATCTGACCTAGAAGGTACGTCAACTATTCAGGTGCATGCCATTGGTTGGCATATCCAAAGACGGCTGGTGTGTGGGGCCTGTGGAGGGTTCCACCAAGCTGCATCAACAAAGTTGTTGAAATGCAGCACTGAAAAAGTCACGATGTTGACAGGTGAAATTTTGCCTGTCAGACATTGACAGGGTTTTTTGGGGAGGGCTTCACATCCCATACCCCCCATGCATGGGGCTTTGCCCCTGCACCCCCTGATCTCTAGAGATCTAACTCTGAGTTGCACTTGACTCAGAAAGGAGAGTATCACTGGGAAATGGTGAAATCTCACCAGCGGGGACATTAACAGAGACAATTTCAAATTCCGTTGAAATTGTTACTGTAATGACATTCACTGTAGTAATTTAGCTGCTACAATGTGATATGCCTATGAGTATACTTCTTCTCCCAGCTGTGCATGCTCCTTCAATGTGGTAAAGTTAAATTTAGAGACACAGGAGAAACAGATGGAATTGAGTAAGAGATTAAATCTGCAATGTATGTTTTTACCACAGGGAGTACCACACATTATAGAGACTTATATCCCTTTGATTAATAAAGACACAGAGGCATTAATTCAACATGAGAAGAACATGGACAGGAGTGCAACGTTTAACTTAACTGCAGTTCAGTATTAGGCATTGAAAAATTTAGGAAATGATTCAAACATTATAATAAAGAGTGCAAACAAAGGTGGGGCAGTTGTAGTGATGGATTATACTTGGTATAAAGAAATATGTTTAAATCTGCTTAAGGACCCAAACAATATTTGAAGCTTAAGCAGGACTCTACTGAACAGGTTAACAATTTGACAAAGTCTCTTTTTACAGATGGCATTTAAAAATAAATGGCTCACAGAATGGGAACAGAATGCACTGTGTAGGAATACCCCTCTATTCCTATTTTTTTACATTTTGCCAAAGATACATAAAAACTTGAACAACTTTCTGTGGAGACCAATAGTTTCCGTAATAAACTCAGTACTAGAACCATTATCAGTATACGTTGACTATCACATTGGACCTTTGGTGGAATGAACCAGGACTTACATAAAGGACATTATGTTAGTAGAGCATGAAAATGTGACAGATTTAGATATAGAACATTGCATACTAGTGAAATGGGATTTAAAAGATTTATACACATACATCCCACACCAGGAAGGATGTAAAGCACTTGAAAAAAATACTTAATGAGCAAAGGACAGATGAGATACCACCAAATAGCCTTTTGATTAAAATGGCCGAGGTTGTCCTGAATCAATTTTGTTTTTAATTTGAGAAAGACTTTTTTTTTTTTTCGCAAATACAGGGTACAGCGATGGGGTCCAATATGGCCCCATCATACGCAAATCTTTACATGAATGATTTTGAGGACAAATATATAATTACTGTGGAAAATAGATTTTTGAACCATATTAGGCTATTTTGTGGCTTTATTGATGATATTTTTTGCATCTGGACAGGAAGACAAGAAATGTTGATAGATTTTAATGACTATTTGAATACAAGAACACACAATTTAATATTTACAATGATGGCTGATAAGACAGAGGTACCTTTTTTGGATCTACTAGTCCATAAAGTGAACAATAAACTAGTGATTAAAATGTACAGAAAACCTACTAATAAAAATTCTCTTCTTAGGGCAGTTTCCATCCAAAACATCTGGTTCAGTCATACCATATGGACAATCTGTTAAGGCAAAGTGTAACTGCATAAATCAGGAAGAATATAAAAAGCTGGAAGCAGACATGCGTGAAAAATTCAAGGAAAGAGTGTATAATGAGAATATCTTGTGAAAAGCATTAGAAAAAATACAGGACAAACAGAAGGATATGTTGCTAGGTAGAACAGGGAGAGTTCAGACTCTAGGAAATAGTGTAGAGATACAGCAAAAATTAGTTTTTGCTACTGCATTTAATGATATTTTTGGACAGATTAAACATACAATACACAAACATTGGGACATACTAAAAGCAACAGTCACAGGAGCACAAGTATTTTCATATCCACCAAGGGTAGTAGCTAAAAGGAATAGGACTGTAGCGAATATGTCAAAAACAGTACATAAAATACCTGAGACACAGCCACAGCCTAATATTCTGTGGTGATTTGCATATGCAGCCCATGACACTTTGCATTGTGGGGGCATGTGTGAATTTGTATTTCTTTGAAACTTGGCTTCCCAGCCAAATGCCCTTTGGGGTAACCATTGCCTCAGTGCTTGCACATAGAGGTTCTTTGTCTTTTAAATAGTTTTTTGTTTTAATTGAGTTCACCACAACATAACCCAGATAGACCATCTTAGGGTAGCTGGTTCATTCCACTGGGGTGTCAAACAGATGTGGCATACTGATGAGTCCTGGTAGGACGAAACATGTGTCTATGTCTTCTGTTGGCACCCTTTGCAAACTGTGTGAGAATCCTTTCAGCACCATGCATTTCTGCTTAAAGTTGAACCAACCTAATATTCTGTGGTGATTTGCATATGCAGCCCATGATGCTTTACATTGTGAGGGGCATGTGTGATTTTGTATTTCTTCGAAACTTGGCTTCCCAGCCAAATGCCCTTTGGGGTAACCATTGCCTCAGTGCTTGCCCACAGAGGTTCTTTGTCATATATATATATATATATCTTTATATATTCTGGCAAAGTAACACCAATTTGTTAGGGTTCAGTTAGTGTGTGTCAAAACCCCTGTATCTGACAGTTTGAATTCTGCCATCTTAAAAGCTAGGGATTTGAAAACTGGCATGCACCCTCTCATGCCCAGAGGCTAAGAGCATGCTAATTTTCAAAACAATAGGTTTAGTAGTTTTGGCATTGAGAACTGCTGAAAACAGCAAAGTTCACTCCTTTTTAAGATATTTATGTGCAGAATAACAAAGAAAATACACTGATTTAGAACACTAGGGGTGGGATATTCAGACTGCACCAGGCTGTGGCGCAAGCCTGGGTGCAGTGCAACTGGGATATGCCAGGGCGCTGACAGGGTGAAATTCAACAGTGCTGCACCATGGCTCAGCACCATTGACTATCGCTCCATGGCCACCCGAATAGCGCAAGGTGCAGTGGCACTGCACCAGCTCAAGTGGCCAGAGAGGAGCAGGGGGATGCGCTAGCACGAGTGCCGTTGTGCTAGGTGCATCAACCATGATATTCAGCAGTGGATATGCAAATGGGGTCATAATGCATGCAAGGCACAAATGGGGCCATTTGCATGTCATTATGGCCCCATTTGCATGCAGGTGCGCCAATCCCCTGCAACCTGCGCCTGGTGCCCTGCCAGGCAGCAGCCATTGGGCACTGACGCCCCCTGCCCCCACCGGCAACACACTCCAATGCCTGATTGCAGGCCGTAAATAGTTAATAACTCTCTAGTGGTCCAGTGGACCTATCCCCTTGCCCGATCGCAGGCTGTAAATATGAAGAACCTCCCTGGTGGTCCAAAGGACCTCTCCCCTTGCCTGATCACAGGCTATAATAGGATTTAACCTCCCTTGTGGTCCAGTGGATCTCTCTCCTTGCCCTATCATGGGCTGTAATAGGATTTAACCTCTCTGGTGGTCCAGTGGACCTCTCTCCTTGCCTGATCGCAGGCTGTAACAATACCTAACCTCCCTGGTGGTCCAGTGGACCCATCTCCATGCCCGATCATGGGCTGTAATATTATAAACACTCCCTGGTGGTCTAGTGGTACCCATACTCCCCTCCCAACCCGCCCACTCATTTCCACCACCCCGATCCCCCCCCCGGTCAGTGGCAGGTGGCAGCAGCCCACCCGCAAGCTGCCTGGCTGCCCGCTGACTGACAGCTTACAGTATGGCTGTATGCCCATTGGTCCACAACATGGGCCAATGGGCATGCAGACTGTACTGTTCTACACAGTCCCGATATGTGAATGGATCCATTAGTGTATTTATATTCAGCAATACTGTAAATATATGAACAAATTATTATTTGGGGGTTAATAATTGTTTTGACATGTCAATCATGTGCAAAGGAACAATTATTTTTTGCAGCTGTAAAACAAAAATATTCAGCAATTTAAAAGATGAAAGTTTCAGGTTCATTACATGAATCAACAGTGGGGTCTGTCTTTGCTTTTGTGACAAAAACACCAAATTAAAAAGTTATCTGTGTTTGAAGATTACAAAACGTGTGTATGCACAAAGGGGAAAATAGTAAAATAAAAATATCAAAAACACAAACACTTTTTGTTTGAGTGATATAAAAAACAAACAATTATTTGGTTCACAACTGGTGTCAGCGTGGCTCAGTTGGTAGCACATCCGCCTCTGAACCAGGTGGTCATGGGTTCTCGTCCCACACTGGGATTGGACTTGAACCTAAAAATCGCTGGCATCCGAGTGCAGTATTGGGGGGTGCTGTACTGCTGGGGTGTGCCGTCCTTCGGATGAGATGTTAAACTGAGATCCCTTCTGCCCATCCTGGTGTTTGTCCTGGTGGAAGTAAAAGAACCCAGGGCACTCTTCGCAAACAGCAGGGAGCATTCCCGGTGTCCTGGTCAACATTCCCATTCCCATAAACCGGTTCATGCAATTATCCAGGCTGTGTGTTGGTGATGATGTGCGATATGGCCGCCACCACACATTCAGTCACTTCACTACCTGTCTAGCATTGCTTGTAATGTGCTTTGGGATACTGTGTATGAAAAGCACAATATAAATGCTGATTCTTCTTCTTCAACTGATTTCTGCTAAACAGTAATGTTTTTTTGCTTATGTTGGATATGAAATACACTACCATTTTATTTTGTTTGTGCCTACTTTATAGTAATTTGGTTGTGATCAGTTTCCACGAAACATGATATCCCCACTTTAGGTTTGGGGAGGCCAACAATATCAACACCATCTGCCATGCATTACATTATCCATCTATCATGTCTATCTATCGTGTCTGTCTGCCTGCCTGTCTGTCTATCTAATTTATGAGTGTTTTAAGGGCTTATGGAAACCTGCCTCCAGACCTTGATCCCTGTATTTTCTACTTGTCACTGCTTCAGTTAGTCTGGGGTTCAGAAAATATTCCTGCTTTTATTTAAAATAAGAAATTGCTATAGTTATGCCACAGACAGTATGATTTCACAGATGCTTTGATCCCAAACCTACTAAGACAGTAACCCAGGATCAAGGTGGAGACTGGGGTCCAGAGAAACATTTTCCATGCCCTCCCCCATACCACTCAAGAATTATTTTATAGCCCCCAGGACCCATTCAATATGTAGTGAGTTATGAAGCTATACTGCCTCAAACAATATTGTCGCACACAAGACACAACCACTGACGGATGCTCCAACAGCAAGCATATAAAACTCTCCCTTTCTGGAGCCAAAAGGAGTTGCCCCCATAGCTCTCCTGAAGCTCTACTGGACCAGGCCAGGAGTGAAAGTCAAGGCCAAGAACTCAACCAATATCTTCCATGTTGCAGTACAACACAATGCTTCCTGAACCACAAAGGCAAGATTTTATTAATATTTTTGGGGGGCAACAAGCAAGAAGATCTCAAATGAAACATGGCATGGTTTCCCATGTGTTTCTAGCATTTAACTTAATGACTGGTGATCTGCTGGTTTGGGGAGAACATCCTAAAACTTGCTTACTATTGCAAAACAACTCCCTTTTATTTGAAATCAGACACTGCTGAGGCAGACACTGGGCTATACTAAACTGTTCTGCATAAAAAAAATATACATATATAAAAATGAAATTGGACAGTCCAAGCTAAAACATTAAACATATATGAACATACCAAGAAGCCAGTGGAAAAAGGCCATTTGGTTTATGAAGTCTGCTCATGTTGCAGGGTCCACAGCTTGAGTTACTGTACCTGCCCCCTCTCCCCACTCCTCCCAGCCTCCCTACCCATGACCCTTACCCTTCCCCGATAACTGTCCCAGACTCTTTTAGAGCTGCCCACTGTCTTCAATAAGATTACCTCTTCTGGCAGTGCATTCCAAGTGTCCACCACCCTCTCTGTGAAGAAGTGTTTCCTGACCTCCCTCTTAAACCCCCCACCCTCAAGCTTAAGACTGTGCCTGCTTGTGCCATGGTTGCCACTCAGCTTAAAGAGATTTTCCTTATCAACCTTATTTATCCCTTTCAAGTACATGAAGATCCTAATCATATCCTCTCTCTCTCTCTCTCTCTCTCTCTCTCCTGTCTTCCAGTGAGCACATGTTCAGTGCTCTCTGTGATGTGGACAGCCAGTTCTCAGTGCTGCATCATTTTTTTTAAATATAAAAATGTATTACTTGTTGTCTCTGCTGAAAAAGTTGGTGCTCTTAGAATGACCTCACTCATCCCCACCCCCAGGTTTCAGCTGAGAGATGAAAGCCATGAGTAAAATGCTGAAAACAGTATATGAGATCACACACAGCTTTTAGAGAGAAAGTGTTACATGGCAGGCCTTAATCAAGGACTTCCTGTTTGTCTGAGTTTGCAGCCGTAGTTGATAAATCATATCCATTTTATGATGTTCCAAAGGGGAAATCAGGTTTAGCAAATTGGTGCAAGGTTGTAAATGCTCTTGTGAAGCCTGTGTGAGGGAGGATGCAGCATGGATCAAAGAAATGTCATTTGAAACGTATGAGTTATGCTGCGGTTGCAAAATGTAATACTTTGAAAAGACATCCTTTTTTATTAGATATATTTTTATATATAATCTGACAGAGGAGGAGCTAGATGATCTCACACAAAAGGGGTTGGCAAATACAGTTTACTTTAAGGAATAATTCTGTTTTACTTAGACACTTTTACCTAGACTCTTACAAAGAAAGATAATGAGCACTTTTAAACAGGTATTTAGAGAGAGAAAGTCAAATCTAAGTACTGTAAGTAGGAATTTGCACTGTTTAAACCTTGTTCTTTTAAGAGATTTGTATGTCTTGTGATGTAAGAGTTCTGTATTGTATGTTTTACATATGTTTATATATTCTAGTAAAATTCTTTTTAGAACACATTTGGTCTGTCCTTGAATTTCTTTTAGTTGTAAGACAAGTATATATGGTTAAAGCAGACAATAGACATAAGCTTAAATGGTGATACCAAACTGACAAGAGAAGCGTTTTAAATCTGAGGTCTTTATTAAAGTTTTTAAGGCTTCATCTCTGTATACCTGGTTAGGTGCCCATAGGCAAAGATATCTGGCCCCCCCAAAGACAGAAATATCTGAGCCTGTACATTGGGTACGCTACCAAGAGGTTAACAGTTTGAATCCCTCCAAGACTTGAGACCAAAGGTTGATCCGAACTCACAAAATAGACAAGAGGGTTACCTTGTTCTGTTAAACTGTTCACAAGACTGCGCTTCAGAGGTTGGCACTTTGGGATTAGAGGGCCTGACCTGCTGAGTGGGTTTGTGACACCCTCAACCTCTCCTCGTATGCCTTACCCTGCTGGCCAGCTATCATCTTTCTAGCCCTCCTCTGGACCTTCTCCAGCAGGTTAATGTCCTTTCTGAGGTGTGGGCACAAGTACTGAACTCCATACTCTAGATGTGGCATTGCCAGTGACCTGCACAAGGGCAGTATAACCTCCTCTCTCCTACTACTGATCCCCCCTAGCTATGCATCCCAGCATCTTGTTTGCTTTTGCTGCTGCTTTCTTGCACTATGTGGAGTGCTTCAGGTTACTTGTGATCATCACTCCCAGGTCCTTCTCCTCCTCTGATGCAGATACTCTGACTCCACCCAGGTAGTACTCTGTCCTTAACTTTGTATTTTTTGGCATTGAAGCCAAGCTGCCAGATCCTGGACCACTTCCCTTGCTTTCCAGATCTTCCTGTAGGTCCTGTATTCCTTCAGCTGTGTCCACTCTCCCATAGAGCTTGGTGTCATCTGTGAATAGGCACATTTTGCCCTTAATGCCACCTCCAATGTCATTGATGAAGACACTGCACAAGACTGGTCCCAGCACCGAGCCCTGTGGGACCCCACTGGTTACCCGTCTTGTGCCAGATAACTCTCCCTCCACAACCACCTTCTGGGTTCTGTCCTTCAGCCAGTTTTTCACCAATCTGGCCATCTTTTCCCCAACCTAGAGATCCGCCAACTTCCTGATCAAACTTTTGTGGGGCACTGAGTCAAAGACCTTGTTGAAATCAAGATAGAGGATGTCTACTGCTTGGCCCCTGTCTACTGTCTTAGTGACACAGTCGAAGTCAATCAGATTGATAGATTAATATACTGTAGTTATGGCAAACTTATTATCTTGAAAAATCATAATTAAAACTATTGCAGAGGGGGACGAATCTCATCTTATTTCAATATTTTGGAGAAATCTACAGCTCTGTGACTTCTTTTGCCTTAAAAATGATAGTGACTATAATGATTATGGTGTACAAGTTTGTGAACAAAGGAAGTAAAAACGAGCACTAAATTCTGTTCTCTTATCTCAGAACTGGACAACCTTAAAGGATACCTAAACAACATTTTGGCAACAAACTATTCAAAAATCTGACTCTGTAGGTGACTAAAGGAAAGGCTGCTGTATTCATTAATGCTAAAACTTCATTTACATAATTTACCTAAATGTGGTTCCAGAGCATTTGAAAATTGAAAAATCAGCCTTCGGATTTAAAAAAAAAGTCTTACCTGCTTCCTAAAATGGCCACCAAATGTGTTATGTGATGACATCATTGGAGCCAAAGTCAGAGAGATATATGGCTCTCTATAGTGCTAACTAGTTCTTTTTTCCCTTTGTATAGAATTGTTTCACCCAAATGGTCCAACCCATGTGCATTGTTTTGTATAATGCACATGTTGGGCTATGGTTCTGTTCATTTTGTTTACTTTAACATGCTGAAAATGTGTTTTAATCCAATCGACTTTCTCTGTGGCAAACCACAGTGCAGTACAAATCTTGAATAACCTGGTAGTCTAGTAGTTATGATGGATCCAGGGATGCTACAGTGGGGGTGCTGGGATGGTGTGCATGCTTAATATACACTTTTTAACATTTTTATTAAACCTTCATATGTTCTCCTATTATTCTTTTCTAGTATGTTTCTGACAGAACCTACAAATGTTATCCATAGTTTGAATGTAAACATTTGTACAATCAATAAATCAGACTTCTTCAACAAAGTGAAATGCAGCAGCAGCAAGCAAAAATGTTACTTTGTGGGGGGGGGGTTGAAGCCACACCCTTTACCACCCCCTTGAGCTACCACTTTTTTTGTAGAAAGGTTCTTGTGCAGTCCAATGTTAGGTTCACACTTTCTTGAAGCTCAGATGCTTGTCTTGTCTTCTTTTTCCATGGGAAATAATAATAATAATAATACGAAGAACTACCAGCATTTATAGAGTGGTTTACATACACATTGGATCCCAAAGTGCTTTATAAGAAATACTAGACTGGTAGTGAAGTGACTGAATGTGTAGAGGCAGCCATTTCATACATTAATATCCACAGACAGCCTTGGACAATTGCATGAACTGGTTTTATGGGAAGGGAAACATTGGCCAGGACAATGTGGTCAGATAGTGATCAAGGTGCTGGCAGCCCACATCTTATTTCTCACAGTGATCTGCTCATATTTTGCTCCTTCTTTCTCCCCCTTCCCTGAATATAGCAGTACCTTGCAAGAGTGGCCTTCTCAGTCCCCCTCTGGAATTCATTCTTCACTATTCCTCCTCACACCGAAAACTGGTGAGCTCATCACCCTTCTGCATCATGAATGCAAGTTGTATAGTCCCTGTTTTATTTTGACATATCAGATATAAACATATATTTTCGGTAAATCAGGCTCATAGCAGCAGGCAACAAGGGGAATGATGGGTTTTCCTATCCTTAAAAGATCTAGGCTACCTTTGATTAGGCACTATTAAAGGATAGGTGTGCTCATCATTATGCATATCATTTAATAGTGTCTAATCATAGGTGGCTTAGATCTTATATAGGTAGGAAAGCTATTTTTCCACTTGTGCCATGCTGCTATCAGCCTGGCTACCAGAAGATCATGTTTATTATTAATATGTAAATATAACATGGGAGACTGAACTAACCACATTCATGATGTGGAAGGGTAGTGAACTCATCAGTTTTTGGTGTGGGGAGCAGATGAGAAGAATGAATGCCGGAGAGGAACTGAAGAGGCCATTCCAGCAGGGTACAGCTGTATTCAGGTTAGTTGAAGACATGAAGGAGGATGTTGAGCAGATCACTGTGAGATCTGAAATGTGGGGCTGCCAGCATCGTGATCACTTCCTGACTGTGGATGAGAGTAGCCAGCGATGACAAATACTCAGAGTGGCAGGGCTGCACCTAAACTGTTACTTGAATTCAGTGCAGGGATATTCCATTCTGGTGGGGGGGGGGGCTGCTGACGTCTGTTAGGACAGTACTGAGGGAGTTGTGTATAGCTCATTCAAGATTTGGAAGGGTGGTAACCAGCCAACTCGCATTGTGGAGTAGAGCACAGAAAAGTACTGGAGAAGAATTGCTGGTAACTGTCCTGCGGGGTTCTGCAAATCACAAGTAAAGGAGTAAACTGACACTTGAAGTCAAGTGGATTTGCTCAAGGTATAAGTATGCCTCTCCTGCTAAGAATATTGTTATCCATTGTAAGTTCAGCCCTTATGAGGGCAGGAACAGCAGTTTTTTTGGGGGGTCATAATGCTTATTGCTTGGCCCTACAGGAAGACCTAGTGGGTGGTTAATAAGGTGTGAAAAAAACACAACAGAGGAACTGTACATATTACCTTCACTGTGCAGAAGGGTAGTGATCCATTCAATGTTTACTGTAGGAGCAGAAGTGAAACATTGAGAATGTGGACTGGAGAGTGATTTGGAAGGCATTTTTTAACAGTGCCAGCTGATGATGCATATCAGTATAGGTGTGCACAACTCTCTGAGGTACAAGATTGCAACCTAAGGTGTGATCATTCTCTTCATGAGATGGCAAGCTCATATGCAGCCCCAGGCAGTACTAAGGACATGGTATCGATGGTGGGATGTTCAACAGAAGGCAGGCTAGGTACAGGGGGTTCACATGGAAAAAGAAAGCCTTATTTGTGGATTAACAAGAGAGCATGAGCTTTGAAACTGAACAAGACCGGTACTTCGCTGTGTGACCCTGAGCTAGTCACTAGAATTCCTTGTGCTCCCAGGCCACAGTTGTAAACAAGCTTTCAGCTTAGTGCATCTCTCCTTGTTAACAAAAAACAAAATTCAGTGCATCATATAACCACTAGATCATCAGGTATTTGAAGAGTTTACTGTAATGCAGTTTGCCAAAGAAAAAGTCAGCTGGACTGCAAAACATTTTCTGCAAGTTAAAGTAAACAAAATGAACAAAATCATAGCCTAACATGTGTACAGATCAAAATAATCCATGAGGTAATACATGGTGTTGTTCATTCTGGTACAACAATTTAAAATTAAGCAGGAAAGAAGAACTAGTTAGCAGTATACAAATATATGTGGATCTCTGTCTCTGGCTGCTATGATGTCATCATGACTCATCACTTAACACAGTTGGCAGACATCTTAGGGAGAAGCCAAGGCTGTTTTTTGAATGTGAAAGGCTGATGTTTACATTTTTCCAAAGCTATGAAACTGCATTTATGTTATTTACATAAATGCAGTTTTAGCATAAATGTAAACAGCAGCCTTTACTTTACCTTGCTATGAAGACAGATTTTGGAGTTTGCAGTTTTAAAAAACTGCTTGTTTAGGTACCCTTTAAATGTCAGATTCAGAAGAAACAGCAAGTATTGTATGTAAGCCTATGAATAAAATATGAATCAATGCGAAGATTCACACATGATACTACAAGTTGAGAATTTATAGATGCAATATGATACTGACTTAGCAGGCAAATAACCATTTAAGATCACTAGGTCAGTATCGGTTTTTTAAGAAACAATTCAGTCTTTTAAAGGGTCAGTCTTGGCCTGTTGTAAATAATCTTATTGTTATGTGTCTTTATATGCTGTATTATACCTCTGTAAATGTTGGTCACACTTGAATAAAGGCATTTTTGTTCAAAGTGCTTTTCCAGGGTAAACATGAAATGAAACTAAACCATTGTGTAGCATTTACATAAGACTGGGGTCCTAATGTCAAAAAAAAAAGCTTTGTTTTTTGTTTCCTGTTTAAGCCAATGGCAAAATAAAGTTTTGTGCATATGTGTGTGCATAGGGTCCAGAAAAAAATAGCACTGTTGTCTGTGGTAGCCTCGCACTTAATGTGCACATTCATGCTGACAAATCATCTACAGCCACATCCTGCATTACAGGAAAGGCACCAGTAGAATGTTGTATTTTCTCTTTCCACAGCTTGCTTCATGGTATTATAACATTCATAACTTCAGTAGTAGTACATTTTTGGGGGATTAGAAATTAATCATTGTATTCTTTGAGAGAGTCAAAAGGTATATGTAACATGTGACTACAGATGCTGTAACTGCCACTTGCATAACCAATACTGCACCAGGGACCAATAGCAGTAAAACACAAGTTATGAAAACAATGTTTATTGAACTGTGCAAGAGATACAGACCCATTTTCTCTCAGTTCCTGACAGAAGGCAGGTTTAATGTCCAATATCAAAATTAAGGCAGTGTATGTAAGAGTTAGTGACACAAATAAATAAGCAAATCATGTGACAACAGAGACAGCTATTAGTACAAACCTAATGATAAAAAATGCTGCAAAGTAATTTCTTAAAAAATAGATATACAAGTAATCTAAAATGATTTATTTGAATGTAATACAGCCAAACATACTCTTTTGGCAGTGGCATTAAAACAGCACTGCTGATTTGTCTGTAATAAATGATTACTCCCCTATCAATGTTCTTTCATGCATAGACATCCGCATTTATAAACGGGGACAGGAAAGGTCTGAAAGCATTTCTTTGCCTTTTCTATCAAAGCTGCTTTGTTATGATTGGAACTAACTGATGTGCAGAAAAAACTTCATGTTCCAAATGGAAGTGTATGCCCAAAAAAATGGAAGGACTTGGGTTTAACTATTTGGCCGCAGATCTCATTTATTTAAAGTCTGAAGAAAACTGTCAATCAATTAGATTCTTCTTCTTATTTTTTTTTATTATAAATAATAATAATAATAATAACAATTAGATTCAAAACGTTATGTGTTTGTTGCAGTGAAAATCCCCGTTTTAGAGATGTTTTATTTGTTGCCATAAATGCAATATGATACTATTAGCATGTCTACCATTGGGTTTGTACTGCTGTACAAAATGTATTCTTAGTCAAGACAAGGAGGCGTGGAAACGATGAGAAGGGACTTGGCAAGGTTGGGGGAATGGTCGGAAGAATGGCAGCTAGGATTCAATGCAAAGAAGTGCAAAATAATGCACCTGGGAAACAAAAACCCAGGGGAAGATTACACAATGGGGTGAGGTAGTAACAAAAACCAAAAAGGAAAGGGACCTGGGGGTAATCATATCAGATGACCTTAAGGTTAGAAAGCAATGTGAGAAGGCAGTAGGGAGAGCTGGGGGTATACTGGGATGCACAGGGAGAGGCATCACCAGCAGAAAACAGGAAGTTGTTTTCCCTCTGTACAGACAATTGGTGAGACCCCATCTGGAGTAGTGCATCCAGTTCTGGAGACCCCATCTCCACAAGGACATAGAAAGGATAGAGGCAGTCCAGAGGAGGGCAACTAGAATGGTGCAGGGTCTGCAAGAGAAGCCATACAAGGAGAGACTAAAAGAGCTTAATATGTATACCCTTGAGGAAAGGAGCGAGAGGGGACATGATAGAAATGTTTAAGTACCTCAGTGGAATCAACAAAGTCCAAGAGGGTAGCATCTTTCAGAAAAAGAGACATGCAAGAACAAGGGGACACAATTTAAAGATAGAGGGGGCGGTTCAGGGGCAATGTGAGGAAGTATTTTTTCACAGAGAGGGTAGTGGATGCATGGAACAGCCTTCCTGAGGAGGTCGTGGGGTCTAAAACTGTGGGAGAATTCAAGAATACTTGAGACAGTCGTAAGGCAATTCTTGTGGGGGTAGGAAGAAATAGGCTGTTGGTTAACTAGGATCTGCGGCTTATCCTGTAGGTAGGGAAATGGGCAGACTAGGTGGGCCAAGCAGTCCTTATCTGCTGTCAAAGTCTATGTTTCTATGAAAACACCATGCAGGTTATATTACTTTGAGTGCTGCTAATCTGAAGACAACACTCCAGAATTTGTTTTCCTTTCACACTGAGGTCAAACAAAGTTCAGATGATTTCCATTTCATAGTTCACTGATGATTTTTGTTGAACTGATTTCATAGGCAGATGACAGGACTATCTGGGCTACACACTGTCTGCTTCATGGAACTGTTGACAATATTAACTTCTGCTACCTTATACATGTAGAGTCTGTCTTGCAGTTACAATTTGGTAAAGGTTTTTAAGTATCAGGTATGGACCAAGGCTGTTAATAAAACCCATAACATTTATTTTAAACCAGAAAAAGGCAATTGGAACTTTAAAATAATTAAATATTTTTCCATCTAGTCACCCATCATATAATGTTTTAAAAAATAGACTGTTTACACAGGACACCCTATGAAAGACAATTCTTAGGAGTGAACCATTTTGTGTCATCTTGCAGTCTGACTGTTCTACAAAGGGTGATTACTAAAGACTTTCATGTTATTGGATCCTATGCACTATTGGAGTGGAGTGGCTACGTGCGTGTATCTGGGGCATGCAGCCACTCCACACCCTATGCACCCCCATGGGGGATGCATCAAGGGGGGGTGTGCAGCACCGATACACCCGATCCCTGGCTGTGCAAAGAGCAATGTGCCTGGGGTGGGTGAGGGATGTGCCAGCACTATGCGCCATGCACCAAGGTGCATAGTGCTGGCCATGGGGAAGGGTGCATGGGGGTGCAGGTTATGCCAGGAAGAACCCTGCAGTAACCCCCTTATGTGCCCCACAAACACAGCAGGAGTTGTTGAACAATAGGGCAGTAGCCCACCCACACTCCAGGGCCACTGGATACAGATGACCAGTGCCTTCCACCCACCTCAGCACACATCAGTACCCACCTCCCAGGACACCTCCCACTCAGGGGCACAGGACATGGATGCTGCTACAACCCTCCCAAATGGCACTGCCTGCCCACCCCCTGCTAATGGTGGGGTACAGTGCCTCCCCTCGCACCACCAACTGCCAACCTCCCATCCCATCCCTGTGCACCTCTCTGGTGCCATCACAGGGCCAGCAGCATTGCCCTCCTCACACCACCACAGACGCCAGCCCACAGACATCCATGGGTCATGCTACCAATGTGCCCCACTATGTATGGGATCCACTGTGCATCCCAGTCCAGGCATCTGACTGGAAGTCTGGCCATGTCCGTGACTCTGCCCCTGGCTGCTCTGTTGAGTTCTGCATGCTGGAGGGGCAGGACTGCGGACAGGTGGCAGTCGGTGGTGAATACCTCTGGTGTACACCTGTCCACGGTTGCGGACCTCTGTGGGCAGGTTACGGACCCCATAGTGATAGGGCCCAGTGTGAACAGAGATGAGCAAAGTTAGAAAACTTTGCTCCATGAAATAATTTGCAAAGTTTGCCAGATTTGTGAAGTGCCAACTTCATGACGTTTTGGGCAGGTGAAGTGGCACTTTTTCAGGAAAAGTTGTTAAAATTTGCTTGTGAAGTTGCAACTTCACCTTAACTTTGCCTGACTTCCCCTGAAAAAAAGTGTAATTTCCAAGGAAAACCAAACGCAAAGTGAGTAATTTCTGAAGGTGAATTTTGCAACTTTTCAGATGAAATAAAACTTTGCAACATCTCTAATTGGGAGTCAGGGCATAATTAAGCAATAATATACAAAAAGGTAAATAATGCCATGTAATACAATTCCAGTCCCGGTGCACTGTGAGGTTCGAAGCCATATGTTAAGTGACTTCAACCACATGAGAAGAGATGATATCCAATTATATTGCACACCTTGGAGTGTATTGTTATGATTATGAAATGGATCCATTTTGATTTTATTTATTTATGGCATGAACTATCTTCAGACTGGGACTATGTACTCAGCAATCATTCTGGTTGGGTACACCCCTTCAGCTTGACACCCCGATGGTGAAACATGAAAAAAGACCATTATGGTGACAGTCGCTGTAATGGTCCTTTTTCATGTTTCACTTTCTCCCAGTGTTCTGCCCCCTTCCTGGACCAACTCAAACCTGGAGATAATAATCCTAAAGTCCGGGGTGTGTGTGGGGGGGCACAGTCCCCCACAGAAAACACTCATAGATTGGGTGGTACAATACCTGCATCGGTATTGTGCCATCACTGTGCGGGAGGTCAGCATTTCCACTGTCGACTTCCCTTGGTGCTTCCTTCTGGTTAATTGTGGTATGAACAAATCAGATTTGAGGATTCTGACCATCCATTTCATAACTATTTTTAAACCAGGAAGAGATAATGAGAGCATTGTAACAGAGAGCTTTACAATGTGAGTACAGCAAGTGATATCTCTATTAATAATTCAGAACCCTGACAATATATTTTCATCATCATCAAACAGTTCCATAAAAATGTCTTTGTGTTTTGTGTTCTTATATAAAACCATAGTTTTGCAGGGCAATATAGCCTAAAAGTATCCTGGAAATTTCACTTTGCACATTTTGAGTCATTATTCACAAAAGAGTGTATTTTGAGACTTTTCTAGAAAAGAAAGTGCCTAGTTTACTGTGAATTTTCCATTTGATTTTATAAAAGAGTAAGAATGTTTTATAATGTTTATTAATGTCATAAAATACTATGTCTCCAAAACCCTCTAGAATAGATGAGATGTAACAAGACTACGTAACCTTCTAGAATTCATTAGCATACATCTGAACAATTCTAGAGGGCCAGGGGGAAATTTTCTGAAATAATAAAGCTTATAAAACATCCTTAGTCCCTTTGTCATGTCAGTTTTATAAAGTACAGTATCTAGCAAAAAGAAGAAAACCAAATAAGCAAGCTTTAGAAAATAAAGCTATTAAATTATATAACAGGGAAAGATCTCTAATCTTTAATCACTTGTCAGAAGGACATGAGACTGATATGACATGAACTCTTCGGTCATAAACTGAATTTACAAAACTGCAATAGACATGCTACAGGTACAGTACATATTTTCAAATAAGCACTTTAAGGGGCTTTTTCCGACTCTTACAACTGACATAGCTTTAGAACTGGAGTTATAAGAATTGCATTACAGTCCTTGAAGTTTTGGCTTCTTCTGTTAGCTTCTGCCTTCTTCATCCTACAGGCAGAGTGGAACATCCAGTAAAGCTTATTACTCATGCAAACATGCAACAGATATGATGTTGCTGCTTCCAAAAATAAGGCACTGATAGAAACCTTTAGGTAAAAACTGAATCAGAATGTTGATTGTTTATGGAGTCTGTCTTGTATGGAGTATATCTCCAGGCTCTCTAAGGTGAACCCTGAATGATTGAGGAACATATGCACCCCAGAGCCTTTTCAATAATGCACATTAACAGAACATTCTTGCATATACACAGAACATTCCCATACATCTTGTGGCACCTAAAAGTGGTCTGGGCACACAAAGGCATCAGATAGTCCTCTGATGGCACTAGCCTCATCTTGATCGTTTGTCTCTTAAGTAAGATGATCTTGCTTCAGGATAAGTAAAAATACTTTTGCTCTGTCATCTCAAGCCTCATAAATGTCCATCATTCTTCAAAGACAGTCATTTGAACATTCTGGCAGCTGAACTCATGTGCCTACAAAAGTATCTCAATACACCTGAGTCTATTTCATGGTTTCTATAACAGTAATCTCTTCACTTGTACAGTGAGGGCTCAGACCATTGAGATAGATACTGCCATTCTTTGTCAGGGTTGGTAGAGTATCTTTCTCATCAGCCAGATTGACTGAGAGTGTTCTTTTGGCAGGTGTTAGTTCTTGGTTCTGGTTTAGGCCAAGCTCTGAGGATAGTTTCCTTTTGATGGAGGCAGCCCGTTGAAACTTGTCATATATTTCTACACTCAGTCGCCTTCTGGTTTCTTTGAACTCTGCTGTCACATTGGCAGTCCATTCTGCAGCATGTACTCTGAACTCTCCTACCTGAAAACATCAAAAGACAAAATAAGAAACTCCATCACTGATACTTTTCATTTATTTAAGACTGCATTTCAAGATAGTTTAAGGCCAGCACTTAAGGAAAACAAGTAAAACAATGAAAAACTCAGCACAGTTGCCATTATTATACAGTACAGTATGTTCACTGGTGTTTGTTTTAAATATCTTTATATATTTTGTACATTACAAAAAATGTTAATGATATTTGATGAGTTGTCAGATATTTGTCACTGTTGACTGCTTTATATTCCATACAATTCATCTGATTATTTAGTACTGTGGCTTTTATTGTTTCCTGTTCTCACTATGCACTTTTTTGTGGTACACCATATGAAAGATGCTATGTAAAATAAAACTGAACTAGTATATATTAAATACTGTAAAAGCAATCTGTAGTGTGCTTCATCTGTTTATCTTGCTGTTGGACATTTATTTCAGGTTTACTTATATTTACCATGCACACTCACATTAGGATTGCTAAAGGGGACACAATCAATAAATTAAATTGAAATGCATAACACAATTAACTTTTCACCAGGGCAATTTCTATTTCCAGTCCTCTCTGATGTACCTGTTATGGGTTTATTCATGTGTAGTATTGCATAAGAGGATGTTAATTGTGTGAATGGATGTGGCTTGTACTGTGGTTTTATGTTGTTTATGGTAGATTTATTTATTTATTATACGGGTGCTCTGAGCCCTGGTGGAGCACTCAGTAGAAGGTCAATAAACTAGTTAATTAACTAACCTCACCCCCAGGTTAGTCAGTTATTATTTGCATGTTAAAGTTCATCTGCTGTTCAGGACAAAGAGCACTGATAAAGTTTCAATTTATATGGCAGTGTTTTTTAAAACAATGTTTAAACAGTTCTGTGTATTTTGCAGTCATATAGGAGGACACTTATTGAAAGATGTGGACTTATGTTGCTATGTATGTAGCTATACAGGAATGGTTAAACAGCCAAGGGGCACTTAAAGTGATTTCTACCAAATATGGGTATGTTGCTGCAGAGGGATCCATGATGTCAGCGCGACAACAAATTCACCAATGTCCTCGACCACACCAGAACTCATTGACACCCTCAGTCCCAATGCATCCCCAAAACGACCAGCACCAAAGCAACGTTCAATGCGAGGGGGTGCCCCCCGAACCCCATTCAAGGGCCTGCACCTCCATACCTCTCTGCTATAGATATCTAACTCCATGTTGCACAAACAGGGGAGTTAGATATTTACTCCCCATCACCAAACAATCAACTGAAGTGAAACCTCCTTCATTGCTGATATAAGCATGTTGGGGATTTCACTGTAGGGGTTTCGGTGTGCCGGTGTCACTGTAGCAATGATATACTGCTGCAGAGCATAGGCAGCAACTATGGCCACTCTTGCACCAAATCTAAGGTGATATAATATTATGTGCTTTAACCTTTTGAAGATTAATGGATATTTGTTACAATAGCTTCATTAATTCGTTGTGTATCTTTGTTGTACTGAGTTGTGCCATTTCTTGGCTGCATCAGTTTGTCTTTAGTTTTGTATTAAAATACAATGAAAACAAAACAAGTAATACAAATAATTATCTGAATCCCGAAAGAGCCAGAACCTGTCAAAAAAAATTATATAATTGAACAGAAAAAAATTATGGTGTTATAGGATATAGAAGGAATACATAATGGTTTCAATGGAATAACAAATTTATCTACTGTATATTAATGAGCAGTAAGACCAATAATTCATAGTTGGGAAGGTCTTACCACTTGTGTGGAGATAAATGTGCAATTCAGCCACTACCCATTATGTATTAATTTTCAATGTCCCACCCCAGATCGAATTTCCTGCATTTTCACCTCAGAACAGCACTGAACACAACCCAGCTGACAGCATTACATAAATAATTATTCACAAATATATGAAACACAACTTAAGTCCTTGTCACTTGGTACTATGTGTCTTCTGTAACACAGGAACCCTGTTCTGAGTTGTAGCCAATTTCACCTATGAATCTTTGCTGTTTTTCACCCATCTTGACCCAATATCACTTAAACGTCTTGACATCTTCAGTTTAAACAGAATCACCTGACCCTTTTGATTTAAACGTAACTGCTACCAGTGCATACTGAAGAATGCCAATGGCAGGATTTTTTATTTTATTTATTTTGTTTGTTTGTTTATTTAAGGTATATAATAAAATAATTGTGATTCTGGCTGAGTGGCTGCTTGTGCAATTAAGTAACGGAGGAGGCTGTCTCTCGCTTCACCTCCAGCTCCCAAACATTCCCTGCACCTCATAATGTTCAGTCACATGAGTGTACTACAGAAGGCAAAAGTGAATTGCAAAAAAAACAGAAAACAAAATACACAATAATATGCTAGAGTAAGGTGATCTTATTTGTAGCAGACAAAATCTCTGATTGGATTGCACACTGACTAGTGAAAGCAAGTATAGCAAAGGGCAATCAGATGGAGTTGCAGCAACAAACAAACAGTAATCACTGGAAATTAATAAATTGGGGTGATCTGGACTTTTTGGAAATGGAAATGACAGAGTACCCTGAGTACAAACAAATGACAGTCAGGGCATGGCAGATACTATGTACAGTACTGTACTAGATGATTGGCAGTGCTGCACAATGTGTACCAACTGTGCATGAGCCAGTTAGGTGCTTATGTAGATTTGGTGGTGATTTCTTTAAAAAAAAATATTGTAGAGTAGATTATAATCATGGTCTGTTTATTTTCGCTATATTCACTATTTCAATATATCAGTGAATTTAAATGGACCGCGATTATAAAAAGAAACTCACTTCAGTATATACAGCTCTCATTCAGCTATGTGCCAAGGTTGCTAATGCCACTAAAGAGCTGTTAAACTGCCACCGTTATAAGCCATTAATGATATTGCCTCACAAGGTATAAATAATAAAGGACACCACAGTATCTTTTGTTTTCTTAAACTTTCATAAGTACCTGTTATCTACCAGCTGATTACCTTCAATGAACCTGCTATCTTCATTTTGTGCCCTCTGCTCACTGAACATCTACAAGCTACAATGATGCCAGTTTCAACTTTCCTGCTTTGGGAAGGTTGGGGGGGAGGGGCAGTGAAAATGCAGAGGCATACTGTAATTAGCAGTTAAATATTTTATTTATTTGAAGCCAGCAAATTAAAATTATAGTAAAACTAAATAAACTTTTAAATGTCTGGTTCATAGTATCACCAAGAGGAAGTGAGTAACATGCCGAATGTTGTCTCACTGGCATTGGCATTGGTAGTGCTGGAGTTAGAGACACATAATAGGAATGGCAGTGAAGTATTGAAGTGACGCCAACCCCACCCCAACCCTGTAGAGACTGACAGGCATTGGGGTGTGCCTTTGGGTCGTCAGCTATAACGCTCATGCCATTGTACCTCACCCTACCCTGTAGACACTGACAAGTGTCGTGGTGTGCTGTGGGGTCTTTGGGCATTATACTTACCCCATTCCATAAGGAAATACACTGAGGTGGGTGCAGCATAGGAGAATGGGGTGAACTTTGTGGCTGAACAGTGCAAGGCACACCATGATACCTGTGGCTGGCTGCAGGGTGGGAGTGGGGATGGAATGGTGTGAGCATTACAGCCGATGATCCAAAGTCACATCCCTGACACCTGCCAGTCTCTACAGGGTGGAGTCCTACAGTTGTAAACCCTAGCACCATAGGCGTGTGTTGGTATTTTCACTCCAAATTTTTAACATTGGCATTTTGTGAGCCCACCTGATGAAAAGCAGCACAATCAGTTTGTTAGCTGAAAGGTGGTTTTGCACAGTGGCTATGCCATTTGGCAACACAGGGATGAAAACACATTTGAGTCAGGATGTGGAAAATGACAACTGTATTGTTCATGAGGAGGCATAAAAAAATGGCAACGTTGAAAATCTGGAGTGAAAATATGAAAAATCATGTCATGAGCATGCATAGAAACTGCGCAACACACGTCCATAGCCAAATAATTTTTGGGAAGTTTGTTAGCCACATTTGTAACATAGGCATTTTGGGACCTCCCCTCATGAACAGTGGTGCTGTGATTTTGTTAATCTGTCCCAAATGTTGATTTCCCTCAGCGACCACGCCATTGTGCGCCACAGGTGTGGAAACACATTTTGGGCAGGTTGTGAAAAATGATAGCTGTACTGTTCATGAGGAGGTGTGAAAAAACGCCAGTGCTGAAAATCTGGCATGGAAATATTGCAAATTTGTGAAGTTACAAGGGTGCATGGAAACTGCACAACTCACACGTGTAACAGTCATTTTATGGACTTTCGACACCAAATTTTCAACATAGGCATTTTAGGACCTCTGCTCATGAACAGTGTCACCATCATTTCCTTAAACTGTCCCGAAAATTGATTTTGCACAGCAACTGCGATATTCTGCGCCGGACATGCGAAAACACATTTTGGACAGGTTATGTAAAATGACAGCTGTACTGTTCATCAGGAGGTGTAGAAAAATGCCAATTTTGAAAATCTGGAGTGAAAATATTATAAATTTACAAAGTTACGATTGTACTTGGAAACAGCACAATGCATGCTCGTAAAACAGCCATTTTTGGGATATTTTTCCACCAAATTTGCAACATAGGCTTTTTGAGAGCCACCCTCATGAACAGTGGCACTGTCATTGCATTACTCGGTCCTGAAAGGTGATTCCATGCAGTGACTGAGAAATCACCATTCGGGACCAAATAATGCCATGACAGTGACTGAATTCATGAGGATGGGTCCCAATAACCCCATGTTAAAAATTTGGTGCAAAAATTCAAAAAAATGCCTGAGATATGCAACAAAGTTGAAAAAACCCTATTTATGCCATTATACAGCTTACTGGCATTTCTTCAGTTCGCAGTCGGCTTTGAAGAGTGCAGACGTGTTCCCGGTCCACCGTAGATCGTCACACCAGACTCCAGAGGTAAGTATGGGGTGAGGGGGGTGGGGAGGCAGGGTGCACAGAGGGTGGGCGAGGTTAGGGGGCAGGGAGATGGCAAGGACCATTTTCTTTTTCACAGGGGTAAAAGAAAAAAACGAGGACGGCTTTTATTTTCCAGGAGATTTGGCATGCTGTGGTGGGCCTCAGCGTGCCACCCAAGTGTTTTTTTTTTTTTGGGAGCGTGTATTTACAGGGGATTGGCACCCCTGTCAGCACACAATGAAAGTGGGGGAAGAGCCAAGGATTGGGCACCCCCTCGGCACTGAACAAAAGTGGGGGAGAGACATTATGCTGATGGGTGGGCCTCCCCCATCGGCAAAATAAATGGGATGGCAGACAAATGCCGATGTGGATTGGGCCCCCCATTGGCAAAGAAAAACTGTTGGGTGCACATGATGCTGAGAGGAACTGGGCACTACCTCGGCATATATTTTAAATGGGAGGGAGGGTGATTATGCCGACGGGGAGTGGGCTCCCCCATCAGCATTGTGACAGGAAGCAGCGGCAGTCACTGCCGCCATGTTGTGTTCACGCTGGATGAGAGCTTCAATCTCATTGCAGTGGACCTTTTGTTAGATCTGGTGGCCACATTAACTATGCAGGGTGTCGGCACCTGCTGCTGGCTGATTGGGGAATGAGGGACGCACCTACTGATGCATGCCCTGCATTCACCCAACAGTGACGGGTCCTCCAACTACATTGAAAGAATATGTTGCATGCGCGAGCAGCCAACATAAAATCAAGCTGTTCCAGCACAGTCCTATTTCTCCCTGCCTTGCTCTGTGTATTGTGACATGCTCTGTAAGACATACTGTAAATAAATGAATGGACCACTAATACAAATACTGACTGACTGACTATATAACAGCCAGGAATGCAGGCACTGTCAGTCAGTCATATACTGGAATGCCAAGTTGGTTAATTGTTTGCAGTCTGACAGCCTGATAGTGCTGACAGCGCATACGGTGGCACCATATTTTACCACTGATGCACTAATACAATCGGACATGAATATGCAGGGGTGGTAGCGGCCATGAAATTTGGCAACCATAAATCCAATCAGTTCTACAGAGAGTGTGCATGTATATATATATATATATATATATTATATATTATATATTATATATTATGGTAGCACGGTAGTGCTACCATACTTAGGGTTGAGGAGCCATTTATGTTAAACCTAAAATTTTGCACCTTAATAACTTTGTAACTGTTCAACAGATTTGCTCGAAATTTGAATACATGATCAAGAACCATACTTCTTGGATCTGCCAACTTTCATACTGTTCAGATATACAGCTGCGGAGTTATTAAGCATGATCTGCATCTGCTTGTTTTATTGCTGAATTTCTGGTCGCTCTCACAGGTTGCATGGTTTGCGCGACCAGTCTGAAATCTTCAGGAAATGCGGCCAGGGTCCCTGATGTGTCTTTTGAAGATTTCATGAAAAATATTATACAGTTCAAAAAGTTATTCAAAAAACAGTGTCCCATTATAAGTCAATGGGAAAAGTTAACAAAAAGTTCAACACGTTCGCAAATGGCCCTTTTACTTTCGCGAATCCACCATTTTGTTTTCAGTTGGTGATCAGAAAAATGCTTGGCGTTTAAATTTGGGACGCTCTAGCAACACAATTCTTTTTGTGTTTACCTAGTCGGACCCTGAGGATGCTAGGCATGTCTTTATTTTGAGGTTAAACACCCTAGAAATATGTTTTTCAAGTTTCTGGAAAAAGTACTTTCACAAAGTAGTGTCGCACTCATGAAAGTGACGCAAATTTTTGCAAAAGCTTTTGTAAATTGTGACACTACTTTTCCAGGCTATGGCAAAATGACAGCAATTCTTTGCCACCCTGCTGCAAAAGAATGGTTTGGTCTTTTGTGCTGAAATTTGGAGGGAAGAAAGCCAACATCCCACATATGTGCCTTTCAGTGGTTTGGTGAAAAAAATATTAAAGAGAGCCAAAGTTATCACATTCCAAACTTCTCTTTTTTCCCCATAGGATAACATTACAGCATTTGCTGCGCCTTTCAGGGCCCGTATCTCGGAAACGGTGCAAGATACGGACTTTTCATCGTAAAAATATGGCAAAATTAGCCAGGAAAGTCATACATCATATGACTTTTACATTTTTTTCTACGTCATATGGCTCTTGAGATACAAGCAATTTAGTATTCCAACTCCGCATTTTCTGCTCCGAGACCCATTATTATGCATACATTCTTTGTACTCACTGTCTTTCTCTATGCAGCTTTTGAGGAAAACCAGCCTGTGCATTTACTTTACTGTTACCCTTACCGCTTCCGCTTGCAGTTCCGTACCTGTTTCACTTACTGTTCCTGTCTACGGCACCATGTGCGTTACCCTTTGCATTTTCATTTGTGCTTGCATTTGCGTTATTTTAACCATTTGTGTCTACAGTACTGTTTATCTTTCTGTTTCGCTTTGCGTCACCATGCGCATTACCATTTGCGTTTGCGGGCACCATGTTACTATGTGACAAGACATCACGTGGCGGAGGCGCGGGGCCCTCTGCCACCGCATTACATTCACTATTTCTCATTATCATTCTCATAAATAAGGGAAATTAGAGGCAAAAAACTCCATTTAATGCATTAGTTAGGGTTGTTCCACAGCAACAAAAGTGAGGAAATTCGGTGTTAGGATTGAAAGCCCCCTTTGACTCCCCCTGTCCACACACCCAACTGGCATCGGGTTGAGCATTGGGGTTGTCGGTCCTAACTCTCACTCCATTCTCCTATACCTCTGCTTCTTCACACATCTGATGGGGTGAGAGTTAGGACTGACAACCCCAACGCGCACCCCGATGCCAGTTGGGGGTGTGGACGGGGGCATCAAGGGTCTTTCAACCCTAACACCGAATTTCCTCGCTTTTGTCACTGTGGAACAACCCTAACTAATGCATTAAACAAGTTTTTTGCCTATATATAAATATATATATATATATATTAAATGCTTCTGCTACTACCTAATGATGCAAATAGACCAGCTGGGTATGGTACTGTCAGAAATAATCTGATCCATTACTTCAAGTACAAAATGAACCCCAATCACCTGCTGCATTATCGCTTTAAAAAATGGAAACACCCTGAATGCAATAAACAAAAGATAATGACCATACCCTATAGTGATATAAATTTTGTTTCGTTAACCTGAATTATACCTTTTTTCTGACGGATGTACTAAAGATAATTAAAAAGATATTAAATTAAAGATAATACCACATTAGTAGTCAAGACAACAGCCAGCCTCATCACGTTAGGAAGGCACATGTGCCTCAAGGTAGCATGCATTTTTTGTGACTTTCAATGTGGAGCAGAGTCTGTGGGATAATTACTGCTGCCTGCCTCCTTGCCCACCTGTGAGATCAGCAGGGAGATCAGTCTCCTTAACTTTTGTTTGCTTACTACTCCGATCTTAGTGTGTAATGAATGAATATGTGTATGCTCTTCCAGGTTTACAACATAGAACTGCTTGAAAACCCTCTTTCACAGCTTTTAAAAACTATTATATACAATTCATGTCAAAGAAAGCCAGATTTCTTCCTTTTTTCAGCAGACATTAGTGTCAAAAAGGTCCCCTGTTTATCTTAGTTTTTCCTGCTGACCCTACTGTTTACTCATGCATCTTGTTTTCATAATAGTCACATCCTAATGAGACACATAAGTTTGGATAGTATTAGCTTATTTGCGCTCTCTGAATAGGTCTGCATGTACTAGCCAGAAAAAGAGGAGTTCTACTGTTTAACTATTAATTTAAAATGGGAAAAAAGCCATTCTGTATGCGAGTATGTAATTTAGAACCATATTTAGCTGATGCTTATAAGAGATTTTGTATCCAGGTTAACATTGTAACATTTAACACATGGACATCATTCAGTTCACATCTCCTCAATGTTCTGTATCTCTCTCTATTCATATTTATTTATATTTTTTTACTTTTTAATTTTGTATTTATTTTTTTAAATGCCAGATACAGTTGTCTGAAAAACAAGATTATTTTCCCCAAGTGTCACAAGTGTGTGTGTGTGTGTGTGTGGGGGGGGGTGAATTACCTGAATTTCTCATTTGCAAAGGCATGCTGGTATGTGCGTGTGCCTCCCTCCCAAAAATGTTTTTATCATAGTAATTTTCTCACTATTTACTGATCAAATCTGCAAGCCAGTTACAATTTCAAGGATTTCTGTGACTCTCAGATTCTATGCAGTACACAGCTGAAGTTGAAAAATAATAACTGGTCATTTACATAAACCCGATCTCTGTAGACAGCATCTTACTTATATTATGATTTGCGTTCTGTATTTAGTCAGGTGTATGCCTTTAGGTACCACAGAGTTCACCCCCCCACACACACACCAATTAGTATGCAGTAAGCAAGTAGCCAGGTAAGAAAAGCGTCATTTATGGATGGAAAATATCTGCAATGTGTTGACCAGTGACCAGGTTGGAAAACTGAAACATGCTGCTGCTTTAGGGAAGATCATTAAACACAAAAAACACGCTTCACTAATACAAGATATACTGGTGCACCAGTAAAATAAAAGGCAGAACATAGCAAAATAAATGGTGGTTCCACCTACATACAGCTCTATATGCACTCTATACAATGGCCCAGATAATCGGAGCAGTTGCACCGGCACAAGTGCAGAATTGTGTCAAGGAACCATATTCAGTGGGAGCCATTGTGCAGTGCAAAATCCATTGCGCCAATGCGCAACAATAATGTATGCAGGTGGAAGTGCAGGGGGTGGTCCAATTAATATCCAGCACAGTGGCATATTCAACCCTTAAACCATGGTGGAGCAAATCGAGGTTGCTCCAACCAGAATTGTTCCTAGGAAAACAGGGAGTGAACACAGAGACAGCAATTGCGCCAAGAGTGGGAGTGAGAGGGAGAGATACAGAGACAGGCAGACAGACAGACACATGACCAGACACAGAGGGAGAGGGACAGAGAGGTGGCATGGGAGAGGGAAAGAGGAGCAGAGAGAGAGACAGAGACACACACACACAGACACAAAGCCTGTGTACCAGGGTGATACACAGCCAGCAGCAAGCTGCCCAGGGGGACAGTGGACAGCAGGAGACATGGACAGTGCACCCATTCTGATAAGCGTGGTAATGAGGGGAGTGAGGTGGCAGGAGGAACTGCCACGTGGCCAATGAAAGGCCCGGTGGTGGCATGCCTGACACAGGCAGTACCATGCCAGCAGCACTGTTGGGAACCAGAGTGACACTGAGAATGTGTGCTGGAACTGTCTGAACAGGGCCATGCTGAGGCAGCCCCACGAGCTGTGCAGTGCAGAGCTGCAGGTACCCACCAGACGGAGCCATGCTGTGACCTTGGAGATGACAGTGACCGCCATCATGTGCTTGCTTGCCATGTGCACTGGCCAAGGACCAACAGGGGACACCACGGCATCACCTGGGTGGCCATAGCCCACCTCCCCACACAGGTCCCCTCTGCTGTGCGGCCACATGCTGTGGAATGCAGCCGTCTCTCCAGCACACAGGCAGAGCATACAGCACTGATGCAGGACAGCCACAGGGTGGCATGCATGCCTGGCATGATTGGGGCCAGTGCCTGCACCAACGTGGGCATCTGCATGCCACCTGGCCCTGTGGGACTGGCACATATCAACAGGAAGGGTTGCCCAAGCATCACCTGCCAGGTGATGTGCGATGCCATGAAGCGCACAACAATGCCTGCGCCACACACCCTGGGTGTGCACAGGATGCCATCAACTAGCACAGTCCTGCACCGTGCCATGGATGTGCATGTGGGGATGACCCCACAGGCCACCCAGTGGGTGTGTGTGGCACAGGCAGGGTGCAATGGGCAGCGCAGTCCTGTGGATGGGGGTAGGCATGGTGTGCATGGTGGCATGGGTGCTAGGGATGGGCAAGGGGTGCAACACAGCATAGCAGAGGGCAAACCATGGCATGCTCCACACAGGTGACAGCGTATACCTGCTGAGGCCTTGGCAGCATCACCCTGGTCCATCCCACCCTGCAGTGCTGTCTGCCCCCAGTGTGCTGCTGTGGCATCCACCACACCTAGCAAGGTTGCAATACCGGTACATGGCCTGTGCCGTCTGGTGGTGCCTATGTGGTGCAATGCATGCAAATGAGGCTGCGCGTGCAATGGTAATGATATGCTAATGCATCCCACTGCGCCACACATTGGCTGATGAGCTCATTTGTATGCAGCATCTGAATATCGAGATACTGCACCATGCGCAATGGTAGTGCACCGGAGCAAGCGGTGGCATAATGCCCACGCATGCACAGTGCTCAGGCCAGCAGTGTGCAAGTGCACTGTGCTGCATTGGTGTCAATCGCACAAGACATGCAACCAGTGTGATGCATAGGCACAGTGCAAGCTGCTCAGGGCTGGCAACGTTGTACTTTGCACATGATGGCATGTTCCCTATCACACACATGTGCACCGTGGGTGGGCATGGTTCCTTGGGCCATTGCACTGGGCACCTGCCATGTCCCTTGCTATAGGTGTCCAGCATCCAGTGCAGACACCGCCGTGCCAGATGCTGAGCTGGCTCATGTGGCAGCCCTTGCTTATGGTCTCAGGCATATTTAGGGTGGTTGCGGCTCTGCAGGGCATGCTAGCGGTGGAGAGGAGTGTGGAATGGCATGCCAGGGCAGCTGGCTGGGGCCATCGCTAGGGTTGCCTCTGTGTCCCCTGTTGCCCCTGTTGGGCCTTTCCTTACAGACCCCCCCACTGCACAGTCCCTGTTCCCTGTCCCCTTCCCTCACATTCCCTACCCTTCCCCAGCCCCTGATGTTTTTGTACATGGTTGTTCCACACATATCTGCAAAAACAAACTGCATTGGCATAGGGGGAGTAGAGGAGGTGGAGGGAACCGTGGAGGCGATTTGGGTCACCTTGATAACAAGGGGGGGGCAAGAGAGTAAAAATAGGAGTGGTGTATAGACCCCCTGCCCTGGCGGAGGAGCTGGAGGACAGTCTGGTGGCAGATGTTAGGAGACACTGCAGACTGGGCAGAGGAAAGGTGGTGGTGTTAGGGACTTCAAACATGCCAGGAACAGACTGGGAGACTATGACATCCTCTGTGACCAGGGAACAGAGGTTGTTGGATGTCTTTCAAGACGCTCCTAACTCAGCAGGTGAGGGAACTGACCAGGAGGCACGGGTACTGGATGTGGTCCTGGCAGACAGTGACCAGATTGGGGCCTGGAGGTAAGGACCCATTGACGGGGAGTGACCATGCCACGGTCTGGTTCTGCCTGGAACTAGGAGGGTAGAAGGCTGCACAAAGATGGAAGTAACCGACTTCAGGGGGCAGATTTTAAGGAAATGGGAAGGATCCTATGAGCATTTGGATGGGATTGGTCAGACATGGATGCTGATAGTAGGTGGGAAATCATCAGGAGAGGGGTGCAGGATGCTACCAGCACCTGTGCAAGAGTAAGACGAAATGCGGTAGGGCCCAAAACCCTGTTGGTGGACCAGGGAGGTCCAGGAGGTGGTGCGGGAAAGAAAGTAGTTTTATAAGAAATTCAAGTGCTCAAGGAGTGAAAGGGATCGAGGGGAGTATGAGCTGATGGCTAGAAGGGCCACTAGAGTGGTGAGGGCGGCTAAGGCAAGGAAGGAGCAGAACCTGGCCAGGGAAATTAGGAGAGGGAAAAAGGGGTTCTTTAGATACATTGGGGAAAGACGAAGGGTGAAGGGGCACATTAGCAGGATTAAATCAGGGGAGAGATGGGCACAAGACCCAGGGAGCAGGCTGAGGTACTAAATGAGTACTTCACCTCAGTTTTCACCAGGGAAAATGGGGATGCTGCATCATACATGGGAGGAGACAGAGATAATGAGGAGGGGGGACCCCACTGACCGGCAGGTCTGGGGAGAGGGGGGCATCACTGGCAGGTGGAGGGAGGGCTAAGCAGGAGAAGAGGTACCAGAAGTGGAAATCACAGCAGAGAGTGAGGGAAGCCTCAGCTCCTCTAAGACGGAGAAAGCACCAGGGCCGGATAAATTACATCCTAGAGTGCTGAAGGAACTTGCAGATGTCCTGGCGAAACCCCTGGCAGAGCTTTTCACCATCTCTGAGGACAGGGTGGGTGCCCCAAGACTGGAAGGTGGCGCATGTAGTGCCTCTCACACAGGGGGATCAAGGGAGCTGGCAGGGAACTACAGGCCTGTCAGCCTGACATCGGTGGTGGGCAAGGTGATGGAGGGCATTGTCAAGGAGAGGCTAGGGGGACCTGGATAAGTCAAGGTGCCTGGACAATAGACAGCATGGATTCATCCCAGGAAATCATGTCAGACAAACCTGGTGGAGTTCTATGACTGGGTGACAAGTGCCTTGGACCTGGGTAGACCAGTGGATGTCCTCTTTCTAGACTTCAGCAAGGCATTTGACTCTGTTCCTCATGTGGGCCTGTTGGATAAGCTAGGAGAAATGGGGTGGGAAACCAGATGATCAGATGGATAGGCAATTGGCTCCAGGACCGGACCCAGAGGGTCGAAGTTGGTGGGATAGTCTCATCCCAAGGAGGGTCATTAGTGGGTTCCCACAGGGATCAGTCCTGGGCCCCTTCTGTTCAACGCCACGATCTGACATAAGGACAGGAATCAGGAGTGAGATGAGTCTCTTTGCAGATGACTCGAAACTGGGGGCAGTGGTGGATGGGGAGGAGGGGAGGGTGGCCCTGCAGGGGGACCTGGAGGCTCTGGAAAGATGGTCTAGAAAGTGGAAGCTGAGGTTCAATGCAGGGAAATGCAAGGTACTCCACCTGGGGGCCAGAAACCCAGGCCAAGTGTACACCCTGGGGAATACTACAAGTCTCAATGGCTGAGAGGGACCTGGGGGTGGTGGTGGATGTCAAGATGAACAACTCTGAGACTTGTAGGAGGGCAGCAGCCAAGGCCAACAGGATGCTGGGATGCATCACTAGGGGGATCACCTCCAGAAGGAGGGAAGTGATACTCCCTCTGTATAACTGCTTGGTGAGGCCGCACCTGGAGTACTGCGTGCAGTTTTGGAGGCCACACTTAAAGAGGGACATTAACCTCCTGGAGAGGGTCCAGAGGAGGGCAACCAAAATGATTTGGGGCTTGGGGGACAGGACCTATGAGGAGAGGCTCGAAGAGCTAAATATGTACACATTGGAAGAGAGAAGGGACTGGGGACATGATAGAGGTCTTCAGGTACATGAAGAGGGTAAAATAGGGAGGAACAGTCAGGGTGCTTCGAAGGAAGGAGGAAGGGGCCACTAGAGGGCATGGGTGGAAGCTGGAGGGGGGAAGATTTCAGGGGAGAAAGGAGGAGGTGCTACTTCACTGAGAGGGTGGTGGAGCCATGGAATGCACTACCTAGGGGGCTGGTGGAGGCAGAGACAGTGGAGGGGTTCAAGAGGGGGTGGGACAGGTACAGGGGAAGGGTTCAGGAAGCAAAATCCAATGCAGCAAGAATATCCGGAACTGGGAAGGGAGAAGCCAGAGAAGGCGAGGGGGACAGCAAGGTCAGCACCCAGGGTGGGGGCTGACCAAATGAGCAGACACGAAAGACCGTTAGGCCTATTCTGCTGGCATTTTAGTATGTAGTATATCTGTTGTCTGGCATACCTGCCTATGTCCATGTCTGCTTTGCAGGTGGTATGCAGCACCATGCTGCAGTGGTCCAGTGTCTGTCCATGTTGTGTGCATGTGAGGGGGGCACGTGTTGTGCTTCAGTGGTTAACTGCTGTGTGCTATGGTCTGTCCCACTGTAGTGGTGTCCATTCCCTGGGTCAGTGGCTGTGCATTGGGGTGCCCATGGGGGGGTGGTCAGGGGTATGTGGCAGTTGTGTGCATGGTGGTGGCTCATGGCCATGGTCATTGGATGGGTACTGTCTGCACACTGTGTTGGGGTACTCTGCCTGGCATTGTGTGGCCTGTCCCATGTGGTCTGCCACGCTGCCTGCCACCCAGCCTGTTCAGTGCCCACTGTGTGGGCTCCCTGTGTACCTGTGTGGTGTGTGTGTGCTGGGCTGCATGGTCCTGGGTGTGGCCTGTAATGATCTTGGGGGGAGAGGCATGGTCAACAGCCTGCCAGGGGGACTCCCTTGGTGGCCCTCCATTGGCCGTTGGCACCTCCTGTCACCTTCTATCCATGCCACTGTTGTGTTCTGGGGTCCAGTGTCAGGGTGCATGTGTGTCCCCTGCTGTGCCCTGCTGGTGGAGGCCTCCTGTGGTCTGTCACTATGCTGCCATGGCCCTGTCCCTGGATCTGTTCTCTGTGCCCTGTCCCCCTCTGTTGCTGCACTGCTCTGCTGCCACAGGTGTGCTGGAGCATCTCTATCTGCACCATGGCGCACCTCTGTTTGTGCCATGGCACAACTCTGTTTGCGCCATGGCGCAACTATGTTTGCACCATGGTCTAACTCTGTTTGCACCATGGTGCAACTCTGCCATATTCAGCTGCATTGCGCTGGCGCAGTTTGGACTGCGCAACCTCTGGATATGGCTCCAGTTGTGCCATGGCACATCAGATTTGTGCTGCGACGGACTTTGGCGCATTTCTGAATATCTGGGCCAATATCTATACTGTATAGAACACCATCACACTGAGCAACAGAAAATATACTACATGCAAGTTTATTTTGTATTCATTGTGGCATACCAAGCATAGAAATCTTAATTTTTATTTAAATAGGATGGTATAAGGCACACTACAAATTATAAAAGCAGTGCTACTAACAAAAGTAACTAAGCTAGAAAACCTGTCCACTAACCCTTATGTTTTGCCCCGATTGGGGGCATACAGCAGCACTGCAATTTATATGTTTTGTGTGCCACAATGAATAAAGAATAAACATGTAAGTAACATATTCCTGTGGCTCAGTGTGCAGGTGTACTTTACTGCATGAAAATTGCACAGAGTACATATGGAGCTGTATAGGGGTGGCTGTACCAAGGGAATATGAAGACTTGCAGATGGAATTCTCAACCTAGGTGAAGAATAACTGTTGCTGGCCCCCATATACATCACTATACCCTCCTCAGATCTTATAAAAAAAAGATGGATTTCCTTAGATATTCACCACAGGAAAGGTTAAACAAATGCTACCAAATGGCATTGTGTGGTGTGGATCTCTTGACTCCAATACTGCAGGAGCAGTTAATCTAGCACTGTCAGGACTTCCAAGAAAATAAGAAATTGTGTTTTCTGCTAACATTCCTCACATGGGTGAAACTTCTGATCTGCACTCCACCACCACTATAATTGTTTTATTATAATAATACATTGAATTAATATGAATATGCATTCACCCAGATTAGGGAAAACTAAAAAAAGAAAGTGGAGGTAAACGGATGTCTGCTAGAGGTGGGTGAAAGTCACAAATTCTGCTTTTGTAAAACTTTCACAAAAATTCAGAAATTTCACAGAGTTTTCCAAATTTCTGCCATTTGGCGAGACTGGAATCTTCTGAATGTGTTTGGTGGATTTTTGCTGTGTTCCGCAGAATTTTGGAGCAGAACTGCAGAAAAATGCACATGAACTGTGGAATAACAGTTCTGAGGAATTGTTTTCTGGAGTTTGATGAATTATTCTGCAATACATTTAATTATTCCACAGTTCAGTGATCAGTTCTGTGGACTTTTTTCTCCACAGTTTAATAAAATAATCTGAAATTTAAACATTTATTCTGCCGTTCTAAGGTAGAATATCCACGAAAGTTGCTCATTTGATTTCAGCACTTCTGCAGAAGCGAGCGTCTGACTTTTGCAGAAATTCCACTGGCGGAAGATTTTTTTGCATACCTCTAATGTCTGCTCTTCCATCTCCACATTGTAAAGTAACTGCAAAAATATAAAACAAGTTATGGTGCGTCTGAGCAGACTATATTAATATACATAAATATAGAGATGACTATAGCACACATGATGGCTACAATAATTGCAATAGGTCAGTACTGGAGTAATGTAATTTAAAGAAGGGCTAAAAAATCCCATTCTAAGACTCAGTGCAGAGTCTGAGTAAGACATGCAGATGGTCTAGTTCAAAAATAAACACAAAAAAACTGAAAAAAAAGGAAGGAAAAAATGCAAGATGAAATAAAAGAACTGTTCAAAGTGATAAAGGGAGTAACAGAGAGCTTTCATCCTTTTCAGTCAAATTGGGTGTAACGTATACATAAAACAAACACCCGTAATGCAATCCTCACAGACTCTCATTCAACAGTTGTGGCTCAGCACATGACAGTGAGCCAATGCATTCACAACTAGGCACCATATGGGGTCATAATCTCAATTTGTAAAACATAAACGTGTATTCTCATTTATTGGTGTGTTGCCAGACATTGTAATGCAGCTTATTGACTATCACAGAATCTGTACAAAGCTTGAATGAGAGCAGGCCAATGGCCTTTAGAAAAAATCAAAACAAGACAAGTGCTCAAGTTCTACTATAAATAATCACAAATTACACAGTAATGTAGATTACAAAAGAAAATGGAAGGTCAGTCTGCAATACTCACATCACGGGCACTAATCGCGAAAACGATCAAGCCATGCAGCCACTCACAATAACATTTTCAGTGTTTTTAAATATTGGACTGGAGTCTAAGCCATGACACAAATGGGCACTAATCTGATTTAAAATTAATGTGACCACCCCAATTAAACTTTTTTTTTCAGCAGGAAGCAGACCTCCGCTAACAACAACTACGAAACAAACAGTGGTAGGGCAGATACACATATTTTCAAGAATACCTTGCTCTAACAGGAGTACCATACTGTTGGCTCAAACAGGGACATTATTTAGAATTCAAACTCTCTCATGCTAAACCCGTGTTATAAAAGAATTCTAATTCTCTAAGTAACAGCCATATTTATAATTGCAGAGAAAACACCACAAAAAAAAGACAAGAAACAATCTGAATTGGAAAAAATTGTGCTTAATACAAATTATACATTAATCTGCCATAAGAACACATCAAGTCATTCCCTGTCCCCTTTAAGCAGCTGTAGTTAATCAGAAGCTCTCATAAGTAGGTAACTTTACACTTTCTTCCTAATTGATAGTACAGAATGGGTAGTGCATACGCCTTCAGGGTGCGAGTTTCACAGGGTAGGGGCTGCCACTGAGAAATCTATATCACCAGCAAACGTCAATCGTGACGAACAGACAGCCAACAAACCCCATCCACTAGATCCTAAAGGTGATAGAAAGTTACTTTTGCACCTCTAGATGCCCTTCATTTGTCACTTTAGTGTCGGACCAATATTTTGTTTTTGTTAAAGGACATCCATTCAAAACATGTTAGGCAGGGAAGTGTGGTTTCTTGGAGAATAAATTCTTTGGGTATTATGTACCACAGAGTGAACGTGTCTTACTTCATAAATAGAGGTGGTGAGTGCTGGAATCTTGTGTAAATGAGTAAAAATAATTTCCTATCTCATTTACGTCCCTAGGTGGGACTTGGGGAATCAGGAGATCAGTAAGGTGTTACGGGCCCAGTCCATTCAAGGCTTTAAATGTCACTAATACCTAGAAATCAATGCACCACTTACTAGGAAGCCAGTTCAGAACCCACAGCAAGCGCGTAATGTGCTTTGACCTCCAGGTGGAGGTCAGGAGTCTTGTTGCAACATTCTGAAGTAGCTGCAGGTGATACAACTGACCCCCCGGGAAGCCTTTATATAGTGCACAAAAGTAATTGAACAGGTAGAAAATCAAGGCATTGACTAGTGTAACTAGATCAGCAGAATCAGGCAGTGGCTTCCGTCTGGTAACATTCGTGAGATGGTAAAAACAGTTGCTGACCACAGGTGTATGAATTGATTGTGGGTTCCAGAAACATGCAATATTGGACTTACAAAATAGAATCAGATAACATGACAGAAAATCCTCAGCTGATCTGACTCCTCAGGACTCAAAGATAGAGGGGCTAATCTGCCATTTTATAGCTGTCATGGGGTGATGATGGACAACACCATGATGGATCATTGGTTCCCAATATAGCTATTTTTTACAAGTCCCTCAGTGACCCCTTTAGAATTAGTGATATTAATGAATTTTTCAAAATACTATAGTATATTATGTCTAATTTGCTCTTAGAAACATGGTCAATAAACAATGATTATCCCCATTCCTAGTCCCTTAGTCTAGCGGCCAATTTTCAAAAGGGCCTTAATTTAGTTTTTTGTTGCACGCCCCTTGATAGAAGTTTGTCATGTTCATGAGTTAGGTATGACCTTGAACTTTCAGGAAAAGTACAGTGGTAGTTATCTAAAAGTTTCCTACTTCGAGGTACCACCAAGGTACCACTGAGGTAATTTGCATTGACTGTAATGTGATCCTGCCTCATTCTGCCTCAGTATACCCAGGTATACCTCAGTACTGCAAAACTTTTCTGTGACTACCACTGTATGTTGTGATTTTAGGTCAATGGCAGGTACAGAGATACAAGCCTATTTTTGTTAAGCCCCTACCTCATGAAAGTGACATCCGGCACTGCCACTGAGAGGCTTTACTGGCACTCAGGGATCAATATCTTAAAAAGGTTTAAAGATATGTGTTGTTTTGTGGTAGAAACTTAATAATGTCTTTTCATTTTTCAGTTTATTGCATGTTTAAAATAAATATTTTCTGTTTAAGTGCAGGAAATGGCAAATAAGGTATTTCACTTGTACTATCTCCAACAAAAAAAGTTTTGTCAATCACACGAAGACCATGCAACTATTTGTATTAAATTTCCAAGATAGAGATGCTTCACAAAACTTTGTGGCAGCCAAAAGCCAGAGATCAAGAAACTCTGTACAGATGTATGAGAGAAGCCGATTATAAATTGTATAGAAGTGCTAAAACATCCAGGCCAGATATTCAGAGCTTGACGCCTGGCACAAAACCATTGCACCATGACTGTGCTGCATTAGTTCCATGACACAACATTCAAAGGGTGAAATAGCGCCAGCACAAGGCCATAGCACCTGCACTAAAAGATCATGTATGCAATGTGCAAACTGAGAAGCAGGGACACGCATACTGGTGCTAAGCTATATTCAAAGGAATAGCACCACACAAGTCCAATTAGCGCAACCCATTGCATGGCGCAAGTTACCGCTTATAAAAGGCAGGTGTAAACTCAGGGTAAGGAGGGCGGCATGGACACACACCAGGAAGAAGATGTCTGTGGTAAACAATGCTGTGCTAGCCTTACTTATGGCTGAAGTGCTGGAAGAGGAAGAGAGGGAGCAGGCCCACCCTGGCCCACACTGCAGGCCAAGGAGGAGATGCACTTTACACAGACTGTACCAGCCTGGAGTGCTATTTGAGACATTCCTAGATGACTACCTTGTGGGCTGGTACAGGATGGACCAGGTCCTGTTGAGGCAGCTCTGTGAGCTCCTCCACTATCAGCTGCAGAGTAACACCAGATGCAGCCATGCAATGACTGTGAAGGAAAAGGTGACAGCTAAAATGCGTTTTCTCTCCACCGAATCCTTCCAGACACCAGTGGGTGAAACCATTGGTGTATCGCAGTCTGCCACCTTACTCCTCCTGAACCAGTTCCTGGATGCTTTTCTGCCACATGTTGGTGAATTCATCATATTCCCCAGCATGGCAGAGGAGCATAGAGAAACCATGCAGCAAATCTATCGGGTTGCGCACCTACCAGCTGTACTTGGTGTCACTGACTGCACCGATGTTGCAATCCGTGCATCGCCTGGTGATAGTGGAGATGTGTACCTGAACAGGAAAGGCTTCTACCTCATCAATTGCCAGGAGGTGTGTGATGCAACAGGGTGTGTTATCAATGCCTTTGCACAATACTCTGGCAGTGCCCATGCCACATTTATCTGGCACCAGTTGAGGCTGTGCCAGATGTTTGAGGATTGCCGCATACCCAGTGGGCACACTGTCAGTAAGTACAACCAGCAGACATGACACAGCCCACCCCTATGGTGGACAGTGCAATGAGAATGCACACATGGCTGGTGGGGAAGGGGGAGAGTGTGACAGGCAGCCTGCACAGCAGTAGAGCAGGCAGTCATGGTGTGTCAGTACCAGTAGGACATAGTTAACACAATGTAATGTGTTCACAGGGGACAGTGCTTATCCCTTGAGACCCTGGCTCCCTACACCAGTTCTCCAGCCAGCAACAGTGGCCGAGGAGCAGTACAATGAGGCACATGCTGTCACCAGGAATGTCATCGAGAGGGTCTATGGCA
The DNA here is from genome assembly GCA_016271365.2 of Neoceratodus forsteri. Classification (NCBI taxonomy): domain Eukaryota; kingdom Metazoa; phylum Chordata; order Ceratodontiformes; family Ceratodontidae; genus Neoceratodus; species Neoceratodus forsteri. Next base: position 1,167,664,058 of record CM057450.1, on the reverse strand, counting down.
CGCTGAAGATGCATTTCTACTGCCTGGACTGGTCCGGCAGTGCCCTACAATATCATCCTCGGAAGATCTGTCACTTATTCCTTGCATGTTGTATGTTGCACAACATGTCACTGAACTGTGGAATATGCATGCCTGAACCTGAAGAACATCCAGACAGTGACACAGATCCAGGGGATGGTACAGCAACTCAAGAGGTGGGACTCCCACATAGCCAGAAGGGCACAGGAGCACAGAATCCACATCACTGAAACACTGGCATGGATGGCCAGGTGAGTGATGACAAATAAGACAACAAACATGCATGCAATGCCCTTTAATGTAGATCTGTCAACATGTGCAACACACAGGAATGTCAATTGGTGACTAGCAGTGAACCAAAAAGCAAATAAGGTGCAATGATGAAGGGGCGGTATGTGTGCAGTGTAGCAGAGGTGTATGTGGGTGGAGTGTGGCTGTGACATGAGCATCTGTGAGTGGTGGTGACATGCCCTCAGTGACATCTCCTACTACGGGCCCTGACAGATTCTCCATGGCAAACACTGAAGGGGGTCTACTGTGGGTAGACAACGCAGCAGGTATTAGTGTGGCTCTATTGTGGCTGAGTCGACAGCATGGACTTGCCGATGCCAGTGACCCGCAATGGACTGTTCTCCATGCACGTGCCCCAGTGGAGGCTGTGCTGGATGACCCCAACTACCTGCCACGTGACATGGAGGCATGCTGCAAAGCACCACTAGTGCAGAGCTGGCCTGCACTACCTGTCTGCAGCTGGGCACCCAGCATCACCTCCTGAACAGTGGCAGTGAGGTCCCTTACAGCGTTGGTGAGTGTACTAAACCCATGGTCAAGGGCAATGTGGTGCCGCTCTACACGGTCCTCTGCCCACTGCTCAGCCCACAGGAGGGCAGTGGCAACTGCCTCATGGAACAGGAACAGCTCTTGCCACACCTCCCTCCCTCCTGAATGCATGTAGCTCCTGCTGTGTGGCTGACTGAGTCCACAGCACTGCAGAGGAGCACTTGGGTACCCATGTTGTCATGCCCCTCTGGTGGCTGAACACCCTGAACGAGGGGGGGGGGCTGGGGTATGTGCATTGGCTGTGTTTGGTGTGCAACAGGCTTGGCTGTCTGCTGACCCATAATAGCCTCCGGCCTTCTCCGACTCCCCAGTGGAGGCAAGGGCATCACCGCCTGGCTCACTGCATGTTGCTGTTGTGTCAAGGGTACTGTTCAACCACTGCCTGCTGACCATCCCTGGTGGCAATGGCAGTGCTGTTTGTGTTGGCAGTTGCTGTGTTGTTGCTGCCCAATGCCACCACAGCTGTACCAGTACTAGTGACCCTGGCAGGACCCAAGGCATGGCCAGCCTAGCAGGTGATGTGTGTGCGGCAGCCCCCTGGTTGCCACTGACAGCCATGGAGAGGTCCTCAGGTCCAATGGCAAATCCCGATGGTGAGCCCCCATACCCAAATTTAATGTTCAGCCCTGGTACATAGATCTCATCATCATCCTCAAAGTTCTCATCCTCTTCGTAGGCCATGTCTGCAGCGGACCCCCTTTAGGTGTGATCCGTAGCCACAGGGTCCCATTCACTATGCCTCTGCAGGACTGAACATGATGGTTTTGACTGGCCATTGTCATCTCCATCCACCGCATGGGACACTGCTGCCTGTCCAATGGTCTGAGCTGTGGAGCAAGAGAAACATATTGAGTCCACTGCACATGGCACAGTGTGCCCACACCACTGCCGCCACATACACAACACCAGGATGTTCACAATATCACACAGTGCCAACCCAAACCCAGTGTGCCATGCCCACACACCACCACTGGTATGGTGCACAGAGAACCACACCCACACCATGCAGCACAGGGTGAATGTGAAGGCCTGTTCCCACTGTGTGGTACACACACCCACATGAACACATGTTGGCTGCCACACTATACTTGTGGGACCTGCACCGCAGACAGTGCCCCATGTGGTGTAACGTGGCACAGCGTGGTGCATAGACACAACCACATGAGGCATTGACAGCCTGCTTGTGTGGTCCTCATGGCCTGCAATGACAGGCACATGCCCACACACTATGGAAATGGGTCACGGCATGTATTGCACCACCAGGACAGGCACATGCACACAGCTCTGCAAGTTAGGCACCAGGCATGCCCTACTATAGTTGTGGGTCCTACAGGACACCCAGTTGCCAACATGTACAACACTAGCCGCATGGCCTGACACTCACATGCTCTGTGCAGATCCAGTGGTGTCTCGCATCCACCACCCTCCAAACCTGCCAGAGCCACTGGCCTGAATGTGGATACAATGACATCCATTATCATGTCCTCCCTCCTCAACTTGGTCTGCATGGGACAGCCGCCTTTCCCCATTAATGACCTCAGCCACCGTGCCTCTTCCTCCTTGGCACACTTCTGCAGATCGTGCTACCACTTCTTGCAGATGTCCACACTCCATCCATGTCCACCCACCACACTGACCTCTGCAGTGATCTCTACTTACATTAGGTGGATGGTGGCATCAGTGTTGTTGTATATCTGCATCTGGGCCAGCCTGTCCTTGTATACAGTCACCAGGGCCTTCAGTTCCTCATCGGAGAATTTGTACACCTGAAGGCGCATGTGTCCCTCATTAGCACCTGAGTGGGGAGGAGGAAAACTTTTGTGAGTGACTGCCAGTACCATGGCATGCACATGTCTGTGTCTCTGTGTGTGTCTGTCACAGCCTGTGTGTGGCCCCCTCATGCGTGTGTCCCACAATGTGTGTATGCCACTAGCCATGGCAATGCACAGTTACAGGGTACACAGCTGTCTCTGTGGTACCATTACACAGGTATGGACATGTCTCACAACTGACAGTCAGTAGCACAGAATGGCAGGACCATGTCAATGTCCCAGAGATGATGCACACATGGTTGAACACATGCAGCAGCCAAAGGATCACACATGTGGCTGTTGACCATAGGTGATGTGGCCCTGCTGTACCCAGATGACCCTGTCAGGCTGTGGGTGTGGCATGATGCAAACATTCAGGTGCTGGTGGGCGACAGCACATGGCTCATGTGGCATGTCCGTCCATGCCACCAAACCCACCGATGTGGGCAGGCCCTGGGCCAACAGTTCACTGAAGGTCACAGCACATAGGCAGGGCCAGTTGCCAAGGGACAGTTGGATGACACACAGTCCACGAGTGCGACAGCCATCGAACAGTGCATGGTGATGCCTGTGCAGTAGACTGGGTCTTGCACATGTCCTGGCAGAGAACATGACAAAGGCAATAAGGACAGGGATGGGGCAAAAAGGGGTAAGGCCATCAAGAAATGGAGGGTAATGAGTGCCAATGCCCATAGTCAGGGCAACAAGCTCCCTGAACTGGTGGCCTTGATCGAAGAGGGATGCCTGGATATCATAGCAGTCATAGAAACATGGTACACAGAGATCCATGACTGGGATGTTAACATACCAGGGTGCACAATCTACAGGAGAGACAGGGAGGGTAGAAAAGAGGGAGGTGAAGCTCTCTATGTAAGGGAAGGGATAAAAGCAGCAGAAGAAAAAAGTAAACAGGGAGGAGAGGAGGCACTGTGGGTCACCTTAGAGACTGGAAATGGCAACACAATTCGCACAGGGGTTGTATACAGACCCCCACATCAGGAGAGGAATGGACAAGGATATGATAGAAGGCACTGGAGGATGGCAGAGAAAGGGGGATACTGTTGATGTGGGACGGAATATGCCAGATTTTTTTTTCAGATTCTTTATCGCCCGTCGGGCTCATGGAGCTCTCTCAGGCATCCTGCCTGATCCTGCTCTGCCTGAGATCCTCTCGGCCCTAAGCCTCCTTTAACCCCACCACCACAGCCAGTACCACCAGCTTAACCCCTCCAGGATGGGGACACCCCTCCTTTTTGGGCACTCTTCAAAGTCAGACTCTGGCTGTGGGTAAGGGCCCGGGTGGAGGACATGAGAGGCCAGGCGAGATGGATCCGGCAGTGGGCATGGGAGTCAGGTGCCATCGCCTACTCTGCAGAGACGGGTTTTTCTGTTTTCTGGTCCCCTAACATCCTTACATTCCCCCTTTGCGTGAGCACCTCTGAAGCCATGCACATGGCAACCCTGCCAGCTTCAGCCACACTACTTCTGTTGTCTGCATACTGCAGCACCACCAGTCTCCAAAGGGAGCCACTGGTATGCCAGACAATCCCCAACCCTCCCCCAGGAGAGGAAAGCTGTCCATCGGATGCTCAATCCTCTCCCTCCCCTGCCAACCCCCGATGGCCCAAGCTTGTTCCCGAACTTGGGTCATCAGTGTGGTGCGAGGTGTGGCATCCAGCATTTCAACCCTCATCGCCACCAGGCCGGCGAATATGCCAGATGTTAACTGGAGCACCTTTGCTGCAGCCACATCCAAGAGGATGGCAATTCTCGATGCCCAACAGGTGACATGCCTCAGACAGCTAGTTTTGGAACCCACTCATGAGGGAGCAATCTTAGACCTCACACTCTCAAATGGGGATGGTGAGAGGATCTCAGATCTAGAAGTGGGTAGCCATCTGGGAACAAGTGACCACCAAACAGTGTGGTTCATGATAAACTCAGCTACAGAGTCAAGCCATACAAAAGTGAGTGTACTGGACTTCAGGAGGGCTGACTTTGGCAAGATGGGAAAGTGCCTTAGAAAAGCACTAGCAAACAGGCTAGAAGGAGGGGTGGAGCAACAATGGGGAAACATCAAAACTGCCATCACAAAGGGAACAAGCCTTTGTATGAAGCAAATAAACAAATCAAAATGAAAGAAAAAAGCCACTATGGTCCTCAAAAGAGGCGGCTGGGAACGTTAGGTAGAAAAAGATAGCATTTAGGAAGTATAAGGAAACACAGAAGGAGCAGGACACAGAATTGTACCAGTTAAGGCAGAAGGAAGCAGGGAGGGAAGTCAGAATAGCAAAGGCCCAAACTGAGGAAAAGATAGCCAACTCAGTTAAGAAGTGGGATAAAATATTTTATAGGTACATCAGGGAGCGTAGAAAGACAAAGGGAGGGATAGTGAGGCTGAACAGAAAGGACATTGAGTGGGCAGAGAGGGACAGTGAAAAAGCAGGGATACTGAATGAATACTTCTGCTCAGTATTCACAAAAGAGGAGGAGGGGAAGGTGCCTAATCCAATTAACAGAAGCACTCTGGATAGGGGGGATTGATCCCAGTCATTTCACAGAAGAAAGGGTTCTGAAAGAACTCCTAAAACTGAAGGTGGACAAAGCAATGGGGCCTGACGGAATTCACCCCAGAATTCTAAAAGAATTAAGGGGAGAACTAGTGACACCACTGACTACCCTTTTTAACAAATCATGGGAGGATGGTGTGGTACCTGAGGACTGGACTGGAGGAAGGTGGATGCGATTCACCTTCACAAAAGTGGGGGCAACACAGAGACAGGAAACTATAGACCTGTCACTTCAACCTCTGTGGTAGGGAAAGTGATGGAATCACTTCTGAAGGAAATAATTGTTGAGTACCTAGAGGCCAGTGGGGCACAGGACCCAAGGCAGCATGGGTTCACAGGCGGAAGGTCGTATCAGATGAATCTTATTGATTTCTTTGACTGGGTGACCAAAGTAGTAGACCAGGGAGGGGCTGTGGACATGGCCTACCTAGACAAAAGATTGATAATCAAATTAACCAGCCTGGGAGTGGGTCCCAGGGTGGGAGCCTGGGTAAACCATTGGCTGGACAACAGGACACAGAAGGTAATTGTAAATGGAGTCCACTCTGAAGAAAGAGGGGTTACTAGTGGGGTACCGCTGGGTTCAGTACTGGGTCTAGTCCTTTTTAAAGTCTTTATAAGAGACATTGCAGAGGGACTGGAAGGAAAAGTATGCCTTTGCAGATGATACAAAGATCTGCAACAGGGTTGATACACAGGGAGGCATTGAAAGGATAAGAAGGGGTTTGGCAAGGTTGGAGGAATGGTCAGAAGTATGGCAGCTTGGATTCAATGCAAAGAAGTGCAAAATAATGCACCTGGGATACAAAAGGAGGGGGGAGGTAGTAACAACAACAAAAATGGAAAGGGACCTGGGGGTAATCATATCAGATGACCTTAAGGTTAGCAAGCAATGTAAGAAGGCAGTAGGGAGGGAGGGAGGACTGGGGGAATACTGGGATGTATAGGGAGAGGCATCGCCAGCAGAAAACAGGAAGTTATCATCACTCTGTACAGATAGTTGGTAAGACCCCATCTGAAGTACTGCATCCAGTTCTGGAGAACCCATCTCTGCAAGGACATAGACAGGATGGAGGCAGTTCAGAGGAGGGCAACTAAAATGGTGCAGGGTGTGCAAGAGAAGCCATACGTGGAGAGAATAAAGGAGCTTAATATGTATACCCTTGAGGAAAGGAGAGAGGGGGACATGATAGAAACTTTTAAGTACCTTAGTGGAATCAATAAAGTCGAAGAGGGTAGCATCTTTCAGAAAAAGAGATGTGCAAGAACAAGGAGACACAATTTGAAGATAGAGGGGGGACAGCTCAGGGGCAATGTGAGAAAGAATTTTTTCTCAGAGAGGGTGGTGGATGCATGGAACAGCCTTCCTGAGTAGGTTGCGGGGTCTAAAACTGTGAGAGAATTCAAGAATATTTGGGACAGACATAAGGCAATTCTTGTGGGGGGTAGGAAGAAATAGGCTGTTGGTTAACTTGGATCTGCAGCTTATCCTGTAGGTAGGGAAATGGGCAGACTAGGTGGGCCAAGCGGTCCTTATCTGCCATCAAAGTCTGTGTTTCTATGGCATGTGTGTAGCCAGTAACACATAAATGGTGTTCCAGTGCTGCACAGCAGCATACCACAGTGCCTGTGATGCAGGCATTGCTATTTGCATGTGGTGCCTCCCCTCCGGTACCATTACTCAGTTGCTGAGTGTTACTGCTGCCATGTATACTCTGCTGTATGTGCAGTCACCATACGTAGACAAGCCAACAGACACACTGCACTGTGGCTGTGTGTGCCTCTACGCAGGCCCTGCAGCACTCAGACCTGCAGTGTTACAGGGCTTTGCATCATTTGGAGCACAGTCAGTCCCCACCAAACAGTAACAGTACACTGACATGTGTCTGCATGCACACTGTTCTGCCATACAGTACAAGACTGTGGTCACAGTGTCCTACATACCTGGATCTGCCTGATCATCCTGCTTTAATATGTTGTTGGAGTTGTTTGCCTCTGATGGTCTTCTTCTGTACACCTGCTATGCCTCACAGACCTGCAGGTGGAGTCCTGTGAGGTCTTAAATAGCTCAGCCAGGCAATCCACATGCTAATGTTCCAGATAAGGCTATAATGAGGTGCTCCATTGGGGATTTGCCCAGTGAATAACTAATCAGAGTCATTTGCATACAGTATTTGAATATGACAAAATTTAGCCCCAAGCTAACACATTAGTGCCTGACAAACCATTGCACCACGCTACACAATCAGTGCCACGCTAGTGCACTTTGCTCCATGTCATCTATGCATGCACAATGACGTGGTGGCATGGGAATCACGTAGGTGTCACGCATGTACAGTGGCGCATGTTTGGGCTTGCGTGGCATTACACTATTTTGCACCACCCACAGTTGTACAGCGCAGCACAATTGCACGAGTCCCCCATTTCCTGTGCCACTGTGTGTGCTGATGGTGCAACACTATGTTGTCAGTGCTAGCAGACACATCAGGGTGCAATGTCTGAATCCAGAAGACAAAGGGCTGTGGTGCAGAGGGACCACAGATGAGGTTAGGCTGAACTGGCCAACCTTGTTCAGCTGGAAATACAGAGGGACCACCAGCTGTTTTGGGGAGGTGGACAGGCCTAGCCAACAGGTCTGGGTCTCCACTGCCCACCACCTGTCCCAGAGGACAGGTCTTACAAGGAACAGGGAGCAGTGCAGGCACAGATACATAGACCTGCAGGGCCAGGAGAGTCAGCGCCTGGAGAGGTTCAGGAGGATGGTTCAGGAAGGGACCATGCCTGCACCAGGTAAGTGTCCGACACTGTCATGGCACTGCTGTTCACAAGTCACACTGGTGCATCAGCTGAGTGTGGTTACATCTGTGTGCTGCCACATAATCTTGGGGGGCACACTTGGACCAGGCCTCTGTGTGTTGTAAGTGTGACCAGTGCAGTGCTCCTGTGGTGACATGTTTTCCATGTCCTGGGGGGTGTTGTCATGGTTGTGCTGTGCACACACCGCACAGCATGGCTTCCACAATTGGTGCATGGGTCACTTCTGTGCACAACGCATTCAGGCATCCCATGCACCAGGGGTGTGTGGCAGTGTGGCATTCACAGCTGTCTTAGCCTTGTGGTTTTCTGTGGGGTGATACTGTCCATGCAGTCATGACCACTGTGTTCTTCCTTCCCTCTGCAGTGCAGCACAGACCGGATGAGCCAGCCCACCAGGATGGGCCAGGACAGTGGCCATAGGGGATGCACATGAGTGATGGGCAGTGGTGTACTGCATGTGGGTACACCTACAAGCCATTTACATGCACTGCTGCTGCAGGGTGGTGGGTCATGGGTACTGTGGGGGGTTCTCTGGAGGCCACTGTCTGCTGCCATGTGTGCACGTGGTGCCACACTGCAGTCTCAGTTATGGCGTGGGGGGGCTGTGTCTTGGCTGCACAGGTTGTTGATGACATTGTTGCTGGTTTCTGTTGGCTTGTCCCTGGCCTGTGTGCCCTGTGATGGTAGTGTTGTGTGGCATAGTATCTGTACTTACATTACAGTGGACAACATGCCCCAATCATTGCATTGCATTCATGTACTGCTTGTGCTCTAGGCTGGGGAGGGGGGGTTGTTCTGCTATCTGGTGGCCACTGCCTTGTTTAGACATGGTGCATGTTCCCAGACATGTGGGTGTCAGCAGGGCCCCTTACAGACCTTCCTGTGTGCTTGGGGTGGACATGTTGTATTCCGTTGTGGCTTACATGCCCAGTGCTTGTGGCACATGTATTGCTTTCCCTTGGGTACATGGCCATGGTTGTTGAGACATACTGTCCAAGACTTTGGCACCATCCTGGGGGGTTGCTGTGCTCCACATTGTCGGTACATCAGCCTTACATGGTCATCTTTCTGCCCATAGGTCCACAGAGGCACTCGCTCTGGGCCACCAGGCCTAAGGAGGATAAGGGGTGGGATGATCTGTTGCAGAGGATAATTTACCAGCAAAGAACAGTTATCGAGCAACAGGCTATCTTGATTTCCAGGATGAGGAGGTTGGCCAGGATACTGGAGGAGCATCTCCCTGCACCCGCACAGCCCCAGCCAGTGGACCATTGAGGACACTTACCTTGTTTAGCTCCCTTCCCTGTCCCCACCCCCTTTGTAGCTGATTTACATTTGAGCCTTCCAGTTTATTGTTCCCTGTTTGATATTTCCCCCTCCCCAGTTTATAGTTTGTTGTAAATAGTGTTGCTTCATGCTGTTGTTGTTTCACTTTTAATATACCTTTTTCTGCTTTTGCTGTTCTTGTCTTTGGGTTCTAGTTCTTTGTACATGTGTGGTGTCATACCATTGCCTTTGGTTGTTGGTTTACCAGTGTTTGTTTTCTCCACTGCAGTATGTACTTGTGTACATTTTCAGGGCTGCACATCTTTGCACGTGCACCCAGTGGCCATTTGGTTCCCCTCTGCAATCTGCTGCTGTTGCTGTTTGCAGTGCCTGCCTGCTATAGTCAGACCTGTCTTTGTTGCTATATTCAGTGCTGTCTTCTTTGTTGGGCTATTTTGCACTGCACTCACAGCCCTGTTTGCACAGCTTCATTGCACGCTATATTCAGCAGGTTTAGGCCCAGGGCTATTCCTTTGAATATAGTGTGCTAATGGTTCTGGGCTAATTTAGCACACCATGCAGTGCTAATTTTGCCCCAGGACTAAGTTTTGAATATTTGGCCCCAGGGGTGCTGGATGAGAGAGGATTTGTTGTCACCATTTGTTATCATCGCCGGTGCTATCAGAATTACACCAGCAAAGAAAACCTTTCACATATACACAATCCACAAGCAGGTCACCTAGATTCAGAGAAGCCTGGGATAAGCAACCAGGAGCCAGCTATGAGAACAAGACTTACATCCACAACATTTGTAGCTAACAAATGCATCATCTGCAATTGTGTGAAGAAACATGGTGATTCACATCTTTTACAGGTGAGAACATTTCAAATGCAAAGGAACATTCAGTCAGCAGCCATGTCTCTTAGTAATACAAATCTATTGACTAAGGTACAAAGCCAAGATCACATAGCCATAGAGGCTAAGAACCATAGAAATTGTCTAGCTCAGCTACTGCTAAGGGCCAGATGAGCCAGTAAAACTAGCACGGAACAGACAGAGGAGAGCACTGATGTCTTCACAAGAGCATTTGACATGCTTATAAACCACATTCAGGATGACTTTACACGAGGCAGGGCATTTGATATGACATTCTTGTTGACAAAATACAGAGGATATTTGGACATGTGGTTATGCCGAATCAGGGACATACCATGCTGAAAAACTGAAGAAACATTTTGTTAGACACTTTGAAGGCTCGGTTACATTCCATAAGCCTCATTCGGCAAACAAGCCAGAGCTGGTGTATAGTAGCAAAATACATTTGAAAGAAACAATAAGATTGCTTAGTTTCAAAGAATGGTCCAGGAAGAAGCAACTGAGGCAGACCTGGTGCTTTCTGATGATGAGTATGAGAATCTCGGTACTTTTCATGCAGCAACAACACTTTATGCATCTGCCAGAAAAGCATCGGGGATTTCCATCAACCCATGCATTGACTATAGAGAGATTTGTTTTGAAAGAGCAGAGTCCCTAGTGCCTGCTGATCTGTACCACTTCCTGAATCTGCTCATGATGGGTAAACCAGCAAAACATACCTGAAACACTCCTGATGCTCACAGAAGAGTCTTAGCAGTAGCCCAATATATAATATACAGTGCTTCAAATTCTCACTGTAAAACACCAAAGCATATTGGACTAGCCATATCAGTCCACCGTTTGGCTAGAAGTCACCAATTGTTGGATATGTTTCACAGTCAAGGGCATTGCCTGAGTTATGATGATGTTTTCAGAGTCGAGACATCCATAGCAAGTGCCTTCATGTCGTCAATTACACTACAAGGTGAAATATTTCTTCCAACAAACATCATGCCTGGAATATTTGCACATGCTGCAGTGGATAACATAGACATACATGAAGAAACTCGGAGTGGTCAGTGAACAACACAAGTTCTAAGCACTTTGCTGTATCAGGACAATTTGGGGTCCAGTGTGTCTGTTGGACCGAGACCTAAAATAGTTGACATCAGGGAAAAAGTTATCAGCAAACTTACATGCCTCGGTGTTCTAGAGGGTCCTAACAAATTAAAGAGATAGGGTCCACTCAGTCACCTGTCTGGTGAAACTGATGTGACGTCTTGGTTTTGTTTTGTTTAGTATCATATTTTCATTATGATTTTTCATGTGCCATACAAGTACATACATATAGAGTAAGATACAATTTTGGTTTACAATTTTCCCCTTTCAGTGTAGGGTTTCATGAGTTGATTTACAATCATATTCGTAAGTGTCATTGCTCAATTTATATCAATCTTGCACATTAATATAGAATGAAAAGATAAAAGAAAACACAAACTATATCTTCTAAAGAAGATGAACTAACTAGTTCATCTAACTATAACATTCAATGTAAACTATATAAAAATAAATATGCTTTGCCTTATTTCTAAAGACATTATTTAATCTAATTGTGACACATGTATCAGTGTATTACTGTGAAGCATAAATATTTCTTATTTTTGCTGTGGCTTGTTTATGATGTTTGTAATCTCTTTTTTCTTTTTCTTTCAGGATTAGGTGGACACTATGAGGATCCCCTTCCCTCCCGCAGGAGGGTGGCTTCCCCTGGAGTTAGTGTGGTCAGAAGTGTTGCCCATGCATTCAGAAATCTCTCTTTGTGTCCCCTTAATACATATGTTAGCCTATCCACTGAAAGTGCTCTTAGGGTTAAAGTTTTCCATTGTTCTACCGTGGGGACATTCTTAGTTATCCATAAATTTTGCCTTCCCTGCCTAACCACCACCAGGAGGATCCTAAGCTGCCTGGAATGTAATTCCCATTCTCCATTATCCTGTCTGGCAACCCCTAATAGTACTGATCTTGGGGACACTTCTAGAGAGTGTCCTGCTATCCTATTCAACTCCTTGACCACTCCTCTCCAGTATGTCTGTATTCCTGGGCATTCCCAATTGTAATGCATTCTGTTGCCTCTGGCCCATCCACATTTCCCACATGAAGGTGACCCCTTTTCTGATAGCTCTGATGGACACTGGATGGAGAATAATATAGTCTGTGCAGGAACTTATATTGCAGTACTTTGTTACACATGAGTAAACCCATATGTGAAGTCTGTAATAATTCCCAGTTACTGTCTTCAGTAATTATATTGAGGTATTTTTCCCATCTCTGTTTCACCCCCTGAGTATCCCCTTCAAAATGCACTCTATCTAGTTTAGCTGCCTGTCCAGTCAGTCCCTTCTCCTGCGTCTCTGCCCCCAGAATCTCTCTTTCTACCTCTGCTAAGGCAGACTCTATATTGGGATTCCTGTTAAGGCTCTGCCAGTATTTCCTTACCTGGAAGAATCTGAAGAGGTGTGTGAGGATGGTATTCCTAAACCTAACTGCAGGCCCTGAAAGGAGTAAATACCTGCTCTGGTGGTCAAGTGCCCTATACACCGGATTCCTTTATCCTGCCATGTTTTGAATCCTTCATCCCCCATCTCTGATAAAAAGTCTGGGTTGTCTGCTGCTGGAGCCAGGATTGTATTTTCATGTTTAACCCATCTTCTTTTCTTAATGCATAACCACGTGTCCAAACAGGCTATGACCAGTGGGTTTGGGTTTTCTGTCTTTTATATGATTTCAGCCCATCCTCTCCTAGGTAGGCAGTGAGTTGGCCAGAGCATCCAGTTTCTTCTAGTGCCAGCTTCCCCTCTATTAATCCAATTGTGTATATACACCTGCACTGGGTGGCTAAGTAGTACCCCTTTATGTCTGGGAGATTGAGGTCTCCTTTCTCTTGTGAGGCCCTCAGCCTTGTCATATTGACTCATGTTTTTTTTTCCCCTGCTAGACTAAATTTCCAAACTCTCTCTCTAATGTCTGAATGTCCTTATTTTTAAGACCCATCAGCATCATTTGGAGAATATATAATATTCTGGGAAGCATGTTCATTTTTAATACATTTATTCTACCAATCCAAGATATTGGTAGTGTTCTCCATCTCTGTAGGTCTTTTGAAACCAGTTCTACCAGGGGCTTATAGTTTAAATCATACATCTTCCCCAGTTCAGGTCCTACCTTAATGCCTAAATATGTAAAAGCTCGCTGCTCCAGTTTGAGTCCCCAGGTATTCAGTCCCTCTCTATCCCTACCATCTTTCAGGTACATAATTTCAGATTTATTTAAGTTCAGCTTACATCCCGAGAATTTTGCAAAGTCACTCACTAAATCCAAGAGAGCAGGAATGGACTGGTCAGGTTGTGTAAGGAAGAGCAAGATGTCATCTGCATATAGGGTGATGGTATGCTGTCCTCCCTGCCTGTCTAGAATTCCTCATATCTGGGGGTCCTTCCTAATCCTAATCACCAGTGGCTCTATGACCACTGCAAACAAGAGGGGGAGAGGGGGCACCCCTGTCATGTGCCCCTCCCAAGCTGAAACTCCTTTGCGGGTGAACCATTAATGAATATTCTTGCTGTGGGGGCCCTATAAAATGCCTGCACCAATTGTATGTATGTCTCCTCCAGCCCAAATTTCCCCAGGATCTTAATCAAATATCCCCATTCTATTCTGCTGAAAGTCTTTTCTGTATCCATAGATAGAACACATGCCTGTCCTGGGTGTTTGGTTCCCCACCATATAACATTCAGTAACCTCCTCATGTTGTGATATGACATTCTACCTTGTATGAAAACGGTTTGGTCTGGATTAATTATCAGGGCAAAAGTTTGTCCAATCTCAGCACTAATACCTTTGTCATGATCTTGCAATCATAATTTAAAAGCGAGATAGGCCTGTATGAGGAGCATTCCATAGGATCTTTGTTCGGCTTGGGAAGGACACAAATGTTAGCTTCAAAGCATGACTTGGGTAGGTCCCCCCCCCCGCCTCTTCCATCACATTCCTGATAGGTTCTGCTACTTTTTTCAAGTTCTTTAAAGCATTCAGCACTAAACCCATCTGGTCCTGTAGTCTTGCCCCTTTTGAGCATTCCTATAGCCTGCATTACTTCTTTGGTTGTTATTGTGCTTCCCAAGAAAGTTCTGTGTGCCTCTGTGAGTGTTGGGATGGGGAGACCTTTCAAGAACTCTTCAGCCAATTGGTCTGTTCCTGTACACTCAGCAGTGTACAGGGTTTCATAAAACTCTTGAAAGCATTGCTTAATTTGTGTATCTCCCTGTTCTAGCGTGCCCACTTTGTTTTTTATAGCAGTGATTCTTTTAGATGTCTTCCCCCTTGATTAAATTCACTAAAAATGTCCCCGGTTTGTTACCCCATTCGTATATTTTTTGTCTTGCAAACATTTGTTTAGCTCAAGCCTCCTCAGTTAGGCATGTATTTAGTGCTTTCCTGGCTGCCTGGAGCTGCTTCAGACTCTGCATGTCTCTAGTTTCAATTACTGTTTTTTCTAGCTGTCTTATTGTCTCCTCTAATTTTCCCTGTTTTTGCTTTCTTTCTTTCTTGAGCGTCGCCGTGTATCTGATAATTACCCCCCCCCACATATATGCTTTACTGGCCTCCCAGTATGTCCCCTCTGTCTCCAACATGCCCTTGTTATTGGTTTCACATACAGTCCACTGATCCTTCAAGAACTGCCTAAATTTGCTTTTCAACAGTAAGTAGTTAGGAAATCTCCAGCCACCTCTATGCCCTTCCCCATTTCCCAGAACCAGATCAAAATGGACCATGGTATGGTCAGACAAATAAACAGGGCTATTTTTCACCTTAGAGACTTGTGAATAGAACTCTCTTTGCACATATATGTAATCCAATCTGGACCATGTGATGTGTGGGTGGGAGTAGAAAGTGTACTCACGGGCCCTTGGGTTAGACATCCTCCAGATGTCAACCAGTCCCAACTCTATTAGACCCAGCTGCCATTGTTGTACCGCTGGGACTTCCCTGAGCCTTGTACCTGAGTTGTCCAACCCTGGATCTGCAATGCAATTGAAGTGCCCCCCTCCCATTATGAGATTGGGAAATTGCTCTTTCACTAGTATGTCTATTATCTTTTCATAAAAATCTTGCTCTAGAACAGATGGGGCATAGATATTGCCAAATGTAATTGGTTTCTCCTGTACCTCTCCCACCACAAAAATGTATCTTCCTTCTTTAGGGACTTTAACCATACGATGGTGCACGAAGGGGAAGCCTTTATTGATCAGGATCACTATGCCCCTTTTTTCAGAGTTGTAAGAGAGTGCATGACAGGCCCCAACCCATCCTCCACAATTTTTTGTGTTCCCTGGGTATCAAGTGGGTCTCTTGTATCAGCGCTACATCCGTAGATTTCCTTTTTAATGCAGCCAACACCTTTGTCCTCTTAGTTAGCAAGGAGAACCCCTTCACATTCCAGGAAACCACAAAATCTTGCTGAGGCCTAGCCATGATCCCTCCACCCCAGTGCACCCATTTTCACTTCCCTTTCTCTCTTGAATGCTTCTTCTGCACATAAATCTTTGCTTGACATAGGTGTCAGCAACGCAGATAAAACAAGTGACAAAAAAACATCTAAAGTAACCATGAAAAGTAGCGTACACCAACATGTGTACAAAACAGTGATATTTTTGGTAACTCTTGTAAACTGACAATTCTACCAGTTCCCCTCTCCTGTGTCCCATTTTGTCTAGAAATTTATCCATCACCCCTCTGTGAGATATTATTCTCATTCTGATTATCTTCCAATGTTTCCTCTTTTCCTTCTACCCCAGCTCTAAGCCCCCCTCCCTCCACACCACCCTTTTAAGCTTATTTATTGTACCTTTGCCTTTAGTTTTGACTTTGATTCGTGTCTACTTTCTTCCCTGGGGACCATGCCCTTATGAAAACCAGTGGAGACAACCATGTTAGACTCTTAGTCCTCTTCCCATTCTGGACGCCCATTTTCCCAAGGAATCTCGCTTATATACATGAAGACCCCCGGCCCATGCTGTCTCTAAAATCCCCTTCTCCCTTTTCTGTCCCCCTTCCTCAATGTTTTGACACAAGTTATTACCTTTTCTCCCACTTCCCTCACCCCCTAAACACACAGTTGTTATACAACTTATTGTGATCAGATTGTTCTTTTCCTTTAAATCATGTGCTTTGCTCCCTATGCTCTCCTCATATCATGCAATATCAAGTTGCATCTCATTGAAAATATGAGTCCACCTTTGAACAATGTCCTATTTCAGTGTTGCTCCTCACATATTATTCAGACCTGTGACCATTTAGTAGCTGTTGTGAGGTGTCTGGGTGACCACATGCACTGCGCCACGTGGCATGCATCATAAGTGTCCCTGGGAACCTAGTCATTGCTTTGCATGGGTTGCTGTTTTAATTGTCCAGCCATCATCTCTTCAATGCACCCCATCAGATCACCGTTGAAAGTAGAAGAGCAGTAGCAGTGTTAGCCCACAATCAAATGTTCTCCTTCTCAGTTCCAACCCTTCCTCCCCGTGTTCCTTGTCCTTAGGAAAAAAGCCATGAGAGCATCTATTTCCTTTTTTGGGGGTTGTTTAGGTAGTCAAAAACCCATAGTACTCACTATTGTGTTCACCCATTCTTCTTCTTCTTTTTATCCCATTCCTTGTTGTAAGATTGCAGCTTAGCTGGTTCCCAGAATGAATATGTCGCACCTTCCCACTGAACCTTCATGACTGCAGGGTATGCCATAAAGAAATCACAGCCGTGCTCCCTCAATTGGTCCATTTGATTGTTGAATGGTTGCCTTTTCTCCTGGATTCTTGCTGAAAGATCTTGATGCAAGGTTAGTATGTGCACCTCGAGTATAACTTCCTTTTGGTTCCTGTAGGCCTCCAGCAAAGCCTGCCTGTCTGGGTAGTGGTGCATCCAGAAAATTACTTGGCAAGGCAGTTGATCTCCAGGAGGCCTAGGGGCCAGTGCTCTGTGTGCCTTCTCTAATTTTATTTTGCCTGCTTTAGTTTGGACATTGAGGAGTTTAGGCAGGGTGGAAGCACAAAAGTCTGTCAGATTACCCCATTCCGCTCCCTCCGGGAGACCTCTGATGTGCAGATTGTGTTGGTGACTGTAGTTTTCCTGGTACCGGTGATGAATCTCTCCATCATGTCCCATTCTGGTGTAAGATCTGCCAGGATTTGTTCTGAGATGGCTTTACTGATGACTGAGAGCTCCATGGCTGAGAATGATATTGGGCCTGGTCCACATGGAACAGCGGTCTCAAATGCAGCTGATTTCTTTGCATTTTTGACACCATGCTGCAATGATTTCCCTGATGCCAGGTACTCATCCACTGCAGTAGTCATTTAGGTAGCTTTTGATGTAAAAGTAAATGATTTTTCCTATCTTTAGGCAGGTTTTTATTCATTGTGGTGTGGAGCTCTGGAGAGTTGCAATCGTTTGAATTAGCTGTTCATTAGCGCCCCCCCAAGTCTTGGTTTTTAACAAACCAATCCACATCTTTGATGCTCAACAGAGACTGGGTAGCTGCTTGTTTATGCCCCACAAAGATCTTCACTCTCGAGTTTGAGCCCCTATAAACAGAGTATCAATGTGTAACAAGTTGGGGCAGATTTCATGCAATCCTTCACTACAGCTTCAACGAGGAAAGACTCAACATTGCAACTGGTTATAATCCTATAGTACCAAGCCTTCCCAACCGTAAGGATACTATATACACAGGACTAAAAACAATCAAGAAACAGATGCTGATGCTGGGCCAAGATATCCCAGTGAAAACTTTGGACCTTCACTTGTGCATCACTGCCCAGGAAGTCAGTTTTTGCAACTGGGAGGAGCTGAAGCATCATGTTTTGAGAATGGAAGGATTCCACATCATGGAGCTCTACTGGAAAATGCCTGGCAAATGCTGTGCTGACTGTAGATTTGAAGATTTGCTAGTTGAAACAGAGATATTTGGAACAAATGCTGCAGCTGTGATCATGCAGGGAAAAAACTACAAACATTGTACATTAGCCCACAAGCTGATGATTGAAGCCATGTTTCAGTTGCAGTGGCAAGCATTCTTTGCCTTTGTGGTGCAGCAGAAGAAAATACATCAGGAGACACAGATCAAATTGAGCTGAAGTGAAAAAATGCCAAGCAACTAATGGCTGTGATAGCAACAGAAGGTGAAATGAATGAGGAAAATAGAGCTTTGTTGATGCATTTCAAGACCTTGAAGCCAAGCTGAAAAGTCTACAAGGTGATTTCAAGGAATGCGTTAACCAAGGGCAAAAGCAGCGGTCAACATTTCACTTCTGGAAGCAGTATATCACACAGGTGCAAATCACTCTTGGCTACACTGCAACTGAGAAAAATCCAAACTGGAACCAGCACCTAAAATGCTTTGCTGATATCCTTTGCTATGGCTTTGCATACAATCACCAAACCTGTGCCATGTAGGGTCCTGTGTACCTCTCAGAAAGCTTTCTGCTTCTCAAGACTGAACTAGCAGTGCATGTGAAATTTGCCAATGGAAAGTACATCATCACATGATCAACCTCAGCCTGCTTTATCAATGTCTGGCCAGACTTAGGCTTGGAACAAACTGTGGTCAGAGATTCCAAGTCAAGGCAAGGAGGGGATCATAGGGATAAGCAGACAAGAGAAAGCAACTCTGAAGTGGTATTCACAGTACATGAAAGAAATGCCATCATGAGGAACTTCAAATACATGTGTGGACATAGAAGCATAGACTTTGATGGCAGATAAGGACTGCTTGGCCCACCAATCTGCCCATTTTCCTACCTAGAGGATAAGCTGCAGATCCTATTTAACCAACAACCTAGACTGGATAATATTGAAGAGCAGATTCAAAGTGATCTTTGACCACAGTCAGTCAAGAAAGACAATGAAGATGTCATGAGGATTATCAGCATAATATTGGACTGCTATGGAAATCCATTTGCAGTGGATGTACTTGAAGACTCAAGACATGAACCTGAACCTCTCATGAATATAGCTACAGGAGTAGTTGCTGTATCACATGTCACTGCTGCCCTGTTGACTGCAAAAGAACATGACAAGACTACCTGAATGGAATTTGTTGAGGAAAGACTCAATACTGCAGCAGTCCCACTCAATGACCCTATCAAAACGATGAACCAGCCCATGTTTACAAACATGCAGCACTATAACAAATCCAAAAGCAGGAACAAGGTAAAATACATAGACTCAGATAGCTCTTTGCCAGGCTTCTGGTGATATCAAGAGATAGAAAGATAGACCTGCAGAAGTTCTTTGAATATGAACTGTCAAGCCGACCTCTGGCTATTGCTAATACAGATGGTTCACTAGAATAAAGCAATAAGACACAACTGCTCAGGGACCTGGAGGCCATAGGTGATTTCTCACTAGATCCAGCTACCTTCATGAAAAAACATTAACTCAGAAAGACATACCACAACCACTTTCATAGACCATATGACATGTCTTCAGAAGCCGACATCGAGAACCGGTATTCAAACATTTGGTGACATGTTGAATGGACTGCAAAAGTTTGTGGAGAGTGCATTTAGTGAAAGTGACACAGTACAGGTCATAACAAAGAGGTACAGCAATGATGTGGCCATGAAATCCAATGAAAGGGAAAAGAGAAGGAGAGACGGGGATTTCCAGAAGTCAGAATTAGTGCAAGAAACCAGGTACTACACAAAAGCATGAAGGAATACCTTTCCAATCCCCAAAATAAGGAGAACTTCAACAGCTTCACTTTTGAGGAGTGGTGTAAAACCATGCCTCATGTTCTCACACTATTCCAAACATTGGTGCTATTAGTAAATATTGAAAATCATGAACAGATGCTGGAAATAATTCATTGACAAGTAAAGGATCTTCCTGAACTCTTCTCTATGCAAGAGGAAGCTGATAGTAGGATATATCTGCATGTTGGTGATTTAGTCTCTTGCTACAGACAGAAAATGTAATTGTATGTTCACCAGACACTGATGTTCCTGTGCTTGGAACATATTTTGCAGAGGAGCTTGGCATCAAGCTATGGTTCAAAATGGGACCCAAACTGAAGACCCAGTACATACCACTGCATGTCATAGCTAAGAAACTTGGCAGCTCAATATGCAAGTTACTTCTAGCATTCCACACCCTTACAGGCTGTGACATCACCAGCTGTTTTAAGGGCAAAGGCAAAAAGAAATCCTTACAAATGCTAAGAATGAACCATGAAAACCTGCAGAGGTTGACTGAACTTGGATACTCTTTTGAAGTCACGAATGATGTCATTGATGTCTGTCACAAGTTTGTGTTCAGACTCTACTAACCAACAGGAGTTATCAGTTCTGACATCAACCTACTAAGGTACAAACGATTTTGCAACCAAGCAAAGCAGAATGACAGCTTGCCACCATGTATGGACAGCGATTCTATGTCATAATAGTGATTGCCAAAGGGTGATTGTCATTACAGCAAATGTACATCGCCGAAAATAAAAATGGCAATGTACATTTGCAGCGAGAAAAACAAATGTAATTGTTTCATGTGGGGGGCTTCACCCCCTACACACCCTGCATGGGGGAAATGTGCCCCCACACACCCCTAACTAAAATAACTAACTCTGGGGTGTGCATGTTGGGGGGAGAACCAGGACATAAAAGTTAAAAAAATAAAAATGGGCACAAAATAGCACAAAAACATTGTGCTTTACCCTAGCCCTGACCACTGTACCCTCCACTCCAGAGCCAGCCTCTCTAACCACCACACTGCAAGGCCAGCTCAGAGGCTTCCCCTCTCACCACCCCTCACATACCTTCCAGATACCTTCCAGTATCCTGTTGCTGTTCCTCTTGCTCGTCCTTTCCTGGCACTACCCTTTCAGGGTAGCCCACAACACAGGCACTGAGAGTAAGTTGCTCAATCTCAGTTGTCCTTTTGATGGGATACCATGGATAGCCTGGTATAGCACATAAAGAGAGCTCATTACCAGTGTGTTGTTTGAAAAGCAGCACTAGGGGCTAGGCCGTTTATTGCATCACCTGATGGATGTGGCTGGACACAGATAGAGAATGGTCTTGAGCCTCAACTAATGACACAAGAATCAGGTCCAAAAGACTTGCTAGAACTTATCACATGCCAATGCACAAAGACTAAATGCTCCTCAAGGAAGTGCAGGTGTGTGATGATAAAACTAAAATGCACACCAAGTTGTGGGTGTGAAGGACACCCAAACACATGTGACAATATGCACGAAACAGGCAAAGCCAATATCAGTTTTAAAAATGGTGATTTGGAATCAGATTATGACACTAACAATGATGGCTCTGAGTAAACAAGTTACCTGTGCCTCCAAATTAAGAAAACATGCTATAGTGAAAAGATGCATCATGATGATAAATGTGGTCATAAGTCTTCATTAAAATGACATCTCAAACAATAATATATTTGGTGCATTAAAAATAATAGTTAAATTTGTGCTCAGGATGGACTATATTACAATAACAACATCTTGTAGTAAAAAGTTTGTGGGTAATTGTTTGGCTGAAAAAGACATTTGCATTTCCATGGGTGTCATTATTACTCAAAAGTAAATTTTCTCACTCTTTCTATTCAGGCTGAAAATAAACTTATGGTTTGAAAATTTGTTGTCTCTCTCTACATGTGTACAGTGTATGCCTTCAGGAATGAGATGTGGTTATAGGAAAACATTCTTGGCCAGCAACCTTAGTGTGTACAAATCAATTATTACAATAAAATAAGCTGAGCTTAATATGTATACCCTTGAGGAAAGGAGGGAGAGGGGGAACATGTTAGAAACTTTTAAGTACCTCAGTAGAATCAACAAAGTCCAAAAGGGTAGCATCTTTCTGAAAAAGAGATGTGCAAGAACAAGGGGACACAATTTAAAGATAGAGGAGGGGTAGTTCAGGGGCAATGTGAGGAAGTATTTTTTTCACAGAGATGGTGTTGGATGCATGGAATAGCCTTCCTGAGGAAGTTGTGGGGTCTAAAACTGTGGGAGAATTCAAGAATACATGGGACAGACATAAGGCAATTTTTGTGGGGGTTAAGAAGAAATAGGCTGTTGGGTAACTAGGATCTGCAGCTTATCCTGTAGGTAGGGAAATGGGCAGACTAGGGGGGCCAAGTGATCCTTATCTGCTGTCAAAGTCTATATTTCTATGTTTCTATGAAATTGTGATATAAAATGTAGGAAAAGTGAGATCAATAAAGAATATAATTAGTTAAGATGCTATTAGACATGATTATTTTCCATCAAGCTATCAATTGTGCAAATGGACCACCAAAAAACTGATGGACAAGGGGCCAAAATGGACTGGTACTGTTTCTGTTGAGAAAATTGGTAATAAGTCCACCAATCTTACTAAACTAAATCTAAATGCATTATTTACCAATGCAAGAAGTCTCCATTATATAAACAAAGATGAACTTGAGCTCTTGTTAGTAAATAAGACCATTGATATTGCGGCTATCTCAGAAACCTGGTGGGATGAGTCATCTACCTGGAATAAATCAATCCCTGGATATAACCTTGTTCACAAGGATAGAAAAAATACAAGGGAGGTGAGGTGGTGTTTTACATAAAAAATAACATTAGCTTTAGACAATTAGATAGTACTTTAAATGACTCCTATGCAACTCTATGGGTTGAATTAGAAATAAAAAATAATAAAAATGTATTGGTGGGTATGTGCTATAGGTCTCCTGACATTAAACTAGCTGAACATCACTTGCTTCTCGATGATCTCTCAAGCAAATGTAAGCATAAATATATATTGTTATTAGGTGACTTTAATTCTCCTGGCATAAATTGGAATAAATATTCTGCCCTTACTGTCAGAACAAGCTTTATTAGATTTTTGTATCGATAATGGTTTGCAACAAGCTGTCGATTTTCCTATAAGAGGCAAATATATACTGGACCTTGTTTTATCTAACATTCAAGATAAAATTCTAGACTTGAATATTTCTGATCCCTTGTTTAATAGTGACCATAACACTATTACTTTCTCAATCAATAACAAATTTATTAAACAAACTGGTATTGCTGTTGTCAAAGACTTTAGAAAGGCAAATTTTGGAACAATTATTAATGAACTTTATAATTGGACATGGAATGTTAAAGGTGAATCAGTTAATAGCTTATGGAATAACTTTAATAAAATTATTGAGTTGTGCGATAAATATATTCCCAACCGTACATTGTATAATAAGAGGAAAACTTCCAATGTGGTATACAAATAAAGTTCATAAAGCAATTTCAGTAAATAAAAAGAGCTTATAAGGTAGTTAAACATGATAGTAATGACTATAATAAAAAATAAATACAAGGAGGCTTTAAGAGGCTGCAAATCTATAATTAAAAATCAAAAACGGAAAATAGAATTCCGATTGCCTCACATGAAAGATGGGGGGAAATCTTTTTACTCCTATATTAATAATAAAAAATCTACTTCCAATACAATTGGTCCAATAAAGTTTCTAATACTATCATCAAAGAACCATCTGATATGGTTAATGTAGTTAATGACTACTTTTGCTCTGTGTTCTCACATAATAATGACAAAATGACATCTGTTTTTGATACAAGATCCACAGAGGTTCTAAATATAATTAAGGAAGAAATACTTCACAAATTAAAAAATAAATACTGCTCCTGGTCCTGACCAACTCCATCCAAGGGTTCTAAGAGCTATTGAATCATGGTTTGTTGAGCCATTACATTTGCTTTTTAGCAAATCCTTGACAACTGGTGAATTGCCTGATGATTGGAGACAGGCAGTTGTCATCCCTATATATAAAAAAGGGGGCCATAGTTGTACAGCCAATTATAGACTGATTAGTTTGACTAGCATCTTGGGAAAAGTGATGGAATCCATCATTAAAGATAAACTTTCCTCTGATCTTGAATCAAAATGCTTTTTTGACAATTTGCAGCTTAGTTTTAAGTCTCAAAGATCATGTCTTACTGCAAATCTTTGTTATTATGAAGTTGTTAGCAAATTATTAGAGGATAGAAACCAATTGACATCATATTCTTCGACCTTTGCAAAGCATTTGATAAAGTTCCCCATGTAACTCTTGTAAATAAAATGATAAATCTTGAGTTAAACAGTTTTAATATTAGATGGGTGAATGCATGGTTGATGAATAGAGAACAAATTGTTAAAATTAAAGGTTTTCTATCTAGTATGGGTGAGGTGACTATGGAGTGCCCCAGGGGTTTGTCCTGGGGCCCCTTGTTGTTCTCTATCTTTGTCTCAGATATAGATAGGGACTTAAATGGACAAACAGTAAAATTTGCTGATGATACAAAAATCACTACAGATGTGAGCACTGAGGATGGATATACTAATTTTTGTAATGACCTCTTGAAAATGGAGAGATGGGCAGATAGTAATGGTATGGTGTATAACCTTGATAAAAGTGTTGTACATTTGGGAAATAATAACCCATGTTATAGCTATACTTTAGCTGGAAAGCAGCTGCAGTCTGTGAAAAATGAAAGGGATTTGGGTGTATTAGTCTGTAGTGATTTGAAATGTAGCTCTTATTGTACAGAGTTAACAAAAAAGGCTAATAGATTAATTGACTGTATTAGAAGATCTGTGAGCTCTAGGGACAGGGCTTGTTTAATCCTTATATATAAGGCATATGTATGTCCTGTTCTTGACTATTGCTCTCCATTATGGAGCCCTTTCTTACATAAATATGTTAAAAAAGTTGTAGAGGTTCAGAGGAGAATTACAAAGATGGTTCAGGGATTTCAAGGGACTGATTACAGCTCCAGATTAAAGTCATTAAACCTTTATTCATTGGAGATGAGGAGATATAGAGGAGATATGTTATTAATGTTTAAAATTATAAGGGACCCAGCCTTATTTTCTGAATTGGGTTTGATTCATATCCAAAGGGATTTTTTATTAAGAAGTCATAAGTATCAGCTTAGGCTTACCAACCCAAAAAAACAACTAAGAAGGGAATTTTTTACACAGCATATTATCCCTATGTAGAATACCCTTCCCAGGGACATCGTAGAAGTTGATTCTTTTGATCATTTTAAGACTAGGCTTGATAGTTATTTAATGAACTTGGGTTGAGGGAACTTGCACCTACGTTGTAGGAGATGTGCATAAATGGGCTAATAGCCTTCTATACATCTAATACTCCTAGTATGACTAGTATTACTGGACATAAGGCATGACAAATTGGTTTTAGATGTTATGTTTTACTTATATTTAGGGTTCATTTATGGGTATTTAGATTCACTTTATTCAAATTTATTTTAGCAGTTCACAAAACTTGGAAAATAATACCCAAACTCTACAAATATAATGTTAAACATAATAATGTTACAATTTCTTTGAAATTCAAGATTTACTTGTTTTCATCATTTTTCAGCTATATTGTCCAGAGTTTCTCTTCAAAATTCAATATTATTGACCATGTGATGAACACCACAACATACCTTTTCTGAAAGTTGATGAGTAGAGCTATCTTATGCAACCATCAAACCTTCTCTAGTGGGGGGGGGATGCAACAGGATGAACATTTTAAAATTGACCACTAGAGTAAATTATTCAAGTCTGCCATGGCATTCAGGCTGCAAAAGCAGTGCCATCCCTAGACCACTTAGAGTAGACTGGTTTTATAAAGGTAGATTTCTGCAGGGCAAAATATGTTTTCTTTTAAATACAGTATCATCGCCTCACAAGAAAAATCACCAAGTTTTCAAATGCCATTTCTATGAATGCAGAAAATGCCTCCGAATGGTTTAACTGGGTTTCCTACAGGCCACACTGGTGAAAATGAGATTTGGACCTAGATTTTTACATTGCATTCAGGAGCTTTATAAATCACAAGAGACCAGAGTAAAAGTTAATAGCATTCACTCCCATTTCCCACTTAGGAGAGGTACTAGGCAGGGGAGTCCACTTTCATGCCTCCTATTGCATTTGCACTCTATATTGAGCCCTTGGCAGATGTAGCAGGCAGCACATTAACATCATGGGTATTCAGATGGCAGGAGTTGAATGCAAGCAGCATTGTATGCTAATGACTCATTATTCTTCCTAAGCCAGCCTGAGACCTCAAGCCCACAGTTCATGACCCTGCTATATGAATATGGAGCCATAGTTGTCTACAAAATTAACCTTACTAAGTTTGAACTATTAGTGGTGCAACCCCACCTAATTTTTATCAGTTCCATCCAGTTGCCCAAGCCAAACACAACACAATAAAATATTTGGGGATACAGATCACAACATAGGTTCATAGCTTGTGGTTTCAAGTCAAGAGGCTTCATGAGCCATATACAGAATGTATCAGTGAATGAATTCTATTTTTCTGTCCCCCATATATTTATCTAGTACATTTTTAAATGATGTCATACTGGTGGCTCTCGCAGCCATCTCTGGAAGTGTATTCCACACATCTACTATCCTCTGGTTGAACCAGTTGCCCTTTTAACTTGTTTTGTACATTTTACCCTTTAGCTGAAAAGGTTGCAGTCTAGTAGCCCTGCTTGTTTCTGTCTTTTTTATTAATCCCACTGATTCTCAGATCAGTTCATTGTGTAAGGCCTTATATACATAACACAGATCCCCCTAAGCTTGCGATAAGATATGGAATACATTCTCAGTTCATGAAGCCTATCTTTATATGTCTCTCCTTTAATAGTATTTTCTCCTTTAGTCCCCTCTTTCCATGAGTTTTGTACTACCTACACTCTGGGGGGTGCAGAATGGGACTCTATATTCCAGTACTGTCTCACCAGGGATTTATTCAATGGCACTAAAACCTCCTCTTTTCTATTATTTATATGTCTCATTATATTCCCCACAATTTTATTAGCTCACTTTACAGCCTCTCTGGTATGCATTTTGGAGACCCCATCTCTGCAAGGACATAGACAGGATAGAGGCAGTCCAGAGGAGGGTAACTAAAATGGTGCAGGGTCTGCAAGAGAAGCCGTATGAGGAGAGACTAAAGGAGCTTAATTTGTATACCCTTGAGGAAAGAAGGGAGAGGGGACATGATAGAAACTTTCAAGTACCTCAAGGGAATCAACAAAGTCCAAGAGGGTAGCATCTTTCAGAAAAAGAGACTTGCAAGAACAAGGACACAATTTAAAAGATAGAAGGAGGGCGGTTCAGGGGCAATGTGAGGAAGTATTATTTCACAGAGAGGTAGTGGATGCATGGAACAGCCTTCCTGAGGAAGTTGTGGGGTCTAAAACTGTGGGAGAATTCAAGAATGCATGGGACAGACATAAGGCAATTCTTGTGGGGGGCAGGAAGATAAAGGATGTTGGTTAACTAGGATCTGCGGCCTATCCTGTAGGTAGGGAAATGGGCAGACTAGATGGGTCTAGCAGTCCTTATCTGCCGTCAAAGTCTATGTTTCTATGTTTTGAAAGTCAGGGTTTTAGTTATTATGACCCCCAGATCCCTTTTGCTCTCTGTACTATAAATGATCTTGTTGTTTATGACATATTTCACTTTAATATTGTTATGCCCAAAGTGCATGATTTTGCATTTACTCTCATTAAACCTTTATTTATGTTTATTTTCCCAGCTTTCTAACTCCAGTAATTATTTTTGGAAATTCATCATAGATTCAGTATTATTCGCTATTGCCCCACTTCCGTGCCTTCTGTGTACTTGAAAGTCATGCACCCCTAGACGCTTGCATTGAGGAAACAAAAATGCTAAATAATATGGGTCCCAATATTGATTCCTGGGGAACCCCGCTAGTGACCCTCCCCCAGTTGGATAGATAACCCATGATGTTAACCTGCTGCATCTTGTTTTTCAACCAAAATTTAATCCATGACAAGACTTTATCTAATCCAATCTCCTATAATTACTCCAACATCACTTCATGGGATACTAAGTCAAAGGCCTTTGTATAATCATGGTATACTACATTCACCAGCATTCCTTGCTCAAGGGCTTGACAGAAAGGCTCAAAAAAGTTTAATAGATTGCTTTCACATGATCTTCCATTAGCGCATCCATGCTGTGTCACATCTACTAAACTATTTTGTTTCAGATGTTCCTCAATTTCTTCCTTGATAAAACTCTTCATTATTTTTCCCACCACAGACGTAATACTGACTGGGCAATAATTTTCCACTTTCCTTTATCACCTGATTTGAATATTGGGGTAATGTATGCAATTTTCCTTTCCTTCAAAGCCCTCCGTTCTTTTAATGAAGCGTTGAACAGTAGTGAGAAAGGCCCTGCAAGCTCCCCAGCCACGGATTTAAGAAAACTCAGATGAAGTCCATCAGGGCCACATGATTTGTATTTGTTTAGATACTTCAGTTTATTACAAACCTCCTTTGCAGTAAGGTATCTGTGTACACTTTCAGTATTTATACCTGACTCATCTGACTTACTAATCACATTATCCTGATCCTGATAGACACCTAAAAAGTACTTGTTAAACCTTTTAGGCATGTCTACTTCTTTGTCAATTATCATATCTCCTTCTTTCAAATGCCCTACTTGTTTTTGCCCATTTCTTAAACTTTCTATATAATTATTAAACTGTTTGCAGTTATCTTTTTGTTTGTGGCTAGTTTCAATTCAGCATTTGCTGTAGCCTTTCATATTGACAAACTTTTTTCTTGTAATTATCCCACTTATCTTGTGTTGGACATGTCTTAAATTTCTTATATGCTTTCTCCTTTCCTCGTCTTAATTCTGTATTTTCCTAGTAAACTATTTGGGAATTCTACCCTTGCTATTACAGTTTGTTACTACAGAGACATATTTATTAATACAAAATTGTATTTTACTATTAATATTTGCCCAGATGTCATCTAGAGTTAGGCCTTTTAACTCACTCTTCCAGTTCCAACTTTGTAAAATCTGCTTTATCTTTTTATAATCTGCCTTGCAATAATTCCTTATTTTAGTCTTTCCTGCTATTTTGCATGTATTATCTAGTAGTGAGAAGGTCACCATATTGTGATCACTTGATCCTAGTGGATGAATAATTTTAATATCCTCAATTATCCCATCCATGTTGCTGAAAACAAAATCCAGTACATTATCCCCTGTGCTTTCTTTCACATGATGTTCAACGTTATTGTATAAGCACAGCTCAAGAAATTTATTTTCCAAAGGACTGGTACCTTGTAAAAGATTCCAATTTGTTTTTGGAAAGTTAAAATCCCCCATTAGTATACAATTATTTCCCATTTCCATACTATCCACCATGTCTGTGAAAGCTGTATTTTCTACTTCTGTTAAACTGGGTGAGCGGTAACATAATCCCAAATGTTATGGCCTTATTCTTGGTAAAGATCTCTAGCCAGACCTGTTCAATGTTTTGGTTACCCACTTCAGCCCACTTATCCTGACATGCTGTTCCCACCAGGTACCCTGATTATTACCCTCCTTCATCTGTATTGCCCTTATTGTGACAAACCACTGAACAATCCCTCAACTTCGGTCGTTGAAACTAATCTCAATGTACACTGTCCAGAAACACTATCCATCAGTGATTTCCTATTCACACCTTGCTGGGAGACAACAACAGTTAGCCTAATGAGGCACTCAGGTACATATCTGAGGTGTCTTCACCCACTGGCTCTGTTTCCATGGACCTTCAATAACCATGCTGGGGGTGTGAACTACCATGCCCAGAGCAGGCAGAGATAGCCTAGCAACAAATTATTAAAGGAATACCTTTATCATTTAGACCTCATGCTTTTGCTCCTCTCCAGCAATGTTCACCCCAACCCAGGCCCTCAAACACCAAGTGCTAGTTCACAGGGTCATAACAGTCAGCTAATTATTGGTTCACTAAATATTCTCTGCCTCCTCCCAAAAATGGACAGCTTATATGCCTGGATGCTACAACACAAACCTGACATCCTCTCTATTGTAGAGACCTGGCTCTCTCCTAAAACTGTGAATGCTTCCATTTCTATCCTGGGCTACATCGTTTTCAGGGCTGATCATCTCAGCAAAAGGATGGGCTGTGAGTCTACAATAGGGACAATCTACAGGCCCATATCCTACCAGTGCCCAACATCAGGATGGGTATGCAAGTCTTAGCTATAAAAATATTACTTGGGGTGCACAACAAAACTCTAAACATCCTCTTTGTGTACATCCCTCTGTGCCTGAACTCCACTGGGTTAGACTCCCTCTTGAAGTATTTCGGTGCCTTGAACCTCAGAATGGAAACCATACTCCTTGGTGACTTCAATGCCAACTGACTCTCCCCCATAGCAATGCCGTACAAGGATGCCATGTCTGCAGTTCACCTCTCCCAGCTTGTCTGCTCTCCCACCAGGTAAACTACAAGACTGGTTCGCTGCACTACTGGACTGGGTGCTGCCAAACCATCCTGAGCATATCTCCAACATCACTGTACACCCAGAATCCTATAGCGACCACTCACCTGTCATATTTAGTTGGTCCAGCAGCTACCCTAAACCCCAAGCCAGAACTGTAACCAACAGGGTTCTTAAATGTGGGTACCTGGAGCAACTTAGAGCCAATCTGAGTCAACAGGACTGGTCAGCAGTTTATTCATCTCAAAACGTTGATGCAGCCCTGCAGTGCTTCATCCAGATTTTCAACATGACATGTGATAAGCATACCCCAATAAAAACATAGAAAGTAAAAGGCCTTAGAAACCCATGGTTCTCTTCTGTGTTGCTAGCACATCTGAAACAAAGAGACCGGCTGTGGGCTAGTGCCCATGTGTTCAGCAAGCTGACTGACATCCATAGCTACAAAAAGGCTTGCAATGAATGCACAAGGGAAATATAGCCTGCTAAAAATAATTACTACAAGGATGCACTTACCCGCTCCTGGAGTGAAGGTAAAAAATTCTGATCCAACCTAAAGGAGGTCACTAGTAAGGATAGTAAGATGGCCTCCTCGATGCTTAGCCTTGACGGTCTTCCTTCAACCAACCTGATTATAATTGTCAATGTATTCCTGGATCTCTCAGGTGTGCTGTCCCCAAACTGCCTCCCTCACACAAATTCTATTGTCAACTCCTGTACTACTGCCCACCTTTACTTGCATCCTCCATTTCTCTTCAGAGCCATTACCTTAAACGAAGTCAAAAAATACCTTCAAAAAGTCTTGGGTAAGTCCCAACACAGTTGTGACTCCCTGGACCTAAAATTCATAGACTTCACCTTTGATGACATACTACTGCCATTAGCATACATCATTAATGCCTCACTGAGACTCTCCCAGTTCCCACCATTGTGGAAAGTGGCAGTAGTGACTCCAGTCCTCAAAAGTGGAGATTGGTCCTCCCTAGGCAATGATAGACCCATCTCAATCCTCCCACCCCTGTCTAAGGTGCTGGAGAGGGTTGTTGCCGATCAATTGGTTGAATATCTTGAAAAGTACAACATCCAGTGCCCTCAACAACATGGGTTCCACAAGGGGCATAGCACCACTACTGCTCTTATTGAGCTCACCGGCTTTATTCACAACTCCATGGAATGTGGAGAGCTTATTGGTGCAACATTTATTGACCTATTGAAAGCATTCAATACTGTCAGTCATGACCTACTTATTGCACAACTTTTAGCTATTGGTCTCTGTAAGGATACAGATGGATGGTTCAAGAGCTACCTCGCTAACAGATCTCAGCAAGTTAGTATTGGTAATATCCTATCAGACAGTGGACCAGTTTGCTCTGGCGTTCCACAGGGCTCCATCCTGGGCCCTCTACTTTTAAACATATTCCTAAATCAACTCCCACAGGCCTGTAGCAACAAGCTCCTCCTGTACACAGATGATGCAGTCCTTTATGCTAATGGCACCAATCCCATCACCCTTGAACACACACTTCAGGATAGCGTCATTGAAGTTGATAAATGGTTCATGGATCATAAGGTTGTTATGAATGATGAAAAAAAAAAAAGCTATGCTGCTCTCCAGCCCCCAGAACAAGCATTAATCGCACACCCTCACCATAATGTATCTGGCTGGTGCTCCCCTGGATCTGGTCCAACAGTTTAAATACTTGGGAGTCACAGTAGACAGCTCCATGTCATTTGTCTGTCACATTGACAACACAGTAAAAGCTCTCGACATACGTATCAGCCTCCTACACAGACATAAACCTACTCTTACCCCAGAAGCTCTCAGTCTGGCCATCTGTAGCTCAATTGTTTCTCTGGTTGAGTACGGCATTGTGGTCCAGGGTGGCAACTGAGACAGCCCTCCATTGGATTAAAGTAACACTAAACAAAGCCTGCCGACTTCAATTGGTGCTGAGTGGCTTGTACATACTTGCAACCTCTATACCCGGGCTGGCTGGCTCCAGTTTGCAGGCCGACTCGAGTACCAGACCTGTTTGCTTGTTAAAAAGGTGAGTCTGGGTTTGATGTCTTCAGGGGTGCAGAAGCTCCTCAACCCCAGTGATAGTATTTACCTCACCAGACGTTCTGAGCACATGGTACTTAAGGTTCCTAGATGCCGTACCTCACTTAGACAAAGAGCTTTTGCACACCATGTGCCTAAATGGACAAACAGTCTCCCTCCTACTATCTATTTTGTCTCAACCTTGGGATACTTCAAATGTGAGCTCAGGAAACATCTGGTTGCCGGTGCCAACTGCAACTCCCTCCTTTAGTGCCTCCTATCCTTGACTTTTTGTTGTCCTGCCCTGAGTACCTCCATCTTTGTCCTCTTTCCTTCCCCCTTCCTCCCCCTATCTCCTGCCTCCCTTCCTTCTTTGCCTCTGGTTTCCCCTTCCACTTCCCCCATTTCCTCCTCATCCATCTCCCCTTGCAAATTTCTCACTCCCACACCTACCAACCAACCACCTAGTTAGGTTTCTCCTCCCCAACATATGGTACTGCAATTATTCCCACACCCCTCTGACAAGACCAATCATTTGATTGATGTAGTTCATCCCAGTACATAACTTAGTGTGATGATCTGTAATCTATCTGTATCTTACCCTATTTTATACTCTGTAACACATTTATATGCCTAAACTGTAACCTCTGTTGTTTTCTTACCTGTGCTTCTTTTCTTTTGATGTGGAACCTATATAATGAGCTTATTCTCAAAGGTTAATCTAAGAATGTCAATAAATAAAAAGAAATAAATAAAATACCCTTGTGAATAAGACTGATTTTGTGAGCTCATAAGTGGGAAGCTATATAAAAGGCCACCCCCCGCCTCTTTTATCCACTCTTTCTTTATGACAGTAGTCATAACCATGGATCTCATCTATCCAGTCATCTTTCTTAAGCCAGGACTCTGTGATACCACAAATGTCAATATTTTCTGTATGTAGTACATATTTTAACTCATCTACCTTATTTTCAACACTTCTTGCATTTAGAAGTAAAACTTGTATTTGATTACCTTCTACTTTATGATTACCTTCTAAATTCCCATTGGTCTTTTGTTTAATAGCACTTTCCCTGTTCCTCCCTTATATCACCTCTCCCCTTTGGAATTACTGTGGTTTAAATTCTTTTCAATTTGTGTGTTAAACATCATCCCCAATACCCTTCCTTTTCTTATTAAGTGAAGTCCATCCTTGCTATAGAATGAGATATGGTTGCTAAATATTTCCCAGGACCTTATACATTGTGTACCTTGCAGGAGACACCATCTGCAGAACCAATTGTTTATCCAAGTGATTTTCTGGTTGATTTTGTCACTTGCCCTCAGGACTGGTAAAATCTCAGAAGAAATTGTCACTCTATTAACTTCTTGTATAACTTTCTCAATCTTCATATAGTCTAGGAACATTTGGTCCTGTCTTCTACATTTAACATCATTGGTTCCAGAACAGATATAACAAAACACATCTCCCTCAAATACAACAAACTATTATAGGACAGAGAGGCAGATCTGAACAGATGGTGAGTCCTTCTGCTGTCTTCATTGGGACGTGCCTCCATATTAAAGATAAATAAGTTACCCAGGCTGACCTTTTTTATTTCAAACCTTCCCACTTTCTCTTCCAAAGAAGTTCTGAAAGGAGCTACATTACAAAAATAAACTTCCTACGAAACCGTGCAAAGTTGAGGGTAAAGTTAACTGCATTATATTTACCTAAAGATCGGGGGGCCTGGGCCCCTACAACTTTAAAATATACTATGTAGCAGACCATCTTGCTCCGGAAGACACCTAGATTACCCAACAATGGGACTCAGGATGGAATGGTGTGGAAACATTGCAGTAGACCCCTCTCCCACCATGCCCCAAACTCAGCAAGTACAAGATACTACCACCAATCCATGGGTTGCCAAAACTATTCAATCCATCTTGCAAGCAAGAAAACTCACAGGCACTGCAAACAGACCAGGGAGGGGCTGTGGATGTGGCCTACCTAGAATTTAGCTAGGCATTTGACAGTCCTACACAAAATATTAATTAAACAAGTTAGCCAGCCTGGGAGTGGGTTTCAGGGTGATAGCCTGGGTATACAATTAGCTGGACAACAGGAAGCAGAGGGTAATAGTAAACGGAGTCCACTCTGAGGAAAGTGGAGTCACTAGAGGGGGACCTCAGGGTTCAGTACTGGGATCTGTCCTCTTTAATGTGTTTATTGGTGACATTGTGGAGGGGCTGGAAGGAAAAGTATGCCTCTTTGCAGATGACACAAAGATCTGCAACAGGGTTCATACACAAGGTGGGGTGGAAAGGTTGAGAAGGGACTTGGCAAGGTTGGAGGAATGGTCAAAACTATGGCAGCTTAGATTCAATGCAAAGAAGTGCAAATTAATGCATCTGGGAAACAAAAACCCAGAGGAAGAGTACACAATGGGGGGGTTACTAACAAGAACAAAAATGGAACAGGACCTGGGGTAGCCATATCAGATGACCTAAAGGTAGGTAAGCAATGTGAAAAGGCAGTAAGGGGATACTGGGATGCACAGGGAGAGGCATCACCTGTAGAAAACAGGAAATCATTATCCCTCTGTACAGAAAGTTGGTGAGACCCCATCTGGAGTACTGCATAAAGTTCTAGAGACCCCATCTCTGCAAGGACATAGACAGGATGGAGGCAGTCCAGAAGAGGACAACTAAAATGATGCAGGGTCTGCACCAGAAGCCATATGAAGAGAGACCATGGGAGCTTAATAGGCATACCCTCGAGGAAAGGAGGGAGAGGGGGGACATAATAGAAACATTCAAGTACCTCAAGGGAATCAACAATGTCCTAGAGGGTAGCATCTTTTAGAAAAAGGGATGTGCAAGAACAAAGGGACACAATTTAAAGATAGAGGGGGGTGACTCAGGGGCAATGTGAGGAAGTATTTTTTCACAGAGAGGGTGGTGGACACATGGAACAGCCTTCCAGAGGAGGTAGTGGGGTCAAAAGCAGTGGGGAACTTCAAGAATGCATGGGACAGATATAAGGCAATTCTAGTGGAGGGTAGGAGGAAGTAGGCTGTTGGTTAACTAGGATCTGCAGCTTATCTGAAAGGTAAGGAAATGGTCAGACTGGGTGGGCCAAGTGGTCCTTATCTGCCATCAAAATCTATGTTTCTATGTAACAAGTAGGCCCACCTACAATAATTATGGTGAATTCAGATTTCCCATACCCTCATTTGAATCAAGAATTCAGGGAGTGGAATCATAAAGCCTTAATGAGGTTATCAAAATTAGCTCCAAAGGGTAGGATGGCATCCCACGTGTAACCGAAACAGGCACATAGGTTAATTAATCAGGACTTCTTTAAGTTACTCCAAATTAAACACTATGTGATGGTTGGGGATCACCTCCAATAGATGAGCATCTCATGGCTATAGAAAACTTCTGGTATTAGTCTGCCAGATTAAGAGGAAAATAGAACACATCTCCACCCTAGTCAAGCTTTTCCTACAAGCACATGATTTTAACATCTCCATTATGTAAAACAAGATGGGAAATGGAGTCCCAAGACACTAATAATGATCCAAAATGCATTACTATTCTACTCAACTCTTAGCTTGTACAACTCACTCAGATTTGTTAATTAGCCTAGTTCATACTTTACAGCCAATAACCCACTAGCCATCCCACTATTTCAGACTGCTAAAGGGCAAATCTCTTTTAGTTAATGAGCAGCATCTCTTGAAACAAAATACCCCACACAATTAGGCAGTAGCCTACACTTAACACATTGGGCCTATTTTCCAGTGACCTAAAGGGATGTAAGGGGTTTGCATCCAAAGAGTTTGATGCAAGTGGTGATTTGCATCCCAACTTGCATCAAATGTGATTTTCTAAGGCAGCCTGCATCCAGTTTGGATACAGCTTTGGTAAAGCCCCCTGTACCACAGGCTGTGCCGCACAACTAGGTGCACCAGGACGCAAGGGGGCTTGTGCCATAGTGGGTCTGCAACATCCCCACTTCTGGGATTTTCAAAGCCTCACCATGGATGCAGCAAGGGACACCAGATAGACCAGCCAGGAGGTGGTCTAACTGGGTTATACCAGTGGGCTGCTGTAGTACGGGGCAAGATGTGTGCATGAGGGGCACCAGAGGTGGTAGGTGTGGTGTCAGGGCAAAGCTGGACATCACCAGCAGTGGTATGGCACCCAGCCAGGTGCCACTGAGGTAGGCAGACATACCAAAATGTTGGCAGCAGCCCCATAATGAACATGCAGCCTAAGTAGTCTAGTACCCCCCATGATCCCAGCATCCTTCAATCCTTGGTGGTATTGTACTTCCTCCTGTGCTTCCTGATTTCCCCAACTATGACTTAGAAAATGCCCATGTCTTATCATGCTCACCCCATCTCTGATCTTACCTGGTAAAGCTGCGATATTCCCTGGTAATCTGGTGGAGCCCCCACCCTCCCCACCCCCATCAGGCAGGTATTCCGGCCTCCCACTACCCCCTCACTGGCCTGGCACAATCCTGTGACTGACTTGAGCCCTCCACACCACCACGGCCAGCCGCGGAATGTGTTCTCGGTACTTATGTACTATACAGTGCACAGTACTTGAGAACTGCATTCTTGACTGTATCCAGTAATCTTGTGAGGAAGGCACTAATATAATAAAAGGACTGTGTTGCTGTCGAAGAGGAAGACCAATGAGCTGGGCGTGCCATATGCGATGGAGGCGTGGGGCTCATGGGCTCTCAGGAAATGTTCGCGGTTCGGACGAATCAGGCTCAGAGAATGTCAAGAAAGGGCTGGGGCATTTCTCTCCTAGGGGAGATCAGGAAGCAGAGAGAATAACTTTCAGGGACTCGTATGACACTAAGTGGATAGCGGGAAGGGGCACTAGACTAACGGGGATGCATGTTCATTATGGGCAGCTGCTGTGAACATGGGACTAAGACTTTTTACACAACACTTGAAATCATCATAGAAGTGATATAGGGATTATGATGATATAACGACCACCCTGTCATTAGATGTATACTTACTTTAGAATTGTGCTTTGACACTTTGAAAAGTGTTCTCTATAGGAGCAGTAAGCACAGTTAAGGGAAGAATGGATGGTTTGACAGTAATTGTAAATATTGGAAAATGTTATTGAGTTTAAGAAAGAATGTTAAAAGATGTCCTTCATGCAGAGATTTGAAGAAATGAGATTACAATATGAAACAATGCAACAGGGAAATGTACAAATACATGTGATCAAATGTATGAGGCATTAGTATTCAATAGACAACCTAGCTTTCTGGATGATGGTGTTCAAGGGAACAAATAGCTACAGGACAGGGATAAAAACCAACTATAATGCAGAAATATAGATATTCCATTAAGAATTTTTTTTTATCCAACTGATGGGTTCAATTACACCACAGCTACCCCCTGCCCACTTCTTTCAGGATGTGTCCCAGCCCTACACCATAGTCTCCTACTGCACCCCTCTTCCAGATGCAAGGCCGCATGTTGCAGTTAATCCAGAAAGTTTGTTGTTTGTGGAGAACTTTCTGGAATACAGACTTTTGTATGTGCCACAACTGCAACAGATGCAGCCTGTTTTTCTGCCACAAGTTGCATCCAATGGAGGCAGCTTTGAAAATCATGTCCATTCTCTTCTAGCTACAATAATCATTTGCTGTACAATCATGTTTGTGCTTGCTTTGGCTAATTTATGCAGCTATATGCTGACTACCTGTTTTCTACTTACATATTACTATGCAAATCAGCTGTTTGGTTACCCCTTGTGTACAGTGTTTATCATATTCTACTGTGAACCACAGAAGGTATGGATTCTTACTGTGAACTTTTGTATTTGTACTGGCACCCTTTGCATTAATAGTGCCTGGGTCATTCCTGAAAAATGTTACCTTGTGTCACCAACGTACTTACCCAGTTAACAAAATTTAAATAAATTAATAAATTAAATAAATAATGATGGGTATGGTCGCAACCTCCCCAATGTGGAGGGAATATAGGGGGAAAATTACCCATAGATTTATTTTAACCACAGAAGGAACCAAACACCGAGGGACTAAGAAAACAGATAGGTGCTGGTGGGGCTGTGGAATGAGAGGGGGGCCCCCTTATGCATATTTTGATCATGTCCCATCATCCTGAACTACTTGAGGAAAATTCATCAGGAGCAGGAACAAATGTGGCACCTGGCCATTCCTTTCACTTACAAACACTTTATACTGGAGATGTGCAGGGGCATTCATCAACCTCCTCATACAGCCAAGGTTCTGCTACTGTTAATTCTCCTGGCCGTCAAAGGGATCACAATTGACTGGTTATCTGCTGAACCACCAAGAATAGACACCTGGCTAGTATGGATCTGAGCCACTTACTAAATGGAAAACATCATAGCTGATCAATACCTTCCGATGGAAAAATTCATTGCCAGATGACAATCTTAGAAGTTATATGAAATGTCAGACGGTGACATGGGACAGGGGCTAAACCTAAAATCAAATATCAGGGGCTCTTTGTGGCTCTATGAATAACAAGAGGGGCAGAAAATGGACACATAGTACTCAGAATGGAGTATCTAGGTAACTATAAAGATACACATGACACACGACAAACATGCTGAACAAAAGTATGTTATTAAGTTTGTAGTTTCAGTTGTGTTGATGTTCTCCGTTTACAATGAATAAACATGTCCATCTTTGAATATATAAAAGCATCAGGATGAACAGAAGTGTCCTCGCTGTCCAGAATGATCTGTGAAACAGGACAGTTGTAAGTTAGCAGTTTTTGCTTACTCTGACTTCTGTTTGGAACACGTACATAGTAAGTGACTGTTTAATGCAATTCTTTGCTGACTGTATGTAATACATTTAATGAAACATTAATAAACTTTGAATTTTCAAAAAAGTTAGTGATCCTCCAAGTCTTTAATTATGACAACACTGTATGCAGCGCTGCTCCCAAATCCACCCTGGCCAAACTGGGCTCCCTGTTTTACTCCTTCTGCCATCTGCACTAGTCTGTCATCCTTGTACCCACCAACGTTCCCTCTGCTCCTTCTTTTCTCTCCCCTCTCTCAAGCTAGACACCTTTTTCACTTTGCTTCTTATCTTCAAATTCCACCGTGGCTCCCTCCCTTCTTACATTACTTCCCTTTTCTTCTGTCCCTCCTCCCCATTATACTCCCTTCATAACACTAACTCTTGTTCACTCTACCTTCCTCCCATGAAGTCATCTGCATGTCAATCGGCTTTCTCCTTCAAATTCCTGAAGCTCTAGTCTACTCTCCCTCTTTCTATTCTATCCACCCTTCTTCCTTATCTCTCAAAACCCTCCTTCATAACTTCTCTCTTCACTTTTGCAAATGCTTAAGATCCCGTCTAGCCCTCCCTATGCTTTTCTAAGTGCATCTTATGTATGAATGAATGAAACTATTTGTAAATGGGCCTTTCCAAAACCAAGGCACTGTACATAAACAAAACAATTAAAAATTGAAAACTCACATAACAATCAAAATGTTAAAATTCATTAAAGAACTAGACCATAAATATCAGTTTCAACAAAATCCAAATGTGCCAGATTAAATATTCAATTCAGGAGCTATCTGGATATGCTATATTACACAAGTGTATTTTTAATGCCATCTTAAAACTCTGGATGGTCAGGCACTCTCTTACCCAATGAGCTAGAGAATTCCACAGGGTCAGGGCCACAAAAGCAAAGGATTGGGCCCCTGATGTCTTTAAACGAACCCTGGGAATCTCTAACAATCCCTCATTGGTGGATTGGAAAGGACAGAGGGGGCAGTAAGGGCAAAGGAGATTTTGTAGGTAACAGGGTCCCTGGTCGAGTAGGGCATTATAGGTCAGTAACCCAACCTTAAAGGTGATCCGCCACTATAATGGCATCTAGTGCAGTCCGTGGAGCACAGGTGTTATATGACTGGTTCTAGAAGTACTAGTCAATAACCTGGCTACCGCATTCTGCACTAGCCACAAACAGCGGTTATTAACTCCCAGTAGCCCTAGGTAAAGGGCACTGCAGTAGTCAAGGCAGGAGGTTACGAAGGCATGGACCAACATTGGAAAATAGACAGGAGGAACCAGATGCTTTACCCGGGCGATGTTCCTCAGATGGTAAAAATAGGATTTGATGTTTTAGTAGGGTTCAACTGCAGCCAGCTGGCACTCATCCAGTCCTGGATCTCGGACAGACAGTTGTTAAATACCTTGAGAATCACATCTTGTCTGGGCACAAAGGACATGTACAGCTGAGTATCATCTGCATAGCAGTGAAAACTCAGAATGTACTGCCTATTGATTTCTCCCGACAGTATGTACACTGTGAACAACATGGGTGACAAGATGGAACCCTGTGGTACCCCACAGCATAGGGAGAGAGGGGCTGAAGAAT
Organism: Neoceratodus forsteri; assembly: GCA_016271365.2. Taxonomy (NCBI): domain Eukaryota; kingdom Metazoa; phylum Chordata; order Ceratodontiformes; family Ceratodontidae; genus Neoceratodus; species Neoceratodus forsteri. Next base: position 1,167,623,036 of record CM057450.1, on the reverse strand, counting down.
GAATTCCAGACACCACTCTCTGAGTCCTACCCTAGAGGAAAGATGAAAACCATCTGAGGACCATTCCAGATAGTCCACAAATGAACTGCAGGTTCTCCAGCAGCACACCATGGTACACACTGTCAAATACTGCAGAGAGATCAAGGAGGACCACGATAATAATAATAAATAATAATAATAAAACTTGATTTTTTGAGCACCTTTCAAGTGCCAAGGTGCTTTACAATGTTAAAACAAATTCCATAAATAAAATGACAGCTAGAAAATAGGCTACTAATAAAATCATGACAGTTCATAAAAGGCCTGACTCCACAAGAAAGTCTTAAGTGCCTGTTTAAAGCTCCCCACGGTCATGCAATCCCGGAGCTGATGGGGCAGAGAATTTCAGAGTGTAGGGGCCACAAACATAAAAGCATGGACCCCAGAAGATTTCAAGGTAACCCTCGGAATCTCCAGCAACCCCTCATCAGCTGAACGGAGCTGTCGTACAAGAGTGTAGGGAATCAGAAGCTCTTTCAAGTAGTTGGGACCAAGCCATGTAGGGCTTTGTAAGTCAATAAACCTACCTTAAAGGTGATCCACCACTGAATCGGCAGCCGGTGCAGATCGTGCAACACAGGGGTGATATGCGACCTCCTAGACACTCCTGTCAGCAATCAAGCAGCAGCGTTCTGCACTAGCTGCAAGCAGCGGATATCAACCCCAGGAAGCTCCAAGTAAAGGGAGTTGTAGTAGTCAAGGTGAGAGGTTACAAAGGCGTGGACCAACAAAGGCAGATCACTGGATGGAACAAGGTGTTTGACCCTGGCAATGTTCCTAAGATGATAAAAGGCTGACTTTACTACTGCAGATACCTGATAATGAAGGGTAAGACCGTCGTCAAGCACCACTCCCAAGTTGTGCACCCATTCTGAGGTAAGGATCTGAGCACCCCCCAGAAATAATCCAGAGGGCTGATCAGTCCTCAACCCCTCTATCCTGCATCCCAGATCCACAACCATAACCTCAGTCTTTCCTGCGTTCAACTTTAACCAGCTCGAATTCATCCAGTCTTGCATTTCAGCAAGGCAGCTGTTAAATACTGAGACAGCACTAACCTGGTCAGGGGCAAAAGGCAGGTAGAGCTGGGTATCATCAGCATAGCAATGAAACCTCAGCCAATACCATCTTACAATGTCTCTGAGGGGCAGCGTATACACTGCAAACAACATGGGGGACAGCAGTCAATGGTCTACAGTGTCAAAGGCTGAAGAGAGATCAAAGAGTACCAGAATGGAATGGTTTCTCCAATTTCTTGTCATCAGGAGATCATTGAGCACCTGAACCAAAGCAGTCTCAGTACTATGCCTCTTACAAAAACCCGACTGGAGAGGTTTGTAGACATTATGGATAGTCAAATGGTTCTTCAGCTGGATTGCCACTACGTTCTCGATAACCTTTCCTATAAACAGAAGGTTTGAGATAGGTCTGTAGTTAGCAAAAATGCCCCGCTCCAATTAAGCTTTCTTCAGAAGGAGTGTCACCACCGCCTCCTTCATGGAGCTTGGAAACTCACACGATTCCAAGGAGCACTGAACAATTTGAGCCAGAAATGGGCCAATGGTCTCATAACAACCCAAGATCAGGGAAGTCGCACCCAGATCTAAACTACAGCACATAGGGCGCATCCGCTGGACAATCCACATAATTTCCTCGAACTCTGGCAGGTCAAAGGTACTCTAGAAAGTACAAAGTATAGTGATGAGCGCCGACCAACCGCATCCCCCATAGAGCGAGTCAAGCGGATCTCTGACCTGATGTCGGCCACCTTATTCGCAAAGAATCGAGCAAGATCATCACACTCTTTTTGTGAAAAAGCTCGATGGAGCTGCAGACAGGCTGGGTTGCACAACCTGTCCACAGTTCGGAAGAGTTGAGCTGGTTGATTCTGAGCAATAGCAATCTCCCTGGACAGGAACTCTGCCTTCTTAAGGGAGATCACTGATTGGTAGAACTGATAATGCTCCACCAAACTAAGGCGGTCAGCCTCCAGGGCAGATTTCCACTAGCAGCGTTCTAACCTTCGTCCCACCCGCCACAACTCCCTCAAAGACCCATCAAACCAAAATGGAATGAGTCCTCTGATCTCTCACTATTATAAGGTCTTTAGCACCCGAACAAGGGCCATCTCGGTACTATGCCTCTTCCTAAATCCCGACTGGAGAGAATCATAGATATCATGGGTGGACAAATGATTGTCTAGCTGCAGCACAACCACCTCTCAATAACCTTACCCAAAAAGGGTAGGTTAGAGACAGGTCTGTAGTTAGCCAGACAGTCCGGGTCAAGGGAGTGGTTTTTAAGGAGGGGTCATACAACCACCTCCTTTAGGGGATCTGGGTAGACCCCCCTACAATGACCTCCAGACCATCTCAGCTAGGACTGGGCCAATTTCATCTACTAGTCTGCTGACCCTGGGATTTCCCCTTCTGAGATTCTTCTTAATATTCTGATTATTGTATTTCTGTTACTAGTATTGTTTGCATTGCAACTGCACCTTTCTTTATGGTGCAGCTGTACTTTTTTCCCAAATCTGTAATCCAATCATACCTTCTGTGTATACCTCTTGTGCACATACTGTGCTATGTTTTAATTTATTTTGCATGTACCTTATTGCTGTATTGTGTTTTTTGCATGGTTACTCCTCCACCCATGGATGCATCTGAAAATGGGCTATCAGCTCAGTATGTCTTTCCTTGTAAATCTTTTAAAACAAATAAATAAATTAATGAATTAATAAAAACAAAGTTGACTGCAGTGTTTTCCCATCCAGAATAGTTGCATTAAGTTTGATATTCCCCTATGCTGCCCTTTTGGTATCAGATTAGACTGCAATGACTGAGAGAAAGTTACCAGGTGTGTAGTGAGAAAAACATGTCGATGTACAATATTTAATACACATGTCCACATGTCTGATGACCCATCTCTTTTCTTCCTTTAGTGCATTTACAATGATTTGTTCAACTAACTAAGCAAATATTTTAACCTACTCTTCAAGGGAGATCACGTGATGGCTCTGGCTTGCTAGCTGCTGTTTCCCTAGGCTCCCGCTTTCCCCTCCTGAACATCTAATATAATCAAACATTCTTCAGATCACGTTCACGGAGACCACCTTATTTTACTGCTTCAAGCTACTTGAGGAAGTTATTTGGCTGTTTTTTTTGGCATCTTGGGTGGCTAAGCTGACCGCGATGGAGGCCGAAATGAAAGCGGCCTTGCCTAGACATACGCCCCTGGTCTCGCCTGATAAGCAGGCCAAGAAAGCAAAGCCACATCAGCATCTTTCGGCTAGTAAGTAAGTGAAAAAAAAAGTAAAAAGTAAAGTAAGTAAGAAAAAAAAAAAGATTGAAACCATTGCAGAACCGTACCAGCCAGTCCGTAATAGAACCGCAGGCATTCCAAAAGCACACCATGGTCCACAGTGTCAAATGCTGCAGAGAGATCAAGAAGGGCTAGAATAGTACGAGCCTTTCAATCTCTCGCTATCAGGAGATCATTTAGGACCCGGACAAGAGCAGTCTCAGTACTATGTCTTTTCCTAAATCCTGATTGAAGAGTATCATAGATATTATGATTTGTAAGGTGGTCATCCAGTTGCAGTGCAACCACCTTTTCAATAACCTTGCCCAAAAAGGGCAGGTTAGAGACAGGTCTGTAGTTAGCTGGGTAGTTCGGATTCAATGAAGGTTTTTTTAGGAGTGGTCGAATGATCACCTCCTTTAGGGGTTCAGGAAAGATCCCCTGCTCCAGAGATTTCCAAACAATTTCAGCAATGGCCGGACAGATAGTATCTACGCAACCCAATAATAGAGGCATAGGGCCCGGATCCAAACTACAGCTGGTTGGACGTACAGTCTGGACAATCCTCACAATATCCATGAATTCCGGCCTACCAAAGTCAAACCAGGTGACACAGGTGTTTGTTTCCCCCTGCCGATCACCGCAAACCCTTGAAGAGTGAGCCTGGCCGATATCCGACCTAATGCTGGCAATCTTATCAGCGAAAAATCGAGCAAGCTCATCACACTTTATTTCTGAAAAATCTCTTCCAGACTGTAGACAGAGTGGATTGCACAATCTGTCAACAGTCCGAAAGAGTTGAGCTGGTCGGTTTTGTGCAGCAGCAATCTCCCTGGACAGGAATTCTGCCTTCTTACGGGTTATTGCCGATTGATAGATAACATAATGATCTATCAATCTAAGTTTGTCAGCATCCAGGCAAGATTTCCGCCAGGCCCTCTCTAGCCTTCGCCCCACTCTCCTCAGTTCCTTCAAAGACTCATCAAACCATGGAGTCTTTGGGCGCTGAGTGAGTGGGCGAACATGAACAGGAGCAATTTGGTCCAAGGCCCTGCTCACTGCCTTATTATAGGTACAACAAGGGCCCTGGACCCATGCTCTCACCTGAAACACCCGATGGGTCCAGTACCGCTAATAGGCCCTCTGGGTTTCTCTCCTTAAAGGCGATACTGGACCATCTCCGTAGGGGCAGGCCTATCAGGGGTGCATAAAACTGAAACTTATGGTGTGATGGTCTGTCCACATTTGGTTCCATCCCCAGATGTGAAACATCCAAATCCAGTAGAACACCAGGTCAAAAGTGTCCCCCTATATGGGTAGCAGAGGTAACTACCTGTGACAGGCCCAAAATAGACATAAGTTGGAGGAAGTTCTTTCCAAAGTGCGAGAGTTCATCGTCGACCCAGGCATTGAAGTCACCCAGTATTAACCATCTGGGCGACTCCAATGTCATGTCCACGATGAAGTCCGGGAACTCCTTCAGGAATTCACCACCATCGCCGGGTGGACAGTAGATGAGGAGAATCCTAAACTCTGCACCTGCTGCCAGGATACACTCGAAGGATCTGGTGTTACCCACTGGCACCTCCACAAGACTCAGATCTGATCTAAAAAAGATGGCCACTCCCCCCGCCCCTACGATCCAATCTCGGATGGTGCATCACCGAGAACCTAGCCAGAGCAGCAGAGTCTAAAATAGGACCTGCATTCTTATCCAGCCAGGTCTCGGTGATACATGCCAGGTCAGATGTTGCAACAAGATCTGCAATAATAGCAGTCTTGTTCCTAATAGACCTGGCATTACATAACACCGCCCGAGTTGGATGGGTTTTCGGAGAGGATCGCAGTACCTGCAAGCAACTGAGCGCTCTTTCAGCCCCTGTACTGCTGTCGGAAGAGCGTTTCCTGCAAGAGCTACAACCTTTCAAAGAAGCTTTACAAGAAATTGCCACGGATCTCAAAAATACCCTCAACGAGATGGCTGATCTTAAGATCCGAGCGGCGGGCACCGAGGCACGCACCCACCCCCTAGAAGCCTGGCGTGATAAGGCAGACCCCAAGATTGCAAAACTCAGGCAACAGATCACAAAGTTACAACTCAAACCAGAGGATTTAGAGGGACATAGCAGGAGGAACAACATTTTAATCTTTGGGCTGCCTGAAGGGGCTGAAAGTTCCTCTGCAATTCGTTTTGTCCAGAAGCTATTCACTAAAATAGTGGGTCCTTCCCCATATAATCCAACCTACTTAATTGAAAGGGCACATAGGTCCCTGCGCCTGAAACTGGAGGAGTCTGCTCCTCCTCGTCCCATGATCATTTGCTTGCTTAATTACCTGGAGAAGCAACATATTCTCTCCAAAGTTAGACAGCTGCAAGTTATTCAATGGGAAGATAAGCAATTATGGATTACCCAGGATTTGCCTCTGGAAATCTGTCAGAAGAGAGCTTCTTTTCACCCTACAGTCACTAAGTTGATTGCTGCTAGTATTAAGTTTTGTATGGCCTATCCCGCTCGTCTGCAAGTTTTGGTGGATGGTGTCTGGCTATCTTTTGAATCTGCTGATCAAGCTCGGGCCGAGCTGAGCAAGAAGCTACCCGCATTGTTCAAATCCTAATTCAATGCTGCAGGCCACAATATCATTTACCAAGAAGCTCTGGGAGTCTAATTGTTTCATTAGTTTGCTTACCAGGAAGGCGACTGGTCCTGATGGAGCCTGCATGAGAAGAAATGGTCCCTGTGGGGGGATGATGGTAGTGGACTGAGATGGCGAAGGGCAGCAGCTTAAAGCTCTGGACAAACTTGCGCATCATCGAGGCACTTTATCCCCGCAGACTCTTTTAGTTTGTTTGGCTGTTTTCCTGGGGCTTGTTTTTTGGCATGGTGCAAGTCCGCTGCTAATCTGGTTCCCCCGGGAAACAACCGCATCAAGAAAGACAGTCTGGCACAATGAACCCTGTGCAATCTACTTGATTTTATTTGTTCTAAGATAACTAACAAAGAGTTTTTCAGTTTCTATTTTCTTCTCACTTTGTCTCTAACTCTTTACTCGCTAATCACTCCCCCGTTATAGGGTTCTCTCAGTTCTCGCCACTCTGGTAATTGGGGAGCGAAGCTAACATTTTTGTGCATACTTAGCCTGTCTCATTTTCTGGTCTTACACTATTTATGTCTCTTCCCTGTACCCTTCAGTATTTTCTGCTCCCCTTAATATCACTGTTTCTCGCTCTCATTCCAGTTATTTCTATCGTCACCTCCCGACCTCTCTCTATTAAGTCTTGGCTGCAGCGGCTTCTCTCTGGACCGTTGTCTGGTAATAACATGAATTATCATGAAGGTTCCTCTCTTTCACAATCTGGTGGTTTCTCCTTTAGGTTTTTAGAATAAATGTTTGTTTACTCATTGGTGGGTTTTTTGGGGGGGTTCAGCTTATGACTGGCCAGCCACACATACTGGTGCATGGGGGGGGTACCCTAGTTGCTTTCGGATTTACTATAACTGGTCATGTTATTATGGAGAATATCTTTTGGCTCTCAAGGTGGCTGACAGATGTGTTTTTTTTGGGATTAGTGCTTTATACTATATCCGGACCAGTTATCTCTTATTATTTATTCTCAGATAGGGTCATGGAGAGCAACTATGATGGGGTACAAAGGGGATCTCTACCCTGTAAAGAAAATATGGGATACAAGGGAGTTTCACGACTGGGTAGAGTGTCCATTGTAAATAGTTTTAAGAGGGTTTTGACTAAGAGGTGGGGGGCATCTGATGACCATGGCACCCCAGGTTTCTTTATTGTTTATGACTGGGAGTTCCAGTTTATTGTAACTGTCCTATCGAATGGAGTTAATGATGTATTTCTCTCCTGGATCTGGGAGGATGCCAGTGTTACAGTTTCGAAGAAATATCTGTTGGGGGGGGGGGTTCTGGTGCACTTTCTCAATATAGGGGACGGGCATTGTCAAGCACTTAATAAAGTTAAATGACTAGTGGCCTGAATAAATTTATAACCTGGAATGTTAGAGGGGCTTGTGAATTGAATAAAAGAATTCAAATTCTCAAACATTTATCAGTATTGCAGGCCAACATCTCTTTCATTCAAGAAACCCATCTCCTCCCTTGGGAAGCTGTTGGCTTGTGTAGGCAGGGGGTCAGGCAAGTTTACGCATCTGGTATGTCGACAGCCAGTGGTGGTACCGCTATTCTGATTCACTGGTCTGTAGCCTTCCAGCTCAAAATGACCATCACAGATCCACAGGGAGATACGTTTTAGTCCATGGCCTACTAGAGTGCACTGAAGTACTTCTTGGAAGTGTGTATGGGCCCGTGGGGGGGAATATGGGCTTCTTCTTAGATCTGCAGAATAAGCTGTGAATATTTTCCACTCTCCCAATAATACTTTGGGGAGACTGGAACCTACCACCCACCCAGGATTTAGATCATTCCAACTCCCAGTTCAAGCCGCTCTCCGCTGCCCAGAAGGCACTTGTAGAATTTCTTGACTCTGCTAAGCTGTGTGATCCATGGCGATTACAAAATCCCACAGTCCATTCTTTTTCTTTTCACTCAACGGTGCATTCCACCCGGTCCCGGCTGGACTGTATCCTACTTAGCTACTTGCTTATACAAGGTTTAAATGACTCCACTATAGAACCGATAGTCATATCGGATCACGCTGTCATCTGGGTTACAGTCTTGTTAGACCATAATTTCCAAAGGGATTTGGTATGGTGCCTAAATACGCAGTTGTTAAAGGATGACTATGTCATCACCAGAATTTCCGATTTAATTCAAGTATATGCTGCAAACAACCAGGGATCGGTCGCAAGAGCAGATCATGAATGGTGTGCCTTGAAGTGTTTTCTGAGAGGTGAATTCATCAGGTTAGCCTCTACTCGCAAACGAAAGTGAGAAGCTACCATCACCACACTTCTGGCTCAAATCCGTTTGCTTGAACAATCCCTCCCCTCTTCTCCCTCTCCAGATCTCTTGAAAAAATTATTGAACTTAAGGAATCAGTATTCACGTCTAGTACAAGAAAAAGTGGAATTTGTCATTTTGAGAACTCAGGCAAAATATATAGAACAAGGGGAGAAAGTGAGTCTCCTACTAGCCCTACATCTGAGGAAATTAGAGGCGTCAAGGTTCATCTCTTATATTAATGATCCTGGTGGGATCACTAAAACGCATCCCAGAGACATTGCTTCTATCTTTAAACACTTCTACTCTTCTCTTTACAGTCAACGTCCATAACCTCTGTTGCAAAGGGAGTTACTAGAATATCTGGCTGTCTCTTCTCTACCCACTCTCTCTCTCTCACACAGCAGACCTTTCTATCCACTCCCATTTCCCTTCAAGAAGTGCTATTGGCTATTCATAAATTAACTCTGGATAAGGCCCTTGGCCCAGATGGTTTACCATCAGACTTCTATAAAACCTTTGTTAAAGATCTTGCACCTAGCCTGCTGTGATTGTACCAATACATTCTTTCTGGGCAACCCCAGGACCCGTCCCCGTTAGAAGCCTTGATTGTCCTTCTCCTTAAACCAGACAAACCACACCAGTCCCCAGCGAGTTACTGCCTAATTTCCCTATTAAATTGTGATACCAAAATTCTTGCCAAGATACTTTCTAGTAGAATTGAACAAGTCTGGGTCCATCTTCTTAGTCTGGAGCAAATAGGATTTGTGGCAGGTAGAACCCCTGCAGACCATCTCCGTAAATTGTCGTATCTGGTTCAGTCGGCAAAAACTTCTTCTACCCCTATGGCATTAATTTCCTTAGACGCAGAAAAAGCATTTGACGGGGTAGACTGGAATTTCTTGTGGGCAACGCTGCAGACAATGGGTTTCCCTAATGACTTTATCAAATGGAGTCAAGCTCTGTATTTCTTCCCTCGGGCTAGAATATACTGCAATGGAGTACTCTCGGACGCTTTCCTTCTCTTCTCTGGCATGCAGCAGGGCTGTCCTCTCTTTCCTTTTCTCTTTAACATATATCTTGAACCCCTCATCAGGCGACTGAAATCTTCTCCATTAATTACTGGTATACCAGTAGGTGATAGGGCTCCTCTGCTTTCGATCTATGCTGACGATATATTGCTTCACCTTTCAAATCCAGTCTCTTCTCTAGCAGAAGCATTGAATATCATCGAGAGTTTTGGGAAACTTTCCAATTACAAACTTAATATTAGTAAAACCGAAATTTTCCCTCTTCATCACTTAACATATAGCTCGGATTTTAGTAAGTTCGGGATGAAATGGACCTTTCGGTCCATTAAATACATAGGTATTTAGATCACCTCGGACTCATCCTTACTGCGTAAACTTAATTTAGAGGACCTATGGAATAATATTCAACAAGATTTAGTAAGATGGAAAAAGCTTCCCTTATCGTTATGGGGAAGAATCAATACCGTCAAGATGAATGTCCTGCCCAGACTGTTTTCCCATTGAATATGTTGGACGTATGGTTACCTTTATCGTTCTTTCAACGTATCCATTCTGATATGTACTCCTTCATTTGGCAGGATAACGCAATCAGAAGGTCTTATCTTAAGCTATCTTTACCCAAGAAGTTAGGCGGCCTGTGTCTTCCTAATTTTCTATTCTATTATTGGGCTTGTCATTTGTACAAGTGTGGGAAATGGCTCTCCTTACCCGATCTTCTCACTCACCACGACTATGTTCCAATTTGGTTATTCATCGAATCGGACATGTTGGCTGCTCATAAGTTAGCCCCTTCCACACTGTTTTACGCATCCATAAAGCACATACCTAAAACCCTGCATTTCACTTAGAGTTCTTTCTCAACTGTTCAGATACTGTAAGATATCCCCAAGCACTGACTTCTCTCAGCCAATCTATGACAATTTGAATATCAAAATACGAGGGGCTTCTATATCCCGAAGTTGTCTGCCACTCTCTCCGGAACATATCGTTGCTGATTTCTATTCACAAGATGTTATTTTGACTACAGAGCAAATTCTTACCAAGTTTGGCTTAACATCTCGGGCAGTCTTTAAAAATTTTTCAGCTTAAACACATACTAGTTAAAGTGTTTGGGAAAGTATCCAAACCCTCCCACATGGATGCTTTTCTTCAGCAAATTAGATTTTCTGCCACCAAACCGCATGGCATATCTACTTTGTACAAACTGGTTCTCACATTCCTGCAACTTCCCTCGGCTGTCGGGTCCAAGATCTGACAGGCCTTTTTCCCTGATATAGTTATCAATTGGCAACGGATTTGGAAAGATTTATACATATACCATACTCAAGACCATTACAGGTTAACGCAATACTGCATCTTAAATACCCTGTATTACACTCCTATTAAACTGGCTCAAATGAAACACCTTCCTTTGGGCATCTGTTCTAGATGCAATAAGGAGGAAGGTTCACTCCTACATATACTCTGGTCATGTGAAAAGATATCTCCCCTGTGGAAGCAAATTGAGTCAACATTAGAGCCAATGCTGGGGCTACAGGGCCTCTTCTCTCGCATCATATGTATTCTAGGAGACTACTCCAGCATTGCAGTGAAGGAGAGAAGATTCCACATGGCCCTAATCTCAAAGGCGGTCAAAAAATTAGTGCTTAGACAGTGGATGGATCAGGCTGTTATTACTTACACTGAATGACTGCACATAATATCATTTGCACTTCGTGTGGAGCACCTAATTGCGAGCATACATCGCTGTCAATCATCTTTCATTAACAAATGGGGAAGCTAAATGCCCTTTATTTGTCCTGACAAAGCGTGGCAGATAGTTCATGAGTCCCTCTTTCTTCTCCTTCTCTTGGCTTCCCTTTCCTTTGGTGTCTATATGCCCTGTATGAGTTCCTCTATTGTCTTTGTCATGGCCACCCTCTGTTTCTTTGGTTTGTTTCTTTATTAACTTATATACTTGTTAACCACTTTAGTCCTCATCTGTGTATTGTTTTAAATTAGGCAGTATGATAAAGTGCACCAATGGGGTGGGGGAGGTGGTGTTTTATTTTGTTTATTGTAGGGTTAGTTTTTACTTTTCATGAATGTCACATCTTCACCGTGATAATGTTATCTATTTTGAAATGTACTACTCGTAGTTGTCAGAGTATGTTATGTGTTGTTTACTTTGTTTTGTAAAACTAATAAAAGATGTTAAATTAAAAAAAAACTACTCTTCAAGTAAATGCAAACTTAGTACGGATTTAATGAATATAAATCTGCACAGAGTCTTAATACACTGCAGCAGGAGCAAAAAATTAACTGTGATGTGGTTGGTCATATTGTTGCTAATGATTAGGGACCTTTTGGTACATTGGGGGGGGAGACAGTTGGAAGTCACCTGTGGAACTGACAGTAATTAGTCTACTTATTGCAACAATTACTCTTTCATCAGAAGAGGAAGCAGTGGAATGAGAAGTACATGTATCTGAGGACACACTCTTATAATACTACTGCTGCTGTTTAATAATATGCTATATAGAATAATACAGGGGTGATGTACAATGGGACTTATTAAAGATGTGAGGTGTTGTATAACTGACTGGATGCCTGACTCAATAGTCATCGTGACGTCGTTGATACAATATCTGCAGCAGCAGCAGCAGCTTAGCACCTTGTGGTTCAAAGTCCACAGTAAGTAAGAGTACACAGCAGTTCTCTTTCACTGCATAACACTCTACACTACATCATCTATGCTAATATCTTCAGGGACATGTATAGTTATGGTCATAAAAATGTTCCATCTTACTTCAACATGCCTTAAGGTACAGTACCTCGGGCTAACTAAAGTATCTTCCCATTGAAAACAATATGTTGCTACAGTAAGTGATATCACACTTGTTGCAGCAGTCCACAACAATGGGGAACATTTTTGTGGCCACCACTGTACTTATATTTGATAATAAACTATGTCACAAGGTATGGTGGCAGAACATTTTATGATCATCACCAAGCCTTTTTGGACAAAACCTCAGCTTATCGTCATCATTTCCAGACCAGGCATAATTGGGTAGCCCTGGATAATGAATTGCTTTGCCATTATTGTACAGGACTGCAAACCTTATCATGCATCATCTGTGGTTCCCTATCACATAAAACATTAGGTTAGTGTGACATGACCTCCCTTCAATAAAACCATGTTGTCTTGGGTCATGCAGACTATTGGCAACCAGGTGTTCTGCTATTCTTTCTTTTAATAGTGTTTCTATGATCATTCCTACTACTTAGGTCAGCCTGTAGTTCCCTGCTTCCTCCCTTTTTATGCTTTTATATGGAGGAAATACATCAGCTCTCCTCCGGTCTTTGGGTACCTCCTCTGTTTCCAATGATAGGCTGAACAGGGTTGACATAGGTTCTGTCACCACCTCCCTTAGCTACCTCAGCACTCTGGGGTGTGCCCCATAGCCTTATCAACTTTTATTTCTTCCAGTTACCTTAGGACCCTTAACCTTGGAAAAGGACTTGTATCTATTTCCATGCCCTTCCTACCCTTTCTACATATTTCTGGCCTGTATTCTGCCTCCTCCTCTGTAAACACTGAGTTCCTTCTGTTTAGTATGTCTGCTTTGTGGTTGTCATCCTCTACTCTACACCCGTCCTCCCCTTTCAGCCTCACTATCCCTCCCTATGCCTTCCTTTTTTCCTTGATGTACCTGTAAAAGGTTTTGTCCCCCCCTTCACCACTGATTTCACAATGTGTTCCTTCTTTTGTGCCCTGGCTTCCCTTACTGCTCTCCTTTCCTCCCTTTGTTTCTCCTGGTACCTCTCCCTGTCACCTTCCACCTGTATCTTTTTGTACTGTCTGAATGCCATTTGTTTTTTGCTTTAATGTTCTCAGTTACCTCCTTTGAAAACCATAATGGTCTCCTCGTCCTCTTCCTCTTGCTAACCTGTTTAACACAGAGTTGTATCACCATTGTTATCCTGAATTTGATTCCTGCCCACTGTTCCTCCACCCCTATTTTATCCCCTATTCCAGCCAATGCCTCTTCTGAGCCTTTCTTCATTTTTCCAAAATCTGCCCTCCTAAAGTCAAGGATTTATGTTCTTGTGTGGCTGTATTCTTCCCCTATAGTTACTGTATCTCAAACACAACTGACTGATGTTCACTGTTTCCCAGGTGCTCTCCTGCTGTGACCGCTGTCACACTGTCCCCATTTGTGAGCATCAGGTCCAGTATCACTGTCTCCCATGTGGGTTCTACTATAAGCTGCTTAAATAATGCTCCCTGTAGAGAGTCCAGGATAAACCTGCTCCTAGTTGTTGCTGCTGCAGGGAGGCTCCAATCTACGTCTGGTATATTGAAGTCACCAACCAGTAGTATCTCACCCCCCCTTCACGTGCGCCATCCTTTGGATAGCTAGCATCATCTCCCTATCACTCTCCTCCCCTTGGGCTGGTGGTCTGTACATTACCATTATGCAGATGGCTGATCCTGTTCTTCTTCATATCTTAACCCACAGTATCCTCTCCCTTCCTCCCTGCCCCCTTGAATCTCTGTGGCCTTTATATTATGCTTCACATAAATTGACATTCCTCCACCCTTCCTGCCTGCCCTGTCCCTCCTGAATAGATTGTACCATGGTACAGCCATTTCCCAGCTGTAGTTATCATTACACCAGGTCTCTGTGTGGGCCACAATGTCCACATCTGACTCACCCATGGATGCCTAGAGGTCCCCCATCTTGTTACTCAGACTTCTGGCATTAGCACACATGGCTCTCCAGGATGTGGCTTCCCTTCCCTGCTGTGCTGATATATTCCCTAGGTGGCGCTATCCCAAGGGCTACTACCCCTGCCTGCTTGGCTAGTAGCAGGTTAAGGGGCCTGGGTAATGAAATGGTTGCCTCCACCCAGAGGTCAGGGTTATTAGTTTCAGGCTTACCTGGGCACAGCCCTCAGGGACATTGTAACCACCCTCTTTCCCTTCTAGTGGCCTGAACAATATACAATAATTACTTTCACGATGACCCTTATTCACCAAGCAATTACTCATAGTGTTTGCTCTTACCACCAGGGCTGATTCCTCTAGCTTGACCCTGGGGACCCCCTGTAAAACAAGGTTAAGCACAGCAAATAGCAACAGTACAATACTTTTGGCACAAACTGGAACCACAGCCAGGTTAAATTCAAACAAAGTTAAATCTGATTTATTCAGGGGACTTGAACAAGGGAGGGGCATAATCAGGTTGATTTGCTTAAAAGCTATATTAATCAGACAGTTATGCATGCAGTTCAGAGTTCCTACACAGTCACACACTCTGGGTACCCAGGTAGGAAAATGGTGGGCTAGCCAGGAACATTGCAGCTGGTTGGGGCTCTGTGATGGAAGAAAGCAGCATGCACAAAACACACTATTTATAATCCAGAGTCAGAGGGCTCAGTTCCTGAAAGAAAGGGCAGCAAGACAATCAGATGACAACACTTTTAGATTTAGCTATTGTTGCAGGGAGCTACACTAATATTTACTCATGATACGCAATACTGGACACAGGCAGGACAAAATTGAGATTGCAGACTGTTGAAGTGGAGTGCCCGGAGAAGCAGGGCCCACATGAATCACTGAGGCGTCATTCCTCTTCAAGGCATTGATCAAGGGGCTGATCCCCAGACCGGTCTGTCGTCGATGACTCTCTCTGCATAGCAGGTATTCTGGCTGGGCCAGTGCAGCAGGGCCCAGGCAAATGGAAATGGATAGGAATTCAGTCCATGGATCTGGATACAGCCTCCAGCAAGCAAAACACAATTCAGACACACAGTGGGGAACCAAATCACAACCCACTATAAGCACATTCACATGTAAGGAAATTCCACTGTTCCAGGCAAATGGCTCTCCTGTCATAATTACAGAGTCTCTGCACAATCCAGGAGTTTAGAGGTATCTGGAAGTCCTGACAGGCCAATCGCATTAAGCAAATCTTATGTCTTCTTCAGGTTAAAGCCTGGTCACAATTCAGTGGCTTAATTCACTCTCCAAATTCAAATTCAGTCTGAAAAAGCACAAGTTCCCTCTCAGCAACAAAAGGCAGGCATGCAGGTCAAACTCAGATCTTTCCACAGTTCTCTCGTACGAAAATGGTAGGGTGCAGCAACAATGGGGAAACATCAAAACTGCCAGCATAGAGGCAAGAAGCCTTTGTATGAAGCAAATAAACAAATCAGAATGAAATAAAAAAACACTATGGTTCTCATAAGAAGTGGCGGGGAAGGTAAGGGAGAAAAAGATAGCATTCAGGAAGTATAAGGTAACACAGAAGGAGCAGGGCAGAAAACTGTACCAGTTAAAGCAGAAGGAAGTGGGGAAGGCAGTCAGAATAGCAAAGGCCCAAACCAAGGAAAAGATAGCCAACTCAGTTAAGAAGGGAGAAGAAACCTTTTATAGGTACATTAGGGAGCAAAGAAAGACAAAGGCAGGGATATTGGGGCTGAATAAAGAGGAAGGTGGCTGGGCAGAGAGTGACAGTGAAAAAGCAGGGATACTGAACAAATGTTTCTGCTCAGTATTCACAGTGGAAAAGCAGGGGGAGATACCTAATCCAGTCAATAGAAGCACTTTGGATACGGGGGTTATTAGTCCTTTCACAGAAGAAAGGGTTCTGAAAGAACTCTTAAAACTGAAGGCGAATAAAGCAATGGGGCCTGATGGAATTCACTCCAGAATTCTAAAAGAACTAAGGGAAGAACTAGTAACACCACTGACTACCCTTTTTAATAAATCATGGGAGGATGGTGTGGCACCTGAGGACTGGAGAAGGGCGGATGTGATTCCCCTTCACAAAAGTGGGAGCAAGACAGAGGCAGGAAACTACAGACCTGTCAGTTTGAACTCAGTAGTAGGGAAAATGATGGAATCATTTCTGAAGGAAAGAACTGTTGAGTACCTAGAGGCCAGTGGGGCACAGGACCCAAGGCAACATGGATTCATGGCAGGAAGGTCATGTCAAACAAATCTAATTGATTTCTTTGACTGAGTGACCAAAGTAGTAGACCAGGGAGGAGCTGTGGACATGGCCTACCTAGACTTTAGCAAGGCATTTGACACAGTCTCACACAAAAGATTAATAAACAAATTAGCCAGCCTGGGAGTGGGTCCCAGGGTGGTAGCCTGGGTAAAACATTGGCTGGACAACAGGACACAGTGGGTAGAAGTAAATGGAGTCCACAGTGAAGAAAGGAGGGTTACTAGTGGGGTACCACAGGGTTCAGTACTGGGGCCAGTTCTTTTTAATGTCTTTTTAAGTGACATTGCAGAGAGACTGGAAGGGAAAGTATGTCTCTTTGCAGATGACACAAAGATCTGCAACAGGGTTGATACGCAAGGTGGAGTGGAAGGGATGAAAAGGGAATTGGCAAGGTTGGAGGAATGGTCACATGTATGGCAGCTTAGATTCAACGCAAAGAAGTGCAAATTAATGCACCTGGGAAACAAAATCCCAGGGCAAGAGTATACAATGGGTGGTGAGATACTGGCAACAACAAAAATGGAAAGGACCTGGGGGTAGTCATATCATATGACCTAAAGGTGGGCCAGCAATGTGAGAAGGCAGTAAGGAGGGCTGGGGGGATACTGGGATGCATAGGGAGAGGCATCACCAGTAGAAAACAGGAAGTTGTTGGCCTTCTGTACAAACAGTTGGTAAGACCACATCTGGAGTACTGTGTACAGTTCTGGAGACCCCTTCTCCACAAAGACATAGACAGGGTGGAGGCTGTCCAGAGGAGGGCAACCAAAATGGTGCAGGGTCTGCACCAGAAGACGTATGAAGAAAGACTAAAGAAGCTTAAGAGAGGAAAAGATGGAGAGGGGGGACATGACAGAAACTTTCAAATACCTCAAGGGAATCAACAAAGTCCAAGAGGGTAGCATCTTTCAGAAAAAGAGATGTGCAAGAACAAGGGGGCACAATTTGAAGATAGAGAGGGGGCGGCTCAGAGGTAATGTGAGGAAGCATTTCTTCACAGAGAGGGTTGTAGATGCATGGAACAACCTTCCTGAGGAGGTCACAGAGTCAAAAACAGTGGGGGAATTCAAGAATGCATAGGACAGGCAATTCTAGTGGTGGGTAGGAGGAAGTAGGCTGTTGGTTAACTAGGATCTGCAGCTTATCTGTTAGGTAGGGAAATGGGCAGACTAGGTGGGCCAAGTGGCCCTTATCTGCCGTCAAATTCTTTATTTCTATGTTTCTATGAATCCACTATGGATTGCTGCTCGAGCTATCTCGAGCTGTTACTTCTTCACTTCCCAACTCAGACCTAACTGAAACTGAAAGCAGTGTGGGACTTTCCCCAAGATCCAAAAGGTTTGGTTGGCTGATCTGTCTGTCAGTCACAACAAGGGCTCCCCCTCCAGGTTATTTTAGGTGCCAAAAGCCCAAAAGTACAATTCCTACAAGTTTTGGCCCCACCAAGCCCCTGTTGTTATGCTCCATTTTAGAATCCCAAATGTACTGATTGGCCCATTCTGCAGTCCAGGACCAAGATGATGGAAACAAAATGAACTCTCCATGCTGCAAAGAAGGCAGGTTAGAACAAACTGCAATATTATTACTACTCTAACAAATGATCAGCAAACAAGTACATCTTCTAACAGAGCTCCCTTTCAGATTAATTATGACATGCAATCCAGGCAGATCTTAAAGAGACAATACACAAAGGGTATACAGGTACTCTCTGGCAGTACATTTAAACTGTTAAAACGCAGGACACCAGCCTGGCAGTGAGCATTTAAACAAGCTCAAGGAAGACTTTTTAGGAATCCCATTTCTAGTGGGGTTACACTGACGTGTGCCTCTCCCCTTTCCTGAGCACACTTCTTCCCCGTTCCTCATTGTTCCACGCCTTTATGTTGAATTGTGCCCTCTGCTGGTCTATCTTCTTCTTGAGTACATGTGTAGAGGATGTGCAGAGGGAGGAGTATACTGAGCCTCTAAACCTTCCTAGACCCTCCCCCCTTGGCCAGTTTAAATGCCTGCCACTGAAGCATTCAAACTTTTCACATAGGTTATAACAAAGTTCTATGAATCATTTGTGCTAGTTATGCTTGGAGTTGGTGTGGGGATGAAACATTCTGTGTTTATTTAATTTGGTCAAACTTTTTTTTTTTTTAATTGAGAGCCCTACTTTCCTTACAGGAAGTAGGAAGAGGGTGGTGTAGTCCCTGGCAACTGGGGGCTGACTACTGAGCGCTATAATAGTGTTTTTATTTAAATTCTGGCTACAGTTTTGAGTTCAGGAGCCCTCATCTACTCTAGGGGCTTAGAAGCTGATAAAATATCACTCATATTTGCAACTTTTGTTGTGAGTGTAAATGCAACCCTGAATAACCACTTCCGGGTCACTAGTACTATATAACTCACCCCTGCAGTGAGCAGGGCGAGTGTGAGCAGGGTGTGCATTTTCACGTACGGAGATGCGCGCAGAGACACATGCGTCAGCACCTGTCAGCTGTGTCTGCTGGGACTGCAGGGAGCAAATAAGTTAACATCTGCTGGATGCCTTCCAGGACAGCTTCCTGCTGCAAATGGTCAGTGAACCAACCAGGTTAGGGAATACCCTTGACCTTGTGCTGGCAAATGGGGACTTTGTGAGAGAACTTACAGTGGAGGAACCACTGTCAGGGAGTGACCACCACTCAGTATGGCTCACATTGGATATGGGCAAGGAAGGAGTGGAATCTGGCACAAGAGTGCTGGACTTCAGGAGGGCTGACTTTGGGAGGATGGGAAAGTGGTAAAAGGGTACCTGGCCAGAATTTAATCTAGTATGGATACTAACCAGAGATGGGAGCTCATAAAGTTGGGGATAGTGGAGGCAACCAAAACCTGCTGCAAAGCCCAGAGCAAGAAGGCTAGAGCTAAGAAACCGAGCTGGTTGAGCAAGAAGGTCATGGAAAAGGTAAGGAGGAAAACAGCTGTCTTTAGGAAATACAAGAAAACAGGGAGGGGGGAGGACAGAGAGGAGTACTTGACAGAATCGAAGGAGGTGACAAGGGCAGTAAGGGGAGCCAAAGCATCTAAGGAACTCAGGCTGGCACAAGGCATTAAGAAGGGGGAGAAGGACTTCTTTAAGTACATCAGGGAGAAAAGGAGCTGTAAGGACCACATAGTAAGGATTAGGAAGGAGGGGGGTTGGGTGGAAGCAGGGTATGATAAAGCGGAAGCACTAAATGAGTACTTCTGCTCAGCATTTACTAAAGAGAAGAGGGGTGACATCCAGATGGGTGAAATGGCAGACGAGGGGGGGAAGTGGTGATGATGAGGGAAATCATGGAGGACAGAGTTCGAGAGGGTTTGAAGGCACTGAGGGTGGACAAGGCACCAGGCCCAGATGGCATCCACCCCACGGACTGAAGGCTAGCAGGGGTCCTTGCAGGACCTTTGGCAGACCTATTTAATGCCTCACTTACATTCGGGTGTGTACCTCAGGACTGGAGGATGGCTCATGTGGTGCCCCTCCACAAGAGTGGCCCCAAGGATGAACCGGAAACTACAGACCAGTGAGCCTCACATCCATCGTGGGTAAGCTAATGGAGACTATCCTGAAGGAGGCTGGTGGCCCTCTTAGAGGCCAAAGGACTACAGGACAGCAGACAGCATGGCTTCATGCGTGGCCGATCCTGCCAAACCAACCTGGTCGGGTTCTATGACTGGGTAACTAGGCAACTGGACGGGGACATGCAGTGGATGTCCTGTATCTGGACTTCAGTAAGGCATTCGACTCAGTGCCACATGAAAGGCTGGGAAGGAAGTTAGTAGGCACAGGGCAGGTGCAATGCTGGTGAGATGGGTAGGAAACTGGCTGCAGGGAAGGCAACAGAGGGTGGTGGTGGGTGGGAGCTCTCACACCTAAGGGCAGTGACAGTGGTGTCCCACAGGGCTTCGGTGTTGGGACCAGTGTTGTTTGGGATATTCATTGCAGACATATAGTGGACATCAAGAGCAAGATCAGTCTGTTTGCTGATGATACCAAGGTTGCACGGTGGTGGATGACCTAGGGGGATGGCAGGGGTTGCAGGATGATCTGGCAAAGCTTGAAACCTGGTCAGACACCTGGCAACTGGGCTTTAATGCCAAAAGTGCAAGGTGATGCATTTTGGGATGAAGAACCCAAGGAGGACTTACCAGCTAGGGGAGTGCAGCTAGCCCAGACAGAGGAGGAGAAGGATCTGGGTGTGCTCATCACAGGGTCAATGAACAACCCGGCACAGTGTAGGAAGGCAGCTGCAAAGGCCAACAAAATGCTGGGTTGTATTGCAAGGGGTATATCCTCAAGGAGGGAGGAGGTGATTCTGCCACTGTATAGGTCATTAGTTAGACCACACCTGGAGTACTGCGTGCAGTTCTGGCGTCCGTATCTGAAAAGGAACATTAAGTTACTGGAGGGATGCAGCGCAGGGCGACAAAGATGATCAAGGGTCTGGGGGACTTATCATATGAGAGGAGGTTGAAGGAGTTGAACATGTACTCACTGGAGGAGAGGAGAGACAGGGGGACATGATTGAAACCTTTAAATACATGAAAGGAATAAACAAGACAGGTACAGAGGGGCTGTTCAAAGTAAGGGAGGGGGGCCACCAGGGGCCATGATATGAGACTGGAGCGAGGAAGGTTCAGGAGGAGATGAGGAGACACTTTTTACAGAGAGGGTGGTGGCTGGGTGGAATCGTTACCTGCAGAAGTGGTATGCAGTAGAACAGTGGACTGCTTCAAACGAGGATGGGACAGGACAAGGGGGAAGGTTAATGAAGGGGAAGGGTGGAAGGGAAGGGCAGCTGCAGAATAAGGGGTGCTAGCTGCACATTCGAGCAGACTTGATAGACCTCTAGGCCTTTATCTGCTGGCAAATTTCGTATGTTCGTATGTTCGTATCTAGTAGCATAAGACAGCTAAAATGAAATTGTGTATTGGCTGCAATACGTATGCAGAGGGGGAAGTAGAGGTAGGTTTCAAATGCAGTAAATGTGGTATATTAAAGACCCTGGAAATTGAAATAGCACATTTGAGAGAGAGATTAAAAGTACAAGCTGATATATCTTCCCTGGAACAGTATATTGATGGCATGGTGGATAGTATGTCAGAATCAATTCATCAAGACCAGCAGGAGCCGGATATTCAGGTATCCGGCAGGAAGAATCAGGTGGAGGAGTCTAATAAATGGTATCTTGTGAATAAAAAAGCACATAATAAAAAAGTAGAAGAAATATTGGTGGCACCTCTAACATATTAACACCTAATAGGTACAGTGCACTCTCAAAAGATGTTCATGAGGGGGTGCAGGAAACTGAAAATACAATTAAAGAGTATGACACGCAGTTCTCCTTGGAGGCACAAGACTCCACTACTGCCTACCTGGAGACAGTTCCCAGTGTACAGAAAGCACAAGATGTATTATTTATAGGGGACTCAATGTTAAAATATACAGATGTAGTCCTATGCAATAAAAGGAACTCGAACACAACAGTCAGTGCCTTACCTGGGGCGGGGATAGGGGATATTAAAAAACTGATCCCTGGATTGATGGAAAATACCACTAACCCAGTGACATTTTTACACCTCGGAGTAAATGACGTTGGGAGAAGAAATATACTGGACATTCAGAGAGACTTTGAGGATGTTGGGCAAAAGCTAAAAACATTTAGGGGTAGGTTAATTATTTCAGGGCTTTTACCAGTACCTAGGGCCAGTGTATCATTGGGCAAGGAGATTCTAAGGCTAAATAGTTGGCTGAAACAGTGGTGTCAGAGAGAAGACCAGCTGTGTGTGGACAACTGGCAAGACTTTCAGGGACATCATTTATTTGCAAGGGATGGATTGCACCTAAATAGGCAGGGTAAAAGGCTTTTTTCCTATGAACTGAAAAGGATAATTGAAAATTTAGTACATTTAAACTAATTGACTGGGGGAAGTGGTTAATTCACTTGGGGAAAGGGATAGTGTTATAAGAACTAAGGTACAAAAATCTAAATCACATACTACACCCAAATTAAATTTTATCTTAGTTAATGCTAGGAGTTTAAACAATAAAATTGAGGAACTCCAACTGATTCTACATGATCTGAATATCCATGTCTGTGCAGTTACAGAAATATGGTGGCAACCTGAGGATTGTTGGGGGAAAAATATACTGCGATACACCCTCTATAATAAACATAGGATAAACACTAGTGGAGGGGGAGTTGCTTTATATGTGAATGAAGAGATTCCATCAGAACAGAGAGATATACAGTATCTAGATGGGGTAGTAATGAAATTCTTTGGGTAGCAATTTCCCCTGAACATAATACAAAAATAGATCTGGCCTTGGTATATAGAAATCCCTCTATAACAACTGGAGATGATTCAAACTTGTTGGACTTTATCATGCACTTGGCGGAGTTGAAGAATGTTATTTTAATGGGAGATTTTAACCTGCCAGGCATAGATTGGGAAAATCTTGTAACAAAAACAAATAAAAAAAAAGTGAATACCTAAATACCTTTAGTTTAGTCGGTTTGGAGCAATATGTAAGACATAGTACTCATGGTAACCATGTACTTGACCTGATCTTAAGCAATATGGGGGATAGGATAAATAACTGTCTTGTACTACCACCTTTGGGCTCTAGTGACCATTTTATGGTTAGATTTGACTATTTAGGAGTATTGAGTAAACATTCTGGCAGTACTATAATATACAGATATGATAAGGCCAATATAGAGGGTATGCATAGAGATCTGGCAAATTGGAATTGAGAACTAGAGTTCAAAGGAGCATTGATATCTAGGATATAGGATATTTTTAAGGCTAAAATAATAAGTTTGACTACAGAATTTGTACCAACTAGGATTAAATATAATACAGCTAAAAAGCATCTCCCCCCTGGATGACAACAGTAATTAAAACAGAAATAAAGAAAAGAAATAGAACCTTTAGACGGGCTACATTAAGTGGGGATGCTACTAATTGGGCTCCTTATAAAAAGTGCTTAAAGTCTACCAAAAAAAAAGTATTGAATTAGCAAAAAGAAAATATGAGAATATGCTAGCTATTAAGGTAAAAGACAATTATAAAACCTTCTATCAGGATATTAATAACAAAAAGGGTGAATCAAACAAGATAGGTCCCCTATTGGATGCTGAGGGAAAATTAGTTGCTGACAACCAGGGTATGGCAGAATTAAGTAACACATATTTTGCTTCAGTTTTTAATCAGGGTAAAGCATTAACTGGAATTAATTGTGGTATACCTAATGATGACCCTGGAGTTATTTTAGACAGGAAGGAAGTTATAACAAGACTCCAAAAACTTGATCAGAATAAAGCACAGGGCCAGATGGGATACATTCAAGGTTACTTAAAGAGCTAGCTGAACAACTCGCAGGCCCAGTCATAGTATTATTTCAGAAATCCATAAATGTAGGAGAGGTCCCAGAAGACTGGAAACAAGCAATTGTGATCCCTATATACAAAAGAGGCCCCAAACAGTAGGTAAAAAATTATAGGCCCGTCAGCCTCACCTCAGTCTTGGGAAAGCTATTGGAAGGCTTTATCAAGGATTTTATTGCAGAGTACCAATATGAGTCCAGTAATATTGACTATGCACAGCATGGCTTTGTTAAAGGGAGGTCCTGCCAAACAAATTTATTGGAATTTTATAGGAAAGTAAATTGGGCACTAGATGAAGGAAATTCCGTGGACGTGATCTTCCTAGATTTCGCCAAAGCATTTGATAAGGTACCTCATGATAAGTTGCTTGAAACCCTGGTCAATATTGGTGTTAACCATAATGGTATTTGCTGGATAAAATCCTGGTTGACGGGTAGGAAACAGCGAGTGTGCGTAAGGGGGGAATTCTCCAGCTGGCAGAGGGTGACTAGTGAAGTACCACAGGGCTCTGTGTTGGGCCCCTGCCTGTTTAATGCTTATATCAGGACAATGAAGGCATCTGCATCTCCTGATATTTGGTTTTCAAAATTTGCAGATGATACTAGGCTATGTAGGGTGGTAAATCTTATTAAAGATTCAGAATTATTACAATCAGCCTTAGGGGAGCTGGAACATTGGGCTCAGAATCATGGATCATTTTTTAATGTAGAAAAGTGCAGTGTGATGCATTTGGGGGAATATAATATCCTCCATAATTATAATATGGGGGGGAAATTACTCAAGATGACCTCAGAGGAATGCGATCTGGGGATAAAAATTAATAATAACCTGAACTTTACACCCCATTATAACCAAATAAAAAAAAGCTGGTAGCATACAGTACTGCATTAACAAACACATTAAAAGCAGGGATAAGGGAGTCCTTTTGCCATTGTATACATCCCTGGTACATCCCCATATGGAGTATTGCTCCCAGTTGTGGTCCCCAGGTAAAAAAGGGGATATAGCTTCACTTGAGAGGGTTCAGAGAAGAGCTACTCGAAAAATTAAGGAAGTACAAGAGATGGATTATAACCAGAGGCTCAATACTCTGGGGTTATATTATCTGGAATTTAGGAGATTAAGGGGGGATATGTGTTTAATTTATAGGGCCCTAAATGATCCATTACTATGGGAACAGCTAGATTTGGAAATCCTTGATCATAATTTTAATACTAGAGCACATCCGTTTCAGATAAAAATAGACAGATTTCATTTAAATAAAAGGAAGCACTGGTTGACAGTGAGGGCACCTAGGATCTGGAATAAATTACCAGTAGAAATAATCATTAGTAATAATATTGAAAGGTTTAAGAAAGAGTTAGAGACTTTCTTAATGAATAATAAGATATCAGGGTACTCTTAAACTATAGCGAGCATATGGACTTTGTCTTTTAAAAGCTCTGTATAACTATGAAACCTATGACTAAGGTCCCCTTCCTGGATGGATGTAAACAATCATCCTTATATAGACTCACATTGCTCCAGGTGGGGCCCCAGTCACCCATGATGCCAAAGCCCTCCTTTCCATACCACTCTTTCAACCAGGAGTTGAATTTCTGGTAGAGGAGTGTCCTAACCTCCACCTTTCAATGGACAGTTAGTACCTCCAAGAAGGAGACAAAGCATGCTATCTGCTTTAGGCCTCCCCCCAACTTCTTGAAATCCTCCCGAATTCTGTCTAGCTCTACTAACATACTAACATGCCAGCAGAGTAGTCCTCATGGTCTATCGAGCCTGCTTGGGAGTCAGTACCCTGAGCAGGTACCCTCTCTATCTTCATCCAAGTATGGCCATTTCCCAGCTGTGGTTATCATTACACCAGGTCTCTGTGATGGCCACAATGTCCATATCTGACTGTGCCATGGACCGTCATCTACCTTGTCCCCTGCCAGGTCATTTGTCCCCAGGTGGACAATGACTACCAGTTCCTCCTTCCTTACTACCACCCTAACAATCCTATCCATTTGCTTTCCATCCCTCCATGCTGTCCCTCCTGGAAGGCACTTGACCTCCCTCTCCCCCCTGCTAGTTGTCCCCAAATCCACTCCCCAGACTATTGAGTCCCCCATCAGGAGTAACATCAACAAGATTACCACAAAATAAACTGTTCAGCATTTCCACTTTCTCATATTTGTCATCCAGAACTTCATGCTCAAAATGAGAACTCTCTGTCTCTTTGAATTTTGTCAAGTGGATTATACCACAAGACAGATTGTTTATTTCCTATCTCCGCAAACTCAGAACACCAACAGAAATGTTATGTCAATTTATCCACATTATTGCAACAGGCAACAGATTAATTCATGTGGCATGCATTCCTAGTGCAATGGAATGACATTTCCATATCACCCCCTGATGCACCATCATCCAATTTCCCTCAAATCTGTAAAGATTCCTCACCCACTCATGGTTAATCAGCAGTATTAAATAACATGTTTTTCAGCCCCTTGACCTTCTAAATTCTCCACTGTTCTTAGATCAGATACACCAGCTCTTTTTGAGATACACACTATCATTGCTGCTGCCATTACTTGGGGTCCCGTGTGGCATGCAAGCAATAATACCCAAGAGGGTGGACGGTATTGGGAAATACTGGACCTCCCAGGGGCATAATGAGGCCTGCCGCCACAGGTGGAGGGCCCTATAGCCTCTGGAAGGTCCAGTATTTCCCAATACCGCCCACCCTGGAGGGTATTATTTGGCTTAGAAAATGGGCACCGTTAAGAAAAAAGTTGAATAAAAAATTGTTAATTAAAAAAATAATTTAAAGTAAGTTTTATAATGATGTTTGTTTGAGTTTTGTCCTACTCGAGACTCTATAGTTAAATAAAAAAGCCAGTTGTATGCAGTTACACCCCTCTGACCCCCCTTCCTTATGCTGCACCTTTGTTTCCACCCTTCAGTTTGTTTCTGTTTCATTTTCATTTTGTTTATCCCCCCAGCAATGGCAATAGAAGTTTTATATATATTTTTTTAACCAGCAGATAGCATGGATAGCGAGTAGGACAGGATGTGCTCATAAGCACTGGATTGTATTGGTCCATGGTGCATGGGCCCCAGCAATATTTTGTGACCTGGGCTGAGCCCCAGCAATATTTTGGAGCAATACACTTTTTTTTTAAAGCCATTTTTTAATGGTGTCTCCATGGGCATGCACCCTCTGCTGACTATGTGACAGCGGGCTGGTGCCCCCCCACCCATTCCTTTTTATTTGGGCTGACATTACTTAAAACTGGCACCTTCTGCCTTGTCTGCTTTGTGGATCCCGAGTCTCCCCCTCCCCCCCCCGGAACATCATTGGTGGTTCAGTGGAATTTTTTCAAACTTGCCACATTGTGATTGGCTGGGGGGGAAGGGTGAGGGCTTATATTGTGCATCATATGCATGCGTCCGGTCATTGGCTGTATGAAAAAGGGCATTGACACAGCGGGACACCAGCAGCCAGGCCAGCAGCACAGTCAGAGTCGGCAAGGAGGAAGAGGGATAGCCCAGGGAGTGGGTCCGGTGATCACCGGCGGACAGCAAACTGGAGCTGTGTGTGAGTGTACATCGGCCAAGCCTGCCTGCAGAGTAGCTGGACCCACCCAGAAGTCATCAGCCAGTGAACCAGGGGCAGCTGCCAGCACCATGAGGAGCAGGTCCAGGTGCCAGAAGTAGCCAGATAAGGTGATGGAGACAAGGAAGGGAGGTAGGGAGCTGAGCCCTGGTGATGGGAGCCTGGAGACACTGTAGTCTGGGAAAGCCAAGAAGAAAGAGGAGTACATCTCCACAGCTTCATACCAGCCTCTATTTCCAGTCTGCAGCACAATGTAAGGCACACATTCTTAAGAATATCACCACTATCAACATCTCCCAGTGGCTTCTGAATGGGAATGCTGGTACTTTATTTCATTTTGGTAGTCTGTGGACAAAGAAGAGGCATGCAAATATATTACAAGAAAGAAAACAGAAGGAAAGTCAACATTTATATTCACCACCTGAGCAGTGGAGTCCTGTATTATTTCTTTTATTCTGCCCCCTTGTCTGTATACTTGTGCCTTGCCATCCCACTCCACTATTAACCAGCTACTCCTCACTTATCTATAAAATGGTTAACTGCCATAAGGAAAAGGTTCTTGACTTTTTTTTTGGGGGGGAGTTTGGAAAGAGAAATGATTTAGAATTTTTTTTCCAGGAGCACTACTTGCAAGTTTGCTTAGGGGCACCACATACCCTAAGGCTGGCCCCGTTTATTTTTTTACCTTTGCCTGTGTACGCTTTTAGAGTCTTGAGGATGGGTCAACTTGCATGTGAGCTCTAGTGGTACTGAGGTGTGGCCACTATCAGTGGAGGGAGAAGTTGGTATGGGGTCAGGGTAGTTGTGTAGGGCCTCAGCAGAAGATACCAGACACCTTAATCAGATGGTCCAAGACAGTACTGGCAGTGCTACTGGGTGAGTGAAAGGGAGCATCATGAGAGAAAAGCTGAGCTAGGAGTTTACCACACTCTACTGTATGTTTTGTGCTGTGTTGAATGTTGATTAAGTGGTCCGGTGACTATCTTCATCATTGTCATGCCATGTGTATTTACTCCAGTGGATTTGTGCTTCTTCCACTAGTGAGGCAGGCCACTACACTAGGCCACTGTTGTCAGGATTATGAGAAAAAGTGAAAACAAAACAAAAAAAACAAACTGTGCAGTCACTAGTCAGAGTAGATGCAGAGAGTTCCTGGTGACCTGAAGATGGCCAGGCCTATGCAGGCCATGGAATTCAAATAAATTACTGTATTGTGTTAGTATGGTCTGTTAACTGTACTGTAATGCTTGCTAGTGAGGCTACTGCCATGGGAATTTTTTTTTTGTACCCAGAAAGCACTTTGTTCTGTTTACTAGTAGTCTTTTGAAATGATGAGTATGGGCCAGATCACTGAACTTTCCTACCACGTGTACCCCGGCTTCTGATGGAAGGATGGGGTTGGGTGGCATAGCTCATGGTCATTGCCATAAGTGAGTGTCTACCAATTCACAGTGTATATATATCAGTGTGTCGATGTCCCCAGTAGGTTTTACTGTCAGTGAGACCCTGCCAGGGGCAATATCCTTAATAAGGCTAATTTGAGCACTCTGTTGGGAATATTAGGTCTGGTCTGCATGCAGACAGCTTCGGTCACCTCCACAATGTAGTCCGCCCCCCCCCCCCACAACAGTGCAGTCTTTGTGTTCAAGGAACTTGGCTTCCACTACCATTTGTCAAGTCCCCCGTAGCCCCCACACCCATGATGAAAACCTGAGCCATCATGCCATAGCCATGTGGGAATCTTGGCAAGACAAGGCAAGGCAAGATTTATTTAAAAAACACCAAATCCCGGAAGGTCTGGGTGCCATACAAAAAGATAAACACATCTTCAAGACATTAACACACAGTTAGAATCTTGCAAGGAAATCCCCCCCACAACACTGCCCTGCCCCTGTACCCCAACAATGATTTATGCCACTCCCACCTGTTCCTCAGTGGTGGTTAGCATCCCCCCTTTCCCAGTCACTGCATCAACACACACCCTGCCAGTCCCCCTAACCTGTCTGTGCCTCTGTGAACTGACTGTGACTGACACAGCTCTCCACATAACACCTCTGCCACCTCTGTTTAACAGAACAGTAATGGGGAGGAGCATGGCATAGCATGGTGAGTCACCCATGCCCTATTCAAAAGCCATGCTACCTGTTACTGATGGGCAGCATAGGTGGTTGGTGGCAGGCTGTGGCCGTTGCCGTCAACTCATCATGGCACAGACAGTCTGGACCAGCATGTGTGCATGTGTTTTGTTGATTCTGTGGTTGGAAAGGTGGGGCATTAAACACCACCGAGGAATGGGTGGTGTGATGCACATCACAGTTGGGGTACAAGGAGCCAGGGCAGTGTTGTGAGGACTCTGCAAGTGGATTCACATGGCTGTGCCTGGACTGCTCAGGCTGCCACCATGGGGTGGGGGCTTGGGGGAACATGAAAAAATGGTGGGGGAACTCTTACCCCTACTGGGTTGGGTACTGGGTGGGGGGAGGGACCATGTCACACCAGGAAATAATACATACAGCCTTGGTCATGGGTGCAGGTAGGGGGAGGGACCACTGATTCTGATGAGGGTGACCTCTGACCCCTGGGCCAGGGGCAGGGTTTGTCCCCTGACCCCTAAGCCCCACCAAAAAATTTCAAAACCCTGCTCCTATTGATGTGCTACAGAGTTCAGTAGCTGGAGGTCAGGCCGGCGCACTATGGAGCAGAAAAGTGTGGAGAAACAGGTAGTTGATTGGTTTCTTGGCAGTTTACACTCAGCATTTTATGAGTGCTCCACAAGACTGAATTCTATTTGAAAGTTGTGAGTGAGTGGGGGACTGATGTTTAAGGATGGTAGCGCTGCCATGGCAAAACTCTTCTGAGTTTGTCACTAAGGAGATTGAGAAAGGGTGCCCACATGCACCACTTAATTCAGCAGTCAGTGTTTGGTGGGCAGGGGTGTGACTCGCTACTGCTGGCAGTGAGAGGTTGGACACCTTCATTTTTGTTTCCTTCATTTTTTCTAATTTGATTGTTTATGGGTGCTGTTTACTTATTAACTTAACTAAGATGGACAGGCAGACAGGGGGTGGGGTTTGGCTGGCCGGTAACTCACCCGGTAGGCAAGAGAAAAAATGGCGGGGGTAACTTTGAAAATTCAGGGTGCCCGATGATACCCTTAGTAATGGGGCACCCCGAATAGGCACTTTTCCCCCTGGGCTCTATCTGTAAATTAATGTACACCCCCCGGAATGCCTGCCAGCCAATCAGGTTTATTACATTTTAAAGCCCATGTTCTAATCCAGAATTGTCATCTTTTATTTGGACAATCAAGCTGCTGAACAGATTATCAATAAAGGCATATCAGCCAGTCCATCTACAGTGGAGGCAGCCAAGACACAACACAGTACCTTGCTGTAAATGACATGTCACAAATTACTGCATGACAAAATGGCTGAACTGCCACTGAATTGCTTATTGTTCTCTGCAGCATATGGCGGTAATACTTCAAGGGTACTGCACTGCATTCTGACTAGCACTGCTGTATAATGCCTTCCTTAGATGACTTACATGGACTGCTCTTCACTGTCGTTTCCAAGTTTGTGCTGTATGCAGCCCTGATGAAGCCATCACTACAAATGAAGCTTTATCCTTCTCCTGCTCCCGATTGTTCCAGATTTTAGCACTTTCAGCAAATAATCCAATCACCCAACCATCTGCATTGTTTCAGCAGATAATGATCAAGAATTCAACAAATGGAAGACAAACCCAACCATTTGTTCCTCTTTGGTTCCTTCCACAAGATCTGCATACACCACAACCTTCCACAAATACATTTTCCTTTTCATCCAAGAAACTACATCTCTGACACATACCTCAATGGCTTTGCTCCTAGCCTTTGCAGCTTACTGCAAAACATTTAAAAAACCTCAGCTACATAGTGGTTAAGCAATACCTGTTGGGCATTAAGTTCTTTCTTTACCTTTATGTGCCTTGTTGTTCTGTTCTAATACAGTGGCCTATTATAATGTTTGTCCTAGGTAGAAAAAGAAGCAAACCAGCAAATAAGCCAAGATGCCAAAATCTATAGATGTGTCGTTGGTCAATAAACTACTTGATCTGTTCCTAGCAGGACGTTTCATTCATAATACAGATCTTCTCCTTCAGGCTGCCATAATGTTGGCATATGTTTGCTTCTTATGACCTGGAGAGTTCACAGCATTGTCTCTGACCTACGATCCCTAGAAACATTTGGCATTATCTAGTTTACACAAAACAGTCAGAGATACTTACGTACTTCAGTTATCTTCATTGAAAAGAGACCAAGACAGCAAAGGGACTGAATCATGTACTTTTCTTCAGACAATCAAGTCTGTCCTGTCCAGAAGTTCAACACATACTGGAAATCCAAGGATCATTTCTCAATACCTCAAAATGTATTGACCATGGAAAATAATACCATCACGACAGCCTGATGGCTTGATGTATGTCTCATATACAAGCTCTTCTCTCCATTCTAGGTCCGACTCTCTCCAACTATTCCAGCCATTTATTTTGTATAGGAACTGCTACATTCATACCAAGAAATGAATCCCAGCACACATCATCAAATACATGAGTCACAGGACATCATCCTTCTTTGAGGCCTCTATTAGAAACCCAAATGTAGCACTGTACGATGCTCATGTTCAGTTCTATCTATAACTGAAAGCTGGAAGGAGAGCTAACCAAGGCCTTGTATCCCTAGAGTTTTTTTTCACATAGGTTTTTTCTGCTCAACAATGCAAAGGTTCATTCTGGTAAGTACTTTGTCCCAATTATTAATCATTAAGTGATCTAGTTCCCTTTAGCTCAGGTTCCCAAAAACCTGAGCACCTCATCTATGGTAGAAACTCCTATAACAAACCCACATAATGCACTCTGTACATCCACATGGGCTGCCTCAGTAAATAACAAAGCAATCTTCTTGTTCATTGGAGCAGCCCATGTGACTCCTCCCACTGGATCCACTATAAAATAGCAATGGAATCTGCATTCCAGAGCTGTCCATATTTCTCTCTTCTCTGCAAGTACTTCTCCTTCAATCCCTTTGCTCCCACTTCATAAGGGGGTGATCCAGTTTCTGTTAGCTCAGGTTTCCAATAACTCAAACATTAACAGCAGTATTAAAACTCCTATGATCAAAAACCTGCCAAATAATTAATTCACACAAAACAATTTGCATACCCATCAAAGCTGCCCCAGTTAATTCATATTATACTGGCACAGTATGGCCAGTATAGTTAGGGTTGAGTAAGGTATCTAATGTTAAGCCCAATTTTTTCAGTTTAAAAACTTTGATGGAGTTCGACAAAAGTGTCAAAAACGTGGCATGTGTGGTCTGGTTACTAGGATCTCAAGACTTGAAAAGTTTTTATGACAGCATCTTATGCAGATTCCGAGATATCAGGTGACAATTTTTAATGAATAGAAACATAGAAGTTGACGGCAGATAAGGACCGAAAGGCCCATCCAGTCTGCCCAGTTCTTTTTCTACCTTATAAAATGTGCCATCGGCCTTTGCTCTGTCAGTGGCCTATCTATTCATAGACATTTGTATTGCTCCCTTATGCCTATCCCATGCCTGTTTGAAGCCCTGCACTGTATTCATAGCCACCACTTCTTGTGGTAAACCATTCCATGCATCCACCACCCTTTCTGTGAAAAAGAATTTCTTCACATTTCCCCTTAATCGGCCCCCCTCTAATCTCATGCTGTGTCCAGTGTCCTGCTATTTTTCTTATATTTAAACATGTTAGACTCTTTCACCTTGTTAATGCCCTTAAGGTGTTTGAATGCCTCGATCATATCACCTCTCTCCCTCCTTTGCTCAAGGGTATACATATTGAGCTCTGTTAATCTGTCCTCATATGTCTTCTGATGCAGTCCCTGCACCATTTTGGTTGCTCTTCTCTGGACTGCCTCAATTTGGTTAATGTCCTTGTGAAGGTGTGGCCTCCAATACTGCACACAGTACTCCAGATGGGGCCTAACCAGTGTCTTGTAAAGAGGGATTATTACCTCCCTCTTACGACTTGTGATACCCTACTAATGCACCTAACACCCCCTAGCCTTACCCACTGCTTTAGAGGTCTGCTTGGATGATTTCAGGTCATCAGTGATGATGATGCCCAAGTCTCTTTCTTCCTTTGTGACTGCTAGCAACTCCTCCCAGCTATAGGTGGCTTCAGGGTTTCTCTTCCCTATGTGCATGATTTTGCACTTCTTTGCATTAAATCCCAGTTGCCACTCTTCTGACCATTTTGCTAGTTTATCCAGATCTCTTCTCATTCTGCCCACCCCATCTGGATCATCTACTCTGTTGCAGATCATGGTGTCATCTGCAAACAGACAAGCCTTACCCTCTAGTCCATCTGCAAGGTCACTAATGAAGATGTTGAAGAGGACTGGCCCCAGGACTGATCCCTGAGGTACCCCACTTGTGACTTGCATCTCTTCTGACTGTATACCATTTACCACCACTCTCTGTTTTCTGCCAGTCAACCAGTTTGCCACCCAGTTGACCAACTTCTGACCCACTTCAAGCCTACCCAGCTTATTTATCAATCTTCTATGTGGAACAGTGTCAAAAGCTTTGCTGAAGTCAAGGCAGGCGACATCAACTGCTCCCCCTTGGTCCACCACTCTGGTTACCCAGTCAAAGAAATCTATGAGATTAGTTTGACAGGACCTTCCTTTTGTAAACCCATGCTGTCTTGGATCCTGTGCCCCTATGGATTCCAGGTATTGCACTATCCTTTCCTTAAGGAGTGCCTCCATAATCTTGCCCACTACTGAGGTAAGACTGACTGGTCTGTAGTTCCCGCCTCCTCCCTGCTACCACTCTTGTGGAGCGGGATTACATGAGCCCTTCTCCAGTCTTCTGGGACCTCTCCTGTGCTCAGAGACTCACTAAACAGTTCTGCTAATGGCTCTGCTAGTTCCACCTTTAGCTCCTTAAGTACCCTGGGATGTATGCCATCAGGTCCCATTGCCTTATCCACCCTGAGCTTAGCAAGCTCTTGTAGGACCCTTTCTTTTGTGAAGGGAGTAGTGCTCACCTCCCTCCTCCCTGTGTCCATGATGCTGAGCTGTGGGCCTTGCCCTATCTTCTCTTCAATAAATACTGAGCAAAAGTATCTATTTAGGATAGATGCCTTTACAGGGTCCTCCTCCTCACATGCTCCCTTTTCTCCATTAAGCTTAGCAATACCCACTCTGGACTTTCTCCTTTCACTGATGTATCTATAGAAAGTCTTTTCACCTTCTTTTACTGTTCGTGCTAGTTTTTCCTCAGTTTGGGACTTTGCCTGCCTTACTGCCTTCCCTGCTTCCCTTAGGCAGTTTGGTATGCCTCCCTATCTTCATCCCACTGTGTTCCCTTATATTTCCTGAAGGCCAGCCTTTTGGCTCTGACCTTTTCTGCTACTGTATTTGAGAACCAAAGTGGTTTCCTTCTTCTTTCACTTCCTTTTCTGTCTAACACAATGGGATGTTGCTTCAAGTATTGCATCCTTAATGCTTGCCCACTTTGCCTGTACCCCTCACCTGTGTTTCTTTTTGCCAGGGCTAGCTTAACTCTGTTGGCCATCTTATCAAAGTCAGCTCCTCTGAAGTCCCATATTTTTGCCTTGGAATGGGATGATTTAGATGTAGTAGCCAAATTGAACCATACCATGTGATGGTCACTGGCCCCCAGGTGACCTTCTACCTGGAGATCTGTGATCCCTTCCTTGTTAGTCAGTACTAGATCTAGGATAGCCCTGTCTCTCGTGTATCAGTGTTTGTCTAATACTTGATACACTTTTTTTGCTCTCATGTACAGCCTAGACAGTACAGAACTTTTCCCCAAAACATTCAGGGTAGAAGCAACCAGTGCATCAAGGTAGTGCCTTTCGAAGATTTTATGAAAACAAATATTATCAGTTCCCAAGTTATAAGGACTGAAGTTTTTTTTTCTGAGCATGCTCAATATGTTTTTTTGATAACCCTCTGATATAAACAATAAATTTACCTTTTGCAGGTATTTATCTGTTGCAAAATTAGTGCTTTATAATTCATGAGAGAAAAATATAAGATCTTCTTTTTTCTCAACTAAAAAACCTTGAAAATTCATAAAAATGCCAGCCCGGTGGCGTTGAGGGCTGAGGCATTGGACACCTTACCTTGTACCACGCCGGCTACCCGGGTTTGGTAATGAGCCTGGGGTACCGGGGGTCGGCTAGGGAGGAGAAGGATGGAGCATCCAATGGCTACTCTCCTTCTCCAAGGGGGTCTTCTGCATGCTACCACTGCAATACTGCCATCTGGGGGAGTCTGGGAGGAAGGTGCGGTAGTTGGGGGTAACAACAAGGGCATTGGGCAGATGTCGGCAGGGACAGAGCAGGAGGCACTTCTCAGCGTGCCTCCTAGCTCAATGACCCTCATTGCATGCTGACATCTAGGGGAACAAGGAAAAAACCCTCAGTCTCTCCTAGGCAATGACACCTCCCTGCACGTCTTGGGCTCGTAACGGCAGACTCCACTGTACAGGATCCACGACACAGTATGCTGGTTCTCGGGAGGCAGAATGGAGAGTCCCTCCTCACCCCACCCAGGGGGGTTATCTGGGTGCTTAGGCTAGTGTAACCATATGTACTGTAGGGGCAGACTGAGATGAGATCAGAGAGTGCAGTAAGAGGATGTCTAAGAGAGTGGAGAGAGGAGGTAGTTGGGAGCATAAATACAAGGTAAAAAAAAATATATAAAAATGATGTATTTTCAAAAAACAATCACCTGAACCTAGGTAAACGGGACCTGTTTATTTAGATTCTGATGTTTGTTTTCTGAAAATAACCTGGAAATAAAATTTCTGAGAATCTGAAAATCTAGGGTGCCCAGCTTAGCGACAGGAGCTGTTCACTTGCATTCTCTGTATGAGAACCACTGGACTTTCTTAAATTCTGCAGCTGCAGAGGAAGTGATGCTCCCAGCTTGAGTAGCAGAAAGGGGCTGGCAGTATAGTGAACTGGTGGCCTTTCCCAAATCTATCCACCTATCCTGCCTGTTTTAAGTAGACCAGCTCCCCCTTCCCTCCAGATCACATGCCCCCTTTCCAAAACATAAAAATAGCAGCAGACAGGTGTGCCCACCCCGGTACCAATTCGTCTACCCCCTCCCCTCCAGGTCACTTCACTCCACCCCACCCCCAAAATAGCTAACAGCAGTGGGGCGCCCACCATCAGTGCCCTTGAAGATTATCCCAATAATGGGGTGCCCAATCACCAGTGATAACTTGGGTGCCCTGTAACTAAAGAAAACTGTCTCTTGTTGATCTTGCTTTCTTTTTTATGCCCTAGAAACCTTTAAAGAAGAAAATCGTCCCTTGTCACTCTGACTCCCCAACCACCACCCACCCCATCCTGACACCCCAAACCACATCCCCACATATACCCTTAATCACCTAAAAATGTCCCATGGCAGATATTCACTCGCCAGTAGAAAACATCACTTGCTGCTGGAACTGGCAGCTGTGATATGAATAAACAAGGTAAGTCAGTTTAAAGTATGTTAATGCTTTTTGAACGTTTAATCTTAACTTTGTCACTTTTTAATATTTTTACACCAAATTTTCAGCCTGGTAGATTTGGGAACCTAGCTCATGAATGAGGCAAGTGAAATTTTTCAAATCCATTCCAAAAGGTGATTTCACTGTTACTCCACAAAATCATCTTTCAGGCAGGATTTTAACATTTTTACATACTGGGTTCATGAGGTCATAAAAAGACTATGGGCGGGATATTCAAACTGCTCCAGGCTGTGGCGCAAGCCTGGGCGCAGCTCAACTTTGTTGCGCAGGGGTGTGGCCTGGGCAATATTCAACGAAGCTGCGCTACAGCACAGCAGCTTTGAATATCGCACCCTGGCCACCCCCACTGTGTATGGCGCAGTGGCACTGCACCAGCACAAGTGGCCACAGTGGAGCATGGAGATGTGCTGGAGCAAGTGCCATTGTGCCATGCACAGCACCTGCGATATTCAAAAGGGGACATGCAAATGGGGCCATAAACCCCCCCTCCCAAGTCCAACATCCCTGGTGGTCTAGTGTACCCCACCCACCCGCCCACTGAGCTCCACTGCCCCCCCTCCCCATCAGCCGGCGGGCAGCAGCACCACCACCTGCCGCCCGCCGCCCACTGACTGACAGCTCTGTGAGGGCTGCCGCCATTGGTTCACAGCATGAGCCAATGGGCGTGCCGTCTCTCTATCTACTCAGTCAGATATGTGAATGATTCATTCCATATCTGGACTAAATAATATAGTATAGGCTGCATGCCCATTGGCTCATGCTGTGAACCAATGAAGTGCAACCCTGAAACTGTCCGGATTGGTAGATAAGCGAAGCAGACGTGGGTGGGGTACTGCCTCACCTGGCTGACGAAGGGAGCAGGGCGGTGGGGCTCAGTGGACAGGGTGGGGTGGGGTACACTAGACCACCAGGGATGTTGGACTTGGGTGGGGTTTCTATGAATGAT
Source organism: Neoceratodus forsteri (assembly GCA_016271365.2). Classification (NCBI taxonomy): domain Eukaryota; kingdom Metazoa; phylum Chordata; order Ceratodontiformes; family Ceratodontidae; genus Neoceratodus; species Neoceratodus forsteri. The sequence continues at coordinate 1,167,585,219 of CM057450.1, read as the reverse complement.
GCTGCGATCGGGCTCAGTCGGTTCACTGGACCACCAGGGATATTGGACTTGGGGGGCTATAGTGATGCCAGCGATGGGGCATGGGGCGCCGCCAGTGCGGCAGGAACTCAGGTGGCCACCACAGGTGGCAGCTGCTGTGTTGCACCTGCAGCTTTGTGCAGGCACAGGTAGGGTTGCACATGCATGACTCTGCACATCCGGGCTGAATATCGGGCTGTGCAGGTTGTCATGGGCACGCCCCACCTGTGCCTGCATACATCTGATGTGACTCCGACACATCGGGATTTGTGCAGTGCACTTTTTGCTTTTGAATATCACGCTGGGGCGCATCAGTGGGTTGTGCATGGCGCAACACTGTTGCACCATGCTCAACCCTTTTGAATATCTGGGCCTATGTTGAAAATGTGGTGAAAAAATATTGTAAAATGACCGAGTTATGACTGAACATTGAAATATTTCAACGTACACTCATAACTTCACTGATTTTTAATATTTTTCCACCAAACTTTCAACATGACCTTTTCTCATGAATATCACAGGTGACATTTTTTAAATCTGGGCTAAAGGTGATTTCACAGTTGCTCCATGAAATCATGTTTCAGCTACTACTTGAAACTTTTCACCTACCATATTCATGAGGTGGGATCATAAGCAGACTATGTTGAAAATGTGGTGGAACAATATGGCAAAATGGCAAAGTTTTTAGTGAACATTGAAATATTTCACTGTTCACTCATAACTTTGCTAATTTTCAATATTTTTACTCCAAATGTTCAACAAAGCTAGTTTTTTACACCAACTCATAAACATGGCAGGTGTCTTTTTTCAAATCATGGCCGAGATGTGTTTTTGCCCATGCAACATGAAATGATGTTTCAGCCAATATTATATAAATTCCACATGTCATGTTAATAAGGGGGAGTCATAAAATATATTTAAATTTTGGAGTCAAAATTAAAAAAAAAATACTAAGAAATGGATTTATTTATTTATTGTGATCTCAGATTAATATCTTTGAGAATAAGCTCATTATAATAGGTTCCACATCAGGTATAACAATAACAATGACAACAGTTGGTTTTACAGGTAAACAGGTAATTCAAAGACTAGACATATAATGTTATGCATTACAGAACTACAGAACAATAGTAAGAACAACAACAATGCAGGCAATGTACAACATATGCCAATATTTCAAGGAATGGACAGGGTGAAAAGTAAGGGGTATGTGTGCAGGGTGAGAGAAACTTCAGTGCAGGGCCTCATCAATAGAAGGTCAGGGGAGTGAACAGGTATTGTATGTGTGCAAGGTGAAGAGATACTTCAGCTCAAGGGGCCTTGTCAATAGAGGGTCAGAGGAGTGAGACTACCTGAGAAATTGTCACAGTGACTGTCACGTTGGGAGGGAAGTTAGGAGGGTGTGGTAAGGGGTGGACTAGTGAGGAGAGAGGGAGTGGGGGAGACATAGCATGATTGTGGAGAAACAGGTGGGGGTAAGTTGGAGGACATGCAGGATTTCAAAGGGGTTTCTGGCAAGTTCAAATTATCTACATGGAATCAGGCAGAATTTTGCTAAGTAGTGGGATGTAAGATGGATACCCCAGGGGTAATGTGGGTAGAAAAATCACTGTTGAGAACCATTCAAACTTAGAGACAGCAGTCACAGCAGGCCTTTGAAACAAGATGTTTCCTAAGATTTTGTTTAAAGGGGCCTAATGAAGTTACAGAGGAGATGTCCTCGGGCAGAGAGTTCAGCCAGAAATGTTGCATGAAGTGCCAACTGTTAATCCTGCAGATAGTGTTATGTGATCCCATGCCGGTGAGCTGAGCTCATAGCCAAGGCGGGGGGGACAGCATTGTCATGCAACACCACCACCCCCAGTCTGGGAAGGGAATAAGCAGGGTTGCCCACAAGGGCCCAAGCACCATATAGTGAAGAGAAATCTTCTCTTGGCACAGCACCCTGCAGCTCTGTACCCATCACTGCCTGAGGGCCCTGTGCTTCTGCAGTCCCACAGACAGCCCCAAAAATCTATGACATCTGTTGCTACATGTAAGATGGACTCTTCTCTTGGAGCAGGGCCTAGAGGGCCTTCTTTGTCTGCATCTGTTCTCACAGATCCCAAAGGAAATTCTTTGCAGACAATTGTGTTAATGCACCCATTAAATTCAACCTAATGCCAAAAAAGTAGGGAAATGTGGTGTTAGGGTTTTCAACCCTAACTCCCTCCCCCAAACAGCAAAAGGACAAGACCACACAAGCAACTACAGATAGCCATCATCAGGAAGACAAACAACATACAACATGCAACTGTTTCCACATCTGCTTCCCTCTTAGGCCAGCAAAAAGTACCTGTTTTCATCTATTCTGAGCTTTCAAAGGTAACACTTTAGTTTTTCGTGGAAAGTGCTTCTCCTAAACAAACCCCCTAGCCCCTTGAAAAATCTGTAGATCTGGTGCTGAAACCACGATACTCACATTTCAACAATACTTCTGCAGCCAAGGTACTCATGCATGTTGTGCAACATACACAAACAGGTGTGGCTGCATAAACACAGGGCACTGTGTGGCCTGTGTGTATGTAGCCACCGATCCAAGTCAACAAAGGTAGCACATCAGTGATATGGCATTTGTGTCATCTGGAAACAGATGTATTTTGTTTGCCTTACTTGATAATGGCTATCTGTGACTGCCCAACCTAGACAGATCATGATGTCCCATGCCTTACCTCTGACTGACTCACCCCTTCAACCAGCTTCCTTTCCTGCCCCTTCTCAACTCCCCCTTCCTTCTGACTAAGTCTAATTAAGCTGCTGACCCCACATTGCCTTGCGCTTAGTAATCAACTACTCATGTTGTATTGTAATTTGTGTACTGCACCCATTTTTGCACCTTATATTGCCTTTGCACTTCAGATTTTGTTCAACTCAATGTACTACTGTGAATGTTCTGTTCTGCCTTGTGAACCTCCCTGTGCCATATGTTTTGTACTGCATTACAACTGACTTGTAACCTTTGTGAAATAGCCCTATGGCTAAAAGTTATTAAGCTGAATCTGAAATAAGTAAATATTCCTTTTGGAATAAAACAAGCTAATTAAATGTTCCATATATGTGTATAGAATTGTTATTACTGTTTTTTTTTATTTATACAGTGTCTGTCTTTCCTTCCCTTCCCATCTGCTGTTCCTCCTCTCCCCAGTTTCATCTGTAAAAAAGAGTTTGCTCTCTGTAATGACTCAGTTGGTAAACACTTTCAAATAATTAGGGCATTGCTGAGTGCTTAAAGGCTACATTGATGTCAGCATACAACCACTGCACTATATACCATTGTATCTAAATCATTGTTTTATAAAACACTTTGAGATGCTTTCACATGAAAGGTCATATATAAATCCAAGTTTTCCTATATAAATCCAAGTTCTGCTCTAGTCAAGTCAAGTCTAGTCTAGTTTAGATTAATTCTCAGTCATAAATAAGCCACTGTGCATTACCATGGATACGTTATCACCAGAATGATAGGAAGGTATACAAGTAAAACAGACTACTGGAGCCTATTACATGCTTGCCATTTCTCAATGGATATATTCCCTAATACCCCTTGTTTTCAAGTGTAGAGTATATCCAGTAGTGTTTTGAAGCTGTTTAATGGCTGGCACAATAGGACATCCTCTGGGAGTGAGTGTTTTTTTCTAGAAATACACATTCCATAAAATGGGACTAGCATGAAAGGATTACATTTGTAGGATGGATTTTACTGTGCACTTTTTTTTAGTTAATAAACCCATCAGAACTTGTTGCATGTCATAAGAAACTCATCAAATGTACTGCAACCCAGTGCTGGGGACAAAGGCCCGTGGATGCTTTTTACCTAAAGGAGTACTGTATATGCATGGTTCAAAATGGGATTTAATGCTGATGGTTTGCAAGGTCAGCTGTGAAATTCAAGGGCCTTAATGGACTAGGCATCTCTATCTTTTCTATGGTGATGAAAAGAACAAAAAGACTTATTTACTACTCAAAGGAGGAACTTAGCCCATACTGAAATGCAAGCAGTCAAGTGAAATCATGTTTCAGGAAATGGCAATATGGAAGTTATGTTATGAAAGTAGTACTTTAAAGACTAACATATCTTTATGCACTGGGTCATAATCATTAGCCCACAGCCTGCTTGAATGTAAAAATGTTGATGTGTATTTAGCCAGGGTCTGCCACCACAAGGTTAATATAACTCCCATGGAGCAGTGGTTGAATTTTAATGACTGGCTCACAGATGGTGAATCTGCTATATGCTACATTGACAATGAATAATTGAAACAAACAGAGGTGTTCCCTTAGGAAGGTAGCAAAACAATATTGCAAAATGTTAAAGCACAGTATACACTGTTTATTATTTTTATCTTGTTTAGTAAACACTGGATGATGGACACTGCAAGTTACTGTCTGTGCTTTAGAACTGAGCATTCTTTATGAATTTATAACACTAAGGTCTCGTTCTACACCATTCCACCCATAAGTCCCTGTTCATGACGTTTATTGTATGAATAAAATAACTATATTAGTTTCAGTTTATTTTTTATACTGGAAAAGCATATGAGCAAAACTGTCCATTTTTACAAGCGTCCAGTTACAAACATAAGAAATACACAGTACAAGTTATAAGGCAAGAGGGTAGCAAAGACATCATATAGTGGTGAACAAGTATGCAGGTATCTACAAGTATAGTATGTACATATCAATAAAGAAGGTAGCATTTACAAGGTGCAAGTAGAATCACACATACAGTAAAAGTTAGGTGCATTTACAAAAATTAGAACTGGCCTGGAGACAACTCAGGTTGTTTTTGAATGATGAGAGCAAGGGATATTGAACAAGAGATGGGGACAGGCTATGAAGAATTTTACACCCCTATACGAGAGGGTGTGTTAACCTTGAGTAGTGTGGCAGAAGGGGACTGAGAAGGAGGATAGCCTGGCGGATCCTGTGGGGGCAGATCTTGAGAAAATGGAAACAATGCTGCTTGGTAACTGTTCCCAAAGGAGTTTGCAGAAGAAGACTAGGATTTTACCATACATATCGTCCTCCTGTGGAGGCCAGTTTCTCATTTTGTATAGATCACTGTGGTGTGTCAATTTTAGAAGGCCAGTGGCGATTCAAATAACACTGTAATAAGTTGCCCTTAGCCTACTGAGAATTTTTTGGGAGAGGAAGGGGTAGTATATTAAAGCGCCATAGTCAGGGATAGGGAGGAGGAAGCTATTGACAAGTAGGACCTTGGATTCATGAATTAGGAATTATTTAATTCTGTATAGCATTTGTAGCCTTTGATTGGGCTTTTCTGATGAGCAGATCTATGTGAGGTTTGACGGTAAGGTGGCAGTCGAGGAGGAGGTTGAGGTATTTGAACTCAGAGACTCTCTCAATTTGGTTGTCATCATTGTTCCTGAGGGTGAATTCAAAAGCTACATTTACTCTGGTCCTGGAGAAAACCATTGATTTTTTTTTTTCAAATTAAGGACTAATCCCCTGGAGGAGAAACAGGTATGGAGCCTGAGGAAATCATGATGTAGATAGTCAAGGAGGTTAGAGGGATTCTTTTCTTTGCAGAAATGTGTGGCATCATCATTGTACAGTATAAGCTCTGTGTGCCTGCAAATTTGTGGGAGGGAGTTGACCATAAGGGAGAAGAGGAGGGGTCCCATAAGAGAGCCCTGGGGAACACCATATTTAATGGGTGAATATCAGAGTAAGCACCCGCGATCACAGATTTGTGGGATCTAAGGCTGAGGTAGGTAGAGAACCAGCTGACAATATCTCTAGAGAAATTGAGCTGGGAGACGGTTGTGAGGAGTACTTTATGATCAACAAGGTCAAAGGCTTTTGTGAGGTCCACAAATGCAGATTCAGTGAAGAGACCTTCATCATTAGCCTTTTCAATAAAGTTTGTGAACTTTATAAGAGCAGTCTTAGTGTTGTGGCCGGCCCTGAATCCATGTTGAGAATTAGTTTCTAAATTGTATTTATCTAGGTATTCTAAGGCTTGACCAAGCATGATTTTCTTGATTATTTTGGATAAGTGTGCAAGGATAGAGAGAGGTTGGCCTGTAGTTCACTGCATCATTTTTGGGGCCAGATTTGTGTAGGGTTTTAGGGTGGCACATTTCCATTTTAGGGGGAAAGTACCAGTGCATAGGGAGTAGCTGAAAATATTGGTTAGAGGGTGGGCAATGGGTTCACATGCCAGTTTCAGAATTCAGTAGTCAATATTGTAGAGGCCAATGCTTGGTCTGGGGTTGCTCTTTTTTATGAATTTAATCATTTCAAGGGCAGAAAGGTAGCAGAAATAAAAATTGGGCTGGGGAATAGGATGGGGGGATGTGGTGGTGTTGGTGTCCAGGGTGTTATTGACTTTGTATTTGTCCAGATCACCGAAATAAGTATTAAAATGATTGGCAATAGTTAAAGGTTCAGTGGTGGGTTGGCCATCTATCATGAGGCAAATTTGTTAATCTGATTTGCCTCTCTCGAGAAGGTGGTTGTTTATTTATTTAGTTTTGTTGACCAGGTAAGTGCACTAGACAAAGTCTGCCTATTTTCAGGCACTACCAGAGGGAGGGGGATACAGTTGAATGCCAACTGACCTTGAACCAGATTAAGCTGTTGGTGGTATTTCCATTTTAGGGGGAAAGTACCAGTGCATAGGGAGTAGCTGAAAACATTGGTTAGAGAGCAGGCAATGGGTTTACACACCAGTTTTAGAATTTGGTAGTCAGTGTTGTTGGGTCCTCCATGTGAGTTTAGAGTTACCCCTAGTGCTTAGCTGTTTTTCTCTGAGGAAGTTGATTTTTGCAGAGCAGACTGCTGGTTTACAGCTATTATAGAGTGTTTTGTATTTTTGTAGTAAGTTAGGGAGTTTGTGTTTTTATACTGTGTCCATGCCCCGTCTCTCTTTCTCATGAGATTCAGAAGCTTAAGGGTAATCCATTCATTTCTGAGTCCTTTCACCCTATGAATTTTTAAGAGGATGAGAAAGTCACAGATCCCTTGGAAGGCCATGCTGAAAGTGTCTATGGTTGAGTCAATGTTGTCGATATATCTGGTGAATGACCAGTCGGTGGCCTGTAAGGCTTTTGTGAATTCTTCAGGTTTAAGTTTTTTAAGATGTATCCAACATATCTATGTATCTATATCTATATAATAATTAATAGTGTTCCCTTTTTCCCATAGGGAAACTGTGGTGTAATTTGTCATTATAAGGGAGTGTTTATAACAGCAAACGCGCATGGTTTTCTCCACACTGCTCATGCTCGAACTCCTCGCTTGCTGTGTCCTTCCCGAACAGGAAACCGCAAACCCACCATAGAGAGAAACTGCCATGGACACTCAGCAGTAAGGAATTTTTACAATTAGTTTAAATGTTCCACACGGATACCGGATGGACCACCCTGACAATATTTTACATAAAGTGAAAGTGGACATTGCGCGCTGAGGTAATTTGACTGCGTCGGCACAACAGTCTTTTTTTTATTTTATATAATTGGTGAGGTGAAAAAGAGGCCAACGATTATATAAAATAAGAAATAGATCTGGGAGAAACAAACTTGAATTTACACAGAGCCCTCGGGTTTGATGCTATGCATAAACCTTCGAGCTTCGCTCGGATTTATGTAGCATCAAAACCTCGGTGTGTAAATTCTCATTACACACCCAGACCCATACTTTATTCTCCATTTTATATATATATATATATATATATATAAACCCCTGTTACCCGGGGTTACTAGAACCCTAGTTAGATCTAGTGGCAGGCAGGGACAGGCAGCTAGTGAAACTCCAGTTAAATGGATTTCACTATGTCTTGCTTTGTTTTCAGTCTCTGCTGAGCTGGGGCTATGACATCATTTAGAATTCTGCAGCAGCATAAGCCACAGTGGAATGTTGCAGTTGGGAGTTAGGCTAGAGTGTTGTGTTTTTTTGAGTCAGTCTGAGTCAGTCTGTTTAAGTCTGAAGTAGGCTCAAGAGAGGGAAGGATGTAGATCCTGCAGTGCAGTGGAGGAAGGGGGTGCCCTGCAGGTACAGGCTCCCTTGCCCTCAGCTCTGACACAGAGCTACCTTAGGGCGTATGCTTCCACCATAAGAGAGGCACAAGGAACTAACTCCCAGGGGCAATCCCCTGGCCTGGGAAAAGGAAGAAGCTGCCTGATGAAGAGTGCTGGGGCACTACAGTTTTTGAGGAATAGAGATTCCTTCAGAGTTTTTGGACATCTGCAACAATGAGGGTGATGAAGCTTTGACAAAAGGCTAGTGTCATTCACCAAAACAGTGAGTAAATAAGTCTCTGGGGCTGTGGGTCAGTCAGGATGCCAAGTCCAGGGCTTATGGAACAATGAGATGTAATGACTGTTGTATGTGGGGGGTCTTCAAGGGAAAGACAGCTTCTGCATTACAAAGCCATGTACAGTCTGCACTATAGTAGCCAAGGATGTGTGTGTGTGTGTGTAAACAAAGGAATGGCCGAGTATGGGTCTATGGAAAAAAAGGTGGGAGACCCCCCACCTGGCATAACAGGGCTCACCTCTACGGATTCACTTTGAAACACCAGTCACCTTTCTGTCAGGTATTGGCCAGTGCCTGACAAGGGTGCCCAGACATAAACATAGAAACATAGAATTTGACGGCAGATAAGGACCACTTGGCCCACCCAGTCTGCCCATTTCCCTACCTACTGAATAAGCTGCAGATCCTAGTTAACCAGCAGCCTACTTCTTCCTACCCCCACCCCCTCGAATGGCCTTATGACTGTCCCATGCATGCTTGAATTCCACCACTGTTTTTGACTCCACAACCTCCTCCGGAAGGCCGTTCCATGCATCCACAACCCTCTCTGTGAAAAAATACTTCCTTAAATTACCTCTGAGCTGCTTCCCCATCTTCAAATTGTTCCCCCTTGTTCTTGCACACCTCTTTTTTTGAAAGATACTACCCTCTTGGACTTTGTGGATTCCCTTGAGGTACTTGAAAGTTTCTATCATGTCCCCCCCCCCTTTCCTCAAGGCTATACATATTAAGCTCCTTTAGTCTCTCTTCATATGTCTTCCGGTGCAGACCCTGCACCATTTTAGTTGCCCTCCTCTGGACAGTTTCCATCCTGTCTATGTCTTTGTGGAGATTGATCTCCAGAACTGCACGCAGTACTCCAGATGGGGTCTGATCAGCTGTCTGTACAGAGGGATAATAACTTCCTGTCTTCTACTGGTGATGCCTCTCCCTATGCATCCCAGTATCCCCCCAGCCCTTCTTGCTGCCCTCTCACATTGCTTGCCCACCTTTAGGTCATCTGATATGACTACCCCCAGGTCCCTTTCCATTTTTTTTGTTGTTAGTATCTCACCCTACTCCACTGTGTACTCTTCCCCAGGGTTTTTGTTTCCCAGGTGCATTACCTTGCATTTCTTAGCATTGAATCTAAGCTGCCATACATTTGACCATTCCTCTAACCTTGTCAAGTCCCTTCTCATCCTTTCCACCCCACCCTGTGCATCAACTCTGTTGCAGATCTTTGTGTCATCTGCAAAGAGACATACTTTTCCTTCCAGTCCCTCTGCAATGTTGCTTATAAAGACATTGAAGAGGACCGAGTCCAATACTGAACTCTCGGTACCCCACTAGTAACCCCCTTTCTTCAGAGGGACTCCATTTACTATTACTCTCTGTGTCCTATTCTCCAGCCAATTTTACCCAGGCTGTCATCTTGGGACCCACTCCCAGGCTGGATAACTTGTATATTAATCTTTTGTGTGGGACTGTGTCAAATGCCTTGCTAAAGTCTAGGTAGGCCATGTCCACAGCCCCTCCCTGATCTACTACTTTGGTCACCCAGTCAAAGAAATCTATCAGATTCGTCTGGCATAACCTTCCCACTGTGAATCCATGCTGCCTTGGGTCCTGTGCCCCTCTGGCCTCTAGATACTCGACAATTCTTTCCTTCAGAAGTGATTCCATCATTTTCCCTATCACTGAGGTTAAACTAACAGGTCTGTAGTTTCCTGCTTCTGCCTTGCCCCCACTTTTGTGAAGGGGAAACACATCTGCCCTCCTCCAGTCCTCAGATACTACCCCATCCTCCCATGATTTGTTAAAGAGGGTAGTCAGTGGTGTCACTAGTTCTACCCTTAGTTCTTTTAGAATTCTGGGATGAATCCCATCAGGCCCCATTGCTTTGTCTAACTTCAGTTTTAAGAGTTCTTTCATAACCCTTTCTTCTGTAAATGGGCTGGTATCAACTTCTGTATCCAGAGTGTTTCTACTGTTTGTTTTAGGTACCTCCCCCTCTTCTTTTGTATATTCTGAGCAAAAATATTTGTTTAGTATCTCTGCCTTTTTACAGTCTCCATCTGCCCATCCTCCCTCCCTCCCCTTTATTAAGCCTCACTATCCCTCCCTTGGTCTTCCTTTGCTCCCTGATGTACCTATAAAAGGTTTTATCCCCCTTCTTAACTGAGTTGGCTATCTTTTCCTCGGTTTGGGTCTTTGCTGTTCTGACTGCCTTCCCAGCTTCCTTTTGCTTTAACTGATACAGTTTTCTGTCCTGCTCATTAGGATGGAGTAGAGGGTGGTAGTGTGCCACTAGTTAAAGAGTCCATGATATATGGAAGTTTGGGATCCAAGAATGGATTGTGTCTGTGTCATCACCTTATCTGCACTACAAGGAGTGTAGCCTGTGGGGTCTGTCTATGCTTTTCATTCAGTGTTGTTGAATAAAGCCACACTTTAGAATCCCATCTCCTGGTATTGGACATTATGTTATTGCTTCTAGTCTCTGGATTACTTTGGGTGCCCCTGTGCAGAGTAGTCAAGCCTAGTCACCATGCTGAGTGACACCTTTCTCCCCAAGTTTCAGCTCATAAAAATGGAGGCACCACATCATAGGACCCATGCCCCTTAACCTGTTCACTAGCCACACAGAGAAGGGTAGTAGCCTCTCAGTTTAGCACCGACTGTGGGATATATATATATATATATATATATATATATATATATATATATATATACACACACACACACACACACACACACACACACACATGTTCCTTTTAGTGCCTAAGTTGACCAGTGTTAATAAATGGCACAGTGGATGCTCAGGGAGTCAAGGAGTACACCAGATGCTATGACACAAGATGAATTAGTGACTAGGATCCAGTCCAAGACTGATTTGTAACCTCTCCTATAGTCTGCGGGAAGGGGTTGTGATAATCTAGTGCATGCCCAGACCTAAAATAATCTCTTTGACTGTGTTGTACTGGTCAGAATGCCAGTTCAGGTTGAAAATGCTAAGGACAATCCACTCCCTGCTGTGGGGGAGGAAGTTCTTTAGGTTGAGAAAATAGTTGAATTCTTGGTTTGGTGTCCAGGGGAGGGGGGATATAGGCCACACTCAGTGTAATGATTTTATTACTTCCAAGTAGATTTATTGAGAGTGATATGAGGGTGGATGTAGTTAATTGTATGCCAAATTCTGAGGACTTAAGATCTTTTACCCTGTTTAAGAAGATATTAAGGAGTGGCATTTATAAAGCACTGTTATACCTAGACTATCCGAAAGTGAGAGACTGGTAGTGAAATGACTGTAAACATAGTGAAATGACTGTAAACGTGTATTGCTAGCAATTGTGCATATCAGGTCTCACACGGAGTTGCCTGAACAAGTCTTGTGGGCCAGGAAGTGATGGCCAGGACAAAGGGGGAATCTCCTACTCTTTTGAAAACTGCCCTGGATTCTTTTACTTCCAAAATCCAAATGAATGTACTGGCACTTGAGACCCAATAAGTACACAGCAACAAAATGATGAAGTAAAGTTGATTAATTGCTTTATGGCAAGTGCATGGTCTGCAGCAATGTGTTCCTCACTTACCACACAGGGCTTCAACTCCTTGCGAGTCTTCCTCAGGGGTGTGGTTAGGGGGAGGGATGACATGACTTAAATACTCAAAGTCATATGCATTCATGAGCTAATTTAACTAAATGTATAAGTAAAATGAAACAAAATAATGTACACGATCTTATATATTCAATAACACATGAATTCATAAACAAAATTTGAAATATAAACAAATTAGTGAGCTCTTATCAAATCCATATGGTGTTCCAAAAAAACACTTTGTTTAGCTGGTCATTCTGACTTTTATAACATTTTTGAAGTAGCTGCTAATTTTAAGCTCTATACTAGTAAATGATAGAAAGAGCTATGGGAATAAAGTAGTCTCTGGATGATTACAAAATGGCATGGCAAAAAAATCTATGACCAACTGGTTGATGGGGTAATTCCAAGAAGGCAACCGATGTCCAGAGACTGAAAGAACTACCAGGTTTTAGAGTTGGCCTAGAAAGGAAAACAGAGAAATTAGACAAAAGGGAAAATGCAAAGAATGCATGAAATGAACATCAAATTCTGTTAGACATATGTTACAGCAAGAACATGTGCTATTATTTGTGTATTAGAAATGGTTTAAGAACCCATCTGTCATTAAGTCCCACAGGCTTTACACAGTTCAATTCATAAATCCACATGCTTTCCTTTTGTACTAAAACATTTGGTCTGTCGCCGCCTGTGTTAATGGAGGTACCCATTCAATGCCTACACATTTTAAATCCTCTGGTTTGGACTGATGCTGCAGACTAAAATGTATACCCACTGGTGTGTCTTGTTGGTTATTGATAATGGAGTGCATGTTTCTGGATATCTAGGATGTTGACAATCTTTACCTGGGTTGCTATATCTACAAATGTTGCATCTGGAGCATTTGTGAAAGCCATTTTGTCTACGTGGTAGCCATGTGGTGCTGGTGTTACTCCTCTGTGTATTAATTCTACTGTGCACCAATCTACTGTATCTTTGAAGTTACTAGTTTATCTAAATGAGACCCGTGGACTGTCCACAACCGCTAGGCCTACCTCCCTGTCACTGAGTAGATTGGGTCAGTTTTTGTGAATTATATTCCCAATTCTGCCAGATTTGTGATTGTATTCAGTAATGAATGTACATGATTGTGTGTTGGACGTCACTGATCAATTATGTAGTAAATCTTTTCTTTCTACTTTGGTTGCCTTATCTTTCAGCTTCTGTAATAAGTTCAAGTCATAACCTCTCACCTGAAATCTTTCCATTAACTCATTAACCTGTTCTGCAAAAAGTATATCTGAACTACAATTCTCCCTAATTCTTAAAAGTTGACTGTATAGTATGGAGTCTTTCTGGTTTTGGGGATGGGTACTGGTAGAAAATAACACAGAGTTTGTGGCTGTGGGTTTGTGGTAACATTAGTATCAACAACTCTATTATTATCACTGATAGTGAGGGTCAAATCCAGGAAATTTAAGGTTTTGCTGTCTGTCTCACAGGTCAATTTGAGATTCAGATTATTATAATTGAGCTAGTTAATGAATTGTGGCACTGCTTGGGTGTCTCCCTGCCAAATACATAGCATATCATTGATAAAGCAGTACCAGTGTTTGATATGTGCCATGAAGGGGTTTAAATCATGATTAAACACAATAGTGTGTTCCCAGTGTCCTAAAAATAAATTAGCATAGCTGGGTGCCATAGCAGTGCCACATGTCTGTAGATAGAACTGGTCTTCAAATTTTAAATAATTGAGGCTTAAGGTGTATTCTAAAGCTTGTACAATAAATTGACGGGGTACCCTTTCAGTCAGTGACATTTCCTCTAGGAAAAACTTCACAGCTGATATTCCCTGGTTATATTGGCTAGAAGTATACAGAGAGACTACGTTTATCCCTACCCAGGAAAGGTTTTGTAGTTTTCTTAAAAGATCGTTTGTATATTTTATACATGAATCTAGGTTAAGCACACTAAACTTTCAGAAGAAATCAATAAATTTCCCTAAATTGTGTGTCATACTACCTGTTCCGGCTACAGTAGGCTGACCTGGGGGGTTAGTCCTGTCCTTGTGTATTTTAAGGAAAATATAAAACCAGGTGTTATTGAGTGCTCACTCCAAATAAATTTGTACTTCTCTTCTGTAATGTCACCTTTATTCAAAGACTGGGGCAACAGACTATGAAGTTCTTTTCTGAACAGCATGGTGGGGTCAAATTTGTAGTATTTATACTCTCTGTCTAAAAGGGATGTTGCTATTCTTCTGTAGTGATCTCTACTCTATATGATGATGTTGCCCCGTCAGCTGGTTTTATAGTGATCAAATCATTTTTGGATAAATCTTCCACAGCTAACCACTCCTTTGTTGTGAGGTTGCATTTGGGGGCAGCATGGTCATCTAAAACTTCTCTTACTTGGTAACATGCTATTTTCTCAAAAGTGTTAGTCACATTATTATAGATTCTTGGACAAAAATCTAAGCTTGGTTTGAATCCATTTTTTTTTTTCATTTTTTGTATATGATTATTTACTGTGATCATGCCTGAACCTATGTGATTACTGGAGGTCAAACAATCAAGATGATCTGAATTTTCTTGTAACAATGATTCTAAGGTTTCTAAATCAGATAACAATTCAGCTGTAATAACATCCATTTCATTATAGGAATCAATGTTAGAATCAACAGACCCCATTGCAGAGTCATTTTTATGGATACTACTTGTCTGTTCCCTGGCCCCAATGGGCTGTGTCTTCATGGTAGAAGTAGCCATCATGGTTTCTAATAAAAAGTCAATGGGCCCGATTCTCAAAGGGATACACTTGGTGTAAACTGACTTGTGCCAGTAAAAATAGTGCAAGTAGCAGTTTATGCCAGGAGTTGCAACATTCCTGATTCTGTAAAGTAGCCTGCATATGTCACAGACTACTTGAGCCAAAATGGACTTACACCACCACTTATGCCATAAACCAATTGCGACATGTTGCTAGGGTGTTTATGGCAGCAGTCGTGCCCTATTCTGGAAGGGCAGCCTTCAAGTCACCAATGTTGCTATTCTACAACAACCCTTGGAGGACATCCATCAAAGTACAGTTACACCAGCTGATAGCTGGTGTAAGTGTATTTTGCATCATCTGGGGGTTGCACCAATGTGTCATCTTCCCCAATCCCCCAGTATATGCAACCCCCACATCCCCACACCCCCAAACAGTAGAATTAGCCCCACAGAGCTACCATACCCTCCTGCCCCCAGTCTCCCAATGTGTAGAATAAAGCCCCTCATTCCTCTAATGTGTAAACAAAAAGTCCCACAAGGCTATCCAACACCCTGCCCCAGTCCCATATTGTGTAAATAAAAGCCCCTCAGTCCCCCATGGGAAAATAAAAGTCCCTCAGTCCCCCAATGTGTAAAATAAAAATCCCTGCAGGCTATCTGACCCCCCCAAGTCCCAATCTCCATAACATATTAATGACAGACCCCCAAGCCCAATCTCTGATCCTCAAACCCACATCCTGGTGGTTTTGCAAACTGTAGTAATATGAAATACATATCCTATTATCCCAGGTATTCTAGTGGCCCCACCACCCAGCAGTGCCAGACTATCCCACTTCCTCTGCACCCCATCCCTGATCCAGTGACGCCACTACCATCATGGACAGTTTACAGAGCTCCTATGAGGTAACACTGTAAATAGTATGCTCTCAATGAATGACAGCTCATTCATTGAGTGCATACTATTTACAGTAGTATGCGCTCATATGGAGCTCAGTCAGTGGCTGGCCATGGTGGTGAGAGGTGGGCTGTGCCAGTTGATGGATGGAGACATGGTGCGGGGGGAGTGAGGTGGTCTGGCACTGCCAGATAGCATGGTGGAGTGCCACTAGACTACCAGGGATAACAGAGATATGTAATTCATAATACCACAGTTTGCAAAACTGCCAGGATGTGAGTTTGGGGATCAGGGATTGGGGCTTGGGGGGGCTCTTAATACATTATGGGAATCAGGACTTGGAGGAAGATGGTAGCCCTGAGGGGCTTTTTATCTTACACATTGGGGGACTGAGGGAATTTTATTTACACATTGGGGTACTGGGGCTGGGGGGGCACTTGTGCCCTGCCTGTGTGCATGCCACAGGCTTGTGACCAACCATTCAGGTACACCCTCTGTTTGGCATACCTGTGCAGTTGGCACAAGTCACAGGACTTAGCTGCGGGGACCCTGCCCTTTACAGAATCAGGTGCAGGGTCCTTGGAGAAACTGCACCCCTCACATGTCACAACTTGTGACATGCACAGGGGTGCATCTAGAATTGGGCCCAATGTCTTCATCTTGTGGATTCGTAGCAGCGGCCGGTCAACCCATTGTAATGGTATCAAGTGAGTCAGTAAAAACTCCTTGACTTCTAGGTGAAAAGTAAAGTTTGAACTTCAATTTCCTATAAAATTGTGAAGAGTCACAAAGATCTGGAAATAATTTAACATGGGCATTGGAGTAAAGCTCAATCCTTTCTACAATGCTGTTGTTTGAGGGTCTGTCAGAGTGAGATTAGACAAATTTACGATTTGTAACTCATGTCCTTTTTCCCTCATACGGAGCATTCTGTTTGAGCATTTGCCCCCTCATTTGCCCCTCTTCATTTTCCGGTGTTTTTTCCATTTTTTGGAACATGGCTTCTTTCTGTTGAAGGACCTGCTTTATTGCCAATGTCCTCAGTGGTTAGTGCAGCCCTGCTGGAGCTTCTGTCGGTGTTTTTTGATGTTGCAAATCTCACTCAGGAGTGGGAACGGCCTCTGCTATAAGACCAGTTAGGGCTCCTCTCCTCCCATTTGACTACTGTATGTTGACCTTTTCATAATCATTGTGATCTCTCAGTAGCTTTTTCCTTTGCTTTTTGATCTGTGAGAGTTGCCTTGTATTTCAACAGTTTAGCTGTGAGCTGTGTATCAACGTCTTTAAACTGTGAGTCTCCCTTGAAACTTGAGACTTTTTCTTTTGCTATTTTAAGCTCTTATTAAATCCTCATATTTTCTTGTCTCACATTTAATTAGTAATTTGATGACAATCTTTGAACGTTCTGTGGTTGTCAATAACCATAATGTGGCTAACACTTTTGAGAAAATAGCATGTTACCAAGTAAGAGAAGTTTTAGATAACCATGCTGCCCTCAAATACAACCTCACAAAAAGGAGTGGTTAGCTGTGGAAGATTTATCCAAAAATGATTTGATCGTTATAAAACTAGCTGACAAGGGGAGCAACATTGTCATACTGAACAGAGATCACTACAAAAGAATAGCGTCATCCCTTTTAGACAACGAGTCTAATTACTGCAAAATACATTTTGACCTCACAATGATGTTCAGAAAATAACTTCATAGTCTGTTGACCCAGTCCTTAAATAAAGGTGACATTATAGGAGAGGAGTACAAAACTATTTGGCTGATCACTTAATAACACCTGTTTTTCATATTCTCCCTAAAATACACAAAGACAGGACTAACCCTCCCCCCACCCCCCGGTCAGCATATTGTAGCTGGAACAGGTAGTATGAAACAAAATTTAGGGAAATGTGTTGACTTCTTCTGACAGTTTAGTGTACTTAACCTAGATT
Source organism: Neoceratodus forsteri (assembly GCA_016271365.2). NCBI lineage: Eukaryota > Metazoa > Chordata > Ceratodontiformes > Ceratodontidae > Neoceratodus > Neoceratodus forsteri. The sequence goes on along the minus strand of CM057450.1, from coordinate 1,167,567,712 downwards.
CATGAGTAAAACATATAAAATATCTTATAAGAAAATTACAAAATCTATCCCAGCAGAATGACCTTTCCTGGATAAGGATAGATGTAGAGTCCCTGTATACTTCTATCCAACATAATTAGGGAATATCAACTATGAAGTTCTTCCTAGAGGAAATGCCACTGACTGAAAGGGTACCAAGTCAATTTATTATACAAGCTTTAGAATACATCTTAAGCCACAATGATTTCAAATTTGAAGACTAGTTCTATTTACAGACATGTGGCACTGCTATGGGTGCAGCTGTGGCACCCAGCTATGCCAATTTATTTTTAGGACACTGGGAATGCACTATTGTGTTTAATCCTGATTTAAACCCCTTCATGGCACATATCAAACACTGGTATCGCTTTATCAATGACTTGCTATGTATTTGGCAGGGAGACACCCAAGCAGTGCCACAATTCCTGAACTGATCAATGACAACAATCTTAATCTAAAACTTACCTATGAGCCAGACAGCAAAATCTTAAATTTCCTGGATTTGACCCTCACTGTCAGTGATAATGGTACAATTGTTGACACTAAATGTTACTGTAAACCCACAGCCACAAATTATGTGTTATTTGCTACCAGTGCTCATCCCCAACAGCTGAAAGACTATTTACCATACAGTCAATTGTTAAGAATTAGAAGGAACTTTAGTTCAGATATACTCTTTGAAGAACAGGCTAATGAGTCAATGGAAAGAATTCAGGTGAGAGGTTATGACTTGAGCTTATTACAGAAACTAAAAGATAAAACAGCCAAAGTAGAAAGAAAATATTTACTACATGATCAACCAGTAACATCCAACACAGAACAGTGTACTTTCATTACTGAATATAATCACAAAGTCAGCAGAATTGGGAATTTAATTTATAAAACCTGGCCCATTCTTCTTAGTGACAGGGAGGTAGGCCTAGCAGTTGGGGACAATCCACGGGTCTCATTTAGTAGAGCTAGTAACTTCAAAGATACATTGGCACACAGTAGAATTAATACACAGAGGAGTAACACCAGCACCACATGGCTACCATGTAGACCAAATGGCTTTCAGAAATGCTCCAGATATAACACTTGTAGATATAGCAACCCAGGCAAAGATTTCCAAGATCCTAAATTTCCAGAAATTCAAACGAAAATCAACCAACTGATAACCTGTGACACTAGCTCTGTGGTGTATGCCTTAGGGTGTAGCTGCAATTTAGTATATGTTTGAAAACAGTACATCTGTTGAAACAATAGATACAAGAGCACATACGCTCCATTGTCAATAACAAACAGGGCACACTGCTGGATATACATTTTAGTTTGCAGCATCAGTTCAAACCAGAGGACTTAAAATGTATGGGCATTGAATAGATACCTCTATTAAAATGTGGGGATCATATGTCTTATTACAAAAGAGAAACATGTGGATTATAAATTGAATTGTGTAAAGCCTATGGGACTTCATGACAGATGGGATCTTAAACCACTTCTAAAGCGCAAATAATAGCACCTGTTCTTGCTGCAACGTATGCCTTTAATGGAATTTGATTTTCATTTCATGCATTCATTGCATTTTGCATTTTGCCTAATTTCTTTCTTTTCCTTTCTAGGCCAACTCTAAAACCTGGGAGTTCTATCAGTCTCTCAAAATCGGATGCCTTGTTGGAATTACCCCACCAACCAGTTGGTCACAAATTTTGTTGCCATGCTATTTTGCTATCATCTAGAGACTACTTTTTTCACATAGCCCTTTCTATCATTTACTAGTATAGTGCTTAAATTATAAGCAGATTTAAAAATATCATAAAAGTAAAAAATGACTAGCTAAACAAAGTGCTTGTTTTATAACACCATATGAATCTGATTCAAGCTCACTAATTTGTTTATATTATAATTTTTGTTTATGAATTCATGTGTTATTGAATATATAAGATTGTGTACATTATTTACATATTTATATTATCTTGTTTCTTTTCACTTATACATTTAGTTAAATTAGCTCATGAATATGTATGACTTTAAGTATTTAAGTCATGTCATCCCTTCCCTAACCATGCCCCTGAGGAAGACTCGTGGGGAGTTGAAATGATGGGTGGTCAGGAAGGAGCACATTGATGCAGACCTTGCACTTGTCATAAGTCAATTAATCTACTTTATTTCATTATTTTATTGCTGTGTACTTATTGGGTCAAGAGTGCCACTACATTTGTTTGGATTTTGCTGTTGCTATACTGGGTTGGTCGCCCTGAGTAGTGGTCACTGGTCAGAAATTTTGTTAATCGAAGCTTACTTGTTTGAATGTCAATTCTTTTACTTCTACCTGTACACCCACCAAGAAAGCATTAGAAATGTGTAGAAGGGATCTTGTTTTAATGTCTCAACCAAATGATGGCATACCCTAACAGTATAGCATCTCCCTAGTACTACATTTAATCTGGTCAGGAGACAAACAAAGACTGATTTGACTTGATTTGCTGCTTCATTATAATATTTAATTATTCAAAAGAGGATTGTAATTTATGAATTATTGACAGCAAAAGGACAGGAACATTTGTGCCATTAGTTATTTTCCTGGATTGCAACTGGTGATACTTATCAGAGCACCAAACACATGTGGGTTCATTTTCAAACAAGCTACTTCCATGCAGTGCCTATGCTAAATGAAAATCATTTAAGAAATAAGGCCCAAGAGTGTACTTTTTGTAGATAATATAGGCATCTCTATTTAATGATCTTAAGCAATATGATGTTACCAAGTGTTATGTTAATGTTCTAGTTAATCACCCCCTGGGGGTGTAATGTGGCATGAGGCACAGCTGAGTGCCATATTGCCTCAGGAGATGATTAACTTGAACATTAACATAACCCCTCAGAGTACCTTATTGTTGTCATTAAAATTGGGTTTGGTAAAAATATTTGTCCATTTGTGTTTTTTAAAAGTTCTGTGAGTTATTACTTTTATTTCAGTAAAATAGTCCAGTTGTTGTTTGTGTGATCATATGCAGTTAGGCTACTGTTGCCATGGATCCCGATCTTGTGTGCTGTCACTTGGGTCTGTAACAGCTGTGAAATATGAACACAGTAATGTGTGCCAGTTGATGAATGTCCCACAGGTGCCCTTCCCCAAGAACATGATGAGGTATTACAGCAAAAAATCAGTTATATTTAATGCAACATGTCCCGGGGAAGAAAAAAGCTAAAAATATTCTGTGAGCATTACTCTTCGCTAAACTTCTTACAAATTAAATGCTGGGGCTCACTTCACAGATTAAATGATCTTTCTGCCATTTACACTCATTTGAGAGAGTGGTTTCGAGTGTTCAAAACATCTTGACAACCAAAAATGCAGGTATAGAAATCACTTGATTTTTTGAGTATTTTAGGAAGAAAGTGGTATATTGTTTTTGTGAGGTGATGTAATATAGCCCTGGAGATGTGTCATCTCCACCATGTGTTGAACTCCCCCCAGCCTTCTAACTGCAGAGCAAATACAGAAACAGAGACATCTGTGGCTCGATATCTTTTAATAGACACAAGCTAATTGACGGGTGCACACATCCAGGGTACTACCACCACAGTGGAAAATGTCCGTGTTTGGCTCCACACACACTTTAAATATGTGCATAATTTTTTTTTTTGTTTTATTAACTGAAAACAGCAGCAATAGCAATCCACAAATCCAGCTCAGGAGCAACAATACAGTGTCCATATTCTGGTGTGGTCCATGTTGCAGTATTTACAAACTTAATATAGAGGATAATGGCTGGGGATCAGGTAATAACCACGCTGTAATCACCTCGGGTGGTTGCTAGGGCAACATGGTAAACCTCAAGAGTGCAGCTCGAGAGGTTTACTGTAGCCCTAGCAACCACGAGAGGTGATTTCAGTGTGGTTGTCACCCGATCACCAGCCATCATCTTTTATAGTGTATGGTCAAAAAAACACTGTTTGCATTCTGTGTGTGAGAATTATGGAATTCTGGTGAATTATTTTTTGTTATGCCACTGTTTGGAAGTTCCGAAGTGTGGTTAGCAACTTTTAAAATTCTAAACAGTTTATAACAAAGCTGTGTAACTGCTGATTATGGTGGTTAATAGGCACTTACCATACATTATATTAAAATTTCTGTGGGGCCAAGTCCACAGAGTGCTGACCTTTCCCACTGTGTGTTTGTGTGTTCGGCAGCAAATACAGTGTCCATGCTGCAGTAGTTCTGGAGGCTGAGTAAAACCTTTAAATGTGTGAACAGCACCATACTCAACTAATTACAGTTGACATGGGATGCTGTCAAGATATAGAAGGAGCTGTACAGCCCTGAAAGTTTTTTGTTGTTGTTGTTAATCAATAATGTGGTTCCTTAGTGAGTGTGACAGAAAAGGATGTGATATTTCAGTGGGGCAATGGTAACAGACCACTGCTGGCAAGTTGGAATTTTGTTGTTCAGGTTTACATTTGGTTGGACTATACTTTCAATGGTGGCTCTGAATTCTATTGTAGTAATAGAACTCTTTTGCAATGTAGGACCAGCTAAAGCACAACGTCAGTCATCAGGTTGTACATGCATAGTAATTAAAAGATTAACATAGGGCTCATAGAATGTCATCAGCCAATCATAATTCTGTAGTTGAAATACCCTTTTAATAATGTAGCATAAATTATCTCTATCCAATTTACAGTAGCAAATTGCTCAGCCAAGGCTATGCCTACCCTTTCCTCTTAGCAAACAAAAGGCAGCAGTAAAATGCCACTATCTGATTTCATATTGTTCTTAACTGGCCATCTGCACAGCAGACTATATAATGAATAATTGATTAATTAAATTTTAGTATTGGCTTGCTCACTGACAGCTGTACAAAGGCATGGAGAACTCCCTGTTCATTTTCCAGAACTACTGGTAACAAGGCAATTCATTAAAATGAAAGTGTTCTCTTTTACTCCCAGATAAGCAGTTACTGTACAGTCACAGCAGGCTATCAAGCATAAAGAAAAACGGAATAACATCAATGTTAAAATGTGATTATATTAGGATGGGCAAACTGTTTGAGGTTTGGTCTCAAAGTGGAACCTGGAAAAATCAGAAAAACAAAATGTTTCTGAAACATTGTACAGATAACATTTAATGCTGGTTGTTATGACTTAAATGAGTACTTGAATATCAAAAGAAGCAAGTGCTATATAAATCAGAGTTTCAGTGTGATATTCACCCTTGCAGAATGAATCTTTTCATAATAGTTTGCAAAACAGAGACCTCATGAAAGCCACAGCTTCCCAAGTAGAAGGCAAGCATTTCATGCTATGCCTATGCCTTCTCAAAAATCATGCTAGACCAGAGTGCTAACACCACACGTTGATGACACATGACTGCCCATTCTAACAAAGTTCCCTATATATGGAGGTTTGTAACATGGCAATAATCAGACAGGTAGAATGGGCAGCAGTGATTGGTCAAAGGGCATCACGGGATCCAACCTGGAGCAGGTATTAATCCACAATAGATGCAGTGTCCAAAATGGTAGTACCAAAGCGAGCCAGACCCCCAGCTTAGCAGCACTGGGCACAGGTGGGGAGCGAGTCTAACAGGCTCAAGATTGGCACAGCGACAGGGAGACCAGCTACGCATGGACGGAAATGTGGAGGGGGGACAAGAACCAGTGGCACACAGAACTCAGACATAGGAGAGCCCGAGATAGATATAGGATGTGCAGTCAGACCAGGCAGCGGGATGCAAGGGGAAGTGACCGGCGGCTGCATGCAAATTTCGATGCGCACGCACACCATGGTGACTGAGCACTCCACCGGAGACCTCCAGTGCCGGGTATGAAGGTAATACCCATGCAGAACTGCAGAATTTCGGGACAGTGATGTCAGCTGCACTCTCTTGTTTAGGTAGAGCTACTCATTATGTTGATCGCATCAGTATGTAAATGTTGTTTTCTATGATGATTCGAAAGTGCAGTAAAACTCTTTCCTCACAGCACCGACTCCCTGTCTTATGTTGTTGAATGCACAGTAGCCACCATCCTGGCATCGCCACCATCGCGCGGCCCATGTTACAAGCACATTAAGTGACTCCGGCGGTGGCATCTAATGCGATTGATGCATGGTTGGGCGGTTGTTCGCCCTCTGCCTTCAGCCTCGGACCACAACCCTCCCAACCATGTATCAATCCAGCATTAGATGCCACCTTTGTCGTGGCTTAATGCTTACTTAACTTTCTTTGTATATCCTATGCCCTGCTGTATTTGCCAAGACTATGCCTAAATGCCATGTTTACATTTACAATTAACATGGCATTTAGACAATCTTGGCAATATAGCCTAGAGGCAGTATAGCCTAGAGCATTAGTTCTCACACTTTGTGATAGTGAGCCTCCCCCAAGCCATGGAACAGAGTTCGAGCCTCCCTCAAATTTGGAAAAAATCTTGGGCCTCCCTTAGAAAAAATTTATTATACTTTTGCACAGTACACCAGGAATCAAGCAATACTAATAATGTTGATAAAGTATATTCTCTCTTTATTTGACTTATTGTTCTCCACCCAAAACCCCACACCCCAGGTTATCCTTGTCACTCCACTATTCTGACTCTTGGACCCTTATTATGCTACTTCCTCTCTATCTGGAACAACTAACCTAACCACATCATCTCTTCCCCCCCTTACCCTGTTAAGCAACTCCTTGTACCCTTACCGAGGTCACACCTGAAACATGCATTGGCTCAGAGTGCCTTTTCCAGACACCAATTTACATATAAAATAAATACCTACTGTAGAAACAAGCTTTGACTCAGTGTGCATTACCCTGTCACTAATTTGCAAATAAACACCTACTGTAGAAACAAGCCTTGACTCAGTGTGCCTTCTTAGTCACCAATGTACATGTAAATATACACCTACAGTAGAGCAAGCATTGGCTCAGGGCCTTTCCTGGTCACCAGTCTGTACATAAGTAAAGAAATTCACCTGCCATTATCCATATTTAGTTTGCTTGTTCCCTTCACACAAAACATTTAAAACTTAAAATTTAAGTACTGTACATTCTCAAACTTCACTGGGCCTCCCCTTGAACAGTATGGGGCCTCCCTTAGGAGGCTGGCCTCACCATTTAAGAACCACTAGCCTAGAGACTGGACCTTTACTTGCATACTATGTGACTCTGAGGAAGTCAATTAACCACCTCAGTGCTCCCGGGTCACCCCTAAAAACAGCCACTTGCGCCTAGTGGGCCTTACCCGGTTACCAAAAAAGAATTCAATAAATTCAGCATGGCATAGAAAAAATGGATCTTCACAACAATCTAACTCAAACACAAAAGAGACAGCAAAGGATGAGAACAGAAGACACAGACAATTGTTTTGTTTTGCTCAAGACTCATAGGTGTGTCTTATCTGTATCTTGCCCCAGGGGAGAAACACATGTCTGTTCCTTTTGTTTTCAGCCTTTGCAGATTGTGTGAGAGGCCCTTTGTCACCATGCATTCCTGCTTAAAGGAGAACAAGCCTAAACTGGCATGGTCATTTGGATATACATCCCATTATGCTTTGCATTATGGGGTTATGTGTGATTTTGTATTTCTTTGAAACCTGAGGTTGTCAATATCCTTTTTGGGTAGCCTGTGCTTTTGTGTGAAGTTCTTTATCTTTTTAAATTGCTTTCTTATTTTGGAATCACCATGACCCAAACCCATAAGACCACATAAGATGTGATTACTTTTTCATATGGGGTAAGATATAGATGAGGCACACTGGTGAGTCCCGAGTAGGATGAAACACATGTCTGTGTCTTTTGTTCTTAGGCCTCACAGATTTTGTGAGATGCCTTTTGGCAACAAGTATTTTTGCTTGAAGCAGAACCAGCATACATTTCTTAGTGACTTGCATATATATCCCATGATACCTTGCATTATGGGGGTATATGTGATGTTGTATTTCTTTGAAATCTGGCTTTGTTGCCCTTGACTCTATGCTTTTGTGGTAAGGTTCTTTGTCTTTTTAGTTTCCCAATTCATAAATCACATGATTTTAGAAGCATCTCTCTAATACCTTACTGCCACATTAAAGGTGATTCATATCAAACTAGAGAGACATGGATGTTAAATCTCTGTACATACTCTTAACATGCACAACACACTGAGTGCCCTACTGCAGCAAGTAAAATCCTTTAGTTACCTGGGGTGTTATCCAAGATGACACCCTGTCATTCAATGAACATGTTGTCAACATTGTACGGATTGGAAATATTTATTTATTTATTTTATTTTTATTTTTATTTTATTTAAACAGCAGTTTGGAAAACCTTTGAGCCATAGGCTCATTTACAAAGGTACCTTGTCACAGTAAGACAAACCAAAATACACAGTATAGCAGTACAACACATAAGTATAACAGTAAATTAAGACATAGATACAAACAAGCTGGTACAGGTAGGATGGATGCAAACAATACCAGAGTTATGTCGTCCTTAGCAGCTTAGTAATAAGCTTTGTCATAAGTATTGAGTACGGCTTTGACTAGCGGCAGTTACAGCATCGGGTGTTAATAACGTGGTTACGTAAGGAAGTTTTGAAGCACGATATAGTTGGAGCTTTGGAGATGGAGGGGGGGCAGTGTGTTGGAAATAGGAAGCTGGGTGCACTCTTCAAAGGCTGAATGTAACTGTGGATGCTAAACATCTGGCCATCTCCAGCTTCGTGCTCTCACTCATTGACTACGGGCTTCTAATTTATGGGCTGGCCACTGAAACAGTCTTAGGTAGAGTCAGTATGCTGCTCAATAAAGCCTGCCATTTTGTATCTGACTTGCATAAATGCACATATACCTACAATTTATATGCTCTTACAAACTGGCTCCTCTAATCTGCTCGGCTCTGCTATGAAACAATCTTATTGGCCAAGAAAGCACTCCAAGGCCTGATACCATCCACCATTAGCTCCCTCCTTTGGCCTGTCCACAACCTTTACACCACAGGGAGTATGACTCAACAGACCCTAGCTATCCCTCTGTGTAGAACAAGCCTGGGATAGCACTTCTTTACTAACTGGGCAACCATGTGGCTCAATGAATTCCCTGCCAGCATAACCAGTCTATCAAAGATCTTGCAATTCATATGGGTCCTCAGGGCTAATATTGCCCTGAACTCAGGTTGCTGCTGCCATTATGACCCAACCTGAACAGCACTGGTGCTTGCACTACTTGTGAATACTCTGTACTATGCAGTTACCTGTACAAATGTGTTAATTATTTAGTATTATATTGTATCATACTTATTATGTTTAACCTATGCACAGTAATTACTTGTAGTAATGTGACTAGGCTCCACTTGAGCTGACCAATTGTACTGTATTCTGTATTGTCTCCTGTATTGTCCCCATATGTTGTGGAACCTTTGCAAATGAGCAATCTATGCTCAAAGGTTGTTTCTGAATACTGCAACAAATACATAAATAAATACATACTGTATGGTGCTGTTTTAGAAGGGGTGGTAGCAGGTCATCATTGCACGGTGTTAGTGCTCTCATCCAGTGTGATCTTGGGGGCACAGGAAACATACTGTAAGTGATTGATAGTGTGATGTCAGTCACACCAATAAGTTATGATGATGACTGTGATACAGAGGCCATGAATGAGGGAATTTCTGCCATGCCCCTTGTTTTACATATGCTAGGAATCTGTTGTTGAGTCATGTGCTTGACAAATATGCACAGCTAAAAGAAATACTTGCACTGTGTGGGACATCACTAGCTATTTCCATTTCCCCCCAAATGTGCTGAGCTCCTCTGTAAACCCCATCAAAAGCACAATGTTCAACAACTCTGCTTAATTAAATATGTGGCAAAATGTGGAACTGCATCTTGTATATGGCAGAGAGACTGGTGGCATACAAAAGCTATGTTCAGGGCTATGGAATTCAACAAAGTGGCCTGAGAAGGATATCTGTTCCAAGTACAGTGATGTGTGTGGCAAAGACTTATTCCATTTCTGACACCTTATTAATAGGCTACCAAAGATGTCAGTGCTGAATCTGTAGCCATTAGCATGGTCCTTTCCATGTCGAGTCTATTTGAATGCTACATGCACACCATTATTTGTAATCTTCTACAGCAACTTAACAAAGCAAGACTGGTTGTGGTGCTAGCTGAAGCCGAGGCAATAGCACTGGCAGCACTGATAACAATGAGTGGTGAAGGAGGTGGTGATGACATCCCTAGTTCTTTTGAGTAATCTCAGCAGCAGCAGAATGCAATTCTTATTAATAAAGTGGCAGAAATGATTCTGACACAGTGTGCAGACATATTCGACAGCATTATATCAAATATACAGTAACATGGAACATGTCAGCAGAAAAAGACCATTGGTTCATCCAGTCTGTCCTGTTTCACCCTGTCATACTCCAGGACCTAATGTCTCATCAGAGTTACTGCCCTCATCTCCCCCTTTGCTACTGCTGTACAGAACCATAGGAATACTATGTGGCATGGTGACACACATTCCATTATTTTACATCTTCTAAAGCAACCCAGCAAAGCAAGGTTAGTGGTAGTGGTAGTGGTAATGGTCACTGAGGTGGTAGCACTGGTTGCAGTGATAAGAATGACAGTGGTTGCAGTGGTGGTAATGATGTCACTAATTTATCTGAGTACACATATTATAAAGGAGAGGACAGTAGGAGTCCTAGAGGCCAATGGCCTGCAAGACTCCAAACTACACAGATTTACCATTGGGAAACAATTCCAGATGCAAAGACTAAATTCTTCAACTGAGTGGCAAAGGCCATGGATAGGGGTCAGGTAGTAGACATCCTATATCTAGATTTTTTTCATTGACTCTATTCCACATGGGAGGTCAGTAAAGAAACTGAGTGACACAGGAATAGGGAAGAAGAGAATGAGGGGTATAGAAAACTGCCTGAGTGGGAGGACCTAGAAGGTATTCCTAAATAGAGAGCTCACAGGAGTATTGGTAGTCATGAGTAGGGTTGCCCAGGGATCACATTTAGGATTGGTCCTCTGTAACATATTTAAATGTGACATGGGGAAGGGGCTCCAGGATAAGATATGCCTCTTTGAAGATGACACCAAGATCTGTGGTAGAGTCGACACTGAGGAGGGGATGAGAACCATGAAGAAGAATCTGGAAAAAACTAGGACAGTGGTTGAGAGTGTGGCAATTAATATTTATTACCAACATGAGCAAGGTAATGCATATGGGGCCAAGAATTCAAGAATGGAATAGAGGATGAATGATGTGGTAGTGGAGAAAACAATTGAAGTAAGAGACATGGGTGATAACAATGGAGCACTTGAAGGCATTGACACAGTGTAATAGGGAAGGATGTGGGAAAGATTAATCAGATGCTGGGATGCATTGAGAAGGGGATTACTAATAGAAAAGGAGAGGGAATACTTCCACCATATAGATTCCTGGTTTAACCACACCTAGAGTACTGTGTGCAGTTTTGAAGTCCACACATAAGGAAGAACAGGGACATACTAGAGGTGGTACAAAGAATAGCTACCAAAATTATACTGGGGTGACAAGGGAGGTCTTATGATAAGTCTAACAATGAGTGCTTGTGGATCTCAATATGTACACGCAGAAGGACAGGAGGAAGAGAGGAGAAATGATGGACGCATTCAAGTACCTCTATGGGATAAACAAGGTTGACAGCAATGAGTTGTTCTTAATGAGTGGTAGCACAAGCACCAAAGAAACTCCATAAAATTGTTTGGGGGATCAAAAAGGATTCCAGGAATACTGTTTTATGAAATAGTTGTGTCACATTGGGACAAACTCGAAAGCTGTCATCTGCACTTAAACAGAGAAAAACACAAACAATGACAGCAGAAAAAGATCAAATGTCCATCTAGTCTGCCCAGAGTTCTCTATCTGCCCCAGGACCTATTGACCATATGGGGTTTTATCCTTCTCAGTCCACCCCCCAGGTTCCCTCCCTGCTGCTACCAACCTGGGCAACCACTAAACCCATCACTCTGTCCAAGCCATGCCTTGAAACCATTTACAGTCTTGTCATCCACCATCCTTTCCACAAACAGAACTTCCTCACATCCCTCTTAAACCATTCACCAACAGTTTCCACTCATGACCTCAGGTTAAATAGTTATCTGCTGATCACTTTGTTTATTCCCTTCAGGAACTTGAAACACTCTATCACATCCCCCTCTCTCACCTAGTCTCCACTGAGTACATGTTCAGTGCCTTGAGAAAATTTTTGTAAGATCTGCCCTGTTGGCCCTGAATCATCTTGGTCACTGAGACAGTAAAGGACTTCAAAGGGGGTGACACAGGCATAAGAAAAGTGTGTAGGGAGGTAGGGAAGAAATGAGGACTGACAGAGGTACAGTCTTGTAACTAGCAAGCTTGGACAAACTAGATTGGTCAATAGGTCTTTATCTGCCTGCATTTTCTATGTTTCTGTGAGTCATCTCAGCAGCAGTACAAACAGGATGCAATACGTATTTTGGAAATGGCAGGGATGTTTCTGCATTAATTTATACTTCTTTATGGGAAAAAGTGTCATTCTTATAAAGCACAGCCGCAATAGAGTTTGAACATACGGAATAAAAAAGTGCTACCTGATATGTAAATAAAAAAACATTTACAGGACTGTGTACCAAGCTGGCAATTATTAGCAAATATCTTTGAAATAAAAGGAGGAAAAAACAAATGTGTCACCTGATGTGATCCTTGTCCTTGGGTTACATTGTTAAAACCAGACTGTAAATCCCCCTGCAAAGTAAGCATATACTCTTAGTCCACCCCCTCCACACCATGGGCATCTATTGCATTTTTCTCACTATCCAACCGAAAGCCTTCCCAGCTGGTCAAATTGTTCTGACAGGCAGGTAAGTGCTGTTGGACCATATGTGTAATCTGTTACACCATTTTGATTTGCAGAACCACATCAGTCCAGTCCATTAGAGTCAGTGGATCTACCTGAAGCCACTTCCAAGTAATAGATTTGACTGCAGCTGCAATTAAAATATGCCAAGGATAGATACCTTACTCCCCCTTGAATGTTCTCGGAATAACTGTCAAGACTAAATTTTGTGCATTCAAAGGAGTGGTAATATTCAAAATGTTCTTTATGGCTGTCTGAATCGAAGTTCAGAAGCCCAGCAAAGTGATGTAGGCTAGGGTGGCAGTTCCCTCCTCACTGTTTCCACAGCAGGTAGCCACGATGGTTGAATTTCATTTATTTTGAAAAGGGGGGGCCATAAAATATCTGCTTCTCACTTTCCAAACTTCCTTCAGTGAGGATAGGAGGAGGTTTTTTGCACCTCTTCCCAAAACTTTGTTTCTCATTTCACCCTAATATGGTCAAGAAAACTCCCCAGTGAGTCTATATAAAATGAATAGAACTGTGAAGTAACACCTTTAATTCTATTTATTTATTTTATTTATTTGAAAACTGGTAACTGGAAAAGGCACACTGAGTCATGATTCATTTCCAGGTGTCACCCAGGGGAGAGGGGAAAGGGGAAAACAACATTACAAAGTTGCAGTAAGTCAAATTATGTGGTTACAATGTCAGTGACAAAGTGCAAAAATGGAGTGCAGAACAACCAAACAAGCAAAAGCCTGACAGACTGCAGAGGACAATTAAATTAGCTAACAAATCGGCCAGCCTGGTGGCCATGGATGCCACACCTCGCTCCATGCCAGTGACTCATGTTCCAGAATGAGCTTGGGTTACCGGGGATCAGTGAGGGGTGGGGTGAAAACAGGTGGAAAATGGAGCTGGCAGGCTCCATGATAACCCAGATGCATCCTCAGTACCAGCCACCCTGGATTGTGAATTGTGCTCCGAGGGGGAAGGGTAGCCAACACGCCTCCCTCTGCCCCACCATGGGGGGGGATCTGTGTGGGAACTACCAAGGTAGGGCTGGATCAGGGATGGCTGGGATCAGAAAGATGGGCCCCCTGAGAGAGGGACAGCCACCTGTCAGCATCGTGTAGCAGGAGAAAAGAGAATAATAATAATAAAAAAACTGAGTTAACAAATCAGCTGTCCAATTAGATGTGAACAAAACAAAGTGCTTGGTGCCTGTGTAAAAGGCAGCTGAGTTTGTGCTATGAGGATGAGTAAAACTGGCAGCTAACAATTACGCACAGAAGAACCAAAATCATGTGGTTGGGGGGTAGAAAGCATAAGGGGTTGTCAGAAACAGGGGTGGGTTAGGGAATGCACCAGGTAAAGGGTTGGCAGGAGCAAGAGTTTCCCCACTTATCTCTAATTATTTCCAATGCTGGTGCTGTTCTATTATCTCCCTGTTCTCTCAGAGGAATTTTGTAAACATGACCTGAGCTGGAAATATCTGACACAATCCAAGTGCCACCATGTATATTGCAGATGACAAGCCTCAAAACTACAAATTTGTTCACCATCCAATAACTGTCATGGTGCAAAAAAGTCTGATCAAACCTGTCTGCAGTACCAGAAGTCAACAAGAGTTGCCGGTGCAAAATCCATATTCTATGTCCTTGATTTATACTTCCATAACTGACACTTGATCTCATTTATTTTCATCCCTCTATCCCAGCCCAAATGTGCTATCGAGATCCCTGCTAGGTATGGGGTGCCTAACCTACCCCAGAGTGCATAAAACAGGTAATACTACCATCCAAAAAACCTGTGTTTAAGTGCCAGCACCTAGACAGTTATCAAATGGTGTCGAGAATACTCACTAGAGAATATGGAACTTCTATTGCTCCATTCAAAACATGTCTCACTTTCAAGTTGAATGAAAAATCTTCCCATTTTTTTAAAATAATGTAATAATGCCATCCCCTTGACATACAGTTTTGTTTATTAATTGTCAATATTTTGATCTGGTGTTTTTTTCCGAGTGTTAGACCCAACATAAAGCTTTGGTCTATAAATAAATAGACAGTAGTTAGTGCCTATTCCCCGATGCCTGATTATACTTTGTCCCTTTATGCAAACTAACAGCAAGTTGGTAGGGACCCCCACTTTATAACTGTTCATAAAATTTCTGAATGTTAGTATAATTTTCTGTATCATTAGCATGGAAATGTATCCGGCTGTCTTGTTCCTGAGATCCTCTGCTTTTCATATTGGTAAATGGGTTTGGGTCACTCTGTTTGAGGGAAACATCATTATTTGAGGAAAAACTTGTGTAATGAATTTAAATTGAACATATAATTCTGGATGTCAGTATAGATTCCTGTATGGCAAGTGTTATCTATGAAGTTCTTCCAGTTTTCAGATTATTATAAACCTGTGAAAATAACATATAATACATAGGGAAATGCAATCTCCTTCCTCCTACAATTTTCTCCCTCTGTAACATGGAGAAAATTCTATACAATGTGTTTGTTTACAAGTTCACCTGGGTATATTTGAAATGTGAAACTATCTCTGAAAGTTGGACAATGTTTGTTTGTTTATACCTGCCATAATTTGAGTATGCATTGATGGTCAAAACGTATGTATATTTCAACTTTGTATATCCACCTAGTTCTATCAGTCTTTTCTGTTCTTTCATGCATGTCGCACTTAACCAAATTTAAAAAGAATCACTCAGGCTGGTCTGGTGGCGCTGAGAATTAAGGTGCTGGATGCCACACCTCATGCTACACTGGTGACCCAGGTTCTGGAATGAGCCCAGGTTGTCAGGGGTCAGCAGGGGAGGACTAGGGTTGAGCATCAGGAGACAGCTCTCCTAGTCCTGGAGTGGGCTGGGGAAACCACACTGTGCTTAGGCAACCCCTGGGGATGCCCAGAGGTACCGCTTGCGATGGTGTGATGGGGGGGAGCACAGCAGACGTCAGCATGTATGTGTGCAGATGTCACTGCATGTCAATGCTCCCAATGGGAGAAAAAGTGGAAAAATGGCTGGGCATGACCATGCAGCCTGATGGCCATGCCCTGCCTCACTGGGAGGACTCATGTGGAATCGCACTTTGGGGTCCGGAGCCGGTCTGGCTGGATAGGGTATGGGGAGACCCTCCAGCGGATCAGTGACAGCCTTGCCGGATACCTCATCATGTGAGTGAGCCTGGTGCTCTCCCAGCAGGCAGAGGCGGTAGCTGCATGCCCCCACTGGTAATCACCGCAGCAGGCAAATAAATAAGATGTTAAAAAAAAAAAAAAAGAATCACTCAAGGATTTTCATTGGTCTGATGAAGAGGTCTACCTGAAATGTAACCATTGTCCATTTTCCTTGATTAACACAGCCACCACAGCCTGGCCTGGTGGTTCTGAGGATTGAGGCACTGGACGCCATACCTCACGCAATGCTGGTGACCTGTGTTCATGAACAAGCACTGGCAGCCATGGGTAGGCAGGGAGGAGATGGATTGAGCATCCAAGAGACTGCTCTTCATCTCCGGGGAGGGGGGAGACCAGTTCCCAGTGCATGCCTGACCCCTAGCAGAGGCTAGAGCTTGACAGCACAGAGCCGCAAGAATGAGGGGCAGGAGCACGGCAGACGCTTGATGTGGGCACGCAGAGGAGCATGCTTGACTCCCGACACAGGCATCATTATGCACCACACTCCAGCAAGGGGAGAAAAACCAGAAAATAGTGGCAGCAAGGTCATGCAGCATGATGGTCATCTGCCAGCATGCGTCGTCTCCACAGGCACCACCTGATCCGGATCCATGCCTGGTGGGTGAGTTGGGGGCTCTCTCACTTCCCCACCATGGGGGGTAAGCCATGGAGGAGTATAAGGTGGTGGCCTGAGAGGAAATCAGAGTGGTCGGACGTTGGCTGGAGAAAAAGGAGAGGAGAAGTAGCTGACCGGGGCCATAGGAGAAAAAGTAAGGGACAAAAAAAAAACCACAGCCACCACTGTTTTGAGTTGAACGCTGATGTTTGTTTTCACTGTTTTGATTGAAATATAGATTTGCACAATTGCTAAAATTGCACCTACATACCATAACATGGAGATAAGTAAATTGGGAAGCAGCAACCAGCACTAAGATAGTGGAAAAAATTTGAATTTGGTTGTAAAAACAATTGAGGAAAGATTGCTTCTACCTTCCTGTTTCAGATATGAAAACTGGTTTGAAAATGGGGAAGAAATATGTCCTGAGAGAAAAATCTTCCCATTAAGAGACAGAGTCCATTTGGCAAGTACAAGTGAGACCTGCTTGCTGTGAGTGCTTGAACAGTGGGGTTATTTGGAAGCGAGGTCCCTCCCTCGCATGTCGGGTGAAGTGAAACAGAGATGGTACTGTCCCAAATGAATTGGACTATCTGAGACTGAGGTCTCCAGCACATTCTATATGAGTATCTTGATTCCAGTCTCTCTCATTGATATTTTTTTGGCACTTTACAAAAAGAAATTTCATTAAAAATATTTAGACCTGTCGCATGTTCAAGTTGCCTCTAATTGTCCCCATAGACCTGCACTAATACTGTGGGCTCTTTTCTATGAACTGCCCTACCTACACTGTGTGAACTGACAACGTAATGTGCTACATACTGTAGACTTCCCCAGAGCAAGCTTGCTCTGGGTACAGAGCTCTGTTGCTCCAGTAAGCAGGGGGGTTGTGGGAGGAGTGTAGGAGAGCTTCAGAAAGTGGGTGGGGCTCCATAGTACTGCATGACAGTGCAGCCACTCCAAGTGGCAGCCCACATGAGTGACTTAAGCAGGAGTGGTATGAGCCTCCAGTGTGAGGTTCCTGTGTGGAGGCTCAGATGGGAAGGTTATTGTTTTGTAAAAAGTTGTTTTCACTATATTATGTTTATCTACTTAAAAATTGTTAAGAATTATTGGTCACTACTTTGGTTTATCTTGTGGTTCTACTGTGTTATACACAGTTCAATTGAGAATTTCAAAATGGCAAACAGAGGCATTATATCGTTTTGTTTGTATGCCATTACTGTTTAGTGCCTTAGATGTGTTAACTCAGATAGAGAAACATGGTATACATAAAGACACAATGCATTTGAGCATAACACAGGAGAACCATCAGTTTAAAACTGGATGGCTTTGTAAGGGTATATTAGAAAAAAAAACACAGTTATGGGTCTGGGAAGGTTTTTAATGGAAAGGGTAATTTGTGTTGATATTTATGACTTCAGTGCACAGAAATTGTCACTATCTGGGGATATGGAGGAGAATGGGTGATCTGAATATGCCAGATGTTAACTGGAGTGCAGTTGCAGCAGCCACTTTGAAGAGTGGGGTTATTCTAGATGCCCTACAGGGGGCATGTGTTAGACAACTAGTATTGGAACCCACTCGAGAGGGAGCAATCTTAGACCTGGTTCTCTCAAATGGAGATGGAGAGAGGATCACAGATGTAGACATGGGTAGCCATCTGGGAACTAGCGACCATCGAACAGTATGGTTCACAATAAACACAGCAATAAAGTCAAGCCATACAAAGGCAAACGTACTGGACTTTAGGAGGGCTGACCTTGCCAAAATGGGTGAGTGCCTAAGGAATGCACTAGCAAATGGGCAGGAAGGAGGGGTGGAAGAACAATGGGGAATAATAAAAACTGCCATCACAGAGGTAACACACCTTTGTGTGAAGCAAATAAAACAAAACGATGTAAGAAACCACTATGGTTCTCAAAGGAAGTGGCAGTGAAGGTTCAAGAGAAAAAGAAAGCATTCAGGAAGTACAAGGAATCACAGAAGGAGCAGGACAGGGAACTGTATCAGTTAAAGCAAAAGGAAGCTGGGAAGGCAGTCAGAACAGCAAAGGCCCAAACCAAGGAAAAGATAGCCAACTCAGTTAAGAAGGGGATAAACCCTTTATAGGTACATCAGGAGCTAAGGAAGACCAAGGGAGGATAGTGAGGCTTAATGGGGTGGGGTGGGCAGAGGGTGACTGTGAAAAGCGAGATACTAAACAAATATTTTTGCTCAGTATTTACAAATGAAGAGGGAGGTACCTAAAACAAACAATAGAAACACTCTGGATACAG
Source organism: Neoceratodus forsteri (assembly GCA_016271365.2). Taxonomy (NCBI): domain Eukaryota; kingdom Metazoa; phylum Chordata; order Ceratodontiformes; family Ceratodontidae; genus Neoceratodus; species Neoceratodus forsteri. The sequence goes on along the minus strand of CM057450.1, from coordinate 1,167,548,779 downwards.
AAGTTGATATCAGCCCATTTACAGAAGAAAGGGTTCTGAAAGAACTCTTAAAACTGAAGGTGGACAAAGCAATGGGCCTGATGGGATCATCCCAGAATTCTAAAAGAACTAAGGGTAGAACTAGTGACACCACTGACTACCCCTTTAACAAATCATGGGAAGATGTGGTGGTACCCAAGGACTGCAGGAGGGCAGATGTGATTCCCCTTCACAAAAGTGGGAGCAAGGCAGAAGCAGGAAACTACAGACCTGTTAGTTTAACCTCAGTGATAGGGAAAATGATGGAATCACTTCTGAAGGAAAGAATTGTCAAGTATCTAGGGCCAGAGGGGCACAGGACCCAAGGCAGCATGGATCCACGGCGGAAGGTCATGCCAGATGAATCTGATAGATTTCTTTGATTGGGTGACCAAAGTAGTAGATCAGGAGGGCTGTGGACATGGCCTACCTAGACTTTAGCAAGGCATTTGACACAGTCTCACACAAAGATTAATATACAAGTTAGCCTGCCTGGGAGTGGGTCCCAAGATGACAGCCTGGGTAAAGAATTGGCTGGAGAATAGGACACAGAGAGTAATAGTAAATGGAGTCCACTCTGAAGAAAGGGGTTACTAGTGGGTACCGTGGGTTCAGATTAGACCAGTCCTTCAATGTCTTTATAAGTGACATTGCAGAGGGACTGAAGGAAAAAGTATGTCTTTTGCCGATGACACAAAGATCTGCAACAGAGTTGATGCACAAGGTGGGGTGGAAAGGATGAGAAGGACTTGGCAAGGTTAGAGGAATGGTCAAATGTATGGCAGCTTAGATTCAATGCTAAGAAGTACAAGGTAATGCACCTGGAAACAAAACCCAGGGAAGAGTACACAATGGGGGTGAGATACTAACAGCAACAAAATGGAAAGGGACCTGGGGGTAGTCATATCAGATGACCTAAAGGTGGGCAAGCAATGTGAGAGGGCAGCAAGGGCGCTGGGGGATACTGGGATGCATAGGGAAAGGCATCACCAGTAGAAAACGGAAAGTTATTATCCTCTTATCAGACAGCTGGTCAGACCCCATCTGAGTACTGCGTGCAGTTCTGGAGACCCAATCTGCAAAGACAGACAGGATGAAAGCTGTCCAGAGGAGGGCAACTAAACGATGCAGGGTCTGCACTGGAAGACATATGAAGAGAAACTTAAGGAGCTTAATATGTATAGCCTCGAGGAAAGGAGGGAGGGGGGGACATAATAGAAACTTTTAAGTACCTCAAGGGAATCAACAAAGTCCAAGAGGGTAGCATCTTTCAAAAAAAGAGGTGTGCAAGAACAAGGGGGCACAATTTGAAGATAGAGGAGGGGGCTGCTCAGAGGTAATTTAAGGAAGTATTTTTTCACAGAGAGGGTTATGGATGCATGGAACGGCCTTACAGAGGAGCTTGTGGAGTCAAAAACAGTGGTGGAATTCAAGCATGCATGGGACAGTCATAAGGCAATTCTAGGGGGTAGGGGTAGGAAGAATTAGGCTGCTGGTTAACTAGGATCTGCAGCTTATCCATTAAGTAGGGAAATGGGCAGACTGGGTAGGCCAAGCAGTCCTTATCTGCCATCAAATTCTGTGTTTCTATGTTAATCCTGGCCCTGAAGAGCACTTGGATGAGAAAAATGGGTTTATCACCTGGGGGTTGAAATTGGTACATTTAAATATTTGCACCCTGCTCCCAAAAAAAAAAAAATAGAGGCATTGATGTCAATATATGCCCCTAGATATAATGATGATAACTGAATTCTGGCTAAGTCCCTAAGTAAATAACAATTTGGTACAGAATTAGGTCTATAAAATAAATAGGAAAGACAGAGAAAGTAGGGAGTGGTATAATTATAAAAAGGAACATCTAGCATTAAAGGAAATAGAGACTGAGTCATTAACATCCTGCTGTGAGAACTGCTTTGTAGAAATTATTCTAGGAAACACTAGTAAGCTGATTATAAGCTACATCTATAATTCCCCCAAATCCAAGACCCAAGGCCTCGAAGAGCTGGTTGGAATGATTAAAAATTTTAGAACAAGGAATTAATTTTAATGGGCAATTTTAATTTTAATTGGTTAGGGACAGAAGTTAAATATAAAATATTGCTGCAAAAAGTTAACCTTAATCAGTTAGGTAAGGAAGGAACTAGAAGAAATAATAGAACTGGGGAATCAACACTAATTGATTGGAAAATAGTAAATGATTTAAGAAATTGCAAAGCAGCTGGGATATTGTCGGATGCCATTAGTGACCATATACCCATTTTTTTTGTGCATGGAATAATATTAAAAAAAGGAGACAGGCAGAGTAATTGAAAGTAGGACTTTAAACAATGAAAAGATATCCAACATAAAAGCTGATTTAAAGGGGTAAATTGGAGGGCACTGGAGGAAATAGGAGATATAAATATGGCATTAGGGTTCTTTTTAAATAAATGTAATGGCATAATTAACACTAGGGCTCCTATAAAAAAGAAAAGGGTGAGAGGTGCAGATAACAAATGGTTAACTGGTAAAGTAATTGAAACTATGAAAAAAAGAGATGCTGCCTGGGTACTTTATAAAAACACATTCAAATTTAGTGACTGGGTTTGGTTTAGAGAATTATGCAATAAGTGTAAAAAGAAGCTTAAAAAGTGAAAGTTGAATTTTATAAAATGAACAATTGTCAAGTTTCAAAATAAAATGTTTTAGAAGGGACTGAACAACTTTCTAGGCCTGAGTCTCCAGTCATTAGCACTGTTACAGAGGGACTTAAATCATATCAGGTCTTCCTCCAGGCCCTATGAATATAGACAAACAGCAGGATACAATGTCTAAACAGCCTGAACAGCCTTCTGCTGCCAGAAATCCTTTAATAAACTTACAGGAGGCATCATCAGATGATCCACCAACTCAAAAAACACTTCTTTCTGATCTTTCTGGAAGAACAGAGCACCTAAGATGCAGCCCAGAATCCTTACTGCTCGAGACTATATCAACTTCTCAGGAGTACAATTCAACGACTACCTAAGCAGCTGGGACTGGAGCCCAATAACACTCCTCCCTACTCTGACAGAGGCCATGGAATACTTCCAGGACCTTCTATGTACAGCGGCCAACCTCTCTTGCTCCTCTGAAAAGACTGACAGCTAAAGGCAGCTGTTACAAGTGGATCTCTCCATCCCTTAAATCTTTCATGATTAATCAGGACAAAGCCTGGAAGAAGTTCAAGCTCTCCTCCCTTCCGGCAGACCTAGCGGCATACAAAGCCTAAGAAACAAAGCCAAGAGTGCCATCAAACTCGCTACACACCTCCAACTCGTCACACACCTCCAGAAAACCAGCTTAGGCAATCCTAAGCAATTTTGGAATCATGTCAATGACCTGATCAAGGGCAACAAAAAGACTGAACCCAGCCCCATGGAGGTCAACGGTCAGCTCATTAGTAACTCTTCTCAAATAGTGGCCACCCTTAACAACTGCTTCATAGACCTTGAGGCCTACAAGGCTTGCCAGTCCTCCCAGACTTCTGCATTTAACAAAGGAGAAGCAACACACTATGAATGACCCTCTTTCTACCTGAGACTGGTAAAGTGAACCAAGGTCTTAACCCTCCTAAAGGCGCTGAAACCTAAAGGCTCAGAGGGACCAGATGGGATCAACCCTTGTCTACTCAAGGCTGGAGCCACCTCCTTATCCAGGCCCTTGACTTGGCTCCTTAACAGATCACTACGGGAAGGAATTGTTTCTAACCAGTGGAAACAGGCCAATGTGGTCCCTATCCACAAAGGTGGCCCCAGGGAAAACTTAACCAATTACAAGCTGATCTCCCTGCTCTGCACACTTGCCAAGCTGTAAGCAAGGCTATTCTATGGCCAACTTAGGGACTACCTGAAAGCTCATCAGCTCCTTGCTCCCTCTCAACACAAATTCAGACCAAACCAAGGGACTAACATTGCCCTTATTAACTTCTTGAAGTACTCAGGGCTATGGACAAAGGGATACCCACAGGTGCAGTCTTTATAGACCTGTCCAAGGCATTTGACCTTGTTGACCACAATCTTCTGCTACAGAAGCTGAACAATGTGGGATTAGACCCCCATGCCCTCAAGTGGTTTTGGAGCTACTTATCAGGCCAGATACAGAGGGTCTTCTGCAAGGGGGGCCATGTCAGGTCCACTACCTCTAAAACAGGATGTACCTCAGGGCTCAATCCTCGGCTCCCTCCTTTTCTTCTTATTTACCAAAGAACTAAGTACCTACTGTGGGGAAAGCTCAGTTGTACAGTATGCTGATGACACTGTCATCTGCCGATCCTTGGACGATGTGGCTGCTCTTGGTCCCCTCCTCCAAAAGAACCTCACATCCCTAGAGACATGGCTGTGTGAGAACAGAATGGTACTTAACGCAGACAAAACCAAGGCAATGCTATTCGAGCCTAGATCTTTGGGCCACGACAGGACAACTTCCCTGCAACTTACCACACTCTCTGGCAAAAGCATCAAAGTAGTGCCCTCCCTAAAATACTTAGGCCTTACTCTTGACCAGTCAATCACCTTCGAGGACCACATGGACCAGGTCACCAAGACCCTACTCCGTAAACTTGGAACCTTGTACCGACTCAAGGACCAGCTCTTCCCCGAGGTCAGGCTCTCCATTGCCACAAGTGTCCTGCTCCCTACCCCGACCTATGCAGCTCTGATTATTCAGGGCATGGCTAAACAAGAGGTCCCCAGGATGCAAATTCTATACAACAAGGTAGCTCGATTCATTACCCAGGACCACCCGAGATGCCACCACTGTGATACACTGGCCCAGCTCTGGTGGCCCTCATTGGCTGCTCACCTACAATACCCTTTGCTTGTCCAGGCCTACAAGGTACTCAAATTCCCCACTCCACCTAGCATAGCTGGAACCATAGCAATTAAACATAACCCCAGGCGACTACAGATGTCAGAATGTACTCTACTGAAAGTTCCCTGAGTAAGGACCAGTGCTGGCAGCAGATCTTTCTCTTGCCTAGACCCCAGCCTATGGAACAAGCTCCCTCCTCTGGTGCAGGAGGCCTCCACACTTAGGAACTTCTGCACCAGACTTAAGGCTCATATGATTGACATAAGTATATGCCTCTGCTACGGCTCATAAAGTACTCCTCTCTTCTGCATCAAACCTCCCAAAAGTGAGCCGACCCAGGTACCCCATCTAGATTCAGGACACCTAGGTCCCTTTATCCTAAATGCAAAGTTATGTATAATACTACGCCATGTAGCACCAAGGCAAAACTGTGTCATGATGATAACCATGTCTGTAACCACCATATGCCTATATAACCTTGTGACCTAAAGTTTCTCCACTGTATTAAACTATGTATTGTTATCCCGGGTCGCCCCTGAAAAAGGGACCTTCAGGGCCCAGTGGGCCTACCCGGTCACCAAAATTTAATAAATAAATAAATCACTAATATTTTCTAAAGTTAAAAAAGAAGCAGCTCCTAGGTGGAATGCAATCCGCATCTGTTATAAAGGGGGGCTGGCTGAAAGACGAGATAGGTTATTTGTGGGGAAAAACTTGTTAAAAGAATCTTTGCATTTTTCACCTAGGGAAGTCTACGCATTTATAAATATTTCAGGGGAGGATAATTATGACGTAAGTTTTTGAACTGCTTATGTATTGGAATTATTCTGGGAACGTTATTCACAGGTAAAGTTTTCTCCCACATGTACCCCCTTTTTAGTGATTCCTCTTACCAAACCACATACAAAATATATTACCATCACGTTTTTTAATGAGGGGATCCATGTGGATGATATCACGTACTGGTTATCCCAGAAATGTGACATCTTAAGTTAGCCTGAAGCTATATTAGAGACAGAATTATTTTGGACAGGGGGATGGAAATACAAGGTTAAATTAAGGCTTTCTGATTCTGGCATGGAACACTTTCCTAATTCCTTTATGTTGGGTAGGGATCAAGGTGTGTGTTTCTAAGCTGGGCAGCCTTGATCTTGTTATAAGTGTGGCTCCGGGACACACTTATCCAGCACTTGAGATAAAGCTCACTGTGACAACTGTGGGGAGTTAGGACATATTACTATGCGATGCGCTAACCATACAAGATGTGATTTGTGTGAGGAGTATGGTCACGTTTTTGGAGAATGTCCTTGGGCTGCAAAAAATAAGACTTCCTGCATTAGTCCTGAGCTTTTGATACAACATGCTCAGAACTCTGCCTCTGTTCCTGAAAATCCTCCTCCAGTGCCTTCTTCTACTAACCCAGTCTCTGCTCCCCCATTCCTCCTTCTCAAACCCTGGATGAGCCAGACATTGTTATCTCAGATGACCTCCCCAACCCCTCAGGTTCCTCCCTAGGAGGCCCAGGACCCTAGTGCTTTGGCTAGCTCTGCGTTACTGGTTCCTGTCTGTTATACCAAACCTGACATTACAGATGGAGGGCCTTTGAAACCTGTAGTGGTACAGCCCTTGCCCAGAAGATGATCTACTAGGAATTTAAAATTGCCCCTCCACCTACCACTGCATGCTTTGAATCATACAATGCTTATGTGGCTTTGTTCTTACCCAAGGGTGACTCCAAAATGGAGCAAGGGGATTCTGACTCTCAATCGGTGGTGCTTGATCAGCCTCCCAGGGGGATAGAACAAGGTGATTACAAAGGAAAAAAGAAAAGAAAAACTTAAAAAGATTGTATAAATGGTCCCTTACTACACTTTCTTTTTTTTGATGGGTTCTTTTTCTATTGGTTCCTTTAATGTCCATAGTTTATTGAACAGTATAAAATGACAGGCTGTTTTTTCCTATGTACATGATTCTAAATTTATGTGTTTTGTTTTTTTTAAGAAACTTGGATGTGTTCTAGGGACCAGGTAATGATATATAAAAAAGAATGGATATGGGGCCCTTCCTTTTGGTCATTTGGCCCTGACTGTGCTGATGGGGTTGGGATTTTGTTGGAATCTTATGATTTTTCTTCAACAAAATTGGTAGATTTGATCCTGGGAAGAGTACTAGTAGACGGTGTTTGGAAAGCTATGGCATGTCATTTCATTACTACATATTGTCCACAGCTTAAAGCCGATAGAATAGCACTTCTGTGAACTATATAGCCATATTTAGTTAGTTCTTATACTATCTTATTTGGAGGGGACTTTAATAGTGATATTTCCAGGGTGCAGAAACCTAATGGGAAAAGAAAAAAAGATTTGTAACTCTAACATGCTAACTAAAGTTATTAATACTGTGGGCCTACTGGACTATAGTGTTTATAATACTGGCCCTCGCTTTACATTTACCCGGAATAAATTTAAGACCACGATAGAGCATATGTTTATTTCCAGTCATTTGTGTAAGGGAACCTTTACAATAGTCCCTATAGAATTTTCGGACCATTTGATGTTGATTTTGACCATACTAACAATTTATAGGAGTTCCGCAACTAAGAATAGATGGAAGTTAAACACTTCAGTATTGAATGATTTTCAGGCTAAAAAATGTATTACGTCTCTGCTTACAGCTAGACTATTGTACTATGCTTGTATTCCAATATCGGGGAATGGTGGACAGACACCAAGGAAGATTTAAAGTTGTGGTTTGTTAATTATGGTTAACAGTCCAGGAACCATAGGTTCCTGAAATATTTATCACTCCGTAAACAATTACAACATCTCTACACAATCTCTTATTTTTCTAAGTATGATTACTCAGAACACATTTCACAACTAAAACATGATATGCAGGGCTGCCAATATGATAGAGCTAAAACTATTCAGGCAGTGCTTTATGGTGGCACCCAGAAAACATCAGTGGGGGATCCCTTCGAAGCATGTAAACAGCTGCATGATAATATGACTATAGAATTTTTAACCGATTCAGAAGGAAAAATAAATTGAGGCAGTTAGTGACATAGAGCATGATATGAAAGCACACTATCAATCCTTGCTTCCTTTTGAGCCACCTTTGGAATGCAGTATACAAGATTATTTACAGGATATACAGGTTCCAGCCTTTCCTGCAGAAGCACTTGTTCTCCAAAATAAAATTATTGTAGAGGAAATAGAAGATGCTACAAAAACCCCTAAGGTAAATACTTCACCAGGTCTAGATGGTCTCCCAAATCAATTTTAAAGAATCTTTACTTCTGAGATTGCAATTTGCCTAGAATATGTATACCGTTTTTGTTTTTTTTTCCAATCTGATAATATCTCTTTGTTCTTCAGTGAAGGTTTATTGGTATATTTATACAAATCAGGCGAAAGTGGACGATTTGTCCCCGGACAAAATGTCGCAGAGATAATAGCGCCGATCAAAAGGCTAGTGGACAAAATAATGTTGTATTTAAAAGTCGCGTCTCACATATAGTCGCGGATTAAATGTCACCCATTAGAAATTACGGGTGAAATTGCTTTTGGAGCGTATGAAATGGAAATTACAGAAAGTATGCTTGTAGTCACAGTGGGAAGGTTTGTCTGCTGCTCATAGCATGTAGTCACAGTGGGGTTTTGTGCTTGTGCTTCATGCTGGGTTTGGGAGCTTCAACTTCCTCCTACAATATGCAGTGGTCGGGATGCTTTTCAAATGGACTTTATTATGCCTAGAAGAGTTATACAGAACTGCTTTCCTCCTGGTATACTGCTACCCATCATTTTTACATTTCTAAAAATTGTTTAAGGGAGGGCTACATTCACATTTTGGGGAGTTAGTGGGTGAGGTGGGGGGACATCCTAACCCTTATATATATTAGATAGTGCATTACACAGAACATTTTTGTTAGATTATTAAACTTAAAACAGCATCACTATTTAATGCAACATAAAGGACAATACGTCGCCACTTTACATCTCGGCAACATTTTCGGCGACGTGTAATCCATCAGTGAAAGGCCCATACAACATTTAAACCACAAGCATTTGTCCACGGCATTACAGCCGGCCACTATTCGTCCTAGTGCCAAATCAGGAGACTGGGCTAAAATACAAAATCGGAGACCCATTATTTTGTTGAACACTGATTATAAAATCCTTACACATATTCCTAATGATAGATTGAAGCAATATGCTAAATTAGCTATTTCTCCACAGTAATTCTGTGGGCTCCCTAACAGAAAAATTCAAGATTCACTCATAATTATTAGGGATATAATAGAAAAACTTTCCCTTACTGGATCGACAGGTTGCATACTCTCAGTGGACCAGGAAAAAGCATTTGATCGAGTAAACCACTCCTTTTTGTTTGCTACACTCTAAACTTATGGAGTACCTTCTATTGTTATTAGACACATACAATTACTTTATTCTTTTGTCCATGTTCAGGTTCTTATAAAAGGGCATATAACTCAGGGATTTTCAATCTCTACTGGGGTTAGGTAGGGGTGTCCCCTACTGTATATTTTTTCTCTTGACCCTTTATTGCAACATTTGATTAATACACCTAAATGGGTAGGTTTATTGGGGTCGGACAGTCAGCAACCCTTTTCATTGCAGGCATATGAGGACAATATTTGTGTTTTTTTTGTTCTCGTTGTGACCAGTTCCCCCCTTTTTTTACATGAACTCAATCATTATGCCTGTGTATCTAACTCTAAACTAAATTTTGCAAAATGTAAGGGATTAATTGTAGGTACTGGGGATCCCACCATTTGTCAGATACAAGGTATTACCTTGACCACAGCTCCATTCAAGATTTGGGGTATTAATTTTGGGCCACATAATCTTCCCTTAGATACTTGGGAGATAGCCTTGACTAAAGTGCAGTGTAAAATTCAACACTGGCAGCACTGGAAATTATCAAAATTTTTAAAGAATTCCGATATTGAAGCAATTTATTATCCCCCAGTTACAATGTGTGGCTAACATTTTTCCACCTCCACTTTCTCTTGAAACTAGAATATATGGACTGTTTTTCCAAATGTTATGGGGCAATAAACTTAACCCTATCTAAAGATGTTATACCTGTTTAAGAAAGGAGAAAGGTGGTTTAGGCATGATTGAACCTATCATTTTTTTGCACTCTCTCTTTCTTTTTCATACGGTGCACTATGGTATTTCCCCTATAAGTACCGGGGCTCAGGGTTTGGTGAAACTTGTATTAGGGCATTATTTAGCAGTATGGCAAAATTAGGCCCCTAAATTGCATTCACGGTTACATATTCCAGAATATTTTTGGCCTGCAGCCCAAAAACTATTTAAAAAGAAAATCTCTCGAATATCCATTTCACATGGTACTAGGAAAGCTTTTTATCAAAATGTTCTAACTCGGGTGCATCCCACTGAACCCTGTTTTAAGAATTGCCTTCCTGGCTCTTCTCCACAAATTTTGAAACAACTCAAATTTTGAAACAATTTATTAACAAAAGAGTTCCGCAGCACATGTGGGAAATTTTGTAACTCGTAGTATATGGGAGATTGAAAGTAAGAGGAAATGCTAAACATAAGGGTTTGATGGAAAGGACTTGCCCTTATCCTGAATGTATCAATGTTGAAGAAACTATGAATCATCTTTTCTTTTTCTGCTCTTATTCAAAACTTTTATGGCCTTTTTTAGGCTCAAGATGGAACATGGGGTGGTTTCAGAGTCTGACTTATGAATCCTTTATAATAGGTTTTCTCCCTTATGGGTATGATCATTTACATCTCGAATCATATATGGTATTACTTTGTTGTTTGAGATTTTATTTATGGCAAGCAAGATGTCAATGGGTTATCCATCAAAAGGTGATGCCCTACACTGTATTTAGTTTTTTTACTTGCTCAAGCAATGGATACAGTGTATACAAATGATTTAATATATTTTCCTGGAGATAAAGTTTTTAACTGGTGGACAGGTTTTCAAATATTTATAAAATATAAGTGACAAAATGATCTCACTTGGAGGACGAACATGATGTACTAAATAGTTTATTTTTCCTCTTCAAATTCAAAATTCTTGAAAACAGTTTAGAGTTGCTGTTCATTTCTCACTTATTATTTTGTGTGTGCTGCCTTTAACTAGATGTTTATTTTTCCTTGATAGTTTTATTTTGATACCCTTCAGATTTGTTTTTGATTGATATGTATATTTTCATTATGTTTTTTCCCCTTTTTCTCCTCCCTTTTCTTTTTGATTTTATTTAATACTGTATGCAATATGTGATTTATCAATAAAAACTCCCCTACTCTTTTTGAGAAGTGCCATGGGAGCTTTAACATCCACCTGAACTACCACCAGAATAGGCAGATGGGACCTCGGTTTAATGTCTCATTTGAAAGACAGCACCTCAGGAGTACAGTGCCCCTCTCATGCTGCACTGCAATGTCAGTATTTGGGATATTAACACAAGTGCCTGGTGTGGGGAAAGAACCTACAGCCCTCTGATCTCCCAGCCTCAGAGGCAAGTGTGCTACCTGCTGAGCCAGTGATACTAACAAAAAAGGGTAGTCCCAGGAATAAGATCTAGAAGACCATGTCTGAGAATGCCTGGCTGAACAGAAAGGTCTTGAGGTGGGCCTTGAATACCTCCACTTATGGTGCCTCCCTTACAGCTGGAGGAAGCGATTTCCACAGGACGGGGCCAGCGATACTAAAAGCTCTGTCATCGGCAGTTTTCAACCTTGTCCTGGGAATTGTGAGGAGGCCCCTAGAGGAGGAATGGAGGGAGCAGACAGAGGCAGCAGGTGTGAGAAGGTCTGACAGGTAGCTAGGGCCCACTCCATGTAGGGCCTTAAAGGTGAGCAAACCCACCTTGAAGAGTATCCTCCACCTGACCAGCAGCCAGTACAGTTTACACAGCACTGGAGTGATGTGGCAGAATTTAGATTGCCCGTCAACATATAATTAGATATAATTAGTCTCATTAAAGGAGAACAGGACATTTTTGGGAATGAGGAGATAGTAACCATCTGAATGAAACATTCACAGATTTGCCTAAGTATTTGAAGGATATTAAAGGTATGACTAAAGGCACTAAAGAACAAATATATCTATCTAGCCCTAGGTTTTTCCTTTAAATGTACAGTATTACCAAGCATGAGGTATACAAACAATTGAGCAACTAAAAAGTCTAGATGACTAACAACCCAGGTCCTGATTTACTTTGGCTAAAACTTTAAAACAGGTGGCAGAGGAACTAGCAACTGCACTTCAGATAATTTTTAATAAATCTCTATGTCAACAGATTGTTCCTGACCTGTGAAAAATGCCTATGTAATTCCTCTTTTCATGGGAGAGGAACAAACCAATTGTCCAAATAATTATAGACTGATATTGCTATTTTATTTGGCAAATAAGGTACAGGAGAGGTTGTTGCCTTCCCAGATCCTGAAATATTTGGAAAAATACCATAAATTATCAATGGCTCAGCATGATTTCAGGAGGGGGTGCAGCACAGTGACAGCCTTGGTCAGGTTCACAAATGACCTGCAGGAATATATGGATGTGGGTCTGTATACAGGGGCAGTGTTCGTGGACCTGACCAAGGCATTCAATTTGGTAGACCATTCTCTTCTAAGAGCCAAGCTGGTTAATATCAGATTTGGGGACTCTGCAGTAAACTAGACTTGGCAATTACTTTTTGACAAAAAGCAACATGTTCAAATCAATTGTATATTTTCAGATTCTAGAGATATTTATTATGGAGTCCCACAGGGCTCCATTTTAGGACCAACGCTGTGTTCATTATTTATAAATGAATTGCCATCAATCCGTACAGTGTCAAAAATTGTACTCTATGCAGAGAATGCTATGTTGTATAAGGCTAGCAAAGACATGGCTCCACAACAATTGAATGGATGTCAACCCACTGCGGTCAATACCGTACAGTCAAAATGCCACATGACAAAGCTGCCTGGTGTCAAACTGGTGAGATGTCTTAGCCACATGGCCACCAATTGCACTGGACTGGTGATCCATAGTGGCTTGATGTTGGAATACTAAATCTGCAATTCCCTCAAAGTGCACCAGAGTGGTGATCCATGGCGGCATGGTGTTGGCATAGTAATGCTTTGTGTGCTGTTATTGCTGCAACTGTGTTTGTCCTGCATGCTTTTGCCTTGCAATTTGTGACTGCACTGTATCTGACCATGCTGAGATGACGTTCATTCAGATGACGGGGAGCCCAAAGACATTAGCTCATTAAATTCAGTAATAAGACATGAGTATGGAAAAATTGGAGACTAGTTTGTTAAACATAGGCTTATATTAAACCAAATGAAAACAAAGGCAATATTGTTTAGTACAACTCACACACAAAGATGTATGTAAGAACCCTTCATGGTATCGGTAGGAGAAGGAAACAACTTAGAAATAGTGTATGAATTTAAACATTTGAGAATATTTTTCGATTCACACTAAGACTACAATGAACATAGTGACAATATAGTTAAGCAATTGCACATGGAAACTGGAGCTTTGTACACTATAAACAATTACTTAATGGATGACTCTAGGAGTTTGTTGGCACAGAGTTGCCTCCTACCTATGGTTGATTATGGAAGTTTAATATGGGGGAAGCTTCAGAGAAAATAATTAATCAACATAAGTACATGTACAACACAATTTGCAGATTTGCTCTAAGAGCTAAGCTAAGAGATCACCACTGCACATTATATAATAAATTAAATTAGCTACCATTGAAATCAAGGGACAGCCTACATATGTCTTGACTTCTTCACAAACCGATGAATACTTCAACAAACAATCCCCTTGCCACCTTCTTTGAACAAAAGCAGAACCTGAAATCTCTAAGATCAGATGACACTAACATTGGCATTTTTGTTACGTAAAACTGCAAAAAAAAAGCCTTTAAACAATTTGCCATTAAAACTTGGAATAATCTACCTGATCACTTGCTGAATATGCAGAATGCACATAGTTTCAAAACCTTACTGAAAAAATGACTTGGGTGTGAGGCACTTTGCAATTGCAGATGCAATTTGCATCTTTGGTAACAGTGAAATTTAAACCGTACTTGACAAAATTAATTGTATTTTTACTATGTTTGTATAATGTTATCATATATATTATTTTTTAAGTGATTTATGAAAGTTCCCCAAATGTCTTTTTCACATAGTATGCCATTGCCAGCCATGCTTCAGATGTTGAAGCTGCAATTTGTAAACACATTTTTCATAGTAATTTTTTAATGTTTTATTTGTCCTCTGTTTTGGGCTCCAGTTTTCTCTGTGTGACTACGCCCCCAGAATGATGTCATACAAGGGAGCTGTCAATCTTTTACATACAGCAGCAAGGAATTCTGGGTAAAATATAACGTTAACTCAAATGTTCCTTACTCAGAGGTGCAGTCTCTTATTTTGATAGTGGTGACTGCAGTATAGCACCTATTTAGTAGATATATGTAGCAAGGCATTGTAGGTACAATCAGAATTGTTTTCCAATGTCCTTATTATGAGGTGCAATCTCCTATTTCTGTAGTGGCTTCAACAATATACTATAAGCTCTCATATGTTTATTTTCAAAACAAGACATTGTGCATACAGTGTCTAGCTGACAAAATCTCTTTACTGAGATCAGTAGTCTTCTATTTCTGTAAGGACCACAGAAATATAATAGCCTGTATAACAATTTACATAGTGAGGCACTGTGGGTACAGTAAATAGATGATTTTATTTCTATCTCTCTCTAATCAAAGTGCAGTCTCCTATTTTGGTAGTGTTTACAGCAGTACAGTGTGTAGAAAAGCTTCTGGAAAAATGTTTTTGTGATGGTAGGCCAAAAAGATAATTTGCCATTCTGTGTACTGTTTCACTTTTACTGACTGCTGGAGAAGTGACACGTCTGAAGTGACAGCTGCTGTCAGAATCTGGGAGTGTGATGACACTTTTCTATGTTTATGTTATAGGGCTTGAATGGCTGTACTTAGTTCAGGAGTGTAATTCTGGATCAGTGATTACACGGCTCTGAGCTGCTTTCAGCTAATCAAATCACTAGAATGCTTCTACATGTTATAATGCTAGATACAGCTACTTGCAAACTTCAGTATGTAAAGAACCAGCTTAAAACTGGCAGTTTCCCTTTAAAAACATTGTTTCCCTTGCATGATGTCACATGGTTGGGGGTTGCAGCACTGAGGATAAAAGGGGGACAGGACTGTCCAAATGAAATGGAGTGCAGAAATAAAAGGATTTTTTCATGGAAAACAGCACTTTTTGGCAGTTTGAATGGTAGGAGACTGATTCACAACTTTTACAGGTAACTACTCCAATTTGCTATGGCAACCTTTCATAAATCATTTTAATTTTTTAGCTACAGTATGAAGTTGTTATATCTCAAATTATGTTTGTTTATTGTTGTAGTTGTTTGAATTTTTTGTTTTATTTCAAATACATTTTGTATTTTGCTCTATGTATGTAATGTTTATCAATCTGGGTCAAGCCTGTAAAAGGGCCAAGTGGCCCAGTGCTTTTTAACCTAGTCAACAACATTTTAAATAAATAAAAAAATAAAACTACAGTATAATAAAAATGCTAATGTATTATATTATATTTCATCTTACCATTTTAATTTCATTTTATTTTTTAAAAGACCTGGTTAGTCCATGAGCAGGTATCTGCTGAGACGTGGACAGCCAGTTCTGAGTGCTGTATCATTTTTTTTTAATATAAAATGTATTACTGACTGTCTCTGCTGAAAAATCTGGCGCTCTTAGAATGACCTTACTCATCCCCCCCAGGTTTCGGCTGAAAGATGCAAACCATGAGAAAATGCTGAAAACAGCATGTGAGATCACACACACAGTTTCAGATACTAGGTGTTACATGGAAGGCCTTAGTCAAGGATCCTGTTTGTCTGAGTTAATTACAGCCGTAGTTGCTATATTATATCCATTATATGACGTTGGAGGAAAAACCCTGGTTATTACATAGAAGTGCGAAATCATAAAGATGCTTTCATATCCTGGAAGGGGAAAGCTTATTATGAGATCAAAGTAGTGTCATTTGAAGGACATGAATTATGCTGAAGTTGCGGAATGTAATATTTTGAAAATACATCCTGTTTTTGTATAAGATATATATTTATATATATATATATATATATATAATCTGAGAGAGAAGGAGCCAGATGACCTCACACAAAAGGGGTTGGCAAATACAGTTTGCTTAAGGAATATTCTGTTTTAGTTCATTAATTTTTAATTCACAGACACTTTTATCTAGACTCTGACAAGGACACATCTGTGAGCACTTTAAGCAGGTATTTAGAGACTAAGTACTGTAGTAGGAATTTGCACTGTTTAAACCTTGTTCTTTTATGAGATGTGTATGTCTTGTGATATAACAGTTCTTTATTTTGTGTTTAATATATTTTTATCAATTTTAGTAAAAAGTTTTTAGAGCATACTTGGTCTGTCTTTGTTTTTCCTTCACTTGCAAGAAAAGTAAATATATATATATATATATATATATATATATATATATATATATATAGTTATAGCAGACATGAAGCATAAGCTCGAATGGTGGTACCAAACTGGATAGAGAAGCATTTTAAATCTGAGGTCTTTATTAATGTTTTTAAGGGTTCATCTCTGTATACCTGGTGATGTACCCATTGGCAAAGACATCTGGCCCCCCGAAGACAGAAATATCTGAGCCTGTGCATTGGGTATGCTAGCAAGAGGTTCACAGTTTGAATCCCTCCAAGACTTGAGACCAAAGGTTGATCTGAACTCACAAAACAGACAAGAGGGTTACCTTGTTCTGTTAAACTGTTCACAAGACTGCGCTCAGAGGTAGGCACTTTGGGAGTAGAGGGCCTGACCTGCTTAGTGGGTTTGTGACATCTGCCATTTTCACAGATGGTCAGGGATGAACATACAAGAGAATACAAGTAGCATTAGTAAATTCGTTTACACTGCAATACGAACATTGTTCAAAATATTGAGTATTCATTATCAAACATATAAGACTTAAACAATTTTTAAATCCATTACAAGCTGGCCATTTCTGAACTGCTACTGTTAATGCACTAAGAATAGATGGCACCTAATAGCATAATTATCTCTGACCCTGATTTGTGTGCATAAGGGGTACTTCATAAAACATTCTACTTAAGGTTCTAGTAAGTACAGTAGGTAAAAGTAAATGAAACAGGTTACTAACTGCAATAGGCAATACATATGTGGAGGTCTGTCATATGAAACAAGCAGCTTGGTGTGTACAGTGCTCCCCATGAGAAAAACACTGCCCAATTTACATTATATAATGATAGGTTATTCTGTGAAGCTTTCTAATAAAGCACAATATTTTACTTGAAAATAGATCTACTTTTTCAAAGGCAGCCATACAGGCACTGTAACAGAACAGGCCATAAGCCAGGACTGATATAAGGAACGTTTGAGCTAAAAGTCTTCGTATTTCACTCAAGAGTGATGAATTCACTCTGTACTGTAGTTCTGAATGTCAAAAACTAGTCCTTATCAAGTGTTCAACATACCATCAATCATATGTTAATGGATATTATACCACAGGTATCTAGTCTCAGCCAATCAGAACACAGGAAAATTGTAATTTTTTGTCCCACAAACTACCACATACATGCTCAAAGTAGTTTATTCACCTATAGCCATGCCCACAGTAGTTTATTCATCTGCCCACAGTTGTTTATTCATCTATAACCACACCCACAGTCATTTATTCACATTCCCTTCCATTCCTATCCACTCAGTCACAGGGAATGCCATACACAGACATTGTTGTGGTGCTCCGTATAACTCATTTTCAAACAATGGCACAGACTGTGTAATCCCACTTCAAAAATTTGTACAATTTTCTCCCAATTTCTCTTCATTGCTGAAAGAAAACTTCAACTCACATCTTGCACTGCACAAAAAAATTTCCTCTCCCATACATCTCTAAGCTGTAGTGCTGCGGGAGCAACTAAGGACTTCGTTTCTAACTAACTGATACTTTTGTGGCTATATGACTAAAAGTAGTAATATGGCACACTTACTGGAACACAGATTATGATAAAGTTGGTGCTGTTTAAAACTGAGTGCAACAAGCCTTTTTATTTTCTCTTACAAAATCGAATGCGTGATTCTGGACATGCACAGTACCACCTTGTCTAATGCGCATGTCCAGAATCACGGATTCGATTTCAGAACAGAAAATAAAAATGCTTCTAGCGCTCGGTTTTCAACAGGACCAACTTTAAAATAATCTATCTACCAGTAAGTCTTCCATATTACTACTTTCACACATAGCCCTACAAAACCATCATTTAGTTATAAATGACCTTCCTAGTTGCTCTCGCGGCACTACAGTTCAGAGACGCATGCAGCACATATTACCTCCGCTCCAACTTAAATTTAATTTCTACATAAAAATAAAATTTTACCACAAATTCCAGTGGCATAATAGTAATATCAATAGGTTTTATAGAATATACTCACAATAACCAGCTTCTGTGGGGATTAAACACCTCGGCGAACCATAGAAGCCGATTATTGCTTCGTATACTCAATAAAACCTAATGTTATCACTTAAGTCTAACACCACTCCTAAATAAATTTATGAACTATGTCAAGCTTTTTGCCATCTGAAGGAATTATTCAGAAGTCCCAATTCTGATCTATCTTTTCCTTGCAGTTCTATCTAAATGTTATAGCCTTAGGTTTTGTTTTCACAAATACTGAAAGACATTGAACAATAAGCCAATTTGTTAATGCACTAAAACTTTCCTAGAGACCATGTTTAATTAACTCTTAGTTATTTCCCTTGCAATATGGAATAAAATTGCTGCATATACTGTAATAGCAGATTTGTTGGCACACAAACTGCAGCAGCACTAGGCATTTAGGAATAAACTAAATAAAAGAAAACCCCAGATAGACCCCTGTGGCACACCCAAGTTATTTATTAATGAGGGGGAGAAACAGTCTCCTATCATTATCCCCTGTTGGTGAGTAGAGATGTAGTTCTCAAACCAATCACATACATCAGTTGAAAAGCCCAGCCCCTTCATGGCCTCCAATACTAACAATTTTACATCATTATTTAATGTTATATAATCATACAGTATATCACATCAGATATTATTTTATCATAAATTGTAACAGATCATATTATTACCCATACAAAATTATATCAGAATATATTAATTTGTTATATGCCATATATTATACCATATTATGTCCAACTATATTACCATATACTGTATCATAAAATGGATAGACAGATAGATAAATAGACAGAAACTTTATTTATATAGCACTCCTTCCCGTGGGCTTGGAGTGCTTAATATTTAAAACAGTTCGAGCACAATATACAGTGACATAACATAATGCATAGTTCAATTGTCAAATTCTATCACTCACTAAAACAGTAATTTAAAACACCAGCCTGCTCATTTTGATCTTCAAATTCATTATAGATTGTACACACCATAGGCCTGATTAAATAAAAAATGTTTCAGTCCTTTTCTGAAGGTTTGCGCTGAGGGTGCCTCCCTTAGTTGTCATGGTAAGGAATTCCACAGGGTTGGTGTGGCCAATAAGAACACACACTCTTCAGAATGCCACAACCACACCCTGGGAAACTATAAGGAGGCAACCCTCAGAGACACAGAGAGCCCAAGATGGACGATGAGGAACCAGGAGATCTGTCAGGTAGGCTAGTCCCTCCCCCACCTGTGCAGGTCTTTAAAGGTCAGTAATATGACCTTGAAGGCAATCCTCCACCTCACTGGCAGCCAGTCAGTATAGTTCATGGAGGACAGGCGAAATGTGATCTGATCTCCAAGCACTGGTCATAAGTCTTGCTGCTGCATTCTGCACAAGCTGCAAGCAGTGGAGATTTCCTCCAGATAGCCCCAGGTACAAGGCATTGCAGTAGCCCAGCCTGGACATGATAAAGGCATGCATCAGGGAGGTCGGATTCTCAGCTGGTATCAGGGTGCAGATCAAAACAATGTTCCTCAGAGGGTAAAAATCACTTTTGGTGATGGCCGACACTTGTGCATCAAGCATCAGGCTGTCATTGAGGATCACGCCCAGATCCCTAACCTGAATGGAGGGGACCAAGGAAACACCCCCGGTACTAGAACAGAGGAATCTCTAGGTCCTCCTCCAACACAGAGATATGTTCTTGTATATTAGTTATTCATTTAATTTTGTTAACCAGTTAAATGCACTAGGCAAACAAATATCTATTTCCAGGCATGACTCAGGAGTTTACAAACAGAAGTATAGAGTATAATAAATACATGCAGTGTAACAAAATATAGTTAAACATGACAGCACATATTTTAGCATAAGTAGACTGGAGCAGAACTAAATACATAGTAGACAGTGAAAAACTATACAAAATATAACCAATTAAATTTGCATATTACATGGTGTGATACACAAAGAACTATTACATAAGTGTACAATGACTCAGTGCAATAAGAGTTTACAATATAGAAACATAGAAACATAGAATTTGACGGCAGATAAGGACCACTTGGCCCACCCAGTCTGCCCATTTCCCTACCTAATGGATAAACTGCAGATCCTAGTTAACCAGCAGCCTACTTCTTCCTACCCCCGTTCCCTAGAATTGCCTTATGACTGTCCCATGCATGCTTGAATTCTACCACTGTTTTTGACTCCACAACCTCCTCCGGAAGGCCATTCCATGCATCCACAACCCTCTGTGAAAAAATACTCCTTAAATTACCTCTGCTGCCCCCATCTTCAAATTGTGCCCCCTTGTTCTTGCACACCTCTTTTTTTGAAAGATGCTACCCTCTTGGACTTTGTTGATTCCCTTGAGGTACTTGAAAGTTTCTATCATGTCCCCCTCTCCCTCCTTTCCTCGAGGCTATACATATTAAGCTCCTTAAGTCTCTCTTCATATGTCTTCCAGTGCAGACCCTGCACCATTTTAGTTGCCCTCCGCTGGACAGCTTCCATCCTGTCTATGTCTTTGTGGAGTTTGGGTCTCCAGAACTGCACGCAGTACTCCAGATGGGGTCTGACCAGCTGTCTGTACAGAGTGATAATAACTTCCTGTTTTCTACTGGTGATGCCTTTTCCTATGCATCCCAGTATCCCCCCAGCCCTCCATGCTGCCCTCTCACATTGCTTGCCCACCTTTATGTCATCTGATATGACTACCCCGGTCCCTTTCCATTTTGTTGCTGTTAGTATCTCACCCCATTGTGTACTCTTCCCTGGGTTTTGTTTCCCAGGTGCATTACCTTGCACTTCTTAGCATTGAATCTAAGCTGCCATACATTTGACCACTCCTCTAACCTTGCCAAGTCCCTTCCCATCCTTTCCACCCCACCTTGTGCATCAACTCTGTTGCAGATCTTGTGTCATCTGCAAAGAGACATACTTTTCCTTCCAGTCCCTCTGTAATGTCGCTTATAAAGACATTGAAGAGGACCGGTCCTACTACTGAACCCTTCGGTACCCCACTAGTAACCCCCCTATCTTCAGAGTGGACTCCATTTACTATTACTCTCTGTGTCCTATTCTCCAGCCAATTCTTTACCCAGGCTGTCATCTTGGGACCCACTCCCAGGCTGGCTAACTTGTATATTAATCTTTTGTGTGGGACTGTGTCAAATGCCTTGCTAAATCTAGGTAGGCCATGTCCACAGCCCCTCCCTGATCTACTACTCTGGTCACCCAGTCAAAGAAATCTATCAGATTTGTCTGGCATGACCTTCCCGCTGTGAATCCATGCTGCCTTGGGTCCTGTGCCCCTCTGGCCTCTAGATACTCGACAATTCTTTCCTTCAGAAGTGATTCCATCATTTTCCTACCACTGAGGTTAAACTAACAGGTCTGTAGTTTCCTGCTTCTGCCTTGCTCCCACTTTTGTGAAGGGGAATCACATCTGCCCTCCTCCAGTCCTCGGGTAACACCCTTCCTCCCATGATTTGTTAAAGAGGGTAGTCAGTGGTGTCACTAGTTCTACCCTTAATTCTTTTAGAATTCTGGGATGAATCCATCAGGCCCCATTGCTTTGTCCACCTTCAGTTTTAAGAGTTCTTTCAGAACCCTTTCTTCTTGTAATGGCTGGTATCAACTTCTGTATCCAGAGCTGCTTCTACTGTTTGTTTTAGGTACCACCCTCTACCTTTGTAAATACTAAGCAAAATATTTGTTTAGGATCTCTGCCTTTTCACAGTCACCCTCTGCCCACCCTCCCTCCCTTTATTAAGCCTCACTATCCCTCCCTTGGTCTTCCTTCACTCCCTGATGTACCTATAAAAGGTTTTATCCCCTTCTTAACTGAGTTGGCTATCTTTCCTCGGTTTGGGCCTTTGCTGTTCTGACTGCCTTCCCAGCTTCCTTTGCTTTAACTGATACAGTTCTCTGTCCTGCTCCTTCTGTGATTCCTTGTATTTCCTGAATGCTTTTCTTTTCTCTTGAACCTTCACTGCCACTTCCTTTGAGAACCATAGTGGTTTCTTACATCGTTTCATTTTGTTTATTTGCTTCACAAAGGCTTGTTACCTCTGTGATGGCAGTTTTATTATTCCCATTGTTCTTCCACCCTCCTTCCTGCCCATTTGCTAGTGCATTCCTTAGGCACTCACCCATTTTGGCAAAGTCAGCCTCCTAAAGTCCAGTACTTTTGCCTTTGTATGGCTTGACTCTATTGCTGTGTTTATTGTGAACCATACTGTTCGATGGTCGCTAGTTCCCAGATGGCTACCCACTTCTACTTCTGTGATCCTCTCTTCATCTCCATTTGAGAGAACCAGGTCTAAGATTGTTCCTCTCGAGTGGGCTCCAATGCTAGTTGTTCAAGGCATGCCCCTGTAGGGCATCTAGAATAACCCTATCAAGTGGCTGCTGCAACTGCACTCCAGTTAACATCTGACATATTCAGATCACCCATCAGCAATATCTCCTTTTTCTGCCATTCTATGTATACTTTCTATCATTTCCTTGTCCATTTCCTCCCTGAGAAGGGGTCTGTATACAACCCCAGCGGATAGTGGTGCCATTGCCGGTCTCCAAATTTACCCACAGTGCTTCTTTTTCCTCCCTGTTTACCCTTTGTTCTGTTGCTTGATTCCTTCCCTTATGTAAAGAGCTACTCCTCCTCCTCTTTACCCTCCCTGTCCCTCCTGTAGATAGTGTATCCTGGTATGTTTACGTCCCAGTCATGGTTTTGTGTGTACCATGTTTCTGTGACTGCCATGATATCCAGATGTTCCTCTTCCATCAAGGTCACTAATTCAGGAAGCTTGTTACTCAGGCTATGGGCATTGGTACTCATTGCTCTCCATTTTTTGATGACTTTACCTTCTATTGCAGCATCCCCTACTGACCTTTCTACCTCAGTCTTTTTCTCATTTAGTACCCTGTTTTGTAGGGAGAGGCTGGGATTTTCCTGCT
Organism: Neoceratodus forsteri; assembly: GCA_016271365.2. Classification (NCBI taxonomy): domain Eukaryota; kingdom Metazoa; phylum Chordata; order Ceratodontiformes; family Ceratodontidae; genus Neoceratodus; species Neoceratodus forsteri. The sequence continues at coordinate 1,167,525,438 of CM057450.1, read as the reverse complement.
GCTTATCAGTGCCTCCCCCCTTGACTAGTTTAAAAGCTTGCCAATGAAGCATTTAAACCGACTGCTCAAAAGACTTGTTCATTTCCTGGACAGATGCAGATCATCCTGCCAGTATAGGCTGGTGTCCCTCCAGGTGGAACCCCAGTCCCCAGTGAAGCCAAACCCCTGTACTCCACATCATTTTTTCAACCATTCATTAAACTGCATGGTGCAAAGTACCCTCGCCTCACTCATGCCATTGACAGGCAGCACCTCTGAGAAGGATACTGTGTGTGCTACTTGTCTTAGACCCCTCCCCAATTCTACAAAGTCCTTCTGCACTGCTCTAATCTCATGATGAGCCAAGTCATTTGACCCTAGGTGAACTGTGCCCTCACAAAACAATCAGCTAAAAGCTCTGACCCACCGCTGCGATGAGTGCCTTCCTGTCAGCAAGATGCCCTACACAACAATTTGACAGAGAAAATACCCAGCTAATCAAACAGAGAAAAATCCAGACATCCAAGTCAGACACAGATAAACCTCCTCAGCCCCAAAACAGCCTGGTGGTTTGTGCTCTGAAAGCAGTCAGCCCCAAAATAAGTCAGCTGTGCTTTAAACTCTTCCTGCACTGAAAATCTTAAGAATTGTAACAAAAGTAAAGCTAGATCCTTTTAAAATGGACACTTTTAAAATGTTGCAAAAATATCCTTCCAAATCCTAGGTCTCAATCCCAACAATCAAGCAAATTCAGTTGTATCTCACGCCCTCTGGTTATAAAATTACTACACTTTTAATGGAATCCTGCACTTCTCTACTTAATGCCAATAAGGAAAAAAATGAAACTTTTTGTAGAAAGCGTAGCTCCCCTGCCTTACAATATTATGCCTTACCAGGTTTCCAGCTCCTAAATGGAGTTATAGTTTGTTCTTTGCAGTGTAGCAAGGTTCTCAGCTTCCAGACAAATCAAAGTCAGACTGACTCCAGGAGGGTAGCATCCTATATATAGTATACCACAGAAACATAGACTTTGACAGCAGATAAGGCCCACTTGGCCCACCCAGTCTGCCCATTTCCCTTCCTATTGGATAAGCTACAGATTCTAGTTAACCAACAGCCTACTTCCTGCAAACCCCCACTAAAATTGCCTTATGTCTGTCCCATGCATGTTTGAATTCCCCCACTGTTTTAGACCCAACAACCTCCCAAAGAAGGTGATTCCATGCATCCACCACTCTCTCTGTGAAAATAAATTTCCTCACATTACCCCTGAGCTGTCCCCCCCTCTATCTTTAAATTGTGCCCCCTTGTTCTTACACACCTCTTTTTCTAAAAGATGCTACCCTCCTGGACTTTGTTGATTCCCTTGAGGTACTTAAAAGTTTCTATCATGTCTCCCTTGTCCCTCCTTTCATCAAGGGTATATATATTAAGCCTCTCAGTCTCTCTTCATATGGTTTCTGATGCAGACCCTGCACCATTTTAGTTGCCTCCTCTGACTGCTTCCATCCTGTCTATGTCCTTGCATAGATGGGGTCTCCAAACTGCACACAGTATTCCAGATGGGGTCTCACCAACTGTCTGTACAGAGGGATAACCACTTCCCTTTTTTTACTTGTGATGCCTCTTCCTATGCATCCCAGTATCCCCCTGGCTCTCCTTACTGACTTCTCACATTGCTTACCCACTTTTAGGTCATCTGATATGACTACCCCTAAGTCCATTTCCATTTTTGTTGTTGTTAGTACCTCCCCTGCTATTGTGTACTCTTCTTCTGGGTTTTTGTTTCCCAGGTGCATTACTTTGCACTTCTTTGCATTGAATCTAAGTTGCCATAAGTCTGACCATTCCTGCAACCTTGCCAAGTCCCTTCTCATCCTTTCTACCCCTCTTGTGTATCAACTCTGTTACAGATCTTTGTGTCTTCTGCAAAGAGGCATACCTTTCCTTCCAGACCCTCTGCAATGTCACCTATAAAGATGTTAAAGAGGACTGGACCCAGTACTGAGCCCTGAGGTACTCCACTAGTAACCCCCCTTTCTTTGGAATGTGTTCCATTCACTATTACCTTCTATGTCCTGTTTTGCAGTCAGTTTGCTACCCAGGCTACCACCGTGGAACCTGCTCCCAGACTGATTAACTTAATTATGAGTCTTTTGTGCAGGACTGTGTCAAATGCCTTGCTAAAGTCTAGGTAGGCCATATCCACAGCCCCTCACTGGTCTATCACTTTGGTCACACAGTCAAAGAAATCAATTAGATTCATCTGACATTACCTTCCCGCTGTAAATCCATGCTGCTTTGGGTCCTGTGCCCCGCTGGCCTCTAGGTACTCAACAATTCTTTCTTTCAGAAGTGATTCCATCATTTTCCCTACTACTGAGGTCAAACTTACAGGTCTGTAGTTTCCTGCTTCTGCCTTGCTCCCACTTTTGTGAAGGGGAATCACATCTGCCCTCCTCCAGTCCTCAGGTACCACCCCATCCTCCTATGATTTGTTAAAAAGTGTGATCAGTGGTGTCACTAGGTCCTCCCTTAGTTCTTTTAGGATTCTTAGGTGAATCCCATCAGGCCCCATTGCTTTGTTCACCTTGTGTTTTAGGAGTTATTTCAGGACTCTTTCTTCTGAAAATGGACTGGTGTCAACCCCCCTACCCAGAGTGCTTCAATTGTCTGGTTTAGGTAACTCCTCTTCATCATCTTTTGTGAATACTGAGCAAAAGTATTCATTCAGTATCTCTGCCTTTTCACTGTCTCCCTCTGCCTACCCCCTCTCCTTTATTAATCTTCACTATTCCTCCCTTAACTTTTCTATGCTCCCTAATGTACCTATAAAAAGTTTTATCCCCCTTCTTAACTGAGTTGGCTATTTTTTCCTCAGTTTGGGCCTTTGCTATTCTGACTGCCTTCCCCACTTCTTTCCGCTTTAATTGATATAGTTCCCTGTTATGCTCCTTCTGTGATTCCTTATACTTTTTGAACGCAGTCTTTTTCTCCTTAACCTTCCCTGCCACGTCTTTTGAAAACCATAGTGGTTTTTTATTCTGCTTTGTTTTCTTTATTTGTTTCACACAAAAACTTGTTGCCTCTATGATAGCAATTTTGATTTTTCTCCATTGTTCTTCCACCCCTCCTTTTTGGCCATTTGCTAGTGCATTCCTCAGGTATTCACCCATTCTGCCAAAGTCAGCCTTTCTAAAGTCCAGTATCCTTGTTCTTGTGTGGCTTGTCTCCATGGTTGTACTTATTGTGAAGCACACTGTGCAGTGATCACTTGTTCCCAGATGTTTACTGACTTCTAAATTTGTGATCCTCTCTCCATTTGAGAGTACCAGGTCTAGTATTGCTCCCTCCCGAGTGGGTTCCAACACTAGCTGTCTAAGGCCTGCCCCCTACAGGGCATCAAGAATGACCCTGCTCTTGGATGTGGCTGCAGTACATGTCATCCACTTAACATCTGGCATATTCAGGTCCCCCATCAACAGTATCGCTCCTTTTTCAGCCATTCTGAGAATGTCCTCTATCATTTTCTTGTCCATTTCCTCCCCGTGAGATGGAGGTCTGTATACAACCCCTGTACAGACTGTGATGCCATTCCCTGTCTCCAAGGTGACCCAGAGTACCTCTTGCCCGCCCCCTTTACTTTTTAGTTCTGTAGCTTTGATCCCTTCCCTTATGTATTGAGCTACTCCACCTCCTCTTTTACCCTCCCTGTCCCTTCTGTAGACTGTGTACCCCAGTATGTTGACATCCCAGTCATGGTTCTCCATGTACCATGTTTCTGTGACTGCCACAATATCCAATTGTTCATCTTCCATCAGGGCTACTAGCTCAGGAAGCTTGTTTCCCAGACTCTGGGCATTGGTACTCATAGCCCTCCATTTAATGTTGGCTTTATCCTTTTTTCCCCCATCCCTGCTCTTATTGCCCTTGTCTATTTTTCCATTTACTCCTGTCCTGCCCTCTGTTGAGCTCTGTACCTCAGTGTTTACCTTACTACCTGCCATGTTTTGTGGGGAGAAGCTTGAAATGTCCTGCCTCTTATCAGCACCTCCCCCCTTGGCTAGCTTAAAAGCTTGCCAAGGATGCATTTAAACCTGTCACTTAGGAGCTTGGTTCCCTTTGTAGACAGATGCAGACCATCGTGCCAGTATAGACCTTCATCTCTCCAGGTGTACTCCCAGTCCCAAATGAAGCCAAAGCCCTGTGCTCTGCACCAGTTTTGTAACCATTCATTAAACTGCATGGTGTGCAGTACCCTAGCCTCACCCCTACTATGTACTGGCAGCACCTCTGAGAAGGTAACCGTGCTTGCTACCTGTCTGAGGCCCCTCCTCAACTCCACAAATTCATCCTGCACTGCACTGATTCCATGTCTAGCTAGGTCATTTGTCCCAAGGTGGACAATGATATCTAGTTCCCTCTCCTGTGATGCTGCTTCTGCAATCCTGAGGATTCAATTCTTGTCCCTCCAAGCCATGGCACCAGGCAGGCACCTTACTTCCCTCTCTTCTCCCTACCCCAGTTCTACCCCCTAACAATTGAGTCCCCTATCAGAAGCTGTTTCCTTCCCCTGTGGTGTCTCTTGCCACCCTTTTGTGTGTCTCCCTTGTGGATGTCCTCAGCATTTTTCTTGGTCTCCACTGAGGGTGCCATCATAGAGGAACCTTCCTCTGCCAGACTGGTGTACGATTTCTGTAGAGGTACAACTAGGAGGCTTTGCCTCTGTTCCACCACCCGCACCCTTCCAGAACCCACTGTGGTCCAACTGCTCTTCATACTTGGCAACCTCCGAGGCAGTGGTTGTGGCACTGGTGCTATTTGAGTGGGGGAGGCCTCCTTAGTCCTTGCCAATTCAGCCTGGAGGTGGGCAATCTCCTCCCTCAGAGCTGATAGTTGCCTGCAAATAGGACAGCAATGCAGTTTCCAGAATGTCTCCTGGAAAACTGCTGCCCCACAGCCAGTGCATTGCACCACTCCCCACATGTCCCTCTCCCTTATAATATGCAATATGTTATATATGTAATTTTTTTTTGTTGTTGTGTGTACTTACCCTTTATGCACTGTGATGGGTTATTAAGAATATGACAGTTCTGCCCCAAGACCTGTTGAGGAAGTGATGTCAGAACTTTGACTATAAATGAAATGCCACGCCTGGGGGGTTGGGGGTGGGTAGTCCACACGGTTGCATAAGGTTATATTGTTTTCTTAAATGTCAGTTTATATCAGATTTTATTATATCATATTATATCAGATTATACTATCTGCTCACACCTTATATCATGTCAGATTATACACAGTACACTCCAATTTATTGGTATGCAGATAACAATAACAAAAAATAATAATTACAATAAAAGCCACAGAACAAGAACTTTGACTTCAGAAAACAACACCACCACCACCATCATCTTCCTTCCATTCTGAATCATGTTTTTCTCACCATGTGCCACTGTGGCATGTGGGTGGCACCACCTTCTTCCATGCCTGCACACTGCACAGATATGGTACAATAGGATTGGTATCAATCACCTTCTCATACTCTATCCAAATTCTCCACTCTTCTTTAGACAAAAAGAATGCAAGACCCTCAGAAATTATGGGTACCTGAACATCTTCATGGGTCCTCATGTGTTTATTACAAACAAATAGCTGCCAGTGCCAATGCAATTTCTTATCATCTTCATGAGTGTTTTCTTACCATATAAATAAGCAATACATTTAAAGGAATAACAAATTATATTATCTTACTATCATCTGCTCCAAGGAATTAATTGCCATAGCACTCACATCATATGGTCAGGCTCAGCTGTACGTATCTGTCTGTACCAGTAGAAGCAGAAGAACCAAATTTGTGGTACTCATTTCATAACACATTGTGGAGCAATGATGGCTCTTGATCTTCAACCATATTCCCTTGCAGAAGATTCTGGCTTTTGAAAAATCCTGCTTGGAGAACTAAAGTACAACTACTCTACAACATGGTCTGGCAGTATAGCCTAGAGACTAGGGTAATGATCTGTCCATAAGCTTGGTACATACAGCAGACCTAGATATCATTCCCACAAACACCACTTGTATACTGCATGACACTGAGCAAGTCACTTAACTTCCCCAATGCTCCCAGACCACCCCTGGAAACAGGTCTTGACCCTAGTGGGCTCAACCCAGTTACCAAAGAATTTGGTTACTGGGTTAAGCCCACTAGGGTCAAGGCATTTTCTTTTATAGTATGTGAAGATCATATGACCTTGCTGAAATTTACTGTGTCAACTTTACCACTGGACAGTTATACATGGCTATACATTGCTACCACAAGAGGGACTAGACACATATTCCATACTAAGCCCACTTTACCATTGGACAGTTATATATTGCTACAACTAGAGGGACTAGATAAATTTTCCACATTAAGCCCCCTCTCAGTCTCCTTTGTTAGCACTTTATACATGCTTCTGAACTGTGCAGCTTTCTATGCTCTGACATAATCCTAAAAATATTGGGTTATCCACATCCTATCCTCCAAATCCTTCTTCTCATAACAATTTTTAGAGATGATGATATTCAAGGCACCTTGCAACAACCTCATCCCCAGTTTGCAATCAATCACAACATTCATCATGACCCTTGCTTTGTAACATGTAACTATTACCTTGACCAAGGCCTCATGGTCTACTCACTGGCTACTTGTACCCCTGCAGGACTGGCTAATCTCCAGTGCTTATGCCTCCTGTCCCCCTCAGGCAATTCCCCTTAGCCTCACTGTGCCACACTCTATCCTGAGGTCGAGTTCCAACCAAAGATGGTCAAACAAACTCTATTGCAACCAACTGAAAGAATGCTTACTTAGAATCATCCTAATGCATTAATCACCATTCACTAAAAATACCACCAACAGCTTAATCTGGTTCAAGATCAGTTGGCATTCATCTGTATCCCCCTTCCCCTGGGTCATGCCTGAAAATAGGCAGAATTTGTCTAGTGCACTTACCTGGTCAACAAAAACTAAATAAATAAATAAAATGCTGCTGCTGATGTCAGGCAATGTTCACCCTAACCCTGGACCATCAAGATCTGTTTTACATATTGGCCCAACAAAGCCTGGATCTATTACATTGGCATCAGTCAGCATATGCAGCCTGTATGCCAAGTAAATTGGACAGCCTCAAAGTATGGGTCACACAGCAAAACCCTGATATCCTGTCAGTGGTAGAAACATGGCTTTCCCTGAAGATCCCAGATACAGCAGTCGCAATACCTGGATACACCATTTTTCAGCAGGACAGGCTAACCAAACATGGTGGTGGCTGTGTCATCTATCTTAAAGAGATGCTTATGTGCCATGCTTTATCCATGGCCAGCCTAGGTTGCTCCACCCAAGCACTGGCTATCAAACTACTACTTGGGGCACATAATAAAGCTCTATACTACCATCAGTTTATGTACCACTGAAAGAACACAAGAAAGGTTTCCACAGCATTATGGATTATATTCAAAACCTGCACCAAACCTTAGAGACTATAGTTCTGGGTGACCTCAATATCAACTGGCTGTCCCCACACATAAGCTCCTTCAAGGATGCTATCTCAGTGCTCCACCTTTCTCAGCTTGTTACCTTCCCAGCCAGGACTAACTTTAGGATGGGGACAAGTACCCTTCTTGACTGGATACTTTCTAATCATCCAGATCATATCTCACAGGAGCAACTCTCCAGTCTTTGCTGTGCCATTGACAGTGCACCTGGACTCGCTAAGTGACCACTTCCCTACTACCTGAAGCTAGACAAATTCAACAAACCCACCTCCTCAAAGTATCTACAACAGGGTATTAAAACATGGGCACCTTCAGCCCCTAAAACAGCACCTGCAAAAACTTAACTGGTCCTTACTAGATACTACAGATGAATATCAACCTAGCCCTGAAACATTTCATTAATCACTTCAATGCTGCTTGCGATATCAATGCTCCCTTAAAAAAGATGAAACTCTGTGGTGCTGTAAACCGCTGATTAACCACTGAACTCAATAATAGGATGAAACTCGGAGATCGCCTCTGGCACCATGCAAGAGCCATGGGCAAGCAAGCAGATGTGCAAGAATATAAAAAGGCCAGGAATGAATGCACATGAGCAAGCCACCCTGATAAACATAAATACCATAGGGAGGTGCTCATTAACACCTGGAAAGACAGTAAAAATTTCTGGAACAACATACAAGATGTCACAGGTAAAGAGCAGAAGATGGTGCCCACCCTACTCAACATCGATGGAGCCCCTACACTTGACCTGCTAACCATAGCAAATACTTTCAACAATACCTTCACTGACCTGGGCAGTGTCCTCCCACTGGACTTTTTCAAGGATACCACCCCTGCTAGTGCTCACTGGTCTGAAAATAAACTCCTGGCCCCTCCCCATTTTTACTTGGAAAAAGGTACCACTGTATCTGGCTAGAAAATACCTAAGCAAAGTTCAAGGGAAATCAAGGCATAGCGGAGATTTTTTAGACCTTAGACTTGTTGCCCTCACCCTTGAAGAAATACTGATACCCCTCACAAAGATAATGAACCTCTTGCTAAGCCTGGCACAATTTCCCCAAATATGGAAATCAGCCCTAGTAACCCCTACACACAAAAATGGTGATCGGGCTCTACACTCTAATTATAGACCAATATCAATCCCCCCTCTCCCCCGTCTAATCCGCTCCAATTCATAGTTGTGGATCAGCTGGAGGACTACCTTGAAAAATACTCAATCCAATGCCCGCAGCAACATGGATTCAGAAAAGGGCATAGCACCAATATGGCACTGTTAGAATTCATTAGTTTCATTCTTCAGTCACTGGACCAAGGTAAATTAGTGGGTGCAGCTTACACAGACCTTACAAATACCTTTGATACTGTTAACAGAGTACAGAGTATATAGGTGTGTTTTTTTGCGATGTAAAGACATTTTTGCTAGACTGTTTTTTGTTAGAAACTTCATATTTTGCCTCCTTTGTATGTTTGTCACCCTTCCCCACTGACATGGAACCTCAGAGGTATTGTAATCAGATAGAATAAAAAAGAAAAAAAAAATTACACTACATTGTTTAGGCATGTCAGGCACAGACAATGCACATAGTGGAGTGCACTGCATAAGCTTATTCTGCTTCTCTGACAGTGGGGCCTATTCATTAATGGTGCAACAAGGCTATGCACCACGTAACCCCAGCACATATCCCAGTCTACGCCTGCCCGAACTTGCCCATGCCCGCTGTGCCCTCCACACAGCATGTAAATACACCATACACCCCCCACATGCTCGAGTCCCCAGCTGGATGCACAGTTGCACACTGGGGCAGGCCGAGGCTGGCACAGGGGGCATGTCTGCGCTCCACACCATTCATGAAGGTGTGGAGTGTGGTGCATGAGGGGCAATGGCTATGCCTTCTGAAGGCTGCCATAAGTGATTCTCACCCCCCAGGATGCCACCACTTGCCATGGCAGGGGACCACAGGACCCCACACCAAGGCTGCCCCTGATGTCAGTGCACATTAGAAGGGCTGTGGGACAATCATCTGGGGGACCACCACCCCCTTGTCCCATAGGTGCATCTACACCTGCTGACAACATGGTGCCCCATGGGCACAGGGGATCCAGCAAGGGACCTGGGATGGGCAGCTGATTGGCTGCCTGCCTGGGTCCACAGCTCTGCACCAGACCACCCCCCGCAAACCTGCACATCATGGGGGCGGGACCATGAGTCAGCCCAACAAGGCAGCTGGACACACTGCACCTCAGAAGGTAGGCAGGCATACAGTAAGGGAGTGACCTAGGTGTCAGGACTTGCCAGGAGAAAGCAAGGAACAAGGACATTCTACCTGTCAACTGAGGTAAGATTCCTGTTCAAATCTTGTCATAGCTCACACACTGCAAGGAAGTGAGGAATGGTAGGGTCAAGGAAAAAATCTGGGGATAGGTGAAATACCCTATCCAGGGTAGAAAAAAAGGGTGTTTAGAATAAGCAAAATTTTGGGTTTAGGTAAAACACCCTATCTAGGGTAGGGGTAAAAAAGGGTACAGTAGGTAAAAACTTGGAATTAGGTGAAACACTCTATCTAGGGTAGGGGTAAAAAGAGTAGAGTAGACAAATGATTGTGAGTAAGTGAAACACCCTATCTAGTGTAGGGGTAAAATATGGTAGAGTATGCTGAAGATAGGGTTTAGGAGAAACACACTATCTAAGGGGAGGGTAAAAAGGGTTTAAAGTAAGTAAAAGCTTGGAATTAGGTGAACAAAACTATCTAGGGTAAGGGTAAAAAAGGGTTAAAATAAGCAAACAAAAACAGATAGGCAAGCAATAGATATGAATGAATGAATGAATGAATACTTTATTTTTAAGAAGCGCCTTTCCAAAACCAAGGCGCTTTTACAATAGATTAATACATAAAATTAAAACAAATTCCTAAAATCAATCCATAAATATATTTTAAAAGTCTGGATATGCCAGATTAAACAGATAAGTCTTTAGGGCTGACTTAAAACTTTGGACAGTCAGGCATTCTCTCACCCGATGAGGTAGAGAATTCCACAGGGTTGGGGCCATAAAACTAAATGATCTTGCCCCTGATGACTTTAAACAAACCCTGGGAATCTCTAGCAATCCCTCATCTGTGGATCAGAGCCAACAGGAAGGACAGTAGGGACGAAGAAGTTCTTGCAGGTAACTAGGTCCCTAATCATGTAGGGCCTTATAGGTCAAAAGACCAATCTTGAAGGTAATTCACCATTGAATTGGCAGCCAGTGCAGTCCACGGAGGACAGGCATTATATGACTGGTCCTTGACGTACCAGTCAAAAGCCTGGCCGCCGCGTTCTGCACTAGCTGCAAATGGCGGATATCTACCCCCGGTAGCCCTAGGTACAGGGCGTTGCAGTAATCTAAGCGGGAGGCAACGAAGGCGTGGACCAATGTTGGAAGGTCATCAACAGGAACCAGATGCTTCACTCGGGCTATATTCCTCAGATGGTAAAAGGAAGGATATGCTGGGAGTGGTGCAGTGCAGTGGCTGTAGGGCAGCAGATTTCAGGGAAACATTCTGGAGACTGCAGTGCTGCCCCATCTGGATGCACCTGTCTGGTCTGAAGGGGGAGACTGCTCATCTCCAGGTTGAGTTGGCCAGGATTCAGAGGGCCTTCTCCCCCACCAAGGGACCACCAACTCTGCCACTACTGTCCTGAAGGCTGCCAAGGAGGAGGAGGGGCAGCTGGACTACCGTGGGCTCAGGAAAGGTGAGGGTGGTGGATCACAGGCATGTCCCAGAGATGGTACCATGACACAACTCCTATGCCACTCTGGCAGGGCAGAACTGTCAGATTGAGGCATTCATAGTAGTGACCAGGGAGGATGTGGGAGTCCTCTGTGTTGGAGACCCTGAGGGTGCAGCAGAGGATCCAAGAGGTGGAGGAAGCAACTCCTGGTGAGGGACTCCACCATGAGGGAGGTAGATTTGGGGACAAGGAGTGCGGTGGAGAGGAAGTTTAGATGTCTACATAGTGCCACTGTTCGGAGAGATGGAAAGTGAATGCTGAGGATTGCTAGGGTAGCAGGACAGGAGGGAGAGATGAATGTCATTGTCCACCTACTGACTAATGACATGACATGGGATAAGGCTAGGATAGTACAGGAGGAGTTCAGGGAGTTGGAGAGGGGTTTTAGGGAGGTAGCATGTTCAGTGGCATTTTCTGAGGTGTTGTCTGTCTACAACAGGGGGGAGGACAGTGTACTTCTCACCAGGAGCTTCAACACATGGTTGAAGGACTGGTGCTGAAAGGAGGGGTTCAGCTTCATTGGAGACTGAGGTCCCACCTTGAGGGATAAGGACCTATACAGGGAAGATGGCCTGTATCCATCCAGGAGGGGAACCACAGTCCTCAGTGGATGGTTTAAGTGCTACATTGGTGAGCATTTAAACTAGCCGAGGTGGGTGGCATAAGTAAGCGAGGAGCCATAAACTATCACCTCCCCTAAGCTGAAGTAGTCAGTAGTGAGAACCCTGAGGAAGGAAATCCCCCGCAGTACCAAGCAAAAAGAAACACAAAATAGTAGAAATGAAGAGGGATGGAAATGAAGGTGGAAGGAGACAGGAAGGTAGACAAAAGAGAAAATGAGGGGCAGAAAAGGAGGGTGGTGGCAGAATTTGGAAAGCTATGTGTGCAAATGTTTGAAGTCTGGGAAATAAAATCTCAGACTTAGTGGCCATTACAGCAGAGGCTAACCTGGACATTGTCACCATTACCGAGTCATGATCCAAGGAAAACCATGACTGGGATACAACCATACCAGGCTATACTCTCTTCAGGAAGGACAGAGTGGGTAAGAAAGTGGGAGAAGTGGCTCTTTACGTAAGGGATAGCATTAAAACAACAACAACCCACAGAATACAGAGAGGAGCAGAGACACTGTGCATCACCCTAGGGACTGGAAATGGAGCCACAGTTTGCACTGGCATAATCTATAGACCTCCAGCATAGCGGGAAGAGATGGAGAAGGCTCTTATGGTAGCCATCCAAAAGATGGCAAATAAGGGGGAGGTGCTGCTTGTGGGGGACTTCTATCTGCCAGAATTAGACTGGAGCATCCCAGCTGCAGCTTGAGCAAGGACATCCTGGACTCTCTGCAGGGGGTGTTCCTCAGACAAGTAGTGAGAGAACCCACTTAAGAGGGGCAATATCAGATCTTGTGCTCACCAACAGGACAGTGCTGTAGACATCACAGTGGGTAGCTATTGGGGGACCAGTGATTACCGTATGGTGTTGTTCAATACTAGGATAGTAGCAGAAGCAAACCACACAAAGGTGAGGGTCCTGGACTTCAGGAGAGATGACTTTACAAAAATGGGGGAATGCCTCAGGGATACCCTGGCTGGGAGGATGACTTGGATGGAGTGGAAGAACAGTGGGCCAAACTGAAAAGGGCCATAGTGAAGGCAACAAACTTCTGTTTCAGGCAACTAAGCAAAAGCAAGAGGAAAAAGACAGCTATGGTTCTCATCAGAGGTGGCTGGGAAAATGAGGGAAAAAAGGTAGCATTCAGGAAGTACAAGGGGACACAGAGTGAGGAGGATAGGGACGTGTATCAGGAGAAGCAGAGGAAGGCAAAGAAAGCAGTTAGGAGTGCAAAGGCACATACAGAGGAGAAAATAGCCCAGGCAGTAAAGAAAGGGGACACAACATTTTTCAGGTATGTAAACAAAAGAAGAAAGATCAGGGGAAGGATTGTAAGGCTGAGGGGTGAAGGAAGGGAGTGTGTGGAAGGGGACCAGAAGAAAGCAGACATCCAGAAAAAATACTTCAGTTCATTATTCACAGAGGAAGGGGAAGGTGAGGAGCCACAGATAAGGGATAGGATTAATCACAGGAAGGGAGGGAGGTGGACACTAGTCCATTTACAGAGAGAGGACAGAGTCCTGAAAGAATTCACAAATCTGAAAGTGGACAAGGAAATGGGGCCAGATGGGATACATTCAAGGAATTTAGAGGAGCTCAGGGAGGTGCTCGCTGCAACTCTGAAAGTCCTGTTCAACCACTCATTGAAGATGGAGGTGGTTCCAGAGGACTGGAGGAGGGCAGATGTAGTCCCACTTCACAAAAGTGGTAACAGGGAGGAGGCTGGCAATTGCAGGCCAGTCAGTCTGACATCGGAGGTGGGAAAATTAATGGAATTACTGCTGAAGTAAAGGATTATGGAATATCTTGAATCCAGTGGCTTACAGGATCTGAGGCATCATGGATTCACAGCAGAGAGGTCATGTCAAACAAATGTGATACATTTCTTTGACTGGGTGACCAGGGAATTATATCAGGGATGTGCGGTGAATGTGGTCTACATAGATTTCATTAGGTCTTCAACACAGTTATACATAGGAGACTCATAAAAAAGCTGGCCAGACTAACAGCGGGTCCAAAGGTGGTGAGCTAGGTAAGAAATTGGTTGGGGGATAGGAGACAGAGGATGGTGGTAAATGGAGTACACTCTGAGGAAGGGAGTGTGACCAGTGGGGTGCCACTAGCATCAGTACTGGGACCAGTACTCTTTAATGTCTTTATTAGCGACACTGCTGAGGGTCTTGAAGGGAAGGTACTTTCTGCAGATGACATAAAGATCTGCAATATGGTAAACACTCCAGGGGGGTGGAAAAAATTAATAGTGACCTAAGAAAGCTTTAGGAGTGGTCAAGAGAGTGTCAACTAAGTTTCAATACACAGAAGAACAAAATCATGCACTTGGGGCACAAAAACCCAGGGGTGGATTATGAGATGGGGGAGTGGTACTGACGGCTACCAGACAGAAAAGAGACCTGGGGGTCAATATATCAGATAGGTAGACAGACAGATAGGCAGATAGCTAGATAGCTAGACAGACAGACAGACATTTTATTTATACAGTGCCCAGTTCCTAGGACTCTGAGTGCTATAAAAAGCAACAATACAATACAATAATCCAACTGTTAAAATCATACACATAAACACATATACAATATAACAAATTATTATCTAAAGCTGGCCAAACAGTGTGACAAGGCAGTGGGGGAGAGCTAGTGTAGTGGTAAGGTGCATAGGGAGGGGTATCACCTGAAGAATGAGGGAGGTGGTGCTACCACTATATAAGTCTTTGGTGAGACCTCACCTAGAATACTGTGTCTAGTTCTGGAGATCACATCTCCAGAAGGACATAGACAAAGTAGAGGTGGTCCAGAGGAGGGCAACTAAAATGGTGCAGGGTCTGCATCTCAAGCACTATGAGGAGAGACTAAAGGACCTCAATATACACGCCCTGGAGGAAAGGGGGGGATATGATAGAGGCTTTCAGATACCTCATGGGTGTGGTGATTTGGCTGCTGCTGTCATATTACTGTGCTATTTCTCTGTAATTTTCTTTATGTTGAATTTCCCAAAAGGCCAGGACATAATGTTTGTCAGAAAAGATGCCCTTTTTACTACAAGGGTACTTGGGAAGATGTAACGTGTATTTCAGTGTCTGGCATCTCCCCCTTGCCTAGGACAAAGGCTTGCTTAGAGGTAAACAGGAGTTACATTTCAATAAGGGATTAGAATTTCATGGTAGCTGATCAAAGGGAAGATTCCATAAATGACAAGAGATGGAAGGGCCATCTCCTCTGTTTATAACACTGAATTTCAAAGAGAAATAACTATAGAACAGTGTTCTGCAGATGCCCAGACTAGAAAGCTATTGTTAAATTTCCTACCAACTAGCACAGTCTATTGCCATTTTAATAAGTGTCAGGGAGGTAATGCAGATTAAAAGCAAGTCCAGGGAGATGGGGCTGTGGGAAAGCAAAATACAGTTAATTTTGAGTCACTTAAAATTTTGGGAAAGAGCCACAGAAAGACCTCTGCTGGCCTAGAGATGAACAGTTGGACCTGGAAACATTAAGGCCACTAGCCAATCACAGCACAGTTTTGCAGACTGCAGAAAAGGACTATATCAGCCTTCTAAACAGATATGCTGGGCAGAAGTCAAATTTCCTGACACACTGAAGACTGCCAGGCACACTGAAGACCACTGCAAGAAAAGCTGGGACTCCAAGACACAGCAAAGTGAGAAAAAGAGACTTTGTAAAACTCACTTATTTTTGAGACTCTGATTCTCTACAGAGAAGTTAGAAATTATACAGTTAATTCACCAGTTCGTTTCGTATGTATTTTCCAACTTTATTTTGTACTTATCCTGTAACCAAATAGCTAAATAATTTGTCTGTATGTTTGTATAGTAATTAAGTGATCAGTAAAAGCTCTAGCTTTCATTTTAAAGTACTACAGCCTGGGATTAATTTGTTGTGTGTGAAGGTTTGGGGAAGGTTTCTTCAATCTGTAACATGCCTATTTCGCACTAAGGTGCCACACACTACTGAGACTAGGGTCCTGAAAGAGAATCTGGGGACTTCAAGTAGGGTAGAAGTATACAAGGTCTCCGGAGGGGGTCTGTGGGGTTTGAATCAGGTTCCTGCACCTCTGTGGGAGAAGACACATTCAGGGTTATGCGAGCAGCCTCAAAGGTCTCTTAATGCCTGGGTTTTCCCCCCAGAGCAGTAACCAAAGAGGGTTCTCACCTGGCTACAGACTCGAGACTGTATTTTACCCTTACCCAAAGAGAGGAAGCCCTGGGCCCTGGTGGCAAGTGTTCAGTTATGAAATCAGCGAGCACGCTAAAAGGATGCAAGGAGGATATTTCCTGATCCCTGTCATAGGTTACACTTAGGGGAGAGCACTGTGAACTCAGTGGAACCAGCCCCAGGAGTGGGTTAGTGATAGATATTATAAATAAATTACAAGAGGGAAGCATTTTTCAGAAAAAAAGAAGCTTAACAACAAGGGGTCATGGTACAAACCTGGAGGAGGGTAGACTCAGGGGAAATGTGAGGAAATATTTCTTCACAGAAAGAGTGGTAGATGCCTGGAACAGCCTCCCAGGAGAAGTGGTGGGGCAAGAACTGTTACAGGTTTCAAGAATGCATGGTATAGGCATATGGGAACCTTAGTGGATAGGAAGGGGAAGAAAAAGCCAGAAATCAAGTAGAGTCTGTGGTGTTGCAGTAGGCAGAGAAAAAGGGCAGACTAGGTGGGCTAAGCAGTTCTTATCTGCCATCAAATTTCTGTTTCTAAGCAGCCTCCATGCTACACCCTCCGTACAAAGGATGAGCACTAAGAACTTACAACTGGAGTCTGCCCAGACTCAGCCCAGTGTCTGACATCTGCTAGTCACTCTGCTCTGGAGCCCCTCCATAAGTCTGTTTCTTCAGTCACCATCATCACTTATCACCCCTGCAAGGTTTAATTTGTTACCGTGCATCTGCCTACAACACTGGTATCCCCCTACAAATCTGCCACCAGCTTTGCCTACTCGTACCTGACTTTAGTATACTGGCATCCCCATCTCAGGGTCACTAAGGATCATCGTATTTAACTTGTGCACTAGTTTGCTACCAAATGCACACGTTCATTCCTGCATTCCCTCTGCCTTTGCAATTGTGCTGTGTTTCCCCCTGTATCTCCAAGTTGATTTTCCCCCCATAATAATCCCTTGCTAGTTCAAAGTGGTATTTTCCTAACTTCTTGTTTGCCTACTGTTTAACATGTAGCTAATACTGTATACCATATGCTACTGCACCAGTTCATGGCCTACTGCTACCTAGCTCCGTGGGTTTAAACTTGCTTTTTTTTAGCCTTTAATGCAAGTCATGGTGTCAGATTAATTTTAGCTCCAGCAATCTGCTTTTAATTTGCTGTGTTTAATTTCGCTAGCCTTAGATTTTTGATGACAGTACAACCTCCTATTAGCTCATTGTGCTTAATTGCTCTTTAGCTGTTATCTCAGCCATGTGTTCATGGTTTACTCATTAATGTTCACATAACCTACACCCCTTGTATGTGCTTTCATTGTGCCTTAGATGACTAGACTCACTTTTCAGTCTAGAGTACCAATTGTGCCTTAGCTCACTGGCCACTGTTTCCAGCCTAGATTACCAGCACTAGTCATTTACATTTTTCTGTATCAGCCAGAGTATGGTATCTGCCTACAGCCCACCCAAAAGAAGGCTAACTGCCCAGTTGTCTCATCAACCCTCTCTGTAACTTGATTCTACCTTTCAACTATTTTAGTTGTTACCTCTCACAGCATGCTCTTTACCTTCCTTCTCTACCTTGTCTTTCTCTCCCTCCCATCCCTGTCCCCCCAGCCTGCTCACTCATTGCTCATCCCTTATTCCCCCTCCCTCCCTCACCCTCCACACCACTCCTCCTTCCACCCTCTCCACCTACCCTCTCCTGTACCCTCCATCAACCCTGGTCTGCTACATTCTCCCTTCCTGAATACCAAATCCCTCCATTGAAACTGCCTCCTCTCTCCACTGTCCCATCTTCCTCACTCTCTCTTCAGCCACTGAACAGCCATCAAGAGCCTCAAGCAGGCTTTTAAACTGAACAACCTACCCCCCACTCTACCTCTGCAGCCACTGAAGCACCATTGGAAGCTTCAAGCAGGCTTTTGAACTGAACCCCCCCCCCCCGCTCTACCTCTTCAACCACTGAGCAGCCATCAGGAGCCTCAAGCAGGCTTTTAAACTGAACACCCCGCTCAGCCACTGAACAACTGTCGGGACCCTCAAGCAGGTACAGATACAGGATTATTGGATTGCTCCCCTCTGAGGCTGGATTCCTGCTAGGGGTGTTACAGAATTACAAAACTGTGTTACTTTACCTCTACACCACTCTGCCTGTTTAGTTGTTATGCTTTAGGGCTGTTATATTTAGAGTCGGTAGAGTGGGCTGATAGTCCCTTTGTATCCTGCACTAATTACAGTCTGTGATGATGATTTGACTAGGAACTTTAAGGGGGACATGTGTGTTTACTGCAGAGTTTAGTTTTACTCTGAATTTAAATTGAATTGTTTTGTACCTGTTTTAGTCTGCCAGCTGAACTCGGAATTGACACATGCTCAGTGCAGTCCAGTGTGACTTTTGTTCCATGATTCCCACCCTGTATCTTACTGTCATTATTCTTGCTCCTTCCACCAGGCTTTTAAACTGAACAACCCCCCCGGCTCTACCTCTTCAGTTGCTGAGCAGCTGTCAGGTGCCTCTTGCAGGTATGGATGCAGGATTACCGGATTGCTCCCCTCTGAGATGGGACTCCTGCTAGGGGTGTTAGCCCGTTGAAGCTACACGTTGACTGCCCCATCCAGGGCTGTCCCTAGACTTAATGGCCTGTGGTGGTCAGTGAACTGTCACGTGACTAACTGTACTATTGTTAAAGTCCCCACTTTTCCATCTTCAGATTATCATTCCTGATCAATAGGGGTCAGCCTAGACCCTCAATTTTCCCTCTCCCTACATTGTTTCCTATGTCCTCTCTGACTTGTCCCCTCCTGCTTCTTCCTTTCCACCCCTTTCTGTCCCTACCCCCCGATTTGAATCCCTGACCATCAGCACCAAAGGCAGCAGTCCTACCACTGCACCATCTGTTCTGGCTTATCTAACCTGTCTCCTACTCAGACATATAACCCTCATTCCCCTGCCATGCTAGATGCCTCCCATCGCAGTCATGGTGCCATGTACTGGGCTATTATTGCACCTTATGTTATTCTTACTGGTCATACCTCACCTCCTCCCCTGTCATTTCACCCTTACATCTGAACTATCAACTTTGTATGGTAACTAACCCCCATGAGACTGTCACAGCATGTGCGGTTCCCTATCAGTCCCCTAATTTCCAGGTTATGACTGCCAGCGCATTATACTACCTTTACAACCCCTCTTTACTTCTCCTGTCTCATAGAAACATAGACTTTGACGGCAGATAAGGACCGCTAGGCCCATCTAGTCTGCCCATTTCCCTACCTACAGGATAGGCCGCAGATCCTAGTTAACCAACAGCCTTTATCTTCCTGCCCCCCACAAGTATCGCCTTATGTCTGTCCCATGCATTCTTGAATTCTCCCACAGTTTTGGACCCTACAACTTCCTGAGGCTGTTCCATGCATCCACTATCTCTCTGTGAAATAATACTTCCTCACATTGCCCCTGAACCGTCATCCTTCTATCTTTAAATTGTGTCCCTTGTTCTTGCAAGTCTCTTTTCTGAAAGATGCTACCCTCTGGACTTTGTTGATTCCCTTGAGGTACTTGAAAGTTTCTATCATGTCCCCCTCTCCTTCTTTCCTCAAGGGTATCATATTAAGCTCCTTTAGTCTCTCCTCATACGGCTTCTCTTGCAGACCCTGCACCATTTTAGTTGCCCTTCTGGACTGCCTCTATCCTGTCTATGTCCTTAGGAGATGGGGTCTCCAGAACTGGACACAGTATTCCAGATGGGGTCTCACCAACTGTCTGTACAGAGGGATAACTTCCTGTTTTCTGCTGCTGATGCCTCTCCTATACATCCCAGTATACCCCTGCCCTCCCTACTGCCTTTCTCACATTCCTTGCTAACCTTAAGGTCATCTGATATGATTACCCCCAGGTCCCTTTCCTGTTTTGTTGTTGTTACTAGCTCCCCACCCATTGTGTATTCTTCCCCTGGGTTCTTGTTTCCCAGGTGCATTATTTTGCACTTTTTTGCATTGAATCCTAGCTGCCATACGTCTGACCATTCCTCCAACCTTGCTAAGTCCCTTTTCATCCTTTCCACGCCTCCTTGTGTATCAACCCTGTTGCAGATCTTTGTGTCATCTGCAAAAAGGCATACTTTTCCTTCCAGTCCCTCTGCAATGTCACTGATGAAGACATTAAAAAGGACTGGACCCAATACTGAACCCTGCGGTACCCCACTAGTAACCGCTCTTTCTTCAGAGTGGACTCCATTTACAATTACCTTCTGTGTCCTGTTGTCCAGCCAATGTTTTTACCAGGCTACCACCCTGGGACCCACTCCCAGGCTGGTTAATTTGACTATCAATCTTTTGTGGGACTGTGTCAAATGCCTTGCTAAAGTCTAGGTAGGCCATGTCCACAGCCCCTCCCTGGTCTACTACTTTGGTCACCCAGTCAAAGAAATCTATTAGATCTGCCTGACATGACCTTCCCGCTGGAACCCATGCTGCCTTGGATCCTGTGCTCCACTGACCTCTAGGTACTCAACTATTCTTTCCTTCAGTGACTCCATCACTTTCCCTACCACAGAGGTCAGACTGACAGGTCTGTAGTTTCCTGCCTCTGTCTTGGTCCCACTTTGTGAAGGGAATCACATCCACCTTCCTCCAGTCCTCGGCACCACACCATCCTCCCATGATTTATTAAAAGAGTAGCCAGTGGTTTCACTAGTTCCTTCCTTAATTCTTTTAGAATTCTGGGTGAATTCCATCAGGACCCATTGCTATGTCCACCTTCAGTTTTAGAAGTTCTTGCAGACCCTTTCTTCTGTGAAAGGACTGGATTGACCCCCTATCAAGAGTGCTTCTGTTAATTGGATTAGGCACTTCCCCCTCCTTTTGTGAATACTGAGCAGAAATATTCGTTCAGTATTCCTGCTTTTCGCTGTCCCCTCTGCCCACCCACCTGTTCATTCTATTCAGCCTCACTATCCCTCCCTTTGTCTTTCTACGCGCTGATGTACCTATAAAGGTTTTATCCCCTTCAACTGTGTTGGCTATCTTTTCTCAGTTTGGGCCTTTGCTATTCTGACTTCCTCCTGCTTCTTTTCTGCCTTAACTGGTACAGCACTCTGTCCTGCTCCTTCTGTGTTTCCTTATACTTCCGAATGCTATCTTTTCTTCCTGACTTTCACAGCCACCTCTCTTGAGAACCATAGTGGCTTTTTCTTTCTTTTGATTTGTTTATTTGCTTTCACAAAGGCTTGTTGCATCTGTGATGGCAGTTTTGATAATTCCCCATTGTTGCTCCACACCTCCTTCTAGCCTGTTTGCTAGTGCTTTTCTGAGGCACTCTCCCATCTTGCCAAAGTCAGCCCTCCTAAAGTCCAGTACCCTCACTTTTGTATGGCTTGACTCTGTAGCTGAGTTTAACGTGAACCACACTGTTTGATGGTCACTTGTCCCCAGATGGCAACCTACTTCTAGATCTGAAATCCTCTCCTGCCCCTGCTTGAGAGTACGAGGTCTAAGATTGCTCCCTCATGAGTGGGTTCTGAAACTAGCTGTCTAATGCCTGCCACCTGTAGGGCATCAAGAATGGCCCTGCTTTCTGGATGTGGCTGCAGCAAATGTGCTCCAGTTAACATCTGGCATATTCAGGTCTCCCATCAACAGTATGTCCCTTTCTCTGCCATTCTAAGAATGCCTTCCATCATATCCTTGTCCATTCCTTCCCCTGACATGGGGTCTGTACACAACCCCTGTGCGGATTGTGGTGCCCTTTCCAGTCTCCAAGGTGACCCACAGTGCCTCCTCTCCTCCCTGTTTACTCTTTTGTTCAGTTGCTTTTATCCCTTCCTTTACATAGAGAGCTACCCTCTCCCTCTTCTCCCTGCTTGTCTCTCCTGTAGGTTATGTACCCTGGTATGTTAACATCCCAGTCATGGTTCTCTGTGTACCATGTTTCTGTGACTGCTACGATATCCAGGCATCCCTCTTCCATTAAGGCCACCAGCTCAGGGAGCTTGTTGCCCAGACTACGGGCATTGGTACTATTACCCTCCATTTCTGATGGCCTTACCCCTTTGCCCCATCCCGTCCTTCTTGCCTTTGTCACTTTCTCCATTTACCCCTGCCCTTCTTCCTATCGACACCTCCATGTTGGTGTTTGCCACACTTACTACCGTGATTGTTTGGGGGCTAGGATTTTCCTGCTCTCTTTCCAGTGCCTCCCCTGGCTAGTTTAAAAGCTTGCCAATGAAGCATTTAAACCTATCACCTAGATCCTGGTTCCTCCCGGACAGATGCAGCCCATCATGCCAGTATAGCTTGCATCACCCAGGTGGACCCCAGTCCCCAATGAAGCCAAATCCCTGAGCTCCACACCAGTTTTTCAACCACTGATTGAATCCCATGGTACGGAACATCCTAGCTCTCCTATGCCATAGATGGTAGCACCTCCGAGAAGGTTACCATGGCTACTTGACTCAAGGCCCTCCCCAATTCCACAAACTCTTCCTGCACTTTCTAATCCCTTTTAGCCAGGTCATTTGTCCCTAGGTGGACAATGACATCCAGCTCCCCTCCCCTGTGCAGCTGCTCTGGCAATCCTGAGGATTCGCCCCTGTCCCTCCAAGCCATGACGCCAGGCAGGCACCTTACCTCCCTCTCCCCTTCCTTGCCCAGTTCTACCTTCCTAACAATGGAGTCCCCCACCAGGAGTTGTTTCCTTCCCTGCAGGGTCCCCTGCCACCCTCCTGTGGGTCTCTTTGTGGAGGTTCCCAGCATCCTCCTTGGTCTCCACTGTAGGTGCCTCCATAGAGGAACCACACTTTGCCAGAATGGCATAGGAATTGTGAGAGGTACAACTGGAGGGATGTGCCTCTGTTCCACCACCTCACCTCCCTGAGCCCACTGTGGTCCAACCACTCCTCTTTCTTGGCAACCTCTGAGGCAATGGCAGTGGCACTGGTGGTCCCCGGATGGAAGAGGAGGTCCCACAAATCCTGACCAACTCAGCCTGGAGATGAGCAACCTCCTCCCTCAGTCCAGAGAGGTGCCTGCAGATGGGACAACACCACATCCTCCAGAACATCTCCCGGAAGACTGCTGCTCCACAGCCACTGCACTGCACCACTCCAGTCATGTCTTATTTCTGACCCCTTAACTGTTTGCAATCCTTACTCTTTCGTCTGTTTTTTTCTCTCTCGCCTTACTTTCTGCCTGTGTGCCCTTTAAGCTCCTGATTGTCCTGTTCTGAGACAAGAATATCCTATATTTCTCAGTAGACCACTTACTTGTTCAGAGGCAGACCTCCAGCAGCTAGAGGGGGCCGGAGAGCTACTCTTGCCCTTCTAGGATGGTGGGTCCTTGGTGGTTCTGTGATCACTCACTTCCTGCCCCTAAACAGGAAGTTCCTGTTGTCAGTCAAATCCTGTGCCTATAAAAATAGAACTAGCTTTGGGTGGAGGGAAGGAGGGCAATATAGTCCCAGCAGAGAAGTTCAGTCACACAGCAGTCCTTTCTCTTGGTGTCTTCTGCCAAGCTATTAGCAGAATCTTTCTAAGGCAGTCTTTAAATGTAGCTTCCTTCTAGCTAAGCCACTCCCCCTACTTACCAGATCTTTCTACAAGTAATTTAAACCTCACAGCAGTTAAGTCCTTTCAGTCACCTGAGATTTACACCTAGATGACTTTTCAGTTACCCATTCAGTTCAGTGAACCCAAACACACACTTTTTGTTTTTGTTTTGTATGTTAGTTTTTTTACCCTAAATTAAAGGTCCAAATACAAAAGTTCTTCTACTTTAGTCCCAGCAGAGAAGTTCAGTCACACAGCAGTCCTTTCTCCTGGTGTCTTCTGCCAAGCTATTAGCAGAATCTTTCTAAGGCAGTCTTTAAATGTAGCTTCCTTCTAGCTAAGCCACTCCCCTACTTACCAGATCTTTCTACAAGTAATTTAAACCTCACAGCAGTTAAGTCCTTTCAGTCACCTGAGATTTACACCTAGATGACTTTTCAGTTACCCATTCAGTTCAGTTAACCCAAACACACACTTTTTTTTGTTTTTGTTTTGTATGTTAGTTTTTTACCCTAAATTAAAGGTCCAAATGCAAAAGTTCTTCTACTTTAGTCCCAGCAGAGAAGTTCAGTCACACAGCAGTCCTTTCTCTTGGTGTCTCATGTTCTATCCCTGTCACAACCCTTCACTCTTTCCAAGCCCACACCCAGGAAACAGCTGCTCAATCCAAAATTGCTCAAACATGTACTTCTTCATCACACCTTACTACGATTGCTCCTCTCCAGCACCATCTACCCTAACCCCAACTCTGGACCACTGCTCTGCTGTACTACCCATTGCACAGGCGGCCTCAAACTCATCTCTATAAATATCTGCAGACTGCTGCAAAAAATTGACCTTTTTCAAGTCTGGGCAGTTCAGCACAAACCAGATATCTTTGCAGTGACTGAGACATTTCTCTCTCCAAAAACACCTGACTCTGCTGTCACCCTAAAAGGCTGCATGATCTACAGGTAAAAAGGGAGGGGGCTGCACCATTTATCTCCTTAACTCGCTTCATCGGTTTGTACTCCTGAACAAAATTGGAGGAAATGTAGCCCAGGCCCTAACTCTCAAAATATCTATAGGGAACAAGGGTAAGTCTCTGATAGTAATGTCCATATACATCCCACCCCATAACACTAAACTCAGCTTCGATGCCATTCTTGACTTTGTTTCTAAGGTGCCCAACTGGTCTGAGATAATCTTGCTGGGAGATTTCAACATCAACTAGTTGACCCCTACAGCAGCACCTCATAGGGATTCAGCAGCAGCCTTAGACTTATCTCAGGTTGTGTCCTCCTCCTCCACCAGGATCAATTATAGGATGGGCACTAGTACCCTGATTGACCTCATTTTCTCTAACTACCTGAAGAGACTTTCTAATGTAGTGGTCCTACCAGACTCACTTAGCGACCACTCACCAATCCTTTGCCACTGGTCGAACCGATCCAAAAAACTCCCACCCAAGATGTCCTTTCAGCACTCCCTTAGAAAAGGTATGCTGAGGCAATTCCAGGACTACCTCCTTAACTGTGACTGGACCCACATAGACACTGCCACCTTCATTGACAGTGCCCTTCAATACTTCGTTTCTACCTTCAACTGTGCTTGCGACATTTTTGCCCCTTACTCCAAACGAACTGTCAAAGGCCCTGGAAATCCTTTGATCATCCCTGCACTCTGAAATCTCATGGTTACAAAGGACAACTTCTGGCATAAGGCACTGGCTTCTGGTCTCCCAGAGGTCAAGCAATGGCATAAGGCTGCCAGAAATGTGTGTACCCGGGAAATAAGACTTGCAAAGGCTGCCTACTTTAAAACTCACCTCTAATCCACTTGGGGTAATGGGAGGAAGTTTTGGGACAATACAAAGGACCTGACTGGTAACTCTCCCCCTTGCTAAACATTAATGGTGTTACTACCCAGGATCCACTGCTCATCGCTGAAACTTTCAACACTGCATTTACTGACCTTAGTGGAGTACTCCCCCCAGATTTCTTCAATAACTCATCCAACCCCCTGCCTACCTCCCCCCCAACTGATACCACCCATTTCGCTTTCGCTTTAGGATTGTCACACATAGAGAAGTCAAACCCTACCTTGCTCGTGTACTAGGGAAAACCAGGTACAGTGGTGATTCACTTGACTTGAAACTTCTTCAACTGGCCCTGGATGTGGTCCTCTCCCCAGTCACTAAAATGTTCAACCTCTCCCTCTGTTTAGGCCAATTCCCCACACAGTGGAAATCAGCAGTAGTTACCCCTATACTCAAGAGTGGAGACAGACCCTCACATAGTAACTACTGCCCTATCTCCACCCCCCCATCTAAGGCCCTTGAACGGACAGTATCCAACCAGTTTTCTGATTACCTCACTAAACATAATCTAGTATGTTGCAAGCAGCATGGCTTTAGGAAGGGTCATGGTACCACCACTGCCCTTCTGGAGTTTACTGACTTCTTACACATCGCCCTTGATTATGGCCATCTGGTAGGGTCTGTGTACATAGACCTTACCAAAACTTTCGATACGGTAAATCATGGTCTCCTCACTGCTTCCCTCCCGTCCATGGGACTTTCTCATGAAGCCACCTCCTGGCTCTCCAACTACTTTAGTGGGAGGTCTCAAGCAAAAATCCTTGATGCCCTTTCCTCCAGCCTACAAGTGCACTCAGGAGTTCCCCAGGGTTCAATTCTAGGGCCACTTCTTTTTTGTCTCTTCCTCAATACCCTCCCACTATCCTGCTCTGGTCTCCTCCTACTCTACGCGGATGATGCATTCATCTTCACTAGTCACCCTGACCCCCCCCCCCGGAGTGTAATCTTCAAAGGCACTTTGATGAAACTGAATCATGGTTTTCCCAAAACAAACTCATATTAAACTAAAAAAAAAAGCAAAGTGATGTTTGCCAACCAACAAAACAAAAACAAAGATCTACCACTACATATACTCAATCACCAATGCCAACTACTGGAGCAAGTCTGTTGTTTCAAGTACCTTGTTATCACCTTTGATTCCTCCCTCTCATACCATGAACATATTAATTTTGTCTGTAAAGCTGTAAACTCCAGGATTGGACTACTCTTTAGACACAGGTCATGCTTGACAACTGATGCTCTTCACCTGGCCATGAACAGTTTAGTCCTGGCTATAGATGACAACAGCATTGTTATCTATGGCTTTACGACTGATACCACTTTAACCAGACTAATGATCACACTTAACAAAGCCTGTCTCCTAGTGGTAGGTGGGCACAGGCTAACCCACACCTGTGCCCCTACAACCTTGCAAACTGGTTAAACTTCCATAGTAGACTTTCCTACCAGACCTGTTTGCTAGTGAAAAAGATTACCTTTGGTCTCTCTCTTCCTGTCACCCATCATCTTCTCAACCCCACCCCCAAAGACAACCAAAAGCTCCTCCAAGGCCTCATTCCTAGTCCCTTTCTGTAGGATCTCCATGGGGCAGCGGGCATTTATGTATAGAGCAGACATCTGGTTAAATGATCTGCCTTCAGAAATTCTCTATAAATAAGATTGATGCCTTTAAAACTAAACTCAGGAGCACCTCTTAGCTTCAAATAGCTGTGACTGCTCTTTGCCCCACCTTTCATCACTTCACCTTTTCTGTACAATCACTTCCCTGAACTGACATCTCTTAGACAGCTCATGTTCTTTTCTCTCTCCTCCCCTCTCCTTTCTTCTGTCTTCCCTCTTCCTTGTCCTCTTGACCTCCCCTCCTTATCCCTTCCCAGTCCTGCCTCCTTCACTCTTTAGTACCCCCCCCATTTTCGGTATTACCTATCTCAAGGTTAGACAATGTGGTGTCCACTGGACTGCTTCCTTTTGTAATTGTCTCTACCGTGTTTTCTACACCTTTCAAGAACCTGCAACCTTGTCTCATACATATTCATTTCCTGTTTTAACAATGCAATTTTACTCAATGCCTATTTGTTCTATTATTTACCGCTGTCATTACCTGTTGTTTTTGCACTGCACATATTTTTGTTGTTATGCCTGTACAATACTTACTATTGCATCTCTTATTCCAGCCGTGTCTTCCATGGTCTCATGTACTCCAACATTGTATGCTTGCTATGCTACTTCCCATATTAATTTGTAATTTGTTGTACCTGAACTGTTGTACTGTTGAACTGGTTTGTCTTTTTCCGTACTACTTGATGTGGAACCTTCATAAAATAGTCTGTGACTCAAAGGTTATAATTCTGAAAGAACTCTTAAAACTGAAGGTGGACAAAGCAATGGGGCCTGATGGGATTCATCCCAGAATTCTAAAAGAACTAAGGGTAGAACTAGTGACACCACTGACTACCCTCTTTAACAAATCATGGGAGGATGGGGTGGTACCCGAGGACTGGAGGAGGGCAGATGTGATTCCCCTTCACAAAAGTGGGAGCAAGGCAGAAGCAGGAAACTACAGACCTGTTAGTTTAACCTCAGTGGTAGGGAAAATGATGGAATCACTTCTGAAGGAAAAAAACTGTCGATTATCTAGAGGCCAGAGGGGCACAGGACCCAAGGCAGCATGGATTCACAGCGGGAAGGTCATGCCAGACGAATCTGATAGATTTCTTTGACTGGGTGACCAAAGTAATAGATCAGGGAGGGGCTGTGGACATGGCTTACTTAGACTTTAGCAAGGCATTTGACACAGTGCACAGTGACTGGGTTCATGTGCTCCCTCATGTTCACAGGCATGCTTCCAGGGACACACAAACAACCCACTTCTTTCCTAGCCCCCTGTTGTGTATTGCTCACCTTTTTGGGACACTGTCTGACAATATGCCCAGTTTCTTTACACAACCAACATTTATTTCTTTTCTCAGAGAAATCTTTTCTCTGAAACCTGGGGTTAACTGGTTTTGGTGGAGGCAGTGAGGGTTTTAGCTGCCCTGAAGGCACACTTTTCCCTTTCTGTGCTGTCACACCCACCCCATTCGCTCTCAGGGCAGGTCTACTCTTGGCATAGCAGTCCAATAGTTCAGCAGCCTCTTGCACTGTTTTGAGATCTCCATTCTCCAGCCAGGTTTTCAGCTCTGCTGGGCATGCCCAGAACAACTGTTCTAACAAAAACACATTTTCAATTCCATCAACAGAGTTTGCGTCAATTCCTTCCCACCAACGTTTTAAAAACGGACGTTGTTTCGTGGCTAGCTCCTCGTAGCTCATGTCAGGGCTTCTCCTGTGCTTACGGAATTTAGCTCTGTATGATTCAGCAGTTAATTCTATTTTTTTTTTTAACAGTGCAGCTTTTAGTTTGCTGTATTCATTACTGTCCTCATTGTCCATTTGACCCAATGCATCCCGAGCTTTCCCGGTAAGTAGCGGGGATAGCTGGAAGCTTCAGGACTCCCTAGGAATTTTAGCCTGAATGTAAACCTTTTCAAAAGAATTTAAAAAGCCATCCATATCCTCCGCCTCTTTAAATTCAGCTATCAATTTGGAATTCAATTTGTAACCCAGTCCTGTAGTCCCAGTTAAACCCAAGCCACTTACCTGCTCTGTTGCTGGTGGTTGGAGTCATAGCTTCTCCAGTTCATGTCGCCTCTGGTACTCACATTCCTCACTGTCTGCCTCCCGCTGTTCACAGTCTGCCTCTCACCATTCTTGCTCCCTCTTCTCCTCTGCAAGTTGTTGTTCTCACTCTGCCTCTTGGCGTTCTCGCTCTGCCTCCCTCTGGAACTCCAGCTCCATTCTGCACAACTCAATCTGCAGCCTGAGTACTTCTGACTCCAGAATGCTGGTGACCTTCCCCTGCTGCTGTGGTTCTTCACTGACAGTGGCCCTGCTGCCCTCCTCATCAGATCTGGACACTGCACTGGCCACTAGCCCTTCCACATTCAAGGTTCAGTCCCTTACAGTCACTGTCAGTGACTCAGTGCTCTGGGTATCTGCTACCACTAGGGCATCCACAAGGTTCTGCTTGGTGGCTTTCACCTCGAATGGGACTCCTCTGTCCCTGCACAACTGCTTTAAGTAGTCTACAGTGTGCCCACTGTAGTTGGAAGCCATCTTCTTCCCTAACTATGGCTACTCTGACTTGCACTTTAGAAAAAAAATAAAATAGGTAGGAACTTGACTGTACGCCAAGTGATATAGTTCTGTCTCCTTTTAAAAATAAATCACTGCCTTTTTCTTTTTTTGCATGTGAGCTGACAATCTCTAGCTGACACACTGAACAATAAAACTTGTAATACCAAACTTATGCACACCACTGCCAACCAATCTGTCCCAACCCCTCTCAGCAGGTCAGGCCCTCTGCTCCCACAGTGCCAACCTCCGAGCGCAGTACTGTGAACAGTTAACAGAACAGGGTAACCCTCTTGTCTGTTTTGTGGGTTTGAATCAACCTTTGGTCTCAAGTTCTTGGAGGGATTCAAACTGTGAACCTCTTGCAAGCATACCCAATGTATAGGCTCAGATAATTCTGCTTTTTGGGGGGTCCATATATCTTTCGCCTATGGGCACCTATCCAGGTGTACAAAATGAGCCCTTAAAAACTCTATGAAAGACCTCAGAATAAACACTTACTTTTTTCCAGTTTTGCATTACCATTAAGCTGTGCAGTGTCACTGTAACCATATATGCCTCACTTGTCAAAGAAAGAATTTCAAAGGCACACCAAGTAGTCTCTAAAATGAGATGTTTACTTAAAAATAGATAAAAATGTAAAATATTAATATAGAACCATATACAGTACACTCTCGTTTATCTGACCGCTCTCGGAGACATTTGTTGCTGTCGGATAAATGGGAGAGCGAATAAACGAGAAGCCAGTACTTATGTTACTAGAAAAAACTTTATTTAATCAAAAACAATTTTTATTTAATCACAAAATCTTTAGTGCATGTTTAAAACTATATATTTGTACAGGAATGCAACAACTACTTGAAGTAGTCTGTGACAGCCTTTTGTTTTTTGCTGTCAAGTGACTTTATCCAAGTTCGTTGCTTCATCACACGTAGAAGCATAACCTGTACAGGATCTGAGTCAGGCTGATTTTCTAAGTACAGGATACAGTTAGTGAAATGCTCTGCAACCTCAGAATGACTCGGTACAGCAGGGGGTTCAGCGCTCTCATTATCCTCCTCCTCCTCCTCAGTAGGATATGCTTCAGATTCCTCCTTTTGGATGAACTCGATAATCGTATCATCTGTCATGATCTCCTGTCCGCTCTCACCAGCATCACACTTCTCCCACTCTTCTATGTCCTCTTCTGGGATTGTGTCTGGCATCAATGCTGCCAGTCTGAGGATCTCCTCTGCCTCCGAACACAGGGCTCGATCAGCCGTGGCCGCTGAATCTTGATCGGGTGGTGTTGCATCTCTTGAGGTTCAAATCCCTCCCTTTGCCCATGATTTTTTTATTGTTTCAGGCAGTACAGCATCCCAAGCCTCTGCACACATGTAGATAATGTCCTTCAATACAACAGACTTGATGATCTCAGTGAGGGGCAGTTGTTGATTAGATTCAGCAAGAATTGTCTGCCAAAGTTTTTTACGCTATCCCCGTTTGAAAACTTCTAAAATGCCCTGGTTGCAGGGCTGCAGCATGCTTGTTGTGTTTGCTGGTAAGAACAAGCATCTAATGTGCCCATCCCGAGTCCTGACATCAGCAATCTCTGGATGTGTAGGCGAGTTGTCCACCAGCAGCATGGCACGGAAGGGGAGACGTTTACACCTAAGGTGTGCTTTTACCTCTGGGACAAAGTGATCTGTGACCCATCATTTGAAAATCACACTATCCATCCAGGCATTGTGTTGTGCCTCATAGTGCACTGGCAGGGCACTAAGGTTCACATGCTTAAAGCACCAAGGCTGCCTGGCTTTTCCCACAAGGACAGGTTTTAGTTTATGTGTGCCAGCTGCATTTACACAGCCCAAGATGGTAACCCTGTCTTTTGCCTTTTTGAATCCCAGAGCCTCTTGCTCCCCATGTGCCAAAGTACGATCAGGCAAACATCGTCAAAACAGCCCGGTCTCGTCTGCATTATAAATCTGCTCTTGGATGAGACCGGTGCTTTCAACAATGTCTAGGAAATTTTCTATGAAGGGTGAAATGGACTCTTCAGCAGTGCTAAGCTTTTCTCCACAAAGGCGCAGCTGCCAAATTCCATGGCGGCATTTAAAGCGAGTCAGCCACCCCTCGCTAACCACAAAGGGCTCTGTATTGCCCATCCATGAGTGGAACATGAGGGCTTTCTCTTTGAAAAGGGGACCAGACAGTGGTGTCCCCTTCTCACGCTCCAGGCAAAACCACACATAAAGAGCCTTATCACGCTGCTCGTCTTTACAGGAGCGCATGTTCTTGTGATCATCTGCCCCAGCTGCTGATTCCATGATGAGAGCAAAGTCTCTCAGTTTATGTTTTAAAGTTTTGATGTCACTAATCATAGACTTTCCCACACCATACTCGTCTGCAAGAATTGCAGCTCTCTCGCCATTCTCCAGGAGCTCCACAATAAGAAGTTTTTGCAAGACACTAAGGACAACACGTTTTCTTTTGGTAGCCATTGCAAAAGTGAGTACAACAACAGACTAAACTGGTTGATTGGTGCTTAAGTACAGAGCAGCAGCTGGTTCTAGTAGGTGTCGGCAGGTTAATCGGTTAATTATAGTGTGAATAAGTAGGCAGGTCAAAGCTGTACTAGTGATGCATCAAAACCTGAACATTCAGTGGGGGACAATCAGAGTGTCCATTAGATAGGGAGATCGGATAAAAGGGGGTCGGATAAACGGGAGTGTACTGTATTACGAAACATACAATCTTTTAAAACAATAAGGTTTAAAAAGTGCAAATTCCTACCAATAATACACTTAGACCTTTCTACCTAATATATTCTTATCTTATAGTGCTGTAGATGTTTCTTTTTCAGAGTCCAAACATATGTGTTTCTAAATGGAATACAGACTACAGTATAAAACTGGCTTTGCCAACCTCTTTGCATGAGCTCACCTAGCTCCTCCCTGTCAGAATATAAAACAAGCATTTGTCAATGCCAAATGTTGTCTCACTGGCATTGGCTTTCATAGTGGCAGAGATAGAGATGCATAATAGGAATGGCAGTGAAGTGTTGAAGTGATGCCAACCCCACCCTCACTCTGTAGAGAGCAACAGGCATTGGGATGTTTACGAGCGTGCATGCAAACTGCATAACGCACACTCGAAAAACACTCATTTTATGGACTTTAGTCACCAAATTTTCAACATAGGTATTTTAGGACCTCTGCTAATGAACAGTGTCACTGGCATTTTCATAATGTGTCTCAAACACGGATTTCCCACAGCGCCCACAGTATTCTGCGTCGGAACTGCGAAAATACATTTTGGCTTGGATGTTAAAAATGACAGTTGCACTGTTCATAAGGTGGTGCAGAACAATGGCAATGTTGTAGTGAAAATATTATAAATTGGCGAACTTACGAGCGTGCAAGCAAACTGCGCAACACACGCTCGTAACACAGTCATTTTATGGAGTATCATCACCAAATTTTCAACATAGGCATTTTAGGACCTCTGCTCATGAACAGTGTCACTGTCATTTTCATAATCTGTCCCAAACACTGATTTCCCACAGCAACCACGCTATTCTGTGCCGGAAGTGCGAAAAACACATTTCAGCCAGGATGTGAAAAATGACAGCTATACTGTTCACAAGGAGGTGTGTAAAAATGCCAATGTTAAAAATCTGGCATGAAAATATTGCAAATTCACAAAGTTACAAGCATGCGTAGCAACTGCGCAACACACAATCATAAAACAGTCATGTTTTGGAATTTTTCCACCAAATTTGCAATATAGGCTTTTTGAGAGCCCACCTTATGAACACTGGCATTTCATTAATCATTCCCAAAAGGTGATTCCGCACAATGACCACAAAATCACCTTTTGGGGCCAAATCATGCTATGACAGTGACAGAATTCATGAGGAGGGATCCCAAAAACCCCATGCTGAAAATTTGGTGCCAAAATTCCAAAAAATGCCAGAGATATGCATCAAAGTTGAAAAAACCCTATTCATTCCATTACACAGCTTACTGGCATTTCCTCAGTTCGCAGTCGGCTTTGAAGAGTGCAGACGTGTTCCCAGTCCACCAAAGATCATCGCGCTGGACTCCAAAGGTAAGTATGGGTTGAGTGGGGTGGGTGGGGAGCAGGGTGCACAGTGGGTGGGTGTGGTTAGTGAGGGGGCAGGGAGACTGCGAGGACTGTTTTTGGTTTACAGGGTTTTTTAAAAAAAAAAAAAAAAAAAAAAAAGACGTTGCAGGACAGTTTCCATTTTTCAGGTGGGATTTGGTATGCTGGGGTGGGCTCCCAGTGTACCACCTCAGTGTTTGTGGGTGGGGGTTGATTTAGCCGATGGGGGATTGGGCACCCCCATCGGCACATAACAAATGGGGGGCAAGTGCAAGATGCCGAGTGGGATTGGGCACCCCCTTGACAATCAACAAAAGGGGAGGAACTCTATGCCGATGGGGAGTGGGATCCCCCCTCGGCATTGTGACAGGCAGCAGTGGTGGCAGTCACTGCTGCCATGTTGCCTACACTGAAGGAGGTGTGTAATGGTCACACTTCATGAGAGCTTCACTCTCAGTGCAGTGGACCATGTCTTTGTTGTGATGGCCACATTAGGCATGCATGAGTTCAGTGCCTCCTGCTGCCTGATTGGGGAATGAGGGACGCACCTATTGATGCGTCCCTTGCATTAGCCCAACAGTGACCACGCCTCAAATCTGCTACTGCCAACATAAAAATTATACAAAACAGGATGTCTCATCCTTCATAAGGTGACATTAGCAAAAACTTGTTTCCCCATGTCCTTTTGATTTAGAGAGTCTTCCTGTCTCAATGACATCAAAGGACTTTTTATGACTCTCTGCCAGATTTCACTGAGGTGTCATATGCTTTGTGACACCAGTCAATTAACTGGGTTTTCCTGAGGATGTCATAAAATGGATATTCCACTTCCTAGCTTTCAAAGCAAACTGAGAAGTTAATTGCATACAGAGATCTGCTGTTTAATATATATCTTGTCTTTTGAACTGATACCTGGGGTGGGGGGGTTATCCCACAGGCTGTCTCAGCATGTCTCATGAGAGACACTCAGTAACACATTTTTTATGTTACAAAAAAATAGATAAATCAGAACCAGCTGTCTAAGTGTCACAGTACCCTCTATCTCTCCAACCCCTGTTGTGAAAATAAATCACCCTGTTAGTTTAATGGTACCTCTTCCTGTCCCAATAGCTGTTATAAAATAAATTACATCCCCATGGTGCAGTCCATCCACTCAGCACTCATTACCCTTTACCTGCTGTCCAGTACCTGACTCACACTAAAAAGCCTGTGGATGATGAAGGCAGAACAGTAGATGATGACTTGCACAGACCTTCCTCTTACCACATCAACCAGTGGCTTCTGAATTACAGGGACCAGACACATTCATACTATGTTTCTACTGAAGAATCAGTTTGGATTCAAAGCACCAGAGTTTTCTTTGATGCAGTATATCTTGTTTCACTCACCACACCATATGCCTGTTATTTGCTCTCCAACTTGATTAGTATTTTTATGTGACCACAGTTTTGTGTAATTGTGGCTGTGTTCTACACTGTTGCCAAAGTGTGTGCAATTGTAATGACTACACCAAAAGAGTGAAAACAACACAGTGACACAACCCATTTGACATCCACAGTGTCGAATGGGTTTCCAGAGCACTGTAGAGATACAGTGAGTCCCAGTGTTGGCCACTCTTCCCCGTAATCTCACCCCCCTGGAGCTGGTAAGCTTAAGTCCAGGGGGAGGCGAGGGGGCAGAGCCCCCCCATGTGGGGGGCTGGGGGGTGAAGCCCTCTGCAAACAGTAAATGAGCCCAGCACCATGGTGGTAGTTCAACACTTTGCCAGGCGATGTGATCGCCATGGGCAAATTAGTGTTGATGTAAAGTCTGTCGACAACTTTGTTGTTGATGAGACTTGGTGGAACCTTGTTAAAGGTTCCTTTTTTTGGTTTATTTCTATATTTGCTAATTTTGGATTCTATTAAAAAAACAGACTTGCATGACAATGTTAAATGCACTAGTTATACAACTTTTATAAAAAGGATCTTTTTTAAACAACTGTAATTATACTTGATGAACATTTATAATACCTGAGATACTACCATTAAAAGTACTCAATTTTTAAGCAAGTTAAAAGTTGTGCATGCCAGAAAAATGAGGGAATTTCATGGATATCAAATTTGACATAAAATAATTAGTACCGGGAGATGATTAGAGTGTATACATTTATGTTTCCTTTTCCCTTGAGACTTTTATTTACAGTGCCTGTACTGTACTTGTCTTTTAGACAGGAATTGTTCATGTTACTGTACCATGTTTAAAGTTTCTTTAGTTGTGTTTTAACATCTCTTATACTAGAGAAGAATCAAGTAATATAAAATTGTACATTTAAAGAATATAATTTAAAGATGTGCATATACTACACTGCAGTTGTTGGACATTATCATACAGACCTTCATTACTAAATACTATGTAACCCAGAGCAACTCAATTTCCCTGTGCTTCATTCCACCCAGTTACTAAAATGGGTGGAAGCAAAACCCCATTGGAAATTAGATGGGTCATCTCTGCTGGGCTATTCTGGATAAATACATTGTGCAAATGGGTAAAAGAAGGGCCCCAATGAAAATTAAATACAATATCCCAGTTGGACTACTCTTAGTACATTTTATTTATTTGCAGTTTTTAACCAGGAAAAGCATACTAAGCTATGACATTTTGTTTTCAGGTGCATCCTGTAAATACAGTACATTGAGCAATGGGTTAAAGCAGGACCTCACCAGAAACAGGATGCTGCAGCTCAGTTTGACTATTCTGGGTTAAAAAAATTGATAAAATGTATTGCCAACAATAACTGGCTCTTTCAAGACCCTCCCAAGATAGAGGAGGCACTATGGTTAACTAGTTAGAACTCTTTTGAGAATTGGGAGATTGCAAATTTAAACCCCATTATACATTAGCCTCATATTCACTGTGCGATCCTAAGCTACTCACTTAACCTCCCAGTGTTTTAGCCAACTCACCCAGCTACAGAAATGGGTAAAAGCAATGCCCCACTTGAAATGAACTGTTGAATCTCAGCTGGCCTAATGTGGGGAAACACATTGGACTTGATTTTCAGAACCCCAGTGGAGTGATGCAACTTTCACCAGACACCTGCTTGCAGCAACCTCTAGTGCATCAGTGACCCTGTGCCACAGTCTGGTAAAAACTGTGATGCAGCAGCACAAGTCCCCAAGTTGCCACAAGTGGACCCTTGCACCAAACAGATGGTGCATGGGAGGGGACTGATGGAGGCTGCTAGCCCTGATAACCAATGAACATTGATGGTCATGCTCTGTGGAAGGAACTGTGTTGGTGAATGGAGAAGTGGGACTGTGCTCTGTATCAGCAGAGTACAGAAGCTACTCAGCAGCACAGGGAGGACTCCTCTGAATGCTGGCGTGCCAACATGGGTGCAGTGGCAAGATGGGCAGCGAGCACACAGGGTAGGAATGTAGCTTTGAACTGTGGGAGGTTGTAGGATAGCTGTAGGGACATGTTACTGTGCAAGGAAGCAGTCTTGTCCACCTGGTCCGCAGCCCTTTATAAGCTGTCTGCACAGGTGTCATCAACCAGGCCACTGCAACAGCTGGCATGCCTGCCACAGAATCCCACTGTCCCACTCCAGCCATGACCACTGGACAGAATAGCTCAATGGAGCAGCCCCAACCTACTGGAGGCAGATGATATGGCATGTACGGGGTCCAAGGGAGCACTACTGTATGGAACAAGCCACCCTCCCTTTTTCCAGATGTACCCAATAGTGCCACAGGTTTGCCCAGTGTCAGTAGCCATCCTAGGTACCTCCGGCACTGGCTTGTGCTCATACATACTACTGCTTGCCACCACTCATACATCCCACTGGACCCACTGGATGGCAGAGCCTCTCCAGCTAAAAGACACAGTTACCTGGTGGCCCTGGCAACAGTGGTGTGGTTCATCCCTGGGTGGGACAGAATACCATATCTGGGGATTGGCTTGGAGGACTGCAGAGCCAGCTGTGCACACCCACATCCCAGGTCTGTCACATGATACATAGGTGACACAACATCAGGGCAGGATGGTTGGCTGCTGTGGCACACACAGTGGTGTTGAGACTGCAAAGGGCACCAGCATTAGATGCTCCCACAATGCCTGTTCCAGATCCTGTCATGAACAGTGGGCTCTGAACCTGCACCACTGCATGATGTTACCCCTGTCCCCAACCCAAGTGCATTGCCCTCAGGAACATATGGCTACTTCTTTTCCTGGGACACTCCAATGCCATGCTCCACCACAATGCAAGACCCAGATGTTTTGAGGCTCATGGCTATGCCTGCCTGCCTGCCTGTTGTGGGGGAACTGGACTGATGCAGTGGCTGTTAGACCAACCCTTGCTGGTCTTAGCACAGTCAGGACCTGTTTTCCTCCAGAAACCTAGAAAAGTGGATGTAGCAGCTGTGTGGTGGCTCAAGTCCCCTTTCCACTGTGGTGCAGCCTTCAACTTGGTGTAAGCCTGGCACACAGCAGTCAGGCACAGGGGCTTCTGCTTGTGTCATAAGCATCCTTTCAGAACAGGAATGATGCAGGAAGGTGTGCTGCAATGTGTCCCTTGCATCATGTCTTTTTGATGCAAGCACCTTGCATTATTCCCAAACCTTTAAAAATCAAGCTCATTGTTTGAAAACAAATGTAAAAAAAAAAAAAAAGCAATTACTTGCCTTTTCTGCCCCTTTTCAACCCCTTCCCCTTCCCAAACCAGTGCGGCTTAATGGTTATAGCACTGTTAGGAACCAGTAAATTACAGGTGGAATCACTGCTGTGGAGACATAGTCAATGTGTAATCCTAAGGAAAAGCTTTACCTACTAGTACTCTAGTCCACCCAGGTGCAAACATTAGTATATGTAGGACACAGAAACATAGACTCTGATGGCAGAAGATGGCCAGGGGTCATCAAGTGTGCCTATCTTAAAGGACCCCACTGAAAAATGGAATGTTGCAAGGCATCATTCCTTCAAAGTCTATAGAGCAGTTGACCCCCACAATTTACATCTAAATAGTGCTTTCTCAGCTAAAGAAACCCATAAAAGTGCCATTTAATGTTCTTAGATTAATGTTAAACTATGTGCCCTCATCAGAAATTTTCATGATATTATGTGCATCGAGTAAAAGCAGGGCCCACTGGCATGCAGATGTTGCATGTCAGTTAGACCATTCTTGATAAATAAATTAAAAGAAAAAGTCTGGCAGCCACTGGCTCTTCTCATCCCCCCTCCCCCCGCAGTAAGGTTTACTGTAAGTGGTTGGAACACTGTTGGGAACCAGGAGATTGCAAGTTTAGATCTTGTTTCAACCAAATACTGAGCCATGAGCAGGTTACAGAAAATGAGATGCATCTGAGCTGTACTATCCTAGGTAAATGCATTGTAAAAATGAGTAAACAAAGGAACCCATTTGAATCAATATGTTGCATCTCGGCTGGACTTTCCTTCACCAACCTTTAACAAACAAAAAAAACACAAACACACAATATTGCAGCGAGTTATCCTGCTTCACTTACTAACAATTTTTCTTACAGAGCATAAACTGTAGTGAGAAAGAAAGAATGTGACCTACTGGAAATTCAGCCCAGGCCCCCAGAATTCTGTCCTGCTGCTTTATCACTGAGCTATAGGTGTAAATGTTTGGACATAGGATTTTTGGACAGACTTCCTTTGTCTGGCACTGCATATCCTTTAGGGCTGTGTGAACCTCCAAATGTTCTACCTCTCGAACGTTCAGAGTAGAACTCAAAAAAATTCTACCAGGTAGAACCAGGTTTTATCTGGTTCTGACAGATAGAACAAGGGTCTACCAGACATAATCAGGTTCTACCAGATAAAATAAATATATGAAAGCAGTGCGACTCAGACAGTTCTGGGGGTGCCAGAAAAGGGCCGCCATCCCTCTGTGCAAACAATAACAGTAGATTCCTGAACTCCCGGTCACAGTTGAAGTCCCCTGATGAGGACCAGCGTGCATGACCAAATTGCTGGGGTACCTGCTTTCCTCCCGACATGTTTGGATACGTGCTTATATTAAAGGATCAATTTTGACTACAGTTTGCTTATTGTGAGTGCAGGAATCTACTGTTGTCTACCAGCTAAAACCAGGTTGTACAATATGTAATCAAGTTCTACCTGCCTCAACTTCATTAGATGCCACACAGGTATTTAAAGCACTTAGAAGAAATTTATTCCCAAACAGGTTAGTAAAGCACTAGTGGTAGTGGGTACGTTAAGAATAACCTGTTGTAAACTCAGGGACATTTATCCCCATGCAGGTCAGTAAAGTACAGCACTAGCAGGCGCATTGAGTAGTTAAAAACACAGGGATATTTTTTTATTCCCAAAGCACTGTAGTGGGAGAGCTGACTCAAGTTGTTGAAAACACAGGGAAATTCAATCCCAAACAGCAATAGAGTCCATAGCAAGTGTGGAGTCATTATTAACTAGATCATTAATTATTTAGTAGTCTAGAATAAAGCTGTGCAAGCCAAGCATTTCAAAATAAAAAATAAATAATATCTAGTGTGTGGAGACAGGGATGGCTAGTAAATATTCAGCAGTAGCTAATGTGTTAGCAATATTAGAAAACATTTTTTGGCTGGTATTTGAATTTGCAGACCAAACCCAATTCCTCACCCACTCACTCACCAAAGTCTTTGCCAAGTACTCTAGACTAAGAGACCAGAAGTGTCTTAAAAGAGAACTGCGCTGAATCTGTAAATAATTTTTCCCCAGTAGATGCTTTTTTCATATCTGTTCCATTTCTGATACGGTTACATTTTTACTGACCTTTTAGCAAACACAGAGTGTTTCTGATGTACACTGTGCTGGTAAGTGCTATTTTAGAACTGTATGATGTAGTTTATGTCCCCTTTGAGCCACAGAGTTCCAGAGCAGAACATGAATGCATTGTGAAAACACTAAGTTCTGTAACAAGGACATAATGTATATCATACAGTTCTAAAATGGTACTGCCCACCAGAATGAAAAGCAGAAACAACCAGTGGCTCTACTGAAAGGCCAGTACAGATGGAACAAAAACAGAATGTGAACCAGTATTAGAAACACAGCTTCTACAGAAAACACAGGCTTACAGGTTCAAGGCAGTTCTCCTTTAAAAGCAAAATTGAAAATAATTTACATTTATGGTCTGGCAGTGGTTAGCCAATTTGTAGCAGCCTGCCTAGCCTACTGAAGGCTGGGGGACAGAGAAGCAGAAGACCACTAGAGACCCAGATTTCACTATCAGTAATCCACACAATACACACAACCACAAGTACCCTGCCTTTTCTTATGTCTATATGCTGCTGGCTGATGGTTGTCCCCCGTTCCCTCTCTTTGAGTCTCCCTAGTCTGTGTAAGAAATAAGAGATTAAGAGAAGAATAAAGTTAAATCTATTCTCTGTTTTTTTGGTGGCCAGTGTATGTAATAATTGTGACTTGTGACTGAATGAGATTACTCATCAGACAGTAACCCATGGCACAAAATAGAACTGTCTTTTCACTGAAATGGAGGACAGAATCACAATACAAAACTGTTATCTTCCTCACTGCACAATCAGAATGACTTCGCAGTGCGTGGCAGTAAAGTGCTGCAAGCCACATGGGTTTCTTTTGCTGCATCCAATCACCCAACCACTCACTGCTGGTCTTAGCAATGTGTAAGCCAATAAAATTACTCTTACTACTCACCCCTCTTATCAATGGATGGGACTGTTGTATTTTTTAGCAGTCCTTGACTTCCAGCAAAAATGACACTAAGAGCAGCATGTGAGGGGAGTGGGGAGGCAAGCATGTTCAAACTGCAAAAGCCAAAATGGGATGTAAATGAGTTTTCCTTTGTGTCAGAGAACAGACAGAACACCAGGAGGAAGGAGCTACTGGTATAACTAAAACTTCTCTACTGGGACTAAGAACTAGAACTCTTGTACTGGGACCTTCAATTTAGGGTAAAAACAAAATGAGTTAGTATGTTTGTCAAAGGTAGTTGAAGTAAACTGTTATCTGTTATCTGTGTACCTATCTAGGTGCTTGTCACAGGTATTAGAAGGAAATTGTTATCTGTGAAATTAACTAAGTGTAGAAAGATTTGCAAAGTAGGGGGAGTGGCTTAGCTAGAAGGAGCCAGGTTAAAACCAGATTTAAGCACTGCCCTAGATAGCTTCTGCCAGAGAACACAAATAACACCAGGAGGAAGGAGCTACTGGTATAACTAAAATGTCTCTACTGGGACTATATTGCCCTCACTCCCACCCTAAACCAGTTCTACTTTTATAGGCACAGGATTCACTGACAACAGGAACTTCCTGTTTGGATGTAGTTAGTGAGTGATCACAGAGCCACCAAAGACCCACCATCCTAGAAGGAAGAGTAGCTCTCCATCCCCCCCCCCCAGCTGCTGGAGTCTGACTCTGAGCAAGGAAGGAGACTACTGAGAAATATAGGAACTTCTAGTCTCGGAACAGGAAGATCAGGAACTAAAAGGGCACAGAGGCAGTAAGTAAGTAGGGGAAGAAAAAGGAAATGAACAAACAGAGGAAAGAGTAAGCATGCCAAACAACAGTTAGAGGGCCAGTAAAAAGACATGATGGGAGTGAGGCAGTGCAGTGGCAGTGGAGCAGCAGTCTTCTGGGAGACGTTCTGGAGGATGCAATGTTGTCCCATCTGCATGCACCTCTCTGGACTGAGGGAGGAGGTTGCTCATCTCCAGGCTGAGTTGGCCAGGATTTGTGGGACCTCCTCTCCCACCCAGGGACCACCAGGGTCACTGCCGTTGCCTCAGAGGTTGCCAAGAAAAAGGAGCGGTTGGACCACAGTGGGCTCAGGGAGGGTGAGGGTGGTGGAATAGAGATGCATCCTCCAGTTGTACCTCTCCACAATTTCTATGCCATTCTGGAAAAGTGTGGTTCCTCTATGGAGGCACCCACAGTGGAGACGAAGGAGGATGCTGGGAACCTCCACAAAGGAGACCCATAGGAGGGTGGCATAGGACCCCACAGGGGAAGGAAACAACTCCTGGTGGGGGACTCCACTGTTAGGAAGGTAGAACTGGTGGGGGAGGAAGGGGAGAGGGAGGTAAGGTGCCTGCCTGGCGCCATGGCTTGGAGGGACAGGGAGCAAATCCTCAGGATCACAGGGGAGGGAGCTGGATGTTATCATCCACCTAGGGACAAATGATCTGGCTAAGAAAGGGATCAGAGCAGTGCAAGAAGCATTTGTGGAGATGGGGAGGGGCCTTAGACAAATAGCACACACGGTAACCTTCTCGGAAGTACTACCTGTCTATGGTACGGATGAGGCTAGGGTGCTCCACACCATGGGATTCAATCAGTGGTTGAAAAACTGATGCAGAGCTCAGGAACTTGGCTTCACTGGGGACTGGGGGTCCACTTGGATGGATGCAGGCCTATACTGGTGTGATGGTCTGCATCTGTCCAGGAGGGGAACCAGAATCCTAGGTGATAGGTTTAAATGCTTCATTGGCAAGCATTTAAACTAGCCAAGATGGGAGGCACTGGAAAGGAGCAGGGAAATCCTAGCCCCCCCAAAAAATAAGGGTACTAAGTGAGATAGACACCAACATAGAGATGTCAATAGGGAGAAGTGCAGGGGTAAATGGAGAAAGTGACAAACACAATAAGGACAGGGATGGGGCAAAAAGGGGTAAAGCCATCAAGAAATGGAGGGTAATGAGTACCAACGCCCATAGTCTGAGCAACAAGCTCCCTGAACTTGTGGCCTTGATGGAAGACGGATGCCTGGATATCGTAGCAGTCACAGAAACATGGTACACAAAGAACCATGACTGGGATGTTAACATACCAGGGTACACAACCTACAGGAGAGACAGGGAGGGGAGAAGTGGAGGAGGAGTAGCTGTCTATGTAAGGGAAGGGATAAAAGCAACTGAACAAAAGAGTAAACAGGGAGGGGAG
This sequence comes from Neoceratodus forsteri, assembly GCA_016271365.2. Lineage (NCBI taxonomy): Eukaryota > Metazoa > Chordata > Ceratodontiformes > Ceratodontidae > Neoceratodus > Neoceratodus forsteri. The sequence continues at coordinate 1,167,481,727 of CM057450.1, read as the reverse complement.
GAGGCACTGTGGTTCACCTTAGAGACTAGAAATGGCACCACAATCTGCACTGGGGTTATATACGACCCCCATGTCAGAGGGAGGAAATGGACAAGGATATGATAGAAGGCATTCTTAGGATGGCAGAGAAAGGGGAGATACTGTTGATGGGAGACCTGAATATGCCAGATGTTAACTGGAGCACATTTGCTGTAGCTACATCCAAGAGCAAGGCCATTCTCAATGCCCTACAGGTGGCATGCCTCAGACAGCTAGTTTCAGAACCCACTCATGAGGGAGCAATCTTAGACCTTGTACTCTCAAATGGGGACAGTGAAAGGATCTCAGATCTAGAAGTGGGTTGCCATCTGGGAACAAGTGACCATCAAACAGTGTGGTTCACGATAAACTCAGCTACAGAGTCAAGCCATACAAAGGTGAGGGTACTGGACTTCAGGAGGGCTGACTGGCAAGATGAGAGAGTGCCTTAGAAAAGCACTAGCAAACAGGCTAGAAGGAGGGGTGGAGCAACAATGGGGAAACATCAAAACAGCCATCACAGAGGCAATAAGCCTTTGTGTGAAGTAAATAAACAAATCAAAATGAAAGAAAAAGCCACTATGGTTCTCAAAAGAGGTGGTGGGGAAAGTCAGGGAGAAAAAGATAGCATTCAGGAAGTATAAGAAAACACAGAAGGAGCAGGACAGAGAGCTGTACCAGTTAAGGCAGAAGGAAGCAGGGAGGGAAGTCACAATAGCAAAGGCCCAAACTGAGGAAAAGATAGCCAACTCAGTTAAGAAGGGGAATAAAACCTATTATAGCTACATCAGGGAGCATAGAAAGACAAAGGGAGGGATAGTGAGGCTGAATAGAATGGATGGTGGGTGGGCAGAGAGGGGCAGTGAAAAAGCAGGGATACTGAACTAATATTTCTGCTCAGTATTCACAAAACAGGAGGAGGGGGAGGTGCCTAATCCAATTAACAGAAGCACTCTTCATAGGGGGTCAATCCCAGTCCTTTCACAAAAGAAAGGGTTCTGAAAGAACTCCTAAAACTGAAGGTGGACAAAGCAATGGGGCATGACAGAATTCACCTCAGAATTATAATAGAATTAAGGGGAGAGCTAGAGAAACCACTGACTACCATTTTTAACAAATCATGGGAGGATGGTGTGGTACCTGAGGACTGGAGGAAGGCAGATGTTATTCCCCTTCACAAAAGGGGGACCAAGACAGAGGCAGGAAACTGCAGACCTGTCAGTTTGACCTCTGTGGTAGGGAAAGTGATGGAATTATTTCTGAAGGAAAGAATTGTTGAGTACCTAGAGGCCAGTGGGGCACAGGGCCCAAGGCAGCATGGGTTCACAGTGGGGAAGTCATTTCTCATGAATCTAATTGATTTCTTTGAATGAGTGACCAAAGTAGTAGACCAGGGAGGGGCTGTGGACATGGCATACCTAGACTTTTGCAAGGAATTTGACACAGTCCCACACAAAAGATTAATAGTCAAATTAACCATAATGGGAGTGGGTCCCAGGGTGGTAGCCTGGGTAAAACGTTGGCTGGACAACAGGACACAGAAGGTAATTGAAAATGGAGTCCGCTCTGAAGAAAGAGGGGTTACTAGTGGGGCACCACAGGGTTCAGTACTTGGTCCAGTCCTTTTTAATGTGTTTATAAGAGACATTGTAGAGGGACTAGAATTAAAAGTATGCCTCTTTGCAGATGACACAAAGATCTGCAGCAGGGTTGATACACGAGGAGGCATGGAAAGGATGAGAAGGGACTTGGTAAGGTTGGAGGAATGGTCAGAAGTATGGCAGCTTGGAGTCAATGCAAAAAAGTGCAAAATAATGCACATGGGAAACAAAAACCCAGGGGAAGATTACACAATGAGGGGGAGGTAGCAACAGCAGCAAAAATGGAAAGGGACCTGGGGGTAATCATATCAGATGACCTTAAGGTTAGCAAGCTACGTGAGAAGGCAGTAGGGAGGGCTGGGGGTATACTGGGATGTAAAGGGAGAAACATCACCAGCAGAAAACAGGAAGTTGTTATCCCTCTGTACATACAGTTGTTGAGACCCCATCTGGAGTACTGCATGCAGTTCTGGAGACCCTATCTCCACAAGGACATAGACAGGATAGAGGCAGTCCAGAGGAGGGCAACTAAAATGGTGCAGGGTCTGCAAGAGAAGCCATACAAGGAGAGACTAAAGGAGCTTAATATGTATACCCTTGAGGAAAGGAGGGAGAGGAGGGACATGATAGAAACTTTTAAGTACTTCTGTGGAATCAACAAAGTCCAAGAGGGTAGCATCTTGCAGAAAAAGGGATGTGCAAGAACAAGGGGACACAATTTAAAGATAGATGTGAGGGGGCAGTTCAGGGGCAATGTGAGGAAGTATTTTTTCACAGAGAGGGTGGTGGACACATGGAACAGCCTTCCTGAGGAGGTTGTGTGTTCTAGAACTGTGGGAGAATTCAAGAATACATGGGACACACATAAGGCAATTCTTGTGGGGTGTAAGAAGAAATAGGCTGCTGGTTAACTAGGATCTGCAGCTTATCCTGTAGGCATGGAAATAGGTAGACTAGGTGGGCCAAGCAGTCCTTATCTGTTTCCTGATCAAGTCACATTGAAAAAGCCATGGGTTGCAGCCAATGAGGTGAGCATGCCTGGGTTATCTCGCCAATATCAAATACCGTACAGTGTGGTACAGTATATTATTTTTATTAGTGTGGAAAATATTCTAAACTGGTAAATTAGCATAGTGTATATATTTAATTGATACATTTATTGATGGTATACAGGGACATAAATAATGGGGTTTTCTATGAAACAAAAACACCATACATGTATCTACCTGTGTGTGTGTGTGTGTGTGTGTATATGTATATGTATATATATATATATATATAAAATTTACAAAAAAACAGCATTAATGCACCAGTTAGGGTATTTAAAGCCACAAAATTAGGGAAATATGGCATTAGGATTTCTCACCCTAATGCCCCCCAAAAAAAAAAAAAAAAAACAGCAAAAGGAAAAAACATTAGGGGGTTGGGTCTCCAGAGTCTTGCCAAATCAGTTGTGGAGTCCTCCCTTGGGGCTGTCAACCCTAAATGCTCACCACATCCCCTGAACAAACAACATAACACATAATCTCCTTTCTTCACAAAGACCACAGGGGAAAGGAGTGAGCATTAGGGTTGACAAACCCCAAGGGAGACCCCACCACTGATTCACCAAGACTCCAAGAGGGGCTTCACAGTGGTGTTTTTGGAATGAAGTCCTCAAGTGAAGACATAGTACTGTCACTCTAATCATTTCCAGTAGTTGATCTTCACCCCTCCCTCTGACTTGCTATGCAACCAAGTAATCACTGCAGAGCATCCTTCTAGGCTGTTGAGTATGGGTAAAATTGTGCCCAATTTAAATCAAGACATGAATATTAGCAAGAAAGAAAGATATATTAACAGTAGCTAACAACATGTGCAACTCACTAAAATATTAACAGAGCGAGCCAAACAGAAGCTGAACCCATGTGGCTCATATCATGGAAAACGTTGCCAAGTGACTACTGTAGATACTCATTCTATTCTGTCAGGTAAGGGAAGAAAGGGAAAAATATGCTTATAATTAGTTTTCTCAGCATTGTACCATACTTACCATGCCCTGCATGGACAAATAAGTTACACTGCAAGCATCTGTTAGAGTTTTGAGTTTGCAGATATTCTACTGTCCTTGTAGCATGAAAATTGATTTGCTCACAACAATGTAGTGCGAGCAGAGTGTGAAGTATGCATTACAACTTTTCCAGGTTAAATAGTTTTTTTATTGTTAATGACAAAGCATTTCAGCAACAAAGCTCTATGTATGTGATCAACAGCAGTGAGTGGAGTCATTTAGCTCCATTTCAAATGCACAGCAGTGAGGGGTGTGGAAGGGTATTAATGACATGACTGTTTTGAATGCTTAGCTCATGCTGCACACCAGTGACTGTGTAAACAAGCTGTGCTAAGCAGTTAGGTATACTTCTCATTAAAGAAAAATATCATGATCTCTATGGGAAAAAAAATAAATCATTATGGCACTTTTGAGTATACCACACTGCATTTATTATAGCAGAAAAGAAGATATAAATAACATTTCCTATCATCTTTAAGCATGGTGTCCTGAATTTGGGAGCCTCTTTCACCTAGACACCAGGGGAAACAGCAGCTCATGGTTCTCACTGCAGCCTGTAGCACACGTTCCAGCTGTGGCTCAAGAAGTCAATAAATTCCTGCTGTTCTCATACAGAGGAAGTGGCGGAATGGCTCCTCTCACTAAGCTGGGTGCCTAAGATTTTGGATGCTCAGAAAAGGTATTTATGGACATTATGTTAAAAAAACAAATATCAGAATCTAGCTAAACGTGTCCCATTTAGCTAGGTTCTGATATTTTTTTTAATGCCAGTATTTTTATTCACCCTGCTCAGCAATCGGTCCCTCCAAGAAGGGTCGGTCCCCAGTAAATGGAAAGTTGCGACCATAGTCCCCGTCCACAAAAAAGGAACTCAGGACAGAGTGGAGAACTACAGGCCCATCTCCCTCCTTTGCCCCCTGGAGAAAATCCAAGAAAGACTTGTCTATGATCAACTCCAAGACTACTTAGAGCAACACTTTCTCCTCTCCAAAGTACAGCAAGGATTTAAGAAAGGCCATGGCACTGACACCGCCCTCATCTGGCTAACATCGGACATACTTAATGCCATGGACCAGGGCATCCCAACGGGCGCCCTATTCATTGACCTATCCAAGGCTTTTGACTTGGTCAACCATGAGCTCCTCCTTACCAAACTCCATAGACTTGGCCTGGATCAGCTCTCTCTCTCCCCTGGATCATGAGCTACCTGACAAACAGATCCCAAAAAGTCTGCTGGCGAGGAGCGCAATCCAACCCCAGACCTATGATCTCTGGGGTACCCCAGGGCTCCATCCTGGGTCCCCTACTATTCTCACTATTCCTAAATGACATCGAAGAGTATTGTGCTCCCTGCAACCTCATCCTTTATGTAGATGACACCGTAATCTACTTTAGTGACCCCCAACCCTCTGTTATCTCCACCAAACTCCAGACCAGCCTCTCAGCTCTTGAAGTCTGGTTCACCACAAACTCCCTAAAACTAAACAAAGAAAAAACAAAAGCAGTCCTCTTCGGGACTCGACGCCTGGGCAGTGACTGTACTGGGCTACTCCAACTCTTATCAGCCCTAGGAAGGCAAGTAGATGTCTCAGACCAGTTCAGGTATCTTGGGGTTCTCCTTGACCAGGAGCTAACCTACAAACCTCATATTGATGCCTTAGCTAGATCTATACACCAGAGACTTGGCCTCTTATACCGTCTGGGAAACTCCCTCTCCGGAGAGGCACGACGAGCCATAGCAAACTGTAACCTCCTTCCCTCATTGCTATATGGCTCCCCCTTACTCCAGTCCCTCTGGGAGTTGGAGTTAAACAAGCTTACCACCCTCTATCACTGAATAGCCTGCTTTGGAACCAACTCCTCCCCAAGGAGACATCACTGTGAGACTCTTGCTGACCTTCACTGGCCAACCCTAAGGCTTAAACTGTCCTATGCCACTGCCTGCCTTACCTATAAATTCACCTCCCTAGGCCACCCACCCCGCCCCACCTGAGTGGCCTGCTCACCCCCAAAGTCCCCCGCCGAACCCTCCAGTCTACAATGAGTCGACTCCTTGACATTCCCCGTATTTGGACCAACCAAGAAAAGCGCTCTTTTCAGTTTGCGGCCTCCCACTTGTGGAACTCACTCCCAGCATGCATACTAGACAAGTCCACACTCACCGGATTCAGATCAGGACTCAAAGTGTATCTTCTTGAGCAGAGCCTCTGTGGCTGTAACTGCTAGATCATGTCCTAAGCCTAACCCCTCTCTATGGCAACTGACTAAACTCTTCTCTCCTTGGACTGCCTATAGATAATGCCAATAACACTGTTGACCTATTGTAATGAAACTGAATCTACCAACTTGTCTAAATGTACCCCACTGCCCATGTATGTAATCCTAAGCTCTGTTACTGTATTCCACCTGAGCCCTCACCTAAAGTAAAGTGGTTGGAGTGTGCAACCCCGGGTCGCCACTGAAAAAGGGATCTCTGGTCTCAGAGGGCTTACCCAGTCACCAAAATCTAAATAAATAAATGTATTTTCCATGCTTGTTAGTTCATGGAAAAAAATCAACAAGATGGCACTGTCATGGCACAAAAACATTTTTGGTGCACCTGCTAAGCGAGTGGTATAAACCCCGCCTAAAAAATGGTCCTCAACATCAAATATTTCATTTCACACCAATATGTTATCTGAAAAACCCTACTGCACATGCACAGAATCGAAAAACCTAAACTTTATTGATCTAGTTTTTGTTGACTGGGAAAGGAGGACTAGAAAATTCTGCCTATTTTCACCCTCATCCTGGGGAAGAGGGATACAAATGGATACCAACTGACATTGAACCAAATTAAGATTTAAAGCCTTATAGCTCTGTAACAATTTAATATTTTTTCACCAGACCTATTAAAGACATACCTTAGAACATACCACATGTGCCATGCAAGACTGGGGGAAAATTCCATTGCATGTAGGATGCAGACGAAAGCAACAAAAACGCATGTTAAGTATATGAAAAAAGTTAGAATTGATTAAAAATTGACATATGCAGATCTCAGAAACTGCATAAGTTGCCATCACAATACTTTCCACAGGCCAAGATCTTGTCTGTTACACTACACATGCAAAACTGCAGCTAATTTCATTAAATGGTGCCAAATATATTAATGTACAAAGTTTGGGGATTAACATCAAACAGCCTACTCGACCCTAACTATAGTTGCACTATTGCGCCACCACAACACACACACACACATATTTATATATGTATATCTATATATATATACATATACACATATTGCAAAAAACTTCATTAGTGCATCAGTTAGGGTTCTTACTAAAGTGACAAAAACAGGTTGAAATGTGGCATTAGAGTTTCCAACCCTAACATCCCACCCCCATCCTGCTGACACCGACAGGCGTTGGGGGTATACTTTGGGTCATCAGCCCTAACGCTCACCCCATTCCATAAGTAAATAAGCTGAGATCGGCACATTATAGGAGAATGAGGTGGGTGTTAGGGTCGATGACCCCAAGGCACACCACTGAAGCCTGTTAATGTCTTCAGGTTGGGGGCAGGGTGTTAGATTTGGAAATGTAACACCACATTTCCCTGCTTTTGTTGCTATGGTAAGAACCTTAACTGATGCATTAATGAAGTTTTTTGTAATGAATTTCCTTACTTTATCAGATAGTATAATCATGTCCTTATTTGTCTGTGGGAGTGCATATGTATGTAGGTGTGGAAGCACAGGGCCTTTTGGCCCCTGTTCCTCCATTTATAGGACAACAGTGACCAAATTGTCAGCATAGCCATCTTATTATCCCACCTCATGTACCCTGGTACAAAAAAATTGTCAAATCCACAGCAAAATGTAATTCTGCTCAACTGCAATGCCATTCTGTACCACAGGTGTGAAAACACATTTTGGGCAGGATTTGAAAAATGACAGCTGTGACATACATGAGGCTGGGAAATAAGAAGGCTATGTTGAAAATCTGGGGTAAAAACATTTAACATTTCCAAAGTTATGAGTGAGCATAGCAAAACTGCAATGAACTGTCATAACCTGGGCATTTTTTTAGATTTTGACCCCAAATTTACAACAAATTCTTCTTATGACCCCACCTCATAAACCCTATAGGTGAAAATTTTAAAATCCATGCCAAAATGGCATTCCACACCACATGTGCGAAAACATATTTTGGGCAGGATGTGAAAAATGACAGCTATACTGTTCATGAGGTGGTGTAGAAAAATGGGTATGCTGAAAATTTGGCGTCAAAATATTGAAAATTACCAAAGTTATGCACGTGCATAGAAACATTTCAATAAACGCACATAACTTGGGCATTTATAGGAATTTTTTCACCAAATTTTTAACATGGCTTTTTTGAGACCCCACCTCATGAACACTGGTGGTGAAATGTCATTATTCAGGCCCAAAATGTGAGTTCACACAGCGACCACAAAATCACCTTCCGGGCCTGAATAATGAAATGACAGTCACAGCATTCATGAGGTGGGGTCCCAAAAAGACCGTGTTGAAAACTTGGTGCAAAAAGCCAGAAAAATTGCAAACTTATCAACATAAGTTCTATATATATATACATACATACACACACGCACACATATATATTTATATATAATATGCATAGAATAAATGCTAGATAAATGTAGTGTATGGAGAAATATACCATTGAAGGTGGCTAATTAGCTCTGTAACTAGTGGTTTGCAGAATGCAGAATTCTGCCAGCAGAATTAGTACAGAATGACCATTCCATTGATGGAATTTCTGCCAGGATTTTGCTGGTCCTACTGCATAATTCTGCTTGCTATGATCCACAGAATTAAATTTTGGGGGACAGTATTTTTCTGTGGAAAATCATTCCACTATCATTTCTGCAGAAAATATTGAGACCTGTGGAAATGCAGCAGAAAATCCATTTCAGATTTTTCTGCTGCAGAATTTTGCCATTGCATTCCTGATGAAATTTGGCAGAATTTCTGCAGAATTTCAAAAATGCTGCAACATTCTGTTATGACAGAATTTGAAAATTCCACACACAACTATCCATAACTCATGAGCCCAAAGGGCGAGTGGGATTATGAGCTAATTAGCCTCCAAGATGGTATATTTCACCATACACCAAACTTATCTAGTATTTATTTAATATAATGAATTACTGTATCTTTTCCTTAAATCGCATCTGCAGTCATTTCTAGGTTTGCCTTGCATTATTTTGTGCTTTCTACTTTACCATAGTGAAGGGTCCTCCTATATAAGGAAGTATGGTTAGGGTGGTTGGTCCCTTAGTGTCTTCTGTTAAGGATGGGAATGTTGTGTGGTTCAGGTTGATGTGTCAATCAGGAGTGTGGTTCTGATCAGCGTTGTGGTTTGGAGTACAGTTCAGGTCAGTGTGGTGGTTGGGAGTACTGTGTGGTTGAAGTCTAGACATTGGTGGCAGTTGCAGTGAGGGCTTGGGTAAGTACATTCCTCAGCATGTTGTTGTTAGTTGAATGTTTCCTAACCCCCCCCCCATTTCTGACACTTTTTTTTAAGGGATGTTAGTTGGAGACTTAACGACCCCCATTCCCAATGCTTCTTTTAATGGCAGTTAAAAGATTTCTCAGTCTTTTTGCACACTGAGAAAACTGCCACATTTTTTTGACCTAGCTGCAGGATGAAGAACTGACCTGCTGAGGCAGAATTATATGGCATTGGCATTAAAGTGATATACCAAGGACCAAATGCATGCCCCAGGGGTGTACTAAGGCATGATGCTGAAGGCCAAGTGTCCTTATGCCTTTAGGAAGTGCATGAGGCACACCCTGGAGGGGCTAATTATACTATGAAAATGGTTCTAAGTAGTTTTTGGGAGCAGAAAATGAGATTTAGCACCTGGCCACATGTTCATAGAGATTTAATGCATGGTCAGGTGACTTACCTCAGCCAATTAAATTTCTACATTTGTTCTTGCTATTTATAAATATATGTGTATATTATAGTGGTATGATAGTGCCAGTATAGATAGGGTTGAACAGGGTGTTTACTGTTAAACCCCAATTTTTGCACCTTAATAACATTTGATGGCATTGGATGGAATAGCCCAAAAATTGCCATGCATGGTCTGACTGGTAGAGTCTGAAGACATTGAAGGTTTCATGATGTCATCTTGTGCAGTTTCTGAGATATTGAATGCCATTTTTTGTGCTCATGTACAGCCTAGACACTATGGAATCTTCTCACAAAATTTTCAACGTGGAAGCGTGCCTTTTGAAGGTTTTGTGAAAAAAATATGATATGGCTCCAGAGTTATAGGGATTTAAAATGTGGTTCTTGAGTAACCCTCCAATACAAAGGGCAACACCAATCATGAGGGCTTATTTTTCATGATTTACTTGTCATAAGAAATTATTTACTTGCCATGAGAAAAAAATACTCTTTGTGATTACTGCCATCATGCTTTTGTTTAACTAAAATACATTGGAAATACATAAAACATAATGTATTTGACATAAAAATAAAACAATCACCTATACTTAAGTAAATGGGGCCCATTTAGCTGGATTCTAAAGCTAGTTTTTTTGAAAATATGTCTGGAAATATTGTTGCTGGTCACCTGAATATCCTGGGTGCAGAGATTAGCGTGAAGCAATTCACCCGCATTCTCCAAATGAAAACAGTGGGATTTTCTTGACAAGTGCAGCCACAGATGGAGGTGTGCTGCCAGCTTGTATGCCAGGAGAGTGCCGTTAATCTAATCTAATCCATCTGGCTACAGGGTTGTAGTGCAGCTACATGAATCAACATACAAAGGTAAAAGCAAAAAAAGGTGCACACAACATAGTTAGATTCAAAGTGCCTATGCATAGCAGCAAATGGAATGCAAGTTGAAACACCCCTACATATTGCCTAACAGCTTCATCAGGGGGTGGTGTTTCTGTGTTGTTATACCTGACCCTATCTTTACAATAATTGATTGAGCAGTTATAAATAATGCATCCAAAACTGTGGTACAGAGTGTTCAGCATCACTAATATTGCTAACTACATCAAATTATACTTGTAATTAAAAACATATTGCTTAAAGGCAGCAAATTGCAAAAACAGTAATGGCATAACTTCAATTGACTGCTACCAACATGCAAGTGTACTGTTTCAAGACACATTCAATAATTCATTCTCATATATTGCAATAACTCACTTTTGACTGCTAAGTAATATTCAACTATTTGCACAGTGTAACAACATTTCAAATATTGTCTGTTCAAAGACATTGCACAGACAAGCATCTCCTTATTTTAAAATCAATTCTGCTTTATATGGTGAAAGAGCATGGTAGCCATACAGCTACTCATAGCAGCAATTAAAGCAACCTCATTGATTACCAGAAAAAAACGTTTATGTCACTATTGATCAGCTCGAATTCCATCAGACCCACATATAGCTATTATGGACTAGATTAGCCTTTGAGGAAACCCTGCATATCACCAAGGCAGCTCTAAATAATTAATACATTTCTGATAATAAATACATATACCAAACATGTGTAATAAAAGGAAAAATGGTTATAATATTAAAATGTGCTTTCAATAAAGAACTAGTATAGTATATTAAAGTGCTAGTGCACAACATTAAAACATGAGTAATGAATGTGTGTAAAGTTGATAGATTCATAGCTGCATGCCAAATAAATAAAACAAAAGATTTTATAAAACTAAACGTATTGGCTGCACAGTAATGAAAATATGCAACAATCTGCATAAGGCAGAATACTGCAAAACAAACTGGCTAAGACCATACCATCAAACAAACTTTATCTGATTTTTCCCCATTCCAGTCCATTATTATCCTAAAGAGTATGCCTTCACGTGGGGGCAGTAACAAAGACCCCCTTTAATGTGAGAGACAGAGAGATCTGAGCCATCTGACAGTGAGGTCACTAATGTTTCTTGATAAGGATAATGAAATTAGTGTAATGCCTGTAATAACAGTAAATTCTTAATTTGTTCACTTCACTCAAATACCAGTCAGAAGAGTATTGTTTAGTTTAATCACACATGGCAGTATATGGACCATATTGCATAAATCTTCAAAGACTGTATAATGAATAACAAATGAAATTCTACATTGCTACTTTCCCACAGAGTTCTGAATGGGTCTTCCACCCTCCCCACCTGTTTTTCTTTCTCCATCTTTTAGGCCAGTATGTCCTCTTTTTCCCTTCACTGATCCCACATTTTGTGCCCCCGTGGTATTTCTAGCACCCTTGTAGTGTAATGGAAAACCCCTCGTGAACCCTTCCTTCAGCAGTTTTGCCGCTATTTGATCTGAGTACCCCTCAAGCCACAGTCCCAGCCTTTCTGTGTTGATGGGTGATCGCACCATCCAAAACCCTCCATTACCCCTTCTTTGTCCTCTCTTTCATCTCCCACCCTCCACTACTGCCCTGAATCCTTGTCGGAACCCAATACCCCTCCTTCAAGTCCCTTGCCCCACTGTCCTCCTCTCTGCCCCCCCAAAAGGGATGCCCACTATCTAGGGGACCTGCATGCTTGTCCCCTCCTCCCCAACACCTCATCAGTGGGTGTGGTCCCCCACACTTCATACAGGCATGCTTAAACCTGCAATTCAGCCATGTACAATGTACCCACAACAATACTTCTGCAGCCCCCCTGCCATTTTTGCTTCTCCCCTCTGAAGGTAGCATCATGGTCTCAAAGGCCATGAATTACTATAGCAAATGTGTGGTAGGTGGTTTTGGCATGTCAAGGCTGGGGACTGATATGTTTTCTGTGGTGTGACACAGTGCCAAACATACACAACAGCTAAGCAACCCCATTAGAGTTATAGTAATTCTTAGTTTCCGTTGCTGACCTCAAGACTCCCCCCTCTCCCCACAGTACCTGTTTGCCCTTCATGATTGGCAATTACTATGTTAGAGTTCTACATAGGTTTTTAAAATAATCCCCCCCCCAAAAAAATATATACATCCCACATAAAGTCCAAGTATTACTATACAACATATAAAGGCATTGTTTTGCCTACCTTGCCTTCACAAATTCTCATATTTGCTTTTTGCATTTTTTTATTTTAATTTTTTTTAACTTTTTTTTACCATTTAGTGCTAAGAGTTAAAATAATTTTGTTACCTTTGTTGATCTCAAGGCTTCCCCCCATAGTCCCTATTTACCCTTCATGCCAATTACAGGGTTCATTCTACACAGGTTTTCAAAATAAAAAAAAAATGCATCCCAATGAAAAACCCAAGTAGTACCATACTATACACATGCAGGGGCATTGCTTTGTCTACCTTCCCTTCCCAAATTTGTCCTTTTTATTATTTTGCAAATATTTTTAATTTTAATGTCTTAACATTTTAAAAATATGTATTTAACATTTATTGCTAAGCTTTACTGTAGCAGATGCTGTCCAATGGCAGCGTCGTTTTCATGTGTTCCTCCCAGACTGCCAATCCCAAGCTAAAGTGACCATTGTCATCCTTTACCAGTGCCAATGGTTTAGGTGACATCATAGGTCTGATTTAACTGGCAGTGACTCTTTGTAAGCATATGAAGCTGAGGCTGAGCTGCACTCAGACAGGCAATATCTTCCACCTGCTCAAACTGAGCTTGCCAATGATGACGTGGTAAAAGTTGTTGTACTATCTTATGGTGGACTTGAGATGCTAGGGTGTGCCCTAATCCTTTTTATGCTGCTGACTGTGCTTCTAGGAGTAGTAGTTGCAAGTCAGACTGTAGTGCTACCAATGCCAGTGGGAGTGCATGGAGACTTATCAGTAGGAAGGATAAGGTTAGTTGAGAACACCTGTTGGAGGTTGAAATAATCAAATGGATAGGTGAAGTTGATGCCTGGTAAATTCAGTTTCAGAAAGGCTAGGAATTCAATAATGTCTTGATCTAGCCTGGAGTGTTGTGATAAGGCAATATCCTCAGTTGTGCTAAAACATCTTTTGGAAGCAACCAATGTTGGGGGACATCCCAAAAAGTACAAAGCCACTTCAGTCAGTGCAGACCAAATAACCTTGCTGTCCCACCAGAATTTGATGGCATCAGTATTTCAAGTTAAACAATGGCTCTGCTAAAAAAACCTTCTTCATGTACTCTGGTGTCATGTCCATGCCTTCATCCATTATGTCTGTGCAGCATTGGTATTGTGTGTCAGACAACTCCCATACATCTTTTGTTGTGTCTCCTAGAATCAGGTCATCAGTTTCTTCTTCCTCCCATCTGATGTCATCATCATCACTACCACACTGATGCCCCTGGCATTGGAAGCATGGGAAATAGGTCCAAGAGGAGAAGGCTGAGCGTTGGTTTTTGTGCATTGTCTGCACTGCTCTTTCTGAAGTGTCTGCAAGAATTTATGTTTGACACAGTCAGCATGTGCAGGAGGAATGCAGATATTTTTATATCTAGGATCCAATATTGTTGCCACATCAAATTAGGTGTCCTGTCAAATTCTTTGAAACTGTTCTTCAAGTTGTATCAGAAACATCTCTGCCACTTCCCTGATGTGGACTGCATCCGCCTCCGGCTGCTGAGATAATGAACTAGGGTCACCGTCACCACCAGCACTACCACCTTTTCCAGTAAAAATATCCTGATCACCACTGCTCAAATCAATATCACCACCTCCATCACCAATGGTGGCACAACCACCATGTCTACCAGCATCACCCCAGAAACCATCATGAACAGCCTTGCTTTTCTGGGTTATTGTTGTGGAAGAAGTCATATAACATTGTGGATGTTGTTTAAGTAGACTCACCATAGGCAGCATCATTCTAAGAGTAGCCGATTCCGCAGATAGATCTTTGGTGGCCTGTTCATTAAGGTCTCAGAAGCAAAATCATCCTTTGCAGCACACACCACTGCACCTGGGAGAGGTATATCCCCCACAAGGCACATCATAAAATTCTATAGCCCAGACCACAACTTTCTATTCCACCAGTCTTTCCACCATGTAAAAGACAGAGTTCCACCTTGTTGCCATGTCTTTCATTGAACAGTGTTGTGAGACATTGTGCTTCTGCTGGTAATGTTGGAGAATCCCAACATGTTTGGGGGAAGCATGGAATAATCTTGTAATGTCCCAAATGGCATCCAGTATTTCTTTTAACTATGTATGTTTCTGAACCACATAAGTCACTACCAGATGCAGTACATCTGTGAAGCAAGGTGAATGACAGAAACTCTTATCATTCATGGCCTTCAGCATGTTACTCCCACTGTATGCCACAAACATTTCCACATTTAGGTTGTGAGGGTATATCCAGATGTCCAGCATTGATTGTATGAAGCACAGACTGTTCTCCCCAATGTGCTTCACCTCCATGATTGACACGTTAAGTAAGATACTCCCTATAGGGCTGTTCCACTTTGCCACTGTATGCTTCATGATAACTCCTGCAGGGGCTGGTGTTGGTGGTGGAAATGGGGCAGCAGTGGTGCTGCTGGTGCTTGACACAACCCAATGAGCAGTGAGAATCAGGAAACTTTTGTTTGCAGTACTGCTCCAAATGTCATTAGTATATCCCCCCCCCCGCCTGCTTCAGAAGTGTCACCATCTACATATGTACTGTACGGCCTCATACATTGTGGGGATAACATGCTGAGAAAATAAGAAGTGTGATGGAATGCTGTATTTGGGTTTCAGCTCAGATAACAGTTTTTGAAAGGCAATGTCTTCCACCAAGGAGAATGGCTGCAGATCAAGTGCTATCATTTCACCAGTCAATTGAATGACTTGCAGAGCAGCTAGATAAGTAGGTGACATTTCTATGTGGGCATGTAATGACTACTGGAGTGTGGTTTATTTGGCTGCAGTGAATTCTGGACTAGTACTGCTGCTGCTACTGTATTAACTACCACTCTTATCCCTGCCTAGTCATGGTGCTGGTGCTGGAGGTGGTGTTGGTTGGAGTGATGTTCTGGATGGAGCACCACTAGTGTCAGTTGACTTCAACTGCAGCTGCCATGGGAACTGCATTATTTAAACAAACCATGTGATCCCACTACCCATACCTGGCTGCTGCTTCTGTTGCAGAGTCTGACCTGTATGTGGACTGTGGAGGGATGTGACTGTTAGCAAGATGTTGTGTTCACACTTTAGATGATTAGCCAAAACATTGGTTCCCAATGTCCATGAGGATTAAACCAGCTCTTTTTCTCACACATATTGTCACATGCTTTTGGTGGATTTGTGGGATCTTCCCCAAAATACTCCCATACTGTGGAAGATCTCTTGGCTTTCTAAGCTACATGACCACCAGACTGAGGGATTGGAAGGGGGACTTTGGATAACTAAGGTGTCCACTGTGAGAGTTCTTTTTACTTGTCATGGGGGGAAATAATGTGGCTGTACCACATGATCACCAGAAGCAGCAGCAGTACCATGTTTATCAGGTGGGACTGGGAACATGGCCTGGGATTTGGATTTCCCTGCTTCATAAAGTTGCTTGTGTTCTTTTCTTGTCTTCACTGCTTTTCTTACTTTCCCATTATGGTCCTCCCATACTGACGATGGTGGGCTCCATTCCTCAGAATCAGAGTCCTCATCAGAGGAGCTTGTTGTAACTGACAGACTTTCAACTTCTACTTCCTCTTCCCCTTCTCCTGTTTCCTCCTAGTCCTCATCAGAGAAGCTTGTTGTAACCAACAATAGACTTTAAACCTCTACTTTCTCTTCTCCTTCTCTTGCTTTCTCCTCCAGAACTACTCTTTCCCCACCTGTCTCCACCTCACTCTCACATGATGCTTCACCCTTCCCAAGCCCTTTTCTTGCTGCCACCTCTTTTTCCAGTGCTTCTGCTTTCCCCCTTCTGTATCACCAACATCGCTCCCTCCTCTGGCACCTTCACTTCTATGTCCTCTTCCTCTTCCTCTGTGGTAGTCTGCCCCACTGCAAAGAGTTATGCTGGTGGTAAACACACTGCTGGCTTGGTTTTATAAAACAGAGGTGTTGGTAAATCATAAGCTGCACATCACTCATGTACACCAATTTGTTTTCCTCAGGAGATGGGGCAACAGTAGTGTTAGACCCAGACTTATTTCCTGATTTGGGACTTGTGGGCACACTCAGAAAAGGAGTATCATATACTATCTCAAGCCAGCGGTGGCAGACAGGAAATTGCCCATAGTGCTCACCACATTGCGAGTGTGTAGGTTGTTGAGTTGGCACCACGCCTGGCACTTCCAGCTGCAGTTGTGAGGTTCTCACATGATGCACACATGGAGGGCTTGCCTATACATCTTTGGAATGGATATGGGGGATCCCTGGGCATTGCATCACCATCATGGATAGGAGACAAAAGCAAAATACTTGGAGGAAGAGGATAAGGAGGACCATGAACAGTGGAAGATGTATGTTTCTGCTTCACTCCAACTGGCTTCAATACCATCAGATGCACCACTGGACACCGACTGTGACTGATTAGGAAAGCTGCTGCTTATAGTGGGCATACAACCAGCTGCATTCTGCAGACTAACAAATCCCCATACTTTCTTTGGATGCACTATTATATGTTCCACCCTAGTATGTCTATCAGTCTCAGACCCATCACCACCACCAGCAGCACCAAAACCAACAACACTCCCTGTCTCTGCCTTTCTCCCTCTAACATTCTTTCCATATATATCACCCCTCCTACAGGACACATGATTACAACTGATACTTGCAAAACTGCTATAGTAGCGCTGAATTTGTCAAGCAATTTTGTGAGATTCTCTATTTATCCTTCACGAAATTTAGGGGAAAAAATCCTCTAAAATTCTTTTGTTATACCAACAGAAAGAGGCCAGTTCTTCTTACAGTACTCAGGTGCCATCTGGTAGATTTTCAACTGGAGTATCAGATGGAAGCACCTACTCTGGGTAGCAGTGAACACACTAACAAAGAAAATCAAAATCCCTAGCAACAGGTTTCACAGTTCTCAATAGGAATTTTTACAAATCCTTAAAAATCCCTTGACTAATTCGGCGCTACTACTTTACTTGCTGTGGGGATGGGTACCACAGTGAAACCTTTCTCTGATGCCCTTCTTTCTCCCCCCCCAGTCCTTCATGCTTCCCTGTCAGAATATCTTTGCTCCATCTTTATGGCAGTTATGGGCAACTTGCTGCAGTCAGATAAAGCCTTTCATGCAAAAGGGGCATGCAGGCACCTACTGCTTGTCACAAAAACTACACTGCAATTGGATGTGTTTCACAAGATTTTCGTGGTGGACACAAGCTCACTCAAGGCAGGCCAAACACCTACTACCTGTAACAAAAACTACACTACAAATGGATAAAGTGTCTCACAATATTTTTTTGGGGGGGCTCCAACTCCTTCATACAGGCCAGGCACCCACTTCCTGTCACAAGAAGTACGTTGCAATTGTATACAGTGTTTAAAAACATTTGGGGAGGCAACTCCAGCTCCCTCAGAAAGGCCATGCCCCAATTGCCTGCCACACAAACTACACTGCACTTGGATAAGGTGTTTCATAAGATCGTGGGAGGGCTCTGGCTCCCTCAGGCAGGCCAGGCTTCACTGACTGTAATGAAAACTACACTGCCATTGGATATAGTGTTTCATAAGATTTGAGGAGGGGGCTTTGGCTCTTCAGGTGGGCCAGGGATCCACTGCCTGTCACAAAAACTACACTGCAATTGGAAAAAGTGTTTCACAGAATTTGGGAGTGGGGTTCAGGCAGGCACCCACCACCAAACAACAAAACAACACTGGAACTGATTAAAGTGTTTCACAAGATTTCAAAGGTGAGTCAGTCAGGCCAGACGCCCACTGCCATGCACATCTCAAAACTAAAACTGCAACTGGATCAAGCATTTCACAGACTTTTTTTGGTGGGGCAGGGCATGAATAAGGCAAGCTGGTGGCACCCTGACCAAGCCACCCACAATCACCAAAACTATAATTTGATAAAGTTATTGATAAGATGTGGGGCTTAGGCAACTGGTGAAGGAAACCACACTACAAAAACTTTGGAAAAGATTTGAGTACAGCAGCACAACTTAGCAGTGTGGGGGCTGGCAGCATAGCCTACAGGTTAGAGTAATGAGCTGTGAATGAGCTTGGTACATCCTGCAGACCTGGGTTTGATTCCTACAACCTCTGCTTGCATACTGTATGACTCTGAAAAAGTCACTTAACCACCCCAGTGTTCCTGGGTGACCCCTGAAAACAGGCACTTGAGCCTAGTGGGCCTTACCCAGTTACCAAAAGAACAAAAATAAAGTGTTAGCACAGCACTGCCCCTACCCTACCCAACCCCAATTGCCTTCTCAAAAATATTTATATAACTGCTCTTTTCTTCTCTTTTCCTGCTTAAGAAAATATGTGATCTTCTTCCTCAAGGCTTCAAATGGTAAATTGGCAATCTTTCCTATTTTTTTTTTTAAACAGCAGCAAACTGGCAATCTTTCCTAGTTTGTTTTTAAATAAACAGCAGAAAACTGGTAATCTTTCCTATTTTTTTTTTTCACAAATTAACAGCAGCACACATAGAGCAAGGTCCTTTGTCCCTGCAAAGGCACACAGAGTTGCAGAATTTTCAGCTTTGCTAAGATTTTGGGTGCCTGATTGGTTGTTGAAAATCAGGTGTCTGCCAGAAAATTGCACATGTTCAGTGTGTGCTATCAAAAGAAAAAGCTGCATCATGCCCAGCAAAGAGAAGCTGCCAATGTTCGAACCGACTTTAGCTGAGCAAAAACCACTGAAGTTCAACATTTCACCGAATGCTCCTTCGGCGTCTCGCTCACTTTGAATATAGAGTGAGGAAGTGGGCAAATCCACAAATCCTTCAGACCAATGAATCTTGAAACAGCACAGATGACTCTCCTCCAAAGGTTTCTAAATGGGATCCTTAAGTTAGATTTTTTTTTTAATGTTATTAATTAAAGCACCATTTTATTGGACTGGGATCCCACTGTAAATTAATAAGTTACACAATGGTTTCAGCAATGTAAAAATGAAAATTAAACCAGATATACCAAAACCAGTCAACTGAAAAGTTTCTGTGTTCTCTATAAACTCTTGGTATAGTAATCAGAAAGAAAAGTCACCACCCCACCCTCAACTGTACAAGAACTTTGGTTTTACTTTCTTTTATATTTGCAGCAGCTTTAAACTTCACATGTATGTGCCTTTCCTTTATTAACTTTACATATTTAAATTGAATACATACAATATATTCCCATGAGAAGCATAATCTTGTTTTAATGGAGGTCTCTCTGAGACAGTAGCAGGAAGTATTTTAAGCAGCTCCATTACAATATTTAGAAATACAGAGTGGCATTGTAGATTTACAATGCGTCTCTTTCCAATTCTGAATCAAGGTCTGCATTGCCCTATCCTGCTCTCTTCATGTTTCATGATGTCGTCATACATCGCCAAGGCTACTTAAACAGCAGCTCTGCACTTCAGCATGTGCTTTCATAAATAAGATGTTTCAGCCATTACAGTTTAGAAGAGAATATATATATATGTATATTATTTCAGTTGCAATGTTCCTCTTTAAGATTTACAGCACATCTTGGTAGTCCATCTAAAAAGTCTGTATAGAAAACATTTAAAAACATTTGCCCTCCTCTGTTAACATCTCAGTGCCCTTGTTTATAATAACATCAGAGTGCTCAGCATATCAGCAGGCTGTGATGGCACAAACAGCAGTTGTGTGCTTAGCAGGGGAGAGTTAGATACATTTTGAAAGGTTCAGTGAAATAATTGCTGCATTATTTACAATATTTAGTAGACCAACAGCAGGGAAATGTAAAAAAAATCAACTAGAAAACAGTAAAGTTAAAACATAATTGGTGTAGATCTAGTGTTTTTAAGGTTTTTATTATAATACAGATTTGCTTTTTAATGGAGACAAATACCCACCTCCACCAATTACATTCAAGAAATGCATTCTCATAGTTGCATGGTAATTTAGATAATGTATGTGGCAAACACATCTATTTAAGGCATGGCTAGCACAGCACCTGTAGAGAACAGTGTTGTGGATGCCAGAACAGGAAATCACTTGGGAGTTAAACTCATTTTTTACAGCTGTTGGAGAACCTGCAGCCATCTTGCTGTAGCTGGGAAAATGGGATACTGAAGCACACATTGTTGGAGTTTTCAGTGTGTCCTTCCACAACTGCAAATCACTACGCCAGTTGAATAAAATACTCCTGTCTCTTTGTTGAGTAGACCAGTTATAACACTATTTTTCCAGCTTGTCTCTCTAGTCATGCCTGCTTTAAGTGACCTGACAGCTGATGTCTTGGTGTAGGCACTCATCATTTTAAGGTCATATAAGGTAAATAGCTTTGGAACAGCTAGTTATCTTCCATAAGCAACAAAAAGATTATTTTCTTTCAACATTTCTCAGTCTGCAAGTTGTCCTTCATTCCACTGCTGCCTGCTCTCAGATTGCCTTTTAACACATTTGAGTCTTAACCCTTGATTATCTTGGTAGTTAATCTTCAGCCTTCTTGTGTTAAATAGAAGTTGACATTTTATTTTACCTGCATGTCCTTTAGTGAATTTCCCTGTTCAGACCCATAAAGACATTGTGTTTTCATAGATTTTTAACCTTGTCACCTCTCATTTTATTTTGTTATCCAATGCTCACATCCACATGTATATTTTTTATTTCTATTTGATCAAGTTTCGCAGCAAGTGAAACTACCAAGGAGGAAGGTTCAGAGCTGTAGCTATAGTAGTCTGTATATTGAGGGCACAACAATCCTCAAATAGTTTGCTGCCCCTCCATGCATGCAGAGGTCCTCGAAAAGCCTGTAAGGGACTCTGGGTCCATCATATCCAACCTCTCTCTGTTAATAATAATTTAATGTTGTAAGGGACTCTGTGTCCATCATGTCTAACCCCCAACTGTAACATAGTAATTTAAAATTGTAAGCTAATATGGGTCCATCATGTCCAACCTCTCACTGTAACACAGTAATTTAATGTTGTAAGGAACTATGGGTTTATCATCTCCAACCCCTGACTGTAACATAGTAATTTCATGTTGTATGATACTCCAGGTCCATCGTGTCTAACCCCTTACTGTAACATAGTAATTTAAATGTTGTAAGGGACATTGTAGGGGGAGGGTCAATGAAGGGGAAGGATGGAAGGAAGGGGCAGCTGCAGAATAAGAGAGGCTAGCTGCACATTCAAGCAGACTTGCTAGACCTCTGGGCCTTTATCTGCTGGCAAATTTTTTATGTTCGTATGTTTGACACTGGGTCCATCATGTCCAAACCCTCACTGTAACATAGTCATTTAATGTTATATGGGACTCTGGGTCAATCATGTCCAACCCCTCACTGTAACATAGTAATTTAAAGTTGTAAGGCACTCGAGGTCCATCATGTCCAACCTCTCACTGTAACATAGTATTTTAATTATGTAAGGGACTCTGGGTCCGTCATGTCCAACACCTCACTGTAACATAATAATTAAATGTTGCAAGGGACACTAGGTCCATCATGTTCAACCCCTCACTTTAACAAAGTAATTTAATGTTGTAATGGACACGAGGTCCATCATGTCCAATTCCTCACTGAAAGATAGTATTTTAATGTTGTAAGGGACTCAGGGTCCATCATGTCCAAAGCCTCACTGTAACATAGTAATTTAAAGTTGTAAGGGATGTGAGGTCTACCATGTCCAACCCCTCACTGTAACATAGTATTTTCATGTTGTAAGGGACTCTGGGTCCAACATGTCCAACCCTTCACTATAACCTAGTCATTTAATGTTATAAGGGACTTTGGGTCCATCATGTCCAGCCCCTCACTGTAACATAGTAATTTAATGTTCTAAGGGACTGTGGAACTATCATGTCCAACCCCTCACTGTAACATGGTAATTTAATGTTGTAATATACTCTGGGTCCATCATGTCCAACCCCTCACTGTAACATAGTAATTTAATGGTGTAAGGGACACTGGGTCCATCATGTCCAACCAATCACTGTAACATAGTAATTTAATGTTATATGGGACTGTGGGTCTACCATGTCCAACCTCTCACTGTAATATAGTAATTTAATGTTGTAAGGGACAATGGGTCCATCATGTTGAACCCCTCACTGTAACATAGTAATTTAATGTTATACAGAATCTGGGTCCATCATGTCCAACCCCTCAATGTGACATAGTAATTTAAAGTTGAAAGAGACTCAAGGTCTATGATATCCAACCCCTCACTGTAACATAGCACTTTAATTATGTATGGGACTCTGAGTCCATCATGTCCACACCTCACTGCAACATAATAATTTAAGGTTGACAGAGACTCGAGGTCCATCATGTCAAACTCCTCACTGTAACATAGTATTTTAATGTTGTATGGGACTCTGGGTCCATTGTGTCCAACCCCCTCACTGTAACAAAGTAATTAGTGTTCTAAAAAGGACTGTAGGTCCATCATGTTCATTCCCTCATTGTTTAACAAGAATTATTTTAAGTCTTAGGAAGTATCTGCATTCCAAAAAGACATGTTACTTTATTTTAATTAACTGAAGAAAAGTTAATCCAACCTGATACAGGAAGTGAGTGGATTCAAATTTTATAAAACCAGACACACATTACATCTGGGGGTTTGAGCAATCAGCCTCGGCTTGATGCAGGGAACTGATGACTGGGCTTCAACTATCCAGGAGTCCAGGGCATGCCACTTTTTCTGAGAGGGTTGGGTGTGGGCACAGGAAAGGGTGATGAGCAAATACAGAGAAGGGTCTGCAGCAGCTAAGAGGGCTGGGAGCAGGCACAGGAAAGGGTGAGGAGCAAACACAGACAAGGGCCTGCGTCAGCCAGGTGCAAGAGGCATGCTGGTTAAGGCAAGGGTTGGGGATCTGTGACACAAACACACTGCACATTCGTGAGTATCATGCATATGTAGTCATGTCAGCACTGCCATGTTGCATACGGCTGACTCTGGGGCAAACTGCACATGTCCAAATATCACACATGTGCAGTACTGTAATTGCTACAATATTAGCAGGCTTGCCAGGATTCAATATATATCAGTAACAGTCAAAAACATCACAGATGGATGAATTCCTAAAACTGATGAAAAAAATTTCCATCAATATTAATCTATTTTTTTACACTGATCTTCTAACATTTCTACTGGTGCCGTTTTATATTGTAATACATTTTCATCTCTCCCACCCATCTTAGATCACTCAACATTCCCGATCCCTCTACTACAGCTCACAGGACTACTCACTAATTCTCTTTGCTGCTCTCCCAAAGATGCTTCACAGAGGATACCACAGCTGCGATGTAAAGCAGCCCTCCTTGATCTGTGTTGCCTAGGTACTACTCCAGTTATAGATCATGGTTTCATTATTTTATGTACCAGTCATGTCAAAAACAATCCTAGTCTGCTGCTCCTGGGCTTTACATGACATGACTGATACATAAAAGAATGAAACCGTGATCTATATTCTGTATGCAACTTTATCTTGCTAGCAAAGACTGGGAAAATTGGCTGAATGTATTGTAATCTGTTAAATCAAAGCTAGTAAAAGAATACACTTCTTTTGCTGTTCCTTCTAAGGTAATTTGGCCAAGCTGACATCTTGTTGCACAAGAGGGAATTGACTTTAGAAATGTTAGTACTGTATCTTCATATAAACTCCACATATTGCAAGGAGCTAGCACTAGCAGCCATCTCCACTTCCCATTCTATGTTTTACTTCAATATCAAGCTGTGTATGGACTTTTTTTAACAGTGAAATAAATAGTAAGCTTTTACAGAGAACATAGAATTTTGTGCACCTGTAAGTATTATTATCAAACAAAATTGTTAGGAAGGCTATAAAATAAATGTCTATTATATCAGTTAAAATTAAAAAAAGAAAAATTGAATCCTGGCAAGCCTAAGTTTTAGTTACAGCTGACTCCAGTGCAGTGCGAGCACCGCATATTCTTTTCAATGCTCATACTGCTCCTAAAAGCTCTCCACAGCTATATCAGCTCTGACCAGAATTTGTTTGAACTGGAGTCACTGTCCCCTGAGACAGACAGGGGTGGAGGACAGGCTAATGGAAATTCCAAATGCAAGCTGGCAAAGAACCCTCTGTCCAATGACCTATTGATACAGGGAGCACAGAATGAATTGAAGGTAGGAAAAAGTGAGGGATGCAAATTAGAAAATGGGGAAAGGCATGCAGGTGTCAAGTCTGAGTCAAGTGCAAAAATGAGGAGGGGACATTTGGGAGATGGGGTGGGTGGGGACAGCAGCACCTGTGGAAGACCCAATTCAAGAAATGTTCCTGCACCCAAGTTGGATGACTCCTTGGTCCTGCAGCCCACAACCCAATAATATGGGACGGGGGTGGATCCCAGAGTGGAGACTACTGAACCAAAAATCGAATGCTGTAGGGCCCTCCATTTCCTGCTATAGCTTCTTCTCATGATTTATCCAGACTCCATCCACTGGGACAGGTGCCCATTCCACCACCAGTGGCTCATGTTTGTGCCTTACAATGCAGCCAAAATATTGTCTTACTGTACATCTGTCACCCATGATATAATTAACCAAACTCAGCAGGTATGGCCATTACTGTATGATGACTAGTGTACTTTCCATTAATGTACAGGATGTGAACTCTGCCAGTCTGGATAAAATAGTTATTTGTTTACCATTGTCCTAATAAAAACAGACATTACATTCTTCCAGAAAGATGCTTTTCTTACATTACTTACTTACTTGGTATGAAAGAACAGAAGAAGGCCAGAACCCATCGAGACTGTTCCCCACACTATGTGGGACTTTATTTATCTATTATCCCTCAACCAAACATCTAATTTTTTTTAAAGACAGTGGCACTAGTTGCCCCTACCAATTCTTGTGGCAAGGTGTTCCATACAATGGATGCTCTTATCAGAAAAAAGCTTCTCCTTTTGCTGGTTTTAAAAGTTTTTACTTCAAGCTGTTTATTTCATTCTTCTTCAAAGTGTTAATTTTCTTCTTCAAATGTCCAATGTGTTATGCAAAAGTGGCATATATAGTACTGTTTATCACTTCATACAATGATATAATGTAATAAACAAATAGGCATAATGTGCATGCTTATGACCTATTTGATTATATCTCTTATACATAGAATGTTATTAGAATTTCAGTTTAAAATATGGAAATCTGGTATGTAGCTTAGAACACACGAGACTCCAAACCTGTATGCCTTT
Organism: Neoceratodus forsteri; assembly: GCA_016271365.2. NCBI lineage: Eukaryota > Metazoa > Chordata > Ceratodontiformes > Ceratodontidae > Neoceratodus > Neoceratodus forsteri. The sequence continues at coordinate 1,167,455,849 of CM057450.1, read as the reverse complement.
GACCATCAATATAACACATGCTGTATTAGCAATGGATGAAAGTTAGACAATATCAAAATTGTGCCATTAATGCATAAAAGCATAAAATACACTTTGTTAGTAAAACATGTGTGAACATAAGTACCACCATTGTTACAAACAATGCAAATTGACCCTTCAACTTTTGCAGGTGTCTTTAAGGTATATTCCAATCCTCTTCAATACTGTATATAATTAGTATATAATTATATTATTCAGTTTTCAGGAATGTTCAAAGGTATGAACTGTGTTGTATTTTCTAAGACTTTACAAAAATATAATTGCTGTGTTATGCTATTGTATGGTTTTCTACTGTCAATTATTAAAAAAGATCTGAGAGTAAGGGAACAACTCATGAATTAGAGTGATGCTGCCTCAGTTTAATTTATTGTACCTTTATAATTGGTATAGCCTCTTGATTTTATTGCCTTAGTAATATGAATTGCCTATATCTGCTGATGATACAGTTTTAATTCTGTCTTAAAGGTCATATAAACTATGCCTACATCACAGAGAATGTAAATTCAATTCCCTACTAATTCACTTCCTAACCTTTGCATATATACATATCAAGCACTAGCTTAACTGCATTGATGCTATCATTTATTTTTTCTTATAGACAAGATGTACAGTACAGTGGACAAGAGAGATACCATTTTCAAGAGCTGTGGATCTTGATAAGCAAATAAGAGTATACTTTTAGATTCTGTAGAAACTGAGTGTGTGTAGTGTCTACAGAAACAATAAGAAAAATAGAAAGTCCAGCATCTCAGAAAACTGACCACTTGAACTCGAGTTAAGTTCTAATACGAAAAGTTTATTTATAAATATATTAAAAACAGTAGCAAACTGCCTCCTCCACTGTTTCACATCATATTTGATGCTTTATATCATGGTGTCTACAGAAACAATTTTTATATATCACCTGAACATACAAACATACGAATTTAACAGCAGAAATAGGCCACCTGGTCTATCAAGACTGCTTGAGTGTGCAGCTAGCACCCTCACCTTGCAGCTTCCCTGCCCCCCTTCCCTTCCTAATTACCCCCTAACCTTGTCCCATCCCATTTTGAAACTACCCACTGTCTTGCAGGCTACCACCTCCTCTGGTAGAGCATTCCATTCTGCCACAACCCTCTCCATGAAAAAGTGCTTTCTCATTTCCATCCTAAATCTTCACTTCTCCAATCTAAGGCCGAACTCTCTCATGTCACTCTCCTTCCTTAGCCTGAATATCCCTTCAGTGCCTGCCTTGTTCATCCCCTTTACTTTCTTTTATGGTCCCTTCTCTCCTCCAAGGAGTACATGTTCAACTCTCTCAACTTCTCCTTGTATGGTCTGTCCTCCCATCCATTGATCATCCTTGTTGCCCTGCATTGTACCCCTTCCAGTAATTTCACATCCTTCTTCAGATTTGGGCACCAGAATTGCACACAGTACTCCAGGAACAGCCTGACCAGTGCTCTGTAGAGAGGCAGGATCATTTCCCTGTTCCTGGGGGAGATCCCTCTCATGATATAACTCAGTATCCTGTTGACTTTCACTGCTGCCCTTCTACACTGCTCTGTATTGTTCATCTTCCCCATTACAATCATCCCTAGGCAATATTGCTTATATAAATCATGGCAAAAAAATCTTTATATACCAACTAAACAATACTGCTTCTATAAACCATGGTTATTATATGGTCGTAATCGTATAAAGTTGCTATTTTAGTACCATCAAGTGCATCATATACAATAAATGCTTCTTACCTAAAACAGATGCTTCAGTTTTGCTTATGATTTTTCTTACTGTGGCGAAATTTGATACGAAGTTGAATTTCTTAGATTGTGCTATTAGATGCAATGCATTTGTGGCAAAAACCATATTCGATAAGCTAAATTTTGCATACTAATCAGCACTGATTGACATGTTTATTGAAATGGAGCCTGCAAATAACCAGGCTGGGCAATCTGTGAACTGCTCTGCATTTTTTTGCAAGTTTTAATTAAATGTTGATAGTTTTAAGCATTAAGTGCTTCAGTTTGATTGAATTTTAGTGAGTTCTATTGAATTTGACCATTTTTGTATTCCATGGATGTGTTTCACTGTCGTGACCTGAGCATGTTGTAAGTATGCTGAGTTGGAGAACATCACTGGAACTGGGTCTCTTATGCTCCCCTGTGCAATCAATTGGAATTTTTGTCAGCCCTTTTTTGCACCTATCTGGAGTAGGTGCTGAAGCTATTGGTGTATGAAGACATTGCCATAGTGAGAGGGGCTTAACTGTTTTTGTTTGGCCCTCTGTTTGTTGGAGGGCATTCATGCACAGGGATTAAGGGGCTTGCTAGTTGAGAGTGGGGCTGAGTTGGAGAATGCCCCTGGGATACAAACTTAACAGTTTTTCGTCTCTCGTTGCTGGTCTCTGTTCTGTCAGTTTTCCCATCATATTGGTCACGAAGTGAAGACACAATGGATTTAGCAGGATGGGTAATTGTTGTTGGACTACTTGGTGGATTTAGGGATGGCAGAAACTCAATTTGAGACCAGGTGGAGCTGCTCTGATCTGTCTGGCAGTTCATGCGGTGGGCTGTGGTGGCACGGGAATTCTGTTCTTATTCACTGGGGAGTCAGTGCTGAGAGTTGAGCCCTCGGGTTCCCTGGGGAGCCTATTGGTTGGTGGGTTCTACCAGGGATGTTCATGGTAGCTGATATGGCCCATGGCTGTCTGCAGGGTCAGTCTGTCTGGGTTGTCCTGGTCTCAGAATGGTGACTGATCCTGAAGAGGCTTACTAGAGGAACTCTGGATTCCTGTTCTCCTGTTTTTTTTCTCCGAAGTTATGGTCAGACTGCTTTTATTCTACTTATTTAGCAACAGTGAGAGTGTCGAATACTAATTCTCCAGACTCTAGTAGTGAGAGTATTTGAGGGCTGGGGCTGGGGTTTACTTTGTTTTATTTATCTTGAAGAATTTCTGATTCGTTTACATCTACCTATTCTGGGAGGTGAGAGCTCCTGAGAGGACTGTCCATTCCTGTTGGTGGTGAGAGGACCTCTGTACTTGGAAATTTGAAATTATTTCCTAAATGGCTTTTATATATTATTAGTCTTCAAGCCTGCCTGTATCAACCGTGCTTATTGGATATATTTATTTTTGTTATTGTTTTAATTTTATATCATTAGTTTTGTTTTAAAGTAGTAGACAGTAAGCATGTGGAGTTAGAGGTGCTTTTTTGGTTTGTTTTAATTGTTTGGGGGAGGTAATTTAAAGTTAGTTATTTTTAGTAGGATTTGGTGGGATTTTGTATTGTTTTATTTTTATTTTAGGTTTTGTTTTTGTTTTGAACAGTTGGATAGTTTGAGGAGGGTCATCTGGATTACTAAAATGTGTTGGGACTCTGCCTCCACAGCTGTGTGCTACTTGTCCTTTGCCCTTCGTTCTCTCTGCCCCTTTTCTCCCCTCCCCCCACTTCAGTTTACAACATACCTGCACTGTAGGGTGCTGGGTATTGTGTGGAGGAATCGGAGAGGGGCATTGAAGCATGAACAGCAGGGGATGAATGAGGGGGACCACCGCATCAGGATAGTGAGATCCAGGAGATGCCCTGAGGTGAAATGGAACCAGGATCATAGTTCACCGTGTCTGGTTTCCATACCCAAAAGCAGTACAAATAATGGTAGGCAGGTGGTCCAGATGGTCCATCCAACTTGGGTGGTGTTATGCAACACTAGGTTTATTAAAAACAAGACTGCAATCATTGCAGATCTTGTTAAATCAGTGGACCTGGCTTGCATCACCAAGACCTGGCTGGATGAGAACTCTGGCCCCATTTTGGAGACTGCAATTCCGGCTGGGTACTCGGTGATACACCGCCTGAGACTGGGACACGGGGGGTAGCAGTGTGTTTTAAGTCTGAACTTAACCTCAGAAATGTACCATTTGGGGAGACTGAGTCATTTGAGTGCACCATGGTAGCAGGTGTAGGCTGTAGGATCACTCTCATCTACCGTCCACCAGGAGATGAAAAACGATTCCTCCAGGAAGTTGCAGACTTTGTCATTGACATGGCATTTGAGTCATCTAGGCGGATGGTCCTGGGCGACTTTAACGCCTGGGTCGATGACAAACTCTCATAATTTGGTCAGCACTTCCTCCAGTTGATGACATCTCTGGGTCTTACACAAGTTGTTTCCACTGCCACTCACAATCAGGGTCAGTCTTTTGACTTAGTCTTCCTCCTGGGGATTGAGGCCTCTGACTTGGAGGTGGAACCAGTTGAATGGTCTGATCATTACACTGTGGAGTTTAGTTTTATCACTCCCATATGTAGACCGACCCCTGTGGAGATGATTCGGTACTGCCCTTTGTAAGATATAAATTCTCAAGGCCTAATGGTGGTGCTAGATCTCTCCTCCCTCTCAGAGGCAAATAATGACCCAGAGACCCTCGTGGTGGCTTATAATTTGCCCATTATGGTGGCCTTGGATGTAATTGCTTCTGTCCGTGTTCATCCTCTCTCTCTTCACCCTCGATCCCCATGGTTTGATGGGACTCTGAGGGAGATGCAGCGACTTGGACAAAGGTTAGAGCATTGCTGGATGAATTCCACTCTTGATGCCGACTTCCTTAGATTGATGGACCATTATCAAGTCTATCAATCCGAAATCTCCCATAAGAAGGCAGAGTTCCTGTCCAGGGAGATTGCAGCTGCTCAAAATCGACCAGCTCAGCTGTTCTGAACTGTGGACAGACTGTGCAACCCAGCCTGTCTACAAGTCCGGAAAGTTTTTTTGCAAGAAGAGTGCGATGAACTTGCTCGATTTTTTGCAAATAAGGTGGCCGACATCAGATCGACTCTCCATCCGGCACACTCTATGGGTGTTGCTGGAGACCAGCATGGGTTTGCTCATCCTTGGTCTTCTTGGAGTACCTTTGTCTGACCTGCTTTCATGGATGTCACGCGGATTGTCCAGAGTGTGCTCCCTACATGCTGTAATTTGGATACGGGACCTACTTCCCTAATTTTGGGTTGTATTAATGTTATTGGTCTGGTCATAGCTCAGATAGTCTGGTGCTCCTTTCAGACAGATGAGTTTCCAAGCTCTCTAAAAGAGGTGGTGGTGACACCACTCTTGAAGAAAGCTTCTTTGGACCCAGACTTCCTTGCTAACTACAGACCAATCTCTAACCTTCCCTTTGTGGGGAAGGTGATTGAGAAAGTAGTGGCCACACAGCTGGAGGACCATTTGACCATCCATGACATCTATGAACCCCTCCAGTCCAGATTTCTAAAGAAGCACAGTACTGAGACAGCACTGGTTCAGCTGCTCAATGATCTCCTGATGGCTAGAGATAGGAGGAGCAGCTCCATTCTGGTCCTCTTAGATCTCTCATCAGCATTTGACACTGTGAACCATGGGGTCTTGCTTGATCAGCTGGGGTTCATCTGTGGACTGTCGGGTGTGGTCCTCAGGTGGTTTACATTGTTCCTCATGGGAAGATCTCAGAGGGTGGTATCCGGGTTTTATTTCCTTGGACCCAATCTCTTTATCGTGTGGAGTTCTCCAGGGTTCAGTGCTGTCCCCATGTTGTTCGCAGTGTATGTGCTGCCCCTCAGAGACATGATAAGAGCATATGGGCTGAGGTTTCACTGTTACACAGATGACACCCAGCTCTACCTTTCTTTTGTGCCTGATCAGGAAAGAGCTGTCTCGGTCTTTAATAACTGCCTCACTGAAATCCAGGATTGGATGAATTGTAGTTGGTTAAAGTTGAACTCTGATAAGACTGAGGTACTGGTAGTGGATCCGGGTCTCCAGACGGCGGGGGAGTTCACCCTCCAGTCTTTATCTTGGGGGTGTACCACTCTTGACCTCTGAATGGGTGTGGAACCTGGGGGTAATTTTTGACAATAGACTGACCCTGCATTCGCAGGTGTCGGCTGTCATCAAATCCTCATTTTACCACCTGTGGAATATCTCCAGAATTAAGCACCTTGTTCCATCTGGTGACCTTCCTACTCTGATCCATGCTTTTGTGACCTCGCACTTGGACTACTGCAACTCCCTGAGCCTAGGGCTACCAGGGGTTGAAATCCACCACTTGCAGCTGGTGCAGAATGCTGTGGCATGGCTTTTGACAGGATCATCGTGGTCCTGCCATATTTTGCTGGTGCTACACAGACTGTACTGGCTGCTAGTTCAGTGGTGAATCACCTTTAAAGTTGGTCTTCTGATTTTTAAAGAACATGGACTTGGCCCGGACTATCTGAAAGAGCTCCTGGTCCCTCACTGCCCCGGGCGATCGCTCTGCTAAGCCATCGAGGGTTTGCTAGAGGTTCCAAGGGTATGCTTGAACTCTTCTGGGGCAAGAACATTTATGTATGCTGTCCCTACCCTTTGGAACTCTCTAATCCATCAGTTACGTGAGCACATGACCTTGGAAGGTTTTAAACAAGCATTACAAATCTAGCTGTGAAGCCAAGCTTATGTTGATTAATTGAAGGATGAGATTTGTGTGATATTATTATTTACTGTTGAGATGCTTTGCTGATAATGTGATTTTAATTATTGTTAAGGTGCCTTGGTTTTTGAAAGGCATCATACAAATAAAGTTTATTATTTATTATTATTATAATTGGTGCCCCCCCATAATGCTTGGATATGCATTCTTGATAAAATGCCATAATGACCCACTGAATTTCATGGTAACTCAATAGCAGGTTATTATGGTGTTTTCCTCCTTACACTCTCACTTCACTGTATTTGTGCGAGTGCCGAAGTTGCTCAGGGACATATTCGCTCACACAAATACAGCTTAGTTTTTCTCTCTGAAACCATGCACCAGTTATTAGAAAAAATAATGCTGTACAAAAATTGTTTTATGAGGATTTTTCTCACACCCTCCGTGTGTTATAAAAAATTTCATAACACACACCTACACAGGCATTATTCTCTATGGGGGCTATTTACAAAAGTGTGGAAACTGTGTGCTAAACTGTCATAATGCCCATGCACACCTATGCAGCCCTGGACAGGTGCAGGATGTGTGGATTCACATCCACCAGCATCTACAGGGTACCTGTCCCTGGCCATGCACCTCTGGCATGCAGCTGTGAGAGTATAGATCAAGGTTGCATAGGTATGGGGTGCAGGATACAGGTGGGCAGCCAATCTGATACCCAACAGGTTCCCTGAGTGGATCCCTTAATGAACCCATGCAAGGGATCCTGGGAAGGCATGGCCCTATCTCAGAACAGTCAGCATTTTCCCAACAGCTTGCCCCCAGTCCTTACAGGCAGCTCAGTTCACTGTGGCAGATGTGTGTAGGGAGATCCTGATGCTGCAGCACCCCACCAATAACCCTTGGGGAGGCAGGTAGATAGATCAAGAAGGGTCTCCCCATGTGTACCGCTTACCAATATGGCCCAGTGTGCAGCACAGCTGTGCATGCCACACTGTGTGAGCATGCCCCATGGCACACCCCTGGCTTGGCCCAGATGCAGAGCAGAAATGATCAGCTGGGGGATTTGGTACAAAACCAGCAGGTGCAACACTGGTGCATGCTGCCAGTCCCCTGCTATATGTGTTTCTCTTGTAGGGCTGCCTACATGCCACAGATACACAGTACATAGGTACTATGCACTTTTGTGCATAGCACTATACTGTATATCTAAATCCCTGTACTACTTCAGGGAACCTTTACTAATCATTTTTATTAGAGTTCCATGTATTGTATTTTAACTAATGTTTGCATTTCACATGAAACTGTAGGTTTATTCTTAAAAATACTTTCAAATAGTTGTCCAGTGACTTAATTTGTTTCTATGTGTGTAGTTAATTAAAATATACATAATTTCATATATCTACATGTGCACTATGTGTGCTGAACTTACATTTATGTCTGACAGTCCAGTGAATTCTTGACATTCATTGCTGCACAGAAGTGCGGGACCCCAGGGACAGACACATGGATGTAGTGTTCCCTTGGTACAAGAACCAGAGGGCCCTCTGTATTTGCATATGTTTATGCTGGTCCCTTTGGGACCTGCATGAATGAGGATAAGTTTACACAATCTCAAAAAGAAAGGAAATTCTTTGCAAACATGTAATGGCATAAAAGTAGGGAAATGTGGTATTGGGGTTACAAACCCTAACTCTTCAGAACCCCCAAGCAGCTAAAGGAAAATATGACACAAGCAGCCACAGACAGCCATGATCCGGTAAGTTAGACAACATATAACTCTTTTCGGATGACACAACTCTAGTAGCATGGATGTACTGCTTTTGTAGATTTGTAACTGCTTATATTAGGGGCCTGCACTTATGTAGTTACACCTTGGTGTGTATGTCATACAGTGTACATGAGTACATGTGGCTACAGAAGCACATGCACAATTGGGGCCTGAGCCTTTGCATATAGAAGGCCCCATGGTGCCTACCCCTCTGCAGCCATATATACTCATGCACACTGTGTGAACTGCCTCACTTGATAGCATGATTCCCTACTGCATGGTTTTCTACATGAAGCTGCATAACTGACTTCTGCCCCTTTACACATTTTCTAGATCTGCCACTGAAACTGTGATACCCATATTGCAACAGTACTTCTGTCTGCATAACTGCAGACACCACATATGTCTGAATTTCTGAAGCCAGAAGTTGGTATGTACAGAATGTCTCACGCCTGTGATTGAAGAGGTGCAAACCCCTCAGGGTCCTGCACTTCTGCACACAGAAGTACCATTGCAATTTGGGTTATCATGTATTTTGTAGCACCTGTGCTTCTGCAGCTAGAGGTCAGTGTGTATATCTTACCCGTCAAGCTTATGTATGTCTTACAGTGTACGTGAGTATCTGAGGCTACAGAAGTGTCGGCCACACAGGAGCCTACAAGTGGCCTGCACTTCTGTAGACAAAGTAACTTTAAATTTGGATATCATTGATTTCTATCTGGCTGCAGGGGCCTGTGCTTCTGTATACAGAAGCAGTGTTGTGATTTGAGTATCATGGATTTCTTTATGCAGTGACAAGTGAGTGTGTCCATTTTATGGTGTGCATGCCACAGACACAAATCTATGAAGGTAGCACATCATTGCTACTGCATTTGTGTCATCTGGAAACAGCTGTATGTTGTTTGTCTTACATGATGAAGGCTGTCTGTGGTTGCTTGTGTGATCTTGTCCTTTTTGCTGCTTGGTGGGTGGGAGTGGGGAGTTAGGGTTGGAAATTGTAACACCACATTTCTCTACTATTGTGACATTACATTGAACCCTAACTGGTACATTAACACAGTTTTTGCAAGATAGATAGACAGAGAGAGAGGGGGAAGAAAGAAAGAAAGAGAGAGAGAAAAGAAAAGAAGAAATGAAGAAAGAAAGAAAGAAAGAAAGAAAGAAAGAAAGAAAGAAAGAAAGAAAGAAAGAAAGAAAGAAAGAAAGAAAGAAAGAAAGAAAGAAAGAAAGAAAAAGAAGGAAAAATATATGAGGCGGAGTTGTCCATAGCAGGAATTTAACACACACTCAAAGTGTGTGATGCTACATAAGCCATGAGAGAAAAGCTGGAGGGCTTTATTTATGCATCACATACCAGTGGTGTGTATTAAATTTGAGTAAGCATTGCACCCCATGATTTATTTCATACATTTACTGTCCATCAATTTTTTCCTCCCCCCCAGAGGCTGATGAGTGTCAGCGAGCCACACCCACATTACCCTTCACTTGTAAAACTAGTTTGGTGATTAGATTACCTACTAATGCTGCCACTGAGGATTTTTATATTTCTTTTCAGGTTAGTTGATTTTAAGTAACTGTTTCAGAGATCCAACACAGAATCACCAATTATATACTGGGAGATAAAAATGCCATCTGAGGCAGCGCTGTGCACCAGACACACAGAGAGTCTCAATTGCAGCTCATTTCTGTGCAAACACTTCTGGTGATCTTCTTTATGGCAGAAACGATTTTTGGTTTATTTGATAATGCTGGTAACTGAGTGAGATGTGCAAACAGCATTTTCTTCTGACAAAAAGCAAGCATTTGAGTAAGAGCTATGCTTGAGACACATAGAACGTGAGTCTAGACAGCAGCTGTTTTGGTTGTTGGTATATGTTTGCCATAATAACCCTCTGGTCATTATGACAAATTGTAACTGGCCATCATCACTGAAAAAATTGATCGCCAATTATCATATTATACTGGTGTGGTAATGCAACTATAGTTAGGGTTGAGTAGTCTGTTTAATGTTAAATCCCTAACTTTACACTTTAATAGCTTCACTACCATTTGATGCATCTGCATAAAACTTGATTTACCAAGTTTTGTTCTGGTTGGATGTGCAGATGCTGAGATTCAGATAATGAGAAAAGTGAAAGCAATCTTTTTTTTTTTTTTTTTTTTACTTTTTTTGTCAATGCCTAGCAGCCAGGTAGTTTGAAATTGTGCTATGAAATGTTTTAGGGCAGAAAGGGCTTGGGCCACAGTTGCACCTCTCTCTAGTGTGGTGAAAAAATATTAATACGTCCAGAGTTATAAAGAGTTAACATTTTGGATCTCAGCATGCTCAGTATGGTCTTTTCAATAGCTATTTCATACAAAGAAAGAATTCGGCCCATACGAAAAAAGATTATGTTTCTTATGAAGGGGTATGTTTTTCTCATGAGAAAAAAATATATTTTTTGTATGGCTGCCATCTTGTGTTTTTTTTCCCCAAAACATTTTTTGAAAAGTGATTAAAATGATATCCTGCCGAGATACCAGCATATGTATCCTGCTAATCAGGACCCCCTTATGTGGATTCTGTAGTTAGTTCTTGGAAAAATCATCCAAAAATGTGTTTTAACATTTTTTTAAATTGATTTACATGACCCAAATTTCTTTTTTCGTATAGCCATATGACAAGAGAATAGGGCCATACAAAAAAAGATTCCCTTTATAGGAAAAAAGAATTTGAAATTTTTGTTCACATTCTTTTTTCATATGTAGGAATCAACACAAGCTCATGAAAAAAGATCCCTTCATACGAAAAACAGAATTTGGCCTTAGGTTTTTATTTTCCACATTTCAACTTTAACAAGCTCTAACTCTGCCAATATATTCATTTATGGGTTAATCTACATATCAAAATAAAGGTCTTAATGAGTACCACAAAACTAACACATAACACCCCCATAAATATTTAGGAGTCATATAAAAAACATACAAATTAAAAAATTACAATTCCCATAGGATAACAATGTAACATTAACAAGCTGTAATTCTGTCAAACATTGAAGTTAATTTACAATTTATAAATCTATTGAAAGGTCTTAGCAATTAGTACAATACTAAGCCCTTATGAAATAAGAACTGAAAATGGTCAATCACGACAAAAACAATAACAAGAAAGCACATAAATTGCTTTTCTGGAGGAACAGAAGCACAGAGCCCAGAGGGCTCTGCATTTCCACATCAACATGCACATGTGGATAATTGGAGGCACTGGGCCCAGGGCTTATGTAATCACCATGTGAGAGGTGGTATTGGTGTTTATTACAGCATTACTACATTACTTCAAGTCAATTCAATATACTATGGACAGTATTGGACTTGCAAGCATGTGAGAGGTGCTGCATTGCAGTAATGAAAATAGAGTTTTATTTCATTTTTCTTTATTTTTAGTTATTAGTTTTAGTTAATTTTTAGTTCTCCCTTACTATGTGAGAGATGGAATCGGAGTTTATTAATTTGATTTATGTTTTGTAATTTTGTTGGAATACATGCAGGTGAGAGGTGCTGTATTTAGGCCACATATAGTTTGAATTATATATAGTTTATTATAGTTGCTGCTGATTTATTTTTCTTCTTTTTTCCTTTTTGTTTTTTCTAAACAAGCTCTTAAAGACTGTTAACAATACATTGATGAGGAGATTTGTTAATAGATGTTTTATTTATTATTAGGTTTTTTAATCTAATTATTATTTTGGGGAGTGGGGCGGTTATTATTAAGAGGGTGGGTGTATTGGAGTGAAGAAAGTGTTGATTTTATGGGGTTTTAATTGACATAGTAATACTTAGAGTCTGAAATATGTGCTGGGGTGGAAAGAACACAGTCAGGCAGTACTCCACCTCAAGACTGAAGGATCTCCATCCATTTGAATATCCTGCACTGCCTTTGGAAGTTTATAAAAACTGCAGATATCTCGGCATTGTGAAACGAAGGAGTATGAGGAATAGGAGATCCTGGAACTCTTGCGGGGGATGGGAAAGGAGTGAGCAGATAGGGTCAGTTAGAACCAGGAGATGCCCTGGGTGAAATGGATACAGGAGCGAGGTTTACCTTGTACTGTACCCATACCCAAGGGCATTGACTTGGTCAGGCAGGAGGTGGAGTTATCCTTGAAATCTCGTCCATTTCGGGCGGTGATAAGCAATGCTAGGTCTATCAGAAACAAGACCGCAGTAGTGTCAGATCTTGTTGCATCTGTGGACCTGGCTTGCTTCTCTGAGACCTGGCTAGATGAAAATGTGGGCCCTATTTTGGAGTCTGTGGCTCTGAACGGGTTCTCGGTGATTCACCGCCCAAGATTGGATCATAGGGGCGGGGGAGTTGCAGTCTGTTTTAGACAGGAACTTGACCTTAGAGAGGTGCCAATTGGATGTGTGGTGTGTGTGAGATGTGTGAAGTGTATGAAGTGTGTGAGCTCTGTGTGTGAGTGGTGTGTGTGCATATGTGGAGGTGTGTGGTGTGTAAGGTGTGTGTGTGTGTGAAGTGTGAGAAGTGTGTTATGTGAAGTGTGCTTGGTGTGAAGTGTGTGGTGTGTGAGGGGTGTGTGTGTGTGTGTGTGTGTGTCTCTGACAGAAATGCTGCACTAACTGAACTGTGCTGAAAGGGAAACAAATATCACCATTAATTAGATAAAAATAATATATGGGTGGGTAGGTGTAAAAACCAGAATTTTGCACAGACCTTCAGTGTGGGATTCTTTTATAAACCACTCAGACTTTGTCATCGGGGTTAATGTAGCATCCCACACCTCAGGTATGTGTAAAATTTTGGTTACACACACCCATATATTATATATTTTAATAATGCAGTTCAGATTATGCTTCTCTTAAGCAATGTTGTCCATCCATATGTTTTAGCAATTAATAAACAATTAATGGTGTCCTTTTTTTTCCTTTTCGGGTCAAATCTGGATAGAAAGAGCATAATATGATCAGAATCATAACACATACTCAGATTGTTTTTACTGTCTTTGTCCAGCAAGTGCACACAGCTACAGATTGTTTGTGTTTTGGGATCACGGGAGGTTAAGTGAATTACTCTGGGCACACAGTATACAAGAAGAGCATGTTGGAATCAAACACCAATCTGCTGGATGAGTGAAGTTTGTTCACAGCTCTTTGCTTTAACCTCTAGGTTGTACTGCCAACTGTTAATCAGAAACTACACATTTCAAGGCTGGTCCCATGATGCCAGGCTAGTAGGTACGTAGCCACATTTGCATCTTGTAAACCTGAGTTCATACCCAAAATTGTAAGAGAAAAGGCTGTAAGAGAAGAAATGGAATAAAACAGAAGTTATTGCTGTGGCAGCCCCAGTTCTGCACTGACATGAACACACACCTCTCAAGTGTCCCTCAGTACGAAGGACATCCCTCATTTTACCCCTTAAAATAGCTCTGTCCCTCATTGGTCCTTCATTGAAAAGATGCTGCCCACACAGAGAATGTGCTGTAAATTCAGATTTTAAAGCATAAATTTTTAATATTCTAAAATATTAAACCAAACATTAACTTTGTACAGGCAAGAGCTATGGTTTTCACAGTGTTTTGAGCCTGTATCTGCATGTTTGAGGATGGGTCCCTCATTCTGAGGATCTGTGTCCCTCATTGTCCCTCATTTTTAGTGTCCAAAAATGTCAATGTTCCTCATTTCAGTGACAAAAGGTTGAGAGGTATGCATAAACACATCCAGGGTTTCGACTTCCTGACACAGTATGGGGCCTGTTGGCAGCCTTGAAACATGTAGCTTTTAATGATCAGCTGACAGTATAGCCTAGAATTTAAAGCAATCTTAAAGATGGGTTATTTTTCCTAGCAGTTTGTAATGCAAGGGTGATAACTCACTAATTTCAATGCACATTCAAAACAATTATTATATATGTAGAAAATGTTATAATAACGCCTTAAAACACACTTAAAATGGACAATGTCCTATTTAACTTATAGTCAATGGAGGACCAAGATCCTCTGTGACATCATTTCCTGTCAGGAGCCTAAAACGTATGACTGCCCCAGCACTTAATTACAGACTGATTTACATATGAATAACTCTGAACTGAAACAACTCACAGATAAAAAAAATGGCTCACTCAAATTAGCTTTTAATGATCTTTCAGACATTAAGAAACCTTGTTGATGACAGTTCCCCTTTAAAAAAAATAATTCTAGTGACATATACAACTCAGAAACCACAAAGAAATGCTCATCAACTCCCAATGAGCAAGATACACACTTAAATGTCTGGAACAGACATCCCCGGCAGAGTTATGATAATTTTTTTTGGGGGGGGGGCAAAAAAAAAACAAGATGGTGGTTTACAAAAAAGGGTTTTGTTTTCTGGTGAGCAAGGACTGGCCCCTCAATAAAAAGGATTCTTGTTCATTAGGCCAAATTTCTTTTTCGTTCCATTCCTCTATCCTGAAAAAATGAAAATCCCATTGAAAATAATGGGACCTAAAAAAATGCAATAACTCTGAAATGGATAAATATTTTTCACCAAATAAATGCTGGGCTATTCTATGACACAAGTTCTTTTTACCAGAAAAATTTCAGACCAAAATTCGACACTTCTGTGCATAAGGAGATGAGACAAACAGCAAAAATTGGCGAATTTTAAGGTTTTTTCACTATCCTGATCTCAGATTCTGCTCATCCAACCATAACAAAACTTTGCATGACATGAAATCTACTCCAGATTGCACATGTAAAATGTTATGCAAATCTGTTGAACAGTTGCCAAGTTATTAATGTGCAAAATTTGAGGTTTAACATTAAAGTGCCTGCTCAACCCTAACTATAGTGGTGCTACCATGCCACTATAATATATAGATAGATGTATTATTTGCAAGAAAACTGTTTTAATGCAACATTTAGGGTTCAGGCTAACTGACAAAAGTAGAGAAATGTGGTTTTAGGCTTTCTAACCCTAAAACCCCAACCCCACCCCTACAACAAATCAGGGGCAGTTGTCTTCCTAGGGGTTGTCAACTTTAAAGCTTACCCCATTCTATACACTGCAGAAACATGCACAACTAATCAGGTAAGATTTAGGGTTCACAATCCCTATGAAGACTCCACCCTAGATTTGTTGTAAGGGTGGAATGCAGATGCATACACCCCACACTACTCAGTCCCTTTCCACCCTTCTTAGGAGATGAATCCCTGCTGCTGCCCAACTCCTCATCTCACTACTCCTTTTGATGGCAGATGACATCAAGCAGAACCCAGGATCCACACCCATCTCCCCTCCTGAAGGCCTGTTATTTGCCCACCTAAACATCAGGGATCTCTCTCCCAAGGTTGACCTCCTTCAACTGATCATGGTCAACCTAAAGCCAGATGTGCCAATTATCTCAGAATCATGGCTCTCCCCTAAAATATTGGAAAATGCTATCACTATCCCTGATACACCTTCACTAGACAGGATCACTCTGGCAGGTGTGGGGCATTGCCATCTACAGTATATCTCCTCTGCTATGCAATACACTACTCTCCTATCTGTCTCTCTCCCCTCAGCCTAAGAGCTGATCCTGTTAAAACTTTCCCACCCCCACTCCCTCCCGATATTCTTAGCTGGTTCCAACTGCTGCCCTGGCTTCCCCCAGCCACAATCACTAACCTTCTCACCACCATCTCCTCTCACTCCTCCCCAAATGAGCTGACTGTCCTTGGGTACTTTAATATGAACTGGCTATCCTCCTCCTCTAACTCAAAAAATTCTCCATGCCGCTTCATCCCTAAACTTCTCTCAGCTAATCACTGACCCCACTCATCACAACATTAAATCACAAAACCACTCATTGCTGAACTGGGTACTTACCACCAACCCCAACCCCATTATTGCTTCTGGCACACTCCTGGATGCCCTCAGTAACCAACACATGGTCTACTGTGTTGGTAAAGTCCACCACCCAAAAACACCTCCCAATATCCTTTTGATCCAGTCACTAAGATACTTAGGCCAATGTGGCCTCCACAAGGATCTGGCTAATGCAGATTGGTTGCCCATCTCTTCCTCCAGCTCCATTGACTCAGCCCTTGACTTCTTCCAATCATCCTTCCTATCCATCTGGGATAAGCATGCCCCTTAAAGAAAACAAGATTTAGAGTTGCCCACCTCTCTGGATCTCTGCTGAACTCCTTGTTTGTCTGCATGCTTTAAACTCAGCATGGAATGCTCACAAATCTTCAGGTCCCCCCAAGACTGGCTCAAATGTTACACAATGATACCTGCACCAGAGCTATCGAACTAGCCAAGGCAGAGCACTCTTTCACTAACTTCCAGAACAACATTAACAATATTAACAATATCTCCAAGTTCTGGAAGGTTGTTCATGTTTTATTCTCCCCAAAGGCCCAGCCTATGGTCCACATTCTTAAAGTGAATGTTGTCCCCAACCCTGACCCTCTTTCAGTGGTCAATGAGTTTAACACCTACTTCACCTCTTGTGCTTCCACTCTTCTCTCCTCCATTCCTCAAACACCTCCACTGTCTTCCGCTCCAACCCCCCCCCCAGGGAAGCAGTTTAGTGCAGTGGGTTAAGACTCTGAGCTGCAGATCTGAAGACCTGGATTTGAATCCCACAGCTGCCTAGGTGCATACTGTGTGAACCTGAGTAAGTCACTTAACTTCCTTGTGCTCTCAGGTTGCCTCTGGAAACAAGTTTTGGCTTAGTATGCTACTCCTGGTTAAACAATGCTCCCTATCCCCTTCTTTCTCCTTCTCTCCAATCTTACCTGCTGTCACCTTCAAGGCTCTCCTAGCCCTCAACCCCAGCAAGGGTAACAGTCCTGATGGTCTTGACCCTAAACTCCTCCATCTTTCTCTGCCCCAGCCATTTCTGTCCCTATCTCCTTCTTCCTTTTTCTCTCATTCTCCCATGGCTCTGTCCCTGGGCCTGGAAACATGTCACTGTTATACCCCTTTCTAAAGGTGGTGACTCCTCTAACCCTAGCAACTATCACACCATATCTCTTCTTCCCACTCTGACCAAAATCTAAGAGCACATGGTTTTATCTAAACTCTTCCCCTTCCTTGAATCCACATCTTTCTTCACCCCTTACCGGTCTGGATTCTGTAAATCCCATTCCACCTCCACCTCCCTTCCCCAGCTTACTGACTCCATTCTGTCTGGGATGGATCAGGGCCATATTACCACAGACATTTTTGTTGACCTGGCCAAAGCCTTCAACACTGTTGCCCACCACCTCCTCCTCACCAAGCTTGCTGCAGCAGGACTCTCCATCCCCACCACAAATTGGTTCAGCTCCTACCTTGAAGGCAGAACTCAATCAGTTAGAACTGGTAACTCCACTCCCCCCCCACCTTCCAATCAGTACGGGTGTCCCACAAGGCTCTGTCCTTGGTGGTAGTAGTAGTAAATCATTTTTTATTCATAAGAATAATGGAGTGCATTCAATTGAGCAAAAGTCATTTTCAATGAAGTTCCAGGGCAAATAAAGTACACAAGTTACACATATACACATAAACAGTGTATTATAAACACATATCAACAACATATCATTAACAAATGACAATCACATTAAATACAACTGACAATTAACAACAATATTATAGATCTCATAGCAATCTTTAAGGTGCACTGCAGTGATTATAAATAGCAATTTTGTTGGACCAAGTCATACACCAGTTGTCAAATTCTGATATATTAATTCTGACCCCAGGACATCTTAAATACAAGGGGGAATGATTCCATAGGGAGGCTCCCCTAAAAGGGATAGAGGATCTCTCAATATTTAAGTTACAATTGTAAAGAGCAGGAGAGGAACACTTAAAACATTTTTTTGACAGCTTCAGTAACTTCAATCCTTCCATTAAATTCCAAATAAATTACTCTAAGTTTGTGCATTTCCTGGATACCAGAGTCACACTAAAAATGTAACACAGCAAACATCTGTGTACAGAAAACCTACAGACAGATGCAGTTACCTGCACAGCTTGAACTACCATCCCTCTCATACCAAAGCATCCACTAAACACAGCCAGGCCACCCAGTGCCACCACATTTGCTCAAATCAAGACAACAGGGACAGACACCTTATTACACTAAAAGAAGCCTTCAGACAGAAGGGATATAAAACCAGCTCCATTGACAGGACTATACATTCTGCACTCTGTAGGCCTAGGGAAGAACTACTATGATACAAGCCACAGAGAACATCTGATCGCACACCTGTGGTAGTAACCTACAACCCAGAACTGGAAAAACTACAAAAAATAATTAAAGATCTACAGCCACTACTGTCTGAAGATGAAACTCTAAAAAATATTTTTCCCACTCCACTGGTGCTTGCCTTCTGCCAACCACCAAACCTGAAGCAGAAACTGGTGAGAAGCAAACTTTCCTCTGAGCTCCAACTAGGTGACAAAGGTACAAAGCCATGCAAAGCACCTCGCAGAAAACTACATACACATATCTCTCCTGAGACATGTGTCAGTCATAATGGAAAAACATTTACAATCCAAAACTCATATACCTGTTCTTCTAGCAATGTAGTATACATGATAACAATGCAGAAAATGTGAAGAGGGCTACTATATTGGTGAAACTGGACAGGAACTCAAAACAAGAATAAATCACCACAGATTCGCAGCTACCCATAAAAATGAAAATACATCAGTAGGGGAACATTTTTCAAGACCAGATCACTCCACCAGTGATTTTACTGTCAGAGTGTTAAAAGGTGACTTCAGAAACAACTAAGAATGGCAAACATTTGAAATAAAAATGATATGATACTATGACACTAAAGAAAAATGACTTAAAAAAGACATTGGTTTTTTAATACACTACCAGTGATTATGCTTAAAACAGTGCTTCATAGTTGTTGTTTTTTTAAACCCTCACATCAGCAACCTCTGGCTCTTTTAACAGATACCTTCTTAAGAGACTGGTATGTATTTTTTTCTGTCTTGACTTTTTAGAAATGTTAATTGATTGTTCAGAGTCAGAGTAAAATTAAGCAGCCCTTTGATCTTACAAGTTGATCTCTCCAACAGACACACTCCAGTGAAAATTAGTCTTCCTGTTTGTAAGAGGTGTGAATTGACTTCAATGCTTTGATCTCTAAACTGCTAGTCTATGATTTGAATCCACATCCAACATTTATATCTGTCATACCGCTCAGCTGTTTCCACTTTGACCTGAAGAAGAGGGTTTTATCTCTCAATATCAAGTCTTAGAAATAATTTTGTTAGTCCAATAAAAGGTATCACCTGCAACATATTTGTTGTTTTTTTCTTTACATTGTTGACTGGACTCACACAGCTACCACATTTCTTTTTTTACAATTGTACAGAGCAAACTGAACTACCTGTAAAGACGTCAGGGTCTTTCTAGGCTCCCTAAATTCAAATAATCCAGCAATGTAGTCCGTAACGTTATGTCTCCAGACCTTAAGCAACAAGTGAAGTAAATGTAAAGTTTTTCTCACAGATGGTTTAACCCAATCTAGCTCATTAAATAGAAAGCACTGATGAGTTCTAAAGGGAACATCCAAAATAAAGTGGGCCAATCTGTGAAAGATCTGATCCACCTTTATTGAAAGTGTTCCAGTGGCCCCTCCATAAAGTATATCACCATAATCAAGGACTGTCAATAACAGGGAATTGACAACATTCTGACGAACATCTCGAGACATATACCTTTTATATCGGTAAAGGGCACCTAACTTTTTATTCAGATCTCCAATAAGGGAATCTACATTAAATGGAAAGCTCAACCTAGGTGAAACTCAGGCCATATGGCCAGATATTTAAATAGTTCAACTTGCTTTATAATTGTACCACCCAGAGTAGTAATCTCCAATTTAGGATCAGATATGTTGTAATGCTTATTTCTAAATAAAAGTGTCTGTGTTTTACTTGAGCTAAGGACTAAATGATATTTCTTAAAAAGTTCTGAACCTCATCAAAAGTTAATTGTACCTTAAGGCTAATTAAGTCTAGTGATGCCCCTTCAACATACAGAATGGTATCATCTGTGTACAGATGATACTGGGCATCTGGAGACTAGAACTTAAGTTCATTTATGTAAATATTAAAAATTAGAGGCCACAAGACTGGTCCCTTGGGAACTCTATTTCTCAATTCCAAAACTCCTGATTTAAAGAAGCCAACTTCCTCAAACTGACTACGTCCTAACAATCAGGAAGAAAACCATTTCACTGAAAGGGGGAACAAGCTGATCTCACTGAATCTGGACAGGAGCATCTGATGATTCAGGGTATCAAAGGCTTTCAAAAGATCAATATAAATTCCCCCCACCATTACCCTCCTGTCCAGACTCAGTTGAAGATTGCTTAACACTTTTGTAAGGGCAGTTTGAACACTATGGAGAGACTTGAAGCCCAATTGAAAAGGAGACAATTTATTATTGCTTTCTTAAAAAAATCTTCAGTTGCTATGAGGTTAGTTTCTCAAAGATCTTTGATATCTATGGCAGCAACGAGATGGGCTGATAATTGCCCAACTTGTTCTTATTTCCAGATTTAAATACCAGTCTTACTTTGGCAATCTTACAGCCCTCTGAAAATTCCCCAAACTTACAAGATAAGTTAAAAATATGGGACAAAGGGAAGGCTAAGCAAGGAGCCGCATACTTCAGGAGTCTGGATGGAATCTCATAGGGACCCATAGCCTTGGAAATATTTAATTTTAGGAGTTCCATATATACCTCCTCTGGGGAAATATGTTCAAACTCAAACCCTCCCAACCCACTCACATCAGGGTTGATTCCTACCAGATCCTGCTCTTTATTAAGATTCAAATCCTGAGAGGTCCCAGCATCTAAGTCCTGAGAGCTCACCTTAATAAAGTAATCATTAAAGGCATTAACAAGTCCATCCCCTAGAGGCAGCAATAAACCATTGAAAGCAACCTTACTTACTGAGGAATGTTTGTACTTCCCCATTAAACCAGAGATATTCCCCCAGAACCTTCTTGAATTCTGCCTTTGATTATCATCAAGTTTGGATCTTGCAAATTCCCGTTTTGCTACCCTCACCTTCTTAGTATACAGATTTCGGCCCTGCTCATAGAGGGCCCAATTGTGGTTCGTCATGGATTTTTTTGGCCTTGACCCATTTCTCATCTCCATCTTTCCTTGCTTTAAAGAGTTCCAGGGAAAACCAAACTTTCCCTTTATATTATGCTTTCCTGGATTTTAATGGAGCATGTTTATCGCATATTTGTGAAAATTCATTTAAGAAATACTCCCAAGCTGCACAAGCCAACGGAATCATATCCAATCTGTCCCAATTACTATTTTCAACATCAAGCATAAATTAAATATCATCAAACTGTCTAAAGCATCTCCATATAATCCAAGCTCCAGGGTCAGGCTTAGTGATCTTATTTCTAACACTACAGATTACCTGATGGTCTGAGAAAGATTCTACAAGAACTCTGGCTCTCTGGTACATTTGGGGAAAATTTGTAAACATCAGATTAACATAGTCAATTTTTTAGCATCTCTATGATTAATTCTACTAGACTCAAGAATCAACTGAGTCAGGCCTAATTCAACTGAGTCAGGCTCAATTCAATTTGAAAATCAATTAAATCATGATTTAGGTCAATGGCTAATCAATTAACACTGAAGTCTCTGATAAGGATCAGTTCATGAGAATATCTATAATCGTGTAGGAATTCCTGTAGTGCCTGAAAAGCCTTTATGTTAACCTTAGGGGGTTTATATACTCCTTATAGTAGGATGGGTTTCCTATAAGGCACCTCTAAGGCCAAGGTTTCTAATCCATTTCCTGTAAAGGAGCACTGAACTTCATGGGTAGTTAATTTACAATCAACATAAATAATTAGCCCCCCTCCATTTTTATTTATGTCCTTCCTATACAGCTAAAAATCCTCTAAGTCAATAGAAGTATCTATGACTTTTCCATCTAGCCATGTTTCAGTCAAGATTAAAATATTGGGTTTAAATTCCTTTGTCTAATCTCTTACATCATCAGACCTTCTCCTAAGACTCCTAACATTTGTGTTGGCAGTAGTCATACAGCCCTGTTTCAGTTTTAAAACTTCTGAGACAAATTCAAAGGAAGGACTAGAACCCAAAACCTCAGGTATCAACTTAGACATTTTAGAGGGACCGAAGTCTGGATGTACATCTTCACAAACCAGTAGACAATAGATAAAAAAAAGATATTAAAATACCCCTTTGGTTTAACTTCCATGTTCTAGAATACATACAGAATAAACTTTTAGATGCACCAAATCTTAGTGCAGAAGAAATCAAATTTACAGTTCTGATAGGAAAAGCCTCGAGAAGGGCATTAAAACAACCCTTAGGTAAAATTTTGGCTGAAATTCTGACTCTCTGGCTTGATATAACATTATTTAAATCAGTGGATGGACAAACTTTAAAGTTAATTGATTGCCCTATATGAGTATAAGCTGTGAGATAAGAATTAGCAGTACGAAACAAAAACAGGATCAGTAAAATAGTACCAATAGTACCAACAGCCATTATGAATGCAACCAATGTAAAACTTTATAGAGCAAATTATTTTCCAATGCTTAAACCTCAGATGGCCTGGGTAATAATCAATCAACAAATGAGTAATATTCATACTTACCAGAATTTAAAATGCTACAACACTCGGGCCATGAACTGAGGGTTAACACATTTTTTCAAGGATGAATTTCTCTTAGGAGTGGTGCAGCTACTCAGGCTCGCACCCGAGGGTTCATGCCTTTGGGCCAGTGTGGGGTTTTAAAGTGTACAGCCCCACCCTGTGCACTTGTGAATGGCCAAGCAACCAGCTTGCCATCGAGCCCCTTCCATTTGCCAGACACAACCCCAACAGGCTGAAATGCTGTTCACAGAAGCAGCTGAAACAAAGTAGCAATAGTGGTGTAGTTCACTTTGGCACTTCTCAGGATGTGCAGATGTAACAGCACAAATCATCTGCTGCTCAGATGGACAAATGCTTTTTTAAATTTTCTTAAATGACTTCCCTGCTGCCTGCACCTCAGTGTCCATTCATCTGTACACCTACGATACAGTCCTGTTTGCCTCCAGACCCTCTCCCTCTGGTTTATTGCCCAGTCTACAACTGGACTTTGATAACGTTCAGCACTGGTTATGGAAAAATCAGCTGACTCGAAACACCAAGAAAATGGTATCCATGACCTTTGGCTCTGGGCAAAAACCCACCAGGATTGCTGCTCCCCCCCTTCTGTACCCGCCATTGAAGTTGTCCCATCTTTAAAATATCTTGGGGTCTAGCTAGACAGTCACCTCAACTTTTCTGAACATGTGGATGACATTTGCAAAAAAACTTCACCCCAAACTCAGAGCACTTTACTGCAATCACAGCTGCATCCCTCTGTAGGCCTGCAAAGCTGCTGTTCAGAAAATTATCCTGCCTCTATTTGACTACAGAGACACTGCCTGCAGTGCTGCTCCTAAATCCACCCTGTCCAGATTGGACCCACTCTGAGTGCTTTGCACTGGATGCTGCACCTCAAACTCACCACTGCTCTCTCTATACTTCCCTCTCATTCCCTCCACTTGAGGACAGATGCCTGATGCCTGGCCCATTACATTACTTTCATACCCAAATACTGGCTCGACTCTCTCCCTTCTTACCTTTCATCCATCATCTCCCTATCCCAACCTTCTCTCTATGCCCTTTGTATCTTTGCTTTCTGCTCCCTTGCTCTCCCAACCAGGTCCTCCTTGGCTGGCCAAGCAGCATTTTCTACCACTTCCCCAAGCTCTGGAACTCACTCCCACTACACATCTGGTCTGCCTCATCCTCACTCTCTGTTGTCCCACTCCTGTCTGAATTCACCACCCCCTCTTGTACCTACTACTAATACTCATATTCATCTACATGCATGCATTTAGCTTGAATGGCTGATAGAATGGGCATGTGTGCAGAAAATGGGTGTGCTTCCACTACACTACAGAAAAGCACTAACACTGCCCGCATTACACTATGGAAAAACATTAACACTGTCCTTACTACACCACAGAAAAATATTAACACTATGGAAAAACACTACACTGCCTTGGAAAAGTCTCAAAAGCACACAAAGTAACCAAACTAATGTATCATATAAAATAAATGATGGTCAGTGTGCCATAAGGAAATCTTCATCTGCTGACTCTCTAACTAGCTAATATGTAATTAGCTCAAAAAATCCACTCACCCTTTGGGCTCAGGGGTTAGTGTCTGCTTAGTCCTCTCCAGGTATATTTCCCTATATACAACACTTACTTGTCATTTATTATCTGTATATATCATTATTAATAAACAAAACTATAGCTTGAAAAACAATGTTATACATATGTATATCTTTATTAAAGGAGAACTGTGCTGAACCTTTAAGTCTTTTTTTAGAAGCTGCTTCTTAAATATTGGTTCCAATTCTTTTATTAGTTCATCTTTACTGTTCTTTTAGTAAACTCAGTCAGTGTTTCTGATCAATACACTGATAGTAAGCACCCTTTTACTGTAGTACTTTTTTTTAATTAAGTATGCTTTAAGATTTTCCAATATGCAGTACATAAACAACCACAAAACAGAGACATAAAGACATACAGTAATAAACAGAAAAAAATCCCCTTGATCCTTCCCCCTTCCACCCATCCATTTACCCTCCCCTCCCCAGAGCACAACCTCTACAGATACCAGCAGGCACATGAGCAAAATAAAAGGGTAGGGTCCATGGCAAAGATAAAAACAGTTGACATCTGGTGCACTTGAAATGAAGAGGCCAAAATCTAAGTCCAGTAACAACAAGAACCTATGAAGGCCCCATCTAGGAAAGGAGAGGAAGTTACAAAAGAAAAAGTGGGGAAGTACTGAAGTGTTCAGCCCTTGAGACCTATTAGACACCAACATCAATGTATGCAGAGATTCTAACCCTCGACTATAAGAGTAGTCCTCCAAATGCTTCCTGAAAATTTGTTTTTCCATTGCAAAGGCATGGATTATCACCTTATACCACTCCTCATAGGAGGGAGGCCTCTCCTCAAGCCAGTGTCTAAGAATCACTATCTTCATATAGATAGAGATAAGGGCCATCTGAATTCTGCAGGGCCTTGTCAGAAGAGTGGAAAAGTCCCCAAGCAAGCAATTTTCAGGGGTAAAGGCATGCTGAAATCCCAGTAGCGGATCAAGAGAAGACTGTACCTTAATCCACAATAGCTGAATCTTTGGACAGGCTCATAACATGTGATACAAATCTTCGTCAGAGAGGCCACAGTGAGAGCATGTAGGGATCAAAGATTTACCCATTTGGTAAAGTTTAAATGGGGTAAAATTAAGGTCATGTAGGATTCTAAACTGTGTCCATCTGCACCTGTCCCATCTTAAATATTGGTACAGATTGTGCCAAACTGTATACCATTGTGAATATGTATAATCTAGAGCCAATTTATGCTGCCAATAATAGCCACTCCCGGTCAATGAACTGGGATCTATCAACTGAATGTAGGAATATATGCCAGCGGTTGCATGAGGCTGTGAGGCAATGAGTATGAAATTAGACTAATGCTCTACCTCAGAAGGTTGCCAGGGGGTTGAGCCATAGAATGCTTTTAGGACCCTTGTTAGCTGCAAGTACTTAATACAATGTAGTAACGAAATTGAGAAGGCCTCCCAAAGCTCGTTATTTATCAGCAAAGAGCCTTCTTTAAGAAACTGTTTTACTTGGGCACTCCATAATTGAGGACAAAAAGCTTTTGGAACGGGGCAGCCCGCAATTACAAAATGGGCATTACCTAATACCAGCCAGGAAAAAGTGTTAGCCCAGTCCAACTTGAGGTATTGGCAGAGCTGCACACAAACTTTCAGGAACCATATCAAAGAAGTATGGCACAGTCTGGGTGGGGGGAGGCTTGCTGGAGCGAGGTAAAGTAAACTATTAAGGTGTAGTCCCTCCATCCCACAGAGAACTTTCTCTGTAAGGATCCAGATAGGGCAATATCCCTCTGTCATTGCAACAGTCCTAGGGCCACCCCCACCTATGCTATTTGGAACCATGCAGTGCCAAGTAATAAAGAAAGATATTTGGGAAATGAAGCCTCCTCCTTTCTCTCTGTTGAGCCACCTTTAAATAAGCTCTGCAAACCCTACCCCCACTGGCCACAAGAACATATTTAAGGTACACTGTAATTGCAAAAACCAAGATTTGGGTAAGTATGTTAGAACTACCATCCCTCTTCCTCCTCTCCTCCCTGCCACCACTTGAAGAAAACATCCTAAAGACAACAAGATTCAAATGAATACAGTCTAAATTACCCATTCCCATCACAAACATGGAAAAGAGAAACCTACTCCTCCCAAAACATCATAACATCATGCAGAACAGAACACAGAGGCAGTTTAACAGAATATAATAAAGTGAGTTCTATAAAGTCTATTTAGAGGGCACTGCAAGCTCAGGAATCTGTAGCAAGTCTGATTTGCCCTCATATAAGTTAATAACTTAACAAGACAGGAAGCATGATCCCTGGCTGCAAGTCAGCCAGACAGGGTACAGTCAAGGGCTCCTCCACTGAGATAAGCAAGTACATGGGGAATTCCTGCACTCCCAGTGGCAGTCATATATGAAACCCCAGCAGAAGTCAGAAAGGTCTGAATAGTGCGAACAGGGGTAACAGGTGCAAGTCCCCAGGCAATGCAATGACATTCACAGATGGGGAGTTCACCATTGTAACGCAGGGAAAAACACAGGGCATAGAAAACAGTCTGGAAGAATGCCAATCCAATGGCATTGCCTGAAGCTGATCCCAGAGGACAAAAGAAAGGTGCAGGGGGAAGAATCCTGTGTCACACTGTATGATGCAGTGCAAAAGCCTGGTGATGTGGAGCGCAGTAGTCATTTAATGCAGCCAGAGTTTAAAGAAGACATTTTACTGGGAAATAAAAGGACTGTGTCCCCATCAAACACGGTACTAGATCAAAGCAGAGTCTTTACCTTCTTCAGTCCAAGATGCATTCAGTCCTGACTCCAATATCTGAGGAGCATGCCAGGTGCCAGTAGTCTCTGTTATGCCAGAAGACTAAAAAGAAGAGTAGGTCTTAAACAAAATTGGAACAACAGACCAATGCTCGATCAGGAAAACCAGTCGGCTATAGCAAGTGCAACAGGAATCCATGTAGTAATACAGAGGAATCCTTCTGAAAACAAGAGCCGAAAATTGCTTTGAATAGGTCTGGATACAGAGAGTCTAACTCCTTAAGGGTTTGAGTATGAGTCTCAGAGCTCTTCCATTCCCCATGATACAGAACCTGAAGCATGGCAGAATATCTCATCCTTAAGCGAATCTTGGTAGCAATCAACTTAGACAACCGGCTAAAGGTCTTTCCTCCTCTGCTGAATGATGGAAGGGAGATCTTGAGTGATTCTAAGCCAGTTGCCCTCACATTAAAGTTCTTTACAATCTCTGACCTTAAGAAGTATATGTTGTTTATCCAGGTAATTAAAATACTTAAAAATCAATGGCCGAGGAGCAGCACCCTCCGGCGGCATTTGTCTCAGAGAGCAATGGGCCCTCTCTAAGATATACGCTGGCCCGTTAGGTGAAGGGTCAGCTATTTTTTCACAGAATTTTTGAATGAACTACAGGACATTGGGGCTCTTGGCCCATACAGGTAAGCCTAGCATCACAATGTTATTCCATCTGCTCCTCGACTAAATCCTCCAGACGGTCTTCTAATTTTATGTTTTTCTGCCACAGAAGGCTAATCTCTGGATCAGTTTTACTGCACCAGTCTTCAAGGGAGGACATGCAGGCTTTGTTGTCTCCAACCTGCCTGGCTAAGAAATCCAGCAACCCTTGAATTTTCAGCAATGAGTCAGTCAGGGTTTGGAGGGCAATTATAAGGGGAGCCAGCTCTTCTAGAAACCTCTCCTCAGTTAGAACTCCTGGTGCAGCAGCAGGCTTCAGCATGGGTTGCGACTGACTGCTTTGAGGCCTTATCCAGATTGGCAGGTGGCATGTGCTTGTGTAACCCCCTTGTTACCCAGGGTTACTAGAATCCCAGTAAGACCTAGTGGTAGGCAGGGAAGGCAGCTTGTGAAACTCCAGTTAAATGGGTTTCACACTGTCTCACTCTTTTCTCAGTCTCAGCTGAGACTGAGGGATGACATCACCAATAGAGCTATCGCAGCTGCATGAGCCACATTAGAATCTGCAGCAAGGGAGCTGGTTAGAACGTTGAGAGGTTTTGAAGTCAGTCTTCAGTCAGTGTGAGTCAGTTGAGGGTGAAGTTGGGAGCTTGCTGAGAAAGCAGCTCAGTGAAGGCTCTAGGAGCCTCAGCCCTGACAGAGAGCTACTTTTAGTTTAAAAGGGTGTGTGTGTCTCCACCTTAAAGAGACACACAGAAGATAACTGAAGTGGTGGAGACCGCTGTTTTTGGGTCTCAGTGCCCCCTCCCTTCGGAGGGGCAGGAAAGGGTTCCCTGAAGATTCCTGGGGCAACCCCCTAGTTCTGCTTGTAGAGGAAAAGCTGCCTATGTGTTCCAGAGTTTATTTGGGAGAACAAGAAGATTTGTGAGTCACCTGTGGGGCATCTGCAACATGAGGGTGAGTGTCTGCTCTTGCTAAAAGGGCCTATGTTTTTCACCCTGGGACTTGTGTGACAATGTGGGGATTGAACTACTAAATATTGGGAAGCCTAGAGTAATGGGCTAAGCAAAGTAAAAGTAGGTTCAAGTCCAGAGCTTGTTCGGATGCAAATGATATGTAGAGGAGATGTGACAGACATCTACCCAGAATCTACATTTGAAAGTTCAGTAAAGGAATTGTTCAGTTTCCAGAGAAATGGCCGGGTATGGGCTGTGGGAGCTGGAGGTGGGTGGCCCCCCTATCTTTACTGACCAGGTCCACCTCTACGGATTTCTTCTGTGGATTTCTACTTTACCTCAGGCACTTGGCCAGTGATGAGGGAAGTACCCAGACATGGGATTGCAAGGAAAATTCTCTCTAGGAGTTGAAGACTCTAGTGTGGTTTGGGGAGCCACAACAGGATAATTGGTTCATTCCTCAAATGGACCGTGGATCAAGTGGCTGGCGGGGGAGCCGGGTCAGTGGGGAAAACTCAAGTAGTGTACAAGTCGGGCTGTGTACCCAAAGCTGCGTGCAAGTCCGGGCTGTGTGCCTGGTGGGTTTAGAGCCTGAGGGCTAGAAATAGTGATAAAGTGTCCTGTAGTCTCTAATCTGCATTACCAGGAAATGTAGCCCCGTGGGGGTCCATCTATGCTTTGTTTGTTCAGCTTGGATGTGAATAAAAGCCACACTGAAGAATCCCATTCCTGGTTCTGGACATTACAGCTATTGCTTCCTGTGTTCGGATTTACTTGGGTGCCCCTGTGCAGAGTAGCCAAACCTAGGTCCCCTGTGCTGAGTAACCTCATCCTTACCAAACCCAGTCCCCACCAGGTACTGCTGTCAGCTTCAACAGCATGCCACCTGTCATTTTGGCAAAGAGGCAGGGGTGAGGGGTTACACTTGCATCCATGTTTGCACTGGGAAGCACCAATAACCAACACTAGGAATGTCCCCGAAGTACAGTAGACAAGTTGCCACCAGAAATATTGAGTTTAGAGAGAACATGTAGCAAAAAAGGTGTGTGGGGGTTCAGGAGAGAGCAGAAGATACCTCCATTTAGGTGGCCATCACATGACCTCCCAGTTACTGTAGAACCTGACAGTGTATGTTATATCCCTTTCAACTATAAAATTCCATGGTAAAACCTAGACATATTGGGCCCGATTCACAAAGTCCTGTAAATGATGCAAGGTGCATGCGCCAAACATAAATGGTGCAAGCGGCACTTTGCGTCAAATACTGCCCCCGAGCTATTCACAAAGGCAGCCTGTATCAGTCACAGGCTACCTGCCCTAAACAGGGCTTTAACTTGATGTGCACCCCAGAATGGGCTGTAACATAGCACTAGGAGGCATGTGGCAGACGAAAGCTGCCACATCCTGGAATGTGGGATTCACAGAACTTTCACAGAGGGAGAAATTCTAAGTATCCTTACACCAACCAGGACACATCTAAGGGAACTTAGAAAATGTTCCTCTGGGAGAGTTGCCTGTTTGCAGCAACGTGTCATGGGTCCCCATACCATAATCACTGATGTGCCCTTATTTTTACATTAGAAATGAACCCCCATTGGTAATATAGCAGCTCTCAATCCCCAATCCCTGATGTGCACCTATATGTAAAACTGAAATGAGCCCCTGCTGGTAATAGAAACATAGAATTTGATGGCAGATAAGGACCGCTTGGCCCACCTAGTCTGCCCATTTCCCTACCTAACAGATAAGCTGCAGCTCCTAGTTAACCAACAGTCTACTTCCCCCTACCCCCCACTAGAACTGCCTTATGTCTGTCCCATGCATTGTTGAATTCCCCTACTGTTTTTGACTCTATGATCTCTACAGGAAGGCTGTTCCATGCATCTACAACCCTCTCTGTGAAGAAATACTTCCTCACATTACCTCTGAGCTGTCCCCCTCTATCTTCAGATTGTGTCCCCTTGTTCTTGCACATCTCTTTTTTTGAAAGATGCTACCCTCTTGGACTTTGTTGATTCCCTTGAGGTATTTGAAAGTTTCTATCATGTCCCCCCTCTCCCTCCTTTCCTCGAGGCTATACATCTTAAGCTCCTTTACTCTTTCTTCATTTGCCTTCTGGTACAGACCCTGCACCATTTTGGTTGCCCTCCTCTGGACAGCCTCCACCCTGTCTGTGTCTCTGCAGAGATGGGGTTTCCAGAACTGTACACAGTATTCCAGATGTGGTCTTACCAACTGTCTGTACAGAGGGCCAACAACTTCCTGTTTTCTACTGGTGATGCCTCTCCCTATGCATCCCAATATCCCCTCCAGCCCTCCTCACTGCCTTCTCACATTGCTGGCCCACCTTTAGGTTGTCTGATATGACTACCCCCAGGTCCCTTTCCATTGTTGTTGTTGTCAGAATCTCACCTCCCATTGTGTACGCTTGCCCTGGGTTTTTGTTTCCCAGGTGCATTACTTTGTACTTTTTTGTGCTGAATCTAAGCTGCCATACATTTGACCATTCCTCCAACATTGCTAAGTCCCTTTTCCTCCTTTCCACCCCACCTTGCCTATCAACCCTGTTACAGATCTTTGCGTCATCTGCAAAGAGACATACCTCCCCCTCCAGTCCCTCTGCAATGTCACTTATAAAGACATTAAAAAGGACCGGCCCCAGTACTGAACCCTGCAGTACCCCACTAGTAACCCTCCTTTCTTCACTGTGGACTCCATTTACTATTACCTGCTGTATCCTGTTGTCCAGCCAGTGTTTTATCCAGGCTACCTCCCTGGGACCCACTCCCAGGCTGGCTAATTTGTTTATTAATCTTTTGTGCAGGACTGTGTCAAATGCCTTGTTAAAGTTTAGGTAGGCCATGTCCACAGCCCCACCCTGGTCTACTACTTTGGTCACCCAGTCAAAGAAATCAATTAGATTTGTTTGACATGACCTTCCTACTGTGAATCCATGCTGCCTTGGGTTCTGTGCCCCACTGGCCTCTAGGTACTCAACAGTTCTTTCCTTCAGAAGTGATTCCATCATTTTCCCTACCACTGAGGTCAAACTGACAGGTCTATAGCTTCCTGCCTCTGTCTTGCTCCCACTTTTGTGAAGGGGAATCACATCCACCCTTCTCCAGTCCTCAGGTACAGTACCACACCATCCTCCCATGATTTATTAAAAAGGGTAGTCACAGCCAGCCTGGTGGCACTGAGAGTTGAGGAACTGGATGCCACACCTCACACCACACCGGCGACCCGTATTTCGGAACGAGCACAGGGTTGCTGTGGGTTGGTGGGGAGGAGATGGATTGAGCATCCAATGGACTGCTCTCCATCTTCGGGGAGGGGGTGTCCTGTGGCCACTGCTTGCCTGACCCCTAGCAGAGGCTGGGTCTCAGTGGCATGGTGCTACACACCATGGAGGGGTGGAACACGGCAGACACCTGACAGGGGCGCGCACGGGAGTGTGCAGGCACCCAGTCATTGGCATCATTGCACGCCATGAGCCCGCAGGGGAGAAAAGTGGAAAAAAGGGGGGATCATCCAGTCACAGAGGCTTAATGGCCATCTGTGAGCACCTGTGCTGGCTCCGGAGGGGATCAAGTGTGGATCCGTACTAGGCGGGGAGTTGGCCGGCCCCTGCCACCCCACCATGGGGGGGTAAGCCATGAGGCAATTGGGTGGTTGCCCTCCTAGGAGTCTGGTGCGGGTCAGACAGCAGCTGGAGAAAGGGATGCACAGATGGATTGCTTGACTGGTAGCCCCAGGAAGAAACAAACACCAAGGAAAAAGAAAAAAAAAAGGGTAGTCAGTGGTGTTACTGGTTCTTCCCTTAGTTCTTTTAGAATTCTGGGGTGAATCCCATCAGGCCCCTCTGCTTTATCCACCTTCAGTTTTAAGAGTTCTTTCAGAACCCTTTCTTCTGTGAAAGGACTAATATCAACTCCCCTATCTAGAGTGTTTCTATTGACTGGATTAGGTATCTCCCCTTGCCTTTCCATTGTGAATACTGAGCAGAAATATTCATTCAGTATCCCTGCTTTTTCACTGTCACTCTCTGCCCAACCACCTTCCTCTTTATTCAGCCTCAGTATCCCTGCCTTCATCTTTCTTTGCTCCTTAATGTACCTATAAAAGGTTTTATCCCCCTTCTTAACCGAGTTGGCTATCTTTTCCTGAGCTTGGGCCTTTGCTATTCTGACTGCCTTTCCCGCTTCCTTCTGCTTTAACTGGTACAGTTCTCTGTCCTGCTCCTTCTGTGTTTCCTTATACTTACTGAATGCTATCTTTTCTTTCCCTTACCTTCCCTGCCACTTCTTTTGAGAACCATAGTGTTTTGTTTTTTTTGCTTTTTGCTTTGATTTGTTTAGTTGCTTCACACAAAGGCTTGTTCCCTCTATGATGGCAGTTTTGATGTTTCCCCATTGTTCCTCCACTCCACCTTCTTGCATGTTTGCTACTGCTTTTCAGAGGCACTCTCCCATTTTGACAGAATCAGCCCTCCTGAAGCCCAGTACCTTCACTTTTGTGTGACTTGACTCTACAGGTAATTTTATTGTGAACCACACTGTTTGGTGGATGCTTGTTCCCAAATGGCTACCCACTTCAAGATCAGAGATCCTCTCTCCATCCCAATTTGAGAATACTAGGTCTAAGATTGCTCCCTCCTGAGTGGGTTCCAAAACTAGCTGTCTGAGGCATGCTCCCTGTAGGGCATCAAGAATGGCCTTGCTCTTGAATGTGGCTGCAGCAAAGGTGCTCCAGTTAACATCTGGCATATTCAGGTCCCCCATCAGCAATATCTCACCTTTCTCTGCCATCTCAAGAATGCCTTCCATCATTTCCTTGTCCATTTCCTCCCCTTGAGACGGGGGTCTGTATACAACTCCTGTGCAGATTGTGGAACCATTTCCAGTCTCCAGGGTGACCCACAGTACCTCCTTTCCTCCCTGTTTACCCTTTAGTTCTGTTGCTTTGATCCTTTCCCTTACATAGAGAGCTACTCCTCCCCCTCTGCTTCCCTCCTTGTCTCTCCTGTAGATTGTGTTCCCTGGTATGTTGACATCCCAGTCATGGTTCTCTGTGTACCATCTTTCTGTGCCTGACATGATATCCAGGCATCCCTCTTTCATCAAGGCCACCATTTTGGGGAGCTTTTTACCTAGACTACAGGCATTGGTACTCATTACCCTCCATTTTTGTCTGCTTTATTTCTTTTTGCCCCATCCCTGTCCTTACTGCCTTTGTATTTTTCTCCATTTACCCCTGCCCTTATCCCTATCAACTGCTCTATCTTGGTGTTTACCTAACTAACTACCCTGATTCTTTGGGGTGGGGGGTCTAGGATTTCCCTTCTCCTTTTCAGTGCCCCCCCTTGGCTAGTTTAAATGCTTGAAAATTAAGCATTTAAACCTATCACCTAGGATCCTGGTTCCCCTCCAGGATAGATGCAAACCATCATGTCTGTATAGGCCTGCATCCCTCCAGGTAGCACCTCAGTCCCCAATGAAGCCAAATTCCTGAGCTCTGCACCAGTTTTTCAACCAATCATTGAATCCTATGGTGCAGAGAACCTTAGCCTCATCCATGCCATAGACAGGCAGCACTTCTGAGAAAGTTACCATGTGTGCTACTTGTCTAAGGCCCCTTCCCAACTCCACAAACTCCTGTTGCACTGCTCTGATCCCATTCTTAGCCAGGTCATTTGTTCTTAGGTGGATAATGACATCCAGCTCACTCCCCCTTACAGCTGCTCCCATGATCCTGAGGATTTGTTTCCTGACCCTCCAAGCCATGGCACCGGGCAGGCACCTTACCTCCTTTTCCCTTCCCCAGTTCTACCCCCCAACAATGGAGTCTCCCACTAGGAGTTTCCTTCTCCTGTGGGGTTCTGTGCCACCCTCCTGTGGGTCTCCATTGTGAAGGTTCCTAGGATCCTTCTTGGTCTTCACTGCAGGTGCCTACATAGAGGAACCATGCTCCACCAGAGTGGTGAATGAATTATGGAGAGCCACAACTGGAGGGATGCACCTCTGTTCTACCAACCTCACCCTCCCTGAGCCCACCATGGTCTAACCACTCCTCTTTCTTGGCAACCTCTGAGGTAGTGGTGGTGGCCTGGGTGGTCCCTGGGTGGGGGAGCAGGTTTTCTGAATCATTGCCAGATCAGCATGGAGATGAGCAACCTCCTCCCTCAGACCAGAGAAGTGCCTGAAAATAGGGCAGCAATGCAGTTTCCAGAATGTCTCCCAGAAGACTGATGCTCCACAGCCAGTATATTGCATCACTCCCCACATGTCTGTGTCCCTTCCTGTTAGAGATGCTTTTCTTTTGTTGTTTTTTTTTGTTCTTGTTTCAGTGTATGCAAGCTTGTGAGTGTCTCTACCCCCTATTCAGTGTGCTGTGCCTTTAAGGATATGAACCCCCACCCTGACCCCTGATGTGCCCCTATATGTAAATCATAAATGAATCCCCAGTGGTAGTTGAAGACTCACCTTTTTAATATAGCTTTTAATGATTTATAATAAATTAGATTTTGCTTATTTATTGTTTTATGAAATTGTACAGGTGCTTTGGTTGAAGAAAAGCGCCTTTTAAAAATAAAGTATTGATTGATTGATTGATAGTATAGCAGCCCCCCTTCCCAATCCCTGATATGCCCCATATGTGAAATTGAAATGAACCCCCATTGGGAATATAGTGCCTCTCACCCGATCCCCAATGTGCCCCTATAAATCATAAACAAACCCCCCATTGGTAGTATAGTGGCCCCCAATCCTCAATGTGCCCCATATTTAAAATATGAATGAACCCCCATTGGTAATATAGCAGTCGCCCTCCCCAATCCCTGATGTGCCCCATATTACTCCTTAGCTAGCTCCTCCCCTCTGATGGCTCTCAGATATATGTAACCCTTGCAAAAGACTGTTTCTATTTCACTTATATGTATGACCACCATATGCCTACAACTTGCATATGAATTACTGCTTACTAATTGTATATAAGCATGACCACCGCATGCCTTCAACTCTGTTTGTTGTACTACTGCTTATTAAGTCTATGTATTGTTAGTTCCCGTGTCGCCCCTGAAAAAGGGACCTCCGGGGCCCAGTGGGCCTACCCGGTCATCAAAATTCAATAAATAAATAATTGTACCCCCATTGGTAATATGGTGGCCCCTCTCCCCAATCCCCAATGTACCCCATATTTATTACATGAATGAAGCCCCACTGGTAATATAGTGCACAGATATCTTAGCTGAGATGTTCTGTAGGGCTACTGGATGACAGTCACTAGCGGAATATTTATTATCTTTTTTTATTAAGTGGAACCAGTTCTGCTACTTTCCATGACTGTGGGATCTCCTCTACTTCTATAATATAATTAAATAATTTACTAAAAATTTCTATCCACCATTCCACATTATTCTGATAAAACTCAGCAGGGATGCAATCTATGCCCGGTGCTTTATTCTTTTTTTTTGTGTGTGCACAGATTGCTTTATTTATTGCTATGTTTGAGACCTTATATTCAATTACAGGTTCCTTTTTTTCTTGTGCACTGGTTTCTATACTAAACTTTTCTACACAGATTTGTTCAGAATTATATCATTTTTTAAAAATGTGCAGTCATTTCGTTTTTGGGGATATTCGCATCTATATTTCCATTATAACCTTGTTCAGCATGTGTAACTAGTTTCCAGAATTCTTGTGTATTCTTCTTATGTATTGCCATTAGCATTAAATCCCATAAGCTTTTATTATTTTTTTGTTTGTTTTAATAAGCATTCTATATTCTTTTCTTAGAAACATGAGACCCCTACTATAATTAACATCAGCATTTTTTCTATGTAATCTAGCCATTTTATTTAGAAGTTTTTTGTACTTCCTACAATGGATGTCATGCCAAGGGTATCTTCCAAGTGCATTTGAGTCCTGCCTATGAACACGTGCATTTAATCTTATTTTTTCCTTCACGTAAGAGTTTAAATTCTCAAATGTCTTACTATCATTTTCTGTAGCTTCTAAAAGCAATTTCTTAATTAACAAGACCTCCTCCTGGCACAGCAGATTATCCATTTTTTCTTTCACTAATGGATCCCATCGTATTCTTTTTTTCAGTAATTGACAAGTGTTGATTTAACTCTCTTTCTATAGCCCTATTATGGACTTCATAACAATGTGCAAAATCCAATGCTAGAGAAATAGGGAAATGATCAGATACACTTTCTGTCAAAACTTCAAAGGTGCAAATTTTCCTAAATAATGAGATATCTATTATAGCCAGGTCTAATACAGATCCTCCACTCTTTGTATGGACGGTAGTTTCACCTAATCTGTCCTCCCTAGTCCATCCATTAACCACACAAAGGTTATGGTTAACTATAAGTTTAAGAAGCATGTCACTTTTTTTATCATTCCTTAGATTGTCTTAGTGGTATATAACAATAATGATCCATACCATTGAAGTTTTTAAATAAATGAAGTTCATTTTGTTTCCCCAAATGTACATTCCAGTCTCCCATCATTATTTCACAGTATGTCTGTATTCCAAGTGGTAACAATATCCATCCAGTAATTTTGATAATTCATTTAATTGGATCTCATATTTGGCAGTATCCAATGAGGGTAACAAGTACAGATTTACCAACACAAATACTTCTCCATTCAGTGTCCCAGTTTCTAGGGCTATCCAACTTGCATTGGTTGAGTTTACTACTATCACAATACTCATTTTATTTTTTGTATCCAGTAAAACCAACAAGCCTCCTTTATATCTTCCTTTTGAGTTAGATATTTTCCCTGGTATGGTTACTTTGTTATAACCTTTACAATTTACTTGATTATTAGCATGTAGCATGGTTTCTTGTAATAGTATTATATCATGATTGCTAATCAAAGTTTGCCAAATACCATCATCAGTTTTCCTACTTATGCCTGCTATATTCCAGGACAGAATTCTTGCACCTCTTTTTAAAGAGGCCTTGATGGTTTTCTGATTTCAGTCTGACAAAACTGTTAAAGCATCATCTGTTGATTCAAATGAATCAATTGATAAATTAGACAATAATTCTAATTGATTGTGGACAGGGATGTTTACCCTTGTTTTATATCCATGTGTTTTCTCATTCTTATCTTCACTTGGGATTTGTTCCCATCATTCTTCCAAGACCAAGCTGTTATTTATCCTTTACCCCCTCTGTGTTCTACCCCAATTACTCTATCATATTCTGGTGAGCCTTTCATCTCATATTCAATTACCACTGGTTTCTGCAGATATCTTACTATCTGCTGCTGTGGCTCATTCTCCATCTGTCTAGCCTCTAAATGATGTGGCTGACCTATCTAATCCTTGGTCATTGTAACATTTCTTGTAGTAATAGCCAAATCCATACCTGATTTTTCTATCTCATTTCTGATTTCCAAGACATATTCTCCACCCTTATGATTTTTAAGTACTAGACATACAAGTCCCTTATATCCAGTAATGTTCTATAGCTGTAGGCTGATACAAGATCCTCCCAGGAGATCTCATTTTTTAATTGTGCTTTAATGATATTACATATTGCCATTTTAAGGAAAAAATGATTTTCTGTCCTCGATTTTGAAATTCCCTTAAAGTAGACAGTTAGTATTTTTTCACCTTGCTTAACTTCTGTATTTCCTTGACTATTTCCATTTTCTTTTCTTCTCTTATCATCACTTCCAACTCTCATACTATCCAGTTTATAGGGAGCAGTCTGTATTCCCTTATCTTTCACCTTCTGCTTCTGTGTTCTATTTAGATTGACGACTTTTTCCTCATGACCTTCCTTGTGCTTTTGCTCTGTACTTCTTTATACTCTTTTTCTGTAATTTCAGCTGTAATTTCCTTAATAGTTTTCTCTTTCACTCGTTCTTTTTTCCTGTTACTTTTCCTTGTTTTTCCATCATTAATTGATTAACTGTCAATTTAATTTCCTTTAGTTGTTTTTTTTGTTCTTCAAACTCTTTCATTACAGATCCCATTGCTAAATTTGTACAGACCAAAACTGTTTTTATTTCAGATAATTGCTTACTAATTAGAATGTTGGCTTGAACATTACAGTCTTCCAATGGATCTATATTCTGACTAGCATGCATGGAATTCTCATGCAGTGTATAACTAATTACAGATGCTATATTATTTTTTACTCATCCAATTTTTCCTTCTGTTCACAAAAGGGGTAATAAAATTTTCAAAATCTGCAAGATCATCCTTTTTCCTACCATCATTCCCTTGATTAATTTGGCTTTCTCCTTGTTGTTTGGATATTGCTCCTTCCAACTTGGTGTTCTTATTTCATACTGTTTGATTTGAAGTCTCAAGTGCTTTAATTCTTTTTAAAATATACTCCCCTGAATGGCTATCTTCTGCCCCCCCAACATGGTTTGTAATTATATTACATTTTGGTGAGAATGTTATAGGGGCTTTTTAGCCTTATTCACTTTATCCATAAAATCTGTTATATTTTTTGCATTATTCTTTTTCGGTTTAACACCAGGCTTAATCAATTTATCAATTCAAAGTTTCATTACATCCACAGCAGTAACCACCTCCATAGTTTTCTAAAGTTTAACAATTACACTTATTAGTATCGATTAATATCCAAGAAAAGGGAGAGCAGTAACAAAAAGTTCACAAAGCGCTATTGATGTAATTGATGCAATAACCACAGTAGATGAAATTAGTATACTTATACTGTAGTCCAATCCAGTAATATAAGTCAAATCCAAAATTTTCTTTCATATAGACCAAAAAGGGCAAGAATATCACCAAGTACTTTATCCCCCAATGAAAAAGTCAGGTTTTTCTTTGGCAACTTTTCTTCTTAACGTAGGACAAAGGACAGGAGTTGAGTATGCCTCTTACCACTCTATTAGGCTCCTCATAAATCCTTAATAGTCCATATACAGATTCCCTTATTAATAATAGTAGCCCAGACTTGAATCTCCTTGCTTTCTTCCAGCTACTAAATGTCCAGACTCAAAGTGTAGGAAAATATGATCAACCATCCAAATATTCACTAAAAAGATAATATAAAAAATATAAGTGATACACTGAACAGAACAAGAAATACTGCAAAAGCAATAAAATGGAGTTGATATCATCTAAAACTGGCAGCTAGTTACATAAGCTAAACATATAAAACCACCACAAGAGAAGTTTTCCAAAAAAAAGTATGAGAACTTATAGCAGCTCAATCTCCCAGCAAATGCTAAAAGACAGGTCAGGATACCATAGTAACACAAATGGCTTATGTTCTAATACAGCCAATGACCTCTGAGAGCATAAAGCCTCTGTACCAGGCTATTGACAGCAACAATGGTAGCAGCAATGACAAATGCTGGAAAAAAACTTGTACAAAACTCAGAAACCACAGACAATTCTCTTTGGCAAAGCCACAGGACCAGCGTCATACTTGCTACCTGAAAAATGGGAATTGCACTTCAGAAATGCCAGCACATGAGCAGTAAATACTCTAGACAAGCAGTTGCATGACCCAGTGTCACAAAATATAAAACAAAAATAAAATTTAAAATGTAAACTCCAAAAAACAGCAATAAAAATGTATCTTTAGTAACTCAAAGTAGTATAGTTACATAGGATCACTAAGCAAGAGAGGAAGTGCAGAAAGAAGGATTTAAACAAACCAAAGCAATGAAATGCTATGTTTGCAAAACAAAAAACAAGACGGTCTTAAAAACCAGACCCTACTGTATGTCTTTTGGCACAAAATAAGTTCCACCAATACTACCAGTAAGAGCT
This sequence comes from Neoceratodus forsteri, assembly GCA_016271365.2. Taxonomy (NCBI): domain Eukaryota; kingdom Metazoa; phylum Chordata; order Ceratodontiformes; family Ceratodontidae; genus Neoceratodus; species Neoceratodus forsteri. The sequence continues at coordinate 1,167,415,228 of CM057450.1, read as the reverse complement.
TATATAGGATTAGATGTCCCCTCCAGTTATTCAATAGGAGGACTCACTGCAGAAACACTAATCTTTTGCAAACAAACACCAAAGAACGAAACCAAACAAAAATCAGTTTGGGTTTCAGCATTCAGTGTTCTATGTTCTGTACTCAGAATTCACTATTTTAAGCCTGTCGTGGCCCCATCTTGGCTCTGTCTGGGTTTGTTGGCATTCAAAAATCCAACAGTCAATTCCAAATGTAGTTTTTAGTCCAGTTTTCTCTTGGCTGCTCCATTTAGCATTAACACCTTCTTCTTGTGCAGTTCTACACAGAACCTCTCCTGATTCTTCTCCTCCAGGGTGGCTCTTCCACCGTTGAAGTATAGGTATCTGAAAGGTAACAAACGGGACAAGGAGCAGCAACACCAAAGGACATGCAGCACAAGATATTCTGGTAAGAACCTAGAACTTAAGGAAAAACACAGGCAACGGTGGCATACTATTTAAAAATCTTGAGTAGTCACATTTCTAGGTTCCTGCTAGGGAGCAGTGTTTCTCTTCAGCATGCAGCTGCTTCTGTCTCTCTCTCACGTGTCTCATAACCACTAATGCCAGAATCCACTCTCAAATGCCAGCATTCTTTCTTGCCATTTTACGATACTGATTTTGCCTTTCTTTTTTCTTCATATCAAGCTGTTTTAAATGAAATGAAAAGCTCCAGGCAGATTAAGTGTGTCCAAGAACCAGAGGCATAAACAAGGAACTGAGAAATCAAAGTCAATAGTGTGAGCTCCAGAATCCTGAATGGATATGATGTCAAGCTGGAAACTCAGACTTGGATTGCCTTATGAACCAATTCATATAATAATACATTTTTAGTGCTTTTACCTTGTGATTCTGTATTGTGGCTGAAACTTGGAAAAGTATAAATTAGCAGTAGGCCTTGGCTACAGCTATCACACTTAGGTTAAGAGGCATTACATTTGAAACTATTGTGTAGTACTTTGATAGATATGCAGTCTGAAGTTGGGTAAATAGCTGATGTTAGTTGTTCCTTAAGATAGCACTTTAACACTCTTTGTGTGCTAGACTAAGCTTTTTACATTGGATAATACAGCATCTAGCACTTTCAACTCGATGCAAGCTATGTACATTGAATGAATTACATGATGCTGGATGTATTTTTGTATAATATGATATATGGGGATGCAAAATCCATGCAAATGTGAGCACATTGGTGAAAATCTTAATTAAATGTGACACAAAGCATATTTTTTAGTGTGAGTAATTGTTCACTGAAAGTACTCATTAAAGAGACTATGTGATGTCACAAACTGAGAATTTCAGATGGCCCCTTTTTTGACCCGAGTTAACTTAGCATATTTTTGGGGGGAAGTGGATGCATTTCCTAAAAGTTCAGGCTTAACCTGTTAACTGGTGCACCACCACTACACAGTTAACATCTTATACGTGTGGTTATTGGAGTCTGGTATTTTATTAATGAAGTAAACAAGAAGCAGGTGACGTATAAGAAGACCTTTCTTGTTATATGCAGCACTTACTGTGATGGAGTGTTAGCACCTTATGGGGGATCAAAATAGATCGTTGTAAAGCATGTTTTTTAATGAATGGTCTAGTGGATATGAGATCAATTGTCTCAGTGAAATATATTTTTGCAGCTACCAACTGTTTTTGATTGTATCCCCTTATTTTTGGAAATACCTGTAGATTATGAGCCAGGCTGGAACATCAGACCAGGCTGTGCTGGTTAATAATTTAGCCTTGGACTCATGAATGCATTGGAAAGGAGAAGGCAACATGCAATTTTATTGCTGATGGGAAATCACAAGATTTAGAGAAAGTACAAAAGGTCAGTGATTTAAAATTCTTGTTCATGAAGTTAGAAAGGCTTTTAGTGAGTTAAACCTCACTTAAAATATAACACTTAAAAAATACCTAGAAAGAGGACAGCTGCCTAGAGGATTACATGTCACATGCAACCAGGAGGAAGGAGTGCTGTGTGACTGGACTTCTCTACTGGGGCTAAAGAAGTAGAACTCTTGTACTTGTACCTTTAATTTAGGGTAAAAAAAACAAACAAACAAAAAAAAATAGTGTGTCTGTCTGCGTTAACTGAACTGAATGGTTATCTGAACAGTTATCTAGGTGTAAATCTCAGGTGATTGAAAGGGCTTGATAGCTGTGCAGTTTAAATTACTTGTAGAAAGATCTAGTAAGTAGGGGGAGTGGCTTAGCTAGAAGGAAGCTAAATTTAAAGACTGCCTTAGAAAGATTCTGTTAGTAGCTTGGCAGAAGACACCAGGAGGAAGGAGTGCTGTGTGACTGGACTTCTCTACTGGGATTATATTGCCCACCCTCCTACCCAAAGCTAGTTCTACTTTTATAGGCACAGGATTTGACTGACAATGGGAACTTCCTGTTTGGGAGCAGAAAGTGAGTGATCACAGAACCACCAAAGATCCACCATCCTAGAAGGGTAAGAGTAGCTCTCTGGCCCCCTCTAGCAGCTGGAGGCCTGCCTCTGAGCAAGTAAGAGGTCTACTGAGAAATATAGGATATTCTTGTCACAGAACAGGACAATCAGGAGCTTAAAGGGCACAGAGGCAGAAAGTAAGTAGAGAGAGAAGAGAAAGAAAAAAACAACAGAGGAAAGAGTAAGGATTCCAAACAACAGTTAAGGGGCCAGAAATAAGACATGATGGGAATGGTGCAGTGCAGTGGCTGTGGAGCAGCAGTCTTCTAGGAGATGTTCTGGAGGATACGGTGTTGTCCCATCTGCAGGCACCTCTCTGGGTTGAGGGAGGAGGTTGCTTATCTCCAGGCTGAGTTAGCCAGGATTTGTGGGACCTCCTCCTCCATCCAGGGACCACCAGTGCCACTGCCGTTGCCTCAGAGGTTGCCAAGAAAGAGGAGCAGTTGGACCACAGTGAGCTAAGGGAGGGTGAGGGTGGTGGAACAGAGGCGCATCCAACCAGTTGTACCTCTCCACAATTCCTATGTATTCTGGCAAAGTGTGGTTCCTCTATGGAGGCACCTGCAGTGGAGACCAAGAAGGATGCTGGGAACCTCCACAAAGGAGACCCACAGGAGGGTGGAATGGGACCCCACAGGGGAAGGAAACAACTCCTGGTGGGGGACTCCATTGTTAGGAAGGTAGAACTGGGGGAGGAAGGGGAGAGGGAGGTAAGGTTCCTGCCTGGCACCATGGCTTGGAGGGACAGGGAGCGAATATGCAGGATTGCCAGAGCAGCTACACAGGGGAGGGAGCTGGATATCATTGTCCACCTAGGGACAAATGACCTGGCTAAGAAAGAGATTAGAGCAGTGCAGGAAGAGTTTGTGGAATTGGGGAGGGGCCTTAGACAAGTAGCACGCATGGTAACCTTCTCGGAGGTGCTGCCCATCTATGTCGAAGGAGAGGCTAGGGTGTTCTGCACCATGGGATTCAATCAATGGTTGAAAAATTGGTGCAGAGCTCAGGGATTTGGCTTCATTGGGGACTGGGGGTTCACCTGGAGTGATGCAAGTCTATACTGGCATGATGGGCTGCATCTGTCCAGGAGGGGAATCAGGATCTTAGGTGATAGGTTTAAGTGCTTCATTGGCAAACATTTAAACTAGCCAAGGGGGAAGGCACTGGAAAGGAGCAGGGAAATCCTAGCCCCCCCAAAAAAAAATCACAGTAGTAAGTACAGTAAACACTAACATAGAGATGGCAATAGGGAGAAGGGCAGGGGTAAATGTGGAAAGTGACAAAGGCGAGAAGGACAGGGATGGGGGAAAAAAGGAATAAGGCCATCAGGAAATGGAGGGTAATGAGTACCAATGCCCGTAATCTGGGCAACAAGCTCCCTGAGCTGGTGGACTTGATAGAAGAGGGATGCCTGGATATCGTAGCAGTCACAGAAACATGGTACACAAAGAACCATGACTGGGATGTTAACTTAGCAGGGTACATAACCTACAGGAGAGAAGAGGATGAGGAGTAGCTCTCTATGTAAAGGAAGGGATAAAGGCAATTAAACAAAAGCATAAACAGGGAGGAGAAGAGGCAGTGTGGGTCACCTTGGAGACTGGAAAGGGCACCACAATCTGCACAGGGGTTGTGTACAGACCCCCATGTCAGGAAGAAGGAATGAACAAGGATATGATAGAAGGTATTCTTAGGATGGCAGAGAAAGGAGAGATACTGTTGATGGGAGACCTGAATATGCCAAATGTTAACTGGAGCACATCTGCTGCAGCCACATCCAAGAGCAGGGCCATTCTCAATGCTCTACAGGTGCCAGGCCTCAGACAGCTAGTTTCAGAACCCACTCATAAGGGAGCAATCTTAGACCTCGTACTCTCAAATGGGGGCAGTGAGAGGATCTCAGATCTAGAAGTGGGTTGCCATCTGGGAACAAGTGACCATCAAACAGTGTGGTTCATGTTAAACTCAGCTACAGAGTCAAGCCATACAAAAGTGAGGGTACTGGACTTCGGGAGGGCTGACTTTGGCAAGATGGGAGAGTGCCTCAGAAAAGCACTAGCAAACAGGCTAGAAGGAGGAGTGGAGCAACAATGGGGAATCATCAAAACTGCCATCACAGAGGCAACAAGCCTTTGTGTGAAGCAAATAAACAAATCAAAATGAAAGAAAAAGCCACTATGGTTCTCAAAAGAGGTGGCTGGGAAAGTCAGGAGAAAAAGATAGCATTCAGGAAGTATAAGGAAACACAGAAGGAGCAGGACAGAGAGCTGTACCAGTTAAGGCAGAAGGAAGCAGGGAGGGAAGTCAGAATAGCAAAGGCCCAAACTGAGGAAAAGACAGCCAACTCGGTTAAGAAGGGGGATAAAACATTTTATAGGTACATCAGGGGAGCGTGAAAGACAAAGGGAGGTATAGTGAGGCTGAATAGAATGAATGGTGGGTGGGCAGAGGGGGACAGTGAAAAAGCAGGGCTACTGAATGAATATTTCTGCTCAGTATTCACAAAAGAGGAGGGGGAAGTGCCAAATCCAATTAACAGAAGCACTCTTGATAGGGGGGGTCGATCCCAGCCCTTTCACAGAAGAAAGGGTTCTACAAGAACTCCTAAAACTGAAGGTGGACAAAGCAATGGGGCCTGATGGAATTTACCCCAGTATTCTAAAAGAATTAAGGGGGAACTAGTGAAATCACAGACTACTCTTTTTAATAAATCATGGGAGGACGGTGTGGTACCCGAGGACTGGAGGAAGGCAGATGTGATTCCCCTTCACAAAAGTGGGACCAAGACAGAGGCAGGAAACTAAAGACCTGTCAGTTTGACCTCTGTGGTAGGGAAAGTGATGGAGTCACTTCTGAAGGAAAGAATTGTTGAGTACCTTGAGGCCAGTGGGGCACAGGACCCAAGGCAGCATGGGTTCACAGCGAAGGTCATGTCAGATGAATCTAATAGATTTCTTTGACTGGGTGATCAAAGTAGTAGACCAGGGAGGGGCTGTGGACATGGCCTACCTAGACTTTAGCAAGGCATTTGACACAGTCCCACACAAAAGATTAATAGTCAAATTAACCAGCCTGGAAGTGGGTCCCAGGGTGGTAGTCTGGGTAAAACATTGGCTGGACAACAGGACACAGAAGGTAATTGTAAATGGAGTCCACGCTGAAGAAAGAGGGGTTACTAGTGGGGTACCGCAGGGTTCATTACTGGGTCCAGTCCTTTTTAATGTCTTTATAAGTGACATTGCAGAGGGACTGGAAGGAAAAGTATGCCTCTTTGCAGATGACACAAAGATCTGCAACAGGGTTGATACACAAGGAGGCATGGAAAGGATGAGAAGGGACTTGGCAAGGTTGGAGGAATGGTCAGAAGTATGGCAGCTAGGATTCAATTCAAAGAAATGCAAAATAATGCACCTGGGAAACAAAAACCCAGGGGAAGATTACACAATGGGGGAAGTAGTAACAACAACAAAAATGGAAAGGGACCTGGGGGTAATCATATCAGATGATCCTAAGGTTAGCAAGCAATGTGAGAAGGCAGTAGGGAGGGCTGGGGGTATTCGGGGATGCATAGGGAGAGGCATCACCAGCAGAAAACAGGAAGTTGTTATGCCTCTGTATATACAGTTGGTGAGACCCCATCTGGAGTATTCCATCCAGTTCTGGAGACCCCATCTCCACAAGGACATAGACAGGATAGAGGCAGTCCAGAGGAGGGCAACTAAAATGGTGCAGGGTCTGCAAGAGAAGCCGTATGAGGAGAGACTAAAGAAGCTTAATATGTATACCATTGAGGAAAGAAGGGAGAGGGGGACATGATAGAAACTTTAAGTACCTCAGCAGAATCAACAAAGTCCAAGAGGGTAGCATCTTTCGAAAAAGAGATGTGCAAGAACAAGGAGACACAATTTAAAGATGAAGGCGTTCTGGGGCAATGCAGGAAGTATTTTCACAGAGGGTAGTGGATGCATGGAACAGCCTTCCTGAGGAGGTTGTGGGATCTAAAACTGTGGGAGAATTCAAGAATGCATGGGACAGACATAAGGCAGTTCTTGTGGGGGTGAAGAAATAGGCTGTTGGTTAACTAGGATCTGTGGCCTATCCTGTAGGTAGGGAAATGGGCAGACTAGGTGGGCCAAGTGGTCCTTATCTGCCATCAAAGTCTATGTTTCTATGTCTATGTTTCTAAGTTAAGGGGGGGTGGAAGGGTATTGATTGTGTGGGGTGTAAATGATTATTGGAGTTGTGGAAATATGTGTCGGGGTGTTAGAGAGATGGTCAGGCAGTACTCCCCCTCAAGACTTAGGGATCTCAGTCCTTTTGTACCACCTCCGCTGACTTCGGATGTTTATCATAGATGTCAAGTTTTCGGCATCTTGAGACAAAGGAGCAGAAGGAGACGGAGATCCTGGAACTCTTGGAGGGGATGGGAGATGAGTGAGTGGATAGAGATAGTGAAAGCCATGAGATGCCCAGGGGTGAAATGGGCACAGGAACAAGGTTCTCCTTGCTTAGTTCCCATACCCAAGGGTTCTGACTTTGTCAGGCAGGAAGTGGGGCCATCCTTGGACTCCCGTCCCTTTCGGGTGGTGTTAAGCAATGCCAGGTCGATTAGGAATAAGACCACAGTGGTTGCAGATCTTGTTTCCTCTGTCATTCTGGCTTGCATCACTGAGACCTGGCTGGATGAAAATGTGGGCCCTATTTTGGAATCTGCAGTTCCTGCTGGGTTCACGGTGATTCACTGCCCAGGAGTGGACTGTAGGGGTGGGGGAGTTGTAGTCTGTTTTAGACATGATCTGGATCTCAGGGAGGTGCCAGTTGGAGACACCAACTCCTTTGAGTGTATTGTGGGTGCAGGTGGAGGTACAGGACCCTTCTCATCTACCGTCCACCAGGTGATGGGAAGGAGTTCCTGAAGGAGGTTGCAGACTTCATCACGTAAATGGTATTGGAGTCACCCAGATAGTTAATTCTGGGGGACTTCAATGCCTGGGTCAATGATGAACTCTTGCCATTTGGACAAAACCTTCTACAATTGATGGATTCATTGGGCCTGTCATGGGTTATTACCTCTGCAACCCATGAGGGAGGGCACACATTGGACTTGGTGTTCCATCTGGGGATGGAGATCTCTGATGTGGAGGTGGAACCAATCGGTTGGTCTGACCATCACACCCTGAAGTTTAGTTTCACAGCCCCCTGAAGTAGGCCTGCCCCTAAGGAGTTAGTGCAGTTCTGTCCTTTGAGAGGGGTCACCTCAGAAGGCCTAATGACAGAGCTGGACTTCTTGGGATTTCCAATGGATAGCACTGACCCAGGGCCCCTGGTCCTGGCCTATAACAGGACTGTGGTAGGGGCCCTGGATGTCATTGCTCTAATTCATGTTCATCCCCGTACTCTGTACCCAGGGATTCCCTGGTTTAACGGGGAGATCCGTGAGCTGAAGAGGCAGGGACAAAGATTGGAAAGACACTGGTGGAGAACTCACCTGGAGGTGGATAGGTTTGGATTGCTAGATCCTTATAAGATCTACCAATCAGCAATTTTCCATAAGAAGGCAGAGTTCCTGTCCAGGGAAATTGTTACAGTGAAGAATAGACCAGACCAGCTCTTCTAGACTGTGGACAGACTGTGCAATGCAGCCAGTCTACAGGCCGGTCGAGTGTTGTCAAAAATACAGTGTGAGGAGTTTGTGAAATTCTTCACTGACAAGGTATCTACCATCAGGGATGAGATTAGACAGCACCCTCCCATTGGGCCTTGCACTGATCAATTGGGTGGTACTAATGCCCAGTTGACTTGGTTCACCTTTAGCCAACCAGCAGCCATGGATATAGTGAGGATCATCCAGACTCTGCGACCTATGTACTGTGGTTTGGATCTGGGGCCCTACTCGCCTGTTAGTGGGGTGGGTAGAGGTTATCAGCCCGGTTCTGGCTGGGATAGTGGCAGTTTCATTATAGAGAGGGATCTTTCTGGATCCCTTAAATGAGGCAGTGGTATACCCCCTTTTGAAAAAACCCTCTCTTGATCTCAACTTCCCAGCAAACTACAGACCTGTCTCTAACTTACCTTCTGTAGGGAAAGTTATTGAGAAAGTGGTCGCTCTGCAGCTGGAGGATCATTTGATCAGCCACAATATCTATGACCCTCTCCAGGCTGGCTTCGGGAAATGGCATAGCACTGAGATGGCCCTTGTTCAGGTACTGAATGATCTCCTGATGGTGAGAGATCAGAGAGCTTGTTCCATCTTGGTTCTCCTGGATCTCTCAGCAGCATTTGACACCATGGATCATGGAGTGCTGCTCAACCACCTGTGTTTTTTCTGTAGACTGAGTGGGCAGTCCACAGCTGGTTTTGATCTTTCCTTGAGGGAAGATCACAGAGAGTGGTGTCAGAGATTTATTCCTCAGCCCCTCACTGGCTGTCCTGTGGGGTTCCACAGGGCTCGGTGCTGTCCCCCATGTTATTTGCTGTGTTTATGCTTCCATTGGGGTACATTATAAGATAGTATGGGTTGAGTTTTCATTGCTATGCTGATGACTCTCAGCTCTACCGGTCTTTTGTGCCTGAACAGGAGTCTGATTCCATCACAGTGTTTAATAACTGCCTGCTGGAGATACAGGCGGGGATGAGTACTAGTTTGCTTTGAATGAATTAAGGAAAAACTAAGGTATTGGTGGTGGACCCTGGTTTTAGGACAACAGTGGTATTGGCGGGGAAAACCTCAGGTTTGTATCTTGAGGGGAACCCGCTTATGGCCTCTGGCCAGGTGCATAACCTGGGCATGGTATTTGATGAGGACATGTCCCTGAGGGCACAGGTGTCGGCTGTAGTCAAGTCTGCCTTTTTCCATCTAAGGAATATAGCCTGGGTGAAACACTTGGTCCCGCCCGAAGATCTTCCTACCCTGGTCCACGTCTTTGTCACCAGTTGTTTTGATTACTGCAACACCCTCTGTCTAGGGCTGCCAGGGGTGGATATCCACCCCTTGCAGCTTGTGCAGAACGCGACGGCCAGGTTGTTGATGGGAATCTCTAGATCCAGTCATATAACACCTGTGCTGTGTGAACTGCACTGGCTGCCTACACAATGGTGGATCACATTCAAGGCCTCACTGCTGACCTATAAGGCCTTACATGGTTTGGGACCTCACTACCTGAAAGAACTCCTGGTGCCTTACTGCCCCTCCTGCTCACTCCGATCCTCTGATGAGGGATTGCTAGAGATTCCCAGGGTATATTTAAAAACATCTGGAGGAAGATGGTTTGCCTTTATGGCACCTACCCTGTGGAATTCTCTACCTCACCAGATACGAGATAGCCTGACCGTGGAAGGGTTTAAAAAACATCTGAAAACATTCCTATTTAAACAGGCATTTTCAGGGATTTGATAAATGACTGCTATTAGTTTGTTCTTGGCTTTACTGATTCTAAATTGTACTGGATTTAAGCTGTGTGAATTATCGTAAAAGTGCCTTGAGCTTGGGAAGGAAGCTTTAAGTAAATACATTTTTACTTAGTTACTTACAAAGATTCCATCTGGGGGGTTAGATGACTTCCAAATGAGCAGTAAATGGGAAGCCACTATGAGGGAATGGTCAGAGGTGTTTGTTCAATTGGTCATTAAAGAGGACACACATAAATATGGGGAACTTAAAGAAGAAATTAAAAAATTACAGATTTAAAGCTTTCTGGACAGACCCTGGACCCAACTCTCAAAAGGCTATGACTGGCTTAACCTGACCTGTGCCAAAAAGAATGGTGCAAGTAGCAAGTTATGTCAGCCATAGCAACATACGGTATTCTACAAAGTAGCCTGAGACATGCTGCAGGCCACTTGTGCCAAAGTGGACATATGCCAGCACATACACCCTAAACTCCCTGCGACATGGCGCTAGGGTGTTTATAGCAGCAGTTGTGCCCTATTCTGGAAGGGCAGAAAAAAAGTCCCCAATGTCAGAATTCTACAACAACCCCCAGAGGAGAGCCATCAAGGTACATTACATCAGCATTTAGCTGGTGTAACTGTATGTATGCCATCCGGGGGTTCTGTAGACCTGCCAGTACACTGGCACCTGATCCATGTGCCCTCCCCTCATACCCAGAACACCTCAGTAGATGCCCTACAGGGCAGCTGTCACCACCCCAGCCCCTGAATGCCCCTGTTGGCAAATACCCCACAGGGCTACAGTGACCCCCTCAGCCCCGACTGGATGTGCCTGCAAGGCAGCTGTGTCCCCAATCCCCAAACTGTTAATGCCCACAGGAAGCTCTGTCCCCAGGACCTATTCCCTGACCCCAACCACCAGGTCCATGAAGTACAGCAATCTGTAAAATAATTGTATCCGTGATTATCCTAGCAGTCTCATGTCTCCCCATCCTCCACCAAGCAGTGTTAGTCTACCCACACCCTTGACCCATCCCCAGCCAGCAACTGGCACAGCCCACCCTCTCACCCCTCCACATTGGCCATGGAAGCTGAGCTCGATATGAGCACTTCTGTCAATACACACTCAATGAATGAATGGGTACATTCATTCATTGAGCCTATTTACAATGGCGCTCATATGGAGCTCAATTAATGGCTATGGCATAGAAGTGAGTGTGCCAGACACTGGCTGGGATGGTTCAGTGGCTACGGAGGACTGACACTGATAGGTGGGGGTGAGGGACACTAGACTGCTCAGGGTTCTTTGCATGTACTGTACATACTGTACAGTACATGGTTGTCATGGGGAGCTAGATGGGAGTTGTGGAACTGTGGTGGCATGACAGTGGGTAGGGGGTCTCTAGCCTTGCGAGGCTATGCCGGGGGATTGGGCATGGGGGGCACTTGCGGCTTGCGACATCCTCACCAGATATGCCCTCTGTTCAGCGTACCTGGATTGATTTCACAAGTCAAAGGACATAGATGTGGGGACCCTGCCACTTCTAGAATTGGGCACAGGGTCCATGTTGCAACTGGATTTGGCACAAGTCATTTTTCGTGGCGACTTGCACCATTCTTCTAGAATCAAGCCCCCCCAGTTCCTCTAACTTGATGAAACTTTAAATAGTAAATTTGGAAAATATGAACAAATTCAAATAATGAAGCACACAAAACTCACAAAATGCAGGAGAGAGATAATACTACTTGAACTCAGATTTCTTTACCTGGCCTATGCAAAGAAACCACTCACGTAGTCAAGAGTTGACTAGGTCTGTAAAAAGAGCTAACAACAATAGAGAACATTATATGGAAGAAACCAATAAACAAAACAGTAAAGTCACAGAATCTATAGTCATATATTACATCAAGTGAAGCTGAAGAACTGCAGGGAGCAATCAGAGAAGTTATTTTTCAGAGGTTCACCAAAACAATAAAATAAAAAAGCAAAAACAACAAATGGAGAACAAGGAGGTGGAAGAGTGGGAATATAAACAAGAACAGCTGCTCAAAGAAGGAAAAGAGAAAGAAGAAAACAAGAAACAATTATAAATATCCCCTTTATATATTTCACAGCAGCACAAAAATCATTATTAAATAAAGGGCTTACATTCATCCCACCCCAACAAATTTGACATCAATATAAACCTCTTTAAGTTCTTCCATAAAGTACAACTTAAACATTATTTTGCAAATATGGAACAAGGAAGTGAACCCCAGTTGGAGCAAGATACAGAAGATTTTGTGACATATTTACAGGATCAGAGTAATTTAGAGGAAATGAAGGCGATTTTAGAAGAAAATCAGATAACCAGTTTGGGGTTCCCATTTGGTGACTATGTGAATGAGAGAAGTGGGATGGAAGATGGCAACTCTGAAGGTTTTACTACAGAAGATCTGTGGGAAAACAAAAGGAAGAAGTTCTGCCCTAAGCCCCTCTTCTACCTAATGGCACTGAGTCCTGCAATTACAGTATTTGAAAACTGTGTTCAAACTGAAGTGAATGCAAGTGATAATATGAAGGTTATTATAACCTAGCTAGGAAAGAGAAACTGGCATAAATCAGATTTTATTATTAAGTCAACTGATAATGGTGGTGATATTACTACCAAAGATGTAAGTAAATATGAACAAATGATATATCACCATATTGGCATATTGGGGTTTGTTGACAGTGACCCCCACAGCATCAAGCAGTTGCTTGGTTCAAACTAATGTGTTCAGGAGCTTATCACTGGAGTGGGCTTTTCAAGATCCAGTTGTCCAGGTAGGTGAAAACATAGAGGCCTTTCCAGTGAACGGCTGCCACCATTACTGCCAAGCATTTGGTGAAGACCCATGGCACAGAAAACAAGCCAAAGAGCAACACACTGAATTAGTAATGTTCCTCTTGGAACACAAACCTCAAGTATTTTCTGTAAGGCTACCAGATTATTTATTTTTTTTTAACTTTATTTCACTCTGGTCATGGCACCATGGACCCTCTCTCCGGCATCCTGTCCATGTCCTGCCCACCTGAGGCCCCTTGAACTGTGCCTCCTCTCTCCCCCCTCCCCGCAGTCAGCACCCCTGGTTTAACCCATCTGGGGTGGGTCGCCCCTCCTCTTGGGTGCTCTTCTAAGGGCAGTCTCTGGCTGCCGGTGAGGGACAGAGGGGGAACTGAAAGGCCAGTCGAGGGTAAACCTGGCAGAGAGCATGGGGACAGTTGCCATCGCCTGCTCCATGGAACTGGTGTTTTCCTTATTCTGGTGGAACTCCCCCCTTGTGTGGGCACACCTGACACTAAGGCACATGACAACCCTACCTCCATCAGCCACACTGTACAATGTGCAGCCCAATGAACTCAGTGCTTCTGATCTCCACCTGGAGCCGCTGGCATGCCAGGATATCCCTTGCCCTCCCTAAGGGGAGGAGAGACACCCTACGGGTGCTCAATACTCTACCCACCCCTGCTGACTCCCAGTGCCTGAGCTCACTCCCAAACTCAAGTTGCTGGCGTTGCACATGGTGTGGCATCCAGCACCTCAACCCTCAGTGCCACTGGGCCGGTCCGGCTACCAGATTTTGATATGAAGGTAGCCATCCTTCATGTCTGAGGAACAGATCCAATTCCCTGCCTGCAGCAGCAGAAGTAGGCTTTGCATAGTGATCATTCTGAACTTTTTGTATTCTATGGAAAAGTTTAGCTTTCTGAGATCCAGAACAGGCCACAGGTCTCCAGTCCACTTTGGGACTAGACGTACCAAAAGTCAAATCCCATGTGTCTTTCTTTGAAGGGCACAAGTTGCATGACTTCCTTTTGAAGTAAAGTCTAAATTTCCTCTTGCAACAGAGGAAGGTGCTCTGGAGGATAGCATGTTACCAATGGTGAATGATCTGGAGGTGTTTCCATACATTCCAGAGCATGGCCATGTTCTATGATTCTAGAACAGAGGCATCTGTTGTCACCACTTTCCACTGGTTTAAGTAGAGAGAGAGAGAGAGGATCCACTACAACAACCCCTGGAGGCAATGGTGGTTGGGGGTATGTATAAAGAGTTAGGCAGAACTGGTTGTAGTGGCACCACCTCTAGGGGCTTTTGAATGGGCAGCTGGGGTGGTGATGGGAGGCAAGACTCTTGCTTCCTTGCCACTACCCTGCTGTCTAATCACTGAGTAGTGACTGGTACCAGCTGGATGAAAAGAAACCTTGTGCACTAAGGGAATGCACCAACTTCAGGGTTCTGCCTAATGCCTGAAGGTGGAGAGAATGTCTTTGACATCAGAACCAAACAGCTTATGTCCTCTGAAAGGGACACTGAGAACAGACTTGCACATCATTCACAAAGCCTACCACCCTGATCCATGAGTACCTCCTGAGACATATGACAGAGGTAACAGCCCTGGCTGAAGCATCTGAGACATTATAAGCCATGCTTAGCAGATGCTTGCCAACATCAGCCCTAGCAGTAAGAGGCTTAAGAAGCTTGTGTTTGGGGTGCCTTCTGGTAAGGCTTGTGCAGCTACCTTGGCCTTTCTCCAGAGGGTGTTCTGGTACTTTATCATGTGGACCTTGTATTTAGCAATATGAAGGCCCAACAAAGAGGAGGCAAAGCTCCTTTTTCCCAAAATGTCCAACCTCCTGGACTCTTTACCAGGAGGGAGGAAACTCAAGTGCTTAGGTGCCCTGGACCTATCATGTGCAGCATTAATGACCACATAGTCTGCCCTAGGCTGGCTGGCAAAAAATGACTTCCAAGAAGGAGCCATGTACATTTCATCTGCCTTCCTTGCTATGGCTGGAAAACATTTGGCCTATACCAGGCAACAAAGGTGGCATCTTCTAAAGCAGGGAGAAGAGGTGACACCACAATAGGAGAGTCAGGCAGCTCCAAACAATCTATGAAATTATTTTTGGTAGTGTACTGCTCTTCTAGGTCAAAACCCATGGCAGCCTGTAACTGCTGCATCTTGGTGAGGTAGGTAGGGTCCTCTGGTGAGGACCCTGGAGTGTGGACCACTGAGTTCTCACTGCAAGTGGACATTGTAGAGCTGGTGCCCCTATCATAGTGGCTCTCAGTGTACTCCTCAGCCTCTTCCTTCCCCCCGTCCTATATTATTAAGTCAGGACTGTACTGTAGTCATAATCGTCATCAAGCAGGTCGACAGGCAGTAGAGAATGTGCCAGCAACATCAGCAGTGCCCTAGGAGTCAGCTGGGGCAAGGATCTGCCTTGCATCATCCAAAGGGGACTGGTAATAGGCCCTGTTGACACACCCCCTGGGGCAGAGGGAGTAGGTAATAGGCATGTGATTAAGTTAGTAAAAGATGACAGTACCGCCTAAATGCAGTGCCTATGTGGTTGATGGGTGCAACTGGAGGAGTCAATGGCAGAAGCTCTGATCCTAAGACTTTGATGGTGGCCTATCAGCCATATTAGGTCTGGTAGTGCCAGAACCAATCCCTGGCCTTGGTGTAGTGTTGATGGTCAAGGGGGCAGTGGCATCACAGCAGTAGCCATCAACAGCACAGAGGAGGTCATACCTGCTGTGCAGAAGGGCGATCTGAAATGCACCAGGGAGGTTTTCTGCTTCTGCTTGTCCCATTGCTTATGTTTACGGCTCCTTGACAACTTGTATTGGAATTTAGAAGACCCAGCCCCAGTAGCCTGGGCTGGTGATGTGATGGTGCTCTTCTGCTGAAGCTCCTTCTCCATCATGGCCACTTTCTTCTCTAGGAGATGCTTTTTAAGGGCCCCTTTACAGCATCACCTGGTCACAGAGTTGAAGTTCTGGCAGACAAGACAGCTTTTCACACTGTGGTCCATGCCTAGGCAGCAGAGACAGAAGTCATAGGAGTTGATGGTGTAAATCTTCTCACCGCAGTCATAATACCAGAACAATTTCAACAGTTCCTTCAATGACATACAGGTCATTGAAAATCTCTATAAAAGTGATTACTTTTCTATAAAAGAAAACAAAATGGTGGCTATTGCAGTGATGTTTTTACCAGTAGTCTGACAAGTATGTTCAACGGTGGGACAAGAACTGAAGAGAGGAGGGGCCACCCATGTTTCTGTAACAAAAGACATCTGACATTGTTGTGGGTGACCCTTGGTGGACTGCTTGCAAAAGTTTTCATGTGATAGCTGGCCCTGTGGTATAGAGGGCTGAGGTAGTGATGCCTTATCTACTGCCACAGCAGTGACCTGTGTTCACAGTGTGAACAGGTGTCAGGGCCAGCCAGGATGGGAGAGGATCAAGCATCTGGAGGACAGCTCTCCTCTCCTGGGGAGGGTGGGGAACTGAAGCTGGCATTTACCTGACACCTAGCAGAGTCTAGGTGTTGGCTCACTTGGACCAGTACAGTATGGGGCATGGAGGCAGAGCAGCCAGCGGGCGTGCTGCATGTGAACACATGTGTGGCATGCCCACTATTGTCACTGCATGCTCCACCACTGAAAAATTGAAAAATGGCAGCTGGATCGAGCGGCTTGATGACCGTCTGACATCACATTATTCTCTAGGGGGCATCACCTGTACTGGGTCTGGTCCTGGTGGGTGAGTCTGGGGGCTCCCCACCACCCCTCCACAGGGGGTAAGCTTTGGGGGTAGAAAGGTGATGGCCCAATGTTGGAGGACGTGTGCGAGATGGATGGCAGCCAGATGTAGATGATGCCAGGAAAAAGAAGGAGCCGAGCAGAGGCCATAAGGGAAAAGTAAGCAAAAAAAAAAGTTTCCATGTAGTCCTAGTGCCTGGTAACTTATAATTTCATATGGGTGGCCTGACAAAAGAGTATCTTCGAGGAAGATCAAAATTTCCCTTGTTGTGATACTGATATAGTAAACAATTTTTGTATATAGTATATGTGTATAGAGTTTATGTCTTTATGTAACAGCTTTGAGAACCTTTGTTAATTAATGCCGAAACAAACAACATTTGCTTTAGTATAATAAACCATGGAGGTAACTGCAGAAAAACTGATGTATCAACCTGTATGAACACTACTAATGTTGCCTATCTTTCTTTCTTCATATCAAGTTGCTGTATATGAAATTCAAAGCTCCAGGCAGTTTGAATATGTGACATGCAGAAATGTAACCGGGGAACAGAGAAATCAATAGTGTGAGCTCCAGAATCCTGAATGGATATGTCAAGTTGGAAACTCAGATTTGGATTATCTCATGAATGGATTCATACAATAATAATTTTTTTAGTGCTTTTACCTGATGATCCTGCTTTCCAGCCCCAATTCAGGAATGTATAAATTAGCTGTATACCTTGGTAGCTGAATGCCTTGGCTTTAGCTATCACACTTGAATTTGAAGACATTAAATTTGAAACATCACTATAAATATTGTGCAGTATTTTGATAGATATGTTTGTAATGAGAACAGGAATTAATGTGAATATGCATTAGTAATTTGTGAGATTCTACTATTTCTCTAATTAAATAGATATAGTTATGTACATGTAAAATATTGTGACCTCTTTAAAGGGGATTTATGCCTCAATATGTAATCAACCAGTATGGTTGCCATAGCTATAGCAGAACTATTTTAAGTGCTCACATGAGCACCAAAGACCATTCCCCTTGCTGAAGCAGAGGAGCAGGGAAATGCTGGGGGTGCCATATAGCTGTCCAAGGTTGGGTAAATAGTTGATGTTATTGTTTCTTTAAAATGGCACTTTAATGCACTTTTCATACAAGACTACGCTGTTCTATACCGAATAATACAGCACCTAGCACTTTCAACTCGATGCAAACTGTGCACATCGAATGAATTACATGATGCTGGATGTATTGTGTTATAATGGGATCTATGGGGATGTAAAATCCATGCAAATTTGAGCAAGATGGGAAAATCTTGGTTAAATGTGACACGGAGCATATATTTTGAGTGTTAGTTGTTCTTCACTGAAGATACTTGCTAAAGCAAATCTATTTGATGTCACAAACTCTGAATTTCAGATGGCTACTTTTTTTTGATGTGAATGCACTGAGCATATTTATTTTTGGAATGGGATATATTCTTCTATGGTTTGTACAGTAGTGTATCCTATTGCCCAGTACACCACCCCCACACAATCAGCAGTTAATACTCGTGGTTGTTGTAGTCTGGTAAACAAAACCTACAAGCAAAGGAACTGACATACAGAAAAATATGTGACTGTTCCATCCTTTGTGTCCCATGATTTCCTTCTTTAGTAGTAGGTTTTATTTCACTGACAAAAGTGACTTTGCAATGTACAAAATACAATAAAAATAAGCTGGCCATAACATATCAACACATACTATAAATTGCCATCTTTACTTATATAATACATAATATTTAAACAGACTAACATTTAAATCATAATTCTGATGAATAAATTGGATTGGGTGAAGGACATTAGGTAAGGCTGAAGAATCCCAGCATGAAAATAGGATTATTCCTGAAAATCAGGCTTGGGTCTGGTTACCTACATTCCTCCCCAATTAAGAACACCCGGAGTCACCAACTCAAATGGACAGATGATTAGTAAACAAAATACTAGACTGTTTAGTTAGAGATGCTCTAGTCTTCATCCTTCCTAGTCACCCCTCTCCCTTCCTCCACTACCCATCTGATAACTCATGTCCCACTTACTCTAAAACCTAATTTTGTCTTTGCCTCAGCATTACCAGGAGTCAAGGGAAGTCAATGATATAAGGGGAAAAGTGGAAAGTGGGGAACATCATAATCAAAAGAGATTTATGTTACAGTTTTGGAGGCTTTGAAGAGTCACGAGGTATTGGGAGGATTCTGAGAGTGATAGTTTGTTGTAGTACTAGCTTGTGCTTCCTTTACTACTATAATCTGTGTGATTTTACTTGTAACATGTTATTTCTAGCAGTTATACCAGCCATGTTACCAGCAGGGATACATTATGTCTGCTTGTAGGCAGGCTGTATGGTAGAGTGATGCAGCGTGACAGAGTTCAAACTATAATGAGGTCCAGAGCTGGAACCCGGCTTACCCTTGTTAACCCATCACCTCTAGGAAATGTTGCTAAAGTTGTATTTCTTGGGAAGGGCTATGATTATTTTTCATTTTCATAAATATTAGAAAAAGGTTCAAAAGGCCAAATGTTTATTTTAACATGTTCATACTCAGATTTAACTCCCCCCCCCAAAGTTTGCAATACAAAATGAGGTCTGATTCAATTAATTTCTCATGAGTGTACCATAAATAGATATGTTTGTCAAGAAGATGTGCATGCCATCAAAATCTGTTTCACAAAATGAGACCGAGAACACCTGACTCGTGGCAGGTTGGCTCTAATCACATGACAGTGTAGTTATTACTGCATGGTTGTTCATGTCAGTTCAAATATGTTTACTTTTACAGTTCTGGACTGGTTATTTCCATGTTTTATGCACAACAATACACTCCAAATCCACTCTGTGGTTATACTGTACTATTTTGAGTAGGAGAGAGTACTTGGCTTTACCTTGTGGATGGGTAACTGGACAACTGAGTCAGTATAGCATAACTGCAAACCCAGCCATGTGCTGTCACTCATAGGTTGCTTTGAATAATTATTTGTTGCAGTTAGTGCTTTTTCTACCTGCAGGCTGGTCCCATCATCAGACACCAACTCTCTCCAGCCCCATCACCCTAGCTACACATGAGCTTTCTATCCAACTTATGCTTTCAACATCTCCCCCCTATGGTGGTGGTAGCCAAAAGGCCATGAAATGGATCCTCATGTGAGAGGCATGCCATGTTGCCAGGTGCAGGGCCTGCAGATGGTCAGTTCCATCCCGTAAGCCAGCCCTGCTTTCTGTTGATGTGTTTTGGTTCCCTGGGAGGGCAGATATGCAATGCTGCCTAGATGGCTCTACACATACTCCCACACATTGGGTATAATCAGCTAACACTCCTCCTACCCCCATGCAGTGATCCCTGGACTACTCTACCCCTAGTTGCCACTAGGGTTCAGGCATGCACTGGCCACCACATCCTTCCCTCCCAGGATGAAGAAAGCATACACTGGATGGTCAATCCTCCTCTCCCCAGCTGACCCTCCTATGGCCCAAGCTTGCTCCTAATCATGGGTCACTGGCATCACAGTGATAGTGCTATAATACCACTGCACCAGCGGGTGAGCATTGCTTGAATAATTCTATTGTGCATCTCTATTTTGCAATTACATCATGATCACTGGAGTGTTCTGAAGAGATTCTCATGCTTCTTTTAATCTCAGCCTCAAGTTTCCACCCACTGATTATAAGTATGTTTGTAGTTCTAACCCTCCATATGAAATTATGGAGATTGTGTAAATTCAAGTAAAACATCCAATACCTAGATTCAGCCTGTCAAAACTCTTCAATCACCCTATAAGTGCAGCTAGGCCCAATTTTATATTGTCTAGAAGTGTTCCATACTCAATCTAAACAGTGCAATATTCATTAATTATGGGCACTGATTATATCAGTACATTACCTCACCAGTTTCCATTCCCATAACTGTAGTCTTGAAAGACAGTGAGGATCAGACATCGTAAGGAGTGTCCAAGCTTTATGAAAATGGCACCTGGTGGCCCAGTGGTGCACAGGACACTGGATATTTCTTTTGAATGACAAGCAGGCTTGTCAGACTTTTTTCCAAATGAGTACTGGACTCCAGATGAAAAGATATAGCTAGGGTTGTGTGAGTAATTGTACCTTTTTTGAATATTTAGCAAGTATTCACACTCGGCTATTTGTTAGTCATTATTTATATTCAGCCAAATGAATTAGAACCCTCTGCCATACCATGCTAATTTCCCATCCTCCTCCCCCTTCCCCATCCTCCCAGAAAGATGTGTTTGAAAAAGAAAGTGGCAGAAGTTTCTGCCATTCTGCCAGGAGCAAACACTGTCATCTGAAAACACTGCTTTTCCCTCACATGATGATTACCAATGCTCATAACAGTTTTAGTGAAAACTGCCCTTCCATCTGGTCTCAAATCCACAATGTAGGCAGCTAGTAGTCAGATCTTTCAGCTAGCCCAGTCACCAGACCTCCTGCCATGTGCCATCTCTCTAAGTTTCTCTGTCAGTCTCTGTGATGCAGTGCAAGGCAGCATGTGACTTTGAGAGAGGTGTGGAACAGTGTGAATCACTGACATCACTAGGTAGACTGACTGGTCAGTCTGCTGAGCGTTATCAATACTGCACAATGCTCTTCCCCCCTTCGTCCTAGTTATGCCCTCCATTATGCGTATCACAAAGACTAATACAGAAACTAAGATGACTGCCATGCTGCAAGTGGGGAAACAACAGAGCTAACTGGGAGTTCTTCTTATTGCCCCTTAAATCATAGACTGTGGGTCAGGAGGAGGGGCTAGCATTAAATAGTTCTATTTTGAGGATGGAGTCTGGCTAGGTCCGTGCTTTCAAATAACTGTGTCAGCATCTGACACAGTGTCAGGGGCTGGTGGCACTTTTGTTTTTCAAACAGATCTCATGGGGAGGGGGGAGGGGATAGAAGGACTGGAAATTGCAGTGACTGAGGAGGGAGATGGCCATGAGATTGTTCTTAGTCACCTGGGGGGAGAGAGAGGGCCTTTTATATTTTTTTATACTTTTTATTTCTTATTAATTTTCAAATATATGTATCATGAACAGATAAAAAATACTCAATACTTGGTTTAGAGAGTATAGATTATTATATTATTTCTGGTAGCCTGCTATACAAATTTGGGATTTGCACATTCCTAGATATAGTAAACTTGTCTAATGTACTCTTACAAGGGGAATGTTAACTCATCAGAGGTTCTTGGCAGGTACAGTACACTTAAGCATTTGCTAACACACCAAGATCCTCAGGGGGTGCATACAAATATGTGTCCCATGTGCATGCTAAATAATTCAGTTAGGTACATGATTTTTTATTTTTATTTTTTTTTTTTTTTTTAAGTCTTTGGATTTCGGCCTTCCTCTCCCCACACAGAAACAATTTCAAAATCCTTGAGATACCCAAGCTTGAATCTATAATGTATCTTTTTTTTATTCAACTGCTAATATTTTTCACATCATGAAAACAAAACCTCTAAAGCATACTAAACCTCCATAAGAAAAATATATTAAATATTTTCCAAATAAAATCGTACCTCTTCCTTTGTTTTTTTTGATAGGACACGAAGCCAGTCTCCAATCATGCTGAGAACTGCAGCAAAATAAGCTAGGCCTACCAGGATCCAGAACCATACCACTGGCTTATAGATACCAGAGAATTCAGTTTCAGAATGACCTTAATAACAGAAAGTTGAAAAAAGTGTTAGTAGTTGTTCCATATGTTGATAATGTTATTTTAAACATTTGTTGTCATATTTATTCACTTGGTTTAATAGTCTTTTAAAATGTACAGTGCAGCATACTTAACATATTAATAACATATCAGTATAAAGTGAGAAGGGCTAGACTAAGATCTTTATTTTGCCCCTTCCTTCAAGTTTACCCAGCATAACCAGACACAGCAGGAGTGAAAACACTCAAAGGGAGCCGCCATGGTGACAAGAGTTCTTGCTATTTTCTATCCCTCATGTCCTGAAGTGCATAATGACTTGAAATAACTCACTTCCAGACGTATCCTGGAGAAGGGTGTATAGGAGTTCAATGTGAGACTGGAATCCAGCAATGTGCCTATGCCTTTCTACCTGCCTGACTAATGAAACAAGTGGTAGGCCTCAGAAAATTTATTTCTCCAGCTTTTTGTTTCTCATTTTTGAAGTGTATTAATTTCTCCAGCTTTTTGTTTCTCATTTGTTCTCATTTGTGAAGTGTATCTATAAAATGCTGGCACACATAACTATGATTTATTAATAGCATTTCTTAAAGGAACTGGAGTCTTAGGTGACCATGAACATGAAGTTCAGAATACAAAGATTTTGCTAAACTAACTTGATCAAATCCTTTGATGAAATCACCAGACATTGAGGCGGCATAGAACACAAAATAAGTAAACTGGGGTGTGGTAGTAATTTATTAAGATAGATAACTAGCTGCCTGAGCTGTAGTGAGTAAGGGGAGAGGGGGTAAAAGTCAAAACAGTGATCAGTGGCATACCATATTGGCCAGACTAGTACATTTTAATGTGGTTATATATGCTCTTGGGAAGAGTCAGCAGCCTACTCGCTGGTCATGTTTAGGAGCGACACTTGCTGGGAAATGTATTTCACCATGCAAAAACAAGATTATAAAAATCTGCAAATGAATTTGGACACATTACCTAGTTTGGTGGCTGTGTGACTTTTTGAAATATAGTAGTGATGTGCTAATGCAAGGTGGCACACCTTGGAAAAATAACAAGGAATCACCATACTATACAAGTTCAAGGACTCACCATTAGGGTAAAATGAACAGGGAGGGGACTAAAGAGGTAGAATAGACTTTTATGGAGATTGTCTGCCTTCCAGCAAAAATCTCTAAGTTGGCAATGGCATTAGCAATGTTGAGCTACTCAAAATTTCCAAAAATCTGGTTTTCAGGGCCTTTCATTTTTTATTACTGAAGTTATTTTTTAAACAGCATAATTTTCTTTTAGACTTTGTTCATGCTGCTTAGTCCTACTGTGAAGTCATTATTTTCAATGTTATTACATCATACCCTTTTGCCATGGAAATATTTCTGATGTCACATGCAGAGAATTGTGGATTTGGAGCAGAAAAGCAGCAGGAACAGTTGGCATCTAAAGGGCAAAGAGTATGTTTTCATGCAAAAGTCTTTGGTGACAATGTGTATCCAGTGACAAAGTATGGAATGTCCTGAAATAAAATTTTGGGGAATTTTATGAGATTTGAGTCCTGCCAATAAGAAGTTTATTTATTTTGCATGCAAATTGAAAATCACTTTAAACTCTTAGAATGGTACTTGGCTGTGGTCATAGGGCAAAACACGCTGGTCTGTAACAAAACTGAATATGCAGCAGGGAAAGTACTGTAGGTTGATAATGCCACTTTATAAGGTAAAGATCAGACTACACCTTGACTACTGCATCCATTTCTGGGCACACAGCAACAAGCATATATGGTAGATGCGCTAGAGGAGGTGCAATGTAGGACAACAAAGATGATATGAAGACTGGGGAACATGACCTAAGAAGAGGTTGGGATTGCTCATTCTTGAAGAAATGGGGAGTGAAAAATAATTTATCAGAGATGTTCAGATCTCTGAAGGGAATATAAACACAGACTGGTATGAGAAGATAAAGACACATAATTTACCCAATCTGCCTGGGAACCGTATCTTGAAACTATTGCAATTTACCCTCCTGTTTCTTCCCTTTAGTGAGTCCTCTGAAACAATGTCACATAGTTTTTAACTCACCAAAGGTCGTTACATTGACCACCATGCTCAGCAAGCTACTGCGTTCTATGTATCCACCACTATCTCCATAATGAACTTCCTCACATACTTTTTCAATTTGCCCACACTGATCTTAAGTTATGGCCCATTGTTGTCAACTTAATATTCACTTGGAAAGTTTGTAGTGGTTGATCTTCATGTATCCTTTCAAAAACTTGAAGGTCTCTATCATATCCCCCTCCTTGCCTCCAAAACGTACATACTAAGACTCTTTGGTCTTTCTTTCCTCACATGATTTTCCCTGTTGTCTCTGAATCATCTTAGTGACCTTCCTCTATATGATTCCTAGTGGATCCCTGTCCCTTTTTAGGTGCTGACTAAAGTCCTGAACACCATACTTGATTTGAGGCTTCACAAGAGAAATATAAAATGGCACAATCACTACTTTCGTATTGCTGGTAAAGCTCATCCTTATACACCCCATGATTCTTTCAACTTTTCCATGACCCTTCCTGCATTGGGATGTGCCCTTCAAATCCTTGCTGATGATTATTTCCAAGTCCATTTATTCCCTTGATTGCTCCACTATTATGCCATTCACCACACTCTCTAGATGGCTATGTTTTCACAGACAAACAAGGTTGTCCATGGGGCATCCATGGTCATCCCTGATCCATGATAATGAATTCAATGGTTTTCCATGATTCATAGTCAAGAATGTCTGTGGTTGATGTACAAATACACAGGAAAACACAGACTAAGGAACTTATCAAGACAACTAAAGCCATTTTCAATTTGGTACACTAAAACAAATTCTGATAGAAACGGACTACTATAAAACGATCCTTGCCTCCTCCTGGGGAAATGCACAGTTGTTCTGGGACAATATCAAGGAACTCAATGACAAATCCCAGCTCCCCCCCAACTAACTGTCAACAATATCCCTACCACCGACCCACTGGCCATCACCAACTGCCTCAACTCAACATTCTCTGACCTTAGTGCAGTACTCCTAAATAACTTCTTCGACCCCACTCCTGCAACCCTGCCCCCTAACACTCAGCATCCCCCCTTCCATCTCAGGGTGATCTCTACAAATGAGGCAAGGCCTTATCTCATTAAAGCACTCAGTGGCTCTTGCTATTGCAAAGATTCTTTTGATACGAGAATCCTATATCTAGTACTAGATACAGTCCTCTCCCCACTGACTGACTTCAATAACCACTCCCTAAGTCTGGGGCAGTTCCCCACAGCCTGGAAGACTGCCACAGTCACCCCAATACTGAAGAGTAGTGACAGCACCTCCCCAATAACTACCGTATCATAGCCATTCTCCCACCACTCTCAAAAGTCCTCAAAAATTACAGCCACCCAACTCACTGAGTACCTGCTTGCTCATAACCTACTTTGCAGGGAGCAGCATGGCTTCAGATCTGGGCACAGTACAACTACAGCTCTCACTAAGTTCTCTAATTTTATTCACTCTGCCCTGGATAGAAAACACCTAGCTGGAGCTGTCTTCATTGACTTGTCAAAGGCCTTTGATACAGTCTCCCACCCCTTATTCTTAAGCACAATCTGCCACATGGGTCTGTCCCAAGGACCTGTCTCCTGGTTTACCAGTTACCTCACTGCTAGATCACAATGTGTCAAAATAAACAACACCATCTCAACTACCCTGCCAGTCTGCTCTGGGGTTCCCCAGGGCTCCATCCTAGGCCCTCTATTATTCAGCATCTACCTAAACACCTTGTCCAATTCCTGCTCCAGTAAACTACTACTCTATGTGGACAACACGGTTCTTTTTGCCTCGCAACCATATCCCACAGTATTGCAGTCCTCCCTCCAACATGCATTTAACAAGATTGAAAACTGGTTCAAAGACTTGTAGTCAATGTAAAAAAGAGAAAGACCATGCTCTTTGCCCACTGACAGAATAAGACCAAGAATGTGAAGCTAACAATCCTCTCCCACTCTCTCCTTCCTCTAGAACAGATCCACACATATAAATACTTGGGCCTTACATTTGATTCCAGCCTCTCCTTCAATTCACACATTGACACTGTATCATCAGCCATAAATGTCCGTATAGGCCTACTGTATTGGCACAAGGACTGCCCACCTCCAGAAGCCCTTAATCTGGCTGTCACCTCCTCCGCCCTCTCCCTAGTCAATTATGGGCTCACTATCTACTCAGCTGCTGACCACACAGCCCTTAACAAAATCCACCTGGCCATAAACAAAGTGTGCAGACTCCTCTCCAGGGCAGACAAGCGTATCCATACTTGTACCCTTTATGCTCTGACAAATCCCTTCACCCTGGATGAAAGGCTATTTTATCAGACATGTCTCCTCAAAAAGAAAATACACCTGGGGCTTACCCCTTGGGGGTTTATGCCTCTCTTCTATCCTCCTACACTTTGGTGAACACCCGCACTGCCAACCGAGAGGTGTGGTCCATCCCGAGAGTTAGAACCTCCTTAGCCCAAAGGTCATTCCCACACAGGGCCCCAGCCTGGTACAATGAACTCCCCTCTGACATCTCCTTCATCTCCAAATTAGGACCTTTCTAGTCAGCCTTCAAAGAGCACATTCTTGCTTCATGGTGCTGCCAATGTACCAGCTACTGCTGGGTCATCTGTCTATCATCTTATGGGACCACCCTGCCACTGAGCTCCTACCGATAGTGCTACCAAGCATTAACTATTAACAATGCCTCCTTTGGCTGCACTCACAAGATATCTGTCTAATTCTCTACTTCTCTGTAAATATCAAACCTGTTAATCCCTCCCTCTTTTAGCAAACTTATTGTTTGCTTGAAAACTGTAAGATACAGCTCTTGGTAACACGTTCAAAGCAATGTATAGCTGATCTTGATTCTGCAATATTGTATAACTGAAAAAACTGTAACCTTTAGCTGCCATTCTATGTCCACATGTATTAAGTGTTTATGTTTGTTTTTTCTGATGCAGAGCCTTTGTAAATGAGTCCCTGACTCAAAGGTTGTAATCTTAAAGTCTAATAAATAAATATTTCAGGTAGAAAACATTTGTGGCACTCATCTAAATTTGCTTCTTAAAGTGTCCATGCTTGATACTTGTTTTCATGGTTTAGATTCAGTTATGACATTAGTCAAATGTATTCCCTTTGTAACTTGTTTAAGATTATATCATGGATAATAGCCTGTTTGAAATATAAACACTGTTTCTGTCACATTAGTAGTTCCATCAGTTAAACTTCTTGTCACAGAGTTTCTACAGTTTTCATTTTTTTTTATACTTGATACCTTGATGAGCATGACTGCCCATATTTACAAGTGGCAAGTAATACAAAAACAGATACAAACATTAAATGATGGCAATATACACTGTACAAAACAAATGCTTAAATAGAGCACTCTAAAAATATTAATTCCTTGAAATACTGCTGGAACAACAAAAGGTCATACTTTCTAACCATGTTTTTAATCTAGATTTGAACAGAGTAAATGGGAGAGAGAGATGCACTGATAGATGTAGGAATGGAATTAAAGAATAGGACTGCTCTGAATGAAAATGATTTCTTACCATGGGGTTTTTTTACCCTTGGAATCACAAACTTAAATTTATCTTTATCTCGGGACCTGGTTCCCAAAGGATTAATAGCTTGGGGAACATGGAGGATAAGGAGATAAGAAGGAAACCTCTAGTGACTTTGAATAGCAAGTACCTAGTTTAATCTTTATTCTGATTTCAAGGGAAGGAAGTTTGACCCTTTGTAGTAGATCACAACTATGGGTTCTAAAAGGAAGCCCTGTAACCAATCTGAGATTATTATTAGAAGTAACTGTTAGTTTGGAAAGATATTTTTCATTAGTGGAAGAGTAAATAAGGATACCATGGTCAAGAACCCCAAAGAGAAATCCATGGGTAAGTTGTAGCCGAGAGGACAGAGTAAGGAACTATCTAATTCTATACAGACCCCCCAATCTTTGATGGATAGTTTTTATTGTTGTAGGAATGTGTGTTTCAAAGGTTAATCCAGTATTTACGGTAACCCTAAGGTATTTAAAATGATCTACTTTCTCTAAAAAATCTCCATTAATATCTGTCATGGGTGGAAAGACGCCAACTTGTTTCTTAGCACAGTACTGGTAAAGACCATGTACTTGGTTTTTTAACATTAAGTATCATTTGTTTAGAGACTAACTATTCCTGAAATGGCAAGAAATAATTTTGAACAACATTAATTGCTACTGATGGATCGCTATTTGGGTGAAATATAACAGCATCATCAGCAAATAGAATCATTTGGGACTTTTGACAGGTCAAAGGGGAAGAATTCATATAAAGAGAAAAGATAAGGGGACCAAGTATGGAGCCCTGTGGGACTCCACACTTGGTTTCTACAGGGGGTGAGATAAAGCCCCATTAATAACTGTTCTGTGAGCCCTGAAAGTGATATAATTAAAAAAAAAAACAGTCTGCAACACTGGGGGAGAAATTAACCTCATGAAGAGTGGAATAAACCTGTTCATGACTAACAAGGTCAAAGGCCTTGGTAAGGTTCACATAAACAGCTGCCACAGAGTCCCTCTATCAAGGGAATCCTGTAGGCAGCCAGTGAACCCCACCAAGGCCATCTCAGTACTGTGATGGGGCTTAAACCCATGCTGAAATTAGGAGAGTAAGTCATATTTACTCAGAAAATCCATTGACTGATCAAGAACTATTCTTTCTAGTATTTTTGATAATGGTGGCAACAAAGAAATGGGTTTATAGTTAGATAAACAATCCCCTGCACCACTCTTGTGAACTGGTTTAATAATGGCCATCTTCCTGGCTGTGGGAAATTCACCTGTGCAAAGTGATAAATTAAACAGATCTGAAATTGGGGGGGGGGCAGAACATCAATACCCAATTTCATAAATCTATAATCAAGGTAATCACAACCAAATTTAGGTTTGGGATCATTGTTTAACAAATAATCCCCAACAATTGCAGGGGTAAGTGCTTTAAAATAAAATGTGGGATCATCATTAGGTGTAAGGGCATCTATTGAGGGGGCAATAGAACTATTACTACCCCGATATCTTTCAAGATCACCAAAAAACTCATTAAATAACTTGGCTAAGAGACTGGGTTCCTTAATTAGATTATCTTTGTCCTTAATAGTAAACTCAGTTTCTTTATGTCCCCTACCCATAAGGTCATTGAGAAGTTGCCAGGTCTTTTTTTGGGTTATTATGATTTCTTGCTTGTTCAGAGAAAAAAAATAGCTTTTTTTTTTTAATTTATGGGCTTCAGATTTACAAAGTTTCCTTAACTGCTTGTATTTTATTAAGTTAGGGTGATCCCTATTGTTTTTGTATTCTTTCCAAGCTCCATCATGAAGTCTCATCAAGTTTAAAACTTCCCGATTAATCCACTTATTTTGGTTAGCCCTAATACGCATGCATTTTTTAGGGGCTAACCTCTCCAAAATTAAATTGGTTAATTGGGAAAATGTATGAATACAGCCATCTAGATTGTTAATAGTTTTTAAAACAGACCAGTCAATTTTCCTACATTCAGTGTTAACTACGGATGACGAAAGATTTTTGAAATTCCTAGTCTCAATAAAGATTCGGGGGTGTTTTTAGTACCTTAGTAGACCAATTACATTGCACAGGGCAGTGATCACTAATTGCATGTGACAAAACATGTGATGAAGTAATGTTGTCAGGATGTGAAACAACAATCCAATCCAATATGGACCCCAACCCTGTTTTATAATTTAGTCTTGTTGTTTCATTGATTATCTGAAAAAAAACACATTTGCAACAGTGTCTCCTTAACTGTGAGATGTGTCTCTGACCCCCAATTGCAATTGAAATCACCCAGTAGCAGCCATTCTTTAGTAGAGATGCAGGTATTTTTAAATCTGGATACATAGTCTAGACCCTCCTTAATATGACCTGGTAGAATGTAGGTGGAACTAACCTCTAACTGTTTGTTCTGCCCAAAGGTCACATTAACTGAAACTAGATCACATTTAGAATTATCAGAGGGGAACTCCAGTGAGACACATTTGAGTTTTGATTTTGTATATATTAACCCCCCCCCCACTTCTATATTTCCTAATAATGTTATAACCTGGAAGGAAAACTTTATCATCATCAATTTTACTAGATAACCATGTTTCTGATAGGGTAATTATGTCAAAGTCATGTTGAAAGGCCCAGGACTCAAATGCAGACCATTTGGCCAAAAGACTTTGAATGTTCAAGTGAGCTATACTTAAAGTAGAGTTGACTTGTTTTAAAGGTACATTATGGTGAATTTGGTAGTTCAAAGAAGTGGTGGAAGGGAGTGGATAATTGACTGAATCTGGACCTGGGTGGGGATGAACTGAGCCTGATAGTAGCAGTAGGAGTACTATCAGTCTCCTTTAACTGGGTTTGTAGTGGGGCCTCAGATGATATTTATTACATACCACAACCCTGGAAAAGCTGAATTTTACAGCTATAAGATAGCCATGTAACCGATGGTAAAAAAAAACACATGAAGAATGGATTGAGGTCAGTCTAAAATTGAACTTTTCCCATTCACTAATTAACACATGATAAGGGCCCCAGTAGTCCTGACCAGTGTTTAACTCAGGTGAGGAATATAACCTGTACTCACTAGACTGAAGTTCAGTACATTTGTTGTAAGACAAGCAAGATAGGATTAAAAAATAGAAAACATGTTTAACAATAGCCAACAAGATAATCACACAGAAGAAGAAAAATATTTAGATAAATATGCAAGTAAAACCTTCACTTACAGTGCAAATTTATCTAAATATTAAAACAGGATCTAATAATAAAAATGATTAAGATTTTAGCTGTATCTTCATAAAACAAAAATAGCAACCTTCACTTTAATAATAAATAATAATAATAATACTTTATTCATAACATGCATTTCAGAAAATCAAGGCACCTTATGAATGAGATAAAACAAAGGGCAATAAAAATTATTAAATACAGTCTTATAAAATTCTGATTTCAAATAAAATCAGAGTAGGCTCAATGCCACAAATGGGTTTTTAGGGCCTGATTAAATCCCTCCACGGTCTCACACTCCCTAAGCTGATGGGGTAGAGAATTCCACAGGGCTGGGGCTGTGTACATAAATGCATGAGCCCCCGAAGATTTTAAGGAAACCCTTGGAATCTCTAGCAACCCCTCATCAGCCAAGCGGAGTGATCACCTCGGGCAGTAAGGAACCAGACCCTCTTTCGGGTAGTCTGGGCCCTGTCCGTGTAGGGCTTTATAAGTCAGACGTCTGACTTTAAAGGTGATCCACCACTGCACTGGCAGCCAGTGCAGTTCACACAGCACTGGAGAGATGTGACAAGACGGGGGAGTTCCCATCAATAACTGGGCTGCTATGTTCTGCACCAGCTGTAAGTGGCAGATATCAACCCCAGGTAGCCCTAGATAAAGGGAGTTACAGTAATCAAGGCACAAAGTCACAAAGGTGTAGACCAGCAAAGGAAGATCGCCGGACAAAACTAGGTGATTAACCCTGGAGATGTTCCTCAGATGATAAAAAGAGGATTTGACGACTGATGACACCTGCCATCGCAGTGTCAGCCCATCATCAAAAATCACACCCTGGTTTCACACCTGTTC
Source organism: Neoceratodus forsteri (assembly GCA_016271365.2). Lineage (NCBI taxonomy): Eukaryota > Metazoa > Chordata > Ceratodontiformes > Ceratodontidae > Neoceratodus > Neoceratodus forsteri. The sequence goes on along the minus strand of CM057450.1, from coordinate 1,167,383,402 downwards.
AGAGGTAAGGAGCTGGGAGCCTCCAAGGAAAATTCCTGAAGGCAAACTTGCTCGCAACCCCTCTATCCGGTGATCCGGGTCCAGGACCATCATCTCAGTCTTTTTTGAGTTCAACCTCAGCCAGCTCGAATTCATCCAACCCTGGATTTCAGCGAGGCAGTTATTTAATATCGAGAGAGCTCTATCCTGGTCAGGTGCAAAAAACAGGTAGAGCTGGGTATCATCAGCATAGCAGTGAAACCTCAGCCCATACCTTCTTACAATGTCTCAGAGGGGTAGCATGTACACTGTGAATAGCATGGGGGGGCAATACCAAACCCTGAGGTACTCCACATGACAGAGAGACTGGGTCAGAGGAATAAAGTGACACCACCCTCTGAGTTCGGTCAGTGAGGAAAGATTTTAACCACCTGAGGACTGTGTCAGGCAGGCCACAGATGAACCTCAGGCATTTGAAAAGAACCTCATGGTCCACAGTGTCAAATGCTGATGAGAGATCCAGAAGAACCAAGATGGAATGGTTTTTCCAATTTCTTGCATTCAGGAGATCACTGAGCACCTGAACCAGTGCAGTCTCAGTACTATGCCTCTTTTGAAAACTGGATTGGAGAGGTTCATAGATGTCATGGATGGTCAAATGATTCTCCAGTTGTAGGGACACTACTTTCTCAATCACCTTCCCCACAAAGGAGAGGTTAGAGATTGGTCTGTAGTTGGCAGGGCAGTCTGGGTCCAAAGAAGCTTTCTTCAGGAGGGGTGTCACCACCGCCTCCTTCATGGAGCAAGGAAACTCACCCATCTCAAGGGAGCACCAGACTATCCATGCTAGGACCGGGCCAATGATATCACAACAACCCATAATCAGGGTAGTCGGGCCCAGATCCAAACTAAAGCATGTAGGGCGCATACCCTGGACAATCCGCATGACATCAATGAACTCCGACTGGTTGAAGGTACTCCAGGAAAATTGAGGGATGGTGACTGAGCGCCAATCCAAAGCATCTCCCATAGAGTGTGCTGGTTGGAGCTCCACTTTGATGTCGGCCACCTTAGCCGCAAAGAATCGAGCAAGCTCATCACACTCCACTTGTGACAAGGCTCTTTGAATCTGCAGGCAGGCTGGGATGCACAGTCTGTCCACGTTTCGAAAGAACTGAGCCAGTCAGTTCTGAGCAGCCACAATCTCCATGGACAGGAACTCTGCCTTCTCACAGGTGATTGCAGATTGATAGACTTTGTAATGTTCCATCAATCTAAGGTGGTTAATGTTGTAATCTAACCTGGAGTTATCAAGATGAAAATGGTATTTCTTCTACTGAGTGGTGCTTGTACCACTCACATTCATGCCCAAGGCTCATGCTGTGTAGCGAGCACTGGGATTTGAGGGCTGTAACCCCTTCCACTGAGGCAACTTGTGTACGCTATTGGCTCTCCACCAAGCCCCCTGTCTAACACAGGTGACTCAGGCACACACTCAATTAGCTGCTACAAGTCGTGACCCTTCAGAAATAATTGCAGCAGGTTCATTTAGAGCGGTAAACCTGGCCAAAGAAAAATGGACAGTTCAAGAGCAGCAGGAAAGTTCAGTCCTGTAGGTAGGGAGATGTTTCTCCACAAGTCCTGAGCACAGAAAATAGCAGCAGCAGAGGGTTTGTTTCTGATGGCATTACTGGCAGGATAGGTGGTCAATTCAGCAGCAATAATATTTCTAAATATGCCAGTAGGGATCTGCTTCTCAGAAAAATGATTGCAGGCAGGTGTTCTTGCTTGGAGGGGAGGAGCACTCATGCTGTGTGGTGAGCATAGGGATTTAAGGGTTGTAACCCCTCCCACTGAGGCAACTCATGTACGTTATTAGCTCACTGCCGAGCCCCCTGTTTAACATGGGTAACTCAGGCACACACCCAGTTAGCCACTACAAGTCCCAAACTTTCAGAAATAATTGCAGCAGGTTCATTTAGAGTGGCAAACCTGGCCGAAAGAAAAACTGACAGTTCAAGAGCAGCAGAGAAGTTCAGTCCTGCAGGTAGGCAGATGTTTCTCCACAAGTCCCGAGCACAGAAAATAGCAGCAGCAGAGTTTCATTTCTGATGGCACAACTGGCAGGATAGGCAGTCAATTCAGTAGCAATAATAATTCCAAATATGCCAGTAGGGAGCTGCTTATTGGACAAACGATTGCAGGCAGATGTTCTTGCTTGGAGGGGGGGCTGAGTAAAATATTTCCTGTTGTGGTTTAGCCTCATCCATCTGCTCCTTTATGGGGTCTATGTAATTTTAAGAGGTGTAAAATGTATTAACCTCAACTGTGAAGATTACATTGAAATATAAAACTATCTTGATTTATATTATTTCTAGTTACCTTCATATTTATGTTTACACCATCTCTTATTTCAATTAATCATAATCAATCCAAATTCTTACAAAATCAGTTTAATTTTTTACCTAAGTTATATCTTCTCTTGGTAGCTTTGTAGTGTCATCATCTGTTGCATGTATATTGTTGATTCATTTAGAAAACATAAAGAGATGAACAGATGGAAAAAGTAATACAATGGGTGGAAAAAAGGAGTGGATACATTTTCCACAATGCCAGTTCCATTAAGTACAAGTTCTGCAAGCAGTGGTGGTGGAGCAGGAACTGGTCATGATAGAGCAGGGACTGGGAGTCATGAATGAAGGGCTGTGATGACAAGAGCTAGGTACATGATAGTACAGCCAAAGAAGAATGGTTCATTAGTCCCCAGAAACCCACCAGATCCTCTGCTACTCCAACTAGTTTCCCAGTCTGTCATTCAGTGCATCTCGTAATAAAACCATCCTGATCAATCCAGAAACACTAAGCATGCCAGTTTCCATCCTTCCTTCAAGTGCCTGCAGTTCCCATACTCAGGATAAATGTGATCCTGGCCATACTCCCCCTCCTCTTCTGCTAACTTTATGTCGTTACTTTTATGTAATTTGAAAATCAGTGGGGCCAGACTCTAGAGGGAGTATATTAATTGATATGGAGGTAAAGTGGAGACTACAGGGAGGTAGATGCCTTGAGGCCATCAAGGAATTGTAACTATTATTGTAGCTCACAGTGGGCTTTTTTTTATTCTTGCAGATTCTGTCACAACAACACAAGCAGGAATCCAAAGCAGATGCCTGCAAACAGCACTTGCCACAAGTATGTTACAGTTCTTTGTAATCATAGCTAACCTCAAACTTGTTTGACCTCCCCCAGATTTGAAGTCTGCTTTACACCATCCCAATCACTGAACTGAGAACCAAATGGTTTGGCCAAATTCTTGAAGCTGAATTGATTGTATGGGCCTCAATTCAAACCCAAAGCAAAGCTGCCAATGACCCACCACTCTCCTTATTTATTCTTCTTCCGTAGTTTAAAATCTTGCAAATTGTAACATGTAGCTTCTGCCCTAATGGACTGGTCCCCCCCTTCTGCTCAGATTAACCCTTGATAAAGCACCTGATTGGGTGCAAAACAGCACCAGGGAGTTCCCTTTGCAGTCCCTGTGGGGACCTTTTTATCCTAAAATATGTGTACTCAAGTTTTTGAATCTGTGATTATAAAGTTCAGCTTTTTTACTCCTATATAGAGTGTGTAGCATTATTTTGGGTGCAAGGACAGGTGTGGGGTCCCTTTTCCTGTTTAAATCAGGAGAAGACTTGTGAATTCTTAGCCTTTCTTAAACTCTGCTTACAAAGGCTCAGCATTAACTATTCATTTGATTATTCACATGTCCAGTAAGTGACATCTACTATTATTCCCAACCACTGGCACTGGTACCACAGTCCAGCCCATGACACCTCATGTTACCAGTGCAACTCTTCCTCCTGATGACCCCTACAACAACTTTCACACTGTAATCACCAACAAGTCAGTATAGTTAAAGAAGATCAAGCGCAGACAATGTAATGCCCTATATTTAAAGTCTTGTCAATTATTTGTATGTTTTTAAGTTTTAAGCATCACTTGTTTGTTGGGGGTAATATTTTTATGTAATTTGAAAATCAGTTGGACCAGACTTTGTTCTAGAGGGGGTATATTAATTGGTTACAGAAGTAAAGTAGAGACTACAGGAAGGTATATAAGCCTTAAGGCAAACAAGGAATAATAACTATTATTGTAGCTCACAGTGGACTTTTATTCTTGCAGATTCCGAGACACCACCACAATCAGGAATCCAAAGCAGATGCCTGCAAACAGCACTTGCCACAGTTCTTTGTAATCATAGCTAACCTCAAACATTTTTGACCTCCTCCAGATTTGAAGTCTGCTTTTCCCCATGCCAATTAATGAACTGAGACTCAAAGGGGGTTGGTCAAATTCTTGAAGATGAATTGATTTTATGGGCCTCAGCTCAAAGCCAAAGCAAAGCTGCCAATGACCCACTACTACTCCCTCTTTCCTAGTTTAACATGTAGCTTCTGCCCCAATGCACTGGTTCCCCCTTCTGCTCCGATGCAGGACATTATTAGTAAAAAGTCATCTGTTGTCCTAAAAGGATTCTCAGTGCCCTGTTTTGTGGAATCTCTACTCCTCACACCAACCCTTTAGCTATGTTCTGAATGTTATTTTTTGCCCATTTTCCATTTGAGTGCACTAATACTGGGTTTGTGCAGATGACCTAGTAGCAGCTTCCTATTATGCTTTTTAAAATTAGCGATTATTCCCCTGTCTAGGGGTAGATTCTGGATGTGGTATTTTTTGGGAGTAAAAATGTTTTGAAACTGCCATCTCTTAACTTTAACTCTTCCTCTAAGGTGAACAGGGCACTAATCCATCACAAGTAACAGAGTCTTTGAGGGAGTTTTAACTGCTGCTGATCGACACACATTGAGGGAATACAAGTGCAAACAGTTTGAAAATGTCACTTGCCATGCAAGTGCATTTATGTATTTATTTAAGCAATCAGATGAATACCTTTGAGCAGACAAGCTCATTTGCAAAGGTTCCTCGTCATAAACTAAATCACTACAGTAAGTCTTTGGTACATAAAAAGGAAGAATACAATAGGTGCTTTTACACACCAGTGTCTGTAATGAAATGACCATTACAGAATCAGTGTAATGTTACCTCTGTTCATGTGTAAAGTAGATTTCTTCTGCTACCACAGTGAACGTTCAGCCAAAATGCATTCTCTGCTTGGCACAGTTTGCCCCGGTGTGTGCCGGTACACTCCGCCCTGTAATCAGGAGGTTCTGTTACATCCTAAGGAAATCAATAGGATCACATTTCCATGGGGACACCCGAATAAAAAAAAAAAAGACAAAATGGATTTGCAGATTTGCCAAAATAGGAGCCACATGTAAATTGGAGCAGAGAACAAAATGGACTGCAATGGTTCCAATAAGGTAATCTTGCCGCAGTTCAGGACACCGGGCGTGTAAACGCATCTAATTGGTAATAACTGAACCACTACATTAAGTCTTTGGTAAATAAAAGAGAACACTACTATAGGTAACAATCATCCAGGAGTGGCAACCAGTGCAGGCATTGTCAGCAGCCCGGATAACACAGTGGAGCAAGGCACTGCATGAGTTCATAATTAGCAGCCCTTCATGGCATTGTGAGGCATTTGGATTCAATGACAGTAGAAACATAACATCAACATGGGGACTGCAGCAAGGTTGGAACAAGAGACCTTTTACTGTTGTGACATTCAATTGGCAGTACATGAAGATTGACATGAGGCAAGCACATGGGGGGTTGTACTTGTCAAAACAAAGGGGTTTAATCTTGTGGGTCCATGAAGTATCAGTGCTGAATAAAAAATATTATGCAGCCTATGCTGAAATTAAAACCCTTTGCGGTACTAGATTCTATTTTGGCAGCTAAGCAGACATCTAGCAGGCACTGCCAGAATAGCCTAGTCTAACTGAACTTGTATGCCTGTTCAGGTGTGCACCCACTGTCCTCAAGATTTATTAACTGATGAATAAATTCAGGAACAAATACATGATCTGGACCTTTGGTCTACATGATACAAATGAGGTGAATACCATGCCTCTGCTGAAAGCAGCAGAGCCAACCTGTTTATGATTTGAACTTGCATACATCACCATACATTTCTTTAGCATAATGCTCAGTCTTCTCCAAAAGAAGTAGACCGGACACCGGAAACCCATTACACTGCTGCTGTGTAAACTACATTTGTGCTGGTTGGTCAATATCTGCTACATCAGCATTTCTTAGGGGTGTCTCTGTGAGTCTGAGGACTCAACAACATTCTGGAAGGCATCATCCTCATTTCACCATGTGCATAGGGCCAATTTTGAGTACCCACTTTCTGCAGCTATTTTTGTTAGACTCTTGCCATTATGGTTTAGGTCGTCTAGCTTTGTTTTCATGGAGTACCTTGAATGTTTCATTCTGTGGCTGCCAAACAATCAGCCCCACTCAGTGGCATGATTTAAATAGGGTTAGTGATTTGTAATTGTAACTGTGAGCAGTTGAATCACTTTGAACATAGGTAATGTGATATACTGTAAAACAGCTAATCACAATAACAAAAGTTTTGTAAACCAGAGAACTTTAATTGGGAGGCACACAATATGTTCACTATAGGAGAGAATTTTCTATAGTGAAGTTTGCTATAGCAATGGAGCACTGTAGCTACTGTAAAATCATCCAGTCCAGAGTCAACTCTAAGTACTTAAAACAAAAGAAAGTTTCAATTTTGGCACTGTCAAACATGACAATGCCTAAAGAAAGGAAAAATGAACTTAATTTCTTGCCATTATCAAAAATCATAACCTTAAGGTTTTATTTAGATTTTTTACTGTTAAGTGCTATATTGTTATCAAGAAGCCAGTGCTGGAAGTGTTCAAGTCCTCACAAAGAACTGCTAGTAATGCATTAAATGTCTTGTGATGTGTAAATAAAAAAAAAAAAACACATCACTAGCTTACAATAAAATTTCATATTTAACGCAAACTTTCACAATTTTGTTAATGTTAGCACAAAACGAAAAGAGGCCCAGATCTGAGGCTTGTAGCACTCCAATCAGCTTTGCTGAAAAAGACTGTTACCAGTTGTGAAACGCTGTATCCTTTCATGGAAATAATAATGAAACCAATTAACTAAGCTGAAAAGAAGGACAATGTCAACCAATTTTATTACCAACCTCGGGTGAAGGACCAGGTAAAGGCCTAAATCACAGCACCAGGCTGGCCCCGTGGCATGGAGATCTGAGGCACTAGATGCCACACCTGATACAACGCTGGCTGGCAACCATCATTCAGGAATGAACTCGGGTTGCCAGGATCAGCTAAGTGGGTAGAGGATTGAGCATCCAGAGAATAGCTCTCCTTTCCTGGGGAGAGGTTTGGTGCCATGCTGTTTACTGTCACTGAATGGACCCTTGGTGGTACTGCAAGTGTCACATGCCACAGAAGGGTGGGTGCTGCTGGTTTGTTGCAGGATGTCTGTATCTCCATGTGGCACATCCTGTCATTTGTGCCACAGCAGGGGACTGGGAGAACAAGGGAAAAGGTGTCTCAGGATGTATGAAGCCCTGCCTGCCATCCACCAACACTCACTCACGCACTGTCACCAGACTGCCATCCTCCAGCCAAGATGTTTTCTCTGGGGGAGGGGAGGACAGCCTCTCCTCCCTTGGCCCCAGCACAGTTGGGGAATTTTGGGAGGATGGTAGAACTCTGGGAGAGGGTCGTCAGTCTGGGGAGGCAGGGAGAGGGCTGATAGACTGCCCAGGTGAAAGCTGGAAGACAAAGGTGTATGGGGAAAAAAATAAATCACAGCACTAGTGCCACCAGATTCCAGGCCTTGGTAAAGAGAGTAAAAGTTAGATGAAATGCAGTGTTAGGCCTGTGGTAAGGTTTAAAGCCATGTAGCCAAGTGGTAAGGATTTGATACTTTGTAAGATATTGCAATGCCTGATCAAAAGGAATCCTTTGTACAAGTTTGGTCAAGGGAGAGAGAAATAAAAAATGCTGCTAATTATCGATCAGGCTCCTACTGTTGTTCTTAAATACAGGGGTATCAATAGTTTGCTTGTATATTTTGGGAACAGATTGAGTGGTGATAGAAATATTAAAAAGCTTTTAGTGGTAGCCATTGCCACAATGAATCATGTTACACGACTGACCTGGCTAACAAAGAATACCAGAAATGCTGCATTCATTTTATTTTCCAGTTGATGGCCCGGTGTGGCATGCCACATGGCATACTGTAACTACAGGTAGCGAATCTGGCAATAGTGACCACAGTACATGGGGGATGCCAACTCCCTGCTAAAAACTTTAGTAATCTTATGTCTAATCAATCAGGGACAAACCTGGTTTTACAGTTAATTTTTTTTAAGTATTTGTAAACAGTGATTTCATTCAAGTACAAGACATTGCCTTTTGGGTTCTCACTACCCACTACTCACAAGAATGTCTTCTGCCATAGAATAAGAATACGGTGCACCATGTTTTCTTCTCAGTAGTTTTCAAGCTACTGTAGGCTTTGCTCAAGAGGTTTAAAAGTGAAATCATATGTGCAAGCAAGCACTACCCCAAACACACTTTAATGTTAAAGAGTCACAAACAATCACTGTGGGCTGGTAGTGTCTCCGTAATGCATTTACTATCAGTAACTTAAATAAAACATCAGCAAAAACTTGCTACAGCATCTATTCCACACAAGGTGACTGATAGCTAGGACATACAGTAAGGATTACATTATACACCCTTGACCTCTCCCATTATGTCCTTTTGTATGATTATATTTAATGCCCATTAAAAGTGACACACAGAAGAGAATGGAGACACATCCTCTTGTCCAAGTCACAGTTCTTATCTGTCTCATTACTTGCCATGTCTGCCTATGAATACTGATACTCCACTTCAGTTCATCACCCCCTGATTATGCAGAATCACATCCCATCTTCTTTATTGCCCCAAGTATTGTTCACACATGACACCTGTAACATATTTCACTGCTTGAAAGAAGCTACTCCATTAGAAAGACAATTAAATATTCAAGAACAGATCACAGAACCAGAAATATTTAATGGATCACACTGAGATAGTGCAATGGTGCATCCATCTGTAGAAAATAGGATTGGAAAACAAAACATATACTGTATATTTTCAAAGATGCTAACACATGATTTGCTTGAGTGTTAACAGAAAAACATATGTTCAGTGAAAAGAGGACTGTTAATGCACAGACTTTATCTACCCCAAATGACATTGTTTTTTTTAAGTCTATTTTGCTTCTGAAAGATAAGATGATGATATAAACCTCTGCACTCAATACCCCTATAAAGAAATTTAGTTGTGTATGGTAAGGTAGTTACTTAGCACAATTCTTTTTCTTTTTTTTCTAATGGCAGCTGGATGATAATTGAAAATAGTACCTCAGAAGAAATGGCAGCAATCGTATTATTGTGAAATAGGGAGTGCTATACTGGAAATGATGTTGTAAGAAGAATCTGTTTGTTAAACCACTGTAGTTTAAAAAATCTGAAAATATGATGTTTTAATTTACTGGTGAAGTTAGTGCAAATTCGCACTTTGCAAATTTCATGGAGGGTGCATCAACTTTGCTGTGAGAACACATTTTTTTTTAATTAGCATTTTATTGTTGTTTGTACCCCTGTTTTTCACCCATCCATATCTTGGCATGAACATACATGTGTGGAGGCATGCATGCATTATGCTATGAGATGCCATCCCTTCATGTCATCCCCTCCCACCTATGCTGTCACTGGATCGCCACCCAGTGGTGGAACTACGGGGGGGTGGAAATCAACCTCCTCAGGAGAGGAGAGCTGCTGTTAGGTGGCTCAATCCTACTCCCCCCAGTGCCAGCTCTCTGATGACCCAAGATCGTTCCCGAACCTGGGGCACTGGCGTGGCGCAAGATAAGGTGTCCAGCCCCTCAACCCTAAATGCCACTGTGCCGGCTGGAGAACACTTTTTTTTTTTTTTTTTTAAACACCCAGGAAGTTAATAAAACACCTCCCCCACCCATTGTGCTGCAATGCCAACACTCCCACCTCCCAAATATGTTAGATTCATCATATACCCCTCTTCCATCCCCGGATGGCATCCTCCTGCCTCTCCCTACCACCATGGCAAATTACAGCAAAGTAATTATTTCAGTTAAGCAGGAGTCAGACAACTCCAAAACAATCAGTCTTAAAGTTCATACCCTACCCTTCCCCAAATCTGCATGCCAAATAACAGTCCCCCCACCTCTCCCCAAGTCTCACTGAGTAAGTCATAAGCCCCCGATCCAACCTCCCTCTAGTCCCCACTACCATCCTTCCCTACAAGCACCTAGAAAAAATAAATCTTGTAATAAAGAAAATGGTTCCCTGGTGCAGATCATCTGCTCTGTTTAGTGTCCATCTGGGTAATGGCAAGAATGATGAATGGTGAAGTCTTTGTTCCTATTGAAACCTGACTGGCTAAAGATTCAGCAAATCAGGTTTTACTAGGAGCAAATATGTCACAATTCCTGCTATATGACACTGCCATAAGTGCCTGACCAAAAAAACTTTGGTGAACACTGATATTTGCCAGGCAGCTGTAACAGTGCAGTATAGCAGCAGAAGTGCTCAGATTAGTTGTGATGGTATTGGGATCTGACCTGCCTGGCAGGCATCAGAAAGTGGGGAAAGACTGAAAGCCACTGGAAAGTCCTTCCAATGAAATTCACATACCTGTCTAAGCAGGAAGTATTAAGGAAGCAGTGCTTTGGAAGGGGCAGCAACAGTGACACTATCAGGCCCCAGCCTTCCAGGTAGGTAGTAGCAGTTTGGGGTAATGGAGTTTGCCCTTTAAGGGGCAGACCAGGTTGTCCTGGTGCACCCCTTTCCTCCTGCATAGAATGGTTGTGCTCAGAAGGGGAGGGGGGCAGGAAGGGGAGGGGCTAAGGGCCAGAACAATGGGCAGGTAGCAGGAAGGGGAGGGGCGAAGGGAGGTACATAAGGGACAGCACAAGGGGGCCTCAGCCACTTTTTGCTGGAGTTTTGATCTACATCAACTGCAGCACGTCGGATTGGCAAATTCTTTAAGGTTTGTTCATCAGGAGAGAGAGGTAAGGAAACAAACAGTTGATATTGCAGGAAGATATGTTGAATTTTTTTTTTTTAAAAGAAAAAAGAAAGAGAGAGAAGAGGAAGAATATATACAGTATTAAGATAAAACATGTTACAGTATACAACTGAGCAAGTGTGGGGGATCCTGAGTAGTGATGGGAATCAGAATGTGGATGAGAGAGCAACCCAGGACCACGTGGGGCGACGCACATGCCTCATGTGGGTCTTGTTGTAAAGACTTGTGATTATTGTGATGCTTTGTGGTACTTTGAGGACTGTTTTTCTGCTGGCAGCTAAGAATTTGTATACCTGAAAGAGCCCCTGAGCAGGGGAGAGGGTGCGTGAGCAGGGAACACATGGCATGGTGCCCCACACAGTTTTTGGGATGTGGTAACAAAGCATTTCCATGAATTTGCATTTTGCGGCAGTTTATCCCCTTTGTGTGGCTGCCTGTTATGAATAGTGGGCCTGGAAGAGGCCGTGGAGATGGGGGGAGCTAGTGCGAGCCGAGACCACGTGGCATGGCGTGACGTCACACGCCGAATGGAGGGTTGTAAAACCCCCTTTTTTGTCCTTTTCTGGAGCCCTGGTAGCTGTTTGGTGATCTTTCTGGGCCTGAGGAGGAAGGGGAGGCCTAGAAGAGGCCCTGAGCCTATGGTCAGCGTGGCGTGAGTCACACGCCATGTAGGGTGTTGCTAGACAGGCACTTGCCTTTGGTTTCTCAGCTTAAGGTGGCGCTGGGAGGATGTTCTGTTTGACATTTAAGATCAGGAGGCCTTGAAGAAGCTGTTGAAGCCAGGAAGGGCGAGCACGATCCTGGGACCATGTGACGAGCATCCTTGTGTCTTGCTCTTCTGCACTGGTGGTGGTTTGGGGGCCTCTTAGTTGCCCGAAATGGATGGTAGGCCTGGAAGAGGCCCCAATGCATGGACCACGTGGCGTGTGTCACATGCCATGTGGGGGTGCATAGGAGAACACTTGCCTGGCTTCTTTGGGTGGCTACTGGGGCCGGGTGGGGCATTTTCATGGCAAATAAGGAGAGTAGGCCTGGAAAAAGGCACTGGAACAAGAGAGAGTGAGTATGGCAGGGGACCACGCGGCGTGATGTCACACGCCATCAGGGGGTTGGAACAGAAGCGTGCCTATGCGATAGGGCAATTTCCACGGCTCTGGGGGTCCCTCCCCCTTTGTTGAGGCATGCTGGGGGGGATAAGGGGCCTGGGAGAGGCCAAGGGCAGAACGAGAGGGATCGCGACCCGGGACCTCGTGGGCGACATCCCACACTGGCAGTTGGTCGCATTGGAAGTGGTGCCCTCACTTTTTGGGGGCTGCTTGCTGTTTTGGGCCTTTCCCCTCCTTTCTTGGGTACCGCGAGTGAAAAGAAGCTGGCACAGGCAGGAATATGAGGGAATGGGCCAATTATGGGACCACGCGGTGTGTCCACTTCCGATAGTAGGGATACTGACTGGGTGTGCCTTGGTCAGCCCAGGCAGGTGGGAAGGCTGGAAAATGGCAGCATTCAGATGGAGGAAGCTCCTGGGGAGGCCAGCACAGTGCAGCCTGGCTGAGGGATGGCAGGATGCTGCTAGAGGCTCAAGGCCCAACAAAAAAAAACAAACAATTGTAATTATAAATAAGAGGAGGCACTTGAGCGGTGGACGGGGGGGGTGCCGGGTCACTCACAATGCGGTCTCGGTAATACATGGCTGAGAACAGCCAAGGGACCCGGTGACCTGTCAAGCAGGATGGGGGCCTTCACTGGTGGCCCAGTCTGTTTTAAGGGGGTGGGTGGTGTGAAGGACAGGAGGAAGGTGTACAAGGAGGTACAAATATACAAATAACCCTGTTTTTTCTCTTCCTGTAGTTGTCTTCACAGAGCAAAGATAAGACGGACATGGCACCAAAGAAGAGCAGGCCATCCAAAGGAAGATGCTTACAAGGCTATAACTGAATTGGCAGAAAAGGCAAACAGAATGTGGGAACTGGTGGAGGGGGAGGAACCAGGGATACCCGGGGAGAAGTGAAAAGTGGGCTCGGGAAAAGGTGGCGGGGGAAACGACCAGCCGAAGGGCTACGTAGTCCCGCTAGGGTACCACCGGTGATAGCGGGGCCCACCAAGGCGGTTGATCCAGTACCTCTGCGACCTTTGGACCCGGTGACGCCAGTACCCACCCCAGATCAAGGGGGCATCTCCCCAGTTGAACCCAAACACGATGCCCAGAATGGGGTGTTCCCTCCGCAGACCCCAGTAGCTCACTCTCCACCTCAACTGCAGGGAGAAGCAAGGGGAACTTCGGAGGACTCCAGGCAGCTCATCCCAGACAAGGTTACAGGTAACACATCCAGTGCAGTGGGTGACAGTATAAAAGAATATATAGGGCAAATTGTGATGGCACCGGGGACAGGAGGGCTGGGGCAGATGGAATCAGCTCTGACGGAGATTAGGACGGAGAAAGAGGTGCCAGAAAAGAATGAAAAGGGAGCAGAGAGTGGAGGAAAAGGTACAAGGGAGACAGGTGCACCTGGGATGAGGATAGGCGAGCATGTGCCGCTGGCCACAAAGGAAAAAATATGGAAAGGGGAATATGTGGATATATTCGCTCTGGTGAGCCGGGAGGTGGCAGCCAAGTACGAGGAAACTGAGGGCATAGGTAAGAGTGAGATGGCAGCGGCCATAGTGCTTTTAGGGGGAAAAGAGGATGACAAGTTCACAAAAGGGAAGACTTGGGATGGGTGGTTCCTAGGTTTTGCCACTTTTTCAGCCAGCCCATTACTTACTCTTTGATAATTCGGAGAGCAAAAGCAAAGGGTGGAGTGGTTATACTATGATGAATGCTTTCGACAGAGAATGGCAACATTTGGGGACGTGAGATGGGACACCAGGCAGATAGATTTGTGGACGGATTACGTAACAGATCAGTCCACACCCAAAGGTGAGTGGGGCAAAAAGGGGGTTACGCCCCAGAGATGCTGCTGAGCTTATAACAGGGCCTTTTGCTCGTGGCCTCAATGTCGTTTCCGGCATGCCTGCTCAAAATGCAGAGGAGGGCACCTGGCAAGCAAATGTAGAACGACATGGGCCCAGGGAGCACAGGGGCATGGGGGGCAAGGATCAGGTCAACAGTTTTTTCTAGATGGCCAGGGGTTTAAATGGCAAACATGGAACAGGGGAGGGTGGAGTAGGGGGAACGGGAATAGAGGGGGTCAGAACCACTGAGGGAAGGAAGGTCGAACAAAACGAGAGGGAGGGGTTGGGGAGGAGTGGCGGGGGGCACAACAGGGAACATCTTGGGATGGCCAGAACCCTCATCAACTTGAAGGCATGGACAGTTTTGCCTGGACAGATATCCAGACACAAGCGTGTGGGATATGATTTTAAGGGGTTTTAACACAGGTTTTTCACTGCAGTGTAGGGGACCCAGGCAAGCGAGGGAGGCGAGCAACCTTGGGTCAGTAAAAGGAAAGGAGGAAATGCTTAGACAGAAGATTGAGAAAGAAAAGGCAGCAGGTAGGGTAGAGGGCCCATTTAACACCCACCCATTGCCAAATATGCAGATCTCACCATTGGGTTTGGTACCCAAGAAACAAGAAGGGGAATACAGGGTGATCTACCACCTGTCCTATCCGGAAGGGGAGTCGGTGAATGATTTCATCAGTGAGGAACATAGTAAGGTGACATATGCGACACTAGAGGACGCAGTCCGGATAATCCGGGCCACAGAGGATGCGTGGATGGCAAAAGCGGACATTGAGTCCGCTTTCAGACTGCTTCCGGTCAGGAGGGAGGACTGGGATCTATTGGGTTTTAAAAGTGAGGGACAGTATTATTTTGACAAAGCAATGCCAATGGGTTGTTCCACAGAATGTGCTACATTCGAGGCGTTCAGCACATGCTTGCAGTGGATATTCCAAGAAAAAATGGGTTATAGGATGGTCATCCATTATCTGGATGACTTTCTTTTCATTGGGATGGGTGAAAGGGAGACACAGAGGATGCTGGGTAAGTTTCTGGAATTGTGCCGGGAGCTGGGGGTCCCACTGGCACCAGAAAAAACAGAGGGGCCCAGCAGGGTTATGGAATTTCTAGGGATCAAGATAGATGCCCGAGCGAAGTATTTAGACTACCGGACAAAAAAGTAAAGAAGTTGAAGGAACTAATCTGGGTACATAACAGCAGGAGACAGGTCCAACTAAAGTTTGTGCAGCAGGTACTGCGGCACCTAAACTTCGCATGCAGGGCCATCGGACCAGGAAGGGCATTCCCAAAGAGCTTAGCCAGGGCTACAGCAGGGGTCATCAGACCACTTCACTGGGTAGACCTGACGCGAGGTGTCAGGGAGGATTTTAAAATCTGGGAAGAATTCCTCAGGGAGCACAATGGGTGCTCTTTCTGGCAAGAGGAGTGGCTATACAACACAGACCTCGACCTCTACACAGATGCTGCTGGGGGGCTAGGCATGGGGGGGTACCTGAGGGGTAGATGGTTTGCAGAACTCTGGTCTGCCAGTTGGGTGAAGGAGGGAAAAGTAAAAGATCTAACATTACTAGAGATCATGCCCATATGGGCGTGTACCTTGGTCTGGGGGGAGGAATTACGGGATCAGAAAGTGACATTTTGGTGTGATAACAGAGCAGTGGTAGATGTGCTGAACAACAGGAAGGCCAGGTCAGGCACATTCATGCAGGTATTATGACTTTTGGTTTTAAGGGCAAACAGCTGAACATGTCATTTAGAGCACAACACATAGAAGGGGTACACAATACCCTGGCTGACAGCCTTTCCCATCTGCAGCTGGACCATTTTCAGAGGCTGGCACCGGCAGCAGAAGAACTAAAAACACCCATACCAACGAACATCTGGGACGTTGGCAAGAAGGAGCAGAACTGTTGTTTCACAGCTCATGAGCGCCGCGGACTCTGAGGACCTACGATGGAGCCTGGCGAGTGTTTCAAACATTCAGGGCAGAGCACCAGATGGAGGTAAGTAGGCCACTCACAGAGGAGCAGTTGGGCATGTTCACTGTGGAGCAGTGGAATAAAGGCACAGCCCACACCACTATGGGAGTCTATGTGGCAGGGATTAGTGTTATCTGCAGTCTAAAAAGGGTGGAAGGACCTGACAAAATCATTACTCATCAGAAGGATGATGCAAGGATGGAGCAGGTTGAAACAAGGGCTAGCAGATAATAGAAGGCCGATAGGGGAGCAGTGGCTAATAACGCTGCAGGACGTGCTCCTGGCAATATGGAGGTCAAAGGTCGAGGCCCAACTATTTCACACAATTTACATGGTAATGTTTGCAGGGGCCATGAGAGTGAGCGAGGTGGTAGGCCATGGGAGAGAAGACAAGGAAGGGGGGTTAGAATGGGAAGATGTAAACTGGGGGGGTAACAGAGATACGGATCAAAATAAGGAAGTCAAAAATGGATCAAAGGGGGCATGGTTGCAAAGTGACACGCTGAAAGGGCAAGCAGAGGGTGCAATATGCCCAGTACAGGCTCTGTGGGCTTTCGCTGCAGGGCATAGGAACAGGACAGGGAAATTATTTGTACATGGTGATGGAAAAAGGGTCACTGGCTAGCAAGTCACAACATTACTCAAAAAGAACATGCAATTCATGGGGGGAAGACCTGGCTAATTACTCATCCCATTCCTTGTGGATTGGGGCTGCCTCACAGTGGGTAGCAGTGGGAGAGACGGTGAATGGGATATTGGAAAAGGGACACTGGCGATTGGCCAGTTATAAGAGATACATTACAGCACTGAAGTAAAAAAAAAAAAAAAAAAAAGTTTTGTTTGAAGGTGGTGCCTGGTTTGAACTGCAGAACTGGGGGGTGGCAAGACATGGAAAAAGGTGGTGGGAGGACACAAAAAAATAAATTGGGGGGAGAATACAGGTATGACACTATGAGCATGTGTAAAATAATGAATTTTGCTTGAACCCCATAGGTAGAGGGAGGATCACGGAAGTTTGGATCTGCGGCCATTCCTATATTTAATGGGCTGTAAAAAGAGCAGAGAAGAAGGCTGGGGGAAGGCAGCTGTACCAGGATGCAAGACAGTGTAGGTTGGTCTGGCATGGCATACGGGGTATGAGATGGGCACAGCTGCTTGCAACCTTAAAAGAACTCAAGGGACGGTGACCCAGTCCAGACCTCATTATTATACACCTAGGGGGCAACAACCTTGCAGGCAGACCTTGGGTAGATACATACTTACAAATAAAAAAGGATTTAGGGGCAATATGACAGTGGTGGCCACAGGTGTGCATCGTCAGGTCAGATATGATACCAAGGAGGGTGTGGAGGCAGGATCACAGCCACAGAGTGGTAGAGAGGGCCAGAAGGAAGATGAATAGGAGGGTTGGGATGTTGGTAAGGCAGATGGGAGGACAGGTGATACTGAGAGGGGTAGAAGAATGGGTAGAAGATTTCTACAGGGCAGACGGTGTGCACCTGTCAGATCTAGCCATAGATATGTTCAATACAGAAACAATGGGTTTTATAGAAGCATGGAGAAAACATGCAAAAAATGGAATATAAAAAAAAAAGGGGAGGAAAGAAAGAAGGCATATAAAGGATATTCCCTAAGGTAAAGGAGAATGGTACCCTAAATATGGGGGAAGCCAGACATCCAATGCAAGCTGGAGTCTGGCTAGTGGGGAAAAGGGGGGGAGGAGGGGGGGGAAGAAAAAAGGAATAACACAAGAAGAGGAAGAAAATGAAGGAGAAAGTGGTCTCGGTTTTCACCATTACCTAACAGAAAAGGAGAAGAAGAAGGCACCCAGGTTTTCACCTGGGGAAGGATAATCAGAGATTGATATATGGATGGAAATAAATGAAATTTGGAAAATATGATGATAAAGAAATGGAAATGGAAAATGGAATTATGAATATAAATAAATTAATTGCCAATCTGAGCACAACAACAAACGATGGTCTCTGTCTTTTATGAGGGAAAAGGTGGGAATCCGGGACAATGGAGTTTGCCCTTTAAGGGGCAGACCAGGTTGTCCTGGTGCACCCCTTCCCTCCTCCATAGAATGGTTGTGCACAGAAGGGGAGGGGGGAAGGAAGGGGAGGGGAAGGGCTAAGGGCCAGAACAATAGGCAGGTAGCAGAAAGGGGGGGGCGAAGGGAGGTACATAAGGGACAGCACAAGGGGGCCTCAGACACTTTTTGCTGGAGTTTTGATCCCTCCAACCCACCCTACTAGGCAGAGCAAGAGGGGAAGACAGTCAAGATGGGACTGTATGGTGGGTCTGTCAGGGTGGATGACAGATGTGTCCGGTCGGACAGTTTGGACTGCAAAGGTGGATGGCATATGATAATGTTATGGACTGCCAAAGGTGGATGGCAGGAGGAAAAGGGGGGAGGGGGGTGGAAGAAAAAGGAATAACACAAGAAGAGGAAGACGATGAAGGAGAAAGCGGTCTCTGTTTTCACCATTACCGAATGGAAAGAGAAGAAGAAGGCACCCAGGTTTTCACCTGGGGGAAGGATAATCAGAGATTGATATATGGATGAAAATAAATGAAATTTGGAAAATATGATAATAAAGAAATGGAAATGGAATATGGAATTATGAATATAAATAAATTAATTGCCAATCTGAGCACAACAATAAACGATGGTCTTTGTCTTTTGTGAGGGAAAAGGGGGGAATCTGGGACAATACTGGTGGTCACTGAAAGTCACCCTGAAATGTTGATAAAAATTACAAGATCCACACTATGGTAGGCATGGTACCAAGGGACTGAGGCACTACATGGATTCCTCTCTTGTCAGGCATGCAACAGCAGGGGCAGCTGGATTCAAGTGGCCATGTGGACCCCCAACTATTTTATATATGGGGTTGCAGGGTAGGGGGTGGGTAGTCCCAATGTACTGGTGGTGTTCCACATCCTTGACTAGTTTATAGAATAGATTCTGCCCATCCAGAATGATACCTTGACTTCATCAAGAAAAGCAGATCATTCATCTTATTCTCAATATGTGCAGTTGTTTTTGAGGGGAAAACAAAAACCTTCTCTCCTAATGGCATGACTTTTCACTAATCAGGTGCAGTTTCTTGTGGTTATATTCTTAGTTCATCTATAGCCCTGCTTTCTCAAATTACAGTTATTACAATTTGTTGATAAGCTTGTGTAAAATGAAGTTATACAAAGAAAACTTTCCAATAAATTATAAAATTATAAACACTGATAGTATAAAAATAATTACATTTTAATGTTTCTGGAGTTGTTAAGGGGTAAGTAGACATTTAGTTAATCCCCAGTGCCATGGTCTAGTGTGAGTGTATGTGTCCTTCTGAAGTGTGTTCTACATCCATTCAGAAATTATGAGCTCCAGTCTCAACACCAGCAGTAAAAGACTGGGGGGGGAGGGGAAATTGTTTAACAAGGAAAGACACACTAAGCCAAAGCTTGTTTCCAGGTATGATCTGGGAGCACAAGGACGTCAAGTGTCTTGCTCAGGGTCACACAGTATGCAAGTGGGGGCTGATGGGATTCAAATCCAGGTCTCTAGATTTGCAGCTCAGTGCCCTTAACCACTATGCTATACTGCTTCCAGTAGCATGACAAGTAGCATGACAACTTTCTGTGTTTTGGGGATGTTGTGGGGAGATAAGATAAAGGAAAGCTGAAAAGGAAAACCTCAGCAGGAGTCAAGTGGTTCATAGAAAACTGGTATGGCAATGCTATAAAGAAAATTCCCACTATAGGCCCACTCTCCAGAGCACTGTGCACCCCTATGCATGTGTATACAGTCACCAAGAAGCAAGGAAGACCCTTTCCACAGGTATGGATTTCTCCACATACTGTATGTACTGCACAATATTTACTTCCTGCAGTCAGCGGTCCGAATCAATGGATTTACAAGAGTGTTTAGGCTCGGGTGTGTTGAGGGGCATGCTGGCACAATGTGTAATCGAAGTTTAACATTCTCCACGTATCAGTATACATATATTTTTTTCTTTTGTAGTCAGATAAGGTCTACTAGGCACAAGTACCTGTTTTCAGGGGTGACCAGAAGCACTGGGGAGGTTATGTGACTTGCTCAGCGTCACACATTATGCAAGTGCAGGTTGTGGGAATTAAACCCAGGTCTGTTGGATATACAGTACCAGGCTCATTCACAATTCATTTCTTTAACCTCTAGGTTATACTGCCAGCAGTTTGGGCCAATAGCACTGGTTTACTCTCAGAATTACTTGATAGTAAGTCAGTCCATCATTGCAGCAGTAGCACTACCACCTGTTACATTGGCAGCCTGAGTTCAGGAACGAGCTCAGATAGCTGGAGGTCAGCCTGGAGGGGGAGAACTGAGCATCCCAGGGGACGCTCTCCTCCTCCAGGGCAGGAAGGTCGTCACCCTTGCTGCAATACTACTAGCTGGGTGATCACAGGTGGCAGTGCAGCAGATGGGTGCTCTGGGAGGGCTGGACGCAGGCTGGGGCTCTGATGCAGCTCACACTTTAGCATACATATGAGCCTTGGACCTCATATGCCTGCCTCCATCCATGGGCTATGGAGAAAAATGAAGGAAAGACCCCACTACCAAGATGGACGATAGCCCCGGTCTACCAAAGGAGGACCAGCTCAGAAACACTCAGCTGCCAACCTGTCAAGGATCATTTAGGTGTGATGGATTCTCTCTTCTTCATCCATGGGGCACTAAAACCAAGGTAGCATGGAGGTGAGTGGCTGTAGGGGTTCGGAGCATGGCACAGCTAGACATCTAGTGGACCCTGATGGAGGCTAAGGCAGTGGGGCAGAAGGGGGCCATAAACAGAGCATGGAACAAAAAATTACATGATAGTACTTTGGAAGCACAAGTCTAGTGCACACAAAGCAAACCTCAGGAGTCTATGTAAATGTGGGTCATGGTGAGAATTTCACACATTTATTTACTCAAATAGATAAGGCAGACAAAGACAAGATGTACTATATGTAGGTCTTCTACATGTGTCTGACTGGAGCGCCCAGGTCTGTAATGCTTTTTTGTATGTCTTTGTATGCTTTATATAAATTTTTGAGTAAATAAATGGGTGAAATTCTCACCATGAACCACATTTAAATTTATTTATTTCATTGTTCAGAAAAAAAACCTTTGAGTGAAAGCTCTTTTACAAAGATTCCGCATCAAGTACACGGCATATACAGTACAACAGAAGGGGAATTGCCCCCTCTGCAGTTCACACTTCATGGGAAGGAGTGTACACAATAAGAACAACTCAGGGAACATTTAAACAAACAGTGCAATGGTAATGCAAAGAAAGAGACATAATGCTGAATACAGCTACAGAATAACAAGCAACCAGCTACTGATGCTACTTCTAAAAACCTTAGAGTACGACTATGAGCTTATGGGGGAACAAAGAGATAAGGACCTCAGCAACCCATAGTACAGGCTTTGTCCTGGTAACAGTGATGAGGACTGAAAATAGACAACTTAGGGTGGACGGGGATGGCTATAAGGGGAGGGGGAGAGTCAGTTAGTACCAGGCATGTCCTCCAGTAGTACAGTAAGAGCTAAAACGGAGCAGAGTACAAGCCAGTAGAGGAGAGATCAAGGTCACGCTTGATGTTATTTGTGTGTTCTAGACTTGTACTTCCTATTGTTAGTTTCATAACAGTACCATTAGTATTTCTCTGTGCACTTCAATTTAATGTGTTGACATAATTAGTGCTTAACATTGCTTTTTAGCAATGTGCAGGGTACTGAGAACATAAGTGGGTTTCCATCTACGGCCAAGCTGCACATTAGCTTAGAGTGCATGTGGAGGCATTAGCAAAACACCACATGGAACCAGAAAATATTTTCTCTGTGAAAGAAATGGCTAATGTGAACTCAAATGCAGGATATTTTAAGTTCTGATTTATGCAGGTGGAATGTCAATTGTTCATAGAGTTAAATATATAATATCAAAAACCATTATGCAAAAAATGCAAAGAAGGAGAGTAGGCTCCCATGGGACTTCATTTTGATAAGGTTCTAATTTTACTCTTGCAGTCTTCAGAAAGAATCTTCAAAGTGAAAGGGAAATTCAGCCCTGGGAGACTGTACAGGGGAGCACAACAATTAGCTTCCGACTACTCGCTCCCTACAATGTCACTCCCGGCAATTTGCTACAATGAAAATTCACTCCTACGACATTCCACATCACATCACTTCACTCGGCCTGTTGCTTACCGTGCATTCCCTTTTTGTAAGTGCCTTACCATAGCAGACCTTTATAAACAGTACTACCCCATCATCACATGTAGCCCACTTCTTTTTCACGCCCAAAGGCAGGAAAACGTGGCGTCCAGAAGAAATAAAAGCCTGTAATGTGAATCAGGTAGCTACGTCTAGACCACACATAACAGGAAAAAAAGTGAAAGAAATGACACTCAAGCGCCTGTAACCTGTAAATCAACAGCTGGCTCAAAAGGACCCTGCCCATCTTTAAAGTGAACAGAACAAATTAGCTGAGCACAATTACAATGAAGCTGCATCAGGACCCGGGCGCCCCAACAACAAGTGCAAGTGTTCAGTCGATGTCAGCTTTCCGACTGCCTGTGCACTTCAGTACCATTCCAGTCCCAACAAGCAGTTTTTCTCCTCCCCTACAATAAGTGCAAGTGTTCAGTTGATGTCAGCTTTCCGACTGCCTCTGCAAGTAAAATGTGAAGTTTAGAAAGTAAAATGTGAAGTTTAGTAACTTAATGGTTTTTGGAGGCACTTCCTCATTCTCACCACACACTGCTGCCACACTCGAAAACAACACCTCTCAGACTCAAATAAAGCACATTAAATGGAAAAAAAAAAACATACACACAATGATGTTCTTTGCCCAATACTTAGCGTTGTAATAATAGTGCTTGTGGGTGCTTGCAGGAGTGAATTGACGGGAGTGGAATAATCAAGGAGAGAGTTTTCGTTGGAGTGAATTGTCAGGAGGGAATACCACGGGAGTGAATTGTCAGGAGTGTATTGACATGTACCCAGTTTACAGAGAGATTAATAAACACTTTCAGAGATGAGAACTCAGGAAATCCCTTAAATATTGTAAAAGAAACTGAAGAAATGAAAAAATGAACTTTTTCTGCTTAAGGATAACCCCACTTTTTTCATCAATGTTTTTCCCTCCTGACATCCCTCAGAATGGTGACTCCCCACCACCAACCCAACTGGTGGTCTTACAGGTTAACCACCCAGAGGGTGGCAAAGCACTTAGGGTCATGTGGGGCCTGTGGAACAAGTTGAGTGTCAGGGGAAATTTTCCACATTGTTACTCCTGTGTCATCAGTGTGCAGTGATACAGAGCATCTGCAGACATTCCTCCACATTCTGCTGATCTTGTTGCCACTGACACTTGCTCTCCACCAGGTGGGTGTCAAGGAGCATGATACAGGTCCCCCACTCTGAGAGAGGAGAGCTGTTCTCCAGACACTCATCCTTCCTCTCCTGGCTGACCCCTGGTGCCTGGAGTCTGTTCCTGAACCCAGCTCACTGGCAGGGCATTAGATAAAGCACCAGCACCTCAATCCTCTGTGCCAGTGGGCAGGCTCGAATCAAGATTGCAACATACAAAAAAAAACTAATAGACTAGAAAAAGGGACTGTTCTATAGAGAACTAATTGAATATAAACATAATGCCATCTTTTAAGTGGGATAGGTCAACTACATCAGTTAGTAGAGTAAGGCTTAAATCAAGATATTATCACCAAAAAAAATCCAAAAGGAGGCCTACATCCAGTACAGTATGTTCTAAAGTCACTTAGTTACCAGAAAGAGATCAAAGCATATCAATCAGGCCACCATCTCCTAAATCAGTTTGTTCTTTAAGGGAGGACAGAATAAATCATCTGAATAAATCAGGCCTCTCAAAAAAAATACAACAAAAGAAAGCAAGATGGAATAAATGAGGTAAGGGACAGGCCATTTTCCTGACGCTCCATAAGAAAAAGACAGAGATCCTGTACTGTACTGCTTCAAACTGTCATGCAAATGTTTTGGTTTTTTTTTTTTTTTTTAATTAGAAATGCATTGGTACCTCATATTGTATTGCTTCACAACATTTAACCAGCTCCAAGGGAACTTTAATGAAACAGTTTTGCAGCTCAACTAGAAGGCATATGCAACTGTGTTGCAATGCATTGCCAAACTATGCTGCAACTGGAAGGCAAACCTTTTTCAGACCTTGTGCTGCATCCAACAACACTTATGCAACTCACTGAGAAATGCAAAGACAACTCTGTGGTGAGACAGTTTAACGTGAATTTTACAGTATTAAAAATTTCAAACTACACTTTTACACCTGTCCAGTAGAACCTATTTATTAAATAATACAATTAATATTATTTATCCCTCACTCCTCTCTCTTACCCTCCCCTCCTAACCACTGTAGTCCCTCTCCCTTAACCTTGAATTTCTCCATTGTACCCTACTTTCCCTTAGAAACATAGAAGTTGACAGCAGAAGGAGTCCCACCAGGTCCATCTAGTCTGCCCATTGTCTTTTAGCCTAGCCTTCTAACTGTCCTTGGGTTTGAGGGCTTCCTTGTATCTGTTCTAAGCATTCTTGAAACTTACCACTGTGTTTGCCCCCCTCCCCCCAACCTCTGCAGGCAGGCTATTCCAGGCATCCACTACTCTTTCTGTGAAGAAAAACTTCCTGGTGTTGGTGGAGAACTGCCCTCCTTGCAGCCTTAGATCATGTCTCCTGGTTCTGTTGCCCTTCTTAAATTGGAAGGAATTGTCTATCTGCACCTAGTTTATGCCTTTTATGTACATGAATGTTTCAATCTTGTCACCCCTCTCTCTTCTCTTTTCCAGGGAATACAAGTTCAGCTCTTTCAGCCTTTCCCCGTAGGACATCTCGAGCAGTCCCTGAATCATTTTTGTTGCCCTTCTCTGCACCGTCTCCACTCAGTCAATGTCCTTTTTGAGGTGGGGCATCCAGAACTGGATGCTGTACTCCAGGTGGGACCTAACCAGTGATCTGTACAGCAGCAGGATCACTTCCCTCTTCCTGCTTGTGATTCCCCTCTCAATGCATCCCAGCATACTGCTAGCCTTTAATGCTGCCTTTTCACACTGTTTACCTACCTTCAAGTTGTCTGAGATAATGATTCCCAAATCACGCTTCCCTTCCCTACTCCCCAACTCTCTTCCATCACCCTGCTCCATCCTGCTGCTCCTCTTCCTGCTTCTTCTGTATGGCAACATGAAGTTCAAGCCAAGTCCAACCCCTCCATCCTTCTCTGTCTCCCCAGCTACCAAAGGCTTGAGCTTATTTCACCTCAGAGCTTGAAACCTTCTTCCTAAACTCAACCTACTGTCTGTATGGATAGCTGGGGCAACTGACAACACTGCCCAAAAAAAGGTCAAAGAGTCACTCAACAAAGTCTGCCATCTCTCGCTGGGCTGCCCCAGCACCACCCACACCTGTTCCCTCTATAACCAGACTGGCTGGACTCTGATGATAGACTGCAATACCGCATCTGCCTATTAGCCAACAAAATCTCCACTGGGCTCACAGCCCCTTGCCTCTCCACACTCCTGCAACTGACCCCACATGCAAGGCATACCAGGAGCTCCCTCAAATCATCCTATCAGGTGCCAAGACAAAAAAACTCCCTGGGACACCACTCCTTTCTCTACCATGCCCCAGCTTGGCTTAACTCACTCCCATCACACATTGCAGTGGAACCCAAGCTTGGCCACTTTAAATTCCTACTGTGATCCCACTTTCAAGTCTCATGCTCTTGCACTTGTCCCTAACTCCCTCTACCCAGGACAATTACTTTGTCATACCCTCTGGCCTTATTCCCTCTGGCCGAAATATGGATGCCCAGCCCTCCTCCTTCCCCCACTACTCTCTCATCTTGCCCGTCTTTCTGACAATGGACTCCGTCCAGCCTCTGACTTCCACCCGACCTATGTGCCACCCTATCTTTTTCCCCCATCCATCCCCTAGTCCCCCCGAGCCACCATACAATCCCTGATCTCGGCTCTGGTGCCATGGGTCTAACCATGGCCTGCCCTATGCAGTGCCATCCCTCCCCCAAATCTGAACCTAAGATAGTACCTAGCAATGCCTCTAATGCTATGATTCTAGACCATGTTGTTGTATACAATGTAACACAGTCTGCACAATATGTATATGAACTGTACTTGTCTTAAACACCTGTTTCAGTCTGTTATATGTACTGTATCTTCTCTGTAAATGATGTGGAGCCTTTGTAAAGGAGTCTTTGACTCAAAGGATTGTAATTCCGAACAGCCAAATAAATAAATATTCTCCAGATATCCACTGTATCTCAGATTTCTCACTCCATGGGATTTATTTATTTATTTAAAGATTAGTAACCAGGAGATGCACACTGAATCAAGGCTTGTTTCGAGGTGTGACCCAGGGGAGGGGGAAAGGAGGTATAAGTACAGTGTAATAATAAAGAATTTCTATTCAAAGGGCATAAAAACAGTAAGGTAACAGGTTATACAGGGGTACAGGCAAATATAAAAATTGTGCATGGCATAGTGTATATTAACAACACATAATATAACAGCAGAAGGTTACAAGCAGATACGAAAATGCTACATAACATATGCATATCACAACACATTGGGAAACATAGCAGCAGTGGGTTATTGCTGGAACCTAGGTAGGCAGTAGGACACAAGGAAATGTGGGGAGATTCTAACTTGACAAAAGCGGAGGACCTGGCACGCTGAGATACAGGTAACAAGGGGGGCATAGACAAGGTACTACCTAGAGGTTAGTCAGTTTGTGGGCACAAGCAAGGTGTAGGAAGGGAGAGGTAGAGGGTATGTTTAAAGAGACTTAAGGATGGCAACATATGCAGTGAGCCAGGCAGGGAGTTCCACTCACGGGGGATGTGGAAAGAGAAGGTAGTCTTGCCAGAGTTTGATAGATGGTGTGGTAGGGCAAAGGAGCGTGGGTCACAGGAACAGAGACTATAAGAACTGTGGGCAGTGGGGGATAGGAGGGAGGCGAGGCAGAGGGGAAGCGAGCTGAAGCAGTATTTAGCGTAGAGAATGGAGGCATGTAGGTTTCGACGGGTAGTATGGGATGGGGTGGCTCTCTTCCAGTATTCCAGATTCTAGCTTGGCTCTTCCTAACTATCAACTTTTCAGTTAGGATGGGATAAACATGGGGGTGGAGTTGTCATCTACACCCATCAGATCCTCTCCTGCAACATTGCCCTTACAGAGACTGTATCCTTCTCCCACGAGTTTCTCCTTGTCAGGCTGTCATTCCCCTTCTCATGTCCATTTTCATTCGTGTACTCTATATCTTACCACAGATATCCTCCTCTCTGGTTAATTCCATCTCCACAATCGCTCTTCATGCCTCCATTAGTAAACTCATTCTTCTAGGGGATTTTAATGTCAACTGGTTGCCACTTGCCTCCAGGCCAATCACCCACAAGGTTGAGTCCCTTAACCTCACACAGATTATCACCAAACCTACTCAGCTCAGCCATCACTCACAAAATCACACTCTCTTGGACTGGGTTCTATCCTCCCATCCCCATCGCACTGTTGCAGCAGGTATTTTACCTGACACTTTCAGTGACCACTGCATGACATTCTGCATCAGGAAGATCCAGTGTCCTCCCGCCTCCCCAAAAAAATCTGGTCCAGATCCCTCTGGTCCCTCAATATCTAATCTCTTCTGAGTGATCTTGCTGCATCAGATTGGACAGCCATTCCCACCACCTCCGATATTGACATTGCCCTCTCCATGTTTCACTCCAGATTCTACTCAGTTTGGGAGAAGCTCGCCCTACTCAGATCATCCTGGATCAAAACTCACCATCATCCCTGGATTACCCCAGAAATAATTGATCAGAGCAAGTCCCATGATCTTACCTATGCACACTATAAATTATTTCACTCCCTTCCAGACCTCCACCTGTATAGGACTAGCAGGAAGTCCTGTAAAAAGGCTGTCAGGGCCTCAAAATCACAATATTTCAAGGCCAACCTTCAGAACAACCTTAGTGCCCCCTCAAAGTTCTATAAAGTAATTCATTGCCTTTATGACCTCCTCCCAACCCAGACCAGCCCTTTGTACCTTATGGTAAATGATTCACTTGTGTCTGACCGCTCCTCTGTTGCTTCTCACTTTAATGAGTTCTTTACCACTTGCACATTCCCTGCCACTCCCCCTCCAGCCTCCATTTCTCCACACCACATTCTCTCTCCGCGCTCTTCCCCAGGGTTTCTTCTTCTCCTCTGTTACTACTCAGGAATCCCTGATTGTCCTTTACTCCCTGAACCTGTGCAGTCTAGCCCCAATGGACTGAATCCTAAACTCCTCCATTTCTCTGCTCATGCCACTGCCTCTCCTCTGACTCACTTATTCAACGTCTTCTTCTCCCTCAATGTGGTTCCACAGTCCTGGAAACAGGCCAAAATTATACCACTCTACAAAGGAGGGGGGACTGTTCCTTCTTGGGTAACTACTGGCCAGTCTCTCTCCTCCCCTCTCTTGCCAAGCTGCAAAAGAAGCTTGTCTACACTAGACTCTTTTCCTCTCCTCCTTTGATTTCCTTTACCCATTCCAGTCTGGCTTCTGAAAGGCTCACTCCACCATGTCCTCCCTGCTGCATGTCACTGATTCTGTCCTCTCAGGGATGGATCAGAGTTACATCATGGCAGCCATCTTCATCGATCTGGTCAAGGCCTTTGATTCCATGTCCCACCCTCTTCTCCTAGGGATGCTGAGTTCTAATAGGCTCTAATCTCCAGCTGTTGAATGGTTCCTTTCTTACCTCAAGAGCTGTCTACAGTTGGTATAGGTTAGTTCTGCCTTGCCACCTCCTCTTCCCATCCAGACTGAGACCCACATGATTCCATCCTGGGCCCCACATTCTTCTCTGTCTTCCTCAGTGACCTCCCCTTGCCCTATGCCAACTCACATATTCACATGTACATAGATGACACAGTCATCTACACTTCTGGTCCCTTCTCTATAGATATGGAGGGTCTGCTCCAGCAAGACTTCCACAACATTCTGTGATGGCTCCAATCAAACCAACTCTGTGTAAACACACACACAAAAAACTTTGTAAAAACCTTTGGCAGCAGCCAAAAACTGGTCAAATTCTCTTCTGTGCCCATCTTCTCCACCTTCGATGGCTCCTAGCTAAAAGTGTTTCCTTCATTCAAGTACCTCGGTTTGTGGCTTGACAGCAAGCTTGACTTCACTGCCCAAATCAATGCCATCCATGCCTAGCTCTGACCTAAACTTGGTGCCTTGTACCACAGTAAAGACTGTCCATCCCTGCAGGTTTTCTGGGAGCTTGTCACCACAATGGTGCTCCCAGTCTTTGACTATGTGGATGTGGTCTATGTCTCTGTCCCACCACCTGCCTGACCAGAATGGATGCCCTCTGAAACTCCTTTTGTCACTTTACTACTAACTCCTACCTCAAACTCATCAAAAGTGAATTTTAATCAGATAGGGAAGGATGGTATTAGAAACAAGAATAAAACTGGGGAAGTAACACTGGTTGATTGGATACTAGTAAAAAACTTAAATAGTAAAACAGTTTGGACATTACTGGACTCCATCAGTGAGCATATGCCCATATATTGCATATGGAGTAATAAAAGGAAAAAGGCACATGGTAAAGTGGTTGAAAGTAGGTCATTCAATGATGGAAGAATATCTAGATTAAAAGCTGATTTAAGGAAAGTGAATTGGTGGGTACTGGATAAAATAAGAGACTTTAACATGGCATTTGATTTCTTTTTAATAAAACTTAATGATATAGTCATCCTTAGGGCCCAGGAGCACAACATAAATGGTTAAGTAGTATAGTAATTGAAATTTTAAAAGAAGGAAATGTTGCTTGGGTGCAATATAAAAATACAAATAAAGAAGGTGACTGGACTCGGTTTAGAGAATTAAGAAATAAGTGTAAAAAGGAGATTAGGAGGCTAAAATTGAGTTTTATAAAAATGAACTGTCACATTTTAAAAATAAATAAAAAAAAAACTTTCTGGAAAGGGTTAAATAATTTGATTAAACCAAAAAAGAAAAGTATAATTAGTCTCATTAAGAGGAATTTGGACAGTTTTGAGAATACTGAGATAGCCAACTTCTTTTTTTAATTCAGTTTTATTATTTTGCAATTAAAAGAAACATCATACACTACATAAATACAGTGAAATAGACAATTAGCACAGTGTGTGAAAGAATACACGTCTTGTCCAGCTTGCAAATATTAATACTGTAGAAAATATTATTCATCATTTAATAATTTATAGATATCATTATATTAATACATTTCAACAACATGTAATCATGAAAATCTTTTACTGTTGCTTTGTCATATTACCTGGAACCTTTCTTTTAGATGGTTCCAATTCCAATTACATCTCCAGACTCCTATGGAAAAAACATTTCCTATATTTCCCCATTCTATCAATCCCCCCTTGATTAACTAAACCTCCCTTCATCAATTGCTTTTAGAATTAAGTCCCATTTTTTTGGCATCCACTGATTTTCCATCTTCCATTGCCATACTAATCTTGTCGAAAACAACTTATTAAATTGGTCTGACATGATCTTCCCTTAATAAAATCATGTTGTATGGGATCTTTCAGGTTGTTTGCTTCAATGTAGCTCTCAATTTCCTCTTTAACTACATTATCTAACTCCTTCCCCAACACAGATGTCAGGCTTACAGGTCTGTAGTTTTTGCTCTGGAACTTTTCCAGTTTTTTATACAGTATATCGGTATTACTGTGGCCTTTCTCCAGCCAGATACCACCTCACCACTGTTCAGGGAAGACTGGACTATCATTATAACTGGACCCAATATTCCTCAGCTAATTCCTTGATAATTCTAGGATACACCCTGTCTGGCCCTGGTACTTTATTTGGGCTTAATCCTCTCAACCTAGTGCAGGTATCACTTTTGTCTAGTATAATTCTTGATCTAGACCCAATCTGTAAACCAGACTTGTGAATTCTATCATTTTTCCTGAAAACAGTACTGAAATAACTGTTCAGTGTTTCCACCATTTGTTTTCTATCTATAATCAAATTCGCTAATGAATACACTAGTAGTCCCACATTTGCAGTGCCACCTCTTTTATCATTTATATGGTTGTAGAATGATTTATAAATATCTTTGACCTTGGTTGTTAATCTAAGCTCCTGTTTCTTTTTTCCCTTCTTATATCTTTCGTGTCTTCCCCAGTTAGTTGCTTGTACCTTTGCCATGCGTCACTTGTATTTGATTTTTTTTTTGCCCTGCTATATTGCCTTCCTCCTCTTCCTAATTTTAGCTTTAACTTTCTTATTTGACCAGCCAGGAATCGTATCCCTTGTACTGTACTTCAGCTTTACTGGAACAAATTTATCAATTAAGTTATTCAGTTTCTTCATTAATATTTCGCACATCTCATTCAGAATTTTATTGTCTTAAACCAGTCCTCATGTTCCACCTCCTCAATTCTTGTTTCTTGCTCTGAAAGTCAGCTTTATTGAAACACCATATTTTTGTACTCCCAGTTATCTTACTGTTTTTGTTTGTCATGGTCACTGCCTGCCAGAGCTTCCAAAACTCTTCAATTCCCAATCTGATCATCCAGGTTATTAGAACCAGATATAATATTTTGTATTGTGCTTGTAGTCACATGCTGCTCAAGGATGAGCTTGTTTATGAGATCTATGAAATTTATCTCTGTAGTTGTCCTGCCTTCCATAGTGCCCCATTTAATGTCTGGCATATTAAGTCTCCTAAAAGTATTATTTTACCATCATGGTATAAAATATCCAGATATTCCATCCTTTTTTTGGTCCAGGGCATCCCCTATGGTCAGTTTCTACACTGGTATAGACATTGCTCCATTTTGGATACTCTGACCAGCAGCTACAGAGTTAAAATCCCATTTATTTTATTGGATATGCCTAACCATTCCTGGATTAGTCATTCTCTAAGGTCAGAAATGTCAGTTGCAATAAACTGTTATAACCTAGGCAGAAGAATGAAGAAAATCACACAACTTTCATTCTTGTTACATTATAAAATCTTGTGGCAAATAGAATTTTAAAGATTTAATCTAAACATTTTGAAAGTTTGCAATGTGACTGTAGTATAGCAGAAACTGTGAGCAAAGAACCTCATATCTACAGCATCTAGTGTGCTTGGACTTGTACATGACTGCATCACCCTTTTCCCTACTTGCCTTGTCTCATCCTGAGCAACCTCTTACTGTTTTTAGGATGTTGTTCTTCTGCATTTGTTGTGTTTATGGCCTTTGACTCCAAACATTTAATTTGTGTTTGCCATGACTTTTTTTATTTTATTTTATTTATTTAGTTGTTTAACCAGGAGTAGCACACTAAGCTGAAAGCTTTTTTACAGGAGTGACCTGGGAGCACAGGGAAGTTAAGTGACTTGCTCAAGGTCACACAGTATGCAAGTGGAAGCTGTGGGATTCAAACCCAGGTCTGGTCTGTTGGATGTCACCAGATTTGCAGCTCAGAGCCTTAAACCACTGCACTATACTGCCTCCGTCTACAACTAGATGTTGTAAGTTTATGCTATTTTTGTACAGTACTATAGTGGCAGCCATCCTAAACTTCCCTCTTACTGCAATACTTCATCAACTTGTGCATTACCTTACTGTGTTTAGGGAAGCAGCTGTAGGTTTTCTAATGTCTGTGACAGGAGTGGTAATGTAGTGTGAATACTATTTTGCAGTATCTGAAGTAAGAGTGAAGTTTAGGATGATTACCACTTTATGTATGCCTGTCACTTTGTTTAGTCCTTTGTAAATCTCAGGAGTCATTCCTGAAAATAGGCATTTCTCAGTCTTGTGGTGCTTAGTCAATAAAAACAAATTAAATAAATCTGGTAGAAAGGAGAATAATTTGTGAGATGTTTTAACCCTCAACCATTTCATTCCAATAAAACAACTGGGGTCAGATATTCAAAACGTTGTGCTGGGTGCAAACTGTTTGCACAATAATTGTGCCCCACGTGTGCAGGTCCCCTATATTCAAAAGAGCAAACAGTGTTGGCAAACTGGAATAGCACCACGCAAAGTGATAATGTATGCACTGGGCAAAGAGAGGGAGCATGTCCATAAATGCAGGCACTATTCCATATTCAGCATGTTAGCACCATGCAAAGTGAGTTTGCCTGACACATAGCATGGCACAACTTACCACCCAGGAAAAAGTAGTCTTAACTCTGGGCAAAACAAGGATGGGAGGCGTGGACACAGCAGTAACAAGCAACAGGGCTGTATGCTAAAACAGCATCATGGTGCACCTGATGACTGTAGTCATTGGGCAGAAAGTCACCCTGGGTCACTCCATATGCCAAGGAAGAGATATGCTGCAAACTGATAGTACCAACCATGAGTTCTAGCATGGTACACTGGCAATGCCTATGACACCTTCATCTGGCACCAGTTCCAATTCTGCCAGGCTGTTAAGGGTGGCCTAGTACCCAGTGGACACCCTGCTGGTGACTGCATGCAGCACACACTCCCAATCCCTCCATAGGGGTACACTAACACAATGCAACACACACATGCTGCACTGAGGGTAGGGAGGGTGGTGAGGGGAGGGTGTACAGGTACCTGGGATGCATCACAAAGTAGGTGCTGCCACACAGCTGGAGTCATCCATACAATGAAGATCTTCCAGTGATGGGAATGCCCCTGACATCATTGGGCCTGTATTATGGTATGTGTGTGCCCCCAGGCACCCCATCACAAATGGCCAGCCATGTGTGTTTGTTACTGTGAGAATCCCATGTTGGTGGCACAGTGTCTGTGGGTCACAGGACAGTATGGCAGTGTTGTCTACTGTCAGAACACTCCTTCGAGCTAGGCCTGTCTATGTATGGATTGCAGCATTCAATTTTACCTGACACCTCACATGCATGTCAGATTACCGGCTACCCATGGTA
Organism: Neoceratodus forsteri; assembly: GCA_016271365.2. Classification (NCBI taxonomy): domain Eukaryota; kingdom Metazoa; phylum Chordata; order Ceratodontiformes; family Ceratodontidae; genus Neoceratodus; species Neoceratodus forsteri. Next base: position 1,167,349,385 of record CM057450.1, on the reverse strand, counting down.
CTGTAGCGTGTGATACACACTGTAGCAGACACAGCCATAGGCCCATAGCATGCAGCACAACCACCCATGCCTGTGGTGCTAGCCCCCTGGGGCACAATAGTCTGTGTTGCTGTGTACAAACCCAGCCTGCAGCTACCAATCTGTAGTTCCAGTCTGAAATACAGGTGGTGCTGTGTGCACCCTGAATAGCCCAGGCAATCTACACATAGAAATGCATGCAAAACAGTCTATAATGACATGCTAATGTGGCTGTTTTCCTTCTGAATGCCTAAGTAGGCCCATTTGCACATCAGATTTGAATATGGCAAACATTTGCCCCTGGCAAATGTGTTTGCGATGGGCAAACTTGTTTGCCCTGGGAAAACCTGTCTGAACCTTAGCATGGTTCTACAGCATTTGGCTTGCACTGTTGTTTGCAGTTGTTATGCACCACTTCCCTGCTAGTGCCCACAGTGGCTACATAATTCACCTTTGCCTGACACCACCTCTGTGTGCACTAGGCTGCTGTTGCCATTTGCACTGCCTGGTTGCTATGTTCTGGGCTGTCTTATTTGCTGAGCTGTCTTTGCACTGCACTCACAGCCAGTTTGTCCACCTTTGTTTGCCCACTATATTCAGTAGTTTTTGCCCGTGGGTTATTTCTTTGAATATTGCTTGCTATTGGCTATGGGCTAATTTGCCCACTGTGCTGTGCAAGTTTTGCCCCTAGGCAAAGTTTTGAATATTGGGCCCCTGATATGTAATTGACTTTTTTATAAACTTGTAAATCATTTTTCAAGTTTGGTGGATGTTGGGATCTCTGTGATAGCTAAATGTTTTAAACATTCTATCGAGGATATTATAATTGAAACTTAATAGCACATAAACTGCAAAGCTCAATTTGTGGGTTTTTTTTTTGTACCCAGGAGTTATTGCCCCAACATCTATGTTGGCCTTACCATATGTGCAATAAATTACAAATCATACAGCATATTAGGTCTGTCTCAAATGTAAGATTAGATACCCCCATTGGGGCTCATTTTTTGCACATTATAGTGCTAATCCCAATATAATCCACATTATAACAACAGATTGTGCAACTTCATGACTTTTGGTGGGGGGATGCTATGCCAGAATTCTTATTAGCCTTAATAAATGTTGGGGTGATTACACTGAACTGTGCTTGCACAGACCATATTTTTGTTTTACTTATAATTTTTTTAACATTCAAGTTCAAAACATGAAATGCACCATTCTTGGTACATGATTTAATAAGCCTGCAATGTTTCATGTTTCAACATCCTATCATTTTGTTAAGTATTGATGGGTAAAAAGGGGCATTATTTATATATTTTTATGTTTCTTGCCACATGTAGCACAAAGATCACTGAACCAAATTTCACCAAAATTGGCATGCAATGCAATAAGCCAGAAGGAGTTTCTTCCAAATTGCATGTCCATATGTCAAGAGATGGCAGAGACAAAAACAGACCAAAATTACTGCAGTAGCTACTCAGCCCTAACTATAGTGACAATACTGTGTCACTACAATTATGACTTTTCAACTTTTTAGATGATAAAGATTGGGAAACCATGATTCTTTGGTCCGGATGATGCTGTCTTTCTACTTTAAATGGACACGTTGTAAACAAACTATCGACACTGGGGCATCACTCCCCAAGGATACCATTGTATACTGTAAAGAGCCAGGTTATTGTTGGAGTTTCTTTTTGTACTTTCTGTGGAGTATCTGTGCTAATAAACAGCACTTCTGAGCATATTATTGTATTGTCCCTGACTGGGGAGTGTGCTTTTTGGAGTTTTCTTTAGCATTATGTGAGCAAGTTCTCCCATAAAGTTGTGCTGGGTGATTTGTGGTTGTGCAGCCCTATTGAGGGTTTTCCTTCCACTAAACAAAATACAATGGTAGCCACTGTCATTAGTAATTATATCCTTAATTATGGGTTGATATGGGTCATTAAGTTTAACTGCAGAGAGTAAAGGCAATAATTGGATATGGCTGGTTATAGTTACAGATGGCCCTTGCTACCACTACACTTTCTAGAGAGGTTATGAGGAGGGCAAAGAGCTTATGCAATGTGACCCCTGCCAGAAGTATTTGATTTCCCGCACATGGCACTATGAAGGATGTTCATAACCCTAAGGAAGCTCGCAAGAGTGAAGTGCAGGAGTTACGTTGTTGGTCACAGTATTTTGTGGGAAAAGCGAAAATAAACAGGTACCTATACCATTGGAAATCTGAAAAGCCTACTGATTTTTTTCTTTATGGGACCTAAATGTTTGCAATTTCTGTGGAGTGTAGATTTACCTTTGTGTCTGAGTGTTTGCCGAGGTGGCAGCCTATTTCTGCACCTGTCCTTTCACCATTTGATGTGCAGCACCCAAGTCTATTTTCCTTATGCAATGTGACCCCTGCCAGAAGTCTTTGATTTCCTGCATATGGCACTATGAAGGGTGTTTGGAACCTAATACCCTTCCTCAGCAGTTGACTCCAGCCCTGTCATAAAGCATGGAGGGCATGGGTGGCACAGAGTCAACATTTGATTAACAAAATTCACATTCACATGGCTAATGGACTAGTGCAGAGTGGAGGGGATTTGGCTTCATTGAGGACCGGGGTTCCACTTTGATGGATGCTGGCATGCACAGGGGTGATGGCCTACATCTATCTGGGGGGGCAGGATTCTTAGTGAGATGTTTAGATATTTCATTAGCAAACATTTAAACTAGTCAAGGGGTTGTGGGGTCATGGAATGACAGAGGACACCCTAAGGTTGAGAAATCACCAAAGATAACTTAAACCAAAATAGGTAAAAATGCAGACAAAAGGCAGAATGGGAGTAAGGACAAGAGGGGTATGGAGGAAAGACACAGGGATAGGAGGGGTGTTAGTAGGTCAGGATGCAGTAAAAACTGGAAGGCCATGTGCACAAATGCCCCGCAGTCTGGGAAACAAAATCCTGGACCTAGTGACCCTGATGACTGAGGTGGACCTGGACATTGTCACTGTTTCAGAGACATGGTTCATGGGGAACCATGACTGGGATATGGCAATACCAGGTTACTCTTTATTCAGGAGGGACAGGGTGGACAAAAAGGGAGGAGATGGGGCTATCTATATCAGGGAAAAAATTAAGACAACTGAGGTACAGGGAATACAGGGAGAGGCAGAAGCATTGTGGATCACCCTGGAGATGGGAAATGGCATTATCATTCACACTGGTATGATTTATAGACCTCCTGCACAAGGGGAATAGGTGGACAGGATACTTGTAGAACAAATACACAGAATGACAACTAAAGGGGAGGTGCTGCAAGCAGCAGACTTCAATCTGCCGGGTGTGGATTGGAGCAACCAGGCTACAGCCTCAGCCAGTAACAGAGAAATCCTGAAAGCCCTGCAGAGGGCATGCCTAAGACAGCTGCTGACAAAGCCAACCAGAGAGTGAGCAACTTTGGACCTGGTACTCACCAATGGGGACAGATGTAAAAGTGAGGAGCCATCTGGGATCAAGTGACCGCAGTACGGTGTGGTTCAATGTGAGAACAGCAGAAGAGTCAAACCACTTGAAAGCAAGGGTCCTGGATTTCAGGCAGGCTGACTTTGCAAAGATAGGGGAATGTCTTAGGAAATCATTGGCAAGGAAAGAGAAAAGGGGAAGGGACAATGGGAGAATCTTAAGGGAACCATAATGGAGGCAACAAGCCATTGCATTAGGCAAATAAGCAAAACAAAGAGAAAGGAAAAAAAAATGCTCTGGTTCTCAAAGGAAGTGGCCGAGAAGGTAAAGGTGAAAAGGGTGGCATTCAGGAGGTACAAGAAAACATAGAGGGTAGAAGACAGGGAACTGTATCTGGAAAATCAGAGGGAGGCAGAGAAAGCAGTCAGGAGCACAAAGGTGCAAACAGAAGAAAAAAATAGATGAGGCAATAACAAAAGGGGACGAGAACTTTTTCAGGTACATTATTGAATGAAAAAAGACAAAGGGTGGGACTGTGAGATGAAAAAGAGGAGGAGGGAAGTGGGCAGAGGGGGACCAAGAAAAAGCAGAAATCCTGAAGAAGTATTTTTGTTCAGTATTCACAGAAGAAAGGGAAGGTAAGGGACCAAAGTTAAGGGACTGAACACCACTTAGAGGGAGGTAGACACCAGTTCATTTAAGGAGGAGAGAGTTTTAAAGGAACTCGCTAATCTGAAAGTGGACAAGGCAATGGGGCTGGACAGAATTCAACCCAGAGTAATTAGAGAACTCAGGGAGGTGCTGGTAGCACCACTGACAGCCTTGTTCAACAGTTTGCTGGAAACAGGCGTGGCACCAATGTACTGTACAGGAGGGGGGGTGAATGTAGTCCCTCTCCACAAAAGTGGGAACAGGGAGGATGCTGGCAATTACAGGCCAGTCAGCATGACCTTGATGGTGGGGAAACTAAAGAAATCAATACTAAAAGAAAGGTTTGTGATAGATCTCAAATCCAGTGGAGCACAGAATCTGAGGCAGCATGGATTCACAGTGGGAAGATCTTGACAAACATATCTGGTAGATATCTTTGTCTGGGTGACTAGGAAGGTGGATCAGGGAGGAGATGTGGCCTACATAGATTTCAGCATGGCCTCCGACACTGTCTCACAAAGGAGGCTAGTAAACAAGCTTGGCAGCCAGGGAGTAGATCCAAGGGAGATAAACTGGGTCACAAATTGGCTGAGTGATAGGACACAGAGGGCGGTGGTGAACAGAGTTCGATCTGAAGAGTGGGGGGTGACCAGCAGGGTCCCACAGGGATCAATGCATTGGACTAGTCCTCTTTAATTTCTTTATAAGTGATGTTAAAGAGGGGCTGGAGGGCACAATGTGTCTGCAAATGACACCAAGATCTGCTTCAGGGCTGACATTCCAGGAGGATTAGAGAAACTGAGAAGGAACGAAAGCAAGCTTGAGGAGTGGTCAAGGGTGTGGCACCTAAGATTCAATGCAAAGAAGTGCAAGATCATGCACTTGGGGCACATAAATGCGGGGAAGGAGTACATGATGGGGGGAGGGGTAACTGACTGCCACCAAACAGAAAAGGGACCTGGGAGTAATCATATCTGATGATCTAATAGTTACCAAACAATGTGAGAAGGCTGTGAGGAGAGCCAGTGGAATGCTGGGGTCCATAGAAAGGGGTATCTCAAGCAGAAGGAAGGAGGTGGTGATGCCACTGTATAGAACATTGGTAAGACCTCATCTAAAGTACTGTGTCCAGTTCTGGAGGCCTCATCTCCAGAATGACATAGACAGAGTAGAAGCAGTTCAGAGAAGGGTGACAAAAATGGTGTAGAAGCTACGCCAAATGTCATATGAGGGAAGATTGGAGGATCTCAATATGTATTCCCTGGAGGAGAGAGAGAGAGGGGATATGATAGAGACTTTCAAATATCTCAAGGGTGTAAATAAGGTACAAGAGGGTAGCATCTTTAAAAAAAAAAGATGTTCAAGAACAAGGGGCCATGATATAAAAATAGCGGGTGGCAGACTTAGGAGTAATGTGAGAAAGTATTTTTTCTTGGAAAGGGTGGGAGGGATCCTTGGAACACCCTTCTGGCAGAGGCTGTAGGGGTAAAAATGTTAGGGGAATTCAAAAACACATGGGACAGACATAAAGGAACTCTAGCAGTGGGAAAGAGAGGTTAAGAGGTATATGAAACAGGCAGAGAAAATGGACAGAATAGGTGGCCAAGTGGGCCAAGCGGTCTTTATCTGCTGTTAAATTATGTGTTTCTATGTTGTGTTTATTTGTTTATAAATTTATTTACAAATTGGTGACTGGGAAAGATAGAGTAAGCAGAGGCTCCTTTTCAGGAGCGATCTGGGGGTAGGGGATAACAGAGGGCGAAATTCAATTAAACAAAACTTCAAACATCAAATATCAAACAATCAAACATCAAATAATAAAAATAAATAAAAAAATGTATACACTATAACAACAACACTATCATAATGCAAATAAGAGTACAAGAAAAAACAGAATAAATTAACAATGTCATACTCATGCAGCATAGCAGGCTAAGGCAAAAAAAAAAAACAATTAAACTACAGTTATAGTACTGTAAAGCAGGAGGCTGAGAAATCTTAGAGATGAGAACAGAGCAGCTTGCAAACACAAAATCAGGTATTTTATTTAATACCTAAAGTGGCAATGTAGATTAAATAGGTAGAGGTTATTTTCAGTCGGTGTTTATACTAATGACAATACAACCTTAGCAGTGCCTTGCTTTAAAGCATCAGAGGGTTAGAAATCATTTATGTTCATGGCTTCGAAGTCCATGTATTACAGCTATAAATACAATTGGTTCATTCAAATCTGTTTATAAATCTTACTTGACATCCACTTTTTGCTGTAACTGTTCATTATATTTTTGTATTATGACTTGCTATGTCTTGTATGTTAATGTTTTTTTTGAATGGATTTTTATTGTCTCTTGACATTTGTATCATTTGTAAATGTCCCCGGTCATGCCTGTAAAAGGGTCATGTGGCCCAGTGTACCTACCCAGTTAACAAATTTTAAAATAAAATAAAAATGTTCCTAGGGGTTCTGGAGAAGTTCTTTAAGCAAGCAAGGTTGTATTGGGCAATACTGGACCACCCAGGAGCGTTATGAGAACCAGTGCCACAGACAGATGGCCACATAGCCCATGGAAAGTCTGGTATTACCCATACTACCCAACCCTGGTATTATTGTGCTTAGAAAATGAGCTAGTCAGTGAAAAAAATACAGACTCAGATTTCTAACTTTGCAACAGAAGAAATTTAAATTTAGCAACTTTTTTTTTTTTTTTTTTTTTTTTAACTTTTATGGGTCAAGTAGTCCCTCTACTGGTATACTTGTTAGCAGAGGGCAGTGCAATGTTTGACAGGTGTTTTCTTTCCTCTGTGGTACTTGCTCTTGTCATCAATCTTCACCTCCTCCCAGTCTGTTTTCTTTAAAGGAAGGCCTCAGCCCACCTCCCATGCTCCGTCACTGCCATGCTCCACTTTATTTATTGATCTCACCCCCCCCTCCATTACTCCATGAATACAATGAGCAATAGCAAACCTCTCAGCAGTACAGTTGAATGTGTATGAATTGGGCAGGGCATTTGCATTGGTGACAAGTTACAGATCACAGATAGGGAAGGAGCAGATTAGGTTTATTTTTCTTTTAAATGCTGCAGCTTTTTTCCTTTTCATTTCTCAGCAAGCAAAACAGCCTGGGTGAATGGGTGAATAGCGCAAGCCTAGAGCTGTGAGGAATGGCCACTTTTATGTTGATGGTTTCACCCGGGTTCAGGAGCAGACTTAGGTAGCCTCATCCGGGGCAGGCCGTGGCTGAGGCAGCTGTGGCTCAACCGTGTGACTTTGCTGGGGAGGGTTGGCAGTGGGTTCAGGTACCATAGCAACACCTGTGAGAGAACAAGGGAGCCCGCTCCCCCCTGAACATGCTGTGTTTGTGCATAGGCCACTAGATGGCTACTGCCCACACCACAGAGAGGTGGGAGGGAAACAGAGACAATGGGAATAAAAAAATACAACCATCAGGATGATATCCAGCAGCTTCTATTTGACCTTCACTGTGCACCCCCACAGAAGAACAGTGGGATAACAGGGTGGGAGGCTGCCACAGGGAACTCATTCCCCTATGCCCAAAGAATGGTAGGATAGTATTGGTAAGAACCATTTATATGAAGAAAACATTATTAAGAAACACACAAAGTGAAAGCAGTAGACAAAAAAACTCCTACTCTACCACTCCTAGAAAGGGTTCAATGCTATCTAAAGGTAAATAGAATACAATATGTCATACCCTTGCTTCTACGGGTTTCATTAGACTCTAAAATCAATAAAATATTGTAGAGACCAGTAGACATTGTAAAATCATGCTTCACTGCTAATGCAGCTGCTAAGAACATAAGATTGCAAAGATTACAAAATGGATGCACAGGGGTCATATGTTGGCCCAGCTGGCATGCTAGTGACTAGTGGTAGGCGAAGTAAGAAAAATTCACTACATGGAATAATCTGTGAATTCTACCCATTTCATGGAGCGAAATGCAAAGTTTTTGACCAATGAGCGGCAAATTATCAGATAATTACGAATTTCACCACAAATGGCAACATTTCACATTCTAGGAAGAAATTCCACCTTCTGCAGAGAAATTTCACCCATGTAAGGTGCAATTTCACCATGGAAGGTGAAATTTCACCTACAGAAGGTGAAATTTCAGCACAGAAGGTGGAATTTCGACCGCGGGAGGCAAAATTTCATCTTGGTGAAATTCTGCCTAAGGCATGGAAATTTTGCAGATTACTCCTCACGGCGAATTCGGCCACTTCACCGGCAGAATATAAATTCACTGCATCTCTACTGGTGATCCAGGATGGGAGTACTTGGACTCTCAGAGCGGCATCCAGAATGGGACCCATTTCTGCTGATGGCAGCACTTCCCAGCCAGGAAGGGTTGGCATCAAACTCCACCACCGTAGTGATCTCTCACAGTGGGCCAGGAAGCCAGACTTATTGTGAGTGGTGAAGCATGCCCTGAGAGCCATTGCACTGTAAGTAGCACTAGCAAGGCATGTCAGGACCAGGTAACAGTGGTAGGTGACTGGAGTGGGAAGTCATAGTGATTGTAGTTTAGGGGTTCACTCACTAAGCAAGAAAAAAACCATGACTGTTTTGAGGTGGGCACAGTAATTTCTGTTGTGCAGTGGCACATTGGGCTCAATGGGCTGGCAATTTATGGTTGCTGGACTCTATTGATAGTTAAATTATCCCTCTGGCATGGGTGTTAACCAATCAGAGATCAGGAAACCTTTAGCCCATTTTCTAAATTTCATTACCATTTAGTGGTCAGAGTAGAAAACAAGCAGGGTAGAATATTGCAACTTATTATTGGTAGAGTGGTTAGTCACCACCTGTGAAACAGGTCTGTAATTGGAGAGGAGCTGAATGAGGCTCAGAGACAGTGGGAGATTTAAGGGGCTAGTTAGCTGGTGGGCTTGTGCTGAGAGACCCGAAAAAGAGAAGTGAATATAACAGTTAGCCTACAAGGAATAAGGTCTGTTAATTATTATTTAAAGTGGCAGTGTGAGTGGGTAGAGGTAAGTACTTTTCAGTGTTTCATCTTAGTGGTTGCTTACCTTGAAGTGAAGGGAAGCATGGAACAATTGGAAGCCCAATAGCAAAGTCTTATATAAGTGTTCAGAGGCAGTAAGTGAAGGGTAGTACTTCCAGGTTGTGGATCACTTTGTGTCGTGAGTCATGCATACTCACTGTGCCACAAAGTTAAGCGCTGAAGGAATTCAATCAAAGAGAGCATAGCTAAAATGGGAAGGGGGCAGGCCACTCTGCATGATTAAAGGGACACTAGATTACTGGGAACTGAGATAAATAGATTATAATGTACTCTTTAAGTTTGTCTTCATTACATCTGCTTACAGCAGGCAAACACCACAATTATGTTCAGGCAGGCTGGTGGCTTGAAGAGACAGTTAGTCAGCTGCAAGAGTTGTGGTGCCATCATGTTCCAGAATCTGCTCTGGATGGAGACTAGTGTGTTAGGATGAGATCAGGGCCCTGGCCAGTGAGGTTGCTGCAATTAGGTCTGATATAAGATTCATGAGAAGCACCTCAGTGTAAGGATTAAGCCAATGCCAAATTTGTATTTGATTAATATGCCAAAATTCAGTAAGTTACTTTCAATTCAGCACAATCAGACTTATGGACCACTTCAGGATCACTTTAGCCTTCAGCCAGTTAATGAAAAAAAAAATCACCTTAGCCTTTTCCAGGTGGCCAAGGCAAGGCCCTTGACCATCCCTTCATCCACACTGGTCATTTCCCACCATTCTCCTTCCTCCCAAGCATTTATTGATATAACAAATCAAGCATTGTGCCAGGTGCTGACTTTTTTTAAAACAAATATTTTAATGGTTTGCAGAATAAGACAATGTAATAGAGCACTTTTTATGCCAGATATAAAAGTAGTGCAATAGGAGCAATCCAATGGCAAAGGCAAAATAAATCTATGCAATCTGATCTATGGATGGGGGTAACATTGCACAGTATTTGTTTCTGAAACATATCAAACTGTATGGCTACACTCTGCAAAAATGAGGAGGTCATTCAGAACAAACAATAAGCCTAACAATTATATTCAACTGTACAGTTAAGATGACCCCTAACCGAGTATTCCGCAAGTAAAATAACTTTTAGTGCTCCCCCACCTACTGCAATATAATAAACCATGACATGTATTACATATATGTATCTTAGACTTATAAACCTGAGCAGAGAACAATCCAAATGAATGAAAACAACATCTAACATGACTGCTAGATTTATAAACAATATCAATACCTGCATCTAAAGTAGGAAATACAGTGGAGCCAGCCACAATGCAACACAGTAATGTGCAGTGAATGTCATGTCACAAAATACTACATGACAAAAGGGCTTAATTGCCATTGAATTATACTGTTCTATGCAGTACAGTATACTACAGCATTTTGTGATATACCGCAGCATTACTGTGTCGCATCCTGGCAGGTGCTGCTCTATGTGGCTTTGTAACCAAGAGGGATCCTATGGAAGGATCAGGAGAGGGTATAAGAGATTGGGATTGACTGGCAGTGAGTGAGGGGCAGTTAAAGGATGCCACTTACTGTACTTCTATTTTTAACCTATTAAACCCCAATACCAAGGATCCGAAGTGTCAAAGCTGAACCAGAGAAGCAACTTCCACACTCGATCATCCTTACCTCATGGAAGGGCTAAATGAACTTGTAGTTCCACTATCCCAGAGACCACAGGGGTTGGTGTAGGTGAATGTAATGAGGTGGGAAGGGTGGGGGGAAGGTGGTAGGTGCACTGTGGAGGGAGGGAGGACTCTTATGGTGTGAACTGGAAACTGGTTTGCACCTCTGGAAACTTCAGTTCAACCCACTGACCCCAAGGGGTAAGAAGCACTGGGAACCCAAGGTGAGGTGACTATATCTGACAACAGGATGCAAAAAGTGATGAGGCATGGTAGAGGAAGAGGGAAACAATAGTGCTGAGGTCTCCTTAGTAAATGGGATAGGGAGGTTGGTGTGGGCCTCCTACCAGAAGGAGAGATCTGTAGGATGTATGCCAGGAGCAACAGTGAACAAGATCCAGCCCCAGCTAGAGAAGCTCATGAATGCACAGGAGGGGAAGCTGGATGTGATGATATATCTAGGAACCAATACTCTGGTGCAGCACAGTAGCGAGAGTCATGAACAGCTTTAGAGAACTAGGCAGGACTCTGAGGGTAGCTATAGAGATGGTAACCTTCTCCAAGCTCCTACCGGTGCTATGTGAGGTTAAGGATGTCATTCAGGAAAGGTTGCACTCACTCCAGTGTGTGTTTATTTAAAATACAAGTTTTCCAATGCAATTACAATTGTCAGAACACCGTAGCCCATAAGGCCTCCTGCCCCATGCTTCACTCACAAGAGAACCAACCTATTTCTTCTTTCAACATTTTTAACTCCAACAATAAAAGCAGGAACTGATAATGAGCAAAATTCTACAACAGACTAATCTGAATGATGAGAATTTTCAGTTCCTGCTTTAATTGTTCAGATAGAGGATTTGCAGGTGGTGCTATATCAGGAAATTCTCCCTAGAGAACATGTGCCCTGTAAGTATACCCTGTTCTGGGGCTGAGGTTCGATTCCCAGTAGGTCACATTATTTTTTTCTCACTACAACCTGTGCTATAATAATAACTTTCCAAATGGAACACAATATATGAAACCTTTGCTCAGTTTCAGTCTCATGGAAGGCATGCATAGTATGATATTTTCTGACTTACTACAACGTTATATATCTATCACAGTTTGATTGGGATTCTGCAGACTTAGGTAAATAGGCAGACTATTCTTTTTCTACTGAAGTTTCTTTTTCTATTGTTGCTTCTTTCTACTTTTTACTTTTTCTTCTCTTCTTTTTCTTTATAATTTCATTTGTTGCTATATCCTAAATAACTAGGGGAACTAACTTCGAATCATAATTACAAAGGGAGAAACCACATAGAAAAGTATATAGAATACAGAGAAAACATCTTAAGTAAGGTAAGAAGTTTGAAACTTTCCTTAAAAACTTATGTCTCCTTTAATAAGATTGTGTGCATCGACAGATTACGTTCTCATAACAGCAACAAATGTGTTTTAGATCAGAATTTATATTTGGTCATGTTTATTGTACTTTGTCATACAGTATAAAACAAACTAGTTCTGGTTAACTTACTAAGCTAACAGCTATTGCTGTTGTGTACATGTCAGTTATAGTAATATATATGATGTATGTTTCTTTTAAAAACCTAATAAATTTTGATTGACACAAAAAAAAAAGAAATGGAAAATGATCAAATTATGTCAGCAACTTGTTGAAAATGTATGACATTAATGAAAGTTTTTCATCCACTGAAGTTGTTATAAACAATATTGGAGTTAGAAATGTTAAAATATATAGCTCTTCATTCAAGCTTAAATCCATGTTCTGTCCAGGGAATATGGGCATTGTTAAAAAATCCCATTAGAAAATGGTTCAAAGAGAAGTGGTCACTCTTCTGTAAGTTTATAGGGGTGCCAAGATGCCCTATTATGGATATAAGAGTGATGTCTTGTGGGTTCTTAGGGCAAGAGAACTGCAAACTGAAGCCAAGTTGTTCTGGTGCCCTAAGGATGCAAGAGGCGACACTCATATCCATAAGAGACCTTCTAAGCATCCCTATAAACTTATAGATCATGCCATGATTTCATTAAAAAAACATTTTAAACAGTTCCTTTCTGTGGCACAAGTGGCACTAGCCAGAAACCTGTGAAGCAGGAAGAGCATAAGACACACTCTTATGGAAATGAGTGTACCTCACACACAACCAAAGAAAGTGCTGTGATTGGTTGGGAGCATATCATGACACTTCCACAATCTATAATTAGCAATAACTAACAGCTGGTTAGACATAACCTGAATGAAGAGGAAAGAAATGCTGTCAATGATTTGAAACAGATGAAATAGTTTCTTTTTTCAAAGTTCTGATGTATGTGTTACTTGGGGTGTAGTAGTTTTGAATGAAACTGATTACCAGAAAGGGTGAAACATTGTTGGGGATGGCAGCGTGTATGAGACGTTAAAGGCTGACTGCATGAAAACATGCAATATGTTCCTCTATCAGCTTCTGAATGAACTAGTTTATGATCGGGACAACACTGTCACTGCAGTTGAATTTATTAAAAGTCATATATCCCCAAATCCCAACTTTCTGTTACCTCCCTAAATTGAATAAAAATGTACCCCCACCCTCAGTTGGCCTATAATCTCAGGAAGTGGTTCATTGAGTGAGACCATGTCCAAGTTAGTAGACTTTTTTCTGCAACCACTTGTAACAACCCTTCCATCACATGTCTGTAATTCCATGGACTTGTTAAACAAACTTAAAAATGTACACTGGAAATTAAGTTACAGTTGGTTAGGCATTGACATTTATTTCTTCTACACTAGCATGCCAGATAATTTGGATTTAGATGCATTACGTTTCAATCTGAAAAATAACACAAACCCCAATGAACAATCTGTTGACTTCTTAGTCGAGGCTGTTACATAAATTCATACATACAATTTTTTTCATGTTCAATGTAATGTAATATTTACAAAAACAAGAGATGGTGATGTGGTCTGTAGACTTGTCTTCATATTCCAATTTATTCCTAGCTTGTTAGAAATTAGATTTCTGATTAATGAACTGTTGGAGCATTTTCAGAAGCAAGGTGGTACATTGGTTTAGATTTGAAATCAATGTACTAGTGGTGTGGGATGGGTCCATCCAGGAAACATTGGACTTTGTAAGGTTTCTGAACTGCAATGATTTAAAGCTCTCATTTACTCATGAGATTGGTTTGGAAAGCATTACATTCTTGGATCTCATGCTGTTTATTGAGGTTAATGGTGTTATAGGCTCTAGCAAGTACAGGAATCCCACAGCAAGTAATCAAGTCCTGCATGCCTCTAGTGCCCACCCACCATCTAGCCGCATATCAGGCATTCCATATAGACAGTTTATAGGATTATGGAGAAACTGCTCTAGGGATGCAGACTTTACAAATCACAAAAAAAATTGAAAAAATGCATATTAAGAAAAGGGCATGAGGAATGAAACTTGAACAAATCCTTGATCAGGTCTGAGAACTTAGATAAGGAAACTCTGTGTCTAAATACAACCAGAATTTGCCAATGCTGCATGTTTGCTTGCATGCTGTTGCACTGGGCCCTGCTTGTACCCATATTTACTATATATTTACTGAAGATAGCTCAGATGAGAAGTAATATGTCAATTGCAATAGGGTCCTGATTTTAAACAGTTTACACTGCATTTACCCATGACAATAGAGGTGAAATTTGAAATCTCTTCAGTGGGGTTCAGCTTTTATAATGTATTTTTCCAGGACAGATCATCCTAGATGCAGCATGTCCTTTTCAGTGGGGTTCTGCTGTAGTTTTCTGTTTTTGCACAGTTTTGCAAAATATTTACCAGGACAACTCAACTGAGATGCAACATCTCATTTTCAATGTTTTACAGTATATTTTCCCCAGGATAGAACAGCATAGACGCACAGTTCAGTGGGGGCTCTGCTTTATTAGGGTCCTGATTTTATACATTTTTACTATATATTTACCCAGGAGAAGACCAGATGAGGTGCAGTGTCTCATTTTCAGTGGTGTTCTGCTTTTACACATTTTAGAGTGTATTTATCCAGTATAGGCCAGCTTAGGGGTAATATTAAATTTTGACCCTGCATTTCCAACATAGTCTTTTTATGACTTGATGCTATTATCAAGACAGATGGAATTTTTTAAAATCACATCCAAAAGGTGATTTTGCACTGAGACTGTGAAGATGATTTGGAGGGGATTTGAAAAATTACACCCGTCATGTTCATGAGATGAAACTTAGAAACATAGACTTTGACTGCAGATAAGAACCGCTTGGCCCACTGAGTCTGCTTATTTCCCAACCTATCGGATAAGCTGCAGATTCTAGTTTTATCAACAGCCTACTTCCTCCTACCTTCCACTAGAATTGCTTTATGTCTGTCCCATGCATTCTTAAATTCCACCACTGTTAAAATACTTCCTCACATTGCCCTTGAGTCCCCCCCCATCTTCAAATTGTGCCCCCTTGTTCTTGCACATCTCTTTTTCTGAAAGATGCTACCGTCTTGGACTTTGCTGATTCCCTTGAGGTACTTGAAAGTTTCTATCATGTCCACCGCTCCCTCCTTTCCTAAAGGGTATACATATTAAGCTCTTTTAGTCTCTCTTTGTATGCTTCTGGTGCGGACCCTGCACCATTTTAGTTGCCTTCCTCTGGACTGCCTCCATCCTGTCTATGTCCTTGTGGAGAGGGTGTCTCCAGAACTGCACACAGTACTCTAGATGGGGTCTCACCAACTGTCTGTACAGAGGGATAACAACTTTCTGTTTTCTACTGGTGATGCCTCTCCCTATGCATCCCAGTATCCCCCCAGCCCGCCTTATTGTCTTCTCACATTGCTTGCCTACCTTTAGGTAATCTGATATGACTACCCCCAGGTCCCTTTCCATTTTTGTTGTCATTAATATCTCCCTCCCCTTGTGTACTCTTCCCTTGGGGTTTTGTTTCCCAGGTACATTACTTTGCATTTCTTTGCACTGAATCAAAGCTGCCATACTTTTGACCATTCCTCCAATCTTGCCAAGTCCCTCCTCATCCTTTTCACCCCCCCCCCCGTGTATCAACCCTGTTGCAGATCTTTGTGTCATCTACAATGAGGCATACTTCTTCTTCTAGTCCCTCTGCAATGTCACCTATAAAGACATTAAAGAGGACCTGTCCCAGTACTGAACCTGTGGAACCCAGCTAGTAACCCGCCTTTCTTCGGAGTGGACTCTGTTTACTATTAGCCTCTGTGTCCTGTTGTCCAGCCAATTTTTTACCCAGGTAACTACCCTGGGACCCACTCCAAGGCTGGCTAACTTGTTTATTAATCTTTTGTGTGGGACTGTGTCAAATGCCTTGCTAAAGTCTAGCCCCTCCCTGGTCTACTATTTTGGTCACCTGATCAAAGAAATCTATTAGATTCATCTTAAATGACCTTCCCACTGTAAATCCATGCTGCCTTGGGGTCCTGTGCCCTACTGGCCTCTAGGTAATCAACCATTCTTTCTTTCAGAAGTGATTCTATCATTTCCCCTACCACTGAGGTCAAACTAACAGGTCTGTAGTTTCCTGCCTCTGCCTTGCTCCAACTTTTGTGAAGGGGAATCACATCCACCTTCCTCCAGTCCTCAGGTACCACACACTCCTCCCATGATTTGTTGAAAATGGTAGTCAGTGGTGACACTAGTTCTCCCCTTAGTTCTTTTAGAATTCTGGGGTGAACCTTGTCCGGCCCCATTGCTTTGTCCACCTTCAGCTTTAGGAGTTCTTTCAGGACCCTTTCTTCTGTGAATGGACTGGTATCAACCCCACCTATCCAGTGTGCTACTATCAAGGTGGGGTAGCACAAGGGGATGTGTTGTACATTAGGGGCCACAATTTGCAAAAATACAGTTGTGATAAATGGAGCAATTCAATGTTTCTTCATAATTTAATTGTTTTTTTCACATTTTGACCCAAGATTTTTAACATAGTCTTTTTATGACCCCATGTTATGATCAAGACCGGTGGATTTCTTAAAATCCTGTCCAAAAGGTGGTTTCACAGAGGGACTGCGAAAACATGTTTCAAAGAAGATTTGAAAAATGTCACCCATCATGTTCATCAGGGTGGGGTAACAAAAGGACTATGTGCACATTTGGGGTCAAAATCTGCAAAAATCACAAAGCTGTGATTCAACATTTCCTCATAACTTTTTTTTTTTTTTTTACATGTTGACCTCAGATTTTCAAGAGTGTCTTTTATGACCCCATACGGCAGGTGGAATTTTTAAAATCCTGTTTGAAAGCTGACTTTGTGGAGCAAATGTGAAAACATTCTTAGGTGGAGATTTGATAAATGACACCTGTCATGTTCATGAGGTGAGGTAACAAGAGGGTTATGTTGACAATTGAGGGCCAAAATCTCCACACATCACAATGTCATGAGTAAATGTTGAAAAAAATTAAATGATTCTTCATAACTTTGTGTTTTGCGACATTTTGACCCCAAAATTTTCAGCATAGTCTTTCTATAAGCCATCCTTCTGAACAAGACATGTGTCATTTATAAAATACTATCTGAAACATCATTTTGTGCCACAAGTGTGAAACCACATTTTGGCCAGGACTTGAACAACAACACCTGTCATATTCATGAGGTGGTGTGAAAAAATAGTTATGTTGAAAATTTGGGATCAAAATATTACATGCAAAAAAAGTGTGGCTAACCTGGCTCCAGAAGGACAAGACCAGACACTTGGTCTTGTCATGAAAACATTGTTTATTATAGATTAATTGCAGGGAAACTCACCCCACTGGTCCTGTTCTACAGGAGTCCGGTGAGATGCACTGTTTTTTCACATGTAAATTATCTTGAGTGCATGCATAAGCTCTTGGCATAGTTCCCTTAACTGCCTTCCGTTGTCGATGTTGTGGTCAAAAAGTTCAACGTATCTTCATAACTTTTTTGACTTTTTCTTTTATATTTTACCCCACATTTCCAACATAGTCTTCTTATGACCTACCTCATGAACCCAGAAGAAGAAAATTTTCAAATCCCACATGAAAGGTGTGATTTCACAGAGTGAGTGCAAAATCACCTTTTGAGCCGGATTTGGAAAATTTCACTGACATTGTTCATGAGATGGGGTCCCAAAAAAGTCTATGTTGAAAATCTGGTGGAAAACTATTGAAAAATTACCAAATTCTGAGTACAAGTTCAAGCCAAGGAGGCAATATAGCACAGTGGTTTAAGGCCCTGAGCTGCAAACCTGGAGACCTGGGTTTGAATCCCAGAGCCCCACTTGCATACTGTGTGACCTTGAGCAAGTCACTTAACTTCCTTGTGCTCCCAGGTCACACATGTAAACAAGATCTCAGCTTAGTGTGTTCTCTCCTGATTAAAAAAAAACCAAAACAACAACAAAAAAATTGAAATATACTGATGCGTTTACCTGATTTCCTCAGTTCCCGGGCCAGCACTCGGAGAATCATAACAATTTGGAATACTTTACCTCAGCATGTAGTTGAAAGTAACAATATTACTACCTCTAAAATAGATTAGACACCTATATGGGACCCAAAAAATATGAATACCACCTTTAAAGATCTGAAGGCAGCAAGTTCTGAAAAGGTGCAAACCTACTGAACTTGAAAACAACCTATGAACTAAAGAGTGAAGAGGTGTCTCTGGTCCTGAGAGGATTATAGTGTTGGGCCACCGGTAAAGGGTAGGGGGTGGTGGTGGTTGCTGAGTGGGGGGACTGGGGGTCAGCTAACAGTGGCAGAGGGGGTAGTAACAACATATATCAATGCACTGTTTTCTATTTTACCAGGTTTTCAAAAAAAGACATCTAAGGATAATTTTCTTTATTTCAGGTACTGACACTGGGAACTGCACATCCCAGAGTCAGTTTTATATTTAAGGGGCAGAGGAAGTGATGGAAAGGCAGACAGGTCACATTGCAGAGGGTGGCATATTGTAACAGTGAATGGGAAGCAATGGGGAGGTGGGAGGAATAGTTGGCAGTGGGTGGGATATTGAAACAGGTACAGGAAGTGATGGGGAGGTGGGAGGGACACCTGGCAAAGGGTAGCATATTATAACAATAAACTGTAAGCAATGGGGAGGTGGGAAGTGTAGTTGACAGAGAGTGAGATATTGAAACTGGTACGGGAAGCGACGGGGATGTGGAAGGGATACTTGGCATAGCGTGGGATATTGAAACGAGGCACAGGAAACAATAGGGAGATGGGAGGGATACTTGGCAGAGGGTGGGATTGTTTTTATCATTGATGCAGGAGGGGAACAGCAGACTGATCATGATGCTGCTTAGTTGAGAGATCACGTGATGCAGGTTCATGAGTAGCAGCACTCTGAACATCTCCCGCTCGCTCGGTATTTTAATCTATGTTTAAATTCATTCTATCTATGAGAAATATAAGAAAACACGCATCTTAGAGGACAAAAACTACTCTACATCACTCGTTTGCAGTTTTCCTACCTACTATGGAAGCAGAGATGAGGCAAGCATTACCGAAGCGTACGCCTCCCTCCACACCACAAAAGGCTAGTAAAAAAACAAGGCCACAAGCTGCTTCGGCTGATCGTACCTCTCAAATCCAAGATCCTAATGTCTTAACAGTTGATCGGTTTCTTATTGGCGTTCAAACCATTTCATGAAGAACTCCGATCGTTAACTACAGAGTTTAAATCCATGACCACGGCGCTGGGAAACATCTCAACAAGGGTCATAGACAATGAGGTATGAATTGTTTTGGTAGAAAAGCACCTGAGGAGAATGGAACCTGAGCTGGCGTTGACCAGACAGAAACTGGCTTGACTGGAATCTAATTTCGAGGATTTAGAGGGGCGCAGTAGATGCAACAATGTTGTTTTTATAGGACTGCCAGAGAAAGAAGAAGGGGCCGATGCAGTCTTCTTTGTCCAAATGCTGGTCGCGAAGCTGATAGGTCCCTCTCCATATGGTGCCTCTTAATCCATAGAATGGGCTCACCGGTCTGTGTGCCCTATTCCAGTGGCAAGATGCTCCCCCTTAGCTTGTTTCCTGAACTATCTTGAGAGGCAGCACTTCTTGACAAAGGTCCGGAGCCTGGACCAAATCAAGTGGGGTGAGGTCCAGCTAAGGGTCACGCAAGATCTCCCTGTGTCCGTTCGCAAGCGCAGAGCTCCCTTTCATCCCCTTGTTAATAAGCTGATACAGGCGGGATAAAATTTAAAATGTTTTATTCATCGATACTTCAGTTCCTGACAGATGGTACTTGGTCCAGTTTTGAGGAGCTGAAGATCGTGGAAGCCACTCAGAGCTGCACTTCCAAATTTATTCAAAGATCGCTGAAGGAGAGGAGACTTGTGCTTTGTATCCTTTTGCAGCGTTATTGCCGCTTGTTGCACTGTTAGAAGACACAGAAGAGTTTCAACATCGGATCACTTTCAGTCAGTTAACAAATTGTAGAGTTTGGATGCCAGACTTTCGGTTTTAACTTTAAAAGGATTTCTACAGGGAAGCATACATTTTGCTTTTTCCTTTTTCAAAAGAGCCTTGTGAACTTTTATTTTTCCTGGACTTAGTGTTTTAATATTACAGGTTAATGGACTGACTGTCACCTGATTTACAGCGTTATTTACAGTAAAATTCAACTGTTTTTCAAGCATCCATGTACTCTTATTTTATCGTTTTGTGGGGCGTTTGGACAAAGAAGTTACTTCATTAATATTATTAAATGTAGCTATTCATTTTTTCCTTGACTTTGATCACTTAGGTGTAATACTCATTAAGGTCACATGCGGTTGCCCTAGTATAAGCTATTTGTCTACTGTTAAACTAGACTAGGCTTGTGTGTGGTCAAATGGATCACTTAGGTACCATTATGTTGGGCTTCCTGACAATTTTATAAGGTTAAGACTTATAAGAGCTTATTTTCCTAGTCAGTGAATGCCTTTATTGTGCTTGTTGCACTGTTTCTTCATTCTCAATTTAGTTTTAGGCTTTAAATTCGGGTTCATACTGTATAGTAATTAGCAATGATACGAGTGGGTGGGAGGGGAGAGATGGTATTCGTTGTTTCGGTACGTCACGCACCTTGACATTATTAAGTTGGTGGGGGGGCTGTTTTTGGACTTTATGACAATCAAGATCAAGCTAAGTTTTGGGGTTCAAAGGCTTAAATGTAGGATTTTTTGGTTATGTGTTGTATTTTCTAAAGGGATAAGGGGGTTTGGGAGGGCATAGGGAGGGTTATCTTGGCTGGATGTTATTAATGACAGGGGTAATGTACTGCATTTTGAATTACAAAATCACTGTCAATGACACACTAAATGGAGGGTAGTATAAAATTACTTACTTGGAATATTAGAGGTGGCAGAAAGAAAGTTAAATGCTATCAGATCCTAAAACATGTAAACTGTCTGAAAGGAACTGTCCCATTCCTACAAGAAACCCATTTACTGGTCTCTGAGGGCTTACTTTTTAGAAGGCAATTTGTAGGCCAGGGTTTTAATGCAGGGGACAGTACTCAAAGTAGAGGGGTAGCCATATTATTTTGCCGAAGCATCCCCTTCAACTGTGAGCTCTGCATACAAGACCCAGGAGGCAGATACTTAATCTTGAAGGGCTTACTGGACCGCACAGATGTGGTGCTTTGTTGTATGTATGGCCCTAATTCTGATTCTCCAGCCTTCTTTTCTAGGCTACTTACAGATTTACTCCCCTATGTTTCCTTCCCACTGATTTTAGGAGGAGATTGGAACCTCTCTTTCACCCCGGACCTGGATAGATCAGGGGTCAGAAGATCTGGTCTCTCGCCTGCACAGAGAGCCCTCTGGGACTTAGCGGACCAATTAGGATTGATTGATCCTTGGAGGGTCTTGTATCCCTCCTTGAAAGAGTATACTTTTCGATCCTCTGTTCATGGTACGTCTACCAGAATTGACTATTTCTTAATTAGTCATAGTTTTTTGCCAGGGATCATCGATAGTGCCATAGAACCCGGAGTCATCTTGGATCATGCAGTGGTGTGGTGTTCACTAAATCTCACTCCCAATGTTCCAAAAGAAACTAGTTGGAAGTTAAATAATCAGTTATTGAGAGATGAGATTGTTGTCAGGGATATTTCAAAGGCAATTGATCAGTATACTGAGGTCAATCTTGGCTCAACAGGCAGAATTGACCTGGAATGGTGTGCCTTGAAGTGCATTCTAAGAGGGGAACTGATTAGAATCACCTCATATAAGAAAAAGGTGAAACAACAAGAAGCCCTCACATTACTTAGAAACATTCATCAACTAGAAAAAGAGCCATCACCCTCCACCCCAGATTGTGACAGAATTAAATTACTGGGTTTAAGGGCCCAGTACAGCTCCCTTTTGCTAGGTAAAGCTGAGTACGCAATAATGTGCACCAAAATTATCTATGTGGATCAAAGAGAAAAGTCTGGCAAGTTGTTGGCCCTCCGCTTAAAATCTCAAGAAGCTTTCAGAATAATTAAGGGCATCAGATCTAGGCTAGATAACACTATACAAGTGAACCCCAAAAGAATGGTACAGGAATTTGTAACTTACTATCAGGACCTATATGGCCCCATGTCTAAGCCTCCCGGGAAACAAAAACTAGATAATTATCTTGAGACACTCCCTTTGCCACAATTATCAGTAGCACAGAAATTAACATTGATGGCTCCCACAACTGATATAGAAGTTGAGAAAACAATAAATTCCCTTCCATCTGATAAGGGTCACGGCCCTGACGGGTTTTCACCCAATTTCTATAAATCTTTCCATAAACAGCTGACTCCCTGGTTAGGTCAGTTGTTTAAGAGATTTCTAGATGGGGAAGAAATGGATGACAGTTTCCTGGAGGACCAAATCATCATTTTACACAAATCAGGGCAGGATCCAGAAATGGTAACTAATTATAGACACATCTCTTTATTGAATTATGACATGAAAATCATTGCTAAGCTCTTAGCAAACAGACTGGCTGTGGTCATGCCTTCCATAATACACCCAGACCAGGTAGGTTTTATGAGGGGGAGGAACTCCTCGGATCACTTGAGAAAGCTATCACACATTTTCTCAGCGTACAGGGACTCTGAAGTGCCAGCTGGACTACTGTCCCTGGACGCGGAGAAAGCTTTTAATAGAGTGGACTGGGGCTTTCTACTTTCCACAATGGGTAAATTTGGATTCCCGAAGAAATTTATTGGCTGGATTGCTTCCTTCTATAAAAATCCCAAAGCCCGTATTTACTGTAATGGAGTCTTCTCGGATAGGTTCCTTCTTCATTCTGGTACTCGCCAAGGGTGTCCATTATCTCCACTCCTTTTTAATATTTATCTGGAGCCTTTGCTCTTCAAACTCAGTAGTTCTCCCTTGATTCTGGGCATTCCCTTGTATGGACTTGACCTCAAACTATCGGCATATGCAGACAACATTTTGTTCCATTCCATCAACCCTGCTGTTGCGTTTGAGGCCACCCTGCAAATTATTTCAGAATTAGGCACCTATTCCAATTGTAAAATTAATTTGGACAAAAGCATGGTCTTTCCTCTAAATTTTAGATTGCTGAAGAGTGATATCCTCAAACTAGGTCTTCAATGGACTCCTAAAAGCTTGAAATATTTGGGCATTTATCTTACTAACTCCGATTTCCTCATGAAACAACTAAATCTTGATGACACCCTGTGCATTATACAACAAGATATTGCTAGATGGTCATCCCTTCCTATCTCTCTTTGGGGACACATTAATATAGTTAAAATGAATGTCCTGCCAAGGATCTTCTACCCGTTGCATATGCTCAATGTCTGGCTACCCAGCAAATGGTTCAGGAAAGCCCACTCTATTATCTCTTCCTTCACATGGGCTGCCAAGCCCCCGAGAAGAGCTTACCAGAAATTGATTGCTCCCAAGGCTAGAGGTGGCTTGAGATTACCTCATATAGGGGGCTACTACTGGGCTAGTCAGGTCTCTAAGTATATGAAATAGATGACCAGTGACGTAACATTAACTAGCCTGCCATATCTACCACTGTGGTTAATACTTGAGAGAAAAATGTTAGCTGAAGCACATTTATCTACATCCATGCTACTATATAGTACATTTAAAAATCTACCGGTTAATATTTCCTGCTTTCCCATAAGGGTACTGGTAAGATCTCATGCTCAGCTGTGTAATTTTTTAAAATATAAACACACTTAGGACTGGAATCAGCCATTAGTAGAGAACCCGAATTTCAGTATAGGAAACAAAAAGATTCCCAAACTTTGGATTCCCCAGTTCCAGAATACGAAAATAAAAGATTTTCTAGACCCAGCAGGGAAGAGTATCCCTGTGTCTGCTATTATTAATAAATATTCATTAAAAAAGGGACAAATGTCCAGCACATATCAGATATCACATCTCCTGAACCGGTTAAACAGACAATTGTTTACAAAGGATAAGTTTTATGAGTTCTTTACCTCCTTGGCAGAAGTAGTACATCTTCCCCATGCAATAGCTCAGGTGTACGGTTCCCTCTTGGACCTGACAGCTACCGATCAGGAAGGAGGCCCTAAAAACTGGGTGAGACAGTTCCCAGATCCTATTATTAGTTGGAGTAAAATCTGGGAAGCAACCTATATCTACCTATCTCAAGACAGGTTGAGACTTACACAATTCCAATTTTTACATAACTTGTACTGGACGCCCCTCAAACTTTTCAAGATAGGTAAGTCCCCAATTCTAACTTGTACCAGATGTAATCTGGAGGAGGGTTCCCTCCAGCATATTTTCTGGGATTGCACCTCTGTTCAGGACCTCTGGATGGAAATCCACCATAAAGATTACCCGCTGTTGGGTCTAGAGGATCTGTTTATACCAGAGATTTGTCTCATAGGAGATTATTCCAAGGTAAAGGTTAGAATGCGTCGATATCATATGGTGATGATTGCATTGACACTTAAGAAACTTGTTTTAAGGCATTGGATTGATGCCCAAAAGATTTCATATATAGAATGGCTTCAGGACCTTTTGTTTAATTTGCATGTGGAACAATTTAAAGCATCTCCAGGCCATTCCTCTTCCAGATATAAAAAGATATGGGCCAGGATGCATGCTATTTATATGCTACAAGCTGGAGTTCACTTGGTTGAATGATACTCAAGGTTTGATTTGTCCCTGCTGTAGTGGATAGACATTTTCTATCCATGGCGTCAATCCAGCGCACTTTCTTTGTATGACTTTTGCTTTTAGTAGGGATTAGGGCTAATATACATCCATGCCGAGGCGGGCAGGTATGGGTGGGGGGTGTGGTGGGATTGCTTTGGGGCAATAGTGGGGGAGGTAGACATTTTGGGGAGTGTTAAAGGGGGAAGGGACATGTCACTCTACTTCCTGTGCTTGATATCTTGCCTGTATGTGCATTCATGTTATTCTGGTAACTGTGCCATGTCACTTGGTTTATGTTGGAAAACAATAAAACATTAATTTAAAAAAAAAATGATGCTGCTTAGTTGACTGCAGAGCAGCATCATGCAGATGATGCATACAGTATACAATAAGTCTCATTAAATCATCCCTCTAATGAGCTGGTTTAGCATTGTCTTTTCCAGTTGGCAATGCACTGGCAACTCACACGTCATTTTTAAACACATCTCCTGGTGGCCATTTTGTGTCAGATTAGCAATGGATATTATGGACTTCAATTAGTTAACCAGTTCAAGAGCAATGTTTATAAAATGTTTTTGCAACTCAGTTGGAATGTACCTAAAGCCCACTCACAATGAAATGCAAAACTGAGTTGTAACTCTTAAGAAACAATTTGTGCAAGGATTTGTACTGAATCCACCAACACTTATGCAACTCCATCAGAAATGTTAAAGCAACTCATTGGTGGAACACTTTAATGTGAGTTGTACTGTGGAGCCACTCTGGATTGGAGTGATTCCTTCCTTTCAGCTACATGAAGTTTCCACCCAGGAAGCCAGGGAACAATATCATGTTCAGTTTCACTGATCATTAGGCTGTGGCTTCTGCATCCACTACAGCCTGAGATGCATTGGATCAGACAGTGACACATCTCTGAAATGCCATTCCCATAACAAGATGTTAGCTTATCCATGTGCAGCAAGCAAATATAAAAAAACAAGAACAGACTATATTTATATTATAATACAAAACTTTGACATCCAAATTAAGGAACACTGGCCAATACTACAAGTCCCAGATATTCAAACTGAGCCATTCTGTGGGGCAAGCCCCTGTGCCACTCAAAATAGTTGCGATGGGGCGTGGCCAAGGCGATATTCAATGGAGTTGCGCTGGCGCAACTTAACAGGCTCGCCCCTATCACACCCACTGTGCATGGCCCAGTGGAACTGCGCCAGTGCAAGTGGGACAGAATGGAGCATTGATGATGCTTGCTCAGTTCCATTTCCATGCACAGCACCTCGCGTATTCAGTGGGATGAAATGCTAATCTGGTGCAAGGTACATGGGTGCCTTTGCATCTGATTACGGGCCCCATTTGCATGCCATTAGCATGCAGGTGCGCCGATCCTCGACGACTTGCACCTGGCGCCCTGGCCATATCTGGACTGCCTTGGTGGTATGAGCTGCACACCCATTGGCTCATGCTCTAAACCAATGGGCATGCAGCCCTACTGAGCTGTCAGTCAGCTGGGTGGCGGGGTGGCAGGCAGGTGGAGTGCTGCCACCTACCAGCTGGCGGGGGAGGAGGCGGGGTGGGGCTCTGTGGGTGGGTGGGAGGCCACTAGATCACCAGGGATTTCATACTAGGGGTGAAGAATGCCGCCTGTGATCAGGCTCCATTCGCTCCACTGGACCACCAGGGATATTGGGCTTTTGGGGAATCTGATGCCCGCGATCAGGCTAATGGGGGCAGGTTACGCTATGCCCATGATCGGGCTACTGGGGAGAGGGAGTTCTGCCCACGATCAGGCTACTCGGGGGTGGGGGACACTGTTCTGCCTGCATCAGGCTACTCAGGGGTGGAGGGAATACTGTTTGCCCACGATCGGGCTACTCGGGGAATACTGTTTGCCCGCGATCAGGCTACTCGGGGGGGGGGACACTTCTGCCCATGATCGGGACATGGGGGGCGCCGACAGATGCGGCAGGAACAGGTCGAGGACCACCCACAGGTGGCAGCTGCTGTGTTGTGCCCTGCAATGTGGCAGCTCACCTGTGGGTGGCCCTCGACTTGTTCCTTTTTTTTTTTAGCTCAACTTTGAGCAGGCGCAGGTAGGGATTGCACCTGCATAACTCTGCACGGTCCAGCTGAATATCGGACTGTGCAGTTTATGCATGGTTTCTCCCCCTTCGGTTGCGCATGCCTTCATTATCATTGTGCTGTTGCTCAGCATGATTTCGGGGGTGCAACTGCCTCCTGCTGAATATCGCAGAATGGCGCATTTCGGACTTGTGCAGGTGAAACCCTATTGCGCATGGCTCAACTCTTTTGAATATCTGGGCCCAAGTATTTAATGCCTCTGAAGTGGTTAGAGTAAAACCTAGGGATACCATTAATACCTTTAGTCAAGCTGAAAATCTTTGGGACTGGCTGTCCCCCAGTCACTTTGTTAAAACCAAACAAGAGGTCCCTACTTTGCTTGGCTTCCCAGTAAACCCATTGGGATGTACAAATGTGGTTATTGCTCTATTTGCAAATTAACTGCAAAAGGAAAAAATGTGAACATCCCATCAAAAAAACAAATAATATCATCAGTCAATTTTTGAGTTGTGTGAGCTCCTTCACTGTTTAAATATTAGCATGCCCTTGGCCATAAATTTGTGTGTGGAGAACAATTAGACAGGCAAGAAAAAACCTCCAAGAGCATACTAGGGACATACGTAATGTGCAAAAGGACACCCCAGAGGGAAGACATTTCCTTGAATGCCACAATAAAATTCCAGATAATTTAAAAATGTAGGTCTTGGAACAGGTGTCCATACATATGAGAGGAGGCTACTGGGTCCAATCAATTATTAAGAAAGGAGGCCCAGTGGATACACCATCTAGGAAGTTTTAGCCCAGAGGGATTTTATGAAGGGATAGATCTCAGACTTTTCTAATGAAATATTACTCAGATCATTGTGACTATATTACGGTGTCTATTTAACATCATGCATTGAATCTGTTTTTGAAAGATCATACTGTATGGTTCTTTTTGTGTCCCCCCCCCCCTTACCTTCATCCTAACCTTTTTAATTTCTCCATTCCTCCCTCCTCATTGTTTTAGTTTTTTTTAGTTCATATTTTGTCTTCCAACTGCACTTTCCCCTGCCAAAAGCTTGGTACCCTTTGCCATTTTTTCTTACTCCTCCCTTTTTTATTGTATATTTATATAATTCATTTTCTCATTTTCTATATTCTGTAGTGATTCATGTAACTCAGCACAATTTGCATGAATGTCTCTTGTATTGCCATGTTAGCATTTTCCACTGCCAGCTTATATTTTTTCTATTTGCAGTATCAAATAGTTTTTTCTTGAACTTTTGTCATTTTTCTTCGGCATATTTTATGAAATAGCAGTTTTATTTGCAAAAAAGTAAAAAAATGTGAAAGTCATGGCTTGAATTTTAAATTGCTGAATGAAAGAGGTTAGACTGCTATTTTTCAAGCAAGAATACTGTTTCCCATATCAGCGTACTCTATACTATCAGGCATTTTATTTGTCTGGTATTGCACAAGAAATTACAAACTCTCCATGAATGAGTTTACCCATGACTCAGTGCTAAAATCATCATCAGGGATGTGTGGGAGCAGTAGCTGTGGCTTTTCAAGGCAGACCACTGGGGTTTTAAGTTTGACACTAAAATGTGTTAAAATATTAATAACTGGCAGTATAGTGAGGATATGGTGGCACATATGTGTGTTGTACTCACTATAATGTCAACAGGACATCGGCTATTACACCATTTTAAAAATTAGAGGAAAAGCTGACATTGCCATTTTAAGGTGGGTAGCATCAATGCATGCCGAGAAACTGAGATGATGGTCTAGTCAGACCCCATGGTATTTAAAGCAGGAGTCATCCACAATTGCAGCAACATCATGGGTACAGTATGGAATAATGGGAGGTGAGTAAGCCTGGAAAGCATCTGTTGGATGCTGAAGGTCATGAAGACCATGTTTTTGACATTGAGGTACAGTTGGTTTGACCAGAACCAGAGATGACTATTATTAAAATCTAGTTATAGCTGGACATTAAGGTCAGAGGCACAGGAGTCGGATGCAAAGAACACTGTATCATCAGCATTTATGTAAATAGACACAGAGGAGCAGGCAGAAGGGAGGTCATTCAGGAATATGGGAAAGAGAGCAAGCTGAAAAAGGTGATTATTTTATAATGCTGTATCATTAATGGTCATAACCAATTATGGTCAAAGATCATGTTCAAGCTTACAAAAACATCATTGTGATCATGACTAACAATGATTACTTATGAACATTAAATGGCCACCAATCAAAAACCATGATGTTATGGAAATGGTGATTGTGATTAATGATGACCTCATATCATCATGATGTTTTATGATTGCCCATGGTCAATATTTCTGGAACAAATTGAAAAATAATCAATATTTTTTTTATACTTTTATAATTTCTTTTGTCTTCTATTTAAACATCTTTTTTGGAATCATCAGATATAATATGTCTTTTATACAAATAAATTGCTTTCAATTATACTTACTGTGACACCTAACTTCTTACTAGTGTTATAAAGGCTGCAGCTGGCTTATATAGCCCCATCTGACATTCCCTTAGCAGTTTATTTTGTGGTTGTGATGAGTTCCTACGAGTACTTGATTTGTGCTCAAAACCATTCCTAACTGTCTGAAAACTAATACTGTCAAGGATGAAGTATTTTAAAAATAGAAAATGCCATTGTTTTGGTCCATAAACTGCACTTCTGAAATATGCAAATTAGTATTGCAAATGTGTATACTATACCCAACATCACAGGTACTCTTACTAAAGGGATTAAACTTGACGTCACATGATTTACATTATAATTAATTTACTTTCACTAATATTTAACATTCATATTTCATAATACTAACAAATAAAGCTAAGTATTTACTTATGTGACTCACAATCTTACAATGCAGAGCTAATATAATCATTAATGATCACCAATGATCATTACTTGATTATCCGCAGATCGTCAAAAAACATAATGATGATTTAAGGTACAAAAATAATCAATACTAATCACCTGATGATTTAAAAGTTACCTATTTGATGATTAGTTCATGATCTAGATGGTGATCTAATATCATGATCTTTCTTGAAGCTCATATGGTGACAACTGATGATTAACAATGATCAGTCATGACTGACCTTCAAAAAACATGATTGATTATTTACTGGTTTGGCTAGGAATGGGGTCCAAGATGAATGCTTGAGGGATGCCTGAGAAAATGGGTAGTGGCAGAGATAGGGAGCTTATGATCCAGACTGCTTGAGACCTGTACTCTAGATAAGAGTGAAATCAACTGACTAAAAAAGCAGAGAGGTCTGCCACCATAAGCTTATTTTTGATGGAAGGAGTGTGCCACAGTGCCAAAGGCTTTAGTCAAGCTGAGAAAAACATTGAAGGTGAGCAGACACTAGTCCATACCTGAAAGGATGGAGATGATGAGCTGTAGGATGTAGGTGGAAGTGGAGTGTGATTTCCTGATGCCAAACTAGAAAGAAGTGAAGAAGGAGGAAGAAAATTTCAAGAGAAAAATATGTTCATGTAAGTTAGTCAGATTGGAAAGTAGAAATATAGGTCAGGAGTAGAAGGAACCCCACCTTTTGGGAGGGGGAGGAGACAACAGTAGCCTTTTTCCAGGCATCTGGGATGCGATGATGGCAGTAGAGGAGAGACTGAGGAGGTGGGTAGCAAGAAATGAGATGGCAGGAGCTGATGAGCTTCCACCCTTCTTGGATTTAAGAGTAAGGAGGATTTTTTTTTGTTTGTTTTACATTTATTATACTTTTTGCTCTGCCACCAGCTTCCCAGCACCTCCACCCAGTCACAGACCTCTGACTTTCACCTCCAGATTGGCCGTGACCCTCCAATACCCCCTGGCTTACTCCTCAGGGTGGGGTTGCAGCACCATACCCCCGCACTGCCGCAGATGATGGAATAGGTTGGAGGTCCGGCCTTGGAAACTAATTGAAGCCAAGGTGGGCTTCATCTAGGGTGGCCAGCAGCAGTGTTTTCTCCCAGTGAGTGAGGGGGGAGGACATGCAATGACATCCAGCATCTGCCCCATCCCCTTGACCTACTTGGCATCAGCACACAATCGGTACACCCAGCCTCTGCTAGGTCTCTGTATTGCACTGCAGGCTCTACCCCCTTCTCCCCTGGAGAAGGAAAGCAGTCATCAGACACTCAATCCTTCTCCCAGGATGCAGGTCCATTCCCGAACCTGGGTCATCGGCATCGCAGGTAGGCACACTGCCCCTGCACCAGCGGGCCAGCTGCAAGGAGGGTTTTTTATGGAAACCGAGGGTTAAGTGGGGAGAAGGAAAAGGAGTGCAGGGGGAAGGCACAGAAAAGGGGGTGGGGATGACAAGGAGGAGATTAGGGAAGAACACAGGCTGTGAAGTAGGAATTAAAGGATGAGGCAACAGCAATTGGGTCAGAGATGAGGGAATTACCAACCCTGAGGACAGAGGAGGGAAACTGAGTTGGAGAGACAAAAAGAGAATGAATAATCTTCCAGAAGTTGCAGGGGTGATTAAGGTTGCTATGGAGTGTGAACTCAAAATACTCAGTCTTTACAAGCCTGGTAGTTCTAGCACAGGCACTGTGAAGGTACTAGTACTGAGTCCATGTGGCCAGGGAACCAGTGATATTGTAGGACCACCAGGCAAGGTCTGTGGTATGAAGTCAAGCTAACAACTCAGCTGATATCCAGGGAAGATGGGAGCTCCATACTCTGGTTTTCCTAATGGGTGCATGATGATCCCATAAAGCCTTGAATTTGGCATGGAAGGACT
The DNA here is from genome assembly GCA_016271365.2 of Neoceratodus forsteri. Taxonomy (NCBI): domain Eukaryota; kingdom Metazoa; phylum Chordata; order Ceratodontiformes; family Ceratodontidae; genus Neoceratodus; species Neoceratodus forsteri. The sequence goes on along the minus strand of CM057450.1, from coordinate 1,167,317,651 downwards.
GGAGGGCAGAATCAGTGGCTACAGAGAGTGGGGACCAGTTACTGGACCACAGGTTAGCTTGGAGATAGGGCACATCCAGTGAGCTGAAGGACCAGAGATAGATGAATGGGGGGGCACTTTAAGGTATTGGATCTTGTACACACAGTATACCATATGATGGTCACTCAGGACATCAAGGAGGACACCTGCATCCACAGTACAGAGGTGGTAAGATAGGAGGGACCAGTCCAGGAGAGAGTAGTTTAAGAATTTATGGATTGAGGCATGTTGGGTTACAAATCAACTGAGACAATTGGTGAGATTTTACCTTTTGGGAAAATGTATGTGTACATGGGGAGAACCAATTAATATTAAAGCCACAAAGAGTGAGCAAGCACCTTTGGAGGAATGAGAACAGATAGAGGAAAGGAGCTCAGTTTCCAAAGCAGGAGACATACCAGGGCTGCAATAAATGCCAGCAATAAAGATGGGAACAGAGGTAGTGTTTGAGGAGGAGCAGCTCATAGGAGGAGGGAAACAGACATCAAATAAGGCACAAATCAGTTGCTGGCAGAGTGGTAAAAAGAGGTAAGGGGGTTGAGAGAGAGAAGAATTAGTTGCAGGCGAACGTATGTATCCCACTGTCATAGCAAACAGTCTCCTGCCCATGAGGAGTAGGGAATCCACTGTACAGTCAACCTAGTCTTTCTGTTGGAACCACAGTGTCCTGACTGAGCACTATCCTTCCAATCCATCCTGTTCGAGCCACTGTGATACTTTGTACTCCAAGAGAGGGGTGGCTGAAGGCTCCGGATGCTGTCCAAAACAGAGCAGAATTGGATAGCTGTATTGCATGGACTAGCAATGTGTGAATCATGCTTGTGCCAACTGTTCTGGATATTGGAGATATGGCCCTAATCATGTCACTACTTAATGCTTAGGGAGGAATAGATATAAACAAGAATTTAAAGAAAGCATTTTTCTCTTCTGTAAGCAAACTATATTGCATTAAGTACATTATATATTTGTTCATGACAAAACTACAGTAATCCTGCAAATAAAATTAGGAAGGATGTAAATAGAAGAAGGAACTAAATGTCACTATTTTGTCTATTAGTTACTTTATGAACTGCAAACAGCAGTTAGTCACATGGCACACTGCTGTATCATATCACTACAAATTGCTGACTTGCTCTTCATATTATACTTTGACTGCAAACAGCAAGAAATTCAAAAACTGATACATTTTCCAGGGCAAGAGTGTTAGCTGTTCTGTAGTCAATGGGGTAAAGTTAAAGATAATGTAACTAACGGATCATTTAATTCACTGTCCATGGAAGTCCATGTCCAGAACAAGCAGTGGGATGCAGTAAGAGCATAACACAATTTCTGCATGGAAGCAAAGCCATATCATAGCTACAAACAGAATGCAGATGATAACAATAAATAATAGCACTGCCGATGCCAACAAAAGATCAAGAGCCAGGTATTCATTTCCAAGGACACTGCAATAATTTTCAACCAATGCCAATTCTAGAGATCACAATGGAAATTCTGGATAGGCATTTTATTGGGCAAAAATAAAAGCAGTTTACAATTTAATAGAGCAACCAATGTACAAATGCACACGATGTTTTTTTCAATATATAGCCTCATTATTTCATTTTCAGTTGTAGTAAAACTATTATTGTGACACGCAGTGAAACACCATCTACAGCATTGTTGTTTTATCCATTTTAAACAAAACAAATTTAAGGGGACAGTGTCTTCAAAATATCTGTGGAAACAAAAGCATATATAATCATTTATACAATGTGGGTGAGAATGACACCTTACAGATAAATGGTTTATTTCTAGAGTCCGGAGACCTAAAATGATGATAACTCTTATCGTCAGTCTAGGTGGGTCATCAGCATTTATGATTACTTTTGGTTGGTCACAAAGGAGCTCTTAACCAATGGGAGTGCAGCTTGAACAATGCCTGATGACATCACAGTGACCTCTGCTACTTTTAAAACAGAGCACTGAAATCAAGCAGAAACAGCCTATTCTTCATAAAAAAAAAAATGAATCTGAAAGTTCTTCGAATTAAAATACATTGTATAAATTGCACACATAATGGCCTCACTCAGAATATGACATTTATCATCACTTTTAAGGGAGCGGGACTTTCATAACTGACTTATGGCTCTGCCATTTGTGAGTTATTGTCCTGTCTTGTCCATGATAATAAATGGCATAGTCTGTGTCTGACCATTGTGTATCCCATATATTGTGTGTGTGTGTATATATATATATAAAACTATGTTAATGCAGACATTAGGATTATAGAATGCACAATTAGGGATTTGGGTCTCTGAAGTATTGGTGAATCAGTGGTAGGGTCTTACTTGGGGTTGTCATCCCTAATGCCCACCCTCCCAGCCCATAGTCTCCTGTCTGAAGCACAAGATACAGCTCCAACCTAGTGCATCATAGTGATACAGTATGGCCAACATTATCTGTCAGAGCTTTCTTTATGCAGCGCCCATAGGGCCCTGTGTGAAGACTTCACATTTGACCTCATCTGATCAAGGGAGGGGGTGGGCACTGGGGTTGACAACCCCAAGTAAGATCCCACCACTGATTCACCAATACTCCAGAGACCCAAATCCCTAATGTTTTTCATTTTCCTTCTTTGGGCACTTTGCATTCTACAACACTAATGTCTGCATCAATGTAGTTTTTTTGCAATGAATTTCCCTTCTTTTTCAGATAGTGGAATTGTATCCTTATTAGGGACCTGTGCAAAATGACATAAATACAATATTAGAGATGGTCCTGACCCAGTGCATGGGCCCAGCAGGCCCCAGCACACATGTCAATACCACATGAATGAGGTTCCCTGACCCACCACGGGGTGTGGTGTCTGCGCCAAAACACTGCTCCATCCCTACCCAGGCCAGGGCTGGTGCTGCATGCTGCAGCACCTTCCCCATCAGCCGTGTCCCATTAAACTGATTCACTGAGTTCACACCTGAACTCATCTCACTGGTACAATAAGGCAACGTGTTCCCCAGTGGTGCAAAGGACATCCCTGCAAACAACTTTACTTAACAAATTCTTTGTTTTTTAATATTTTGACCCAACACTTTCAAAATAGTCTTCTTATGACCCCACCTCATGGAGAAAAGTTTCAAATCCCTGCCAAAATGCCATTCTGTGCCACAGGTGCAAAAACATGTTTCTGCCAGGATGTGAAAAATGAGAGCTGTATGCTCATTCCTCACTACCACAGACACCCTTCATGAAAATGTGTGTGTGGTAGTGCGAATTGTAATTTAATACAGATGTGCGGGGAACAGAAGGACAACCTCACCAGTATCTGTCTGTCTGAGTGTTGGGAAGGAGGGGAGGGGGGAAGTGCGAATTATGATTTAATGCAGTTGTGGGGGGGAACAGAAGGACAACCTCATTGGTATCTGTCTGTCTGAGTGTTGGAAGGAGCGGGGGGACCGCCCTGTATTGCCTATCAAACAGTTCTCGCTGTGAGCAGTGGTGAATCCTATTTAATACAGTGTGTGGGGATGTGGAAGACAACCTAAGTATCTGTGTGTGTGTGTGGGGGGAGGCTATACAGCCTGTCAAACACTTCAGAAACTTTACCTCAATAGAGGGACCATTTTACACCTTCAGTTATTAAAACCTTAGGTTTTTCAATTGTTTTGGCATATTTTTATTAATTTTTCTTTTTCTTAAATAGTAACTTGGGGGGCCCATTTTATAAGCACAGTAAGATACTCTGAGGTGTGGGTTATGGCCTGATAAGAGCACTTCCCAGATGCTAAAGGCACTTGGCGCAAGTGCCTCATGCCTCATAATGCACCTGGGGCGTGCTCTTATCAGGCCATAACCCACACCTCGGAGGGTCTCATTGCTTGCTTAAAGAGTGCTACAGAACAACTGTGATAGATAAGTAGCTCATCGGAGAAGACACACTGAAAGGGAAAGTGACTGAGAGCTGAGCGGCTTGATTTTCCACTTTTCTGCTGCACTTCTAAATTATGTCAAGCTTGCCTGTATTTGATATTTAGTTACTTGTTCCATTTTTCTTTTTTCTTTTGTAAACTAAATCACTTAGTTTGAAGGGCTGGTTTTCAGACCATCCGTTGAGCCACATAGCGAGTGTAGTATGTGTGGCGCTGCTGAACTGCACATGTGGGCTATGATCTTTGCTCTGGAGTACAGGGAGTGGAAGCTGTGGAGTCTCAACTTTAATTACTTTAGATGAATTTTTTTAAATTGTGCATTGAGTTGGAAAAAGTGACCGCGATCATGGGAGCTATATGTGGTAAGAACATTAATGGGAAAACTGGGTGGGAGAAAGTGAAAGACAGATGCTGAGCTGATAGTCATTTGAGTATTGATTTCAGCATGCTGTCTTTATGTGAGTGGGTCATTTTTCTGCCTGCCCTGATATAGAGATGTTAATGTCAGATAGGGCAGTCTGTCCAATCAGGATGCTAGATTTATTCATGCCATATTCATGCCATTGTATATTCTATGTTTTAGGCTTAACATCATACACATTTCCTTGTGTTTTTATATACAAAGATTTATCTTGTTTTTCTCATTTTTGTGATTGCTAAGGCTCATAAAACCATGGCTATCGGTAGGTATACACACAGTATGATCAAGTGTACTGTAAAAATATCAAGGGGCAATAAAACAACCAGCATACAGGGCAACAAAACAAACTGGGCTGTAGAGCTTTTGTAATAGAAATAAACTAAAGCAAGGATTTTATAGATCGGCCTGCAAGCCTCTGAGTCAGGTCAGCAAGTTTGAGTAATTGGCGGGGGGGGCGTAACAACACACACCACACTAAAACCATGCAGTCCAGTCTCATCATTGTTAGCAAGCTTATAATTCTGACCACCAAGGATGAGGTGGCATGTTTCTGTGCCAACAGACTGGAGCTCAATCTCCAACTGGCTCAGGTTGCTGCCATCGGTATGTGCAATCGGGCAATGAGGTTGAGCCCTGCATTTGCTATTGGTGAGAATTAGGAAAGGGGCTGTCATACCTCTGCTGATTGGTTGCTTTGTGTATAGCAAGCCAGTCAGTGGGATGTTTAAATGACCATTCTTTTCCTATACAGCACCACTTTAGTTCATTCAGTTTCTGTTGTGCTGGAAGGTGGGCTGTGGAAGAAAGAAGCCAATGGCCAGACAAGGAAGCAGAAGAAGCCCAGCCAGGAGTGAGATGATGACAGAATGCTGAGTTGCCAAACTTCAGGCCAGGTCAAGCATGTATCAGTGGACAGAGCAGCGAGGAGCTCAGCTAGGTGTAAAGCACTCACAGAAGGGAATACTGCAGGGAGCAAGGGTTGGCAAGACGAGAGAGAGAGAGAGAGGTGTCTTACAGGAGGTAGGCTTTCCGTCCCCCAAACGTGCAGTGCAAGGGAACAGTAGTTTATTTTATTTATTTATTTCAGATTCAGAATTACCACCTTTGAGCCAAGGGGCTCTTTTACAAAGGCTCCATGTCATGGCCATAACAACAATACATAACAGAAAGGCTTGCAGTAGCAATAATAGTCAGGGCATGTAGTTAGGATTAAATCAGTGGGACATATGAAAAACAGAAAACTTATACAGACTTGGAAACAAACAGGGTATGTAACTAACTCCAGTAAAGAAGTCACAGATAAAAACAAAACCAATTGCTAAGTACTGAGAAGTAAGTTGCTAAGTGCAGAAGGTGGGAAAAATAGCAGCCAGAAGTGGCAGTTTAACAATTTCCATGCGGATTGCTGACCAGGTGGGAAAAGTACAGGGTATGGCTACTGCTCCCCAGTCGAATTCCAGGGACTAGACTTAGCTACTTGGGATCAGGAGCGAACAGGGTGACTGGTCCAATTTTAGGGACTTCTGTTACTAAATATCATGCGGGGACAAGTACAGGGTGTGGCCGTTGGTCCCGGTCAGGCCACTAGTATGGCTCTAATTTTAGACATTACTGGGTATCAAGAGGGAACAAAGAACAGGGTACGGCCTGGTGCTGGTCTGATTTCAAACCTGGATGGGTGTTGCACTGGAAGCTCCTTTCCTCTCTTAATGGCTCTCGGGTGAGAGTGAAAGTGAAGGTGGGCATGCACCACCAATCACCAAGGACAGTGGTCTCGAAGGGCCGCCATGGCATGCACTGGGATGGAGACACACAGCACACATTCACGCTACCATGTCCACCTGGTACAGGGAGCTGCGCCAGCTGGAGGTGGACAGGTTAGAAACTCAGAAGTTTGGAGGCAAGTACACTGGTGGCAATCAAACATAAATGGCATGACATGCATGCTGCGGTGAAGAAGAAGGTTACTGCAGCCATTCAGCCATGCCAGTGCACTGGAGGCAGATTCCCCAGTGAGGATATCCAACTGACAATGGTGGAGAGGATGGTGGTGGACACCTTCAAAAACATTGACGTCCATGGTGAGGTGAAATGGTGGACATTGTGGATGGTATGTAGGTGGTGTAGGTGGTGTACGGGCATAGGTACCCATGTGCCATGGCAGCAGGCAAGCACTAACATCGTTTTGTTCTGTTCACAGACCCATCCATTGAGGAACGCAGGATACAGGTGACAGAACCACAGAGCCATGACACACCTGCAGTGCAACCAGCAGACGATGACACCAGGAAGGTGGAGTACGGCACAGTGCACCACGCAATCCTGTGAGTGCCACCCCAGAGCACCTGCATAGTCAGTCTAACATGCCCCTCTCCCTCACAGGTATGGAGCATGACACAGAGAGCCAGATGGGAGACCAACACATAGGTGGAGAGCAAACCTAAAGTAGTGGATGAGGGGACACAGGAGGCCACCACACAGCAGCATGGAGTGCACAACAGCAGTGGACACCCACACGCCCCAAGGGGCCATGCATGGCAGGGGCATGAGGGGGACAGCAAAAGACCAGTGCATCTTCAGTAGGAATGGCAGTGCCTGTATGGCACAGCCCCTGGTGGGTATGCACTGCCAGTCACCAAGGACAGTGGTCTTGAAGGGCAATCGTGGCATGCACCGGGATGGAGACACACAGCACATGTGCCAGCTGGAGGTGGACATTCTAGAAGCTCAGAAGCTCGGAGGCATGTGCACTGGTGGCAATCAAACATAAATGGCATGACATTAATGCTACCATGCCTGTCTGGTACAGGGAGCTGTGCCAGCTGGAGGTGGACAGGCTAGAAGCTCAGCAACACAATACAGAGGCACTGGCAGCCCTGACCACCAAGTTGTGTAGCATGCAATGTTGCATTGACTGCATTGCTGATGCCCTTGAGTTACTGGTGGTCAACTCTGCCGGATGGCATGCACCACACTCCAACCGTAACAGAACCTCTCACACACAGGCATTTGCAGCCCACAGCATGATGTAGGAACACTACCAAGTGACATGGACAGCACCCAGTTGGCCAAGTCCCAGGATGCAGTACCAGCGCCCGTACACATTGACAGTGTACACACCATGGGAGAGCAGGGACAATGCACTGAGAGCACAGATGGGGTAATGGTGGCCCATGGCAGAGTGCACCACCCTGTGTATGGAGAGGCCATGCTGGACAAGCACACAAAGTGGACACAAGGTGGCAGGCACCACTTGGGTCCTACCAGATGACAGGCCCTTGTCCAGAGGCTGGGCACATGTACCTCCACCTGGCTACAGGAGAAGCCCACTGACTCACACTCAACCAATGTACAGCACATGCACAAACTGAACACAGACCCACCCCTGCAAATGGCCCACCCACACAGTATGGCTACAGGGAATGGCCCATGCCACACACCCTGAATAGCACACGACATCACAGCAGTACATGTCCAGGCAGCTAATGACAGTGACTCATGAACACCCTGGGGTGGTTCACGGACACGGCCTCATACGCATGGCACACCTGCTGACATGCACCACCCTGGACATCACGATGTGCCACATGAGCTGCATGGACACACGTGCTGGACAGGACCCCCCCCCCACGGCTGCACTCAGAGTGGGGCATCATCACCAAGCACCTGCCACCAGCACCGGATACCAAACACATATGGGGACCCTCCGTGACAATGGCAACATGCACAAACATGACTGGATATGTCAATCAGGCACACTGCCATTGGTGCCCATGCACATCCTCATGGAAGGCTGTCCAGAGTCATGCCAGGATGTCATCCTACTGAGGGAATGTGCCCTGAAAAAGGGCCTCCCCTGCTGTGTGTCTGCCTACTGTCTCCTGATCATGGCACATCTCCACCACAACATCCCCTGGTTGCCAGTCCTGCTGTTACAGCTCCGGTATGGGCACATTATGCCACAGGGCCATATTTTGTAGCATGTCACACATGGTGTACACCCTGCAGGCCTTTCCTGGGGACAGCATGAGTGTCCCCCCCGGTATGGTCCAGGCACCAGAACCAAATCTTTAACAGGCCAATGGTCCTTTCAACAATCTTCCATGTCTTCCTATGTGCATGGTTGTAGGCCTCCTCCACTGCACAGGTGGATGCCAGGATCGATGTCATTAGGTACAGCCGCAGGGGGTATCTACTGTCACCTGTGCAGGGAACAAAGTGCAGGGTCACATACGGAGTCACAAGCAACAACACAGTGGTGCCACAACTATACTCACCCAACAGCCAGTCATCAATGCACCCTGCACAGAGCACGGTACCGTGGTGTGATGTGTGCAGAATGTATGCGTCGTGGCATGATCCCAGGTACATTGCGCATACATTGGTGAACAGTCCACATGCATCACACATGACCTGGCAGTTCACACTGTGAAACCCCCTTTCTGTTCCTGTATGCCTTCTTCTGCGTGGGCGGTGACAGTATGGCTTTATGGGTGCAGTCAATCGCACTGTACACAATGAACATGCCAGGCATGTCATAGAAGGCTTGTTTCATGTGTCACATGGCCGCTGCCTCTGTTGGGAACCTGATGTGGGTATGCACATGTGCCAGCAGGGCATCCATGACCTGCACCATGGCCCGTGGCACCGAGTACTGGCATACACCGACCACATTGCCAGTCATCCTCTGGAAGGACTCTGTGGCATAGTATGCCAGGGTGCATAGCATCTTTGTCTCAGCCATCATAGCCCTGGACCAGCGTGACAATGGGGTGATGTATTGTGGACCATGTCACACAGACTTTCAATCATGGCCCATGGTAAATGGAATCTCTCGATGCAATGCATCTCTAGCAGCATAAAGTCATGGTCTAAATACCTGGGGCCATGGACGGGCATGGCTCCACAGCAACATCTTACAGCATGTGCTGGCCTTCAGCCCCCACAGTTGTGCGCTTCTCATCCTCCTCTCTTCATGCCCTTCACCCTTTTTACTCTCATCCTCTTCAGTTTGAGATCTACCAGCATTGTAGAGTGCTGGGTATTGTGCGTAGGAGGGGGAGAAGGGTGTGGGGTTGTGAACAGGGGAGGATGATCGAGGGGGGTCATCGTATTGGGGTGGTTGGTACCAGAAGGCGCCCTGGGGTGAAATGGAATCCTGATCATGGTTTTCTATGTCTGGTGCCCATACCCAAGGGCACCACTGATTACAGTGGGCAGATGGCCTGTGCGGCTCGAGAGGTTCATCCAACTTGGGCGGTGTTGTGAAATGCCAGGTCCACTAAAAACTAGACCGCAATTATTGTTGATCTTGTTGGTACGGTGGACCTGGCTTGCATTACCAAGACCAGGTTGGATGATAACTCTGGCCCCATTTTGGAAGCTATGACTCCAACCGGGTACTCGGTGTTACACCGCCCAAGATTAGATCGTAGGGGGGAAGGTTGTGGTCTGTTTCAAGACTGAACTCAGCCTCATGGAGGTCCTAGTGGGGGGGTTGAGTCCTTTGAGTGTATAGTTGTAGCAGGTGTATGCTTTCGAATCGCCCTCATTTACCATCCACCCGGTAATGAGAAGCGATTCCTTCAGGAAGTGGCGGACTTCGTCGCCGATATGGCATTCGAGTGGCCCAGATTGATGGTTCTGGGTGACTTCAATGCATGGGTTGATGATCAACTTTCGCAATTTGGTCAACACTTCCTCCAGTTAATGACAATGCTGGGACTTACACAGGTGGTTTCCTCTGCTACACATAAATGTGGACACTCTTTAGACCTAATCTTCCTTCTAGGGGTTCAGGCATCCGATGTGGGGGTGGAACCCATCGGGTGGTCAGATCATTACACCGTTGGGTTTAGTTTTTGCACTCCTTCTAGAAGGCCTGCCCCTATGGAGTTGGTTAGGTACCGCCCTTTGCAGGATATAGATCCCCAAGGCCTTGCAGCAGTGCTTGACCTCTCGTCCCTCGCATTGGCAAGCAGTGATCCAGAGACCCTAGTGTCAGCCTATAACACAGCCATTGCAGGGGCACTGGATTTCATTGCTCCAGTTCACATTCACCCCCTCTCCCTTTGCCCCAAGTCCCCTTAGTTTGATGGGACATTGAGGGAGATGTGGAGACAGGGGCGAAGGTTAGAGCATTGCTGGTGAAAGTCCGCCCTTGATGCAGACCACCTTAGATTGATGAATAATTATTTGGTCTATCAATCTGCAATCACCCGTAAGAAAGCAGAGTTCCTGTCCAGGGAGATTGTGGTTGCTCGGAATCGACCAGCTCAGCTGTTTCGAACTATGGACAGACTGTGCAACCCAGCCTGTCTGCAAGTTGGGAAAGTCTTTTTGCAATTGGAGTGCGATGAGCTTGCTTGGTTCTTCATAAATAAGGTGGCCGACATTAGGGTTGAACTGTTGCCATCACACTCTAGGGGGGGTTGCCATGAACTGGTGTGAGATCACGGTGCCTCGGTTTTCCTGGAGTTCCTTTGGTAAGCTGGAGTTCATTGATGTCATGAGGATCGTCCAGCATATGCACCCTATGTGCTGTAGTTTGGACCCTGGACCAACCTCCCTAATTTTGGGTTGTATTGACATCATTGGTCCTGTCCTTGTGCAGATAGTCAGGTGCTCCCTGGAATCTGGTGAGTTTCCCAGCTCCCTGAAAGAGGTGGTGGTGGTGACACCCCTCTTGAAGAAAGCTACCTTGGACCCTGACTGTCTCGAAAACTACAGACCCATCTCTAACCTTCCCTTTGTTGGGAAGGTGATTGAGAAAGTAGTGGCTGCACAACTGGAAGACCATTTGACCATCCATGATGTCTATGAACCCCTCCAGTCTGGTTTTCGTAAAAGACATAGTACCGAGACAGCGCTGGTTCGGGTGCTCAATGATCTCTTGATGGCCAGAGATCAGAAAAGTCATTCCATTTTGGTTCTCCTCGACCTTTCTTCAGCATTTGACACCATAGATGACATGGTGTTGATAGAACACCTGAGGCTGTTTTGTGGAGTATCTGGAACCGTCTTAAGATGGTTCACATCATTCCTCACTGGGAGATCACAAAGAGATGTGTCCGGGGTTTTCTCCTTGGATTCAATGGCTTTGTTGTGTAGGGTGCCTCAGGGTTCAGTACTGTCACCTCTGTTATTTACGGTGTATATGCTACCCATCGGAGACATTGTAAGGAGATATGGGCTGAGGTTTCACTGTTATGCAGATGATACCCAGCTCTACCTTTCTTTTGCCCCAAACCAGGAGGGAGCTCTCTCGGTCTTTAATAGATGTCTAAAAGAAATCCAGGAGTGGATGAATTCTAGCTGGCTGAGGTTGAACTCTAAGACAAGACTGAGGTACTGGTTGTGGACCCGGGTCGACAGATGGGGGGGGGGGGGTCGGGTGATGGTGCGTCTTCCGGAATTTTTCTTGGAGGCATTTCTCTCCTGGCCTCTGAACGGGTGCGGAACCTGGGTGTAGTCCTTGATGACAGGCTGACACTGCATTCGCAGGTGTCAGCATTCATCAAGACTTCCTTTTATCATCTTAGGAACATCGCCAGAATTCGGCATCTTGTTCTGTCTGCCGACCTGCCAACGTTAGTCCATGCCTTCGTGTCTTTGTGCTTGGATTATTGCAACTCCCTTTATCAAGGGTTTTCTGGGGTTGAAATCAGTTGCCTGCAGCTAGTGCAGAATGCTGCAGCCCAGCTTTTGACAGGTTCTAGTAGATCATGTCACATTACTCCGGTGCTGCGCGGACTGCACTGGCTGCCAATTCGGTGGCGGATCACCTTTAAAGTCGGATTGCTGACTTTCAAAGCCCTACACAATCTGTGCCCAGTCTATCTGAAAGAACTTCTGGTTCCTCATCGCCCTAATCAATCACTCTGCTCGGCAAACGAGGGGTTGCTAGAGGTTCCAAGGGTGAATTTGAAATCTTCGGGCGCTCGGGCTTTTGCGTATGTGGCCCACACCCTTTGAAACTCTCTACCCCGTCGGTTGCTGTGGTGCACTTCTGTGGAGGGCTTCAAGAGAGGTTTGAAGACTTTTTTATAGGAAACTGAATTTTAAGAATATCGATTGAATTAATTGTTCTGATCCAGCTGAATTTCTTTTAATGATTTTATTGTTTTAATCTGTTATTTATGTATGGCGCCTTGGCAATTGAAAGGTGCCTTATAAATAAAATTATTACTATTATTATTATCTCATTGTGGAGCAGGTGCATGTTCATCATCATTCTAGCATACATCTTCCACCACCGCGTTATTTCCAGTTGCCCATGCACACCCCAGTGCATCCCCTTTATCATGCCATGCACACCTGTGTGTGCCTTTAAGGGGGCATGGTGGGTAGCACATGCATGGTGGCCCAGCATGAGCCATGGACACATGGGAGCACATGTGCCCATGCTGCCTGTGTCATGTACTTTGCAGCTATTCAGAATGGCAACTGCTGGTGCTGGATGATTCGAGCACTACCCCAAGCAACTGTGGAGGGTTTTGGAGGATAACTACTCCGACAACCTTGGTGATGGGACCCTGTAGCGGGTGCTGGGACATGAGTGGGTGAGTATTATGACTGTTGGCCATGTTGGGGAGCACTGTGGGATGTTTCGGCTGTGCATGGTCCTAACCTGGCTTTCCATTTCTCTTCCCACACAGAACTGGCAAGGACAACCACTACAGATGGAGCTCACGTGGGTGGAACAGCTAAATGGAGCACTCTGCTTTGTGTTCATACCACTGTGACATCGGAGACATTGGAGGCTGCCATACCTAGCGTACATGCACCTGGAAGAGGAGCTCGATGAGCTGCTGTATGAGGCAGGTGGAATGGTGCCATGGCGTGTGACCGCTCCATCTATGGTGAGTACTTCACATGGCGTACAGGCATGTCTGCGACCATAACCGGTCACCACTACTGTTGGTGCCTTACACATGGCATGCAGTCATGCTTTGTGTGTCTTTCCGTTTGCAGCACTACAGGTGACCCATCAGCAGGATGGTGCTACTGTGCCTGGGCAGAGTGCCTATGCACAAAACTGACAGTAGTGATTAGGAGGGGGCCTGGGTGGATGTGGAGGCCTGGTGGTGCCCGGCCATGGAATGGCATCAAACTGTGTAGCTGCAGCATGGGGGCCAACCATAGACTGTGCAATGCCTTCTGTGTATCATGCATGCCTTTAATGTTGTTGCCTCATTAGGCAGTTTTGCATTCACATGTTATGCAGTTTAATAAAGTGCTTTGTACAGTACACCGGTGTATTTCCTGTGTCATGGGACAGGGGAGCATGCGGGGTGGGGTGCTGCCTGTTGATGGTGGCCCAGCATATGCCTCCACCAGTGTGGTGGGCCCCATGGGTGCCTGGGCATGTGTACTGCATGTGCAGTATGTGTCCACCACACAGTGCTGGTATGCCTTCCCATTGGCACCTGCTGTACCGGGGGCCTGCCGGGGATATGCTGCATGCACATGGTGCATTGTGCACTGCCATGTCCTGTCTGACTGGAGTGTTGTGCAGTGAGCCATCAGTGTGCCATGCCTGTATTCCTGCCTGGGCCATGGAATGGCTGGCAGCCTGGCATGCGTGCTGCCTCCACAGTTGACACTGCCAGTCTGGAACTGGGGCACAGCCAGCCATGCCAGCATCGCTATAGTGGCCATGCCTCAGCCACCATGCTGTTAGCTGTGGTGCTCCGTCGCCATGTCTGTTGGCATGGACAGTTGCATCACCACCTCTCTGTGCGGCACTGCCTTTTGTGTTGTATGGCATATGGTGCCATATGCACATGGGCAGCACTGCACAGTGGCTTGCCAGTTCGGCACTGGCTGTGTGCTATCCATGCTGTACAGTGTGTATGCATACCCTGGGGCCCATGGCTGCGTGGCCATGGGATGCTTGTGCTAGTGTGCAGCCCATGCCACTCACTGCATGTTCCCCTGCATGGTGTGGCAGGGCTGCCCGGGGTTTGTCATGCTGATCACTCTGGTGGCAGTGTTGTATGTGCCCATTGGGCAGCACTGTATGGACCTGTGGCCACTGGCCTTCAGGTTGGCACTGCTGTATGGCTGTTTTTGGCAGCTTTCCCCCAGGCATGTGAGTCTGTGCCTGGCTGCTGCTGCCTGCGTGGTGGTCGGCAGTCATGCCCCCATGTACATGCCATGCATTGGGGCCACAGAGCTGCACATGCCCAGCCTGTGTGGGTGCCTATGTGCCCGTTGTGCATGCCCCATTATCAAGGCTTATGTACAGTTCACACATTGGTGCCTATATGCGTTCCTCATGCACCTCTGTGCATGCCATGCTGGCGTCATGTATATGCCCCAATTATTAACAAGCATTTGTCAATGTCAAATGTTTGCTTGCTGGCATTGGCATTGGTAGTGGTAGTGTAGAAGTTACAGAGCTGCATAATAGGAATGGCAGTGAAGTATTGAACTGAAGCCAACCCCACCACCACCCTGCAGAGACTGACAGGCACTGGGGTGTGCCTTTGGGTCGTCAGGCATAACGGCCATGCCATTTCACCACACCCTAGCTTGCAGACACCGACAAGTGTCACGGTGTGCCTTGGGGTCTTTGGCCCTTATGCGCACCACATTCCATCAGGAAATACGGTGAGATGGGTGCAGTATAGGAGAATGGGGTGAACTTTGGGGCCGAATAGTCCAAGGCATACCTTGATGCCTCTCACTGGCTGCTGGGTGTGGAATGGTATGAGCATTACAGGCAAGAATCCCAAGTCACACCCCTGATGCCTGTCATTCTCTACAGGGTGGGGCGTTATGGTCGGAAACCCTAACACCTCAGGCATTCATTGGTATTTTCACTCCAAATTTTCAACATGTTTTTTTTGTGACCCCCACCTCATGAACAGTGGCAATATCAGTTTGTTAGCCGAGAGCTGCTTTTGCACAGCGACTATGGCATTTAGCACCACAGGTGCAAAACACATTCGAACAGGATGTGAAAATGACAGCTGTACTGTTCATGGGGAGCTGTAAAAATGGCAATGTTGAAAATCTGCAGTGAAAATATTAAAACAACTGGTGAAGTCACGAGCATGCATAGAAACTGTGCAACGCACACCCGTAATGTAATTAGTTTGGGGATTTTTTACAGCAGATTGTCAACACAGGCATTTTGGGACCTCCCATCATGAACAGTGTCACTGTGATTTTCTTTATCTGTCCCGAACAATGATTTCCCACAGCGACCACGCATTTCTGCGCTGAAAGTGTGAAAACACATTTTGGCCATGTTATGAAAAATGACAGCTGTACTGTTCATAAGGAAGTGTGGAAAAATGCCACTGGTGAAAATCTGGACTGAAAATATTACAAAGTCATGAACTTATGAGGGTGCGTGGAAACTGCGCAATGCTCACTCATAACACAGTCATTTTATGGACTTTTGTCACCAAATTTTCAACATAGCCATTTTAAGACCTCTGCTCATGAACAGTGTAACTGTGATTTTCTCAATGTGTCCCAAACATTGCTGTCGCACACCAACTGCACCATTGTGCACTACATGTGTGGGAAACATATTTTGGGCGAGATGTGAAAAATGGCAGCTGTACTGCTCATAAGAAAGTGTAATAAAATGGCAATGTTGAAAATCTGGCGTGCAAATATTAAAAATTCGCAAACTTGCGAGTGTGTGTAGGAACTGCGCAACATGCACTTCCAAAACAGTCATTTTTAGGAATGTTTTCACCAAATTTTTAACATAGCCATTTTAACATCACTGCTCATGAACAGTGTCACTGTGATTTTCTTAATGTGTCCCATACATTGATTTTGCACACCGGCTGCGCTATTGTGAGCTACATGAGCAGAAACACATTTTGGGCGAGATGTGAAAAATGACAGCTGTACTGCTCATAAATAGGTGTGGTAAAATGGCAATGTTGAATATCTGGAGAGCAAATATTAAAAATTTGCGAACTTATGAGCGCATGAGGAACTGCGCAACGCACGCCAGAAATGTCATTTTTTAGAATGTCACCAAATTTGTAACGTAGGTTTTTGAGAGCCCTCCCATGAACACTGCACTGTCGTTTTCATTAATCAGTCCCAAAAGGTGATTTCGTGCAGTGACTGCGAAATCACCCTTCAGGCCTGATTAATGCCATGACAGTTCCAGAATTCATGAGAGGGTCCCAAAACCCAATGTTGAAATTTGGTGTCCAAATCAAAAATGCCTGAGATATGCATTAAAGTTGAAAAAACCCTATTTATTGCATTATACAGCTTACCGGCATTTCCCCAGTTCGCAGTCGGCTTTGAAGAGTGCAGACGTGTTCCCGGTCCACTGAAGATCATCACGCCGAGTTCCGGAGGTAAGTATGGGGTGTGGGGGGTGTGGGGAGGCAGGGTGCGCAGTGGGTGGGCACGAGTGGGCTGGGAGACCACCGAGGAAAATTTTCTTGTTTACAGGTTTTTTTTTGTTTTTTTTTTAAAGGAAGACGATGCGGGACATTTGCCCCGCTGGGGTGGGCTTCCAGCATGGCAGCTGGAAGGCTGTTTGTGGGGGGCCTGGAGCCGACGGGGGATTGGGCACCCCTGTCGGCTATACAGACATGTGCCGCACTGGGGTGGGCTCCCAGCGTGGCAGTTATAAGGCTGTTTGGGGGAGCATGGAGCCGGCGTGAGTTGGACACCCCGACCATACAGACATGTGCCACGCTGGGTGGGCTCCTAGGCGGGCACCTGGAAAGCTTTTTGGGGCATGGAGCCAACGAGGGATTGAGCACTCACGCCATACAGTGATGTGCATGGGGGTGCATGAGCACGCAATGTGTATGCATGCATGTGGGGGAGTGCTGCTCACTGAAGTGAAGCTCTCCCTTTCAACTGTACGGCACTGCCTTTTCAACTGCTGTCATAGACAGCTGCAGCATTGATTGGAGAACTGTGACCACGCCTGCAAACACACTGACTGAATTGGAAGACGGCTGACACACCTCTGAAAACTCAGATGATGGCACTATGTTTCTTGCACATGCGTGCAAGCAAACAAAAAATGCCATTTTGCTATATTGAGCATGAATTCTCTTGACAACAGAATATCAATCGAACATAGACTTCTCAGTTTTCCTTCAGCTTCAGTCTGGAACACTGAAGTAAAACCCAAGTTCTACCCCCCTCCCCCCAATTTTTAATTCCATACTGAAAGCATTCTGCAAAGACATTTGTGTACAAATTAAAGGAAAGGAATTGTGCTTTGGCTACATTGGGTTCAAACTCTGTCCACCAGTGAGGGGGGCCATCATGGCAGACAATGCCCCCCACTTTGCATAGCTTTCTTCTAGGCTCAACTGGAAATGTTTGATTAATCACAAATAATATCTGACAAGGTGGTGATCTGGTGTTATTTTCTACTCTCTACCGGTGTAGCTGTAAATCTCTTTATAACCTTGGTATATATCAGAAATGTTCTGATCAAAAGGTTACTATATACTTTAAAAGCTTTTCACTGTAGGCAATGAACCTACTTAAAAAGTCTGCCACTGATAACAGCTTAAATAATAAACTACAGCCCTACTGGATCTAGGGAAATGTTTCCTAATATTATAATGTAGGGGTGAGTGACCTGTTAGAATCTGGGGCTCCTGCTGACAGTGACTACCATCAGGGAGCTTAGTATAGGAGAGCTTCTGGGAAACAGCAACTACCTTTCCTGTGGTTTATTATTGAGCTGGCCTGGTATGGTGTGCATGTTCCTGTGCATGTGTGTGTGTGCATGTGTAAGGGGCTTTAGAGGCCAGAGTTACCCGATTAATATACATGCATGAGTACTGGCGTAAACACCTCTGTTAGGCTGGCTACCTTGATGTGGTACAGAGGCTTATCACAATGTTTCCTAAACACTGTAACTAAAAGCCAGCCAACTTCAAAATGTGTGTTAGGATACAATAAAATGTTGTAAATCTAAAAAAATATTAATCGAATGGGATTATTGGCTTAATGCATATTTGACAGAAATGGGGGGGAGGCAGACCTATTGTTTGTGTGGTATGGCACCACATATTTTGGGTTTATGTTTACGTAATGGGGGGGGGGGGGCCAAAGTGCCATCAGTTGTGAGTACAAGTTTACAATTCCTGGCTACAGCCCTGCACTAAACCATGAGTTTTGTCCCACAAAACAAGTTTTGACTCATGAAAGTGACCTATGTCAGTCTCACAAAAATTCCATTTGTGAAAAAACGTGTAAAAAAATTAACTGCTCATGCATGAAAAATGCATTTTATTTTCTTAATAATTTAAAATCTATACATTTTTCCTTAAAGTCCTCTATCAAAGAATCATCATTGTGCCAAACTCTAATAAAGCTGAAAAGTTCACATTTCAACTTTCAGACACGTGTGTATAATCAGTGAGCAACAAAATAACATAGAAACCATATTTTCATGTATTTTCATCCTTCTTGAATGTTTGAACCCTGAACCAACTGTTTCCAAATGCACAGGATCCAGAGGTCCTGGCACCAACTACACACATGCCAAATTTGGGGTATTCTTTCCAGGGCTAGACATGCTCATCCAAGTGTGAAAGTCTGGAATTAACACAGAAGTGCCTACTCAACCCTACTGTATCAGTGCTACTGTGTCCCTAATGAGATAAGCTTCAGGAACTTGTTGTTTACAGTTTAATTATTGATAATAACTGCCACTAGAATAATACTGAACAGGCCACTTTAGAAAGCTTTCAAACCTTCCCACATATTGTGTTGCCAGATGCTATTGTTACAATTACAAATTACATTATGAAGAACATGAGATGTAATAAACAGCGGATGGGACAGCTGCAGCTGAAATTCAAGTTACTCTCTCTGAAAACATAAAATAATAGTGACTCCCTATATCCCATAACTGCATTCAAATGATTTTTATTCTAAACATAGCACTGAACATGTTGTTTGAAACAAGATCAGAAACTTTTTAATTCTTGGTTTTATGCAATTAAATTATAATGAAAGAGCTTAGCATTCCATCTTTCCTTTCTTTCAAGTTTGTAACTCTGAACTACTGACTGATATTAAGATTGTCCATAGCATTATAAAAAGTCAATCTAAATTGTATTGCTACCATTCTGTACTGTACTGCTCAAATCAGTTCATGATTTAGGGGTGCATTGTGTCAGTGATGCTGTAGTCACTGCAGGCATTATGCTGCGGCAGAAGAAATCGAAAAATATCACTTTGGGGACTCAACACTTTCAATATAAGAAGAAACATTTGTGTGGGTGGTCTGGGGGCATTCTCACCATCAAGTATTGTGTTTGTACACTTTTGGCAATGTTCTTCTATCCAAGGGATATAGCGTGCACAACAGTGATGCTTCCCCACCTTGTTCCTTGACCTGAGCCAGACATTAACAACAGTGTTAGTGGTTCAGTAGGTTGAATGCCCACCTCCAGGGCTCAAAGACCAGAAGGTCATGGGTTGTAGTCTTACTCCAGAATTTGGGCTAATACTGACACTTTAATGAAGTGGGGGAAGGGGGTCATCCTTCAGATCAGAGGATCAGATGTAAAACCAAGGTCCCTTCTTTCCATCTCTAGTGGCTGACCAGATGGAAATCTGTGATCCTATGACATTTGTTTTAAGAATAGGGAATTTTGTCCTGTGTTCTGGCCAATATTCTCCTGTCAATAAAACTGGCCCATGTACAGAAACTCCCCACACTGGAACCCCTAGAAATGAACTGTCACAGCTCAGTGTGCATTTATTGGTCAAAAATGACAAATAAATAAATCCCTGAACTAAAGTCTTGCAACCCCCAATCCATTTTCAGCATTGGGTAGAGTTATCAAATTTCTCAAGAGATAGCTTTGTGGGAGCCACCCCAATAGTGCAGAATGGTAGGAGTCCGCTCTGCTACACCAGCAGCCCAGGTTCATACCCTGATCCTGCTCCACACACTCAAGCTCTGTTAAAGTTTAACCCATCTCCCAACATTAACATTTCCATAATGTAATTCTCCCCATTGAAAAAGAAGTGGCTATTATCAAAGGGATTAGCATGGGCACAGGGATTTTACCATGGCCTTTTGGGTGTAGTCGGGACAGTCAAACTGGGGGATTTTTAATACAGTTGGGAAAAGTCTCTAAGTAGGTAAAAGGCAGCAGGCTGGGAGCTGGAGGTAATCCAGACCACAGGGATAAAGAAATCAAGTAAAAAGAGAAAGAACAGCTTGGCTTTTCCAGGATCAAGTTTCATACAATAGATCCAACAAAAGCTTTACAAGGGATTGATTTCAGCACATAACCTATACTTATTTAGGTTGTTTTAAAAAGAAAGCATATTGCCAGCCCATCAGTTCACTGGGAGTGCTATCACTCAATGTCAATGGCCCAGGCTCAAGAGCAAGTTTTATTTGTCAGTGGGGTAAGTGGGGGGAGGAACGACTGGCATTCTGTGGGCACTCCTTTTCTATGCAAAGGTGGGTGTTAAGATTCCTGCTCCTGCCTTGCTCTCTGGGTGAGCATGGGGGGATACAGTGGCAACTACAGCACTAGGGAGGGAGGACATCTCCAGCATCATCTGAGCACATGCATGACATGATACCCCGCAGAGGGATGTCCTCTGGGGAGGAATGGGGTGAAATTGCAGGAAAAACCATCAGCCATGATGGCTTTGTCTCACCCACAGAACCCACACCAACTGACCTGGGCTCTCCCCTGGTGACCAAATTGATTCTTTTGAGATATCTCATCTAGTGTAAGGGCTCCATTGTTGAGGGCAAGCTATGAGGACAATGTAGTGGTAAGCTATGTCCCAGGAAAAGGTGGGGTGATGGGTTGGGGTGCGGCAGGTAACCAGAGATGGGACTAAGGGCTGGCTGAGAGAAGGAACATAAAGAGATACAAAAGTAGGAATAAGTCCAGTTGTCCTTTACTTGACTTCTGAAGGCAAAATAATCAACCTTTATAATTGTCTTCTGAAATCAGATCAATTGAATATGACAGTTATGAGATGAGTTCAGCACTATAAGCCCAAGTTTGTGCGACTAATTTTACAACAACATCTTGCATGTCTGACCTTTATAAGCAACCTGTAACAAGGTTAGGGTTGTTACTGGAGTAGATAAACAACCATATTCTTACCTGCAACATAATCACCAAATCCGATTGTTGTTAATGTGACAACTACAAAATAGATGGATTCTAGCGCACTCCAGCCTTCTATGTGCTTGAATATGATTGCAGGGATAGCAACAAACAGCAGACAGCCAAACAGAATAAATATGACTGTAGATATGACTCGAATCTTTGTCTGACTCACATTCCACTTCTAGAAAACAATGGAAAAAATGGACAGAATAAGGTTTAAGAACTGTTGAAATGTATCATGCAAAACTGTTAACATTTGATTTACTGCGAATAGCTTCCAAAGCAGGTTCATACTGTAAGTGCTTTATGCAATGTCAGGAAGCTAGTACTCTGACTTAAATTCAATTACTTTGATGTGCACTATAAACATGAGGAATAAGTAGTTCAGAATGCTAACGATTCAGATGGTACCGTATGTCATCAGGTCAAACAAAATATCCCCTTAAGGCTAGGGCATGGAACATTTGACCCATGTAATCTGCTTCAAATCTGCTAACAAAGAGATGTACTGAGCAGTGGTTTGGCAGACCTTCTGATCCTAGGGGCCATATTCTCAAAAGATTGTTGCCATAGGCACAGAATGAGACACACTCTCCTGTGGATCAAATACTGTAGATTTGCTTAGTGAACTACAATAGTAAACTGTGAAAAACAGTAAGTTACATATCTGTACATACCTACTCCATGTACCCTACTTTTTGTTCAGAAAATGTAACTTTTCCAGGCATATTTCTGCCAAATAATGTAACAAAATATAAAGCATCCTGTACATTGGTCACATATCTGTTCTTTGAGCCCATAAAAGAAGAATAACTAAAAGCAGGACATGTACTGCAAACAGACACCGTTAAAATACAAAATCTCTTTGTACCCTTTCCCCATTTTTTTTTTCCCCCCAAAATCCCATTTGTAATTTATACTGGTCTACCACTAGAGGTCAGCACTGTTCATTTTTATGTTGGCTTGTACGCATGTGCAAGAAACATCTTGCGCTAGTGTGGGTCTTGGGGGTGCAGCTGCTGTTGGGCGAATGCAGGGCACGCATTAGTAGGTGTGTCCCTCATTCCCCAATCAGCCTGCATGCCACCACCGCACCATGCATTCATAATGGGGCGAGCACATCAAAGCAAAGGTCCGCTGCAATCCGAGCAAAGCTCGTCATATGCAGCGGTCCTTTGCTTGCCGTGCTCACCGCCATTATGACCATGGTTGGCGAGCGGGTGGCGCTTCATGCTTGCCAACATCAGGGTGCCTAATCCTGTCGGCAACCTCCCATGTTTGTGTGCGGCCAGAGCCCACTCCCCAAATGTTGAATGCCGAGGTGCCCAATCCCCCTCAGCTCACAGCCCCTCGCTGTGTTTGCCCGCTGACAGGGAGCCCAATCGTCGACATCACCCCCCAACTGTTGAATGCCGAGGGGGTGCCAATCCTCATGCTCCCCTTTCTTTGTTTGCCGTGGGGTGCCCAATCCCCATCACGGCATTACCCCCGTGTTGTGAGCACGCAGGTGCCCAATCCTCATTGGCTACTGACACCCCCAAAAAATATTGTAGGTACATCAGAGCCCACCCCAGCGTGCCAAATGTCCTGTAAGATGAAACTGTCCCAAGCGGTTTTCCTTCTTTTTCCTGCAAAGCGAAAACCGTCCCTCGTAGTCTAGATGCCCCCTTCCTCCCACACCCACCCACTGCACACCTGCCTCCCTGACCCACCCCTCACCCCATACACCTCGGACTCCAGCGCGACGATCTTCCGTGGACTGGGAATTTCAACACTTCTGCACTCTTCAAAGCCAACCCCGAACTGAGGAAATGCCGATAAGCTGTATAATGCAATGAATAGGGTTTGCTGCACATCTCAGGCATTTCTTGGAATTTTGGCACCAAATTTTCAACATGGGGTTTTTGGGGCCCGTCCTCATGAATTCTATTACTGTCATGGCATAATCGGCCTCGAAAGGTGATTTCGCAGTCACTGCGCGAAATCACCTTTCCGGACCCATTAATGAAATGACAGTCCAGTGTTCATGAGGTGGCCTCTCAAAAAGCCTATGTTCCAAATTTGGTGGAAAAAATCCAACAAATGCCTGTTTTACTAGTGTGCGTTGCACAGTTGCTATGCAGGCTTGTAACTTCACACATTCGCAATATTTTAATGCTGGATTTTCAGCATTGGCATTTTTGTGCACCTCCTTGTGAACAGTACAGCTGTCATTTTCCACATCCTGCCCAAAATGTGTTTCCGCACTTCCGGTGCACAATTGCGCAGTCGCTGTGGGAAATCAGTGTTTGGGCCAGATTATGAAAATGACAGTGACACAGTTCATGAGCAGAGCTCCTAGAATGCCTGTGTTGAAAATTTGGAGCTGATACTCCATAAAATGACTGTGTAACGGGCGTGCTTTGGCAGATTGCACGCATGCTCGTACCGTCGTGCATTTGTGATATTTTCACTCTGGATTTTCACCATTGCCATTTTTCCACACCTCTTGAAGAACAGTACAGCCATCACTTCACATATCTTGCCCAAAATGTGCTTCCGCACTTCCAGCGCAGAATAGCATGGTCGCTGTGCGAAATCACTTCTTGGGACACTTTGAGGAAATGACAGTGATCTGTACATGAGCAGAGGTGCTAAAATGCGTATGTTGAAAATTTGATGCCGAACGCCCATGAACTGGCAGTGCTGCAAGCGTGCCTTGCATATTTCCCACACACCCTTGCAACTCCGCAAATTCTGTATATTTGTATGCCACATTTTCAGCACTGGCATTTTATTACACCTCCTTATGAACTGTGCAGCTGTCATTTTTCACATCCTGCCCAGCATGTTTTCCTGCACTGCACTAACAAACACCCACAGGGACACCCTAATGCCTCTCACTCTCTGCAGGGTGGGGGTGTGTTGGCATCAGTTCAATACTTGACTGCCACTCCTATGCGGCATCTCTCTAACTCCTGCACTGCCAATGGCAGCAAGACAACATACGGCATTGACAAATGCTTGTTCCTTTTCTATTGAAATACTCCTCTGTCACTCAACATCTCTGTTCTCACCCAGGTGGTCTCAAGTTATGGCTTGCTAGCATTAAGGAGTCACTATGACACTTGCACCTGGTGACCCTTCTTATGGCCCCCCCCAGCTTATTTCCCCAGCCATGGCTCATATGGCCAGTGCTAGTACAATAATGCCTACTCCTAATATTATGAGCAACATATTTATAGGCTGCATCCTGACTTTACTGTCGCTATGGCTTCCCCTAGGTGATAACCCCCATGGTGTACCATCTCTCCCCCAGCTAAAGACCTCTTATCATACAGAAATAGTTACTGATTGGCCAAAACCACACCATATTACTACCAAAACTCTTGACCTCCCAGATACAAAAAAACTTCTCTGCTCCTGTATTAGCCTCCAGTACCTTTTTGTCTCACCCATACCAGAACATTATGCAGGGTTTTATTTAACTCTAAAAATTGATTAGCGTTTTGCTCATAAAAGTTCTAAAACATTGTGAAAATGCATAGCACTTGCCGCACTGTGTTTAACAAACATAACACTTCTAGAAAACCTATATAAATGCTTTCTGTACAGTTAGTATTGTTCCAAGAAAAAAACTGCTAATCAATTATTTAAAACCCTGTTATGGTGCTCCCTATAAGCCCTCCAACAGCTAAGTTGCACCATACTGTTACAGCAAGAATCGTAGCCTTTAGATTAAAGTCCATAATATCACTATTACAGTGCAAGCCTGTTATAACGGCTGCATCTGTGCACACAACTTTTGTCTGTTATATCCAGTGTCCAATATATCCAGAGAAGGAGGAGCCTATGTGTTAGGTGTACCTATGTGTGTGAGCAGGGCTGCAGAGGGAATTAGAACATACAGTATTAGAAAACTTAATTGATTACTCAGAATCCTGCCTATTTAAAGTTATTTAACTGTCGGGGAACATGAGTTTTTTAAGGAAAGTGATTGCAGAAGGTAACAGGAAGAATAGTAACTCTAGTGGCTGGATGTTGGGGTTCCAGGACAGTAAGAACAATGACAATTGTACTGTAAGGGTTTTATTGAAATAGAAAACAATTTCCTTTTAGTGTAATTAATTAACTAGTTAAAGTTTCTGCAGCTTGTGGAGAATTATTTTGTAAGAAATTTAATCTGTGTAGCTCCTCCGTCTTTATTCAATATTTGCCAAATCTCCTGACCAGCTCTGCACGCCCCCTCCCAAAAAAAGCACTGCAAATGCCCATAAAGCTTTATAGTGTCTGTTATAAGTAATATTTTTGTCCATTATAACCAGAGAAAAATGCACTGGATTTGATATACTTGGTCTGGGAAATCAGTTTTTGTCCACTATAACCAATTGTCCATTATAATAGTGTCCATACTAAGTGGAGTGCATTGAATTGTTTTGTTCTGAAAATGTAGAATTGAATCCTGTCCCCACAATCTCTCTAATGCACCCTCGGAGCTGCAACAACTGAAAGGCTTGAACTTCCTTCCATGTCAATGTCTGCAGGGTGCTCAGGAAACTGGATGCTCTACAAGCCTGGGCAAGTCATACCACACCAGGTGTACTGGTCCTCACCGAGACCTGGCTGAAAGAATCCACTACAAACCATGAGATCACTAATTCAAGTTATAATGTTTATCAGATGGACCAATCTACCAGAGGAGGGGGAGTTGCAATTGACATACGGGATAAATACACCATCTCCGTGGCTAATTCAGTCTCCAAAACAAATTAATATGAATGCTTAATGGTTATGCTCTATCTATCCACCAGCAAAACACTGTGCATCATGCGCTGTAATAGACCTCCCTTAGGGGTCTAGAACTACTGCCTCATCTCCGCAACCCGATGGATATGTACCCGCATGAATTCCTCATCCTAGGAGATCTCAGCCTTGACTGGTACAGCCACAAATCTTCACTTCTAAAAGAACTATGTGATTTGTAAAGTCTTACCCAGCTAGTCCCCAAGCCCACGTGCCCTAGCACCAAAAATCCCACAAATAGCATCCTGCTTGACCTGATTCTTTCCAACAAGCCTCACAAAGTCTCACATGTTGGAGTATTCCATAATGATCTCAGTGACCACTGTATCGTAGCCTGTGTGAGGGGCTTTGTCAAAGCAAATACATTGCCTAGATTCGAACTAAAAAGAAATCTCCGCAAACTTAACCCTGACAACTTCAGGGCAGGCCTGAGTCTCATAAATTGGCAAATATTCTACCTGGTACACATGGTCGTGGAAGCCTGTAACCACTTCTACAGCAATTTGCTCAAAGTCATAAACACACATGCCCCATTAGTCAGAATAGGAATACAGAAAAGGACCTACTATTGGCTCACTAGAGATTTAAAACTAGCATTGCAAGCTAGAGATAAGCTTTGGGTAATGGCACATAAATCCAAGCTTGCGCCCAATTTGGCAGCTTTTCAGGCAGCAAGGAATAGTTGCACAAACTTGTAAGGTCTGCAAAAATGGAGTATTTCCAGAATAAAGCGAACTCATCCAAACGCAATGCCTCCAAGTTCTGGCAAACACTCCATTACATCAAAGGTCATAGCTCCTCTCCATCTTTTCCTTCAAAAATAGTTTCCCATGGGGCAACTATCACAGATTACAGCCTTATACTAACAGCATTAAACAACCATTTTGCTACTGCTGGGTTAGCTTTTGACACTTCCCCAGCCAGCAACTTACTTCCTGCACCCACTGCTGATGGACCAGACCGAACAGCTCACATGGACACCCAGCATGGGAGAATGTTCTGCTTCATCCCTATATCCTACAAACAAGCAGAGGATCTACTGATCTCCCTGGACACAAAAAAAAAAAAAGAGCAGGTACTGATGGAGTCAAACCCCTAGTCCTTAAACTAGGCTTTTATTTATTTATTAGCTTTTGTTGACCAGGTGAGCACACTAGACAAAGCAATTGCCTATTTTCAGTTATGACCCAGGAGAGTACAATGAAGGACAAGACCCTACAGTGAACAAGAAGATAAAATCATACATTACACAGGATCAAGCAGAGTAGTCAGGTGACATTGAACAAGCAGCCAAGAATTAACATAGTTGAGCAGTAGAAACAACTTTGTATAGGCTAAAGATAAGCACAGTGCAACAGACAAAGATTCACAACCCGGAGGCATAGGGTGAACACGTTTCTATAACAGAACCATCAAACAGTGCAACAGACAGAACTCTGCCAGGGCAGAGTGTAGTTAGATTATAATGTAAAAAAACAGAATCCTAAGCAAGTGGGATACACCCTCATGCAGGGGCCACCATAACTGCAGGTACATGAGAGTCTGGTGCGAGGTCCTAAATTAATTAAGGTGGTTTGGGACAGCCACATGCAGAGGAGAGCTTCAGATGGGTCCAGAGAGAGCTTCGGAGGCAAGAGGGAGAGGAGTGAACCTGGGGGTGGGGAGTTCCTGACTTTGGGTGCACAAGCAGCAAAGCCCCTATCCCCCATTTGCGTTTGGGTGGCAGAAACTTTGAGAAAAGCAGAGCCCAGGGACCGGAGGGAGTATGAAGAGGCTGCGGGTATGAGGAATTCTGCCAGACCCCGGGGGGGTGACAATTCTGAGCACCTTACCTGTGAAACTACCCAGGACAAAATTCATGTGATTAAGTGGGGCGAGCCAGCCATGCCTGCTGTACAGGTCACAATGGTGGGTGAGACAGGGGGTGGCAAGTGCAAAGCGACAAATGTTGTTGTATGCAACATTCCACCTAGCAAGGTGAGCTTTGGAAGTATGCACATATAGTATGAGGCCATAGCAGAGGGTAGGAAGAAACACACTGCTGGCCAGAGCACGTAAAGCAGCAAGGGTTAGGTTGTTCTTCGCTCTGTATGCAAGACCCAGCTTGCAATTGACAGCCCTACATGCATTCTGTATATGACAACCAAGGTCAAGCTGGGGGTCAAATGTCACCCCCAGGTATTTGAAGGTATCAGTAACCAGGACAGGAGAGCCATCAATTCCCTTGATGGACAGGGGGGCAGTAGAGGCCTTTAACTTGGCCTAGGATCCAAAAAGCATGGCTGTTTTTTTTTTTTTTTTTTTTTGATTTTTGCTATCTCACGGCACCGATCACACACCTCTTCAATAAGTCACTTGCCCAAGGGGAATTTCCCACACCCTGGAAGATCACCCATATTATATCCCTCTTTAAGTCAGGGAACACCTGTGACCTTAATAACTATCACCCCATATCCCTCCTTCCGATCTTATCCAAACTTCTAGAGAAATTGGTTAATTCACAGCTCAGAGAACATGTGGAATCTTCAGATCTCCTCAGCCCTTTACAATCAGGCTTCTATTCACACCATAGTACAGTCTCGGCACTATCAAAAGTTATCGATGACTGGCAAACCACCCTTGACAACAAACAACACTATGCTCAGTTTTCTTAAATTTTAGTAAAAGTGTTTGATACTGTTGATCATGATATACTCCTGAACAATCTAAATAACCTCAAACTAAACTGTATTGCCATGTGATGGTTTTCCACTTACCTTTCAAATAGGCAACAACAAATTAAAGCACAGCGTGAGGTCTCCACTCTCAAACCTCTGACCAAGGGAGTATCCCAGGTCTCCATACGTGGTCCTTAATTGATTCTTTTTTATACTTCTTTTATTATTATTTTCTTACACATAAAGAACAGAACATACCTTTTCAATCATAGCAAAGATGATGCACAGCAATTAGTTTGCTTCTGCTTGATTAGAACCAAATGATTTACAAGTAATACATAACTTCATAGTAGCTCAAGTCAAACACTGTGTTTGCCATGTAAAATCAGGTATATATGGTATCTATTAACCCAAGGTTAAGGAAAAACACTGTTTCTGATTTTAAACTATAATGAAAACCACTGTCAACCTACTACAAACAGCTAAAAAGGGTAACATGCAGTTAAAACAAAAAAAATCAAAAGTAAAACAAAATCATAATTAAAACTTGTCAGCAATATATTCTTATCTAATTACAAAGTTAATGGTCAAATTAGGGGACAGTCTAATCCATTCCACTTGAATGGAAATAATTTATGAGTTAAGTACTCATCATCGCCCCCCCTCCCGTGAGGGAGGCCACCTTCAGAGTGGTCCCCCCCCGGGGGAGTTGTTGGGTTTGCAATGAGTTGGTCCTTGTTGAGTTGGTGGAGGCTGTCTATCAGCTCCCATCTAGTCCAACAGTTCTGATCAGATGCGGTCCTATTTTATAAATTGTGGGTTAGTTGCTCAAAATTTTGTATGAATTTTATAATGTTTAACCAGTCTTCTATTGTGGGAGAAGCTGGTTGTAACCATTTTTTGGTTATGGACTTATAGGCCACTGCCAAAATTATGGACCAGAGATATTGGGAGTCTTTACCCATCATATTTCTGGGGGGCAGACCCAGCAATAGGTTTTCTGGGACCAATTGGTCTTGTAGGCCGAGCACGGTGTCTATCCATTGTGATATTGACAGCCAGAAACCCTGGATTTTAGGGCAATGAAGGAATATGTGAGTGTGAGAGGCTTCAGTGGCTCTGCACAGTCTCCAGCATGCAGATGAGGCTACTGGTTTATGTTTGGCAAGGAACCTGAGGACCAGAAAGTATCTAGCACGAACTTTCCATACATATTCCTGCCAACCCGGAGATAATGTTGTAGACCAAGTCAGTCGCCAGATTCTGAGCCAGACTGATTGTAGAAGAGGAAGACCCAGATTTTGCTCCCACTTAAGTTTTAATGCATCTGTAAAGTGTGCCTGCTGAGAAAGCAGAAATTTATATAATATGGAAACTGCTTGGTCACTCTCAGTTGAAGTCCATATTTGAATAAAAGGGCTGTTGTCTTCAAAGGTTTGGGACTTGGAGATCTGCAACCTGAACTGGCAATTTATAAAATCCCTGATCTGAAGATAGTACATTAGATTTTTCTGCTCCGACCTGAATTTGATTTGGGCTTCTGTAAAGGTCACAACAGTTTTTTGGTGGATTAATTGCCATGGGGCCACCAAGTCCCGGGAAGCTTGGGAGGTGTACCATGCATATATCCTTACAGGGGGGAAAAAACTGGGTTTGTTGTAAACCATGTTTTGTAAAAAGAAATTACAGCCATATTGGTCCTTGCAAAATAGGAGAAGATGGAAGGTTTGATACCTTTTATTGGACCAACATGTGTCTTGTACAAAGATGGAATTATACACAAGCTTTCGGGGCCAGCATCGAGACTGATTAAAAGGGAGGGAATTTTCTGCTTTGTAATGTGTTCAACAATGCATATTTCTAAGCGTGGATATTATATCTTTTCTGGGGGTACCCCCTCTTCCAACCTGCCAAGATTGAGATGGCACTCTCTGGGAGCACACCTAATTGTTGTTTCAGATGAGATGGGGAAAACAGGGATGCAGCAGGGGTAAGTATTTGGGATCTGGTAACATTCATCTGTTTCCAGTGTGCTCTATAGGATGAGTTTCCCCCAGAGGAGGGCTAGCCCACCTGTGAGGCATTCCAGTAGTGTTGCAGATTCGGGAATGCTATGCCACCTAGGGCTTTAGGTTGTACAAGGAGTTGGAATCTGAGACTCATTTTTTTACCCTGCCATAGGAACTCCAATAGGGTACGTTGCCATTGGGTAGGTACTTTGTAGGGACAACACATGGTACACATTGAAATAGATATAGTAGCCTGGGGAGGGCATTCATTTTAATAGTTTGATTCCTGGCATAAAAAGAGAGGGGAAGGATGGCCCATCTCCTTATATCTGTTTTAAGGGCCTTCATTAAAGGGGAGTAGTTAAGTTTAAAAAGAAGCTTCAGATCACTGGGAATTTTAATGCCTAGATATTTTAATTCTGATAGGTCTCTTTTAAATTCATATTTGTCCCTTATCAATGTTGATGGGACATAGTTATAGGCTAGTACTTCCGTTTTGGTGGTAGTTAGAGAATACCCAGCCAGGTCAGAGAATAACTCAAGTTTTTGAAATAAGAGAGGAAGCGAAGAATCAGCGTTGGAAAGATAAACCAAAACATCATCTGCAAAAAGGGTGAGTTTATGCTCTGTATTGCCAAAGTTTATTCCTGAGAGATTTTTATCCTGTCTGATATATTGGGCTAGGGGTTCTATATAAAAGACGAACAATAAAGTGAGATAGGGCATCCCTGCCTGGTTCCTCTATGAAGTGAGAGTTTTTGTGATAAATGGCCATTTGATCTAATATATCCTTGTGGGTTATGGTAAAATTTAAATATAAGATTAATAAATTGGTCTGGAATCTGAAAGGAGGCAAGAACTTCTCTTAAGAAAAGCCATGAGACCTTATCAAATGCTTTTTCAGCATCGAGACTGATTAAAAGGGAGGGAATTTTTTGCTTTGTAATGTGTTCAATTAAGTAAATAGTATGCCTTATATTATCTTGTGCTTGACGAAATTGAATAAAACCACATTGGTCCCGATGAATGATAGCTGGGGCTAAGTGTTTGAGCCTTTTAGAAAGTATTGCAGTCATAATTTTGTAGTCTGTATTAAGTATGGAAATGGGGCAGTAGGAACCAGATAGGGAGGGGGTCTTTACCGGGCTTTGGGATTACAGATATTATTGCATAATGCCAGGATG
Organism: Neoceratodus forsteri; assembly: GCA_016271365.2. NCBI lineage: Eukaryota > Metazoa > Chordata > Ceratodontiformes > Ceratodontidae > Neoceratodus > Neoceratodus forsteri. The sequence continues at coordinate 1,167,285,534 of CM057450.1, read as the reverse complement.
GGAGGATGGGGGTTTTGGGGGATGCAGCTTTGATAAATAGCCTGTGGAGTAGGGGGGACACTTCTTGTTTAAAGGCTTTGTAAAATTCCCCTAGAAGGCCATCAATTCCAGGGCATTTGCTTGTTTTAAGATTACCTATTTCTGTTTCTATCTCCTGGTTAGTTATTGGAGCTAGTAAAGTGTTTTCAAGGATTTTAGGGAGATTAAGAGAGCTGAGAAAGTCCTTTATCTGACTAGATGGGGGGTGTTGGGGGCTGTGTACAGCTAGGAGTAATACTGGACAAAAATTGCAGATATCCGAGATAGAGTGTCTTGGGGGACTTTTGGGAGAGGGCCTAAGGACTGATATCAGCGCTGTAGCCTGTTGTGCTCTCAAATGCTCAGCTAGCAATTTTAAAGAGCGGGGACCACCTTCATGATATTTTTGCCGCAAGAATATGAGCTTCTGTGCTACATAATAATCTAAAAGAGTGTTAAGTTCTTGTTTCAGAGCTTAAAGTTTTTTAGAGAGCTCGGTGGAGGCCTTTATTTTTTGTTGTTTCTCTAGAGCCTGTATTTGAGATAATACAGTTCTCCTCTGCTCCCTCTTTTTCTTCTTTCTGGCAGCAATTTCAATGAATTTACCCTTGCAAAGGGCTTTAAGAGTATTCCACAATATGGAGATATCCATTTGTGGTGTATTGTTACCACCAAAGCCTGTTTTACCATGTCCTTTATGTTCTGAATAGTATCCTTGTCTCTAAGAAGAGATATGTTCAGTCTCCATACCGTATTTCTTTGAAAATTATCATTTTTAAATTTAAGAAATATGGGGGCATGATCCGATAGAACAAAGTCGCTTACCCAGGACTTTTGAGCTATCTGTATATATTCTTGTGACATTAAAAAGTACTCAATAGCTGAGTAACTCTGGTGAGCCTGTGAAACAAATGTGTGATGCATGCTCATACCACTGAGATACCTCCATGTGCCTGAGAAACCAAGCTCCCTAAGTAACTTAGTCAGGTCTCTAGTTTTCTTTTCCAGCCTGTGTTGGGGAGATCATAAAAACATAGAAGTTGATGGCAGATAAGGACCACAAGGCCCATCCAGTCTGCCCATTTCTTTTTCTACCTTATAAATGTGCCATCGTCCTTTGCTGTCAGTGGCCTATCTATTCATACTCAGCTGTATTGCTCCCTTATGCCTATCCCATGCCTGTTTGAAGCCCTGCACTGTATTCATAGCCACCACTTCCTATGGTAAGCCATTCCATGCATCCACCACCCTTTCTGTGAAAAAGAACTTCCTCACATTACCCCTTAATCGGCCTCCCTCTAATCTCATGCTGTGTCCTCTTGTCCAGCTATTTTTCTTATATTGAAACATGTTAGACTCTTTCACCTTGTTAATGCCCTTAAGTTATTTGAATGTTTCGATCATATCACCTCTCGCCCTCCTTTGCTCTAGGATATACATATTGAACTCTGTTAATCTGTTCTCAAATGTCTTCTGATGCAGTCCCTGCACCATTTTGGTTGCCCTTCTCTGGACTGCCTCAATTTGGTTAATGTCCTTGTGAAGGTGTGACCTCCAGTACTGCATGCGGTACTCCAGATGGGACCTAACCAGTGTCTTGTAAAGAGGGATTATTACCTCCCTCTTACGACTTGTGATACCCCTACTAATACACCCTAACATGTCCTTAGCCTTACCTGATGCTTTAGAGGTCTGCTTGGATGATTTCAGGTCATCGGTGATGATGATGCCCAAGTCTCTTTCTTCCTTTGTGACTGCCAGCAACTCCACTCCCAGCCTATAGGTGACTTCAGGGTTTCTCTTCCCTATGTGCATGATCTTGCACTTCTTTGCATTAAATCCCAGTTGCCACTCTTCTGACCATTTTGCTAGTTTATCCAGATCTTCTCATTCTGCCCACCCCATCTGGATCATCTACTCTGTTGCAGATCTTGGTGTCATCTGCAAACAGACAAGCTTTACCCTCTAGTCCATCTGCAATGTCACTGATGAAGATATTGAAGAGGATGACCCCAGGACTGATCCCTGAGGTACCCCACTTGTGACTTGCATCTGTTCTGACTGCATACCATTTACCACCACTCTCTGTTTTCTGCCTGTCAACCAGTTTGCCACCCAGTTGACCAACTTCTGACCCACCCCGAGCCTACCCAGCTTGTTTATCAATCTTCTATGTGGAACAGTGTCGAAAGCTTTGCTGAAGTCAAAGTAGGTGATATCAACTGCTCCTCCTTGGTCCACCACTCTGGTTACCCAGTCAAAGAAATCTATGAGATTAGTTTAACAGGACCTTCCTTTTGTAAACCCATGCTGTGTTGGATGCTGTGCCCCTATGGATTCCAGGTGTCACACAATCCTTTCCTTAAGGAGTGCCTCCATAATCTTGCCCACTACAGAGGTAAGACTGACTGGTCTGTAGTTCCCTGCCTCCTCCCTGCTACCACTCTTGTGGAGTGGGATCACATGAGCCCTTCTCCAGTCTTCTGGGACCTCTCCTGTGCTCAGAGACTCACTAAACAGTTCTGCTAATGGCTCTGCTAGTTCCACCTTTAGCTCCTTTAGTACCCTGGTATGTATACCATCAGGTCCCATTGCCTTGTCCACCCTGAGCTTAGCGAGCTCTTGTAGGACCCTTTCTTTTGTGAAGGGAGTAGTGCTCACCTCCCTCCCCCCGTGTCCATGGTGCTGAGCTGTGGGCCCTGGCCTACCTTCTCTTCAGTATATACTGAGCAAAAGTATCTGTTTAGGATAGATGCTTTACAGGGTCCTCTTCCTCACATGCCCCCTTTTCTCCTTTGAGCTTAGCAATACCCCTCTGGACTTTCTCCTTTCACTAATATATCTATAGAAAGTCTTGTCACCTTCTTTTACTGTTTGTGCCAGTGTTTCCTTAGTTTGGGACTTTGCCTGTCTTACTGCCTTCCCTGCTTCCCTTAGGGCAGTTTGGTATGCACCCCTATCTTCATCCCGCTGTGTTCCCTTATATTTCCTAAAAACTAGCCTTTTGGCTCTGACTTTTTCTGCTACTGTATTTGAGAACCAAAGTGGTTTCCTTTTTCTTTTGCACTTCCTTTTCTGTTCAACACAATGGGATGTTGCTTCAAGTATTGCATTATTAATGTTTGCCCACTTTGCCTGTACCCCTCACCTGTGTTTCTTTTTTCCAGGGCTAGTTTAACTCTGTTGGCCATCTTATCAAAGTCAGCTCCTCTGAAGTTCCATATTTTTGCCTTGGAATGGGATGATTTAGTTCTAGTGGCCAAATTGAACCATACCATGTGATGGTCACTGGCCCCCAGGTGACCTTCTACCTGAAGATCTGTGATCCCTTCCCTGTTAGTCAGTACTAGATCTAGGATAGCCCTGTCTCTTGTGGGTTGTTGTACCAGTTGTTTGAGGCCCTCCCCTTGCAGGGAATCCATCATGTGTCTAGTTCTGGCAGATGTTCCTGCTGGTATTGACCAATCTGTATCCAGCATGTAGAAGTCTCCCATTATCAGAACCTCCCCTTTAGCTGTCATGTTTTGTATATCTTCTAACAGTAATGTGTCTATGTCGTCCCCCTGGTCCGGGGGCCTGTAGACAACCCCAGTTCTTATGGCTGTCCCATTTCCTGTTTCCAAGGTGGCCCACAGTTCTTCTGGCTCCTTATGTGTATTCTGAATTTCTGTAGCTTTGATATTTTCACTGACATACAGGGCCACTCCACCCCTCCCCCCCTTTTGCACCTCGGTCTCTTCTGAACAGTACATAGCCAGGTACTGAAGTCTCCCAAGTGTGGTTACTGGTAAACCATGTCTCAGTAATTGCTATTATGTCCAGTTTAGCCTCTGGCATTATTGCCTGCAGCTCTGGGATCTTATTTCCCAGGCTGTGAGCATTTGTGTACATGACTGAAACTTAAGTTCAAATTTAAGTCCCCACCACAAACTATTGGCCCTTCTGCCCACTGCACCAACAGAAGAAAAAAGGACCTGTAACTGGAAAAGTCTGTGTTGGGAGGGAAGTACACTGATGAAAGGGTAATGGGTTTCCCATTTAATCTACCCTTCACCAGGACATATCGGCCTACCTTGTCAATTAAATGGTCAGTACCCACAAAGGGGACCCTTAAGGGGATCAAAATAGTTGTGCCCCTTCTTCTACCCCTTTTATAGGAGGAAGCATACACTTGATTAAACCCCAAGCACTCGAATCTTCAGTGCTCATCACACAAAAAGGTGAGTCTCCTGGAGCATACTAAAATCTACTCTGGAGCATTTCAGTGAGGACAGAATCTTAGAGCACTTCACTGGACTTGAAAGTCCATGCACATTGTATGTACAAAATGTGTGTCATTTAAACATTCTCCGAACAGATATAGCTGAATGGCCCCCAGATCCATCACCAGGGTGAACCCCACACGTAGGACATTTTTGGGTAACATCTCTTCCAAGTCTTTGTTGGTCAAAATCTGTCACCCTAAGAACATAGTAATCTAGTTTAGCTGACAAAACGTAACCTGAACAAGAAAGTGCCAACAGGGCACAAAACCAAGATTTGTGGATATGCTTCCAAGGTAGGAGGTCTACTATTGCAAGTGACCTCTGCACCCACCACAGAGATCAGTTAGGTGGGTAGAAGAGAATGGTACTCCTTCTGATCGGGAGGACCTCATCTTGTGTCAGAATAACACTGGACCCGAATGTCATACTGGCTTAAGGAACAAACAGCCAGAAAGACAATCTGCTTTAATGTATCAGAGCATTGTTTTTTTCGAGGGAATACATTCTGCAAGGAGAGGGGATGTAGTCAGACAAAACTAAGAGGGATTGGAGCCTTCCGTCTCACTGTACCCCCTGATTGGGTCAACATTTCCCAATTTTCGCAAACAGAAGGATTCACCTAAGAGAAGGGCGGTAGTCCCCTCACGCTTTCACCCCAAGCCCATTGTCATCCCCCCCTTGTATTAACTGGACTGTATATGGCCTGTAAAAATAGCAAGTCCTTAAAGCTCAAAGAAAACACAGGGCTCATCTCCCTGTAAAAGGAGAGAGCTCCATTTTTTACACTTGAGTCACAACTGTCTAAGTGTTCTTTTCTGGCTTCAGTACCCATGTGGTGTCACCTTGGTGCTATTTATAAAGGGCCATTGAGTTTAAAGAAAAGGGGGAGGAAAGCAAATCATCTTCTTGTGGTAAGTACACAGCGCCGAGGGTAAGCAAGAACTTTAGAGAGATTTCTGTCCATTTCAGTGCCAGCACACTGACTCAGGAAGCTCAGGCGGGAGTTTATTTAAGTCGGGGAAGGGAAGTTGAAGCAACCAACCAGGCCAGAGTTTTCTCGTGGGCCAGAGTCCCAGGTACTCACATAAGCGTGACCAAGGAACAGTTTCTTGTGCAAATCCGATCAGCCCTCTATCTGAAGCAGATCCTGCTCAGAGATTCTGGGAAGCTTTTTGAGCAGGTCTTAGAAATATTTTATATTGTTGGAACTTGTGTTGAGAGCCAGAGGTCTGTTTTTCTTGGTGGGGACCATCTGCTATTCTTGATCCTGATCTCTACATTTCTGGCTTGCGGGGTTAGGGAGCTCCGGGACTTCCAGGCTCTTCTTTAGTGCAGCTTCCCTAGCTGCTTGAAAGGAGGGGTAATAGATTTCTGGTCCTTCCTTCCAAAAAACCCACAGCCTTGCTGGATACGGAGTCTGGATACGCAGGTTCTGTGAGTGAAGTACTTTGATAAGGGAGGCATAATCTTGGTGCTACTTTTGGATGTCTGGTGGATAGTCATGGTCAAAGAAGAGCCTCAGTTCTAGGTATTTAACTTCCCATTGCTGCCATGCTATCTTAAGAATGTCCTCCTTAATTCTGATGCTGTGAAACTTGATGATGACTGCTCGTGGTCTGGAAGTCAGGTCTTTCGGTTTAGGGATGAGGTCATGATGTGCCATCTCTATTTTTAACTTGCATCCTTGTGGTAGTACAACTCTCAGCATATCAGTTAGAAAGTCAGCCATATCGCCCTCCTCCGCACCCTCTCTCAGGCTGTACAGCCTAAGGTTTTCCCTCTGTGATCTACTCTCCAGATCCAAACATTTTCGCTCAGTAGCTATGACATGCATACAGAGGGCTGACACTGTCCACCCTGGGTGTTGGAGGCCATCTTCTGAGTTTGGGATTCACTCTTTGGCTTCTTGAATATGGTTCTAGACTGGAGAGAGCTTCTGACTAAGCTGTTTGAATTCTGACTTATTTTCAGCTCTCATGTCCTTTAATTCTTTCATCAGGGATTCAAACCATGATCTGGAGAGCTGGTCTTTCTCCTCATCAGTGTCGTAAGCCTGGCTCACATTATTATGGTGAGAGGTGCCAGGGCTGCATGTCGGAGAGTCGTGTCTTAAATCAGAACCCTCTTTCTCTCCTCTTACTTGTTGGGATCTATTTTGTGTCCCTCTGTCTCTTTGTAATCCTCCAGATGACATTTACAGGCAAGTAGCTTTGATTTAGGGTAGTTTAAGAGGATATGTTAGCAGATCAGCTCAGAGCTTCTCATTTAGCTGCTAATCGGAGCTACGCCAGAACCAAAAGTTGTCTTTTATTGTTTCTAATCTACATTTACAACATCAGTGCAAATGTCACCAATGCTAGCATACATCTTTTCGCTGATGATACTGTACTATGTGTATCCGGCCGTTCCCTTGCTACAGCCTGTGCCGATATACAAGATGACTTCAGCCAGCTCCAGCTAACCTTGTTCCATCTCAAACTGTTGCTAAATGCAAAAAAAAAGATGAAAGTCATGCTCTTCTACTCCCGCACCAAAGTAGCCAAAGCCCCCTCTCCTGCCATCCCCATCATATAGTAACCTTGCTAAATGAACCACTCGAAGTGGTGGACAGGTTCAAATATTGAGGTTTCTGAATAGACCTCCAGCTCTCCTTCACAATACACTTGAAAGAGCTTGGCTCAAAACTAAAAAAGAGACTGGGTTGTTTCTTTAAAAATAAATGCCTACTTATGCATGATGCTAGGAAAAAACTGGCACAAACCACGTTCATCCCTCTCCTCAATTATGCTAACTTCATATATCGCCACAGCATGGTTTCTTCTCTTAAAAGACTGGATGTGCTCTATTATAGAGCCATAAGGTTCATAACAAGTGTCCCAGCCAGAACCTACCACTGCACACTCTATGCGCAAATTGGCTGGCCCTCACTTTCCAACAGAAAACTAAAAAATGCTCTGCCTCAGAGCCAGCATGGGCAAACTCCCTCATTACATTATATTACTGACCTATTTAACCAGTCCTCCAAAACCTACTCACTGGGAAGGCAGTCCTACCTTCATTTGGAAACACCTAGGGTCACTTTGCATTATGGTGAAGCAGCTATCGGACAGTTCCTCCCTTCACTATGGAATAACTTTCAGCGCTCACTTCAGCTAGTCTCTACCATCCATATAGGGTCCTTCAAATCTCTCTTAGACAAAGCTATCCAAGAACAATGCAACTGTCACTCCTAATCCTGCCTATATCCATCTTCTTCACCGCCTCTCCTTAACTCAGCCCCTTTTTCCCCTTCTAAACCTTCTTTCCTAAAACTATAGCTTCATCTTCCAAATATGTGACTGACTGTATGTGTAATGTTCTGCTACCTATGTTGTTCTCCTCTGAATGTTGCACTTATTGTACAATGCTCTCTATGTAGTTAGTATGACTCTGTAACTGCCTGTATGTGTAATGTACTGCTACCTGTGTTGTTCTCCTCTGAATGTTGCACTTATTGTACAATGCTCTCTGTGTAGTTAGTATGACTCTGTAAACGTATTTGTTGTAATCTGTCAGTCTGTATAATTCTGTCCATCCAGGACCTCCTTGAAAATGAGCTTGCTCAATGGAGCTTCTCCTGGTGAAATAAAGATAATAAAATAAAAAATAAATAAGGTCAGTGATAGGGAAAACACATGTAATTAGTAGGCCAATGAGCCTGACGTTAATAGTGGACAAGCTTCTGGAGCAGGTTGTGGATTTCCTAGAGGAAAACAACCTTACAGATAGGAATCCACATGAGTTCATGAGGTGTAGGTCATGTCAAACAAACCCAGTTGTTTTTTTTCCTCTCAGTGACACAAGTGCTAGATATGGGGCAGACATTTGATGGTCCATACCTGAACTTTAGCAAGGCCTTTGAGTTGGTGCCACATAAGAGGTTTATAAAGAAGGTAGGGGGTATAGGACATGGAATAGGGCTAACTAGATGGATTGGGAACTGGTGGACAGATACAACTCAGACAGTGGTCCTGAATGGCAAGTTGTCTGATGTAAGGGGAGTTACAGGTGGAGTGCCACAGGGGTCTGTTCTACAGCCAATACGGTTTCTCCACCTTCAGTAGTGCTTTTAGAAGTTCAGATGTTCCATTGCTTAACCTTACAGCAAAATGGCTGCCTCAGAGCAAATGGGCTTAATAAAACATGTACTGCATATAAGCCACATAGGAATGGAATTGCAGGATAAAGTGATTCTTTTCACAGATGACATGAAAGTTTGCAGATAAATAGATCATGATGTAGGGAGTAGCAGCATGAAATGGGATTTAGAAAGGTTGGGTCAGTGGTCCACTTTTTAGCAACTGAAGTTCAAAATCAAAAAATGTAAAGTGATGCAAACTGGGAATACAAATCCACAGATGGAATACTGCATCAGTGGGATCATGGTAAACACTCAAAGGAGGGAAGGAATATAAGGGTGATAATAAACAAAAACCTCTTCTAAATCAAATACAATATATGAAAAGCTACAGTAAATGGTCCTGGGGTGAATAGGGCGCTGTTTCACTAATGGCTGTAAAAAGGCGATGTTGCCATTGTATATTTTACTGCTAAGACCACACCTGGGGTATTGTGTGCAGTTTTGAGACACACATTTGAAGACGGACAAGAAGAGGGTATTGACTATAAAATGAAGGGCTACAAGAATTATCCAGGGACAGTAGGAAAGGACCCCTTTCGAAGTACTGAAAAGTCTAAACATGTACTATACTCTCTGGAGTACAGGAAGAAAAGTGGGTATTATAGAAACATAAAATAGATGCAAAAACATAATAGCATGGACACTAGAGAATTATTTAAATTCAGGAAAAGTACAACCAACAGAGCCACAATCAAACTGTAAGGGGGGAAATTCAGGTTGAACATCAAAGTATTTCTTTATGGAGCAGGTAGTAGACAGATGGAACTCTTCCCAATAATGTGATCAACACTGGGACTATCTCAGGCTGGAAAGTCAATGGGTCATTTTCAAGGGGGTAACTAGGAGCAAATGGAAAGCAGGGGGCAGGGGGAACTCTGAAGGTGCTGGGTAAAATAGATTGGAACACCAGGGCAGACTTGATGGACACAGATTTTTTTTTCTGTTCTCAACCATCTACAGTAAGTACCTACTGTAGTTATGATTATGTTGCAAATGCTGGCCCTAAGGAATTGCACAGATCACCTAGTGCTGGATCATCCACTGTGACCCTGTGGCACTGAATGTTTAGTTCCAGATGTAGAGGATATGTAAAAGTGGCTAACCTTTATTCCTAGTTGCTTTTACAGTCATTGGGACAATGTAGACATTTGTGGTCTGTTTTCTTATATTTGTTTCTTAAAGCATGATATGCCACTGATTTCAGATCACCTGGGTTGTGCTTATGTTTAGCCATGCACTATTGACATTCCCTTTTTATGGCTGTGGGCAGAGTCTACAGCCATCTTGCTCTAGCTTGAAAAATGGGATACTGTGGAACACATTTTTTAGTACTTTTCAGCAATCCTTCCATAACTGCAAATCACTATCACAGTTAAATAAAATACTCCTTTCTTTCTGTTTACAGTGTTGAAGACAGAACTTCAAGCTGCTTTTCTCTGAGAGCAAATGTGCATACATTCCAAACAAATCTAAACATCTTTAAAACCATTCAAGTCACACAAAAATAACTGTCTTGTTTAGTCAGTCAGGCACATGGATTTACTAGAAAAAGTACTAATCATTAGCCATGTAGCATCAGGCAGTTCTAACAGACAGCACCTGGCTTGAAGTCTCACCTCGAACTGAATGCTGCAGCTAGCCTGTATCAGCTTTCCTAGGAATCTACTAAGGCTAACAGTTATTAATCGTTTGGTCACAGAACATCCCCTGTTTTCTAAAAAAAAGCAGAAGACTGAACAAATACATACTAACTTGAGGTTACTGAGAAATCCTTTAACTATGTATTATCTAGTAACATGCACTATCTCCTCTACTTGTAGTCTACTATATTTAGGCACTGTAAATAGATTATACTGGTAGCATGCAGAATCTCTTTTCATTTGTAACAGTATTTATAGTGTATAGTGGAATGCTGTTAAGCATGGAATTCCATGTCTGGAATATGCTTGTTCTGCTGCAGTAGTGACATCATTATGTTGTCCGCTGCAGTAGTGATGTCACTACTGCAGCAGAACAACTTGGAATACTGCCACATAGTTGCTTTCCTCTATCCAGTTAAGCAGGAAGTTTTTTGGTTTTTTCAAACTTGAATTTGCAGAAACATCTGCAACACACTGTTTCAGTCGAAAAAAAAGAAAATGTTAAAATTTCTAATCTCCGTTGTCTTCACTAACTGGTTTTGTGTGATGTTCTATTCTGGGACTGCCCATACACTATAAAAGATTGTGTATGAGCAGTCATACTCAAACAAGGATATTCTTGTATCTTGAGGTTCCCTTAGTAACAGAGCACCTCTCAAGCTGCACTGTCAATATCATCTCTTACCAAGGAAACCTTTTGATACAAGAATATCCTTGTTGTGTATGCCTGCTCATACACAATCCTCTATGTTCTGACTAGCATGAGAGGGATTACTCTGTTTACCTAACTTGCTATCTGAATCCATGACAACAGCAAACAGGTTTACATAGACAGATAGACAGACAGATAGACTGACAGATAGATACAGCTATACATAAAATATAGAGAACATGTTTTTAGTAGTTGGCAGTTAAACAGGTTTTGATAAGTCTCTGTGGTTGTTTAATTAGCAAACAGGCAAAGGACCACACTCTTCAGCTAAATACAAAATGCTTTATTGTAGAGATTAAAACTACAATGCCATGCTAGAAAATTTGCTGGTTCATCACTGATTGGTTAGGGGATAGGTAAAAGAGGCTGCTAGTAAATGGAGTTCACTCCAAGGAAGGGAGGATGATGGGGTACCTCAATGATCAGTGCTTGACCCGCTCCTCTTTAATTATAAATAAAATTGCGAAGGAGCAGGAAGGGAAGGTTTGACTCTGCATGATTATACCAAGATCTGCAGCAGGATGGAAAAGTATGAGCAGAGACCTTAGAAGACTCGAACAGTGGTCAGGGGCATGGCAGCTAGGTTTCAACACAAAAATGTAAAATAATAGCCAGCCCGGTGGTGCTGAGGGTTGAGGCGCTGGACACCACACCTCGCACTATGCCAGTGATCCAGGTTTGGAAATGGACTTGAGTTGCTCATGGGTAGGCCAGGGGAGGAAGGAGTGAGCATCCTTAGACAGCGCTCCTTCCTCAAAGAGGGGGGATAACCACTGTGTGCTGTAGACTGACACCCAGCAGTGGCTAGGTGCTGGCGGAGGTGTACAGCTACGTATAGGGTCGGCCCATATCCAGGGCAATAGGCTGCCTCCACAGAGTCGGGGACTGCAGCCCCGACCATTGCACAGATGTGGGATTAGAGAGAAAATAGAGGGAAAAGGGGGAGCTAATAGGTTCAATAATGGCCCAGTTGTTCTTCCGTTATGCCACCCCTGATTCTGGATTTGTGCTCTGGGTGGAGGAGTACACCAGCACTCATCACCCTGGCCCCACCATGGGGGGAAATTACGGGGGATTCAGCAAAGCGGGGACATCTGGGACTTGAGGAAGAGCTCTCCGAGGGAAGGGTCAGAGCCTCCTGTCAGCTCCACAGAGGAGCAGAAATTACAAATTAAAAAAAATGTACAATAATGCACTTGGGGCACAGAAATCCAGGGCAGAGTACAAAATGGGTAGAGTGGTATTTACAACATTAAGAAAACACACATTAAAAAAACAGGCTTTTACATACAGTTGATTACTATTTAACAATATTATGCATTTGTGGCTGCCACTGTACATCTGATGCAAACTCATAATCACGTTTTTCACTTTGAGTGAGGGGGGGAGGTTATAACTGACTCCTTGTTTTTGTGTTAAAGGGATCAGTTTTCTTACAGCAAAAACAAGGAAAGGGGTCATTTCTAAAATGTGCAGACGAGCATGGGTACCACTTTTTTCAGAGAGTGCCACCACCAGCAGCTACCACTTCAAGACTGCTACTACCCCCGCCTAATACAATCAGGGGAAAACCAGAAGTAGTCTACCAGCACTGAGATCAATATAGTTAAGGCACATTTGCCAAAAACTACTGCTCGGAAAAGAATGAGAATGTGACTGTGATGATGAGGAAGTCCCAGACCAGATCTCTAATTTGTTAATTGTCTCCTCCTGAGTCTGAATCTTACAGCAGTGTGGGCCAAGCTCCACAGATGTTATGCTATTAATCAGATTTGTATAAGAGCACTGTGGAAGCATGTGACTGGACTACTGTCTGATGTGCTGCCACAGTGCTCTGGCATAGTTTCCAGTGATTTTGTTTATGCAGCCCTTCCCCTCCATGGGCCGCATAAAACACCCCCTTCCCAGTGCACCACTTTTCCTTTCCACAACTGTGGAAATGACGGCCGCTGTGTGCAACATGGCAGCACTGACTTAAACTGCACATGCACGAGTATCATGCATATGTAGTCATGTCATGACAGCCATGTTGCACATGTCTGACTCCAGGGCAAACTGCACTTGCATGATACTCATGCATGCGCAGTACTGTAATTGCTGCAGTATTAGTTATGGCTGACTCCGGTGGGGTGAGAGTACCACATATTCTTTTCAATGCTCTTACCACTCCTAAAAGCTTTCCATAGCCATATCAGCTCTGGCCAGAGATTGTCTGATGCAGCCTTGAGAACAATTAGTGAGTAAGGTGGGTTATCACACTCAACTGAGTCGGGTATGTGCACTGGCATTACACTGCTAAAGTATACGAACGTGACCTTAGAAATCTCATACATGTTAAATATTCTTGGCAACTGTGGGCAAGTTGGGTGGATGTGCTCATGTTGCTGTCTACTACACTGAGTTGTCATAGCTGTCATTTAAGTGGCATGGTTCCCAAGGGAATTGAACACTGTAATATTTCCAAATAGTTAAGCAATAGAATAAAGTTTAATATTGCTCTATAATAAAAAAGTGGGTGTTGGGGATGGGTGATGTAATAAAACAGCATTGTTCAATATAGCTAATAGGAATTATGGGGACTGTGTCCAATTAAGGGAAGCTTAGGCTGCACCAGTACATTTCTAATTTTTAAAAAGTGTGTTGTATTTACGTGTCATAATTTCTGGTTTAATTTCATTTCATATAAGCATGCTCTCTGCTAATTTATACTGTAATAATTTCAAGTAAATGTATCCAATATCATATCACGCACATCTCAGTTTCCCAGGCACCATACACTATTGAAACAAGCACTAAATGGTTGCAACAATCATTTAGCACCCCCCCACTCTCTTGTGACCCCCCCATCAAGCTATGATTAAAGGCATGACCCATCCTGAGCAGATGCAAAAGGGTTTGCAACCTAGTGGGAAAGTGTTATACTTAATCAATAGGCTCTACACAGCCTATTGCATCCTCCTGCTATCCTCCCTACAAACCTGTAAGATTGAAAAAGGCAGGCATAAATGGAAAACAGAAGGCCAGCAGAGAAGTGATTTTGAGGTGGTGCACTGCAGAAGAGTGGCCACAATTAAGGAGTACAGTATGATTATGGATAATTATGGGGTACTAAATGTTAAAGATCTGTAAATGTGCTCTAAAGTGGCTGGGTTGCTCCACTGGGTTGGTATTTTAGTAGCCTCTAGTTTTAGACAATTTAGTTTGTGTGTGTGTGTGGGGGGGGGTGCTGTTCTGGTATCTGAGTAATCCCTTGCCCGCAGCCATTGCTTTGAAGGGGATGTAGTGTTCCAGTATTTGAATTGCTCCTTACTTACAACCATTGTTCGGGGGGGGGGGTGTAGGTTCTGACCTGTTTCTCCATTGTTTACCTGTTTTAGTTTTTTATTACAAATTGAAACTACAGAAAAAGGGGACTATTCTAAAGACATTATACTGCCCATGAACCAAATTCCAGAACCAAAACCAAAACTGATACAGCAAAACCAAAACCAGAACCTGAACATGCATGACTTTGGAAAGCACAAGAGATCCCTTTCGGTTTGTAAGATAAAAAATGCTGATGCTGTACTGCAAAAAGTATCTCTGTTTTACTGTCAGAAAGTAGAATGTGTGTCACTACAAGCCCCAGCCCTTTGGGTCTGGACATGATCCTACCTGGTTTTGCCCACCCTTAGTAAAAACATGTACAATTCAGTTCATAGTTCTTGGTGTCTGTTGTCACTGCACTGTGCTTTCAGTGTGTGGTTAGCTTGGGCCTAGTGCTTGTCAAGACAAGAGATGTGCAGAAGAAGAGAAAGATGGGGGGGCTGGACAGGGAGTCGAGGAAGGGAAGCTGCAGAACATGACAGAGGAGGGGGTAAGGGATGGGAAGAAGGGATTACAGATTGTGAGCCATGGGATTATTAATGGGACGGGGACAGGTTGCTCAAACAGAGATGGTGGCATGAGAGGGTTCAAACATGGAAACAATTTGTCAGCAGAAGAGGACCACTTGGCCCACACAGTTTGCACAAGTGTTCCCTGCCTGTCTTTATTTGCAGACCCTATCTGGTCTCTGGCATCCCCTGCCTCTGTTCTAATATATCCATATGCTTATCCTATGCATGCTTGAGGCCCCCCACTGTTCTAGTCTCTACCACATCAGCTGGCAGTCTGCTCCAGGCATCTATCACCCTGTTAGTAAAGAAATATTTGCTCCCATCTCTCCTGAACTCCAACAACGCACACCCCTTCAGCTTCATTGTATGCCCCTGATCCTAGATCTGATCCACATTTGAAAGAGGCTCCCCACCTGCACCCCATTCACCTCTGTAACATACTTGTAGGTCTCAATAATGTCACCTCTCTTTCAGGGTGTGCATGTTGTGATCCCTCAGTCTCTTCTTGTAGGGCTTCCCTTGCAGACTCTGCACCATCTTAGTTGTCCTCCACTGGGTTGCCTTCACCCTGTCTATGCCCTTTCTGAGGTGCTGTTTCCATAACTGGACACATTAGTCCAGGTGGGGGCATACCAGGGAGCAGTAGAGTGGCAGCACCTCCTCCCTCCTCCTGCTGGAGATACCCCTCCCTTTGCCCCCCTGCATCCCACTAACCCTACCTGAGGCCTTGTCACACTGTGCTGCCACCTTGAGGTCATCTGATTAATAACCCCAAGGTCTCCTTCCAGTCTGATGGCTATCAGTACCTCACGCACATTCTAAACTCAGCACAGGGGATTCTATGCTCTAGGTGCATGATTTTACACTTTGTAGCATTGAACCAGAAATGCCATGTCTTTGAACATGCCTCAAGTTTTCCTAGATCCCTATGCATTTTCTCCATCCCCTCTTAAGTGTCCACCTTTCACTCTAGTTCTTCTGCAATGCCCCTCTAGGAAGACATTGAAAAGGATTGGTCCAGGGGAGCATGGCTTGGCCTCAAGTAAGATAGCTGCCTAGGACTTTTTCTCTGCATACCTTAGGGTATTAAATCTGACATAATCATTCACAGACAGTGAGCTTGAGGTTAAGATTAACTGTGGCTGACAGCTTTAAACCAGAGCAACAGCCTGCTGTAAATATCTTTTTAGTTAAGTCAAACTATGACCCACTATGATCGATTTAAAGATCCACTGCTTTGCACCACCAGCATGGTGACAGGCGAAAAAAGCAAGTGGGACCCAACAGCAACTGAAGGGATGCTTTCTACCTTACTAAAACAAATGTCCCGAGGTAACACTGGCATCAAACACCATGCATGCTATCACCAAATTGGAGGCATGGCTCTTTTAAATGGAATGGAAAATTGCCTCCCACAATGCAGCAATACAAAAGCTAACAGCCACAATCACAGAGAAGGCCGCACCATCTGTTGCTTACAGGATAAGGTCAACGATCTTGAAAATTGAATCTGCAGGAATAATCTACAGTTCCTAGGTTTCTCGGAAGGAGTAGAGATTTGTAACCCTGTCATTTTCCTTCAACAAATATTACCTACCATGCTAAAGTGGATGGAAACATCAGACTCGATACTGAAAGAGGCCACCGCTCCTTAGCACCACTGCCCTAGCCAGGGGATAAACCTCGGCCAATCCTGTCATGATTTCTAAAGTTTGCTACCAAAGAAGCTATACTTACAAAGGCCAGGAAATTGGGGCACTTAACCTGGCAAGACCATCGGATCCATATGTATCGGGATTATTCTAAGGAACTCTCCAATAAACTATGAGACTACACAGAAGCCAGACACATTATGCTTGGTACTGGACTTAAGTTTTCTCTTCGCTACCCAGCTGCCATGAGGATCATCCACAATTGTGTCCCCTTACTCTTCTCAACCCCTGAAGCCCTCATGGATTTTCTGCACAGGACGTAGCCACAAGAAATGAGAGAATCACGCATGCCTGCTCAGACCCCGATTACTCTTCTGCCTGACACCATGGACACAGTGGAAGATTGCACACAGAGTGCAAGGATTAACAGCCAAGACTACACGCAGGAAAACTGGGTCCTTCCCCCTCACAACCATAAGAGACAGCAGCAATATAAGCACATCGAAACAGACTCTCCATTAGACAGAACCCATTCTTGCAACCACATTGAACCAGAGAGAGAAGGCTCCCAAGATGAACTGAATCCCTATTTTTCTCAAAATGCCTCGCTCTGATCAAGTTCACCAATACCTCATCAACCGGACTCCATATTCATCACAGAACCAAGGGAGCAGGTATTAGCATCAATAGCCACTTCCACAAAATCCTGGGCCACCATCGTCTCAGAAATGGCAACCTCCTCAAACCCAGGCCCACCTGCTGCAACATCTCTATCACTGCCACTGAAACTGTGGCTCCAGCACATAGAGTGTTGATCCTGAGACTTTACCTCTACCCTAGTACAATAAATAAGTGCAGGGTTTCATTCTCATGTACTGTTCAGAGCATATGTCGCAATGTTGAACTATTATTTGGGTTTTGTTCCATGATCTCCAAAAAGTTTATACCACCCTCTCCCATCACTGTATGGGAACCCCTTACAGCAGTTTAATTTGAAGGTTTTTGGTTATAATCTTAATAGCCTTTGGAGGGTCATGCCTCCCTGAATCATACGATTTCCTACATATACACTGCCCTTCTCCCTCTTAGGGGAGTCTCTTTGGCTAGGGTGAAGAGGGCTTGGGAGAGGGATCTTGGGTTGGATTTGGGAGATGCTGACTGGGATCGGCATTTGAGTTTTTTACACCTGGGCATGGCTTCTTACTTGGTAAAGAATTTTCCTGGAAAGTAACACTTCATTACTTCAGGATGCCAGCTATCCAGGTGAAATACTGTGTCAACAAACCAGGGGGGCTAATTTCTGGAGAGAATGTGGATCCTCTACTGTGACACATGGCCACATTTTCTAGAGCTTCCCAGTGCTTCGCACCTTTTTAGATGTGCTGCAGGAGGCTCTGGCTGAGATTTTTGCTGATCCCATGCAGCTGACCCCGAGCAGCTTCTTGTTTTCCATATATAGTAAAGGTCTGAGAAATGTATCCCCTAAGAAACTGCTCAGTATTTGTCTGCTTACAGCAAAAAACTCTATTACACGTAGGTGGCTAACAACATTGGCACCTACCACAGGACAATGGCAGGACCAAATGATACAAGTTTATAAAATGGAACGTTTAACAGCAGTGGTGAGTCACAGAACAGAACATTTTGAGATACAGTGGAGATGCTGGGTGATATATATAATGTCACACTGATTAGTCTTTGTTCCATAAAACAAAGGAGGATATTTAGCTTTAGGGGGTCATCAATCTATTCATTGCTTCATCACCGGATGTTCCTGTAAGGGGAGGCTTTGTATATCCCTCCTACAAGGGTTGTCCCACAGCAGCTACTAGGTGGGATGTCAGTAGGGTCACCCTAATGAACGATTTATAATGAGATACCCTGACCTGATCACCCTCAGCCATATAGAAGATGGAATGTTTATCAAAGATCAATTCAAAGTCTGATTCTACCTTTTAAGTTTGTAGCACCCAGCCTCCATATGTTTATATGTTTATATTAATGTAGTTGTAAAAGAGTTTTCTATGTATATTTCTATATTAATGGATATTCACATATATAATAGTCATTTTAGGAAGGATTAAGGTGTTTCCTTAATTGATGTATCAAGTGTGAAATGGTAATTTCTTTTTATTTTGGAAAAGGGAAACTAATTGAATAAATAAAAAGTTTCAAATAAAAAGTAGTCTTAATAGCCATTGTCCCCCTTTTGTTTATTATTTACCACCGGCGACGTAACTACAGAGACCGTAAGAGATGGAGGGAAAGGGGGGCCATTTGACATGATACGAGCTGGGCACTTTGTTTGAAGGCCTTTGCCACAATCAAATAAAAGATCAATGCAACCAGTCCTAGATGATACCTTTGATATCACCCTGAGGGCAGGGGTCATTGAGATGTAAGTGCAACTTGATATATAGCTGAAGGATAACTTGGGTTTTTAAAGGTTATAGTGGCTAGAGACTACCTGTACGGATCTCATAGCTTCTCTTTGCTCTGTTTATAGTGTAAACCCTGAGGGGAAGGGAAACTGCCTTGGCAGTAGTTTTATGTTCTCAGACCCTCTATGCCCCCCCCAGCAAACCCACCTATCAAACTGTGAATCATATGTATGCCAAGCTCCCTAGAGAGTTCAGGAGGATCTTGTTCAGCTCTTTGTTGCTGCTCCTCGCCTTTCTCATTTCCTCTAAGTATTCTGTTTATGTGTTTGTATATAGTTGTGTATTGAAGCTTAGCTGTTATAGGTTAGTTAATACCAGAGATACAGGTGCAGACTCACAGTACTACAATGGTATTATGAATGTCAAGTACAATAATCCCCTCTGGTTACAAGATACAGGAATGCTTGTTCTCTTCCCAGCGCTTAACTTGGACATACTAATGGTTTCAACTTCTTATGGACAGACTTTCACTTAATCATTCCATTCGCTACCTTAGCCTTGATCATGGGTGAGATCACATGTTACACCTGGAAAGTTAGGGGCCTCAATACCCCAGTTAAAAGTAAGCAAATTTTGTCCCACCTTAAGAAGCTGAAATCACAGTTGTCCCTTCTGCAAGAAAATAAACTGACTTAGGAAGATCATGCTAAACTGGTTAGTGATTGCGTAGAGCAGGGATTTCATGCTTCCACCACACCCACAAATGAGGGGTAGTTATTCTTGTGCATAAAGGCCTCAAGTGGACCCCCACCCACACAGATAGTGATCCTCAGGGCATATGGATTCTTGTTTTAATGGATACTCCCCTTGGGGCTCTCCTGTTATGTAATATTTATGCACCCAATGAGAGTGACCATCTTTTTTTCATATTATTGTTCATAAGATGGGACAACTGACCACTGGCACTACCCCCCTATTGTGTGGAGCAGATTTTAATCTCATGCTAATGCCCTTGTTAGACAGAAGCTCTATGGGTACTGAATCCCATCTCAGGCGAGTGCAGCCATCACATCAAATAATGCAAGACCAAGGCCTAATTGACATATGGAGGACTTTTTATTCTCAAGACCATGACTATACATACTACTCTATGGTCCATGGTCCCCATAGCTGCCTGGACTTATGCCTAATTAAATCACTACTCACCCAGTGGGCCCTGAATTCCTCAATCCTCCCCATGGTGATTTCTGACCATGCCCCAATATGGTAAAACCTGAGAGACCTTTAAGGCAACCATCAGAGGGAAGATTATTGGGTATACAGCCACTGGACATAAGAAGAAGGTGCAACAACTACATCCGTTTGAACAGAAATTGCAAACAGCAGAAACCCAATTCAAGGCAATGCCCAGTCCTAACTCACATGCTCCTCTAGGTCATACAAGGATCGCAAAAGGAGATCAATACCTTACTCTCAAGAAAGGCAGAAACCTCCATTCTCCATTTAAAACATAGGTATTGGGAGGGATGTAAAAAAGGAGGGAACTGCTGGATTATCACCTTTGGAAACAGCCATCTGAATGATTTACCACTAGCCTTAAACACCCCTCAAGACATGTCCAAAACAAAAACACAAGATGTTAATAGCATTATGAAAACCTTTTATTCCACACTTTATTCGCTCTCCTATCATCAGATTTCTGTGGCTATCCAAGCTTTCTTGGACAAGATTAAACTTCCGCGGTTGACCTCCCAACAAGCCAAACTACTGGATGCACCACTGTCTTTGGCAGAAGTCACATAAGCCCTTTTTTTTCTGAATAAAGGCAAGTCCCCAGAAGGAGATGGTTTCCTGGCAGAATGTTTACCATCTCTATCTTCCATAATCTCTCCTGTACTTAGTAAAGTGTAAGAAACAGAATTTCTGGGTACCTTCCCCCACCCTTAGTTAGGCAATTATTACAGTACTCCCCCCAAAAAGGGAAGGATCCTACGTCAGCTGCCAGCTATAGACCCATTTCTTAAATCAATGTAGACAGCAAAGTCTATGCCAAGGCCCTGGCCACCAGACTCAGCCCACTGTTCCCACACCTAATACATCCCTCGCAGGTAGGTTTTGTTCAGAGAACCTATAGTGCAAATCACATCTGTTCACTCCTGAATGTTATACACTCTACAAAATTATCCTCTTCCCCTGCTGCAACAATTGTCATAGATTTTGAAAAAGCCTTTGATTCTGTCGAATGAGATTACTTGCATTTAGTGCTAGCACTAGCACATTTGGGGTTTGGGGTCTGTTTCTAGTCATGGATTTACTCCACAAACTCCTCTCCCACAGCACAAGTCCTCACCAACTCCCTTTTGTTTGACTTGTTTCCATTAGAAAGGGGCATGCAACCAGGCAAGGCTGTCCCATCCCCACTCCTTTTTGTACTAGCAGTGTAACTGCTGGCAGTGGCCATCAAGCAGCATGCAAGAATTCAGGAATTAGAAATTGGGTAGCAACAATATTCTACTCTTATGTATGCAGATGATCTTTTAATCCCATTGGCCGATATAGATAAATCTATACAACCTCTCCTGCACTTGTTTCATAGTTTTACTCAGTGTTCTGGATTGAAAATTAATCAATCCAAAACAAAGGTTTTACCTCTGAACCAGAACTGCTACTCCAGTGCAGTAGCATTGCATGGTCTGAGGTGGGCTCCGGCAGGAATCATCTACTTGGGAATTAAGCTTGCCCCAACCCTTAATCAGCTAGGGGGAACTAAACCTGCAGCCACTTAAAACCGAACTTGACCACTTCAGGTTACTCCAACTCACTATGGCTGGGAAAACAGCAGCCATAGAAATTGTGACTGCTCCAAAGTTATTTTATCTGCTGTCCCATTTTCCACTGGAATTCCCAGTTAGCTGGAATTCATAAATAGACAAAATCATTAGCATTTTTATATGGAAAGGGAAGAAACCCAGATATTGACATAATCAATTGAGGGCTTGTTATAGGGAAGGAGGTTGGTGTCTCCCATGGTTTGAGGGTTACAAATTGGCCTTTCAGGCAGTACAAATGCTACTTTAGTTCAGACCAAGATCTGATAATCCCCCTCAATGGATTTACACGGAAGAGGAGCAGGGCAAGGTGCATTCTCTCCCTCTCCTATACACCGCACATACCTAAGCATTTCACGTCCCATCCCACTATCTGGCCTACAATCAAATACTGGTCTCAATTCCTTCACAAATTGGACTCTAATCCAACACTCCCACTCCTTGCCCCCTTCATGTGGTAACCCAGCTGTTCTGATAGACTGAAAGCCCATCTTTTAGCCCCAATGGACCAGTAAGGGCATACAGTGCCCAAGGGATATTCTTGAACCAGGAAAACTACTGGTAGCCACTTTTAAGGCTTTACAGACTTGATGGGATCTCCCTTCCACAGATTTCTGGAGGTATCTCTAACTTAGAAATTCAATTCAAACCCTTCCTCGCACAAAATCCCAGAATACCAAGTTGGCCACCTTGGCTTGCTGGCTGTCTTTATCAAAAGGGCAGACAATTCAAATATCATCCAGTATCCAGGACTGGCTGCCTAGTCAGTCACAGAAATCTAAGACCTGATGGCAGGCTGCCATGCATTCCACAATATCTGAACAGCAATGGTACAGTTGATGAAAGTTCAAGCATAATGCCTATACAGACACCAGAAGCAGAGTGATTCAAAATAATATACTCCACTTCTGGTATGGAACCCCAGGATTTCTTTACAAAACCAAGCTCCTCAACACAGATAAATGCTTGAGATGCCTGACACGCAAAGGGGATCTATATCATATTCTGTGGGAGTGCCCCACACTTCAGCCCTTCTGAAGGCAGATATGTCACCTGAGGTACTAAAATACTTTGTAAAAAGATATACCACTCTGCAGCCATATTTTTATTAAGTCTGATGTCCGAGACCTCTCACCTTACTGCACAGGGACATAAGTGGCTCACCTTATTAAACATGTAGGCCAAATGGCAAATCCTGTGCAGATGGCGCAGTGTTGAAATCTCCACTATGCATGAAGTTCTTACCTCCTGAACACAGCTAACCACACTCGACAGATTAACCATATCAAGCCGACGACAACCTTTCAGCATATGCTAACTACTGGCAACCATCTGTCACATTTACAAAACCCAGAATGGGAATAGGATAACTCTTCTCACTGACACTCCCCACCCCTTTGTCATTTTAATGGGGCTGGATTTAGTACAATTGGCTTTTTCAACCCTGGTACTCCACAATATCTCTGTATTGTATATACCTGCATTGGTTTTCTGTGTTCTTTGTGGTTGTTTTTCCTTTCTGTTTTAGGGCAGAATGTCTTTGCATTTCCAGTATCCACATTTTAAAACATTGATTGATGTGTCAACTGTTCGAAATGGTGCACAAACCACTTATGAATGTTTGCATCTCATTCTTCATGATGTATAACTGCCAATGGTATGTATCAGAATGTTTATTGTAGATCCTGCTTTTCTCTGTTTATAAATGGAAACTTCCAATAAAAAGCTTAAACGAAAAAGCCAATGACAGCAGGAGCACGAGGAAACATGCGGTGCAGTATTCAAAAGTCAATCAAGTGCAGAGTAAAGGAATAGCACCCACACAATTTCAGAAACAACCAGCACACCAGCTTCTTATATGAAGATTTGTCCTTTATAAAAGCAGATGTGCAAATAGTCACACTGTAGTGGCTAGCAAGCAAGAACTAACATTTCACCTGGTACACTGCCAGGTTTCATCAGGGTAAACTGTTTTTAATAACAGGTGCTCAGTAAATACATCTCAAAACATAACATGTGAGTCAGACAAACCAATCACCATTTTTAAGGTGTTTAGCCATGCCATTAACCCTTAAAAAGCAGTTTAAATAAATGTTTATTCTACAATCTGTCATCCACCCTTGCATACATTTATTTATGTTTATTAAATATCACTTGGGAACCTCAGACCACTTTATTTACCAATGTCCAATAGAACATTTCATTCCATTAGGCTGCTATTTATGCAATCCTATCTAATTATATTAAAATCTATGGTGTAGAACAATATAAGCTACACATACATAAGGAGAAAGATATAAACTATTTTATTTCCATATATCTTTCACATACATGAACATTTAGTGTTGGGTCTGAGGGTCTCAGGCATCTAATCGTATTCAAAGCAACAGGGGGCATTTTTCATGTTACATCAAAATCTTGGTTTCAGTAATGACAGCTCCTTAGCATATGCATTTTTTTCAGAAAAGCAGAGAGGTCAATACTCTCATTTAACCCCTTATTGGAGCGAGTTCCCAAGCTAAATATCCAATAGCTCTCTCTTTGTCCAATCACTTTATTGAGAGCTCCTCCCCTGGGACCCAATGTGACCAACTCTAGGCCAAAAAAGCTAAACACATGTTTTCTAGATTTATTTTGTTGTATATGCTTCACTATAGCATAGTTGGTATCTCCCTTTTCCAACACCCTCACATGTTCGCCTATTCTGACCTTGAATTTTCATGCAGTTCACCCCACATAATATGCTCCACATTCACACAACAGATAAACTACCCCATACTACTACACATTATGAAATCTTGTATCTCGACAGTTTTTCCTGGAATGAGGTGTATAAAATCCTTGCAGCAATATATGTATTTGCAATACACACAATTGCCACACCTGTGTGTACACCTGGGCCTTGATGCCAGCAGAGTCTGTCTGCTAGCTTCCTGGGTGGTTGACACCATAAAATCTTTGATGCTCTTACACTTGCAAAAGTTTTTTCTGGGTCCCTGTTTGGCTATTTCCACTAGTCTGGGTTCCAGCTCCAAAATGGCCAATTATTTACAATAATCTGTCTGACTTTGTCAGCTCACCTGGAAAAACGTGTTATAAAGGGGCAATCAGGGCTTCCTTTCTTGTTCTTATGTGGTCTATACTGTAAAACTTCTCCCCTATCCAGCCCATTTTCCTTTTTAATGGCTGCTACAATACTATGTTGGCTGTATCCTCTGTCTGGGAACCTATGGAATTGTTCCCCCCTCTTCTTTATGTACTCTTCTCATTCAGGCAGATAACCTTACTTCCAGGTTGCAACCTCCTAATCAGCCTCCTCTGGCACAGTGTTGAAGACCTTGCTGAAATCCTGACAGGCCATGTCCATTGCCCTCCCCAATCTATTTCCCTGGTCAACCAGTCAAAAAAATCTATCAGATTTGCTTGGCATGACCTCTCACCCCCCCATGAATCCATGCTGCCTGTGGTCCTCCAGCCCACTAGATTCTAGATACTCAATCAGTTTTTTTTCAGTAGGGTAGATGGAAAATCATGCCACACTGTTACAAGAGGTTAGTACTAGGAAGGGAGGGAGTGAGAGGGCACACTAAGCCAAATAAGGCTACAGGTGAGGGGCTAGTTAAGTATCAAAGGGGAGAGATAAAAACAGAATGCAAAGCAGAATGTTTGTAATAGAGGACTCTACATTAAGGGGAATCGAGTGGCCGAGGGGAAAACCAGTCTACACAAAAGGAGTTTATTTTCCCTCTTAGATATGATGGCTGAGTAAATCATACCTATGGTACACTCACCTACTCAAGGGGAGAGGTGTAAACCCCATGTGGTTGTGCACATGGGTACAAATGACCTGGAAGAGTGGAGGGTGCAGGTAGTTCAGGCCAAGTTCAGGGTGCTTGGGCAAAAGCTTAAGGACAGTGCAAAAATTGTTTTGTCCTCAAAAATATTACCAGTGTCCAGAGCCAGTAGCATTAAGAAGCTGAGAATTTTACACATCAACAACTATCTCAAAGAGTAGTGTAAGAAGAAATGCTTTGGCTATGTAGGGAACTGGGGAACAAAGTGGGAGGAGGAAACCCTGTACTCATCAGGCAGACAACACCTAAGTGGGGGGTGACTAGGATACTTTGGAACAAGCTGGGGGAGTTCATAGGGCAAATTTTAAAGTAAGTAGAGGGACTACCATGGGGCAAAGGACCTAAGATTTCCCATGGAAGGGTCTGGCAGCTGTCCCCAGGATATGGATGAAGTGGGGAGACAGGACTCAAGATGTAAGGGTGAGAAGGAGAGGTTTAGGAGGAAAGCAAAGGCAGTGAGACAGGTTGAGGAGAGGCTGGGGAGAAGGGCAAGTGGATAGGAAGATACTGAAAGGTAAGAGGGGAGATGATTTAGTGGGATGGGCACAAGGGAATTCAGTTAAGAAGTCAGGTGAAAAGGGAAGTAACAGGAATGGGGGGAGAAGGGTGAAGACAGTAATCATGAAGAGTGATGTCAATCCATGCTAGACCTCTTTGGAACAAAATGAATGACCTCCAGGCCTTGCTGACAGAGGGCTGTATTAATCTGATAACCATCACTAAGACCTGGACATGCCTGAACCATAAATGGGATCCCTGTGTCACAAACCCACTCAGCAGGTCAGGCCCTCTGCTCCCACAGTGCCAACCTCTGAGCACATTCTTGTGACCAGTTAAAAAAAACAGGATAACCCTCCTGTCTGTTTTGTGGGTTTGAATCAAACTTTGGTCTCATGTTCTGGAGAGATTTAAACTGTGAACCTCTTGCTAACATACCCAATGTACAGACGCAGATAATTCTGCTCTTCGGGGGGGTCAGATATCTTTTGCCTATGGGCACCTAACCAGGTGACAAAATGAACCCCTAAAACTCTATTAAAGACCTCAGAATAAACTCTTACCTTTTCCCAGTTTGGTAAAACCAGTAAGCTTTGTACAGTGTCAGCTTTAACCATGTTTGCTTTACTTGTCAAGAAAAAGAATTTCAAAGGCACACCAAGTAGTCTCTAAAGTAGAGGTTTACTTAAAGATAGATAAAAAAATGTAACATGTAAATACAGAACCATATATCACAAAAACATACACTCGTTTAAAAGAACAAGGGTTAAAAAAAGTGCAAAATTCCTACCACCAGACAATTAGACATATATCTAATGCATCTCTTCTAATAGTGCTGATAGACAGATGTCGTTGTCAAGAGAGTCCAAACATGTGTGTCTCTACAGGTCACTCATAGCATAATTAAAAACATTGTCTTGAGGCTGCCTTCTCCACAATGTCACCCAGCTCCTCCTCTGTTTATTAAAAATTATACAATCAGGATGTCTATCCAGCAGGAGGTAAATTAATAAAGGTGACCTCAGCAAAACTCATGTCCCCACATGACTTTCTTTAAATAACATCCCCTCTTTGATCTCAAGTAGCTCTTCTTCCCAGGACACATCAAATAATCTTTTATGACTTCACACTAAAGCGTAATAACCTGCTCTCTTCCTCTAACCATTATAAAAGTTTATGATTTCCCATCCTAGCAGCTGACAAGCTACTAATAAGCTAGATAAACAGGATATCCTTAATTTAAGCCTCTTCTAGACTGTAATTATCTCCTGGCCTTCCAGGTAACACCTTTTAGCTAAAACCTGGGGGGGGGGGGTGTCATTCCACAGGCTGATTCAGCATGTCTCATGAGGGACACTCAATAACACATTTTTCCATTACAAAAATCATAAGTTAATCAGAACTAGCTGTCTGAGTGTCACACCCTCTATCTCAGGATTTATACTCTATAGGAAGGCTAGAACAGGGGGAAGAGGAGGATGGGTGGCACTATAGATCAGGGAAGGGATTATGGCCAAGAAAGAGGATATGGGGTGGGCACAGAGACAATCTGGATACAGCCCCAGCAGAGACAGGGTGAAGAATTATGGTGATTGTGGTGTACAGGCCATTGAATCAAAGTGAAAACACAGGCAAGGAGCTGGAAATTGAGATCAAGAAGGCTTCATGCTCCAGTCTGGTAGCGTGGAGAGCTAAGGTGTTGAGTGCCTTACCTCCTGCCATGCCTGCGACCCATGTTCAGGAACAAGCATTGGTTGTTGGGGGTCAGTACAGTGGAAGAGGATCAAGCATCCTGGGGTCTGCTCTCCTCTTCAGGTAGGGGAGGCCAAGCCATTTCAGTCCCTGACTGCTACTGAATGGAGGCCTTGTGGTAGTGCAGGCATGAGTGACTTGACTGGGTAGGGCAACTGATCTACAGATTGTATGTGTCTACATGCATGCACACTGACTTGACACTGTGGTAGAGGTTGGGGGACAAATACAGAAATTGGGATCAAAGGACTGGATGACCCCCCCCATGCATCTCCCCCAGTCCCAAGACTACCACCCAGATGCCTAGAGTACTTTGTATATGTATGATTGGGGTGGGGGAAAAATGATCCTCTCCATCCTTTGGCCCCACCATGGTGGGGGGAACTCTGTGGAAGGCACACTCCAGGTAAGTCTGGTGGGAAGTGGGTGCTGGCAAAGGGGAGGTGGGGACAGGACTGATGAGCTGCCCAAGGAGCAAAAAGCTCTGTGGGAAAACAAAGTATTTTTTTCAGGTGTAAGTGGTAATAGTGGGTGACTTCAACCTTCCAGACATAAACTGTAGTATCCCAAAAGTCAGCAGCAACAGACGTCCTTCACTCTTGAATGCAATCCAAGATATCTTCTTAGGCCAGAGGGTGAATGAAACAACTAGGGACAGGGCATCTTCAGCCTGGCACAGACAAACAGTGCCCATGTCAGGGGCTCAGTGTAGCTGAACCCCTGGAAATCAGTGATCACCACTCAGTGTGATTTCAGCTTGATTTGAAGAAGGGCATTCTGAACACTAAGTCATGTGTTCTGGACTTCAAAAAGGCAGACCTTGCCAAAATGGGGGAACAAGTGGGCATGCATCTGCTGAAGCTTAGGGGGTTGGAGTTACGTGGGGTTAAAGACAAATGGTCCATTATTAGGGAAGGGATCCAGGCAGGCACCAACATGTGTCTGAAGCAGATGGGCAAGAAGAACAAGTACAAGAATCCCCTCTGGTTCACAGGGCAGGTTGTAAGTGCAGTAAGGGAGAAAAGGGCTTCCTTAAAAAAAATATAGGAAGTCCCAATGGGAGGAGGATAAAGTAGACTAACTGGATAAACTCAAAACAGCAAGTAGGGATGTAAAAAAGGGATGTTGCATGTTTATGCAACAAATGGAACAGTGAATTAAAGTATAATTATCTATGCAGCACCAGGTTGTGCTTCAGAGAAAGAGTAAGGTGCTTCTGACAGTCATTGGTTTCCAAATGCCCTGATGGTGCAGCTGGTAGTGCACTGAAATTATGTTTTGGGCAGCCTGGGTTCAAATCCCTGCTAAGGTACTTATTTCATTATTTTGTCTATTTGCTTTGGCTCTATATATTTGTACACTACACTTCTATGAATAAAAATGCCATATTTTTCTGCAGTACAAGGTTGCAAATTAAGGAAAAATTATGGTGCTTCTGGGATTCCTAGGTTTCCAGTAGCTTTGGATGAACAAGTGGCAGTACAACTGAATGGTATTATATGCGGTCTAGGATCAAATGCCAGCAAAGGGACATAATTCTTTTTCTGTTCTGTTTGTTTGGATTCCATATACTGTATATGTACACCACACCCCTGCAAATAAAACAGAGAATAACATGAGTGGGTGTGTGTAACCAGCATTTTACACGCACCTGAGATATGGGATGCTACATGAACCCCGAAAGCAAAGTTTGTTGGGTCTATGAAAGCATCCCACATCGAGGGTGTGTGTAAAATGCTGTTTTATATATACCTGACCATGTTTTGTTTTTTATAACTACTGTTGAGCATGTTTAATAAATGTGTTGTTCTCCTCAGTCACTTCCTTTTCCCTTTTCTCACCACTTACTCTGTCTTGCTGCTCACTTCATTTCATCTCACTCCTCATATCTCCACTCCTTCCTGCAGAACAAATGGACCATACAATAGTTTTAAAAGACAGTGTAAAGAAACAAATGTGAACCACAGCTTACTAATGCCAGCTCTTTGGCATACAATGTTGAGTTAGCTATCATGTTGCCACCTACCTGCTTAAGCCCAGCCAATCTGACTTACTCCATCAATCAGTGGTGATATCACAAAGAACATGTGCTTGACAATAGGAAGTGGTCAAAATCACTTGGTTGTAATGCATAATTACAACTGGGTAGTTGTAACACTTTTTAGCAACCAATAAGCAGAGCAGTAAAAATGTTTACAGTAATTAAAATTTAATTACAGTGTCTGTGTAGCACCAGGTTGTGCATTATAGAATGTGTAATGTGCTTAGGAAGTCCCAGGTTTTCAGTTTCCTTGGTGGAACACCTGGTGGCACAACAGAATGATGTTGCAGGTGACCTAGGTTCAGATCCTTGCTAAGGCTCCTATTTCTTTCTCTTTGCTGCTTGTTTGGGTTCATGTGTATGCACATTGCACCCTTGTGAATAAAAAGGGTACATTTCCTTTTATTCCAGGGGATCCAGCTTTTTTAAAGTAGTTAGATATTTTAGGCAATATTTCAGACAAATGTAGCAAGACATTTTAAAAGAAGGAAGATGTAATCAAAGCAGTGTGTGGTTTTATTTTTGATTTGACTCAGTAGTGCCTTTGGTGCAGTTGTTTTGGTAATATAATAATAGCAAGCCTAGAGTGATGGTGACTTGAGGCTTTGGATCCCTAGAGGTTTCAACTACAGGGTTTGCCCTCTCCTCCATGCCAAAGGTCATAAAAGTCAATTGTGAGTTGGAGTTGGATGGTACAGCTGTTGATCATTGGGATGCTGGTCCCTCTGCCCTGATATGAATATCATCCATTTATTTCCCAATGGTGTTATATTTGTCTTTGTAATCAAACAGTCTTCATGTATTGGTTCCATTATTAAGTTGTTTAAAGCAAAACACAAGCAAACCTTGTATTGGCTGAGTGTCTCTACTAAATTCTGCTTTCCAAACATAGCCCCACATAACTTCAAGAGGCTAACATAACAACAACTAAACTACAGCATTGACAAGTTTATCCATTTATAAGACAATCCCCTCCTCCATTTTAAAGTTTATATTCAACAGCACCTATGTACTATAAAATGTACTCTAGCTTTCTGCATTACATAAAATATGACAGAGATACCTACAATAGTAGCCATTGCCATTCGCAGCAATAGCCCACCATGGCATTTATTACTGCAATACTGATAGTGTCTTCTATCACTCAAAATGCTTTATGTTTTATTGCAGTTATAGCATTCGCTATCATATCATGATATGCAATAGTGATTGCTACCATTACTGATGGTGATGGTTTCCATAGTAGTTACATTGTCAATGTTCTAGAAAATGAGGTTTGTCAATAATGCAACCACTATTAGAAACACAACATCAATGTTAGCAACTACTATACATTTGTAGAAATGTCTGAAGTATGCAAAACTACACAGTCACCACTGGGCAATTGCATTGCATGGCCATAAACTTGCTGAGGAATAACAGAGTCCGCAACAATACATTTAGCAGCACCATCACCGTCCACATTCAAAGCCAAATCCTTTTTTATAAATAGCAAGTGCCTTCTGTTGTGATGCAAAGAAGTCCCTTTCTTATCACAGTGTACTGACCTTAGGCAACTTTTTCCAAAACTGCAGCTTTTCCTTCCTACTGTTCATCAGCACGCACTCTTCGCCTTGCTGATGGGATGGAAGTTCTTTTGCCTGTTAATCACAGCGAAGACCGTAAGAAAACATTTTACTGTCTTTTTGCACATAGCAGCTATTGACTGTCCTTGATTATATACTTTACATGGCAGCCTTGTTCATACAGTAAATGTCTCTTAAACAGTTTGATTAGACACTTTACATGGCAGCCTTGTTCATACAGTAAATGTCTCTTAAACAGTTTGATTAGACACTTTACATGGCAGCCTTGTGCATACAGTAAATGTCTGGTAAACAGTTTGATTAGACAGTTTACACGGCAGCCTTGTGCATACAGTAAATGTCTGTTAAGCAACAATTCTCCTGGAGACTGACCATTACCCAGAGGTGTCACCCGGTAGTTAAACAGACCCAAATTAAAAACTTCTGCCATAACCAAAGATTGGTTTAGTAATATTTTCACAGTGTACATTACACTTTCGGCAAGTCCACTGACCTTTTGGTACTGTAACTTGGGTTCAACTTTATACAGTATGTTCAAATTATATTCTTTAGCAAACTGAGCAAATTCAGCTCAAACTGAGATCATTGTCAGTTATAATTTGATGTGATATACTATGTCTTCCCAGCACTGATATAACACATTTGAAGACATGGAAAAGCTGTTGTACTTTATAAGGACACCACTTCAGGATAGGTTTAATAATTCATAGTGACATTATAGTCTTTTCCTTGTAGCATATACAAGTCCAATTCCCTCTTTCTCTTAAGGAGATAATGGTAAGTCTGTCAGAAACATGGGATCCTTTTTGTGAATATCTGTAAGTGTCAACATTATACTTTGCTACCATGTCCTCAATATCCTTCTGCATATTGGGACAATAAACTACTGTATTTGTGCATTACGTGCACTTTTCAATGCCTAAGTGACCTTTATGTTTAAGCATAAAGTCCAGCTTCTGCAGCTGTTCAAGCATTACGATTCTTGTTCCTTTTTTTTGTAACTCCATTAGTCAGTGACAGTTCTACGTTAAAAGGTGCATATTGTATAAGAGCAGATCAATTTTTCACTCTTTGACAACAGCCCCTGTTACCATTAGTAAGGTCTCATCTCTTGCAATCTCTTTAACAACCTCTTGCCACGCAATTTCAGACAGCATACAGTTATCTAGTCAGGTTGACATGCAAATCAATTTCTAAGTCTCTAGAGGATAATATAGGCTATGAATTCTATTCTCATGCTCTGGTTAACATATCTGCCACCACCACCAAGTGATTTCATGGTACATACTGTACACAATGTCCCAATCATATTTTTACAAACAAACATTCTTTGTGCTCTAGGAGACACATCCCCTAAACGTTTCTTTGAAATAACAATAAGGGTCTTATGGTGGGTTTCTGCAATGACATGAGCCCACATGAATGTAGTTTTGGGAACTTCACAACCATAAGCAAGTCCATTTTTTTCCTTTTTGATTTGTGCGTATCTACATTCAATAGATGTCATTGCTCTAGAGGCATATGTAATTGGGCTTCAACTCTCCATCCAGTCATTTCCCTTAGTTTTACAGCTAAACAGGAGGGCTGTAGTCAGCATCATCTTAAGATTATGCCCTGTACTGTATGTCATGAGCCTCTATCCTCTGCCTCTTTGTTGTTTCGCGTAACAGCTGCTGTAACTCTTGTGCCTTTCCTAACAAATTGCCAAGGTAATTCTACATTCCCAAAATATGCTGCAGGTGCTATTCATTGGGTTTGGCAGTTTTACCACAGAAGTTACTTTTTCAGGATCTTATTGGACACAGTTGGATGTCACTATCACCCCCAGGTACAAAGGTTTTTGTTTGTGGAACAACCATTTGCAAGGACCAGTTTTGGACATTTTACACAAGCAGTTTTCAAAAACTTGTTGCAACCTATAATTATGTTCCTGTTTAGTAGCTCCCCGTATCAACAATTCATCTATATACATGCAGACACTTAGAATACGAACAAGAAAACTGTTCTATGGTCCTATGGAAAACCTTGTGGACTGAGATGATTGGAAAAGGCAACTTTTTAAATCATTACTTTCAATAACTGGGTATGAAATGTGAACTATCCATTGCTTAATCTGATACAAAATGGCCACCTATGTGAAAATGAGTTAACGCAGTATCTTCCAAAAGGCATGTTAAATGGTCACACATTTTCACTAGCTGGATCTAACAGAAACTTCCAAAATATTCCTGAAGCATCTGATTTGCTAAAGTAACATATTCTGACCATGTCTCCCAGTACAGTATCTCATCTCATAGGTAAAAGATATTGTTCCCTGCATATTTATAGTCATTTATTTGTAACCTACAAGAAACAGAATATTTTTCTTCACCCTCACTAAGGAACTGACTCTTTAATAGGCTCGTCTACTTGGTAGGCTTGTCCACTTTCTTAATAATTTCTTTCTGCAGTAATCTGTCCATTTCTGTATTTAGCGTATTCCATATACTGACTGGAACCATTTTAGCTGCATGTACTGCTGGCTGTGCATTGCCTTTCAGTTTTATAGGTGCTTTATCGACTGACAAACAATCCATGTGTTCAAGCATGTAATTGAACTGTGCCAGCACAGACTCTCCAGAAACAGCAGCCATTTCAGGTTTCATATTGTGAACTTTTTTGATGAGCCCCAACATTGTATAAGCATTAAGTCCCAGTATTGCTAGACAGTTACCCAGTACTGCAGCAAAGAAAAGGTTATCTACTTGTCCTCTGTGCTTCCCATTTATTGCAGCATGTTTCCAGGACCTTCGATCTTTTCATCATTATAGGCTCCGAGGTAATGAATTCTGAATTCTGAATAGTTTTGCAAAGACCTCCAACTTGTAGTTGGAATTATTTTTACTAATTTTCCTACTGTCCAGTTTAAAACTGACATCTGTGCCATTTGTTTCTCTTTTTACAGTTCCGTCTGTCTTTGCATTGAACCATTCCTATGAAGAACTCATCATCACTGCTACACTCTTACTGTTACATTGTAACAGTATGAACCCCTCATTTTTGTTGCACATTCTCACATACAAATTCATTTGTTGAAATCCATTGCACTGCTGTCCATAAGTGTGACCTTTCTCAAATGCATGCATGCATCCACACACACTTGCTGTACTTTGTGTTTACTACATCTGGATACTTCTCTCCCCGTCTCAAGGCACACAATTGTTTTGTCACTTGTAGCCTGCACATGCAATTTTTTACCATTCTCAGACGCATTCACTACATGAAGTGCATGCCTGTGTTCATCTTTAGTGATGACTTGCATTTGCTGATGTGTCTGTTCAGTTGCTTGACAATTTTGTTTTTTAGCTATTACTTTATGTGCCTACTCACAGTCCTAGCTCAGGAGGTATCCCCCAGTCCCATCCCCTGATGTCCACCAGCCAACGCCAACCGATACTCCCAGGGTCTACCTCTAGTGGGGCTCCCCAAACCCTGCTGAAGACCAGATCCAGTGTGGCCGGTGGTACCTGTGAGGCGCCCTCTGTCATCCAGCCAAAGCTTCTTTTCTTCCTCCAGTGTGCACCCCCTAAGAGGCAGAGCATGCAATGGTGCCAGCATCAGTAGCATGCATGCTCCCATGTGAGTCCCATCAGGCATCTGCCCTGCCTCTGACTGCATGTCGGCAGTGTCAGTGTGCCACCCCCAGCCTCCACTAATGGCCAGGCATGCACAGACTGCTGATAGCACCCCTTCCCAGGAGAAGGAGAGCAGTTCTTAGATGCTCAATCCTTCTCCTCTATTGCCAACCCCTGGAGGCCCACACTCACTCCCGAACATGGGTCGCTGGCATGGCACAAGGTGTGACGTCCAATGCTTCAACCCTCAGAGACACAAGGCCGGCTGCTTGACAAATTTTTGAATGCTCCAAATACCAATGACATTGGTATCACAACATTCAGTTGTTATTTGGCATCCATTTCAGTGTATCCCATAAAGCTTCAAAGTTAAATGACAGACATAGTCCTGTATCTTTTACAAACTCTTCAATATAGCCATGTGTTTCTATAGCCTTCTTTAAACACATATTTATCACAAACCTTTTCTTCCTAAGGATGCAATGTGCCTCAGAATGTGAAATAATCAAAAAATGCAAAAGCCAGCACCAGTCCTCGACAGGGAAAAGGAACACATTGTATTACCTGCTGTTTGTAGCAAGTAAAACAGGCATAAAAAAGGTATCACCAGACTGTGCAGAGGGTGCAGCTTCCTGACCTATTTTGCATGCAGTCCGTCTTCAGGGGGAGGGGGATGCAGGAACAGACAGAGTTATAAACAAACTATTTAAAGTGACAGTGTTATTTTAAAAGTGCATAAGTCTGCAAAGTGCAAGTGCTGATAAATAACTATGTAGTGCAACTATCACAAACAATATTTAAAACAAGGACTCAAGACTAATGATATTAATTTTACAGTGCTCATAAAGAAATATGAACTAATTTCTACAAAATATACCTGAAGTCCACAAAATGTTCTTGGAAGACCACATATAATGCATACTTTAAACAAGATGCATCCAAGCACTCAAATAAAAGTCTGTTTGCTTCTAAAGTGGAATTCCATTCTCAAAAATCCAGTGCGGGTCCTCTCTCACCGATGTCTTATTCTGACAAGGTGGACTATACAGGAAGAATCAAGATGGGCCTAGCATAGCTCATATGCTGAATGTTCTTCTATCCTGCATAGTAAAAAAAATGGAAATTGGTATGTGGCCAAAATACAAGGGAATTTTCTATACTATACAAATTGTCCCTACTGTAACTATAGAGGGAAAAAGTTATACTGATGTTGGTTTCCCTTCTCACCCATCAACTGTACGTGCACTGATAATGCATGCTTCTTATCACCCCTCGCAAGGTGCTCACCCACTCTCATTTTATATTGGCAGGTAGTTTTACTGACATAGAAGGCTCCACGGCTACATGGGGTCAGAAGTACAACCTTGTCTGTCACACAGCTGGTAATGCATCTGATCTCAAAGTTGCGATCAAGGAAAACCAGCATCAGTTTAAATTGTATGCTATAGATAGGTTTAGTAAGGGGGTCAGAGGAAGGGATGTGGACCCGATGCTTTCAAGAAAGTAGTCTTTCAGGATATATACTCTTGGAGCTTTACTGTAGTTGCCCCTGGTCTGAATGATAGTATTAATATTGTGCATTTTCTTAAGAAAGAGTAGGGATTCCCTCTATAGTTATAATTGGGACAACTTGTATAGTATAGGAAACTCCCTTATATCTTGGCCATAGACTAATTTTACTTTTTTTTTTTTTTTACTATGCAGGACAGAACATTCTGCATGTGTGCCATCATAGGCTAGTCATGGTTATCCCACTACTGTCCACCTTGACAGAATAAGACATCAGTGAGAGAGGGCCCCTGCTGGATTTTTGAGAATGGAATTCCATGTAAAAAGCAAACAGACATTTATTTAAGTATTGGATGCACCTTGTTTAAAGCATGCATTATACAATAGGGATGACGTGATATGCCATCACTCAAAAAAGCATATCTTCACCCATAGTGATAACCAAAATGTGATGTGTACACAGCACAAAAGAGCTCCAGATATCTATACTGTGTACAAATCATCTCAAAATATCACCCGTCTACACATCATTTCAAAATATCACTCCTGTGTACACATCACGTCGAGGACATGCCGAACCAATAAATCCTGTTAACAATGATATCTTACTGCATATTAATTTCAGGGTATTAGTATGTAAAACACAGTTGTATACTATAGTGTTCTACAATCACAGAATTCTCATATGAAATAATGGTAAAACAAATGAAACCCCACCAAATATATCTATTCATCCTCTCTCCCAAACAAAGCAGAGATGCAAACTTTCACATAGGAAAGCAAAACCGCCAAATAAAATCCTATATACCACTGAAATGGAACCGAAATACCTTGCAGTCCCACTTCAACTTCTGATTGTCTGATCCTGAAAAGATATATATCAGTAAAAAGAACTGACACTCGATCTAAACTTGTCCTCTACAATTACAATACTACCAAATAAACATCCTTTAAAACTATTTTTAAACTATAAAACATAGCTCAAAGTAATACACAAGCCAAACAACGAATATTATGAGCAAACTGGAACATAATTATCCATTAGCACTTGCACTTTGCACTCCTATGCACTTTTAAAACAACATTGTCACTTTAAACAATTTGTTTATAACACCATCTACTCCTGCTTCCTCCTCTCCCTGAAGACACATTGAGTGTGAAACCAGTCAGAAGGTTACAACCTCTGCATGGTCTGGCAGTACTTGTTTTTATGCCAGTATTATTTTCTGCAAACAGCAGGCAATAAAATTTTTTCCTTTTCTCTATCAAGGACTGGTGCCAGCTTTTGCTTTTGGGATTATTACATGCAAGGCAGGGCACAGTCTGCAGTGGAGCCAGGGGATTGATTGTTTGCTCTTTATCATAATTAAAAGCCTATACCTCATCTTCTCTAGTTAATTATACACTTCCAGTGCTTCTATGCCTGGAAAAATTTGAAATAAAGTAAACTTCTAATTGCTTTGCTGTCTAAAGGCTCCCATTGCTTTCATATAAAATATGAAATATGAAATGCTATTTACACACTCACTACACCTCCTCCAGGTTGCCAGTAATTTTTATGTTGCTTGCAAGCATGTGCAAGAAACATAGTGCCATCATCAGAGTTTTCAGAATTGTGGCAGCCCTTTTCCAATTCAGTCAGTGTGTTTGCAGGTGCAGCCACAGTTCACCAATCAATGCTGCAGCTGTCTATGACAGCAGTTGAAAAAGCAGTGGCTCTACTGTTGAAAGGGAGAGCTACGCTTCAGTGAGCAGCGATAAGATCGCATGCTCATGCACTTTCCCCCTCACACACACACGCAAGCATACTGCATGCTCGTGCTTCTCCCCACGCACACACTGTATAGCAGACAGGGGTGCCCAATCCCCCATCAGCTGTGCTGCGCTCCCAGCCCCCAACAGAGTTCCAGGTGCCATGCTGGCAGCTCACCCCGGTGTGGCAGCAATCTGTATGGCCGATGGGGGTGCCCAATCCCCCGTCAGCTCTACTGTTTGTCCCCCCAGACTATCGGATGCCACACTGGGAGCCCTGCATGGCAACAGGTCCTATGGTCGATGGGGAAGCGCAATCCCCCATCGGCTCCACTGCCCCCACCCACAAACAGCCTTCCAGCCACCACGCTGGGAGCCCACCCCAGCATGGCACAAGTCCAGCATCGTCCAAGTAAAAAAAAAAAACCTAAAAGAAAAAACCTTCACTGCAGACTGTCCTGACCCTCCTCACCCCACCCACGCCCACCCTCTGTCATCTACCTCCCACACCCCACCTCACCCCATACTTACCTCCGAGTCCGCTCGATGATCTTCAGTGGACCAGGAACACGCCTGCATTCTTCAAAGCCGACCATGAACTGAGGAAATGCCGTAAGCTGTATAATGGAATAAATAGGGTTTTTCAACTTCACTGTATATCGGATTTTGAATTTTTTCACCAAATTGGTTTTTGGGACCCCACCTCATGAATTCTGTGACTGTCATGGTGTTACTCAGCCACAAAAGGTGATTTCGTGGTCACTGCATGGACTGATTTATGAAATCACAGTGTCACAGTTAATGAGGTAGGCCCCCAAAAAACCTATGTTGAAAATGTGGTGAAAAAATTCCCCAAAATGACTGTTTTATAAGCATGCATTGCGCTGTTCCTACGCACGCTCGTAAGTTCGCGAATTTTCAATATGTTCACTCCAGATTTTCAGCACTGCCATTTTACCACACCTCCTTATGAGCAGTACAGCTATCATTTCTCACATCTTGCCCAAAATGTGTTTCCGCACATGTAGCGTACAATGGCGCTGTCGGTGTGCAAACTCAATGTATGGGACACATTAAGAAAATCACAGTGAGACTGTTCATGAGCAGAGGTCTTAAAATGGCTATGTTGAAAATTTGGTGAAAAAATTCCTAACAATGACTGTTTTACGAGCATGTGTTGCGCAGTTCCTATGCACGCTTGTAATTTCGCAAATGTTTAATATTTGCACTCCAGATTTTCAACACTGCCATTTTACCACACCTCCTTATGAGTAGTACAGCTGTCATTTTTCACGTCACCCAAAATGTGTTTCCGTGCATGTAGCGCACAATGGCGCAGTCTGTGTGCACAATCAATGTTTGGGACAGATTAAGAAAATCAGTGACACTGTTCATGAACAGAGGTCTTAAAATGGCTATGTTGAAAATTTGGTGAAAAAATGCCCCTCAGCCATTCTGCAATGTTACTGATGAAGACACTGAACAGGACTGGCTCCAGGACCAATCCCTGCAGCACCCCACTGTTCACCCCCTCTCCCTAGACTGCACCCCATTTACCACCACTCTCTGCCTCCTGTCTGTTAGCCAGTTTCTAATCCAGTTTACCACCCTTTCCCCCATGCCTAGCCTACCCAGCTAGTTTATCAGCCTCCTATGTGGGATGGTGTCAAAGGCTTTGCTGAAATCAAGGTAAACGTTGTCCACTGCCCCACTCTGATTCACTTCCTTTGTCACCCAGTCAAAAAAATCAACCAGATTTGTCTGACATGATGTCCCCACTGTGAATCCATGTTGTCTATGGTCCTGGGCTCTGATGGATTCTAGATGCCCCACTATCCTTTCTTTAAGCACTGTCTCCATGATCTTCCCCACTACTCGGGTGAGGCTGAATGGCTTATTGTTTCCCACCTCCTCCTTGCTGCCGGACTTGTGTAGAGGGATCACATGTGCCCGCCTCCAATTCACTCATGTTGAATGACTCAGTGAACATGGCTACCAGAGGTACTGCTATCTCCATTCGCAGTTCTCTTAATATACTTGGGTGTATGCCATCTGGTTCCATCGCTTTGTCCACCTTCAATTTAGTGAGCTCCTGCAGGACTCTTTTGCCTTAGAATGGACTGTGCCACCCTCTTCACCCATAGCGACACATCTTGTACTGCTGTGGCCCTTGCCCTCCCCTCTTCTGTGAATGCTGAACGGAAAGGCACAGTGCATGTCTTGGGAGTAAGGCATGGAACTATCACTTCCAAATACCTAAAAAGCACATACAAGCAAGCAACATCTGGCATTGACAAATGCTTGTTAGCTCTAGTGATGGTCTAAGGAGCTCCATTCTTGTGAGGCTGTGGCACAATCGTGCCTATTCTATGACCCAGCAAGCTTTTCCTGTCATTCCCCATTTTTGTCTGGCATGGGAGCCACAGCAATCAATCTTTGCCTTTGTAATAAATTAATCTTCTAGTAATGACTTACATTTTCTTTATTAAGTAACATAAAGCAAAATACAAGTAAGACTGAGCTAACCTATTAATTGCTGCTTCTCCAATCTGGACACCACAAGGCCTCCACAGGCTAGCACACTGTACTAACCACTCAACTACAGCCTCAACAAGTTACATAGAAATATTGAAACACAAAAACATGGAATTTGATGGCAGATAAGGATTACTTGGCCCACCCACTCTGCCCATTTTTTCCCTGTCTTTACTGTCACTGCAGACCCTACTTGATCTCCAGCTCCTTTCCAGCACCCCCACCCCACACTTTCCATCAAGATTCGTCTGGACCTATTCCATGCATTCTTGAATCCCACTGGTGGGATAACACTTTTTGAGACATAAAGCAACTCTAGTGCAAAGGAAAATGTCCCCATGGCACCTCAAGGAGTGGAACCCCCACCAGGGTGAGGGTTTCTTTGCTCACATGACCAAGCATTGTGGCATCTTGTAACGGTAGTAGTAGAAGTAGTAAGGATCTTTATTTTTATACAGGATATAACTGTTAGGGCTGAAAGCCCTGTTTACAAAGTTGTCCTGTTACAATGACAATGTTACATGGTTCTTATCAAGGTACAAGGGGGTGGGCAAAAGTGTGGATTTCCGCCATCGTGGAAGTTCTGAGAAATTTCAAAACTTTTGTGGAATGTTCCACTCTTTCATCTGCGGCAGAATTCCAAACATTCACCAAGTAACTGCAGATTTCTGCCTAGTACTGTGGCACTTAATTACGAACTACAGACTTTTTACGTGATATGTGGAAATAA
Source organism: Neoceratodus forsteri (assembly GCA_016271365.2). NCBI lineage: Eukaryota > Metazoa > Chordata > Ceratodontiformes > Ceratodontidae > Neoceratodus > Neoceratodus forsteri. Next base: position 1,167,244,109 of record CM057450.1, on the reverse strand, counting down.
AGTCTCTTACTTAGTATTTCATCATATGTCATGTAATTATCCTCGGTTTGCATTACTTCTGCAGGGTTTTTTTCCCCACAGTTTAATAAATTAACCCACATTTTTTACATTTATTCTTCAGTTTTTGGTGGAATTCCCATGAAAGTTGGCAAAATGATATCCGAACTTTCATGGATGCGAAAATCCAACTTTTGCCGAAATTCCACCAGCGGAATTTTCTTTTCGCACACCCCTACAAGGTACAGAGGTTGCACTCACATAGATCTAAATGAGGTTCAGACAATACTTTAAAGTAAAATGATCAGTCAAGAAATGCACATGCATTAGTGAGCACAGAGTTTCTAGTTTATAGAATAGTAAGTCATTCCTCAATTCAAAAACAGTTGCACATTTTAGATGATTACTTCTTTATGGCTTTTTTGAAAGCACCTAGTTTGGGGATTTTTGTAATTTCTGGGGGAGTGAGTTTCACAGCTTAGTAAGACAGTAGAAGGATAATAGTCGCAGTCATGGGACAGAGAGTGTGAACTGCCAAATCTATGTTGCACATGCAGTCTAACATATAAACAGTTGCCTTCTCAATAAGGAAAATATCTTTCAATATAGAAAAAAGGTTGTCTTTCACCTTAATTGCCTACCACTAGTATCTTGCAATGTGTTATACAAAAACTCTTTCTTTCTTTCTTTTTCTTTCAGAATTTCTCTTCCTTGCTACTATGAGTAATTACTGTATGATTCACTATTAATATCATATTAATTTCTGTATTATTCTCTGACTTTATTTACATTTTGTTGATATACCGTAGTGTAAGTGTATTACTAGTACAATGATATAGCATAAGTAAATGTACTTTATATTGATATACTAAAACTACTTCTTTCTGTCACTTTAGTGGAAATACAATACTGCTACTGTACATCAGTTAAATAAAACTGCATTTCTAGTACTGTACACTAAAATTGCATCAATGTAATATATCCACACTGACCTACTCCAAGCTTTTATTTAAAAAATAAAGCTTCTAGCCTTTGCAATTTCAAAGTTAGCCTTTCTAAAGATTTATTTAAAAAGTCCTAAGTTTGGAACTGTACAGGCTAGAAACATATTTAATTGAAAACTTGTAATCAGGTGAACATGTATGCATTACATTTATGCACTTTCAATACATTAATGCAGGGAAATAGACTTATACTACACTGTTATAATGATAAAGCAATTTTTCACTTACTCTACATTGAGAGAAAGACATTTCTTTTAAAAACAGCTATACATTGTGAGACCTGTTAAACATTATAAGATGTTCGGTTCAAATAGTAGAAAAAACAAACCAATGGTATGATTTTTATAAAAGTGTGTCATAGAAAAGGTGGTGGCCACACAGCTTGAGAGACATCTTGCCTCTTTCTCTACCTATGAGCATTTCCAGTCTGGGTTCTGGGTGGGACATAGTACAGAGACTGCCCTGGTAAGGGTGCTAAATGATCTCCTGATGATGAGGGACAGGAGAGCGCATACCACCTTGATTCTCCTGGATCTCTCTGTGGTTTGACACCATGAACCATGAGGTGCTGCTTTACCACCTGTGGTTCTGGTGTGGCCTGTCTGGTAATGTTATCAACTGGTTCAGGTCATATCAGACAGACAGAGTGCAAAGGGTGAAAATGGGACTTGCTTTATCTAACCCAAAGCCTTTGTGCTGTGGTGTTCCACAGGGTTCAGTTTTGTCACCCTTATTGTTCACGGTCTACATGCTGCCATTGGAGGACATCATCAGGCAGTATGGGCTGGGTTTTCACTGTTATGCAAATGATACTCAGCTGTACTTGTCCTGTGCACCTGATTCTCCATATGTAACAGCTGCCTCATGGAAGCTGAGTCATTGATGACTCAAAACTGGCTTACGCTCAACCCAGACAAGACTGAGGTACTGGTGGTGGACCCTGGTCAACAGGGAGGGGGGTGGGGGGTTACCCCCAGTCATGTTCTAGGGGGGTGCTCCTCTTTCCCCTTCTAAACAGGTGAGGGATTTGGGTGTGATCCTAGATGATGGCCTGACACTTGATACATGAGTGTCAGCCATTGTCAAAAGTGGTTTCTATCATCTTAGTAACATTGCCCTAATTCAAGCCCTGATCCCTCCGGAGGACCTGACCACACTGGTACATGCTTTCTTCACTTTCAGGTTGGATTACTGTAATGCTCTATACCTTGGGTTATCTGGAGGCAACCTCCACAGTTTGCAGCTGCAGAACACTGCAGTGAGCCAACTTTTTTTTTATTCAAAGTTTATTGAATTTTTCATGAAAGCTTTAACATGAAGGAATCAGCAACACATTACAGGTACATATCATGAGACAATCTTCTCCATGCTAAAGCCTCCCCCCACTACCCCATTCTCCCTCCCAGCATCCTCCCCCAGCTTAGCACATCCCTCCATAAAACCAGGTAGCAGGACAGAAAAACTAACTGTGTAGATAAAATATATGGACACTGTACCAGTATGCAAGTATTCAATCCCATCAGAAAACTGAATAACTCATTACTGCAAGGCTTCAGTCTGTAGAAGATATAAAGCATGCAAACTCTTCCACACTTTCCTGTAGTGGGGAAGAGAACCCCCAGACTAGCCTTTTATTTGTTCTGTACAGAGTTTAAATAACAGGTTCCTTAACCATTCCTCATAAGTAATGGTGTGAGTATCCAGATAATTTCTGATTTGGTCCCATAGATTCTTGATCGAAGGACACTCCCAGAATATATGAGCCACATCTCCTTCAGCATTGTGACATTGAAAGCATAGGGCATCCGGTAGTCTCTCTATTCTGTTGAGTTTGACTGGTGTCCAGTCCATGTCATTTAATACTCTATATTGTGTAAGCTTCAGCCTATCTTGAGATACGTATCAGAAGGAGTCTAGGCGAATTGATTCCCATTTCTCAGGAGAGTTTGAGAAACAGGAATTCAAATATCCAGGAGCCTCACCGCTCTTATCAAGCACATTTGTTCAAAAACAGGCATAAATGAGTGAGACTGCATGGGGCTTCCCACATATTGGACCCAAAGATTCTATCCATTCACCTTCCACATCCAGATTCCTGTTGATCGGGAACATTTTAATCAAAAGATGTCTGAGTTGCCAAACTTTAGAAATCTGTTTTCGATCTATGGAAAAAGAAGCCAATATGGTGTCTGAGTCCATGCATGTGCTCTCCTAAAACAACTCCCCCACACAAGTCCTGTCAAGCTGGGGAAGCCAAAGTGGGGATATGATTTTCCCTCTAATACGGAGGTTCGGGTTACCCACTATTGGTTGTCTGAGATCCTTAATATTCTGATATTTAAGAAAAGCACATAGTTAACTATGTACTTTAAGGGAAATTAATATGGGGGAATTTTTGATACCAGAAGGGATATTCTTGATAGAAACATACAAAAGAGCCTCCTTAGCAATATTTAAGTTATCTATCAGCTTTCTTTCTAATAGTAACCATTCAGGTGTATATGATGCTGTGGCAATCTCTTCGTAAGATATAAACCATCGTATGTACTGGGTAGCCTGACTCGCCCAATAATACATACCAAAATGTGGTAATTTAAGGCCTCCAGCTTGTGTGGATGATGCTAGTTTAAGATAAGCATGCCGGGGATGTTTCCCCCTTCCCCCCACATGAAAGAGGAGATATTTATTTTATTTAGTTTTATTTATTTAGTTTTTGTGGACTGGGTAAGTGAACTAAACAAATTCTATTTTTCAGGCATGACCCGGAGGAGGGGGATACAGATGAATGCCAGCTGACTTTGAACCAGATTAAGCAGTTGGTGGTATTTTAGTGAAATGGGGGGAAATTTGGCCAGGGCACAGGGGAAATTCCCCTACTCTCTGCCTGCAGGGGTGCTGTCACTTCCTGTGGACAGGATGGAGGGGAATAGTTTGCAGCCAGACATAGAAGGAGGAGGAAGTGCTGATGTGGCAGGGGAGCAGGATGTGCTGCAAGAAGGAGGCCTGGTTTCAAGGCCTACAAATGTGCAAATGGGAGAGGAAGGTCAGAAAGCTATCATTTTGGAGGCTACAGTTTCAGCAAGTGAGAAAGACTTAAGTGCATCAATGGAGGAGAATGATGTGCTTGTATGTTTCTTTGAAGAAAACATGGATTGGTCTCAGATCATGGAGGATGCTGAAGAAAAAACCCAGGTACTGTCCACCTTGCCTGATAATGTTAAAACTGTGTCAGATAAAGAGAAATTAGTTTTAGAGCTGGTAAGAAAAGAAGAGCAGTTTAAATCACAATGTGAAGCGCTGCAAAAAGAACTGTCAAATTTGCCTGAAAGTTCTCAGACAGTTCTGCGCAGTGACTCCCATGGGAATCAGCTGTGCGATGACGAAACAAAGAATGATCTCCCTGCAAGTTCTGTAACTTTTTCCCCCGAACTTGAGACTTCTTTGGTTAGCAGTAGTAAGCAGCAGAAAGCTGTGTGCCAAGAGCCAGTAAAGCCTCCTCTCCCAGCAAGACGCAGACTGGGTCTTTTGAATATTCATGGAGCCCCACAAACAAAGGTCACTCCAGTGAAGAAAGTCCTGATTCAAACACCCACTGTAAATCCTGCACTTACAGCACATTCCCCATTGAGACATACGGAGACAAACGCTGAACTGATAGCTTTAAAACAGAATTGGTCCCCTGCCCATGCGCTGGAGAGTGCGGGTTGGTTGCAGAATGCTTCGGGTACCTGAGAAGCCGATTCAGAGGACAAAACTGTTATTAAATACAGGACTGAAACTTCATCTGTGGATGTTTTTGATGCTAAAAGGCTGGATAATGTGTGCAATCCCTGCCTTTCTACTACTACTAGTCATTATTCACCTGAAATGGGCCCCAACAAGGCAAGTAACAAAAGTAACATGGCCACGGTTACAGAGCAAGAATCTCAAGCACCAGTCAACAAAGAGGAACTTCCTCCTAGAATGGGGCCTGCAGAACATATTTTGAGGGATCCAAATAAAAAAGCTTGACTGGGCCCCATGTTTAAACTGGTGGAGTTATATCAGAATAAGGGGGAACCAGCCCCGAGGAAAAATGCTGAGTGACTTATTTTTAATGGTGGTTTAGAGGATCCTCCAGATAGGCTTTATATTGCTAAACAGCTGTTAATGGGTACAATGCATTTTGTTTCTTCTGAAATTTGTGCTTTGATCCATTTAGGTAATGGAAATTATGATGTTAGTTTCAAGTCTATCTCGAGTTTAGATAGATTCTGGTCTCAATTTCAGACTCTGAAAAATAGCCCTTTATGGATTCCCTACATGGTCATCCTTCTTACTAAACCGGCAGTTAAATACATCACTATCATCTTTCGTAATGAGGGTGTCCATGTAGAGGACATCCTATTCTGGTTGAGGCAAAGGTGTGAAATTCTAGATAAACCTGTTACTATTTTAGATAGCGAACAAATATGGAATGGTGGCTGGAAAATAAAGGTTAAATTATTTTCCACAAATAATGGGCCTATACATCTGCCTAGTACATTTTATCTGGGAAGGGACAGGGGTGTTTTATTCTACATAGAGCAACCAAAATCATGTTTTAAATGTGGTTCACATATTCATTTGAGCAATGCCTGTGACACCCCGAGATGTAACCATTGCTTAGATTATGGGCACAATTCCTCAGCATGTGTAAATCTTTTTAAGTGCAATTTATGTGAGAACACAGGACATGGTTATGGGAAATGCCCATGGGCCTCCCATAATCATGAAGATGCCCCCCCCCGGATGGCTTTATAAATAGTCCACAACAGTTACAGGCCCAAAAAGTAGCTGCTGCAGCAACTCAGGGACCTAGCGGTCCGGACCCCTCTCCCCCTAGTGTTGCTGCTAAAACTGACACAAGTAAAGGTCCCTCTGGGAAATTTTCCAAAGCTTCTCCTAGCACTAGCAAAATCTCTGACAAACCACAGACTAGAATAGCTGATGTTGCTGAAGTAGAGAACATGCCCCCACCCCCACCACCCAGACAAGAGACAAAACAAAGGAAAGCAGCTACTAAAAGGAATAAGTCAGGCAAAACTCTTTAATGTAAAAGCAAGGAAGAGAAACCAGGCACAGCCTCTGGGACAAAATCTTGGAGGAAAGGAAATTGATATGAGGCTCTTGCCCTAGATAAATCAGACGATTATTCAGAGACAGAGTTATCAGATACCTCTTCTACAAACACTGGCACTATGGAGGTTATTTCTGATGTGGATGATGGGGGAAGGGACACACATATTGCCCAAAGGACAAGGAGACGGAGACATAGCAAAACTTCTTGATGTGATTAGCATTCTTTTTTTTTTTTTAGCCTTTAACATATGGATTCTCTTAATTTAACATCTACGTCTACAAATGTAAATGGCATTAAAGGAACTGCTAAGATGATTGTAGTTTTAAACTCTTTAGCTCAAGAGAATGATGATATTGTTTGTTTGTAGGACACCAGGCTTAAGACACACATAGAGTTACAAGCAGTTACAAAACTTTGGGTTAAAGGGCCTTCATTCTGGTCAGTAGGCCAAGAAAGATGCAATGGGGTAGGGATTTTAATAAACAATCCTGGTATCAAAGAAACTAAACTAGCAGAAATTGCAAAATCACACATGCCCACACAATGCAAAGCATCATGAGCTGCATATGCAAATCACCACAGAATGTTATGCTGGTTCAACTTTAAGCAGAACTGCATGGTGCCGAAAGGCCTCTCACGCAGTTTGCAAAGGGTGCTAACAGATGACATAGACACGTGTTTCATCCTACCAGGACTCATCAGTATGCCTCATCTGTTTGACACCCCAGTGGAATGAACCAGCTACCCTAAGACGGTCTGTCTGGGTTATGTTGTGGTGAACCCATTAAAATAAAAAACTATTTAAAAGATAGTAGAAATTGACCCAGGGAGTGCATTAATGCTAGACATCTCTTTATATTCTAAAAGATTTTGGATAATCAATACTTATGCATCACAGACTAAAGCTCTTAGGGTTCGTCTGTTTCAAAAAGTTCAGCCATACCTACATACCTCTAGATTATTAGTTTTGGCTGGTGATTTTAATTGTGGCCTTAAGATAACAGATAGAGGACTAAAACTGACAACATTTTGTGTGATTCTACAGCCCTTAACAAAATAATTTTAAATGCAAAATTAATAGATTCCTATAGGGCAAAGTTTCAAAATGGTGGAAACACTTTTTTTTTTAAAGGACATTTATCCACCATAATTGATTTTGTTTTTGTTTCTGAAGTCTTAGTGATTTTGAATGCTAACCTTTTGGGGATAGAATTTTCAGATTATAAATCATTAACTATAAAGGTTACTTGGAAAGATACTCCTAGAACTAAGAAGAACTTGTGGAGGTTGAACAATTCAATTTTAACAAATGAACAAGTGCAGAAATCTGGAGACAGGAATGGGAAGCTAGGGTATCTGTGTTTGCAGTGTATGATAGTGCTGCCCTCTGGTGGGAATATACAAATGTATCCTGGAAACAGTTTTTCCAGACACTTACGAGAGAGAGAGTACAAACAATAGTTATTTGACATACTTACATCTAAGAGCAAAACTGCAAGCACTAATTTCAAAATTGAAAACATTAAAACTAAATTTAGATAACCAAATACTAGACATTAAAGAACAAATGTGCTCATGGCAGTATGACAGAGCCAAAACCTTGGAGAAGGAATTAAGATTTGGCATGAACATTAAAAAAGGAGCATTAGATCCCTTTAAAGACAAAAACTAGAGTGGAACATAGGTTCCTAAATAAACTCAGGTTATATTCTGGACAATCTACTGCTTCTCCTAAAGAAATATTGAATTTGGTTCATGCACATTTTTTAGAGACATTGGTTCTGAACTACACATATCTGATAAGAAGAACATATTCCTGAATGTACCTTCATTTGTGGACAATGAAAAAAGTCATTTAATTGGCCCAATACAGGGAGAAGAGATAAGGAATGTTATAAAAAGTCTGAAGAGCAATTCAGCCCCTGGGCCAGATGGAATAGGGTCTGAATTTTATAACATTTTTTGTGAAGATGTGATACCAGCCATGACAGTAATATATAACAACATGCTACAGGAAGGTTGTCTAGCTAGTTCTATGTACCAGGCATCACTAATTCTGCTTTTTTAAAAAGGGGATAGAGAAGAGTTCAAAAACTGGAGACCTCTTAGTCTTCTAAATGTAGATTTTAAAATATTAAGTAAACTTTTAATGAACAGACTGGTATCTGTTGCAGATGAACTGATTATTCCCACCCAGGCATGTGCAATTCCTAATAGAAAACAAACAGATAATTTAATTGCACTAAGAGAGATTTTTTTATGGAGCTGAAAAATATAAATTGAAAGGCTACATAATAGAAATTGACCAGGAGAAGGCTTTTGATTAGATATCACATTAGTATATGTTTAATGTCCTAAGAGCTTATGGAATTCCTGAAAAATGTATTGGATGGGTGAAAGTTCTATATAAACATGCCATGTTGACCCCCAATATAAACAAGTGGATTGGGAAAGGCATTAGTGTTAAAAGGGGTGTATGACAAGGGTGCCCCTTGAGCCCCTTGCTATATGTCTTTTGTATTGATATTTTTCTTAGGAATATAGAACAAGATGTTAGAAATCAAGGGATAGAGCTAAGTCCTACTTTACCCAGAATAAAAACACTAGTCTATGCTAATGATTTAGTTGTATGTATAGACCCTGCTAAAAATGAAAATGTTCTTATTGAACATTATCAGTCTTTTTCTGATATTTCTTGTTCTAAGATAAACCTCCATAAAAGTTTAGGGATAGCATTGGGTGATACCCCGGTTCCAGAGAACAACTCATTTTCTGGGTTTAAAATTGAGAATGGTACTATCCCTATATTGGGGTAGTATCTGGGGGCACAGATATGGCCAATCAGAACTGGGACACAAAAATACAGCTTGCACAACACTTGGTGAATAATTTGAAGGGCCAGGCAATAGGGAAGAAAAAGAGAATTCTCCTGATAAAAACTTTGTTAATTCCAATTTTTTTTATATGTTAGCTATGTTTTTCCTCCTCCTCACTCTAGATGGGTTAATAGCATTTTTTCAGGCTTTATGGGGGAGCAGGATTAATCCTGTGAAAAGAGCAATAACCTATAGAAAGATAGCAGAAGGAGGTCTAGGCATGATTCATCCTATTGCCTTTTTTTATAGTATATTTGTGTCATACAATCTAGGGTGGGCCTTTAAACCTGGATATAGGATTTGGAAAGAGCAACTGTTGTGTACTATCAATTTTGGTGCCTTAGCATGGTCTCAAAAGAAAACTATTTCTTTACACACTTCAGATCTCCCAAAATATGGAATAAAATTGTTTAAAATATTAATAAAATGGGATATCACTAAAGTTATGATTCTGGTAAAGAGTAGAAAAGACCTATATTCCCATATCCTAGCTGTGGAAGATAGGGACCATCTATCCTTGGGGAAATGTCCTGATTCTTTTTGCAATTTAATTTGACTATGCTCACTTCTAAATGCATACCAAATTTTACATGGGATGCAGTATGGCTCAGCCTTCATGGGAAATTAGAGGTGTGTAATAACAACAAATATAAACAGGTCCAGGATAGATGTTGCCTAAGGCAGTCGTGTGTTCAGCAATTAGAATCACAAAAGTATTTGTTTTTGGAGTGTGAATATGCCTCACATTTTTGGGAATATCTAGCCAAAGTTTGGAATGAGCCATTATTTTCCCAGTTATCATATTTTGCACTGATTTATGGACAGGTGGTAGAAGGCATGGGGAAGTATCACCCTGAAACATTGTATGTAATATTGTCAATTATAAGGTATTATATATGGCAATCCCAGTGTTTATGGGCAACAGCAGAAAATGGTATCCTATGTAGAAATGAGAAGAAATATTGGCATCTCTCTGCAAAAACTGAAGGCTTTGCACACAAAGAGATATGCTGAGGGAAAATGTCAGCTATTATGGATTAATTGAGAACACTGGGCTAATCCACCTTGAAGGTTTGGATGCTATGTCTGTTGAATTTTAGCATCTGTATATGTACCTCTTAATGTTTAAATCATGATAATGCCTTGTTGTATCTACATGTACTAATACTGTAAATATGTAAATATCAGTATGTTTTCTTTATATGACTTCTCAATAAAAACTCCCCTACTCTTTTTGACAAGTGCCATGGGATCTTTAACATCCACCTGAACTACCACCAGGACAGGTAGATGGGACCTTGGTTTAATGTCTCATCCAAAAGATGGCACCTCAGGAGTACAGCACCCCCCTCATGCTGCACTGCAGTGTCAGTATTGGGATATTAACCCAAGTGCCTGATGTGGGGCTAGAACCAACAGCCTTCTGATCTCCTGGCCTCAGAGGCGAGTGTGCTGCCTGCTGAGCCACTGACACTGCGTGATAAGAGAATGTAACATCTTAAACCATTTTTGGGGTAACCATAAATTAGCATATTAAGGGGATAGAATATTCTGGGTAGAATATTCATTTTAACTATGCTAATCTTCCCCAAAGGCTAGCAAAGACACCTAGCTTCATCTGAGCTATTTTCTTCTAGGTTGCATGAAAGGACAGAGCATAGAACCTTACCAGAAAAACAATAAGGATTAAGACTTCTTTTGGCTAGGCAGGTTTACTGTGTGTTGTTATTTTTATTTTGTACTCACAGGGGTTGTTACTGTTTGTTGCTAACATTTTATTGCTTTATTTTTCTCTGATTCAAATTGTTGTTGCTGGGTATACCTTCTACTGCATTATTGTAGGGTGTGACTACAGGTGTGTGCTTACAGATCACTGCTGTTGTTGCTGGGTATACCTTCTGCTGCATTATTACAGGGTATGCCTACAGGTGTGTGCTTACAGTGTACTGCTGTAATCTACTGATTCAAATTGTCTTTTGCAAGGTATATCTTCTGCTACTGCTTTATTTTTCTCTGTAGCAAATGGTTTCTTACAGGGTATATCTTCTGTGAAATTATTACAGGTGGTACTTTACAGGTTTCACAGTTTTATCTGTCATTGGGATAAGCTTTCATGGCTACTGCATTTGTTGCTGGCTGATTGTTTCTGATGGGCCATTTGAGATCTAAGGGCTCAGTTCCAGGCAGCATGGGCAGAGATTGCATGCCTCAAATTGCATATTCAAGAGGAAATATATTATAAGAACCACCCATCATTTCCCTAACATCCAACAGGAGCTCCTTGACCGCAGAGGGTAGTTGGTCTGGGAGGTTGGCAGGTGGTGGTTAGGAGGGGAAAATCGGGTGCCCCATCACTCAGTGCTCTCAAACACATCACCTCCACAAACCATATAAAAACTACAAACTGGTATCTGCCTCTATCTCCAAAATTAAACAACGGGCCAGAGGACATTGCAGAGCAGGACACTGTGGCACAAGAGCTAGCACAACAAAACTCACCCAAAACAGGAACCAAAACAAAAAAGCAAAAAGGAAATCCAAAAAACTTCTGATCATAGGATACTCCATGAATCGGGGAGTTGATACGTATCTCCAGCCAGTGGTAATGGTCAGATGTCTCCCAGATACATCAGCATGGAGAGACACTGACCACATTGCTAAAATTGTTCAGGAAGCAGGAGAAAACATTGATGTCCTGGTACACATAGGGACTAACGTTCTCACCAGCTGGTCAGGTGTGGAGACCAAGGAATACCTGACCAGGATAGGTGACAAACTATCATCCATTTCACCTGGCATCTACTTCTCTGAGATCCTGCCAGTCTGGGAGAGGGGGACAGATGGACAGAAGGTCAGAGAAGGGGAGATAGGGGAGCTAAACATGTGGCTCAAGGGCTGGTGCCAGGAAAAAGGATACAAATCTGTAGGGAACTGGCAACAGTTTTGGGAGTAAAAGTTCTTTAAATTTGATGGCCTCATCTGACTAAGGAGGGAGTCAGTGCATTGGGGCAGAAGTGTGATGTCTTTGCAGAATATTTAAGCTAGCAAATGGGGAGAGGGGGTGCAGCACCCAATACGTCGAATGGGAAGAACACCCCTCCCCATCAGCTAGTAGTCAAACAGAAGTTCAGCATGTTGGTAGTTCATTTGCATCACCAGGTAAAGAAAAAGGTCCTGCTCCCCATACGATGCAGAGGGGAAACGCCGGACCTTGCCCAACAACTAACACACCGAAATCTGACCAATGGAAAATCATGTACACAAATGCTCGCAGTCTGGGAAATAAGATCCCAGCCCTGCAGATAATAATGACAGAGGCTAAACTGGACATAGTTGCCATTAGCGAGACATGGTTTACCAGTAACCACACTCGAGACTTCAGTACCTGGCTATGTACTGTTCAGAAGAGACCGAGGTGCAAAAAGGGGGGGTCCTTATGTCAATGAAAATATCAAAGCTACAGAAATTCAGAATACACATAAGGAGCTAGAAGAACTGTGGGTCACCCTGGAAACAGGAAATGGGACAGCCATATGAACTGAGGTTGTGTACAGGCCTCCAGACCAGGTGGAGGACATAGACACATTACTATTAGAAGATATACAAAATATGACAGCTAAAGGGGAGGTTCTGATAATGAGAGACTTCAACATGCCAGATACAGATTGGTCAATACCAGCAGGGACATCTGCCAGAAGGACACACATGGTGGATTCCCTGCAGGGGGAAGGTCTCAAACAACTGGTACAACAACCCACAAGAGACAGGGCTATCCTATATCTGGTACTGACTAATAGGGGAAGGATCACAGATCTCCAGGTAGAAGGTCACCTGGGTGCCAGTGACCATCACATGGTATAGTTCAATTTGGCCACTAGTACAAAATCATCCCATTCCAAGGCAAAAATATGGAACTTCAGAGGAGCTGACGTTGATAAAATGGCCAACAGAGTTAAGCTAGCCCTGGCAAAAAGAAATACAGGTTGAGGTGGTACAGGCAAAGTGGGCAAGCATTAAATATGCAATACTTGAAGCAACATCCCATTGTGTTAGTGAGAAAAGGAAATGCAAAAGAAGAAGGAAACCACTTTGGCTCTCAAACACAGTAGCAGAAAAGGTCAGAGCCAAAAGGCTGGCCTTCTGGAAATATAAGGAAACACAGCAGGATGAAGATAGGGAGGCATATCAAACTTCCCTAAGGGAAGTAGGGAAGGCAGTAAGGCAGGCAAAGGCCCAAACCGAGGAAACACTAGCACAAACAGTAAAAGAAGGGAACAAGACTTTCTATAGATACATTAGTGAAAGGAGAAAGTCCAGAGGGGCTACTGCTAAGATAAAAGGGTATAAGGGGGGCATATGAGGAGGAGGACCATGTAAAAGCATCTATCCTAAATAGATACTTCTGCTCAGTATTTACTGAAGAGAAGGTAGGGCAGGGCCCACAGTTCTGCACCATGGACAAAGGGGGGAGGGAGGTGTGCACTAGTCCCTTCACAAAATAAAGGGTCCTACAAGAGCTTGATAAGCTCAGAGTGGATGAGGCAATCGGACCTGATGGCATACATCCCAGAGTACTAAAGGAGCTAAGGGTGGAACTAGCAGAGTGATTATCAAAACTGTTTAGTGAGTCTCTGAGCACAGGAGAGGTCCCAGAAGACTGGAGAAAGGCTCATGTGATCCCGTTCCACAAGAGTGGTAGCAGGGAGGAGGCAGAGAACTACAGACCAGTCAGTCTTACCTCAGTAGTGGGCAAGATTATGGAGACACTCCTTAAGGAAAGGATAGTGCAACACCTGGAATCCATAGGGGCACAGAATCCAAGACAGCATGGGTTTACAAAAGGAAGGTCCTGTCAAACTCATCTCATAGATCTCTTTGGCTGGATAACCAGAGTGGTGGACAAAGGGGGAGCAGCTGATGTTGCCTACCTTGACTTCAGCAAAGCTTTCAATACTGTTCCACATAGAAGATTGATTAATAAGCTGGATAGGCTCAGGGTGGGTCGGACATTGGTCCACTGGGTGGCAAACTGGTTGACGGGCAGAAAACAGAGAGTGGTGGTAAATGGTATAGTCAGAAGAGATGCAAGTCACAAGTGGGGTACCTCAGGAAGCAGACCTGGGGTCAGTCTTCTTCAATATCTTCATCAGTGACATTGCAGATGGGCTGGTGGGTAAGGTTTGTCTGTTTGCAGATGACACCAAGAACTGCAACAGAGTAGATGATCTAGATGAGGTGGGCAAAATGAGAAGAGATCTGGATAAACTATCAAAATGGTCAGAAGAGTAGCAACTGGGATTTAATGAAAAGAAGTGCAAGATCATGCACATAGGGAAGTGAATCCCTGAAGCCACCTATAGGCTGGGAGGGGAGTTGCTGGCAGTCACAAGGAAAGAAAGAGACTTGGGTGTCATCATCACCGATGACCTGAAATCATCCAAGCAGACCTCTAAAGAAGTAGGTAAGGCTAGAGGGATGTTGGTGTGTATTAGTAGGGGTATCACAAGTGGGAAGAGGGAGGTAATAATCCCTCTTTACAAGATACTGGTTAGGCCCCATCTGGAGTACTGCAAGCAGTACTGGAGGCCACACCTTCACAAGGACATTAACCAAATTGAGGCAGTCCAGAGAAGGGCAACCAAAATGGTGCAGGGACTGCATCAGGAAACATATGAGAACATATTAACTGAGCTCAACACGTATACCCTAGAGCAAAGGAGGGAAAGAGGTGATATGACTGAAACATTCAAACACCTTAAGGGCATTAACAAGGTGAAAGAGTCTAACATGTTTCAATATAAGAAAAATAGCAGGACAAGAGGACGCAACATGAGATTAGAGGGAGGCCGATTAAGCGATAATGTGAGGAAGTTCTTTTTCACAGAAAGGGTGGTGGATGCATGGAACAGCCTACCTCAGGAAGTGGTGGATATGAATATGGTGCAGAGCTTCAAACAAGCATGGGACAGGCATAAGGGAGCAATACAGATGAGTATGAATAGATAGGCCATTCACAGAGCAAAGGCCTATGGCACTTTCATAAGGTAGAAAAAGAAATGGGCAGACTGGATGGGCCTTGTGGTCCTTATCTGCTGTCAACTTCTATGTTTCTGTTAGATTGGAAGAGATTGAAACCTTTTGAAATCTTGATGGATAGTAGTGCATCAAAATTCACCCTCTTTATTATACTTTCATTTCTAGAGAGAGAGCTAAACCCAGATATTTAATACATTTGGAATTCCATTGTACATCCATTGAGGAGATGTCTTGTTTCAAGAATTTGTGCTTTTAGGGGGAAGGCAATCATCTTAGATAATTTGATTTTATAGTTCGAGACAATTCCAAACTCTGTAATAACATTCAAAGTAGCAGGAAAAGATTTAGCAGGGTGCATCTGGTGGAGAAGCACATACACAGCATAGGCCAATAATTTAAAAGTGTGAGTGCCTATAGGGATCCCCTGTACACCCTCATGTGCTCTTAGTTTGACCAGCAATGGCTCTAAGTAAATATTGAACAATAGGGGGGAGAGGGGACATCCCTGCCATGTACCTGAGCACAGGGAAAATATCAGAGAAGAATCCGTTGCAGTATATTCGGGCTTGAGGATTCTGGTGGAAAGATGCAATCCAGTCCATAAATTTAGCCGGGAAGCCGAATCTGCACATAGCTTGAAACAGAAACTGCCAATCTACACAATCAAATGCCTTCTCCACATCCAGAGATAGCAAACTAGCCAGTATGTCAGAGTCTCTGGACATGGAGAAGACATGTGCTAACTTCCTAAAATCATCTATTGACTGATGCCCATGCATGAAGCCTATCTGGTCTGTGTGAATAATATCAGGGAGTACCCTTCTGAGTCTGGTAGCAAGAAGGTTTGCTAAAAGTTTAATATCACAGTTCAATAATGAAATTGGACGATAGCTACTTGTTAATCCAGGATCTTTATCTGGTTTATGTAGCACTATGATGATAGCCTCCAGTAAATAATTATCCAAGGGGTTCCATCCCAGTATCCAGTCAAAGAGACGAGACAGCCAAGGAGTAATTTGTTTACTAAAAATTTTGTAAAAGTTAGGGGAATACCAGTCTGGCCCCGGAGCCTTGTCAGCTGCTAATGTGGATAT
Source organism: Neoceratodus forsteri (assembly GCA_016271365.2). Lineage (NCBI taxonomy): Eukaryota > Metazoa > Chordata > Ceratodontiformes > Ceratodontidae > Neoceratodus > Neoceratodus forsteri. Next base: position 1,167,228,001 of record CM057450.1, on the reverse strand, counting down.
AGTCAACTGAATTTCCAGTTCTGAGATGGGGGCTACTATGGATTCTTGTTGAGTCTGTATAAGGGGAGGGAGGTCAAGTGGTCAAAGGAACTGCTCCAGAACCTCAGTGGTGGGTCCATTGGGCGTAGGTTTATACAGCTCTTTGTAAAATTCCTCAAATTCACCGGTAATCTTTTGGGAGCAAGGCAAAGGCCCCCCGTATGTTGGGATCTTATACTGAGGATAATCCTGGAAGATTCTACCTGTTTCAGTCTTAATGCCAGGAGATGGCCTGCCTTTTCACCTTTATCAATATATTTCACTCCGGTTTTTAAAATGGCTTATTCAGCTTTCTCCCATAGGAGTGAGCAGTATTGATCCCTCAGACCCACCAGTAACTGTCCATCCTCTATAGTGGTTGTGGGAGACAGTGAAGCTTCCAAACTGTGTATTCTGGATAGGAGTGAGGGATTTTTGTTCTCTTTCTCTCTTATGTTGGGAGGCCTCACTAATGAATACTCCTCTTAGTACACACTTCAGGGCTCCCCACTCACAGTCTGGCCTTAGAGTGGAGTTCTGATTGACACTAGTATATTCCTCTATTTCTTTTGTTATGGTTTTTATAATTTTTGGATCTTTAAGGAGCTGATTATTCAGTTTCCACACAGAGTTTGGCGATAAATCTAGTGTAAGCAGTAGGTCACAGTTTACTACCGAGTGGTCTCAGATTACCCCCAAGGTTATCCCTGCTGACACTATCCCCAGCAATAAAGACTGGCTAATTAAAATGTAATCTATCCAGGATGATGATTCCGTGAACACTGGATTGTAATGTAAATTCCTTTAAAGTGGGATACAATGTTCTCCATGGGTCCACCAGCCCCATGTGATCCACCACCTCACCGAGAGCATGTTGTGCTGGGGAAAGGCCCTGTCTCTTGGGGGTTGATTTATCTAAGTCAGGTGGAAAAGGTAGATTCCAATCTCCCTCAATTATACAAGGATAGGTGGTATAGGGTGCCATTTCCTTTAATAAATTAGTAAAGAATAGGGGAGAGTCATTATTGGGACCATATACACATCCTAACAATAAGGAGGTTCTCTCTAGGGTGCCTTTCACAAGTATAAACTGGCCTTGCGGGTCCCTTGTGATCCATTCTGATTTAAAGGGTATGTTTCAAACCACCAATATGGCTGCTCCTCGACTCTGGGAGCCATCTCCTGCGTTAAAAACCTGCTCTACACATTGTCTATGGAGGAGGATTTCCACTGACTCACAAAGGTGAGTTTCTTAAAGAAATGTGATTCCCCCTTTGAGCAAGCTGATGTGCTTCTGCAGCAAGACTTCTGACTGCGGTGAATAGATGCAAGCATATTACCCCGGTCTTGCGCCATCTGCACTGGCTGCCAATTAGGTGGTGGATTGTCATCAAGAAAGGGCTTTTTACCTATAAGACCCTGCATGAAAGGGGACCTGCCTAGCTGCAAGAGCTCCTTGTCCCTTACCATTTGGCTCAGGCACTCCATTCTGCTGAAGGAGCCCTCCTTGGGGTTCCCAGGGTTAGGTTGCAGCATTCTGGTGACAGAGCATTTACGATGGCTGCACCTATCCTGTGGAACTCCTTGCCTGATTATTTGAGGTGGGCTCCCTCAGTAGAAGCCTTTAAAAGGGGATTAAAAAAAATATGTTCCAACAGGCTTTAACTGATTGATTCTGTTTAGATTGACTGTCTGTATTTATAAGGATTTTATTAGTTGTGTGTTTGTATGATTTTACATACTTGTATAGTATTGTTGGCTCCATTGTGCAGCACTCAGAGTCTTAGGAATTGGGCACTTTATAAATAAAATGTCTATCATGTACCAAAAATGCACGTTTACTGAATGGATATACAAATAATGTATTTCCACTAAACTGGCAGAAATAAATTGTTTCAGTACAGCATATCACTATAGCAGAAGTAGACAGACTACACTGTTATAGTGATAGATATTTTTTACTTACACGACACTGAGAGAAAGACATTTAAAAAAAAAAACTATTCATTAGGACACCTGTTAAACATTTTCAGATGTTCATTTCAAATAGGAGAAAAAAAAGGTATATTTTCGTGAAATCATGTTTCCAAAGGGGTCTAATCATGTTACATAAAATCTGCCTGCTGGATTTTCAAAGAGGACTCTGGAATTTATGAAACTATTTTAGCAGAATCACCACTATCAGTACCAATGAAATGATGCATGCATAAACTAAAATATGCATCTTTAATTGTTTTGATGTAAGCTACCATAAAGCAGGGAAACTGTCATAAACATGTCAAAACATTTGAAAATGGTATTTAAACACTGTGGCACATTTTGGATGAAGCAGGTGCAGCACAAAATCAAGAATTGCATCAGCAACACCATTTTGAAAATCAAGAAAACTGCAAAATGGGAATGACATACAAGTATTTTTTGTATTTTTGTGGCTGTAGAAGAGTTTGAAAGAATTTATTATGTTTAGATTATTTCACAGGTGAAGCCTGCAAAGCAAGGGAAAGTGAGGGCTGCTAGGATAGAGAGTGAAATGTTTGCAAAACTATGAACATGATCAATGAAAATTAAGTTGCAAACTAAACAGATTCTTATTAAATAATGTGTATCTTTACCAACATTCAGAAAAAGTAAGCAAAACCATTATAACATTGTTTCAAACTTTAGTGCCATTTTCTGTATCAATACAAAAAATAGTACTGATACATTTGCCGATACAAAAATAGTATTGCTTCAGTGTGTTTGACATTTTGTGAATGCATCACCAAGAAATATCTATCAATAATACACTCATAAAAAATGTTTCTAAATAGTACTGGTACATAAACACAATATCAGAAGAAATGAGTCTTAATAACCAAACTCAAAGGAGGCTATCATTAACAAAATATATATGTTTCTAGCCCTCTTGGTTACAAAGTTAGACATAACAGATCTTTTTTTTTAATGAAATCAATCTGAGACTGTTAGGAATAGAATTTAGTTTTTTATATATGAATATATGTTGTTGCTGCATGTTTCATATATTGCTATATGAAAATAAAAAAGGTTTAAATTATTTTTAGAATTCCGTTATTTTCAACAACACATTCTATTGACGTGTACTGTACTGATATGTATTGAGACATGACAACTGTCTTGTTATGATCTAGTTATGTTGATTGGGCTCCAACCTTTCACTTAAAAATAGAATTACATTTTAAGCCTAACAATTCAAAGGTTACAACTTTAAAAATATGATTTTGAGTATTATAAGCTAACATTACATACATTTTTGCAAGTGGATGAAGATATCAGTGTTTATTGTGTTTAAGAATAAATGCATTATTTTCTAGTTTAGGATGTATGTAGGTGAGTTAAAAAAGAAACTTAAAAGTATACATAATTCACTTGAAAAAAAGCATTTTTATTTATTGCTACTTCCTTGTTTAATTTGCTATATTTGCAGTGAATTTCTGGTTTACTTTTTCCCATTAGTGTCTATATTATGAATATATACAGTTTTTCAGTACAATTTTAAGGACAGAGGCCAATTGACCACCAATATATCAGTGAAAGTGTTCATTTTTTAATGAATACTGAGTTACTAATTTGATTCATATCATATTGGGCACCTTTTTGCCTTTTTATAGGCCTGTAACTTTAAACTAATTAAATAAAATGAGTGGGTCACTGATAGCCCCTATCCTCGATGAAGCAATGATTTCAAAGTTTGGAACTTTGGGTTGTTTAGTCTTGGCTGCACACATTTTAAAATCTCTGTCAGCATTATGCCCCCAAAAAAAATAATCCTGCTAATACAAGACTTTGGCTCACTTGGTTCTGAGCATAGATCTTTTCATGCTACAGAGATCCACTGGTCTGGGGGAGAGGGCTCGAGAGTGCAGTGGAGGTGGATGGGAGAAGCGGGGTTAGCCACAAGGAGGTTGGTTCAACCTATCACCATCTAAATGACAAATAGCTTTGAACCACTGAAGGAGGTTCAAGTACCTGTCTCTGTTGGGGGGGTTCTCATAGTCTGTTGACAGGAAAGAGCAGGACAATGTGATAGCACCCTATGGGGAACAAGCCTACCAGGATAGTGTTAGTGGTCAGGGACTCAATTCTTAGGGGGGTAGACAGGGGGATGAAGGAAGAGGTTGGACAGGATAGGATGGTCCAGTGCCTTTCTGGGACATTGGCTATCTGGGATTTAGAAAGGATAGAGATGATAGTGGAGAGGGAGCAGGGGGAGCTGGGGATGCTGGCATACCTGGGTAATAATGATCTGCAAATCATTCGGTAGAGAAGGCGAAGTGGAACTTTCATAGAATGGGATCAGTTTGGCAGCACACACAGCCTCCCTGGCCTTTTCAGAAGTCCTCCCTGTGTGTGGCAAGGAGGGGAAGCAGGATAGGATAAGGATGGAAGTAACAGAAGAGTTTAACAGATGGTTTAAGAGATGATGAATGGATAAGGGTACCACTTAGTGGGGGACTGTGGGGGGACTTCTGGGACAGAAGACTTTTCAAGGGTGACAGACTTCACCTGATAAGGGGGGGGGCTGCAGACTGGGGCAGATGTTTGACATCTATATCAGATGTTTGACTACAGGGGAGATTGGGTCATGGGGAACCTCAATGGCAGGGGAGAGGAAGGGAATCTTAATAATACTCCCCCACAACTGGGGGCTTGTAGCAGTGCAGTGGGTACAAAGAGAGCTGTCACCCATACTGGACAATGTTGAGGGACTTAAGGGGGGGGATGCAAAGGGTGTAAGCACCAAGAAAAACAAAGGGAGGGGAGGGCATGGGAAGCACAAAGGTAGTAGCAGAATAGGATTGGGGTTCGATGAAAGGGGGGTATGTCTTAATGCAAGGAAACTAGTTAACCAAACTCAGTGTGTTCCAGGCACTGATGGCAGGTACTGAGAAGGACCTTGTGGCCATAACGGAAATGTGGGATTTGGAAAATAATGACTGGAAACTGACAGTCCCTGGATACTCATTCTTCTGGAGGGAGAAGAACAGGTAGAGGGGGAGGAGTAACCTTTTTTGTCGTGGAAGGCATTGAGGTGGTCAAAGATGGGAGCGTCGGGGTAGTAATGGGGAGACAGTGGATTCAACTCATGGCAGCCTCAGGCAAGAAACTGCGCCTGGGAGTGGTTTATAGACTACCAGGGCAAGGGGAGGAGAGGGACACAGAGCTCAGGGAAGAACTGGAAAGAGGGGTAGCTGGGGGGTAGTGGTGGTTGATGATCAAAACCTACTGGACATTGATTGGGATGTTCCAGTGGCCAGCAGCACCAGAAGTGAGTCCTTGCTGGATACATTCCAAGTCTGTCTGCTGGTAGTTAAGGAACCCACAAGACAGACCACATTTCTCAATGTGGTGCTCACCAACTCAGAGGTGAAAGGAACTGTGGGAGGAGGGAAGTCAATAGGGAACAGTGACCATAACTCCATTTGGTTCAAACTGCCCTTGGGTCTGGCAAACCACAATCAAAAAATGAAGTCCTTGACTGTAGAATGGCAGACTTCAATAGGCTGAGGGAGCTTGTCAGAGATAGAAATATAGGAAAGGACCTTTTGGCTCATCCAGTCTGTCCCTCGTCCCTGCCTATTTCATCACCACTGACCCTAGTTGGTCACAGGTGTCACTCCCCCCCAGTTCCTCTACCTACCTGTGCCTATCTCACACATACTTCAAGCTCCCCATAGTCTTGTCTCCCAATACCTCCTCTGGCAGGCTCTTCAAGTCATCCACCACCCTTTTAAGAAGAAGTATTTATGTACATATCTCCTAAACTTTCTCCACTTAGCTACATTGCTTCTCCCTTGTTCCAGACCCTCTTCTTGCACCCTGTTCACTCCTCTGAGGTACTTGTAGTTTTCAATAATGTCCCCTCTAGCTCTCCTTTCTGCTCTTTCAGGGAGTACATGTTGGGTTATTGCAGTCTGTCCTTGTGTGATTTCTTGTGCAACCCCCTCAACATTCTGGTTGACTTCCTCTGTACCACTTCTACTCTTTCAATGTCCTTGTGGAGGTGCTGCCTCCAGAACTGGATACAGTACTTCATGTGGGGCCTTACTTGTGAACAGTACAATGGCAGCACCACCTCTCTCCTCCTGCTAGAAATCCTGCTCCCAGTGCACCTCAGTATCCTGCCCACCTTTACCAATGCTTAAATTGTCACACTGCCCAACTACCTTGAGGTCATCAGATATAATGACTCCTCTTACTTGGTGACCATAAGCTACACTTACCCCAACCTATACACAGCCCCTGGGCTCTGCAGCCCTAAGTGCATAATCTTGCACTTTCTGGCACTGAAATCCAGCTGCCACCCTAGACCATTCCTCCAGTTTCCTCAGATTCCTTTGCATTCTCTCCACCTCTTCCTGAGTGTCAACCCTGTTGCAAATTTTTTGTATCATCTGCAATGAGATACAACTTACCCTCAAGCTACTCCACAATGTTTCTTAAGAAGACATTGAAGAGGACTGGACCCAGCACTGAACACTGTGGCACCCTGCTAGTCACTCTCCTATTGCCTGAGTCGCTACCATTTACCACCACCATTTGACTCCTATCCATTAACCAGTTTAATACCCAGCTTATAACTTTCTCCCCCACATCCAGGATGCTTAGTTTCTTATCTAGCCTCCTGTGTGCCACTGTGTTGAAAGCCTTACTGAAGTCCAGACATGCCACGTCCAATGCTCTCCCCTTGATCCACCTCCCTGGTAACCAAGTCAAAGAAATTTACTAGATTAGTTTGACATGACTTCCCCAGGAGCCTTGGATAAATCCCATGTGGCCCCATTGCCTTATTCTCCTTTAAGGCTTCCTATCCCTTCTGGACCCTCTCTACTGAGAATGGACTTGTGCCCATTCCCCCCTCTCCCTGTTGCGGGGCCATCCTCCCCCCACCCTCTACCATGAAGATCGAACAGAAGTAATCATTCAATATTTCCACTTTCTCTTGATCTTTGTCTGCGCAGTCCCCCCTGCCCTCCTGATTCTCAATATCTCTCCCCTTGTCTACCTTTTTTCCTTCCACATACCTTAAGAAAGTTCTTGTTCTCTGTTTTGACCTACTTAGCTGTCTTATCTTCTGTTAGTGTTTTAACTGCCCTTACCCTCCGCTTTGCCATATACTGTACACCTTCCTGTCTTCATTCTTCTAGGTCTCCTTGTACTTTCTAAATGCTGTTTTCTTCTTGTCCACTGCCTTTGTCACCTCCTTAGTGAACCATAGCAGCATATTCCTCCTCTTTCCCTTTCACACGTCCTTCAAACAGAATACCATTGCCTAGGCTATACCCTCCTTAATTTTTCTCCATTGAGCCTCCATACCCATCTGCACCCCCATTTGAAACATTCTCTGAGGTAGTTTCCCATTTCTTTCTTTAAAATTTGCCTTTCTTAAGTCCCCCCCAAAACTGTCTTACAACCCCGCCTCAAACCTGACAAACTACAGTCCCTTAAACAGTATCTCCTAGTTACTGTCTGGTCCCCCATAAGAAATGCTCAGAACATTGACTCTGCCCTCAACTATTACATTCATATGTTCAACACTGCCTGCAACCTGTTTGCACCCGTAACCAAACAAAAAAATTAAGGATGCCAACACACCTTGGCTATCTCAAGCCCTTTTGGACCAGATGCACGAATGAGACAATCTGTGGTACATTGCACAGGATACCAGAAAACCCTCCGACAGGCAGCACTACCAGGAAACGTGCAATAAATGCATATGGAATATTCGAAAAGCAAAGACTGAGTACTATAAAACCTTGCTCACCAACACATGGGGCTCAGGTTGCAAGTTTTGAGACTCTTTCAAAGCGCTAAGTGGCAAAGCCTCCATTGCCCCACCTACCCATATCAGGGCCAAAGGATCTATCACCTCAGACCCAGCCCCTATCACAGACATATTAAATGACACCTTCTCTGACCTCACCGGTGTTCTCTCCCCCAACTTTTTCTCCCACACCCACCCTACACCACACTGCCCCCTCCCCAACCCCTCTTTCTACTTTCAAGCAGTTTCCCAGCATGATGCTGTCCCTCTCCTACTCAAAGCCCTCAGTAAATCTCATTTCAGCAGTGCCACACTGGACCTGAAACTGCTTAGACTCACATTCAATGAAGTCTCCTCCCTTACCATGCTTTTGAACTGCTCCCTTTCTCTGGGCCAGTCCCCCACAAATGGAAATCTGCCCTCATCACTCCTATCCTTAAAAGTGGCAACCGCACCCTGCCTGGGAACTACCACCCAGTATCAATCCTGCCTCCCCTCTCTAAAACCCTGAAGAAAATCGTGGCCACCCAACTAACAGACTACCTCACTAAACATAGTATCCTGTGTCCTGAACAACATGGCTTCTGCCAGAACCACAGCACCACCACTGCCCTCTTGGAATTTACAAACACCCTCCATACATCCCTAGACACTGGCTACACTGCTGGCACTGTCTTTATAGACCTCTCAAAGACATTTGATACCATGCACCCCCCACTTCTCCTGGACTCCCTCACTCAGATAGGCCTCTCCCATGAGACCATTGACTGGTTTGCCAGCTATCTGTCTGAGAGAACCCAGACAGTCTGGACTGCCCACTGACTGTCATCCCCCCACCAAGTCAAGTCTGGGGTCCCTGAATGCTCTATTCTTGGCCCACTTCTCTTCTCCCTATTCTTCAACACCCTGCCCAATGCCTGCTTGGGAAAAATTCTATTGTATGGAGATGATGCGGTCCTCTACAACTCACACACTGATCCCGCAGCCCTCCACTCAGCACTCCAGAAATCCTTCTCTGAAGCAGAATCCTGGTTCATTCAGCATAGATTAGTACTATATTACAAAAAAACTAAATCCATGATGTTTGCACACCCAAAAACAAGAACCTAGGACAATCCCTGCTCATTCTGAACTCACTGAAAGACCCCCTTGAGCAGGTTACCACTTTCAAATACCTTGGCATCACCCAAGACACTGGTCTCACTTTCCACAACCATATCCGAATGCTCAGCACTGCCGTCAATACATGTATTGGTCTCTTTCACCACTATAAGCACTGCCTCCCCCCTCAATCTCTCCGCCTAGCCATCTCTGCATCTATTCTATCTCTAATTGATTATGAAATCATCATCTATGGTGCAGCTGACACCATCCACCTACACAAGATTAGACTGGCCCTCAATAAGGCTTGCAGACTTGCTACAGGCTGTCCTAGACTTACACACACCTGCACCCTCTACGCCTCAGCAAACTGGCTCAACTTTGATGGGAAGCTAAAGTACCTGGCCTGCCTCTTCACTAAGAAAATCACCTCAGTATAACTCCCACCAGCCCTCTCCCCACTACTTCAGTCCCCACTGTCTACTTGCCTCACACGGCAATCAGCAACTACCCACTTTAGGGTACCTCACTGCAAGACCACCTTAGGCCAAAGAACATTTTGATATCTGACCCCATCCTGGCTCAACTCACTCTCAAATTCCCTCCTCACTGAACCCAAACTTGGTCAGTTCAAGTCCCAACTAAGGGACCTTATCATCCAGGGATCAGTATGTGACTGCCCCTAAACCTGACCTTCCATTTCTACCACCACACACCTCCCCACTCCTCCCTTGACCATGGACCTAACACTGGTCCGCCACCTCTGGGTGTGCCTATACTGTGACAATGGACCCCAATGTCCTGCCTTGGCCAACGAATGAACTCCTAGGTGTGGCTAGTGCCATCGCCCTGAAATGTTATGTTTGTACCTGTAACCTTTTTCACTTTGTACCTTGTTAGCAGCTCTCTGTTACTATGTATTCCCCTGCTGCTATTTTCATATTTTCTGTATTCATTTGCAACCATTCTGTGACCATTGTCTTTAATTTACTATGTTCACGGTTGTCTCTGTCTTATGTATGGCATGGAACCTTTGTAAAGGAGTCTTTGACTCAAAGGTGTTATCTGATATTTATCAATAAACAATATGCCAAAGTACACCATATAGTGATCATTTGTACCCATGGGACTACCCATTGTGACTGTCTGTAATGCTGTCTCACTTTGTAAGTACCAGTTCTGGCACTGCCCCATCCCTACTGGGTTCCAAAACCAGCTGCTGAAAAATTCCCCTTGTATGGAGTGGAGTATGGCCTTGCCTCTTGATGTAGCTGCAGCAAGAATGCCCCAATCTTCATCCAGCAGATTAAAGCCCCCATAATCAAAACTTTCCCCTTGCTGGTCATTTTGCCTATGGCTTCCCCCAAGGGTCTGTCTAAATCCTCCCCCTAACTCAGAGGCCTGCACACCCCCTCATGTGAATAATGGTCCCCGATACCATCTCCAGGCTGACCCAAAGTACCTCTAGCCCTTCATTGTCCCCCTGTTACCCCTGTATCTCAGTGGCCCTAATACCCTTCATCACATATAAAACAACCCCTCCAACTTTCCTCCCTGATCTGTCCTTCTGGAACCTGAGAATGGATAAATTAGTAGGGGTGGATAGCACAGATGGGAGGTAATTAAGGGGGATATTTTCAGAGCTACTAAGGTTTTCATGAGAACAGTAACCAAAAAGAACAGGTTCAAGAGAGTGCTATAGTTCTTGAAAAGAGTCAGGGAAGCAATGTGAGCCAAGAAAAGGGCCTTCTACAAATTTAAAGAAAAGCCGGGGGAAGAAGAGTGGGGAGAATATTTACTGAAAAACAGGGAAAGAAAGAGGGTGGTTAGGGAGGCAAAAGCAGACACAAACCTTTATATTGCAAATGGAGTCAACAGAGGAGAAAACAGTCCTGCAGGCATATTACTGAAAAGGGAAGAAAGAAGGGGGAACTGTAAGGTTAACCAAGAGTGATATGGAGATGGAGGCAGACAGGCAAAAGGCCACTGTCATTAATGAATACTTTTGCTCAGTTTTCACTAGGGAGGATGGTGGACCCTTGCCAGAGAGAGGCATTAAAGCAGCCACTAAGGGGGTCCCAGAGATAAGGCAGCCAACATTTAATAGTGAAAGGGTACTGAAAGGGCTGGCAGCCTTAAAGATATACAAGGCCCCAAGACCAGATGGGTCGCATCTGAGGATACTCAGGGAATTGCCAGCAGAGCTGGCTGATCCACTGCTCGGTCTGCTCTGCAGCTGTCTTAGGATGAGGTAGTTCTGAAGGATTGGAGGGTGGTGGGCATAGTTCCACTCCATAAAGGGGGAGACAAGGAACTAGCAGAGAACTACACAGCTGTTAGTCTTATCTCTACTGCAGGGAAACTGATGGAGTCAATGGTGAAGGAGTACCTCACGGGCTACTTGGAGTGCAAGGGTCTTCAGGATAGGAAACAGCATGGATTCATGGTAGGGAGGTCTTGTCAAACTAACCAATAGTTTTTTAACTGGGTGATGAGGGAATTGGATAGGGGCCAAGCTGTGGATTTGCTCTACTTTGACATCAGCAAAGTTTTCAAATCAGTGCCTCACAGACACTTGCTAAAGATGGAGGATTTGGGTGTGGCTAAGGTCATATCAAACTGGATAGGTAACTGGCTAAAGGGGAAGCAGCAGAAGGCTGTGATCAATGAGGTTAAATCAAAAGAGAGGGAGGTCAAGATGGAGGTTCTACAGAGTTCTGTCCTGGGTCCAGTCCTCTTCAACATGTTCATCATCAGTACAGATGAGGGACTCTAGGGTAGGTTATGAACATACTGTATGACAATGCCAGCAGATTTAGGCCTCAAGGTCTATCGTGTCTGCTTGAAAATGCAGGTTACAGTTCAGACAACTGCTGTTGCCCCCCTCCTTTTCCATCTCTCTTATCAAATATTCCCTCCCTGAGTTCACTAGGTTGAGGCTGTGTCTTTTTGCAGATGACATTAAGCTCTGTGCATGTTGATAGTGATGAGGGAATAAAGGAAATGCAGATAAATGTGCAAAAGCTAGAGAGGTTGGTCAAGGGTTTTGGCAGTTGAAATTTAATGCCAAAAAGTACAAGGTTATCTGAGTAATGACCTTGGAGTTAGCATTAGCAGCTCTCTAAAGCAATCAAGCTAGTACACCAAGGCTTACAGCAAGGCAAGTAGGATGCTTGGATGTATAGCGAGGGATATTGATGGCAGAAAAAGAGAGGTAATGTGTCCCCTCTATAGATGCCTGGTGAGGCCACAACTATAGTACTGCACCCAGATCCTGAGTCCTCACCTCTGGAAGGATAGGAATAGGCTAGAGACAGACCAGTGCATGGTAACAAAAATGATTCAGAGCCAGCAAGGCATGTCCTATGAGAAGCATCTCAAGGCACTGAACATGTACTCATGGGAGACTAACAGAGAGAGGGGAGATATGATAAAATGAATTAACAGGGTGAACTGCAGGGAACTATCTAATTTGAATATTACCTCAAGATCACATGGTCACAAGTTGAAACTAACAGGAGGGAGGCTCAGGAGGGACATGAGAAAATACTTTTTTACAGAAAGGGAAGTGGTCAAGCTGTAGAATAGACTGCCAGATGAGGTAGTGGTAACAAAAACAATTAGTCATTTCAAGCATGGCTGGAACAGAATGAAGGGTATGGTGGTTGCTTGATATGACAAAATGTGTGTGGGGGGGAGGATGATGAGAGCTAGACCCCTGGAGGGACAGAAGATTCTGAGGCTAAAAAGGGAACTGGGGCAGACTTGAATGAACCTCTGGACTTTCTTTTTCTGCCATTAATGTCTGCTATTCTGTTTCTATGTTTCTTCTTGTTCCTCATTGAAAATCAAATGTTGCATCTCAACTGGGCTTTCCTGGGTAAATAAATGGACTGGCTTGTATGAATAATCTATCTCAACCCTTATAAGATAATATGAATCAATATGACTCCAAAATAATGATTACACATTTTAATAATTCATGAAAACACTTCAAAATTATTTTTTTATATTACAGTAATATTTCCTTTTCAATAAGTCTCCAAATAAACCTTATATTTCTGTTTCAAAAAATCATTGCAACAATACTCCAAATATTATTGTAATGTTTCAGAACCCAAGTTCGTTCATCAGACTGGGAGCTTATTCTGTGAATAGAAAATGTAACAAATGAAGAACTTATATTAGAATTTATGTTTTTTAATATAGTAAAACTAGTAAGTATATCATATTATCACTGGATCAATAATAATTGCATTATTGGTAGGTGGAACAGACCTCTTAACACATAAAGATATCCTGAAGGCGATTGCTGTAATGTCCACGGCTTGCTCCTTTAAATGGGGGGCATCTTACATACACTTCAATAACAAAATGTCCCTTGTGAAAAAATTAAAATATCTAAGTGAATCTGAACAATTTTTTTAACAAATTTAATAATACTAATACTCAAAAAGGCTGCTTACTTATAGATAAAGCCCTTGTATTTAAGCGCTCGTCATATGGGGTCTGAAACATAGCCGTACTGACTCTGTTTGAAATAAACATATTTAAAACAACATTATAAACAAAATGTTGTTTTATATATTGAATTAGTTTAGAAAAGGATGTATTTAGTAAATAAAAATAATACCTTTAAAGGAACAAATAAACCATTTTAGTGTCTCGTTTGTTATTCGCATTTAACCCTGGAAGAAAGTTCAAAGTATCCTTTTATAATATTATTCTAAAAGTTTAAATAAAATGTTAAGTCAGTTATTGTGATCCTTACCAGTTTTCCCATATTTTGAAATTACAGCACTTAAAGATTCAAAGAGAAGCCAAATTGCAAGCCACCGCCATGAAGCACAACGCCGTTTTTACTTACAACGCGCCAACTGGCTTCACAGGTGTGCACTTAAGGAAGAAAGGAGGGCCGGACCACACAGGCATACACGCTAGCATGTACACGTCACGATGTGATGTTTAATTGGGTGGTCCGGTCAAATAAATGAAAACTCCAATATAATGATGGAGTTTCCCCCTTTCTAAGTACTTGACTCAGTACATATTCTCATTGCTTCATATGGTGAAATCAAACACTTAATACAAACTCATCACAATGGCAAAACAATGGGACAAAGAATATCCAAAAGGCAGCACTAGGAAATAGGTGATACAGATAATATACATTCATTAATCATGAACTATCCAGGTAAATGTTTCATTAGATCTATTTGAATAGATGGGTAAAACAATAATAATTTCATTATTTTTTTATATGAAACTGACCTATTAGCATATGAAGATATCAAAAAGGTGATTGCTCTAATGGTTGCAGGTAGCTCCTTTAATTGAGGGGGGGGGAGGAAACATTGTGTGTGTACTTCATAGGTAAACTGTTCATAATCTTTTATCTGTGAGAAAATGTTAAATGTTTTCATAAGTTTCAACAAGTTTCTTAGTAGAATTAAAAAGTATCAATGCACAAAACATGCTTACTTTTAAATAAGGCCCTTGTATGTGGGCATTTGTCATATGAAATTTAAACTTGGCCTACTGATTCTACTTGAAACAAGCATGTACAAACTAGATTATGAACAGGAATTTTTACATAATGGATGAATTTAAAACATGATGTGTTCCGTAGATAGAAGTTATATATCCAATGGATCAAGTTGACCAATTTAATTTCCTATCAGCATATGAACTCTGAAAAAGAGTTTATAATGCTGTATTTAGAATTAAAATCAAATATTAATTCAGTTATTGAAGTCCTTACCAGTTATCCAGTATAATGGACTAGCAGCACTTAAAAATATTTTAAAGGGAGCCAAATTGTAAACTGCGACCATTTAGCATAAACGCCATTTAACTTACAACGCACCAACTGACTTTCACAGGTGTGTACTTAAAAAGGGATGGGGGACAGACCACACAGGTGTACACATGAACATGTATACATCATAAAATGACGTTTTACTGGGTGGTCGGTCATGTAAATGAAAGCTCCATAGTAGTAATGGAGTTTCCCCCTATCTAAATGTCTAAATTCATTAAAAAAATTGTTCAGATTCACTTAGATATTTTAACTTTTTCACAGGGGACATTTTGTTATTGAAGTGTATGTAAGATGCTTCCCCCCCATTTAAAGGAGCAAGCCATGGACTTTACAGCAATCGCCTTCAGGATATCTTTATGTGTTAATAGGTCTGTTCCACCTATCAATAATGCAATTATTATTGATCCAGTGATAATATGATATACTTACTAGTTTTGCTATGTTAAAAAACATAAATTCTAATATAAGTTCTTCATTTTTTTACATTTTCTGTTCACAGAATAAGCTCCCAGTCTGATGAAGGAATTTGAGTTCTGAAACGTTACAATAATATTTGGAGCATTGTTACAATGATTTTTTGAAACAGAAATATAAGGTTTATTTGGAGACTTATTGAAAAGGAAATTTTACTGTAATATAAAAAATCATTTTGAAGTGTTTTCATGAATTAATAAAATGCGTAATCATTATTTTGGAGTCATATTGATTCATATTATCTTATAAGGGTTGAGATAGATTATTCATACAAGCTTGTTGATTCTCCTACTTCTATCTCCCCTTTCCCAAATAATATATATATAAAAGGAACCTTGGGAAACTCAAAATTTTAGATTTTGTTCTAATAAAGCTGGGAGGGTTTTTTTTATTTGAGTCTCCCTAAATAGTTGAGATATGATAGCCATTGTAATAGTTTCACTGCTTTTTTTTTGGTTGAATTATCACTATAATGGCTACTTTTGCAGAAATTGGAAAAACTACAGACAATAGATCCACAGCGATCAGTATTAACCAGGATGAAGCAACCAGAATTATGGGTTTGGTTGAAAGTAAAACACCACCTGTGGCAAATTGATTCTACCAACATCCCTAAAACAATGCTCAATAGATTGGAAGCATTAAAGGAATGGGAAATAAGGTTGGATTGGCATGCTGTAACTCTATTAGAGTACATGAACCAGAAGAGAATACCTAGAGGTTTAAGGGTGTTGGTCGAATCTCAATTAGGGTTTTCCCCCAATGGTTTTCAATTTAAATGGGATGGCATACATTTTAAATGTTCATTTGATTTTATGTTATTACTAATAGAAACATTAACAACAGAACAAGGTAAAATAATAGGAGAAATTAATGACTTGGAATCTAAAATTAAAGAAACAGTAGAAACATCAGAACTTAAAATGCTTCTGGAAAAAATAGAAACATCTCTTGTGGGGTATGATAAACACATTCAAAATATCAAAATAGAGAAATTTAAAAGAGCTCTTAATGACTATAAAAATGGTACTGTGTACTCTTGGAAGAAATCAACAGCCCATACTAATATATATGACCTTAATTTGTCATATACTAGTCTGGCCACTTCAGATTCAGAGAATTTGGACTCATTTCAGTATAGAGATTTCCCCAATAGAAGATTTTCCAACAGACATAATAGACATTACTATACTCCACCTGGTAGATTTTATACTCCTAGAAGATGACAAAATGAAAGAGAATACTATGATGATTATAGATCTAATTGGCAACCTAATATTAGAACATCTGATAGAGACAAGGATTTTCACAGAGGTACAGAGGACATAGGTGTGCCAGATATACGCAGAAAAGAAAGATCCAGGAAACATAGAAAAAGAACAAGAAAAAACACATGAACTCAGATCGAGATACCATTAGAACAAACTGTTTTTAATCTTTCATCACGTAGATTAACAACTATAGAAACTAAAGTTCTTAGTTATGGTCTTTCCTTTAGTCTTTCAGAAAAATGTAATCCCTTTGAGCTTAAATAAAAGCTTGAGAAATTGTATCGTAAACTCAGATTGAAAGTTTTTTTGTGGACTTAAACCTCCTCCATAAATAGATACAAATGTGACAATACAACATGATAGACGTTTGTTGAAACAATCATTGGGTGTTAAATCTAAATTTGATCTCACTCACTTAGTATCACCTAATACTGTAAATTATATCAATAAGGTCAATTTAGATACTGATAAAATGTTAATTGATTCCAAAAACAAAACAATGAAGTTCAACTTAACTAAAGAAGAATTTGAGGCACTAAATAATTTGGGTAAGGATGAAACAATAGTGATTAATCCAGCAGATAAAGGTGGAGGAATAGTTATTATGAATACTGAAGACTACAGAAATGAATGCCTACAACAACTTACTGATGAAAATACATGAGAAAATACACTCTATTCCATTTACAACATTAAAAACTAAGATTAGAGAAATATTAACTGAAGCGAATGATAGAGGAATTATAGAACAATGGGTAATAGAAGTATTATTAATTAAAACACCTAAAATACCTTGTTTTATTGCTTACCCAAAATACATAAAGATGCAGAACATCCTCCTGGTAGACCTACTATAGCAGGAATTGGCTCAATAACAGAACCTTTATCTATTTTTGTAGACCATTATTGTAACCATTTAGTTCCTAATACATGGTCCCATTTAAAAGATACAAAACATTGTATTCAAATATTGGAAGAATTGAATGAGACAAATACTATGTTTGGACATTGCCTTTTGGTTACTTTGGATGTTAAAAAACCTATATACCAGCATTCCTCACTCAGAAGGTTCACAAGCTTTAGACTATGTTTTGTCTGCCAGAAACAATAATGAACCTGACAAGGAATTTCTATTACAATTGACCAAATTGATACTAGAAAGCAATTATTTTCAATTTGAAGATCTAACATTTCTACAGAAAGTAGGAACAGCAATGGGTGCAACAGTGGCACCCACTTATGCTAATTTATACATGGCATATTTTGAAAAACAGTATATTCAATCAGATGAAAGTCAATATACACCCAATATTGTTCTATACAAACATTTTATTGATGACATATTGATCATTTGGGATGGAACCATAGAAGAAATTCATCAATCTAAGACTTATTTGGAACAATGCAATAATAATCTGGAATTTACTTTAAATTATGATTTTAATGAAATAGCTTATTTGGATTTAAAAATCATAAAGAGAGATGGCAAATTTCATACTGACTTATTTAGAAAAGAGATAACCAAAAACACTATATTACATTCAAAAAGTTTTCATCCTAAAAACTTGAAACAAAATACCCATACAGTCAGATGCTGAGGGTAAAACGTAATACCAGTAATTTGGATAATTACCAAAGAAATTTAGATGAACTGATTGACAGATTTACTAATCGGGGCTATTCAAGAGACATCTTGGATCAAGCTAGAGTGAGAGTTAATTCCAAAGAACAAAGTAGTTTATTATTAGAAGGGGTATCAGTTTTGAGTCCCACCACTGAAAAGATTAACATGACCACTAAATTTTCAGCACATTTTGGGAAAATAAAACATATAATATTATCTAATTGGAACATTTTACAAAATTCTGAGACTGGACAAAAGATTTTTGAACATAAACCTTGGGTGACAGCTAGGAGAACAACAACTATATATAATAAAATTATCAAAACACAACATTGGAAACAGAAAAAGGAAGGGATGGGATGGCTGAAGAGTGATGTGAAAGGCTTTTTCCCCTGTGGAAATTGAGTGCATTGTAATAATGGCATAAAAATGAAAAAAACATTAAGATCACTTGGGATGATCAAACATACAATATTAAGGATTTCATTACTTGTAATACGGAATATGTTGTTTATTGTATTATTTGTCCTTGCTCATTATATTATATTGGTGAGACCACTAGACCATTACAAATTACAATCACAGAACATAAAAGTACCATCCGTAGACAAGATTTACGTTCTCCACTAGCTAAACATTTTACTGATAGACAACATCAAGTGTCGAGTTTGAAATTTTTTGGTATTGAGAAAATACCTGAACTACAAAGAGGTGGTGACAGAGAAAGAATTTTACTTAAACGGGAAGCGTGATGGATCTTTCACCTGAAAACCCATCTATCTAGATATGGACTAAATGAAACACTTAACTGGACTGTTTATGATTAATGAATGCATATTATCTGCATTATTTATTACTGTGTATTTTTTTATGTATATTTTGATTTTTTTTATTATTATGTATTGTTATTATGATGAGTTTATATTTTTTGGTTGATCTTTTCATATGAAGCAGTGAGTATAAGTACTAAGTTAGACATTTAGATAGGGGGAAACTCCATTATTACTATGGAGTTTTCATTTACATGACCGGACCGCCCAGTAAAACATCATTTTATGACATATACACGTTCATGTGTACATCTGTGTGGTCTGGCCTTGTCCCTTTTTAAGTACATACCTGTGAAAGTCAGTTGGTGCATTGTAAGTTAAACAGCGTTTATGCTAAATGGTCGCAGCTTACAATTCGGCTCCCTTTAAAATATTTGTAAGTGCTGCTAGTCCATTACATTGGACAACTGGTAAGGACTTCAATAACTGAATTAATATTTGATTTTAATTCTAAATACAGCATTATAAACTCTTTTTCAGAGTTCATATGCTGATAGGAAATTAAATTGGTCAACTTGATCCACTGGATATATAACTTCTATCTACGGAACACATCGTTTTTTAAATTCATCCATTATGTAAAAATTCCTGTTCATAATCTAGTTTGTACATGCTTGTTTCAAGTAGAATCAATAGGTCAAGTTTAAATTTCATATGACGAAAGCCCACATACAAGGGCCTTATTTATAAGTAAGCACGTTTTGTGCATTGATACTTTTTAATTCTACTAAGAAACTTGTTGAAACTTATGAAAACATTTAAAATGTTCTCACAGATAAAAGATTATGAACAGTTTACCTATGAAGTACACACACAATGTTTCCTCCCCCCCCCATTTAAAGGAGCTAGCTGCAACCATTAGAGCAATCACCTTTTTGATATCTTCGTATGCTAATAGGTCAGTTTCATATAAAAAATAATGAAATTATTATTGTTTTACCCATCTATTCAGATAGAGCTAATGAAACATTTAACTGGACGGTTCATGATAAATGAATGTATATTATCTGTATCACCTATTTCCTAGTGCTGCCTTTTGGATATTCGTTGTCCCATTGTTTTGCCATTGTGATGAGTTTGTATTAAGTGTTTGATTTCACCATATGAAGCAATGAGAATACATACTGAATCAAGTACTTAGAAAGGGGGAAACTCCATCATTATATTGGAGTTTTCATTTATTTGACCAGACCACCCAGTTAAACATCACATCGTGACTTGTACATGCTAGTGTGTATACCTGTGTGGTCCGGCCCTCCTTTCTTCCTTAAATGCACACCTGTGAAGCCAGTTGGCACGTTGTAAGTAAAAACGGTGTTGTGCTTAATGGAGGCGGCTTGCAATTTGGCTTCTCTTTGAAACTTTAAGCACTGTAATTTCAAAATATGGGAAAACTGGTAAGGATTACAATAACTGACTTAACATTTTATTTAAACTTTTAGAATAATATTGTAAAAGGACACTTTGAACTTTCTTCCAGGGTTAAATGCGGATAACAAACAAGACACTAAAATGGTCTATTTGTTCCTTTAAAGGTATTATTTTTATTTACTAAATACATACTTTTGTAAATTAATTCAATATATAAAAAAAAATTTTGTTTATAATGTTGTTTTAAATATGTTTATTTCAAGCAGAGTCAGTACGGCTACATTTCAGACCCCATATGATGAGCGCTTAAATACAAGGGCTTTATCTATAAGTAAGCAGCCTTTTTGAGTATTAATATTATTAAATTCATTAAACAAATTGTTCAGATTCACTTACATATTTTAATTTTTTCACAGGGGACATTTTGTTATTGAAATGTATGTAGGGTGCTCCCCCCCCCCATTTAAAGGAGCAAGCCGCAGACATTACAGCAATCACCTTCAGGATATCTTTATGTGTTAATAGGTCTGTTCCACCTATGAATAATGCAATTATTATTGATCCAGTGATATGACATACTTACTAGTTTTGCTATATTAAAAAACATAAATTATAATATAAGTTCTTCATTTTTTACATTTTATGTTCACAGAATAAGCTCCCAGTCTGATGAAGGAACTTGAGTTCTGAAACGTTACAATAATATTTGGAGCATTGTTACAATGATTTTTGAAAACAGAAATATAAGGTTTATTTGGAGACTTATTGAAAAGGAAATATTACTGTAATATAAAAAATCATTTTGAAGTGTTTTCATGAATTATTAAAATGTGTAATCATTATTTTGGAGTCATATTGATTCATATTATCTTATTAGGGTTGAGATAGATTATTCATACAAGCTTGTTGATTCTCCTATTTCTATCTCCCCTTTCCCAAATAATATATATAAAAGGAACCTTGGGAAACTCAAAATTTTAGATTTTGTAAATAAATGGTCTGGCCAGGAGAAGTACAGAGCAGTATGGAGGGACTGCCAGTCTAGAATTTAAAAAGCCAAGGAGGGTCTGGAAGACAGGAAAGCAGCAGAAATTACAGATCACACTAAAGCCTTGTTTGAGTACATACAGTTAAAAGAAAGGAGAAGGTAAAGAGGAGCATGTGAAAATAAGCTAATGGGGCAAGGCACTGTAGCTTAGAGATGAGTGCACCAATCTGTGACCCTGAAGACCCCGAAGATCTGGTTTCAAATCACACAACTGACTTCTGCATAGAGTATGAGCCTGAGCAAGTTATTTAACCTTCATGTCTTCCTGGGTTGTATGTACCTGGAAACAAGATTCAGCTCAATGTGCCTTTTAAAGCTGCAAATCTTAATTCTAAAAAAAGGAACCTGTAATAAGAGAACTATGGGTGATGACTGGGATGCTTTATAAATACTTTCCTTCAGTGATCACTAGGACCACTGGAAAATGTTAGAATAAATTTCTCAAAAATTCAGGGAATTAAAAAAAAATATGTGGAAATTGCAGGAGATGCATTATACAATAATAGTGCTCCGCAATATATAATTTATTGTTTTCTGATGCACATACTGGCCAACTTAAATTGTTAAGTACATATGGTATATTGTCACTTGTCTACATTTACAACTTTATGAAAATTTTGTGTTGCTGAAATTTATTAATATAAACTATATCTTCCAAAATCTAGCACATCAACTTCATGCAGTGCAAACTAGATTTCATTCATTTTATCACTCATCAGTATTAAATAAAATCCACAAACAACATATTTGCAAGTGCCTACTTGTAAAACGTTTATCACAAAATAAGTGCAAATAGGTATTTCCATGGCATCATTTAGTGGTTTGTAATGCACCTTAGTTTTAACTCTGACTGCAATATTTTTTTTCCTGTTGTAAAGAAAATACGTAAATATATTTCAACTGTTTTAACAGATTGTTAGCCATGTTTTTAATTACATTCTTTGCACTTGTGAACATGTAAGTAGCAGATAGGCATGGGTGAGACCACTGTCTAACTCCCTTAGAGGCACATTCAAGTTTAGAATCAGCAGGGCCATCCTATATCCTCACCTTTTTGCATTGAGCTCCTTTCAGATAAAATGTAAACAGAGAAGGTTGGGTACTCACTATGCACACTGTAACAAAAAAGACACTGTTCATGTTGATATTAATGCAAATCATGCTTCCTTTATTTCAGAAATCTAAATGGTAAAAATTGCACAATGCAATTTGGATTAAAAAT
Source organism: Neoceratodus forsteri (assembly GCA_016271365.2). Lineage (NCBI taxonomy): Eukaryota > Metazoa > Chordata > Ceratodontiformes > Ceratodontidae > Neoceratodus > Neoceratodus forsteri. Next base: position 1,167,205,438 of record CM057450.1, on the reverse strand, counting down.
AACCTTTATCAAAGGAAAACATGTTTCCCATGAAATCAATCTATACTGTCTCATACCAAAAAACGTCATCATAGATTGTCCAGTTACTTTGGATTAAAAGCTCAATCCCAGATTTTAAAACAGTGACATGCCTACTGTGAAACATTCTAAGTTAATAAATAGTAATCGTATATACATAAACTATATTAATATATTAATATATATATATATATATATATATATATATATATATATATATATATAGTAGAAAAAAGCTCCATTTAATGCATTAGTTATGGTTGTTCCACAGCGACAAAGTGAGGAAATTCACTGTAGGGTTGAAAACTCTCTTGATTTTGCCATTTCCTTTAACCGGGCATTAGTGCGCATTGGGGGATCGCCAGCCCTAACTCTCACCCCATGACATGTGTAAAGCAGCAGAAGTATAGGAGAATGGGTGAGAGTTAGGACCCATGATCCCAATGTGCACCCCAATGCCGGTTGGGGGTGGGTGGGGGTCCAAGGGGATTTTCAACCTAACAGCAAATTTCTCACTTTTGTTGCTGTGGAACAACCCTAACTAATGCATTAAACGGAGTTTTTTGCCTCTAATTTCCCTTCTTTTTGAGAATGATAATGAGAAATAGTGAATGTAATGCAGCGGCGGGAGGGCGGGGCCCGCCACATGATGTGTTGTGGCATACTAAAGGGACAGCAACGCAAACAGAAATGCTAACAGTGGTGCACATGGTAATACAAGCACGAATGAGAACAGAAAGGGTAATGCACATGGTGGCATAGACAGGAATGGTCTGCCACGTGATGTGTTGTCACATAGTAACATGGTGCCTGCAAACAGAAATGTCAATGGGCATGGTGATGTAAAGTGAAACAGTAAGATAAACAGTACTGTAGACAGAAATGGCAAAAAATAACAGAAACGCAAGTGCAAATGAAAACGCAAAGGATAACGCACATGGTGGCGCAGGACGCCAATGGTAAGTGAACGGGTACGGATCCGCAAGCGGAAAGGGCAACAGTAACAGTAATGTAAGTGCACAGGCTGGTTTTCCCCAAAACCTGCATTGAGAAAGACAGTGAGTACAAATAATGTATGCAAAATAATGAGTATTGGCGCAGAAAATGAGATCTTGGAATACTAAATACATTATATCTCAGGAACCGTATGAAGTAGAAAAAAAATTTAAAAGTCATATTATTTACAACAGTCCTGGCTAATTTGAATCTTAGCCCCATTGTGGGGCTAAGAAGTTTTCCGACGAAAAGTCCGTATCTCGCACCGTTTCCGAGATACGGGCCCTGAAAGGCGCGGCGAATGCCGTAATGTTATCCTATGGGAAAAAAAGAAAAGTTCAGAGCCATAACTTTGCCTCCCTGTAATGTTTTTTCACCAAACTACTGAAAGACACATCTGTGGGCTGTTGGCTGTCTTCCCTCCAAATTTCAGGAAAAAAGACCAAACCGTTATTTTGCAGCAGGGCTCCAAATGATTTCTGTTAAGTGTCAGGCGCCGTAATGTTATCCTATGGGAAAGAACATCAATTTTGGAGTGCCGTAACTTTGCCGCCATGTGATATTTTTTCACCAAACTACTGAAAGGCACATCTGTGTACTGTTGGCTGTCTTCCCTCCAAATTTCAGGAAAAAAGACCAAACCGTTATTTTGCAGCAGGGTGCCAAAGGATTCCTGTAATGCTTCGGGCGCCGTAATGTTATCCTATGGGAAAAACTGTCAACTTTGGAGTGCCATAACTTTACCGCTGTGTGATATTTTTTCAATACAACACTGAAAGGCACATCTGTGATATATATATCACATATATCACATATATAGACTAGAAAATTACTGTCGCAATTTGCGAAAGCTTTCGCAAAAATTTGCGACACTTTCGTGAGCACGAAAGTAATTTGTGAAAGTACTTTTTTCAGAAATTTGAAAAACATATTTCTGGGGCGTTTTACCACAAAATAAAGACATGGCAAGCATCCTCAGGGCCCGACTAGGTGAATACAAAAAAAATTTGGTTGCTAGAGGGTCCCAAATTTAAATGCCAACCATTTTTCTGATCACCAACTGAAAACAAAATGGCCGATTTGCAAAAGTAACAGGCCCATTTGCGAAAGTAAAAATGCATTTGCGAAAGTGTTGAACTTTTGTTAACTTCTCCCATTGACTTATAATGGGAAACTATTTTTTGAATAACACTTGAACCGTTTAATATTTTTTCACGAAATCTTTGAAAGGCACATCAGGGACCCCGGCTGCACGTTCCCTGAAGATTTCGGGCTGGTCACGCAAACCGTACGACCTGTAGGCACGACCACAGAATTCCAGAAAAGCATAAACGCGCGCACAGATCACACTTAACTCCGCAGCCGTATATCTGACCAGTACAAAACTTGGCAGATCCTAAGGCCTATGGTTCTTGATCATAAATTCCAAATTTCAGGCAAATCCATCAAACGGTTGCAAAGTTATTAAGGTGCGAAGTTTGGGGGTTTAACATAGAAATGGCTCCTCAACCCTAACTATGGTAGCACTACCGTGCTACCATAATATATATACAGCCCCATTCTGCTAAGTGCTTTAACTATGATTAAAAAACACCCCATAATATCAAAAAAAAAAACCCAGATACAAGAAAGGTCTCTACAATACTGAATGTCGTTCCTTATATTAAACATATATCAAGCACTAAACATATGTGTATAGCATATGTGTAAAATCTAACGTTTGCCAAAAATGATAGCAGTCCACTGATTTGTAAAGTTGTAAAGCAGAAGTTACATATTCAGTCATGAAAAACTGGCCGCTATGGGAGATTTCAGATTGCAGTCTAGCATGGTAGTGTATAGAAGAAAAGAAACGAGAGAAAAAGGATAAAAAAATGGAAAGGAATCCAGTCATTGTAATAATTAAAAAAGCTGAATATTCAATACAATTTATTTCATTGAACTTCTCATGCAGTAGTAGCCTAAATAAAAAAAAAACACCTAGTGTTGTTTGATAATTCAAACTATAGAACTATCTAATGAATATCTTATAAAATCGTCTTTCTGAACATGACAACTAATAGTGTGAGATGACAGAACTCATATGTAATCCCTTCACCCCTTCATTATGATTAATTGTATATTAGCAGAAAAGAAGGGGGGATGGTACTGAATGATTTACTGAGAAGAAACCTTAAAAGTTAATAGGATGTAAATAACTTCATTATAAGAAATGGGGCTAACTCAAAAATTTCATTTTAACCAGTTTTCTTTTCTTGCTCACTGGCTAAAAATCCAAACTGTGTCTTGGCATAAAACCAGGTTGCCAAAGTCCCCTTCCCTTGGATTAGGGCGGACTTTATCTATGGCCAAGAATGTGAATTTTATGTTCCTCTTGATTTGTAGCTTCCTTAATGTGCAATGCTGTGGCATAACTAAAATCTCCATTTGTTATTGTCCTTATGTGTTCATTGATGCCTACTTTAAATAGTCTCTCTGTTTTTCCTTTAAAAGGCATCACATTTGCAAGTGACTAAATAGAGGACACCACTATTGTCATGTGCCATTAAACTAAAATACTTTTTGTTTGTAAGTGGGTTTTCAAAAACTTTCCCTGCAAAATCACAGTGCAAGCTATAAACTTTTTGCATGGGTAACACCTGGGTGCAGAACGCGACGGCCAGGTTGTTGATGGGAGTTTCATGATCTAGCCATATAACACCTGTGCTGCGTGATTTGCACTGGCTGCCAGTACAGTGGCGGATCACCTTCAAGGTCGCATTATTGACCTTTAAGGCCCTACATGATTTGGGACCCCACTACCTGAAAGAGCTCTTGGTGCCTTACTGTCCTGCCCGTTCTCTTCGCTCCTCTGATGAGGGATTGCTAGATATTCCCAGGGTACATCTAAAGATGTCTGGAGGTAGATCTTTTGCCTATATGGCACCAACCCTGTGGAATTCTCTACCTCGTCAGATACGAGAATGCCTAACTGTTGAAAGTTTTAAAAAACAACTAAAAACCTTCCTTTTTGCCTTAGCATTTGTTGATACATAATGAGTAAGTGTATTGTATGGTTGTTTGATCTATTGTTTGAAATTTGATTTTACTTGTTTTATTGTAAAAGCACCCTGAGCTTGGGAAGGGCGCTTAATATAAATAAAATTTTACTTACCTTTCTGTTTGCTTCTTCTTGCTAGCACAAGATCATGCTGAAGTGTTGAGCAGGCAAAATTTGATATTTAAGAAATCAACAGGTTAGTAGAAGCAGGTCAGATATAACATGTTTTAACATTACATTATCACTAATGTTCAGCCCATGAAAAACAATTTGAACACATCATTCATTCTAACTGGCATGTACTGGAGGGAGACACATTCCTACAAGGATTTCTAGAGAAAACCCCAAAGTAACATATAGCAGAACCAAGAATTTGAAGGCTATGTTAGTACATAGTAGACATACACACAAAGTTATATAGACATGGTTAAATCGAAACATGAAATGTTGTTACGCATACAAATGTGTACATCCTGCAAAGTGATTTTACAGGGAAAGTGTTATGAAAGCCCACATACAAACAAAAAGTACGATGTTAGTTTACAACATGCGACACTAATAATGTCATCTATCTAGTCACTTGCAAATGTGACACCTTTTACGTAGGAAAAATGAAGAGACAATTTAAAGTAAGTCATCAAACATGTAAGGGTTATAACAAATGGAGATATTAGTTACGCCACAGCATTGCACATTAAGGAAGCTACAAATCTGGAGGAACATAAATTCACATTCTTGGCCATAGATAAATTCATCCCTAATCCAAGGGGAAGGGACATTGACAATTTGGTTTTATGCCAAGATGCAGTTTGGACTTTCAGCTTCGAAACAACAATAAAACATAGTTTAAATGGAATTTCTGAGTTAGCCCCATTTCTTAAAAAGAAATAATTGACATTCTATTCATTTTTAAGGTTTTTTCTCAGTAGATCATTCAGAACCACCACCCCACCTTCTTTTCTACTAATGTACAATTAATCATAATTAAAGGGTGAAGGGATTACATATGAGTTCTGTCATCTCACGCTATTAAGTGTCATATTCAGAAAGAAGTCTTTATAAGATATTCATTAGATAGTTCTTTAGCTTGCAGTACCAAATGACACTAGGTCTAGGTGTTTTTTTTTTTTTAGGCTAATATTGCATAAGATATGCAACAAAAAAACTGTACTGAATATTCAAGTTTTTTTTTTTTTTTTTAATTATTACACTGATCTTGTCTCTTTCCCTTTTTTACCCTTTTTCTCTGTCTTTTCTTTCCTTCTGAACACTAGCACGTTAAGCTAGGACCACACTGAAAATGAACTTTGGCTACATTGGATTATCCTGTTTCTGAAGTTAGAATAAAAATTGTACTTATTTACTAAGCTGCAATCTGGAATCTGCCACAGTGGCCAATCTTTCATAACTGAATATGTTACTTCTGCTTTACAACTTTGCAGATCAGTTAGTTGCTATAATTTCTGGTGAATGTTAGATTTTACACATATTCTGTACACAAGTTTAGTGTTTGATGCATGTTTAATATAAGGAACAGCATTCAATATTGCAGAGACCTTTCTTATATCTGTTTTTATAATTATCATGGGGTGAGTTTTTAATCATAGTTAAAGCATTTAGACAGCAGAATGGGGTTGTAAATATGTATATGGTTTATGTATATACAATTACTATTTATTAAATTACATTATACAATAGCATAAAAAAATCTTGCTTCCTGATTGGTCAGCATGCCCTAGACACAGTGATGTTCTCTGGCAATAACATTAAAATAAATTCCTACCCACTCACTATCTCCCACAGCTGTATTCATGTTCCCTTGCTGTCAGCCACAACCAATTTACAAAGTAGAAGGCATCACAGCTTAACCCTATCCCCACCTAAACTGTTCTGGTGGTAAAACATACATTTCATAATGTTTTACTTCCTATTGTTCAAAAATGTAAAACAAAACAAAAAAAAAAAATACAGAGCCATTTCAGTGACAGGCTTCAGACATCCACACTCACTCATCTCCTGTCCTCTGCCCCAACCTCAGTAAATGCCTTTTCTAAAGGAGCACAACACTTTTACTTCCCTATTGCCCTACTTCTCCTGGTAAAGAACCAAAATCACCCACAAACTTTTGCCATTTGCTGAGACCAAGTGGTGAGATGTGAAAGGGAAATGGGTGACATTGACAGATTCACATTACAAGCTGCTAACTCCATCAGCGTGTGCTATTTTCTCTGCTCTGTACCTTCACATATAGTAGATTGCAGTTTTAAAAGTAAAACACAAAATCCTCACCCAGTACCAGGGCAGGCAGTAGCTTGCAGTTTAAAACAAAAACACAATTAACTGGGGAGCAGTCCAATAATAAAGAAGCTACATGTATCAGCAGCATCACCTACTAGACACAATTAAAATGGTGGACTTTGTTTTCCTCCATCTAGAAAACTGAACAATAAAATGTGAAAAATTGAATTTAAAAAGGTAAAAAGAGTATTTTTTCAGATTTCTACATTTTCTTTTTACAAACGAGCCATTGTATAATAGCAATAAGGCACTCCAGGATGTGTGTTACTGTGTAATAATGTCACTGCTCGGGTGGTGGAAGCACTTGGCTTTACCTCATGCTTCAACCCACCTGAGGAGTGATGTTATTGCACAATAACACACAACCTATTGTGCTTTACTGCTTAAATGTTTCACTGTCAGCATATCACTGTTTTTAAATCTGGGATTGAACTTTGGATCCTAAGTAACTGGACAATCACTGATGATATTGGGCTGGAAGTATAGTCTAAAGGTTAGAGTAACAAGTTGTGAATGAGCTTGGTTCATCCAGCCAACCAGACTGGATTTGATTCTCACAACCTCCACTTGCATACTGTGTGACTCTGAATAAGTCACTTAACCGCCCAGTGTTCCCAGGTCACCCCTGAAAATAGGCACGTGTGCCTAAAGGGCCTTACCCGGTTACACAAATACACAGAAATGTGATGGCAGAGAAAGGCACCATGGCCCATCTAGTCTGCCCAACACCATACCTCCCCTTCTGTTATGCTTCCACTCTCTTTTCCCAACCCCTTAAATCTATCCCAAGCCCTCTAGAACCCCTCCACTGTTTCAGCTGCCACTACCTCCTCTGGCAGCTTGTTCCAGGCCTCCACCACCCTCTCCATGAAAAACTGCCCCCTGACATTACCTCTGTATTGCCCACCTTCCAGTTTGAAGCTATGTCCCCTGGTGTTCACACCCTTCTTCAATTTGAACAAGCTGTTACCCTCTACCTTATTTATTCCCTTCAGATACTTAAAGGTCTCAATCATGTCCCCCTCTCCCTCCTAGTCTCCAGAGGGTACAAATTCAGCCCTCTCAATCTTCTCTCATAGAGTACATCCTACATCCCTCGTACCATTTTGGTTGCCCTTCTCTGCACCCTCTCCATCAGCTCAACATCTCTTCATAGGTGAGGCCTCCAGAACTGCACCCCATACTCCGGATGCGGCCTAACCATGGTTCTGTATAATGGCATTAGCACCTCCCTCTTCCTGCTATTAAAACCCCTCACAATGCAGGCCAACATTCCATTTGCCTTTCCCACCACCCTGCTCTACTGGCTGCCCACCTTGAGGTCACGCGATACCATAATCCCCAGGTCCCTTTCTGTTTCCTTCTCCTTAATCACCGACCCCAAAGGGAATAAGTTTCCCTCCTATTCTTCCTCCCCAGGTGCATCAGTGAGCACTTCTGTGTATTAAACTTCAATTTCCAGGTGTCAGACCACCTCTACAGCCTCTCCAGGTCCCGCCTCACGGCTTGCACCCCACTAAGTGAATCCACCCTATTGCAGACCTTTGTATCATCTGTGAACAGGCACACCCATCCCTCCAGACCCTCCACTGGGTCACTAACATAGATGTTAAAGAGCACTAGTCCTAGCACTGACCCCTGTGGCACCCCACTGGTCACCACCCGTTCCCCTGAATGTGTCCTATTTACCACTACCATCTGACTCCTTCCCTTCACCAGTTTTCCACCCACCTGGTGATCCTGTTGTCCACCCCAGTCTGTCCAGTTTATGTACCATTCCACCATGCGGAATGGTGTCGAAGGCCTTATTGAAATCCAGATAGGCCACATCCACTGCTCCTTCCTGGTCCACTATCTGTGTCACCCCATCAAAAAACTCTATCTGGTTAGTCTGACAGGACCTTCCCTTGGTGAAGCCATGCTGTCTGTCATCCTGTATGCCATTCATCTCCAAGTATTCTAACAACCTGATCTTAAGTAGTGTTTCCATTACTTTCCCCACCACTGAGGTAAGACTAATAGGATGGTAATTTTTGACCTCATCCTTCCGTCCCCTCTTATGTAATGTGACCACCTCTGCCCTCTTCCAGTCCATTGGCACCACCCCTGTGACCAAGGACAAGTTAAACAGCCTCGCTAGATGCGGCACCAGTTCATCTTTCACCTCCTTGAGAACCCTTGGGTGTATTCCATCAGGCCCCATTGCCTTGTCTACCCTAAGTCTACCCAGCTCTTCCCTTACTCTTTCAGCAGTGAATTCTGCCACAGCCACCTGCCTGTGGCTATCACCCTCCCCACCCCATTTTGGTCCCCTACCCTCCCTTTCCTCCGTGAAGATCAAGGTGAAATAGCTATTTAATGCCTCTGCTTTTTCAAAGTCCCCTTCCAGTATTGTTCCACTCCCCCCCCTTATCCTTCCAATCCCATGCTGTGCCCTCCTCCTTTCTTCAATGTACCTAAAGAAAGTTTTGTCTCCCCTCCTTGCCTACTTCGCTATCCTCTCCTCAGTGGCCTCCTTAGCCTTCCTTACATTTTGCCCAGTCAAAGACTAAAATAAATAAAAAATATTCGTAGTATATATAACTTTGTTTCACATGAATTGTGTTAGTCTTTGATAAAGGGCTTTTAAATCCAAAACACATCAGGTGATTTTACCATTTGGATGGCACTGAAATAAAGGAAGCACATTTTACATTAATATCTACAGGAGTAGTATCTTTTTAGTTACATTGTGGGTGGTAGTGCCAACTTTCTCATTTTACATTTGGAACTGTATTTAGTCAGAGGAACCCATTTCCTTGTGCTTTCTCTGTGAGTTTTGGTTATCCTTTCAGATAGAAATATACACAAGGAAAATGTCCATCTTTCCACTTGTGAAAAGATTGGCAGTTAGCACCTAATTTAAGTAAATGGCACAATTTATACTTTTACTGTCATCCACTGGTTCAGTCCCTGTGGCAACTTAGCTGCTTCAAAATGGATGTTAAGTGTTTAATGCACACATGCTTAACCAGAGAATATTGAAACCAAACCAGCCAGGGAACCCGAAGAAAGGAGCATTACACAGAACCCATTAGAAAACCCCTACCTACTTCACAATGTATTGTTTTGACCAAACCCAAGTCTGTATACTACATTATCAGTATACATATATATTAGTATATTTGAGTTTTTCTTTGAAAATTGAAATCATTTATTTTTTTTTTTATACTCAATTTTGGAAAAACTCCAAAAATTGCATGAAATTGTGAAATACAGTAGAGAGTAGTGAAATTGTGGATTTTGTAACAGGATTGATGATGCCATGTTCCACTGTCCATGGTGGTCACTAAGGGGACCCATGAGAGGGAGGGTGCTCATTGGGAGGTCCTGTGGCATCAGAAGTTGTCATGATGAAATCTGCAGACATCGCACCTAGAAAGAAAAAAATGGTGTACACTAACGGAACAGTATCAGGAGACTTTATTAACCTTTAATGTGCAGGTCAGAAAAATACACAACAGCTAGCCTATGACCTGGACTTTTTTTTGGGGGCATTTTTTGTGGGACTTCTACAACACGCAGATTAAAAGTTAATGAAGTCTTCTGACTTCTCTCTGATAGTGTGTGTTGATCATTTCTCTTAGTGTTTTTGTTGATCCAGTGGAGTGGGACTGGCAGCTCCTGCAAAGAGTTCAGTGTGCACATTCTTTTTTACTTTAAGACATCACTTCTGCTCTGGTGTCTGAATGATGGTGAAGAATAAGCCAGGTAAGTCCTAAGGGGCAGATGAGATCCACGTAAGGAATATAGAGGAGATAAGGAGACAATCTGCAAGGCCACTTGAAGTAATCTTTCAGGCACCTATCCAGATATGTGCTGTTCCAGAGGTCTGAAAAGTGGCCATTGTGGTCCTCATCATCATCAAAAAAGAGAAAATGTCAGTTCGTAGCAACTGCTGGCTGTTCAGCTTGACATCCATGCAGCACAAGATCCTGGAAGCCATAGTCATGGATGCCAAGGTTCTTACTACTCTCAGTTTGTAATTATAAGGGACAGATCATGCCATAAAATCTGATCAACTTCTTCAAGGGGGTAACAAAGGAGACAGAGAGGAAAAGGCCAAATATGCACTATATTTAGACTTCAGCAAGGCCACTGACACTTTGACTCATGACTAGAGGTGTTACAGTGGTGTCAGCATGATTCAGTTGGTAGCACATTGCCTCTGGGCCAGAAGGTCTTGGGTGAAATGTAAGAACTATCCTACACTGCTGTTTGCAGCTGGCAAGTGCTGTGAATAAACTTTGATTAATTGAGCAGCAGTTTGTGAGTCTTGTTTTTGGTGGTGGTGAGTGCAAAAACTTTTTCACAGACTACAGAGATTAGACCTTGTTTTATGCACCTCCTATCAGAGTGTGAACCCCAACTATGTTGGTCTTGGGATCTAGATCCACCTATTGGAACTAGGCTCATACCATAATGCTGGCACCCAAATGCATTGCTAGGTGGATGCTGTATTGTCGGGTATGCCATTCTTCTGATAAGATGTTTAACCAAGGTCTCCTTTGTCCATCTCTATTACAGTCCTGCTAGGTGCCCAGGTGGAAGTAAAAGAACTCAAGGTACTTTTTATATGAGTTTGGAATTTTCCTCAGTGTCCTGGTCAACATTCCCTTTCACATAAAACTGGCACATGCAATTGTCCAAGGCTGTGCATGGGGGGTTATGTGTGAAATGGCTACAAACTACACATTTAATGACTTCACTAGTGTCTCACTGATTGTAAAGTGCTTTGTGATACAATGTGTAAGAAAAGTGCTATATATGGGTCAGGGCAAAATGTATCTTTTGCCAATGGAATTTTGGTGAAATGCCAAGTTTGCTTCTGTAACATTTCATAAAATTGCCGTGACTGTCTAAATTCTGGATCCTAAAAAAAATCGGGATCATCTGTTTGAGGGGAAAAGGAACTAAATGTACTTCATGTTATTTCTCTTATGTTTTGTTGCTTCTTGCTACCCAAATGTTGTACATACAATTGCAAATACGTACTTATGATCTATGCTATTTTCCCTGCTATAACTGTAACATTATGTACTATGTGCCATCTACAGTATATGGCCCAGGTCATGCCTGAAAATGGTCCCTAGGATCAGAGTACTTACCTGGTTATCAAATAAACAAATAATAAATATATAAAAACAATTGAGAAATTGGGCCAAAATTGTGATTTTGGTTATTTCCATCTAATTTAAAAAGTATTTGCCCAAATGCACCAAATTTGGTATGGTGACTGTACCACTGCCTATACAGAAGTGTGTCAATTTTAGATCTCTATCTTTAAAGAATTCTTAGTTATAAGCCTCCAAACATTTGGAAAAATATTAAAATTACAGTTAACTACATAAACTAAACATGTTTGTCAAAACTACCAAATTTGAAATGGTGACTTTACCAATGTCCATACATATGCTTGCCAAGTTTCAGATCTGTAGCTTTAAAGGGGACCTATTTATAAGCCTCCAAACATTCAGACATTTTAAAATTACATTTTACAATTATGTAAACTGCTGAATTTTAAGCACCTATAAGTTTAATTCTAGAGAACAGAATATCACCAGTGTTGTTAGGTTCTTTGCTCCTAAATATTTGGCTTCAAGTCAACCCCCCCGTGGCCCAGCATCAGAGCATCATGCTGCCATGCTGATAACCTGGGTTCAGAAACAAGCTTGGAAAGTCATGTCAGGAGGCAGGACATGGCCAAAACTTACAATGTACAGCAGTTTCTATGACTCTTCCAAGACAGTATGCATCTAAGTTTTCAATTATCTAACTCCAAAGGTGGTTAAGTTGTAAGCATAGAAATATATTCAGAAATTTTCACATGAATATTAAATTGCCAGACTTTGACCCCTATAATGTCTCCACCCTTCAGCCACATGTTATGAACCTTGGTATGCTTTTAGGTCCCATACCAGACAGTATGCATGCCAAATGCAGACATCTAGCTGCAACACAGAATGAGTTATAGACAATTAAAGAATTTCAGGAAATTCCAAAACATTTCATAAAATTTCATGAAACTTAATGGAATTTCATGAATGTCTATGAATTCAGAATTTGCCAATTTGACCCAGCTCTAGTTATATAAATAATTATTCTTCACTATCAAAGTCATGTCAAAGTGGCTGACTCACCACTTTGTGAAGTTTTTGGCACTGTGCCAAATTTCCTGCTTCGTTGGTGCTAGAAATACAACCTGTCCAAACATTTAAAAAACTTTCCCCAACTCACCTAAAATCCAATCCCAACCTATTCTCCTCACTCCCATTCAGTCACATTAGAAGTACTGTAAATAAATTCCTCCCTTCTCCCAACCCACATGCACCCATCCCCAACCCCCTCACTTTTCCCAACCATACCAGTAGTAAGTGACTAGCCACTTCCCCAACCCATACATCATCACATCTCACCTCCCCCCTTACAGCCTCAAGAGTAATTAAGTACAGCAAGTTACCCTTCCCAACTAATGTAGCACCCCATGCCCATAACTGCACACTTCATTTTGTTTGTGGAAAAAAGTCTTAAGAAATTAGATCACAACCAGATCAAACCCTCCTCATATCACCTCAGTGGGTTACTGTCTGGATGAATGAATGAGGGTGAGCTATAGTATATTAGTAGTACTTCAGTGTTCTTTCTTATTTCATTCAGATGATAGAAACTAAGTAATTGTGAGTAGAGTTTCAGACAGTCATTAGTTAATTTGTTAGGAATTGGATTTGTTCTTTGCTCAAACATGCTACAGAAGTAGGAGAGAGTGGAGTGGGGTGCTATGTAGATTGGATAAAGGGGTTAATTTTATTTACTGGTATGGTTGGGCAGGGAGGTGGAATGGGGTGCTATGTGGGTTGGGTAAAAGCGGTAACTATTTGGCTGGGAAGAAGAAAGTAGGTGTGATGGGGTGTTACAAGGGTGGGAGTGAGGATGTTTCTTTTATTAAAATGATTTGTAAAGTGACACTTCCTTAGCAAAGGGATACTTTGCAGAGGTGTTTTGTAGCAGCTTCACAGTAAAATAAAGCAGTGAATTGGACACTTTGCAAGCAAAGTGCAACTTTTTATATTTTTTCACCCAAAAAGTGTTCATGTTACTTCACAGATACCACACATACAACACCACAAAGCATAGAATCTTAGTGCATTTTCTGTAAAGCAAAGTGCTTGGCACTTTGCACATCTCTACTCATAACAAACATCTGCACAGAGTGCACCGGTGTTTTATACACAATGCATATGTAAGGTGGATTGATAAGTGGCAAGGGGTCAGGAAACAAAGCTGTACAAAGTGGAAGGGCACTACTCAGATTGGAAAGGGGTACTCAGTGGTGTCCCTCAGGAATCAGTGTTAGGACGGCTGCTGTTTAAAATTTTTGTCAGTGACACAGAAGCTGGTGTTTCTCCAGCAGGCTGCTTAAGTTTGCTGATGACAGTAAACTGTTTAAGGGCTTCTTTCTTGAGGTTGGGGACAAACTTCAGGAGAACCTGAAGAATCTGAATGACTGGTCAGTCTTCTGAAGTCTCAGATTCAATATAGGTAAATGCAAGGGTCCACATTAGTAGATGAAAAGGAGACTTTGATCCTACACACTTTGAGGGTCTCTGTTGCTGCATTGGAGGAAAAATGCACCAGTCAGTCATTATGAACAAGGGGCTGAAGCATGACATGCAATATGTGACCACTATCAAGAAAGCTGGAAGAATGCTGAGGTACAACAAATGAACATTACCCACAATGCAGGGGAAGTAATGCTGCCTCTTTCTAAAGCTCTAGTTGGCCCCACCAGGAGAATTGCATGCAGTTCTGGGTTCCTCAATACCAAAATGACACTGAGGCAGTCAAAGGAGGGCAATACAGGGCCACCACAATGATCAGTGTTATGGAAGTCAAAAGCTAAATGTCAAGGCTGGTGACTCTTAGTAAGTTTAGGTAGGAGAAAAGGAAAATGAAATGGAGACATGATCTCAGTCTTTTCAATGCTGAGGTGTATCAACAAGATCAGGCTGAGATATTTGCTCTGGTGTCATCTAGCATTCATAGGAACACATCCTTAAGCTCGGAGGTGGTAAATTCAGAGGCAGTACAGAGGACACCACTTATACCGGACACATCTATAATGGGCACTCACTTATAGCATACAAATGCTGTTTGCCAAAACCACATTACACAGGGCTTACTGATAGATCAGCCCTTTACAGTGGATGTGACAGACTGCTTTTAGCAGACAGGCAGTGAGTCATTGAGAGGCATTTCTAATCCCCAGCAGCTTTCACTTTATTAGGAAGCACTTCTTCTCCTAGGGGGTAGTGAACCTGTGGAGCAACCTATCACTGTACACAGTTCACATGAAGCTAGTACATGCCTTCATGTTAGGCTAAGAGAAATTTCTGCTTAATAAGGCAATCACTACATACCTTGGGTAGTACAGTGCATATGGACCCCTTTAAATTATTACATGTTTGCACAGCATACTTATTTATCATTGCTTCTGAAGTGGGGAGGGGACAGAAATGCTGGACCTAGACTCCTTTATCACCATAAATTACTATGTTATTCTGGTAAATTGATAAATAAATTACTAAATAAATAAATGTTGCTGACTTGTCACCTTTATGCTGAAAAAAACAAACAATAAGAAGCAGTCAAATCTGAAGATGTAAACCATGTCCACAATAACTCACATTTAATAGGTAGCCAAAGCAATTGTAATGGCAATATTTTCATTATTTAAAATACCATCAGAGCAGATGGACAAATGATGTTCCCAGGAGCTGTTCTCAGTATGGATGCAGGAACATATACCCCATGGAAACCATGGCTTACATATTGACTGGGGGGGGGGGATTCTGGGCTCCCACTGCTTGATCCCCAGCCCTACTGATATTATATAGAAAATAATGCATGGGCAACCATGCACAGCAGCTATGTTTCCATCAAGGGTTTCTGATGACTTCATAGGAACCTCAGGAGTAGAGACATGCAAAGTCAGGACAACTCTGCTACCCCTGAACTTTTTTCTTGACTTTGTGAAGCATTTTGTGAAATCTTCATCTGGGAGAGCGCCACACTTAGCCTGCGAAGAACTATGCAAAGTGCTTTGAAATATTATCTAAAACCAAACTTATTTAGCAAATCCCACCACACATCCACTATGTTATTACATACAGTACAGTATACCCCACCACTCCACCCACTGAAGCAAGAATTCTCTACCTCTCACCTCCTCATGATGTTTTCTTCCACCATAAACTGAACTCTTCATTGTGCAATAATAGATTCCTCCAGAAAACACAGTAAACATAACTCCCACACCTCCTACTCCCACCAGATCTGACCCCAGTGTTTTAGTATTAGTATGACCTATGATGTCTTCATTCATTCAGATATTCACCACAGAATGGAGAGGACAACTCTCTGCAGCACAATACCATCTTCTTCTTTTTTTTAACAAGTATAAGGGCCGAAAGGCAGGGCACAGACTTGGACTGTGACCTTGTCTATTTAAAAGTAGCATATAAGAGCCTTTATAATAAAATTCTGGATAATACCACTCTGTTGAACACTCTTGACCTGCATGTTATCCCACTTGATGGCATTTTCGAACCAGCTTTTTGTGAGAAAGATAATTTAGCTTGGGACAAAATTGACCCAAGCTCAAAAGAAACTTTGTGTATAATATCCCAGTTATGAACAGATTTCAAACTCTGTGTAGTACACAGAGATGACTATTTTGGATACAGTCGACTCTGATTTTGTCAAGCTAATTTCATAGAATATAGCAGGACTTAGTATGAAATAGGTGGATACAGAACGGTTGGAATGGCTGAGACACAGAGACAGAGAAAGCAGCCAGAGCTTCCTTAAATCAAGGAGGTTATTTTCTAGATTACACTGAACTGAATTATTACTTTTTGGACCTGTGTAAGTAACTAGTATTGATTCTGTTTTTGGGGTTGACTTGTCTTAGTTTTAACTTTAATTTGCCAGGGAGGAACTGTAGCTGGGAGATATTTGCAGTCATTTGTGACTAGACCTGTTACTTAACCTCTGTGAAACAGGTGTCTGAAAGGAAGGGAGGCATTCCCTGGGGTGGAGGTTCAGAGCTGTAGTTGATTGTTTCTGGATGGCATATGTTACTCCCTCCACCCTTCCCCTTACCCCACCTGCCCCAAGCAGGGGTTCTGACATCACTTCCCCAAAACTGCTAACAACATACACCTGTTCATATCCTTAAAGGCACAGCACACTGAATAGGGGGTAGAGACACTCACAAGCCAGCACACACTAAAACAAGAACAAAAAACAACAAAAGAAAAGCATCTGTAACAGGAATGGAGACAGACATGTGAGGAGTGGTGCAATGCACTGGCCGTGGAGCAGCAGTCTTCTGGGAGACATTCTGGAAACTGCATTGCTGCCCTATTTGCAGGCACCTCTCTGGTCTGAGGGAGGAGATTGCTCATCTCCATGCTGACCTGGCAATGATTTGGGAAACCTGCTCCCCCACCCAGGCCACCACCACTACCTCAGAGGCTGCCAAGAAAGAGGAGTGGTTGGACCACAGTGGGTTCAGGGATGGTGACGGTGGTGGAACAGAGGTGCATCCCTCCAGTTGTGCCTCTCCACAATTCATTTGCCACTCTGGTGGAGCATGGTTTCTCTATGGAGGCACCCACAGTGGAGACCAAGGAGGATGCTGGGAATCTCCACAATAGAGACCACCAGAAGGATGGCACAGGACCCCACAGGGGAAGGAAACAACTCCTGGTGGGGGACTCAATTGTTAGGGGGGTAGAACTGGGGGAGCAAAGGGAAAGGGAGGGAAGGTGCCTGCCAAGTGCCATGGCTTGGAGGGACAGGAAACAAATCCTCAGGATCATGGGAGCAGCTGCAAGAGGGAGAGAGCTGGATGTCATTACCCACCTAGGGATGAATGACCTGCCTGAGAATGGGATCAGAGCAGTGCAACAGGAGTTTGTGGAGTTGAGGAGGGGCCTTAGAAAAGTAGCACACATGGTAACTTTCTTGGAAGTGCTACCTGTCTATGGCATAGATAAGGCTAGGGGACTCCGCACCATGGGATTCAGTGACTGGTTGAAAAACTGGTGCAGAGCTCAGGGATTTGGCTTCATTGAGGACTAGGGCTCCACCTGGAGGGGATGCAGGCCTATACAGGCAATATGCTCTGCATCTATCCTGGAGGGGAACCAGAATCCTAGGTGATAAGTTTAAATGCTTCATTGGCAAGCATTTAAACTAGCCAAGGGGGGAGCCACTGAAAAGGAGAAGGGAAGTCCTAGCCTCCTTCAAAATCATGGTAGCTAATGAGGTAAACATCAAGATAGAGCAGTTGATAGGGATCAGGGTAGGGGGTAAATGGAGAAAAAGACAAAGGCAGTAAGGACAGGGATGGGGCAAAAAGAAATAAAGCCAGAAAAAAATGGAGGTTAATGAGTACCAATGCCCATAGTCTAGGTAAAAAGCTCCCTGAAATTGTGGCCCTGATGGATGAGGGATGCCTGGATATTGTGGCAGTCACAGAAACGTGGTACACAGAGAACCATGACTGGGATGTCAACCTACCAGGGTACACAATCTACAGGAGAGACAGGGAGGGAAGAAGAGAAGGAGTAGCAGCTCTCTATATAAGGGAAGGGATCAAAGCAACAGAACTAAATGGTAAACAGGGAGGAGAGGAGGTACTGTGGGTCACCCTGGAGACTGGAAATGGCTCCACAATCTGCACAGGGGTTGTATACAGACCCCATGTCAGGGGGAGGAAATGGACAAGGAAATGATAGAAGGCTTCCTTGGGATGGCAGAGAAAGGTGAGATATTTCTGATGGAGGACCTGAATATGCCAGATGTTAACTGGAGCACCTTTGCTGCAGCCACATCCAAGAGCAGGGTCATTCTCGATGCCCTACAGGGGGCATGCCTCAGATATCTAGTTTTGGAACCCACTTGGGAGGGAGCAATCTTAGACCTGGTACTCTCAAATGGGGATGGAGAGAGGCTCTCTGATCTTGAAATGGGTAGCCATCTGGGAACAAGCAACCACCAAACAGTGTGGTTCACAATAAACTTTGCTGTAAAGTCAAGCCACACAAAAGTGAAGGTACTGGACTTCAGGAGGGCTGATTTTGTCAAAATGGGAGAGTGCCTCAGAAAAGCACTAGCAAACAGGCAAGAAGGTAGAGTGGAGCAACAATGGGAAACATCAAAACTGCCATCACAGAGGCAACAAGCCTTTGTGTGAAACAAATAACTCAAAATAAAAGAAAAATAATACTATGGTTCTCAAAAGAGGTGGTGGGGAAGGTAAGGGAGAAAAAGATTGCATTCAGGAACTATAAGGAAACACAGAAGGAGCAGGACAGAGAACTGTACCAGTTAAAACAGAAGGAAGCGGGGACAGCAGTCAGAATAGCAAAGGCCCAAACTGAGGAAAAGATAGCAGACTCGGTTAAGAAGGGGGATAAAACCTTTTATAGGCACATTGAGGAGCAAAGAAAGATGAAGGCAGGGATACTGAGGCTGAATAAAGAGGAAGGTGGTTGGGCAGAGAGTGACAGTGAAAAAGCAGGAAAACTGAATTAATATTTCTGCTCAGTATTCACAATGGAAAAGCAGGGGGAGAAACCTAATCCAGTCAATAAAAGCACTCTGGATAGGGGGGTTTGATATTAGTCCTTTTACAGAAGAAAAGGTTCTGAAAGAACTCTTAAAACTGAAGGTGGATAAAGCAATGGTGCCTGATGGGATTCACCCCAGTATTCTAAAAGAACTAAGGGAAGAACTAGTAGCACCACTGACTACCCTATTTAATAAATCATGGGAGGATGGTGTGGTACATGAGGACTGGAGAAGGGCAGATATGATTCCTCTTTGCAAAAGTGGGAGCAAGACAGAGACAGGAAACTACAGACCTGTCAGTTTGGCCTAAGTGGTAGGGAAAATGATGGAATCACCTCTGAAGGAAAGAACTGTTGAGTACTTAGAGGCCGGTGGGGCACAGGACCCAAGGCAGCATGGATTCACAGCAGGAAGGTCATGTCAAACAAATCTAAATGATTTCTTTGACTTGGTGACCAAAATAGTAGACCAGGGAAGGGCTATGGACATGGACTACCTAGACTTTAGCAAGGCATTTGACACAGTCCAACACAAAAGATTAATAAACAAATTAGCCAGCCTGGGAGTGGGTCCCAGGGTGGTAGCCTGGGTAAAACACTGGCTGGACAACAGGACACAGCAGGTAATAGTAAATGGAGTCCACAGTGAAGAAAGGATGGTTACTAGTGGGGTATCGCAGGGTTCAGTACTGGGGCCGGTCCTTTTTAATGTCTTTATAAGTGACATTGCGTAGGGACTGGAGGGGAAGGTATGTCTCTTTGCAGACGACACAAAGATCTGCAACGGGGTTGATACACAAGGAGGTGTGGAAAGGATGAGAAGGGACTTGGCAAGGTTGGAGGAATGGTTAGAAGTGTGGCAGCTTGGATTCAATGCAAAGAAGTGGAAAAAAATGCACCAGGGAAACAAAACCCAGGGGAAGATTACACAATTGGGGGGGGAGGTAGTAACAACAACAAAAATGGAAAGGGACCTGGGGGTAATCATATCAGATGACATTAAGGTTAGCAAGCAATGTGAGAAGGCAGTAGGGAGGGCTGGGGGTATACTGGGATGTATAGGGAGAGGCATCACCAGCAGAAAACAGGAAGTTGTTATCCCTCTTTAAAGACAGTTGTTGATACTCCATCTGGAGTACTGCATCCAGTTCTGGAGACCATATCTCTGCAAGGACATAGACAGGATGGAGGCAGTTCAGAGGAGGGCAACTAAAATGGTGCAGGGTCTGCAAGAGAAGCCGTATGAGGAGAGACTAAGGGAGCTTAATATGTATACCCTTGAGTAAAGGAGGAAGAGGGAGGACATGATAGAAACTTGTAAGTACCTCAGTGGAATCAACAAAGTCCAAGAGGGTAGCATCTTTCAGAAAAAGAGATGTGCAAGAACAAGGGCACACAATTTAAAGATTTGGGGGCGGTTCAGGGGCAATGTGAGGAAGTAGTTTTTCACAGAGAGGGTGGTGGATGCATGGAACAGCCTTCCTGAGGAGGTTGTGGGGTCTAAAAGTGTGGGAGAATTCAAGTATACATGGGACAGACATAAGGCAATTCTTGTGGGGGGTAAGAAGAAATAGGCTGTTGGTTAACTAGGATCTGCAGGTTATCCTGTAGGTAGGGAAATGGGCAGACTAGGTGGGCCAAGTGGTCCTTATCTGCCATCAAAGTCTATGTTTCTATGTCTTCATCACCATCCTCTTTATCAAAGTGATAGCAGAAGAAGTGTGCTTGCTGCAAGCAGCTTCCCTCCAAAGACAGCCACTCTTCTTGCCTACTTTGCCTAGGCTCTGATCACGACAACAAGGCCTCTCAGCACTGCCAGGACATCAGCCAGGTCACTCGGAGACACCATCAGAAAACCCTGGAAAATTTCTTGATTAAACAGAAACTGGCTACGATGGAGAAGGAACTCCAGAACAAAAGCACCTTTTCTTCCCCAGCTTCTGGGACTTCGACTTCTTCCTCTTCTCATAAGGAGAAGAGGTCTAGCGGAAAGCACAGGGACAGGCCTCGGTCAGCTTCCTGCTCTTGGCCCTCGCAGAAATCGGTGACTGAATCAGGGTCTTCCTCCCATAGGAGGTCAGCCCCTCCTCCACTGATGGCCAGTACTTCTTCCAAGCTTCCAGTGACGAACTCTCCAGCTCTCATCACTGTGCCGGATAGTGGTTCTTCAGGACTCAGGACTTCTTCCCCAGCCTCTCAGCCACTGACACTTAGGCCTTTACACCCAGTGGGTCCTCAGCCAGGTGGCTCAACCAGGTCTTCCTTGAATGGTGGGTCTCAGCCTGTCACTCCTCCAGTCCTGGCATTAGCCAAGACAACTCAGGATTCCAGAGCCAATGCCTCTAAACGATGCCAGGGGCTTGTGCTTGTCTCCCCATGAGAGTGACACCTCTGTCCCGCTCAGGAGCTAGCTCCCCTGGACAGGCTTCCCCTTCAAGGTTGGTGCCAGCTGTTTCTCCAAACGAATGTCAGCCCATTCTTGTCCAGTCAACGACAACCACTCCAATGTCGACCCCAGTGATGCCTCTCCCAGTGTCAGCTGACCTCTTGGCCACCCTCCAGCCGACATCAGAAGGACCGATGCATGGCCTGTTGACACCTTCCAGACCAATGCCAGTGTGGGACTGTGTCAAATGCCTTGCTCAAGTCTAAGTAGGCCACGTCCACAGCCCTTCCCTGGTCTACTACTTTGGTCACCAAGTCAAAGAAATCAACTAGATTCGTCTGACATGACCTTCCCGCTGTGAACCCATGCTGCCTTGGGTCCTGTGCCCCACTGGCCTCCAGGTACTCAACAATTCTTTCCTTCTGAAGTGATTCCATCACTTTCCCTACCACAGAGGTCAAATCAACAGGTCTGTAGTTTCCTGCCTCTGTCTTGGTCCCACTTTTGTGAAGGAGAATCACATCCACCTTCCTCCAGTCCTCAGATACCACACCATCCTCCCATGATTTGTTAAAAAGGGTAGTCAGTGGTTTCACTAGTTCTCCCCTTAATTCTGTTAGAATTCTGGGGTGAATTCCGTCAGGCCCCATTGCTTTGTCCACCTTCAGTTTTAGGAGTTCTTTCAGAACCCTTTCTTCTGTGAAAGGACTGGGATCAACCCCCCACCCATCAAGAGTACTTCTGTTAATTCGAGTAGCCACCTCCCCTCCTCCTCTTTTGTGAATACTGAGCAGAAATATTTGTTCAGTATCCCTACCTTTTCACTGTCGCTCTCTGCCCACCCACCGTCCATTCTATTCAGCCTCACTATCCCTCCCTTTGCCTTTCTACGCTCCCTGATGTACCTATGAAAGGTTTATTCCCCTTCTTAACTGAGTTGGCTATCTTTTCCTCAGTTTGGACCTTTGCTATTCTGACTTTCCTCCCTGCTTCCTTCTGCCTTAACTGGTACAGCTCTCTGTCTTACTCCTTCAGTGTTTCCTTATACTTCCTGAATGCTATCTTTTTCTCCCCAACTTTCCCCACCACCTCTTTTGAGAATCATAGTGGATTTTTCTTTTGTTTTGATTGGTTCATTTGCTTCACACAAAGGTTCATTGCCTCTGTGATGGCAGTTTTGCAGTTTCCCCATTGTTGCTCCTCCCCTCCTTCTAGACTGTTTGCTAGTGCTTTTCTAAGGCACTCTCCCATCTTGCCAAAGTCAGCCCTCCTGAAGTCCAGTACCCTCACTTTTGTATGGCTTGATTCTGTAGCTGAGTTTATCGTGAACCACATTATTTGATGGTCACTTGTTCCCAGATGGCAACCCACTTCTAGACTGGAGATCCTCTCACTGTCCCCATTAGAGAGTATGAGGTCTAAGATTGCTCCCTCATGAGTGGGTTCTGAAACTAGCATACCACCTATAGGGCATCGAGAATGGCCCTGCTCTTGGATGTGGCTGCAGCAAATGTGCTCCAGTTAACATCTGGCATATTCAGGTCTCCCATCAACAGTATCTCCCCTTTCTCTGCCATCCTAAGAATGCCTTCTATCATATTCTTGTCCATTCCCTCCCCCTGACACGGGGGTCATATACAACCCCTGTGTGGATTGTGGTGCCATTTCCAGTCTCTAAGGTGACCCACAGTGCCTCCTCTCCTCCCTGTTTACTCTTTTGTTCAATTGCTTTTATCTCTTCCTTTACATAGAGAGCTACTCCGTGACCTCTTCTCCCCTCCCTGTCTCTCCTGTAGGTTATGTACCCTGGTATGTTAACATCCCAGTCATGGTTCTCTGTGTACCATGTTTCTGTGACTGCTACAATATACAGGCATCCCTTTTCCATCAAGGCCACCAGTTCAGGGAGCTTGTTGCCCAGACTACGGGCATTGGTACTCATTATCTTCCATTTCCTGATGGCCTTACTCCTTTTTGCCCCATCCCTGTCCTTATTGCCTTTGTCACTGTCTCCATTTACCCCTGCCCTTCTCCCTATCAACATCTCTATCTTGGTGTTTACCTTACTTACTACCCTGACTTTTTTGGGGGGGGCTAGGATATCCCTGCTCCTTTCCAGTGCCTCCCACCTTGGCTAGTTTAAATGCTTGCCATTGAAGCATTTAAACCTATCACCGAAGATCCTGGTTCCCCTCCTAGACAGATGCAGCCCATCATGCCAATATAGGCCTGTATCACTCCAGGTGGACCCCCAGTCCCCAATGAAGCCAAATCCCTGAGCTCTGCAAATTTTTGTGAGAATAAAAGTGCAGGTAATTGTGAAGAAGCAAGTGTCCATGATGGTCCAACTTGCGTGGGTCGACAACAGGAAAAGAACTGAGGTTGGTCTGGGTTACTGCCACTTTTATGCCATAGGCAGATGTCTGGGTGGGCCGACATCAGGGGATGGTTCCCAACTCATGACTGCTAGCTAGAAGTTTTCTGTGTGTTCCTGGCGCCTGATGGCTTCAGTCCTTATTGTGTTGCCTGCTGCAACAGCCCCCTTGAAGTAAGATTAATTATTGCTTGAACTGAACAAGTTTATAGGGTATAGGAAAATTTAACCATCTGGTGATGACTGATGTGTGAATGTGCTGCTGACTATTGTATCATTTGCCTGTAATGTACTGTGTATTATTTATCAATACTGTATCAGAATCCTAGCTGATACATTTTATATTGTAATGCTCTGTAACTGGAACTCATTGAAAATGTGATTTACTCATTGGGGCTTTATTTTCTATACTGAATAAACATCTTTTACCACTACTAATTCTCTGTTACCCACCGACCCAGATGAAAAATATAACAGCCTAGTAGTGCAACATACAAACAGAATTTTGTTAGACAAGTGGGGGATGTTTTAGAATAAATGACTAAGAAACTCATGTAGAGCTTTTATTTGAGGTTAACAGTGCCCCTTGATCTTTAGAGTGTTCCATAAAATATATACTTCACTGCTATATGTTGGGACCGGTCTGTTTTATATTGTACAAGAGTGATTGGAATTAGGTTCAGAAAATGACGATTTTCTTAGAGTCAAATAAATCAAGTGGCATTGTTTAGCAATTTTCAAAATGCAATCTTTCCTTCTTTCATCTGTCATGATTACTGTTTTATGGACATAATGGGTTTACACTGGCACTCCAAGTGAAATATATTGTAGTGGCTTACTACTGTCATTTATTCTTGCAGTGACATGAGCTTACTTACTGTGCAGTATATCTACTGAAGTACTATATTTCTTCCTTCCGTCTTTCCCTCCTGCCTGTTTGCTGAAGGCAGGTCCATAAACTTGATGCAGTGTTGCACCTATGAATCATCTAGACTTTAAAATGCACAGAGATGGAAACCTGAAGAGTTTTCAGAGGCAGGCAGCTGCGGTTCAATGCCAAAAAGTGTAAAAACATGCACCTAGGGCACAGGAACCCAGGTGCTGAGTATAGGATGGGGGTGTATTGGCAGTCACTAGATAGGAAAGAGATCTTGTGGTTATTATTTCAGAGGACCTCAAGTTGGCAGTGCAGTGTGACAAGGCTGCAGGCAGGGTTAGTGGGATGCTGGGGTGCATAGTGAGGGGCATCGTCAGCTAGAGGGAAGAGGTGGTGCTGCCACTGTATCACTCTCGGGTATGCTTACACCTGGAACACTGGGTCCAGTTCTGGATACCACTTTGTTTTTAGAAAGGATGTAGGGTGGAGGTAATTCAGAAGAGGTCTACCAAAATGGTGTAGGAATTGCAAGAGAAGCCCTATGAGAAGAGACTGAAGAATCTCATCATGTTCACTCTGGAGGAGATGACAGCAGGAGATGACATGATTGAGACCTTCAAGTACCTCACAAGGGTGAGCAGGGTTCAAGAGGGGAGTCTTTTATAAGTGAGGATGAGCTCCAGAACAAGGAGCATGCACTGAATCTGGAAAGAGGGGGAGAAGTCCAGGAAGGATCTGAGGAAATATTTCTTCAATGAAAGGGTAGTAGACATTTGGAATCGACTGCCAACCAAAGTGGTGGAAGCTAGAATGGTAGAAAGCTCCAAGCATGCATGTGACAGACACAGGGGCATATTATAGCAGGGAGAGTCACCAGAGACCAGTTTGGGTCTTCAGAGGTAGAATAGGAAAAACTGAAAAAAGACAACACTTCCAAAGCTGAAAAGTTTATTAAAACACTTACAAAAAACAGTAAAGTGCAATATTCAAATTATGGTCTCAAGGAGCTCATTTTAATTGCTTCCACAGGAACCTACCGGTAAAAACAACAGAATTAAATAAAATCATAAAAACTTAAAGGAGACCATAATTTGGGACTTGTTAACATGGATTGGTAAAACAGAAAATATTTATTTGGATAAATTATGCTTAATATATGGGTAATAGATTGGTGCTGAAGATTTCTCATAGGTCTTTTAAAATGCACTTTATTGAATATTGCACTTTGTCCTTCTACACTTTACACTGTGGTATTTTATATATAACAACATGTTACTGTCTGTATTGTTATACTGTGTGTTTAAGAATGACAAGATAAAAGGACCATTGGGACAGGTGGAGGCCATCCCTCTAATGATGAGCTCCTAATTTGGGGAGCAGTGTGCTCTGGTCTGTTTGGTGTTGTGTTTTAATAAACTTTGCAGCTTTGGAAGTGTTGGCTTTTTGCTGTTTTGCCTGTGGATCTCATGAGCTGAGCATCCCTGGACAGCTGAGGTGATATCTTGCTGTTTGTACTTCAAGGTAGAATAGGCAGGAACACCAGGGCAAACTGTGTGGACCAAGCAGTTCTTTTCTTCAGAAAAGTTCTATGTTTCTATTCAACTAGTAATTCTAGTATTCATTCTCATAGCCTTGGCGTTCAGCACAATCAACAAGTAGTATTCTAGTGCAGCTATAATTCTAGCCACTATGTCAACAACTCAACTACCTTTTTTAAGTTTTACGCAACTCTCTGAAGCAAAGCGTAAAGCATACCTTTGCAGTATAGTCACTATTAGATGTAGAACAGCTATGACACATTTAATCATTACTGGACAGTTTTAAATTAAAAAGTAAAATATTAACACTTTAGCACTTACAGTACAAGTTTATAGTCAGCCATTATACTCACAAAGAATATGTGTTCTACTTTAGCAATCCCTTTGCCAAATATTGTTCCTAGCTGATCGCCTACTCCAGCCAACAGAAACCCAAAGAGAGGAATTCCTAATAAGGCATAGATGATGCAAACAATCTTCCCTCCTTCTGTGCGTGGTGAGATGTTTCCAAAGCCTAGACGACAAAGAATGATTGTTATAAAACTTGCCATACCAGAATTCAAATTGTAAGACAGGGTGTGAACATTCTCAGATAAGAAGCAGGCTATTCCATCCTACATTGTCAAACTGAAGACTGGATTTACATTATGTGACACTTACATAAAAACTATTCATGGTGAAGGCACTTGCCAATATCTCAATTTTTTGTTAGTTACTCTGATAATCATTAGAGTTGTGTGGGATTTTCAAATTTCAATTTCAACAGAACTCTGCAGTATTTCAACATTCTAAAAGCTCTGCTTAGCAGATAAATAAGTTGTTGTTTACATAAACCACAGATTAGTATTCCACAGTTTATATGCACTGCAGTTTAGGCTTATAAAAACTGTGGAAAACAAATTCACAGTTTATGTAAACTGTGGCAAACGAATCTGTAATTTACATTACAAGACTTCTAGAATTTGGTGGTATTTACTTAGCAAAAACTTCCAGAAAGCAGTTCTGAGGTGGTACTGCCACTCAAGTTGAATTACAATGGTAGAATTCTGCATCTCCCTTTAATCTTTCATGACGACACCCATCCTAGGTATATATTGTATATGCTAATATAAATTAAATATAATAAATGGTTCAGCCTTTCTTCCATAAGAAACGTGACCATTTACCATACAATATACCACAGGATATGTAGTCATATGCCATGGTACTAAAACTATTATGACACCATCAGTACAATAATTAATAAAGTATGACATCATCAACTGACAACTTTTTTCAGTTTCTTACCTTAACCACAAAACCAGACTTTTTTTAAAGATGAGGATTCTCAAGAGTTTGGCTTTACTCCAAAGCACATCCTAATTTCTGAAAGCAATAGGCTTATATAAAACAACATTTCTCAACAGATTTAGCCCCTCCCTGCCCCAAACAGTCACATTTTAAAAGCAAGTCAATACATGTATGGGCCAGAAAGCCTTTTCTTTAGCTACCCTGAAAATTTGGAAAAGACTAACTGCTACTCTATGGACCTTGGATACACCCCCCCCATGCAAATCCTACTACAAAGCTTCTCTTACTGCCACCACCACCACCTGTAAATGCTGAACCACCTGATTTTCAGTCCCCATCCAAGGGAAACCGGGAGTACCCTAATTGACTCTGGAAAGTATCTGCCTAAAACTGTTATTACTGTAATGACTTATGTTAGGCACTGCAATGCCTCAAACTCTGTGCACTTTAACTGCAATACGGTAGTCACTTTATACCCAGTTTTGCACAGTCCTGCACCACTTTCTTTCATATTACCCAATGTTTCACATATGTATTGCAACTACTTGCTGTCCCCTGTACCTTTTGTACCTGTTTTTCATTATGGCCCAAGTTCTGCCTGAAAATTGTCCCTGTGATCAGCACACCCACTCAGTTAACACATAAATAAAAATAAACAAATAAATGTGTTTCTGCCCAGTCTACCTTTCCCAAAATTAACCTTTTCCAGCAAAATGTGACTGACTAAATAAATAAGTAAATAAAATGTTTTATTTATTTATTTATTTCAGATTCAGATTAATACCTTTGAGTCAGGGCTTGTTTACAAAGGTTCCAAGTCTGTGAGAGACTGTACAGTACAACACAATACAATACAATATGATACGATACGATACAGTACAATACAATACAATATAATACATGGGTTACAGACCAAGTGGGAGAAATAACCATCAAATAAGATACGTTTGTTGGGCTACAGCTGTTGACAAATAACGAAAAGAATTACACAATTTCAAATTAATGCAGAGTTACTACTTGCAGGATGCCGCAATAAACAACACTTAATCAGTGTGGTACAGCCCTTGTGTAAGTGCCCAGTATTAAGGTAGGAGGGGCCTCCAGGTGAAGTGGAAGGTGGAGCAGGAACAGCCAGAGAAGGCATTGTCATGGTATAGTCAAATGGGCAGGGCAGAGAAGTGTGAGTGGGAGTGACAGGGGTGGGAGTAGGAAAGGGGGTAAGAGGGGGGTAGATCAGCTGTGGGAGGGGTGATAAAGATGGAGTGGGAGCTGACCAAGAGTAGCTGGTGGCATGTTAATAGTGAGTCTTTAGGCTAGCTAGAGTTATGTATTGCAGGAAAAAGCATTTTTTAAGTGTAAGGTGCGAGCGGAGCCCAGATTTGAATTGACTGAGTTTTTCACAGTCGTGGATATAAATAATATAATATAAATAATAAAACTTTCCAGAAAGGCCCACTTTACAAGCAACAGATTTTCCTAAAACAACAATTTCTCAGTTTGGTGTCAATTTCCATACAAATGCACTGTACTAACAACATACTTTCCAAAAGATGGCTTTCTAAACAGTTTGGGTTTGCTTAGCAAATAGTAAATTTTTCAAGCAGCTTTTTATAGTCCGTGAGGGTATAACATTGACTGGGAGAAAGAATCCTGATGGTGTTAAAACTGGAAAACACTCAGAGGTCAGCAAGATCTAAAGACGTGGGGGGGCCACAAGGATCAGTGCTGGCCCCAGTACTGTTTAGTGTGTCCATCTGCATCATAGATGAAAGGATCAAGGGTAAAATGAAGCTCTTTTGCAGTTGACATCAAACTCTCTGGCAGGGTAGACAATGAGAAAGGGGATATGGGACATGAACAAGGACCTAGAAATACCGCAAGGGTAGTCCAAGGTGTGGTTACTAAAGTTTATTGCTAAGACATGCAAACTTATGCACATACTGTAGGCAGGGGTAACCCATATATGTAGGCTATTGGATGGTGGGGAGAAAACAAGTACTAAAACTATAGAGGAAAGGAAGTTAGGGTTCAACTTTAGTGAAAGTCTCAATTCATCTGCCCAGTTCACCAGGGTTAGAGATGTGCGATGTCATCAAAATTTTTTCTGCCAATTAATTCACGAATTGTGTGAAATTCACGAATCGCAATTCATCAAATTTGTCAATTCACAGAGCATAGATTGAATGTGAAGTGTGGAATTTTGCAGGTGAAATTCCACACTTTGCAGCACCTCCCTGCCGACTGCTGAAAAATACATATTGTTTTGAAATCCCTGGTGTCTATTGGTCCCCCCCACCACCAACTGTAGAAAAAACTATATTATTTTGAAATTCCTGGTGTCTAGTGGCCCCCCACCACCAACTGTAGAAAAAACTATATTATTTTGAAATTCCTGGTGTCTAGTAGTCCCCCTCTTCTGCCAATCACCAGCCTTAATGTAAAAAAATATATATCTCATTACTGTTATTTAAATCCCTGGTGTCTAGTGCCCCCCCAGCTGATTGCAGAAAAAATATATTATTTTTACATCCCTGATGTCTAGTGGTTCATCCCCCCCCCCTCCACGATCACTGGCCCCAATGTAAAAAACATATCTCATTACTGTTATTTCAATCCCTGGTGTCTAGTGGTATCCCCCTCCTGCTGATCACAGAAAACATATATTATTTTCACATCCTCAATGTCTAATTGTCCCCCCCCCATTGATCGCCAGCCCCAATGTTAAATCCCTGGTGTCTAATGGACACCCCACCCCATCCCATCATGGAGTGTCTCCACCACCCTGCTCCTTCCCCATTCTGACCCCGAGCAGGCTACCAGCACAGCCCTCCACTCTCTACTGCAGCTGACTGCCTGACTGACTAGAATGATTGTGCACATGCTTGTATACAAGGGGAATAAAACACATGGGGAATCCGGCCTGGTGGCACTGAGGGTTGAGGCACTGGTCGCCACACCTTGTGTCATGCCAGCAACCTAGGTTCAGGAATGAACTTGGGTCATTAGGGGATCAGCTGGGGAGGTAAGAATTGAGTGTCCAGAGGACTGCTCTCCTTCCTCGGGGTTGGGAGGGTTTGTGTGCTGCACGGGTCATCACAAGAAGGGTTCGACCCATGCCCAGGTGTGCTTGGCCGCCTCCGGGGAGATGGTTGCTGCACCCATTGCATGGGCTCCTGGGCAGGGGAAAAAAAACAGAGATAAATACCAGGACCTGGCAGGACAGGAACCATGATGGCCCCAATGGGCTGGAGGACATACCCCTCTGGGGGGGAGGAGACATAGCCCCTGCCGGGTCTGTGGAGGAGGAGACAAATGATGTTGTGATAAAACACATGGGAAGCAGGGACTAAACATATGATGAGCAAGTCTTTAACTGGAATATCACTTATGCATTTTACATAATTTTTTTTTCCAGGAAGGCAGTATAGCCAAGACAAAAGTTAACAGCACTGGGCTATCCACCTGAAAACCTAGCACACTTGTGTTTAAATTATACTGCTGACACTTGCATTCTGTGTGACTTAAAGCAGATCACTTCATTTTATTGTTGGTTAAAACCATTCTGCATAACATTATCTGCATTGGCATCCTTAGTAACAACAAAAACAAAAAAAGACAGCTATAGATGCATGTAAGGATCTGGGGAGACTAAACACATGCTAAGCCAGTGTTTAACTGGAAAATAACTAATGCCTTTGGACATCTTTTGTTCCGGGTAGGCACTATAGCCTACTGGTTAAGAACACTGAAGTGTGTATCTGACAAGAAAACATATCTGGGTTTGAGTCTTACAGTTGCTAGTTGCATACTGTGGTATTTTGAGCACATCTCTTCATGTACTGTAATTTAATTTTGTTTCACAATAAAACTTTTGAGCATAAGTTTGTTTACAAGTGTGCCTTAACTTAAAAAACAAGCTACAGATATTAAACAATTGGAATCCAGTAGCTAGACATGTAGAATGGATATGTAGTTACTTGGGAAGAAAACGCCACTTTTATTTTGTGCGGTGAGTAATGTACAGTTCTTGGACATATTGTATTTTTGTTTGATCACAAGAAAGCACAAATCAAGACTGTGGAACTGAAAGGAGGCCAACATCAGAAGAATGAAGGAGATTGATGTGAGTGTATTCGAACAGAAGGTCTTTCAGATAGCCTGAGCCAAGATTATGTACGGTAAGGCTTTGTAGGTTAACATAAAAATCTTGAAAGTGATATGCCACCTCACTGGAAGTCTGTATAGCTCATGCAGCACCAGAGTGATATGCCCAGATTGTGGAGTCAAAGCAATCAAGCGGGCTTCTGCATTCTGCACTAGTTGCAAGCAACACACAAACATGCACAGATAAACCTAAAAGCATTGCAATAGTCAAAGCCTGAGGTAATGACTGCATGAATAATAGTCATCAAGTCAGTCAGCTCCAGATAGGTTTTAATCCAGGCAGTTTTTTTCAGATGGTAAAAGCTGCTGACTACAGATGACCCCTGATGATCCAGGGTCAGTACACAATGACATCCACATTTCTCATCCTATCCACAGCTTGTAGGCTAGTCCCATTCAAAGATGGCAAAAGGGCACCAAAACTCTATTCATTGCTTCCCCCAGTTGGCCTGGTTTAAAAGTACCACCTCTATTTTCTATGAGTTAAGTCTGAGTCAGCTGGAGGCCATCCAATCCTGAATTACAGCCAGGCACTCATATAACAATGATATGACAGCTGCCCCATCCGGTGCACAGAGCATTTATATTTGGGTGTTATCTGTTTAACAGTGAAAACTCAGACCATACCACCTAATTATCTCTCCAAACAGCAGCATGTATACAGCAAATAGTAAGAGTCAGGATGGCACTCCACAGCAGGGAGCAGCAGCTTCTGAGGTGTTCCCATCTAATACCACCTGCTGCACCCCATTGGTCAAGTAAGGCTTAAACTACTGCAGTGTTGTACCCATGAGTGCTATATAGTGCCTGAAGTAAACCAACAGCACCCCCTGATCCACTGTGTTCAATGCTAAGGAAAGATCCAACGGAACCAAGGCAGAACAACAACCACTGCCTTCACCAAAAGGAGATCACTAAAACCTTGATGAGCATCATCTCCATACTATTTATATTTTTTTTATTTTATTTTATTTAGACAGCAGTTTGGAAGACTTTTGAGCCATAGGCTCATTTACAAAGGTACCTTGTCACAGTAAGACAAACGAGAATACACAGTATAACAGTATAACACAGTATAACAGTAACTTAAGACAGCAATAAGTACATAGATACAAACAAGCTGGTACAGGTAGGATTGATGCAAACAATACCAGAGTTATGTTGTCCTTAGCAGCTTAGTAGTAAGCTTTGTCATAAGTATTGAGTACGGCTTTGACTAGTGGCAATTACAGCTTCGGGTGTTAACAAGGTGGTTCCGTATGACGCTTTGAAGCACTGATAAGTTGGAGCTTGGAGATGGAGGGGCAGTGTGTTGAACCAGAAGGGGCCCTAAAGCTGAAGGCTCTTTGGTCGTGAGAGGTCTTAGCCTAGGGATAACAAGAGAGGTTTCCCAGATGTCCGAGTATGAACTAGTGGGACAGAGCGGCGGATGGTGGTGGTCAATCCTGACGGGATAGCCCAAGGAGGGTCTTTGTAAGGGTACAGGTCAAATATTTGAGGCGCCTCATCAGGATCAAGTACCAGTGCTTTAGCGTACAGTAGACAGGTGTGTGTTAGCCTAGGTGCCCCAGTAATTAACCTGCAGGCCTTATTCAGAGTAGTGCGAATTTTATGGCGTGTGGTCTGATCGGCAGCACCATACACCGGCAGTTCATAGTCCACTAGGTACAGGATAGAGGAGGTGACTGCGAGACGAAGAGCCTCCGGGGGGAGGCAGTGTTTATACCGATGTAAGATGCCCAATCGGATATTACTATGTCAAGGTCTGAATCCAGACTGGAGATACTCACAGATCTCCTAACAATCCAGGTGACTCTGAAGCTGCACTACTACCATCCTTTCAATAACCATCCCAAAAAGGAAAAACCTACAACAGGTCCATAATTTTTCAGCTCCACTGGGTCCAAAGATGGCTTTTTCAGGAGTGGACTCACCACTACTCTCTTCAGTTTGGTGGGAATAAAACCCTCCCATAGGGAACACCCAACAATTCCTGCAATAACTGGAGACAAGATCATCCAACACCCTGATAAAGTACTGCTGGGACTTGGGTCCAATAAACAGTAAGTAGGGTGCAACCTTATAATCTCCTGAAAGACCTCATCTGGCAAAACCAGATCAAACTTAACCTAAGGTGATCAAGTGTATAGATCACTTACTGACTAGGTGCTACCAGCCTATCACAGACTGCTTGAGGAGATCTCGACTCTGATGGAGAATACCTTTTAAAGGAAAAATCACTTGATCTTATCACATGTTTCTACTGAAAAGATTCCTCCCAACTGAAGCAGGGTGGATTTAGAAATCAGTCAGCTTTGTAGGCAAAGTACATTACAAGTACAGGAGACACAGATACTGTAGTGGTGACAGAATGACGAAGATGAGAATAGTGCAGGGGTACATTGCTAATGGGTGGTTTAGTACTGGTAATGTATATACTGTAGCAGTTGGGGCCGAGCAGCTGGTACAGTATAGTACAGTATGCTTTGCAATATACTGGCTGGCACATTACAAACATGGGCAACACAGGCAGTGCAGTGGATAGAATATAAAAGATGGGAGTTGTGCAGAGGATGGCTGGTTCCCTACAGGCATGCACACTGCAGCTAGTACAGTGTGGATGGTAAGGTACTAGCAGGTACATTGCAAGCAGGGGCAATGCAGTTAGGGCATTGTCAACAGAAAGTCAAAGATGGGGTAGTGCATTTGGTACACTGATGGTGGCTGGTTCAGTACTGGAAGGTACATTACAGGCAGGCATACTGCGGCTGATACAGTGCTCGCAGCTAAGCTATAGAAATGGGCTCTGTGGGTGGTAATTGTGGGTAGATATGCCACAGGTGGTAACAGTACAGATAATACATTCAAAAATTGGCTTTAAAATAGTATTGCTATACAGTATGCAGTAGTGACAATACATGCAAATGACATCAATAGGAATTACTCTTATTGAGCTCTATACAAGCTTTCACTGAAAAAAAATATATTTCTAGCCCTAACAGTTTCAAAGCTAGACCATTCAAAACCTATCTTTTTAAAAATGGGATAACTTTGGAACTGTTCAGTCAATAAACCTTTTAAAACAAGCATTTGTCAATGCCGAATGTTTGCTTGCTGATATTAGCATTGGACGTGGAGGAGTTAGACATGCAGAATAGGAGTGGCAGTGAAGTATTGAACTTACACCAATCCCACCTCCACACTGCAGAGATGGACAGGCATTGGGGTGTGCCTGTGGGTCGTTGCCCATAATGCTCACAGTTTTTCACCTCACCCTATCCTGTAGACACAGACAAGTGTTGAGGTGTGCCTTGGGGTGTTCGGCTTCACAGTCACCCCATTTCATAAGGACATACACTGAAATGGGTGCAGTACAGGAGAATAGGGTGAAGTCTGGAGCTGAAGAGTGCAAAGCACACCTCAATGCCTGTCACTGGCTTCAGGGTGGGGGTGGGATGGCATGAGCATTACAGCCGGTGATCCAAAGTTACACCTCTGATGCCTGTCAGTCTGTACAGGGTGGGACATTACAGTTAGAAACCCTAATGCCCAGGGCGTATGTTGGTATTTGCACAAATTTCCAACATGACCTTTTTGTGACCCTCACCTCATGAAAGCATTTGGGATCTCTTCTCATGAACAGTGGCAATGTGATTTGGTAATGTGTCCTGAACTTTGAGTTCTCACAGCGACTGTGCCATTCTGCGCCAGATGTGCAAAAACACAGATCAGGCAGGATGTGAAGAATGACAGCTGTACCAACCAGGGGGAAGTGTGAAGAGATGGCAGTGTTAAAAATCTGTAGTGAAAATATTAAAAATGCTAGAAGTTCCGAGTGTACGTGGAAACTGTGCAACACATGCTTGTACCGCAGTCATTTAGTGGAATTATTTCACCAAATTTTCAACACAGGCATTTTGTGACCTCTGCTTATGAACACTGTCACTATGGTTTTCTTAATCTGTCTGAAATATTAATTTCCTGCAGTGACTGTGCCATTGTGCACCAGATGTGTAAATGCATATTTTGGGCAGGATATGAAAAATGACAGCTGCACTGTTCATAAGGAGGTGTTGCAAAATGCCAATGCTGAAAATCTGTAGTGAAAATATTACAAATTTGCACACTTCTGAGCATACATGGAAACTGCGAAACACATGCTTGTAACACAGTCTTTTTATGGACTTTTGTCACCAAATTTTCAACATAGGCATTTTAGGTCTTCTGCTCATGAACAGTGTCACTATGATTTTCTTAATGTGTCCCGAACACTGATTTCCCACAGCAACCACACTATTCTGCACCAGAAGTGCAAAAACACATTTCAGCCAAGATGTGAAAAATGACAGCTGTACTGTTCGTAAGGAAGTGTGGAAAAATGCCAATGTTGAAAATCTGGAGTGAAAATATTACAAATTCGCAAAGGTACAAGACTGCATGGAAACTGCACAATGCACGCTCGTAAAACAGTAATTTTTTGGATTTTTCCACCAAATTTGCAACATAGGCTTTTTGAGAGCCCACCTCATGAACACTAGCACTGTCATTTCATTAATCGGTCCTGAAAGGTGATTCTGTGCAGTGACCGTGAAATCACCTTTCCGGACCGAATAAAGCCATGACAGTGGCTGAATTCATGAGGAGGGGTCCCAATAACCCCATGTTGAAAATTTGGTGCCAAAATTCCCCAAAATGCCTGAGATATGCACCAAAGTTGAAAAAACCCTATTTATGCCATTATATACTATAGCTTACTGGCATTTCTTCAGTTTGTAGTTGGCTTTGAAGACTGCAGACATGTTCCCGGTCCACTGAAGATCGTTGCACTGTGCTCCGGAGGTAAGGATGGGGTGAGGGGGTGTGGGGAGGCAGGGTGCACAGAGGGTGGGTGCAGGTTGGGGGAAGAGCCACAGACTCAACAAGGGACTGTTTTCTGTTTTACAGGGTTAAAAAAACATTGCGGGACTGTATTTTTTTTTTCAGGGACATTTAGCACACTGGGGTAGGCTCCTAGTGTGCCACCCAAGAAAGTGTTTTTGGGGGCTGTAGCTGACAGGGGAGCCGGAGTTGGGGGGCAAGAGCAGAGTGTGATTGGGCACCCCCCTCGGCAGACAACAAATAGGGGGGGGACATTATGCCAATGGGGAGTGGGCTCCCCCATCGGCAAATTGAACTGAGAAGGGGGGACTGAAGTCGATGGGGATTGGGCACCCCATCGGCAGACAACAGAAACTTGGGGGTTGGGTACATTATGCCAATGGGGATTAGGCTCCCCATCAGCAAATGAACTGGGTCGGGGACATGTGGACAGCAAGGTACCACCCTGCAATGACAGGTCACTCCCTCATTGCAGCGGAATGGCTGATGCTGCAATGACAAGGTGGCCCCTGTCTGCAGCGGCAAAAACACTTCAAGGTGGTGGCATGCTGGCTGAACTAGCATCAGCAGTAGCATGCCACCACATTAGGGAATGCAGGTCAATCCTCAAAAGGCACTGGGGCCATTGGCACCCACAGTGCCACACCTCCAAAACCCCACTTCTCTCCTAAGCTGTGCTGAAATGTTTCTTGCACATGTGCAAATGCACAAGCAAACATAAAAATGAAAGCTTAGAGTCAGCAAAATTGATATTCAGTGGTACCAGCCAGGATGCAACATAGTAAGGCTGCAGAATACCACAAAAAGCTACAGCATGCTGCAGGAAACCATGTAATTCAATGGCATTTATGCCCTTTCTTACTGCAATATTTTGTGACATATCATTGACTTCAAGTTACTGTGTTCCACTATAGGCTGGCTCCACTGTATATTTTTATACATTACCAGTGAAGGTAAAACTGGCAAGATAAGTGAATTATTTTCATTTACCCTCATAATATCAAGGTATCTTGAAAGTCAAGCAGCTCAATAGTGGTGGGCGAAGTTAGAAAACTTCACTCCATGAAGAAATTGGCAAAATTGCCCAAATTAGTGAATTAAATCCACAAGGCAAAGCTGAACTAGAGCTAGAACTTCACAAATAGCAAATTAGGTAACTTTGCCTTCAGATTGTACCCCCTTGGTGACATTTGCAATGATCCATGGGATTGGAGGTCACCTGGTGCTGCAATGGGCTATACTGCCATGTGCAGGCTGAATGCAGTGCTGTCTTATGAAGAAAGTTAGTATTAAGTCTGCTCAGAATCTCTGTGCCCAAAAACCTTTACAAAGCATTTAAAACACAAAGTTATTTCAACCAAATCACTCCCTAAAGTGTCTAGTGTGCCTTGTGCCTCTAGATTACCATTTATTTGTGGTATTTTTTTCTGATTTAGTTGCTTTAAAGTTCTACTTTCATTTTTTTGTATTGTATGTGGTGAGACAGTGCTGTGGGTGGAGGAAAGCAGAGTTACCTAGTTAGCAACAATCAAAAGGAAACCTTTTCTGTCTGAGTAGCCCTAGTGCTGTTGTAGTCAGGGTTTTGTGTGAAATATGTTTTCCTGTTTTCTGTGGTTTGTCATTTTTTTTTTGTGGTATTTTTGTTTTTTGAGTGGGAACAAAGGAACAGCACACTTGGAAGTCAAGAATAGAAAGAAGATAGGAAATAGTTAAAGTGGCACATGTAAAAGATAGAAGCTGATTAAAGAGCTCCCTGTATTCAAGGCCCTACTACCACCCATACCACCATGGCACAGCTCTGCCATACCCTCCAACAGCTTCTCCTGATCTTTCTTCACCTTAGTAAGCCACCAAAGGAGGTCCCCCACATAATCCCTTAAGGTGGCAAACTCAATTGCTGCTGGTGGCTGTGCAGGTGCTACTTGTGATGCTAGTTCATGAGGAGCCTGAATTTCAACAGAGGGAACTGCTTACTTCCACAGGATGTGCCCTGCCCCTCAGTGACATGGGAACTTCCCTTATGCACACCATGAACTGCTGCTGGGACAAGTATGCCACCACCTCCACAACCCCCGCTTTCCACTTCCCTCTGCTCTTCCTCCCACTTGGCCAAGTGATTTGCCATGAGATGGGTAATCTGGCCCCCACTACCCAAGTAGGTCCACTGCTTGCCCCAGCAGACACTTTTATTGCATAGGTTGCAAGTGACCATGCTGGGGTCACTAGGGTCACAGGTAATAAAATATCATACAAAAAGGTAAATAAATACCTCATGAGAAAGGACTTGGGATATGGGTGGTAGGGTGCTGCTGCTGGATGAACAGAGGGCTCCTTTCTGGGGGAAGGGGCAGATGGTGCCAGTGGTGGTGGAACCATGATAGGGGGCACAGGGTATTCTTGCCCTTCCACAGAAACATAGAAACTGATGACAAGATCCAGTCTGCCCTGTGCCCCTCCATTTCTTCTTCCTCCTGCTGCTGCTGCTCCTGATAATCCAGGACTGGGGTAACACTATTGTCCTTCTGCTGCTGTGGGTGCAGCCCAGTTGGAGGATCAGGTGGTGGTAGGGGTGTGCAAAAAAAAATTCTGCTGGCGGAATTTCAGCAAAAGTCAGATTTTTGCTTCCATGAAAGTTCAGAAATCATTTCGCCAACTTTCACAGAAATTCACAGAAATTCCATAGAAAACTGCAGTATAAATATAAGAAATGTGGGTTAATGTATTAAACTGCAGAAAAAAACTCAGCAGAACTGGCTTATGTATTAAACTGCAGGGAAAAAAACAGAAGTAATGCAAATAATGGATAATTACATGATATATGGCAAAATACTAAGCAAGAGACTTTATTTCTGCATGTCATGTAAAAGTCCGCAGTTCATAATTAAATGCCATAGCACTAGGTGGAAATCCACAGTTATTTGGTTTTTTTTGGCACTTACACTTACAAGTGATACTTTCATGCATCATGTTTATATGTGTAGGTTAATTTGAGGCTTGATTTCAACTTGCAGTTATACTTAATTTCAGGATTTTGTCTCTCATTATCTGTCCTTTAATATACCGGGACAATTGGAATGTAAGTTGTAAGCTCATCTTACATGTATGAGAGAGAATGCCACTCCAAGGTTTTTTTTATCACTAGAATGCTTTCTTGGTATACTGAGACATTTTAAAATTTATGTGACAAGAACTCTCTGGCTGTAGAGAATTCTTGATAACCTTTGCCCTGCTGAGGCTCCTCAGTTAAAGGCATACTGGTGTTAATTAGCTTCTCTGCCGTAATCTTCTATTATGTTTTAAATGTATATGTTAAACCAATGAGAATTATTTCTGCTTTTTCTATATAATCTGATGTTAATAGTATGGGATATTTGAAAAAACTGCCACAAAGCTTCTGAAGAAGGACCTGGTTGGTTCGAAAGCTAAAGCACTTTGTTCTTTTCTGTAACATCCATATTGGTCTAATAAAAGGCATCAAATCATTCGTTTCTGGATCTGTTCTTAAAAGGACCAATACGGCACCTACAACATTTTTTTGCAGTTATTTGGTGAAGGTTCAGAATTCTGCCACAGGCGAAAGAGCAAAACATTCCACAAAATATTTGAAATTTCGTGGAACTTCTGTGATGGCAGAAATCCTCACTTTCACCCACCCCTAGGCGGTGGGGATGCCACTGCTGCTGTTGCTGTTGTACTGGGAGGAGGAGGTAAGATGGTATGGAGAGCATTCCCCAAAACACTGAGGCTGATTAAGATGACTGTCTCCCCCCCCATGAGTGCAAATACTATGATGACCATGCTCCATCACTTATCACTAAATTATAAACTCAGATCAATCAAGGAAAAAGAAAGAGATACAAACAAAAAAACAGTAAAGACAATGAGAAAAATAAAAATATAAAAAGGTAGTAAAACATTATTTTGTCAGTCTTTGGAAACAATCTATATATCAAAAAAAGGTCTCAGTGATGACTGCAAGACTAAATCCCTATGAAATACCCACTGAAAACAGACAAAAAAAATTTAAAAAAATTAAATCCCCATGGGACAACATTGCAACTTTAACAAGCTGTAACTCTGTCAGTCTTTGGAGTTAAGGGACAAGCTACATATCAAAAACAGGTATCAATGAGCACTACATAACTAAGTCCCTAAGAAATATCAACTGAAGAGAGACATACAAAAAGCTTAACAATTTTGAAATGAAAATTCCCATAGGATAACATGGCAAATTTAATAAGTCATAACTCTGCAAACCTTTTGAGTTACGGTGCAATCAATACATCAAAGAAAAGTTCTCAACGAGTACTACAAAATCAACACATAATACTCCCAAATTCATGGAGTATGCATTGCAGCTCAAAACTACCTCCCAGCTTCACCATGGTAACTTCACCACAGTAATTTCACCATAGTGCCAAATCCAAAATTTAAGTCTGATAAACAGTAAAAATGCATCAAATGTGCATCTCCTCTTTGACTACAACCAAACCTAGATTCAGACAAATCCACCACAAACTGACTGAGTTATGCCTAAAAAAAACAATTTTTGCCTGTATAAAATAAACCACCACCACATTACTGTCTTTGGTTTCCGGATGACCAGAAAAGGTAGGGGGGCTCCTAAATCTCTTTGTGTAAGGTGTTGTCTGCTGCTGATGATATTTCATTTTACTGCAGTGTTTTGTTTTTTTTTCTTGCAGTATTAAAAATATAAATATATAAAATGACTGGAAAGAGAAGCTCAAGTAAAGGGAGAGGAGCTAGCAAGGCATTCAAGAAGTGCCTAGGATCTGTGGGGCAAAATGTTGTTGCACGTAAAAAACTACTTTTTCAGCAGCTTCATCCATTGGCTCTGGGGCCTGTAGTAGCAAAGGAGTAGGTCATGGAATTCAGGTGATGACATTCTTCTTGCCAAATTAAATTCTTTGATGCATCTCTGGCATCCATGCTGGTGGGTGCTGCGGGAGGCAGTGACAAGAGGATCAGTCCAAGAGATAGCAAAATCTCTTGCTCAGAATTAGGAACAGGGGTCAGGGAGAAGGTTGCTGGTGTCCACCTGACTGCTGGTGGTAGTAGTGGCAATTAGCCTGATTTGGATAATAGGTCACCAGTATGGATATGTGGTCCAGTGGCCAAACAGTTAGTAGCACCTTTCTTTGTATTACAGCACATTGGGCACAGGTACCTGGAGTAGTATTGGACTCTGGCCGGAGGAAAAAAATTTCACTAATCCCAAATGCAGTGGTAGTAAGACACAATATTTGCCAGCATGTCACACTGGTATGAAGAATGTAACTGGATCACACAGATCAGAAAATATTACAATTGCTCCTGACAGAGATTGATTTTATTTATTTATTGAAACATATTGGAATTAATACCTTTGAGTCTGAGACTCCTTTACAAAGGCTCCACATCAGAGAATACAATAGCAGAGACATAGTATGAGTTATAAAGCACAACCAGTGTTACAAAGCAAATTTCAGTGTACAAGGAGTTTAAGGAGAAAGATACAGGCAAACATATGTTGCAATTGATTTTACAGCAGTCAGGATCAGCAGTGAAATACAATAATGTATTACATTAAATTAACACAATCAAGATCAGAGAGGTTTAAACAAGGTTACAGACAGAGACAGTAGGTACAGCACGTGGTGGTGGTACCATAGGGGTGGGGGGCACAGGGTCTTCAGGCTACTACGGAGTGGGGAGTGAAGGGAGGACTGCTGACCTTGAGAGTTCTGTGTATCAGTAGCTTCATTTTGATCCATGTTCACCTTGGTGTACCCCAAGGAGAAGTCACAGGCAAGTTACCAATGGCAAATTTCCTATTAAATAGAAAAAAATCATGAAATTATCCACAGAGTTGGATTTGGTGACTTCGCCTTAACTTTGCCTTTGAATTCAAACTTTGCAATGTCTCTGCAGTTCACACTTTATGTCTTGAAAGTTAAGTACTACACAGTGGAATATTGAACTGAATGACCAGAAGTAGCTTTCAGAATACTGATGACATCACAGTACCTCTACACAGCAGCACTGAAGCCAGCAGTTAAAATCAATTCGAAATAGCTGTCTTTACAAACAGCAGATTTAAAAGTCATAACCAGAACACCAATGTATAAACCTAATGTTCAATGGCTTGGCTTGATGGGTGTGATATAAATTGAATATACAATCCTCACTAAATGCCCCCCCCCCCCAGCTCACAACCCTCAGAAAGTTGGGTGCCCTTATGGACTTTACCCCAAGCTCTTGCACCTCTCTGCACTTGCTATTGCCTTTCCCATATCCTCTCGTCTCAATCTCTCATTTATTTTCTCTTGCCTCTGTTCCCAATCTCTGGAAGCATACAACAGTCATTCCCCTCCCAAAAGGCAGTGACCCTTCCTCTCCTGGCAATTTTCACCCCATCTCTCTTCTTCCTTATCCAAACTCCAGGAATACATTTTTTCATCTCAGCTTTCCCCCCTCCTTGAATTCATTTTCACCTCTTTCCAGTCTGGCTTTCACAAACACCACTCCACCAGTTCCTCACTGCTAAGGCTCATTGATTTTATCCACACTAGTATGGACCTAGGCCTCCTTACTGCAGCTAACTTTGTTGATCTACTGAAAGCT
This sequence comes from Neoceratodus forsteri, assembly GCA_016271365.2. Taxonomy (NCBI): domain Eukaryota; kingdom Metazoa; phylum Chordata; order Ceratodontiformes; family Ceratodontidae; genus Neoceratodus; species Neoceratodus forsteri. The sequence continues at coordinate 1,167,162,278 of CM057450.1, read as the reverse complement.
TTTGAGGCTGTTTCCCGCCCTCTTCTGGCTAAGCTAAAATCAGCAGGTATATCCAACTTTGCAGTCAAATGGTTAAGTTCCTACCTTGTTGAAAGATCTCAATCAGTGAGAATCAAAGTTTCCCTCCCCCCCATACATACTGGTGTCCCCCAAGGGTCTGTTCTTGGCCTATTGCTATTCTCCATATTCCTCAATTACATCATCTCTGCCTGCCCCTTTGCATGCATACACGTGTATGCTGACAACATGGGCCTATTTGCTTCTGGCACTTCTCCAACAGAATTAATCTCAAGGCTTCAGCTTGATTTTGACAACTTACCGAAATGGTCGAGAAGTAATCAATCATACCTAAATGCCAAGAAAATGGTCTCCATGTGTTTTGGCACTAGACAGAGGCTTTCTCAACTCCCTTCCCTCCTTCCACATCCTAGATGGTGGCAAAATTGATGACGTGTCCTAATTTAAGTACCTGAGTGTCTGGCTTGACCAACACCTTAGTTTCTCACAGCACATAGATGCCATACATAAAAAAAATTCCCCCAAGCTAGGTGCTCTCTATAGGAACAAAGGCTGCATCCATATAACCACCTGCCGAGATATCATCACTAACATGATTCTCCCCATCTTCAACAATGGTGACATTGTCTATGGTGCTGCACCTAAGCCCACCCTGGCCAGATTAGATCCACTTTTCCATTCCTTCTGCCATTTTGCCTTGGCATGCCCTCCCCCCCGTACCCATCACTGTTCATTCTACTCAGACCTCGCCTTCACCTCCTTGGAAGACCACTGTATATCCCACTGTGCCTCCTTTATTTCTAAATTCTGGCTGGCCTTGTTCCCTCCCTATCTAAGCTCCCTCCTCTCCCCTTTGCCCCCGGCCAATACTCTCCATAACTCAGGCTATTGTTCCTTCTCACTCCTCTCTCATAAATTCCTAGCTGGTCAATCTGCTTTCTTCTTCGATCTTCCAAATCTCTGGAAACCCCCCCCCCCAGTAATTCAATCTGCTCCCTTCAAATGCATCCTCTTCTCACTCCTCCAAGGCCACACTACTCCCTCTTGTAAATGCCCTTAGCCCGCCCCATACTAGCTCTCCTCACCCAATTATCCTATTGTATTTCCCATCCACTCTCCTCCTAGCCCATCCCTATCTCCCTTTTCTCCCTTCACCCTCTCATCTAGCTCAGCCCACTCTCCTCCATCCATTTCCTCTCACCAATACACTATACCCCTAACTATGCTCCTAACTCCTGATATGTTAAGTTATGCTCCTGGCAAAGAGTTGTAGTGCCTGGTTACTCATACTACTGTTACTTATACTGAGCATTTGATTACTTGCTCTGTACTGTATATTTTATACCTTGAGGTGTATGTCTGTACCATTCACAGTTTAATTAAAATGTTTATTCTGCTTCATCCCTGAACCCCTTTCCAAAGGACATTTCTGGAAATGAGCCATATGGCTCAGTATGTCTTTCCTGGTAAATCTTTTAAATAAATAAATGATAATACGAATTTTGAATTATGGGGAGAAAATGATGGGCATGGAAACAATAGGCTATTAAAACTCTGCTGGATAGAGGCAGCACTTAGTGTAAAATGCCCCTTTCTTTACAGAGTTAAACAACACACTAAAGAAATTGGGACTACCAGACATTTGGTCCCCTGAAGTGTCTTGGAACACTAGTTCACGAACCCTTATATTGAGTTAGCAATGCAGAGACTACCAGGTGTCTCTCAACAACAAGTACCACCTAGATTACCCCCGGCAGGCATCGATTTATACAGAAAGTGCAAACTAAACTGAGGGCAGACTCCTATATTGGGCTTTGTGAGAATGAATGGAATAGGAAGGCACTTTGTCATGTTCAGGTTGAGGCCAGCAGAGCAGCTATCATTATTAGTGATTCAAAAGAATGAATTTGGTGTTCCCATCATGCCTGTGCTACAGTGGTGTGAAGCTACTCATCGTTCATTGATTACTGTACTGTCCTAAATCTAAACCAAATAGATCATTGGATTTCTCCACCACCGGGTACAGACAGTTCAGTGTCACTAGATAAAAAACATTTGCTGGGAAAAATTATTTTCAGACAAAAATAGTGATAAACTTTGCATTCACAAGTTTTGAATATAAAGCACTGTCAAACCTGAAACCAAGGTGAATTATTCAAGTAAAAGAAAGTACTTATGGAATGTGATGTATTTAAAACAGCAGTGCAACAAAAAATGTTTTTCCAAAAAGCTAGTTTCAGAGACAATTGATAAACATATTAGCATACCTGCCTAAATCTTCTTTTCTAGGTACCTCTGTTAGTATGGACAATGACTTTTATTTTCGCGATCCTAACCCTTGCCCCATCTACAGTGATATTTTTAAGCCAAATGTGGTGGCCATCCTTTTTACTTGAGAAAAAACTAATTTAAAACATTAATAAAATACTCTAAGTTTGGTGGAACTACAAAATCGTGCCACCAGATGAAACTGGGAGATGCCCGGAATCTTTTAGGGTTAAAAAAGTAGGGTAAATTTTTCTCCAGTTCTGTTGCACTGCTGCTTTAATAAAGCTTAGGACTGTCAAATGATATGCATTTCAATACAGAAGGTTAATTTTAACATCGGTGCTTCTTTGTGTGTGTGTGTGTATGTGCGTGTGTGGTGTGTATTTTGATTGTGTTTTAATTAATGCAACAATCTGTATGGTTTTATGTATTTTGATAGCAGTAAAATGAACCTTGAGCCTTCATCAGTTGTCCAGGGGCAGGATTTTCACAACTTACTTCTGGCTCCACCACTCATGAGTTATGGGGCTGCCCCACACATGACAAGATGGACTGCATATTCTGAGTCAGGCCATCACATATTCCATATCTATTATGTTGATACAACTGACATGTATGTATTGAAACATAAAAACATAAAATAGTGCACAAACTTATTTTTAAATACAAACATACAAAAATGCCAGCAGATACAGGCCATATGGTCTATCAAGTCTGCTCAAGTGTGCAGCTCCCAGTCTAATCTACTGCAGCTGCCCCCAACCCTTCTCCATCCATCTGATTTATCGCCCCATTCTGCCAACTCCCCCTCCTCATCTTCCCCCAGTTTTGGCCTTACCTTTGACCCAGTCCCACCCCCTCTTAAAACTGCCCACAGATTTCAAAATTATCACCATTCATACTCAATATTCATATTCAATAATTGCCCCTTTGGTTGATTAAAAGATAGTTTGCCTGATGCTAGTAGGTGTGATGTGTGGGACAGTACTCTGCCTGGCAGCTGACATATCTATCTCTTTACCCCCCACACATCATCCACATTGTGATCTCACTGACTGACATCACTGCTGCTTTAGAACAGCCACTCAGTGGCTTCCAAGTTAGTTGCCTGTAATGTCACCATCAGTGAGATCACAATACTGATGATTTGGGGGAGGAAAACAAAGACTGATATGTCAGCTGCCAGGCTAAGAGCTGTTCCACACATCTAGCACATATAGGACAGTGTACGGAAAACCATACACAACAAGGCTATTCTTTCACCCAAGTGGATACTGTGATGACTGATGACCTCGAGAGCAAAGCTCGAGAGGTCCCTCATTCATCATTGTATACACAAGGGGAAGATTAGCCTTGTGTGTGGTTTGCCATATATTGTTCTATATAGTGTATGGTGGATCATGATTGCTGTGGCAGTGATGGGGAAAAACAACAACACAGAAACACTGACTTTTTTTTTTCTGTCTCTGCTCCACCTACTGTACTTCAAAGAAAATCGCCCCCTAGCTGCACACGCATGTGACTCTTCACCAGCGCTGACCAATCATGAGTGCTGATGGGTCACTTTTACTATGACATCTTTACTAACACAGAATGAAAAGTCATTCTGTGTTAGTGAGGACATCACTACTACAGCAGAATGACTTTTAAAAATATATGGATTTCTATACCAAAATCGTGTTCCACCATACACTCACTATAATATCATCACATAAAAGATTTTCTAATGGGCAAAAAGGAAAGGAAAAATACTTCAGAAATAATAAGTTACAACTGACTACTTCTTAAAATATGTATTATTTTCCTGTCTGCCTGTTTTGACTCCACTAGCTCTTTAATATTTGAATAACTTGGTAAGTACACTAAGCACAGTAAGTACCCACTTTTAGTAACAAACTGGGCCATAAGGCAAGACATTTAGTACAAAGGTGACATTACACTATATGCCAAGCATGATAACAGGATGCAGATGTTTGGCAATTTAACAAAAAACATGTCTACCCATACTAAAAAAAAGTATGGTTTATGATGATCTTGCATGATTTGTAAGAATAACATAAGAAAATGTACTTAGTGTCAAAATCATTGTACGTTCCATGCATGACTGCAAGAATTGTATCACATACACAAACTCATTTTCTTGCATGAATGAATGCAAGTTTATTTCAAGCACAAGGTATCTGCAAGATTACAATATACAGAACAGTGGATGATCGCCCATCCACAACAAGGCTGTGTTTCCCTGGAGGGAGTTGATGACATCGGTCTCACTGATGTCATCAACTCCCAAGAGGAAAATGGCCTTGTTGTGGATGGGTGATCATCCACTGTTTTATATAGTATGTGGACAGCCTTTATTGTCCGTGGAAACCAGTGGCCTTTTGAATATTTACCTTTTTTTTTTTTTAACTGGTGCCGTTTCCTGTCCCACTCGCTCTGGCTTCTCCTGCTTCCACTTGCTCCGTCTTCTCACAGTCAGACCATATCGGTCTGAGCAAACTCCTCCTTTTGGTTTTCTTCTACTGTGGCTGAGCAGTTTAATTTTAAAATAAAAAAAAGTAATTTCCTTTTCTGAAAAACAGCCGTCTGCGGGTCTATGGGTGTCACTTAATGGACCGTCTACCGTTCGGAGCTCGGTAAATTGTGCTGCCATTTTTTCTTTTTTTGTTCTGGTAGGTCCTCAATGAATGAGCCCATCAGGTGAGAGAATGAGGCTAAAAAGCTGTTGTACTATCGATGTGACGTCAGAACGATAGTACAACAGCTTTTTTGACGTTTGAACTGCCCTACGACGACGTTTAGAAAGCCACTGGCTTCCATGGACAATAAAGGCTATCCATATACTATATAAGTTTTAACACTAGTCAAGCATTTTGCAAGCTAAAAATGTGCAGTACGATGTATTTATACATAAATGTTTTTAACTAGTGTATGCACAGGATTTTATTTCTTGCACTGTTCTTACAAACATGTATTCATGTTTGCGATAGTGCAAGAAAAAATATGGTGCTTACTATAGTCAAAAATATGCAAGCATAAAATGTAGTGTTTAAGGATAAACTACACCATGTATAAATTGTGCAACAAAGGTTACTCAACTCTGTATGCATACAGGTAAGAATGCACTTCTTCATAGTGCTGGTGCACATCTTTAGGTAAATCTGAACTATAAAAAACGGTGTGCCCCTCAGTAAAAACTGTTTTGAATGTACTACTTAGGTGCTATTTGGCTAATATTTCATATATTTGTCCTATATTTCTCCTTCCTTTCATTACTGAGGAAATATATATGAAAACTGGATCAATTCCTTACAGTTAATTTACCCTTGTTTCTTATTCCACACTTGAATTCATATCCCTCTATAACTACAACATAATTAGTCATGATAATGACAGCAATGCCACAAGCAGAGTACAGTATTATGACTACAGGTGTATGTCAATACTGATGTGGAGACCACTCTAACAGTTGTACTATAAGAGTGGCCTTGAGCATTCAAAGCAAAAATATTGTAAGAATGAAGACATTTCCTTTAAAAATGCAAGAAAATTGTATGTCAGAATCTAACAAGATTATTGCTTGTATAACTGTTTATATACTTTTTGCAACATATTTGTATTACTTTGTGTCAGTGGCTCAGTCAGTTGCAAGCCCTCCTCTACAGCTAGAAGACTGCAGGTTCTAGCACAACATCAGGATGTAAAACCAATACTACAGTGCAATAACCCTACACTGATTTTTTTCTTGTATCTCATGATATTGCAAGGAATTTTTCTTGCATTAATTCTTTATCGAGGAGTATGTCACAATCTTTACATATTCTGTTCATATAATTCTTATAAAAAACTTGCATGCACTTTAGTCTGCATATGCCAGTTCTTATTTCAATAAAGATAGTATCCACCATATAAGATAACAGAATGCAGATACTGTATATGACATTCATAAAGATACTACAACTACCATTTATCCATACACAAAAACACAATGTGTGGCCCGGTGGCACAGAGAGCTGAGGTGCTGTTGTCTTACCTCGCACCATGCTGGCGACCTGGGTTCAGGAACAGACTCAGATGCCAGAGGGTTGGCAGGGGAAGGAGTAGGATTGAGTGTCTGGAGGGCTGCTCTCCTCTCCTGGGGTGGGTTGGGGAACAGTGTCACTCTGTAGCAGCCCCCGGTGGAGAGCAGGAGAAGCTCAGTTGCGACGAGAGTAGGGGAATCTGAGGAAAAACTATAAAATGGCGTCTCCTCCTACCGGATGATGGCCACCCGGACCAGTGTCTCCCTGAGCTCCACAACAGCTGACCCAGCCACAGCAGCACCAAGGGCCAATGCCTAGGCCAATTGGCCATTTCTCCTCGGAAGACGAGGACCCACCCGACGAAGAGTCATATAGGGTTACCCTGAGGTGGCTACGATGTGGGGTCATGATCATAGGCAGTGATGGAAGAGGTGAGAGTTCTTGTGGCAATTGGCCTGAAGGAGAGGTAGGTGAGGGTCGCAGCGAAGATAAACAGGAAAAAAAACACAACATGGTTTTACAAAGTTTTAAGTCCTGTTGTTTGACCAACCTATTACATAACAAATAAGACTGAAAGTTGATAAAATAAAAAAATATAAACATGATGTATTGATATTATGTAAGATTACATATTTTTATCATTCATAATCAGAAGATACTAGTAGTTTTTCCATGAAAGAACAAATACAAACATTTCTAGTTACATTTATTATTAGAATATTTTGTCTCTGGCACTAACACACTTGATCAGTTCCTTGGTATTTCTCTCTTTCCTATACTTATTGGCAACACAGGATTAAGGAAGTTGCAGGGGTTGAAGTGACACAGAGTAGGCAGGAGGAGAAACAGGAATGAGAAAGGAAAGATAATCTGTGAGAGATGAAGTGTTGATCCAAAACATGAAGATGATCAGGGTACCTTACGTGGGTCACCACCTGTGTACCAGGTAAAGATACTCCAAACTGGAGTAAATCTCTTAATGGTGAGTGAGGGTGGAGCAGGAGCGAAGATGAGAACAAAAATAATAAAAAGCACTGAAAAGAGGGTGAATCTAGTCTGGCTGATAATGACTTGGGGCTGCATCGTAGACAATATCATCACAGTAAAAGACGGGGAGAACCATTTTCTGGACAATTTCTCACCTGGCAGCAACAGCAGTGAGACACGATTTGGTATGGTGAACGCACCAAGCTTGGAGAAGCATTTGGTTGAGATGGAGTCGATGTGTGTGAAGAAGTCAAGGGGACTAGTTCAGTCAAACCCCAAGGTAATTTAAAAGAAGATTTTAAATGACCCAGAGACTCCCTGTTTCTAGTGGAATTGAAAATGAGTTTTGCTACATTTGATTTGGAGCCCATTGTCCCCATCACTGATTTGTTCCATTCAGGTTCACTTAGTTTGAGCAAAGCCAAAACTGACAGGCATTCAGATCAGGTAGGAGGAGTGATTTGAGTGAGTCCATTGATTAAGGACAATGGTGAAAGAATGGGAAAGACTAAGCTTCAGGAAACCCTTGCGTCTATTGTAAAAAAGAATGTTGGAAGAGGGGAATGGTGGCTAGCACTGTGTGGAATGTGAAATTCTGCTGGCAGAATTACTGCAGAATGATAATTTCAAAGGCAGAATTTCTGCCAGAAATTTATTGGTCCTTCTGCAGAATTCTGCCTGCCGTAATCTGCAGAATTACATGCCACAGAAAAGTATTTTTTCACGGAAAATCATTCTGTAACCATTTCTGCGGAACATATTGTGATCCACAGAACAGAATTCCATGGAAATGTAGTAGAAAACCCATTCCACATTTTTGTACTGCAGAATTCCACTGTTCCACTTCGATGAAATTTTGTAGAATTTCAGTGAAATGTTGAAAGTTCTATGAATTTGTGTTCCACTAGAATTTGAAAATTCCACACACCACTAGTGATGGATCCTCTTATATGAGCAGATTGCACCAATTTGACAACTACTGTAGGAGTTGAACCAGGTGGTAGCCAACTCGGACAACCCTGCACTGGCCAGCTTGTACAGAAGGAATTGGGAGACAGTGTCAAAAGTTTCTGAGAGATCAGTGAACGCCACCAGCATGAGTAATCAGTTTCATCCTTGTAAGGATGATGTCAATGATCCCTAGTAGGAAGGGAACAGCAGAGTGATAGGACAGGAAATCAAACTAGATAGGACTGATGAAAGAAAATGGAGTTGATGAAATGCTTTTGAATCTTGGTGTAAACACAGCGATGGGAGAGCTAGGCCTGTAGTTACCTGGGATGGAGCTGTCACCATGCTTGTGCAGAAGGAGGAGGAGGAAAGCCATAGGCAAATTATGTAAGACCTGCTCCCTTGCAAGTCACGATAAATGAGAGTCAGGATATTATGTATTCATTCCGAATGGCATCATTTTAAAGTTATAACTTTTAAATCAGTGGTGCGAAGAGTTAACTGTTTCTCTCTGAGTTCACCAGCTGGCTTCAAGGCAGAACAGTGCTGTTGCGTAGTTATCAGCATTGTGAAAGATGCTCTCTGACTGGTTCTGAAAAAAACTCAAGATGTAAATTGCATGGCTGTACATATGCAATGTCTCCAAATAAACTACTGTGACATAGAAAGCCTGTCAAATAAATGACTGCAACATACATGATGGCTACAATATTTTTTTTGAGAGTTTGCATCTGTCGTCAGTTAAACTAACTCATTGATCTTGATCTATGCACTTTTCATTCCTCAAGAGTTATATAATACATAGCCATCCATACAAACAGTGGGCAAGCAACAGGATACAGCCGTGGTGCACAGTGCAAAACAACAGGACACAAGCAAAACACTTGACAACCTATGGCAAGGACAATAAAAGCACACAAAAATAGTTAGAAGCTTTCTTCTTTCATCTGATGAAGTTTGGGGACAACCAAATGAAACATTAGGTCTGTTATCATCAGTCGTAGCTGACATGGTGTCATGCTTGCACTCCAGACTATGAGGTTGCTGTATGTCAGCACAATGGTTAAGCAATAATAAACAATAAGAAAGCTTCCAGTACTGTTGTTGTGTACTTTTATTGTCTTTGCCGTACGGTGCTAAGTGTTTTGCTTGTTTCCCATATAATATATATATACACACACACACACACACATATATATATATATATATATACACACACACACACACACACACACACACACACACACACACACACACACAGTATGTATTTTTTCTAAGGGCTTCATCCACAAAGCTGGCTGAGATGTGCTTAAACTGAGAGTATTCTGGCTAAACCACAGCATACCCTGATGCTGCAAAGGAAAGGACAGGATCCACAGTCTCATCCACTCATGCTCTATGTGTACAGAGCCCCATGCAGGGGGAAGGGGTGGCACCAGGATCAGTGCTGTACAGGATGCCAGGCATCTAGTCAGATGCCCAGGTTGGTGCTGTAGTGGATCCCAAACTCTGCACATGACAGTCTATGTCAGATAGATAAGAGTCTTGGTTAGTCCTCCATGGACTGCCATATCCACAGTGAGACAACAATAAGGAGAGCCAATGTGGCTGGCCGGCACCTGTGGACCGCTCAGCCCTCCCAGCAGAGATCTTGGGGCAGATGGTGTGGTGGCTCATCAGGCCCCAGTAAGTGGCCAGCTGCCAGGGGGAAGGGGTGTGTAGGCCATACCACAGCCTCTCAGGCCTCCTAGCATCCACACCCTCCACAGGCCTGATGAAGTATTGCTGAGTCCTCCTTTATTGGACTCAGGCATGCTCCCCCACTTTGTCCTCTGCTGCCCAGTCAGGTGTATGGCAATGTGCATGGGAAGGAATCTAATGCAGAGGGGGCACACAGCCAGTGCTGGGGAAGTATGGATGTCTATGCATGTACAGAGCAGGATGTCTGGACACTCCCCCATGCATGTCAGTACCCCTCTGTGGGTGCACATCTATTGGGATATCGAGCACTAAGTATTAGTATGTATAATCTAGGATATTACATGTGATATTGAAAGATCAGCTAGGCACTTCAGTAAGTACTTCATAAACACAATGTTTCAGTTATTACAAATTGCATAATAAATCAGGAACTGTATATTAAGAGGCTGTTATACCATCAAGAGGTTTTGGTGACATGTGAACCTCAAGAGAGAAGCTCAGTGGGTTCCAATGTGGCACAAGGAACCTCGAGATGGTAATATAGTTGGCAAATCCACAGTTACCAATTTGTTATTTTTTGTAATATATGGATTCAGACAGCAGCTTACTACCTTCCTCCAGCCTAAAGCTGCAGCCAACAGCACTCCCACAAGAAGCTTATTCTGCAGCCCAAGCCACATGTTTCTGCCACTTCCAGCCCTCTCCTGGACTAATGCTCACAAATGCCCCACTCCCCTACCTCTAGGAACAAGGCAGCTGCGGGGCGGGATGGACCAGGCACAAGACAGGGATTTCTCTGGTGCCAATTGTGCCCATAATGATGTGGCCAGTGAGCAGCTTGCAAACACGTACTTCCCTGTGAACTCTGTTTTGTGCCTTTTTTAGCTGTGTTGTCATCCGGTTGGGAGCAGGCTAGCTTTTACTGTACACGACAGTTACAGTAAAAGCAGGCTCGAGCACAGCTGAAGCACTGTGTGGAGCACTAGGCAAATTTTTTTTTCTCACAGTACCCTTGTTGGAGTTCCAGCATAACATTAAGAGAAATGTTTCATATGGATTACAGTAGTATTATTTTCAATACCCATATATTACAATTTGTTACAGATTTTGTTTTTTATTTTCAATTTTCCTTGCCAGGGTTTAAAACATACTGTATTTTTGTAATACATCCCCCAGCACAAATCTGCATGAAAGCATTTGACTGACCCCAATTAATTACACACTGTGTTTATTTATGGCATCCTAATGCTAACAATAGACTATGATGTCATAAGCACAGCGATTGGAGTAGTTAGACATTTTTTAAAAGATACACTGAAAAAAGTGTGGCATTATCTGAAATAGTAGATGAATAATAGAGAAAATAAAAGCATACTAGAAAACTCTTTAGTTCTGCATTTACCTAATTATAAAGATTGTAAACACTAACAATGCTGTGTTACTAGTGTGTTGCTGGATTTGTTCCCACAGGGTCCTCTTGTAAAATAAGTGTTTCACATAATGAAGGAGCTGCAGCAGGCAGGGCTTTATCTGGGGGCATGGCCTGGGCCACCTGGACAGACAACAGGGACCCAGGTAGGACCGCCCAAAAGGGGATGGGGGGATAGGGTTCCCAGGGGAGGGAGCTTACGGGGACAGGGAGGAGCTAAGCCCTTAAGAGGGGCTACAGAGGAGGAATTCCTCCTCATTCCTCCTTGTCCCAGGGCACAGAAGTAGCAGGATCATCAGGACACACAGCGGGTACTAGAGATAAGGCCTGACCAAAGGCCATAGGCCACATGGCTGGAGGGAGTACCAGGTTCAGGCTGTGTGTTACATTCATCTGTTAGAGAGTTAAAGGGTTTGCTTGGTGTGAGTGATCCCCTGCTGGCTTGTTCCAATGGCCGCATAACCTGGGAGGCAGAAGCTGAAGTAGCTTAGGCTCTGAGATGCAGGCCTGGGAGAGCTGGGTTTGAATCCCACAGCCACCACTATCATGCGGGTGAGCCTGAGCAGCCCCCCTTTTTCTTCTGGTTGCCCTAGCCATCCAGAATTAGTCAGCTGGGTTCGTCACCTGTTTTAAAAAACAAAAAAAGCAAAACAAAAACACAAATGGAGCAGGCCCTTAGTGGGGCTTACCTGGCTAAAGTACGAGATCGGTGTGGTCGGGCTGGTGTCCCTGCGACCTGGGATGTTGAGGGAGAGTCACAGCTGGAGAGCAGATCCAGCAAGTGGGCATGCATTAGAGCATCCATGCAAGGTCCCCTTTCCCAACACCGCACCACTGATGTGGCCCAAGTTGGAGTTGTAGTGCCTCTGGCAATTTGTCAGGTCCGGCAGCCAGGGGAGGCATAGGCCCACACTGCCAAGGAGGCCATCGGGTGCACACATGACTGAGGGGGGGCAAGGAGGCCCCGTTTGTGCACTGTGGGCCATGCGAGAGCTTCCCGGCCCCTCGCTCTTCTACAGGGCACTGGGCCTGGGACGGAAAGCATCCACAGATGTTGGCGGGCCTGGTGGCTGGCGGGCAAGGTGAATTGCCCCCTTTAGGTGTGGCTGGTGAGGGGAGGACAGTGGCTTACCTGGCAAGAAAGACTGAGTGCCAAGGCAATAAAAGAGCTCCCCCCCCACCAATCGAACTTCCCTCCGACTAGCCAGGGGTGGCTTACCTGAGTTGCACGTTCCTGTGAGGGGGCACAGACTTGAAACTGAGGTGCTCACGGCAGGTGTCCTTGGTCAGGCCAGTCAGTCGCCATCTTGCTACCTCCCACGTGGCTATGAGTAGGGCCTCCGGTGGAGGTAAGGATACCTGGGCCTTTGAGGGGAGGAATAAGGGAAATGTGCAGGGAATCTAGCCCCTGGAGCTTGATGGCGAGGCCATGAATCCCCAGCAACTCAGGTAGTATCCCTCGCTCTTTGGGGCCATTAGTGACATGAGATGGCTTGCATGCATGTGTGGGGGCATTAGGGCCTCCTGCATGCACAATGTAGCAGCAGCCACCACCTTGGGGATGGCTCTGGGTGGCTGCTGAGGGAACAGCAGCGTGCATGTGCCAAATATAAATAAATAAATGTGGTCTGTTCACTTTTGAAATGTTTCTATGGGGATATATAGAGGAAACCACGTGTAGGTGGGCAAGTGGCTGGCAGTAAAGCTTAAGAACGGAACAGCAATGAGCTGCGAATGAGAGTGTACATTCAGCAGACCTGGGTTTGATTCCCACATACTCCACTTGCATACCTATGATTCTGAGCCCATCCACGTGAATATACATGAGAGATGGGTGGGCACAAAAACTAAATAAATAAATAAAATGTGAGGGTATACATGTATAGATCCATATATCTGGTTTTAATGAATAAGTAGCCCAGAACATGAATGGGAGGGAGGTCTTGACACAGGCAGTTCATGGCATCGGTCTCCCCACATTGGGCAGATGCATTCCATGGAAGAGCCACCCACCAGTGCCTACAGCTCAGCAGGTTGCACACTCACTCCTGAGGCCAGAGGATTAGAAGGCTGTGGGTTCTATCCCCACACCGGGCACGTGGGTTGCAGAGATGGGAATATCCCCCTGCCCCCCACTGGCAGGCACAAGCACCTCCAATTCAGTGTCAGGGTCCAAGCAGTGGCCAGCCCTGAGCTGGAGCAGGCGGGCCAGCAGCCTGTTAGAGAAGGCAACCGAGAGCTAGGGGTAGGGTGCTTAGTGAGCCACAGACAGGGCAATATGTAACCAAAAATAAAAAAAAGGTATTAAAATCTTCCACGGTCAAAGACCCTTGTGTTGTGTGGCAGTGTAAGCTTAAGCACCAGCAAGGGGAGAGTGGCCGTGACTGTGTTTTGATTGCAGATTGATGAACAGCAGTTGGTGAAGATGAGTGGAGAACTTGAGCAGCAGCTGGCAGCCCTCATTCGGGGCAGGGTAAGGCGTGGTGGGATGTGCTTTTCAGGGATCAGGATGAAGAAGGGGGTCAGGGCCCTTAGGGCTGCCAACCCCAATAGAAGCCTGGAACCCAGAGGAGGCCATTCTGGAGAAGCAGCCAGGAATCCTGGCATTGCTGACCCTGCCACCTGAACCCGTAATCCCCATGGTTGTGCCTGGCATGTCAGGGCAATGGCCAGAGAGGTTGATCCCCACCCTGGAGGAGATGCCGGTCCTTCCGCCACCTGTAAAAAAGCCATGCCGGAAAAGAGCCGATCGGGGAGCAGTAGCAGTGGATCAAGGAACAGGTATGCCTGATTTAAACCAGCTATCAGCTGATGGACTGAAGGCGTTGCTTCGTAGTGGGGGTGCCCATAAAAAGAACAGTGGGTGACAGCTGAAACGGGGTAGAGAAGGGGATTCTGTGGAAGAGCTGGTAAGCCACAGAGAGGAAAGAGTTGTGCCAGCATCCCTATGCCTGGGCCTTCCAGGGGTCTTACCACAGGGGCAGCAGGTACCACTGCAGGCAGGCCCAGGGACCTCTGCAGGGGGACTCCAGCAGCCCACCCCACTGCAAGAGAACTCCCAGTCATGGGGTAGAGGGCCATGGGTCCCACAACAGTTAGCTCAGGGAAGTCAGGTTACCCCGCTGATGGCAGTTCCTGAGGGCCTAGTAATGACAATACCACAAGGGGTGGGTAATACTAGCATGCAGGTGCCGGTCGGCAACCTGGGCCAATCTGGGGTAGAGCAAAAGCTAGACTGGTTGCTTGAACTACTCACAGATCAGAGTAGGGCCTGGCCAGGAGCAGACCTGGTGGACCCTGCTGCAGGGGAGACTGGGGATGCTGGTACAGGAGTGACAGCACCATCACCACCAATACTGGGTCAGCAAAGGGTAGTGAGCTTCCTGTCTCTGGCAGAACCCATTGGGGCACACCCACCAGACAAGGTGAGGCAGCAAATAATCGACGGAGAATACGTCGACGTCTTTGCCCTGTTGAACCAGCCTAAAGAGCCGGAAATGGATATAAAGGACAAGGAGGGAGATGACGGGGTCAAGCAGAAGCACAAAGCCACAGTGCGGCGGACGTGAGAGAACTGGGCAGCAGGTTTCACAATCTATGCAGGAATCCTCCCCCAGGGCAGCCCTGGGAAAGCTGATGGGCTGTGGGTCAATTTTAATAGGATAATGACCATGCACACTAGTAAGTCAGGCGGGGGGGTTAGAATGTGATGAGGCGTATTGGAGGAGAAAGCAGATGGACACAGCATGGTCTTGAGCTGTCTTGGACCTCCTGCTGCTGTGGACAATAGACTTGGGGGGAAGGGTCCAACATACAGACAGTAGTGTTCCGGTAAGGTGCCCCCTGTCACCGAAGAAAGGCTATCAAGGGGGTAGTAGGGGAAAAGGGGTGGTGGAAAAGGGTGTTGTTTCAGCTACAACCAGGGATCATTCAGGAATGAGCATTGTAGATACAAGCATGAGTGCATGGTGTGCGGGAAACCACACTCGTTTCAACAGTGTGGGAAAGCTACAGAGGCTGGGGGCATGGAAGGTGAACAATTTTTGCCCCTTTCAGAAAGGGGGGGACAAAGGCTGCCAACACCAGTCAAGGCCGGAAATATTGAAGGGTGGTTGGTCAACTACCCAGACAGGGTGGCCGTGCACTCTTTGGCAGCAAGATTCAGGGAGGGGTTTCATATACCTTACCAAGGCCCAAGGAGGGCACACAAAGCTGGCAACCTGTGTTCTGCCAAGGAGTGACCGGAGGTCCTGCTGGGCAAATTATGGAAGGAGCTAGCCATGGGTCAGATCAGTAGCCCCTTCACCTTCCCCCTTGCCCAAGCTTCAGGGTGTCTCTCATTGGCTTAGTTCCCAAAAAGGTGCTGGGCTAGTTCCGAATGATAAACCACCTGTCATACCTGGAAGGGGATTCAGTCAATGCCTACACACTGACCCAGTCGACGCCGCAGTGTATTACACATCATTCGACAAGGCAGTGGAGGTGGTGTGACAGGCAGGTCCGGGGGCACTGCTGGGAAAGGCTGATACAGAATCAACATTCTGCCTGTTGCCGGTGTACCCAGCAGATAGGGAACTACTGGCATGAAATTTGATGGGTACTACTATATGGACAACTGCATGCCCATGGGGTGTATAGTGGTGTGTGTGCAGTTTTGAGCAATTCAGCACATTCCTACACTGGGCCACAGCACAGACAGCCAAAGTCGACCGCATGGTACACTATTTGGATGACCTTCTGTTTGTAGGGAAGGACGGCTCGGGGCAATGCGCACACATATCATGGTAGCATTCCATGAGGTGTGCGCTGAGCTGGAGGTACCACTGGCCCGGGACAAGATGGAAGAGCCATGCACAAGGCTTTCCTTCCTGGGAATCGAAATCAACACTAGTGAGCAAGTGTTCTGCCTCCCCAAAACAAGCTGACGGCCATGCGCACCCAGCTGGACTCAGTAATGAGGGCACAGAAAGTCATGTTACAGGAGCTCCAGCAACTGGTAGACCATCTCAACTTCGCCTGCCGGGTGATGCCCACAGGCAGGATATTCACGAGGCACCTGGCGGCACTGGGGTAGACTGTACAAAACCACACTATGGAATCTGCATCACAGTGGCAATGTGGGAGGACCTAGGCATTTGGCAGACATTTCTGCAATGCTTCAATGAGGTATCGATGTGGCCAGTTCCAGTGTTCAGCGAGGAATTGGAACTCTTCACAAATGCCTTGGGGGGCATGGGCTTCGGGGCTTACTTGCAAGGTAAGTGGTGTGCAGAGTGGTGGCCTCCAGAGTGGATAAGACAAGGCATTACGAGGCAGATAATGGTGATGGAGCTCTTCCCCATTGTAGTGGCATTAGTGATCTGGGGGGATGTGCTGAGGGACAAGCTCATCACATTCAGGTCTGACAACACCGGAGTGGTGTACGCAATAAACAAAGAATTAGGGGGTAAGGGCCTGATGGGCAACCTCATGCGGGTGTTTGTCCTGAAGTGTTTGTTGTTGGATATCAACTTTAAAGCACTGCACATACCAGGTATTGAAAATTGAATTGCCGATGCTCTTTCTCGTTTACAGTGGCAGAGGTTCCGAGAATTGGCACCAGTGGCAGACCTACAGCCCAGGGAAGTCCCACCATTCCTTTGGGAATTGATAACCCAGATGCCTGGGAGTTGATTGAGAATGCCCTGGCACCTAGGATGCAAACAGCATACTAGAGGGGGGGTGAACTGTTTTCTGAAAGTGCAATACGCACGAGGGTGGGCAGGGACATGGCTGATCCCAGTGGCACAGCTATGCAAATATGTACTGATCAAAAAATGTGCGGGGGCAACTCGGGCAACAGTCAAGCAGAACATGGCTGGCATTGCCTGGTTTTCAGAAAGCCAAGGGCTTCCCCAATTCCACAAGGGCATTTGCATTCTGAAAGAAGCTGAAAGGTTGGGCGTGGGTAACCCTGAGGGGCACAGACAACAGACACCCTATCAGCCCTACCATATTCAAGCAGATCTGGGATGAGTTGCCTAAGGTATGCTCATCCCTAGATGAGAGGAGGCTCTTTTGGACAGCGTACTTGGTGGCATTTTGTCTGGCATTCTGGGTGTCGGAGCTCGTGCAGCCCAGCAAGGCCACTGCGAGACCATTAGTGTTGGCTGAGGCTGACTTCGAGGTCACAATGTCTGGAGTCTTTGTCCACATATGGAAAAGCAAGATGGACCAGCTTGCCCACGGGCAGTGGCGCCAACTAGCGGCACCCCATGGGCTCCAGTGGGATGTGGGAGCATGGGTGCAGGATTATATAACACAGGGCCTGGTAATGGGGGGGCCTTTTTCCATCATGGGGATGGAGGCCCTCTAACAGTGTACCAGTTTAGGCACATGTTGCACAAGACCTTGCGACTGCTGGGCATCTCTGCAGAACACTACAACACGCACTCCTTTAGGATTGGTGTAGCATCGCATGACAGGGCAGAGGGCTTATCAGATAGGACAATACAGACTTTGGGTAGGTGAAAGTCACAGGCTTTTGAAAGATATTCAAGACCACACATGTTATAACTCTCTCTTGCTTTGTTTGGATTGGTGCTGTGGCCCCAGCACAGCATATCTGGATATGTGGCCACACGTACATCCATTGGGCAGCCCTCAGTGCAAAGGCAGTATCCCGGAGGAGAAAACCTGTTCCTGGCACCTAAGAGGGCAGAGGTGCATTGGTTGGGATGGTGCTGGATGCACTGGAATGAGTTACTTGCAACACTGCAAGCAAAGGCTCAGAAGATGTTGCAGCCTAATGTTTTAGTCATTCATTTGGGGGGAAATGATATACGGGTTATACCAGCAAGAGAGCTTAAAGAGAGGGTGAGGCAGGACCTGGCAAATGTGAAGCAATGGTGGCCTCAGGTGCACATAATTTGGTCCGATATGGTGCAGTGGCAGCACGCCCAGAACATTAGGGCAATAGAGAAGGTGCGCTGGCTGCAGAATGCATCCATGTGACCGATTATGGACTCAGTTGGGGGGTCCATAGCAAAGCACCTGGGAGTATTGGTAAGAAAATCGGGCCTGTATAGAAGGGATGGTGTACATTTATCGAAGGAAGGAGTACACCTTTTTCTGGATGACATACAACGGGCAGTGGCGAGAGTATTGGCGTGAGGTGCTTGTGGGTGGTGAGTTGGTGAGAACTCACTTTGTAGTGGCTTGGTAGTCTTGGAATGCTGTGGAATGGGGTAAAAGGGGATCATGTGTCTTGACCAGCCAGATCTCCCTGAAGCTGACAGGAGGGCGGGCCTGACAGATGGAGCCTGGATGGCACCCTCTTCGGGCAGCATCCTGCGGCATGGTGGATCCTCTTACAGGGGAGGAGCTAGCCACAGTCAGTCATATAGCCATCCCTCATACCCCGGTGGTTGTTGCCCTCATGGGGTCCTGGTTGGTGGTAAGGCGGCCCTCCTCTGGGAGGGAGGGTCAACCATCAATGATGTAGTTGCTCCATGGTGAGCTAGATTCCTCCCAAGGCTACCTAGCTGCGCACATCACGCTGAAGAACATGTATATATGAATAATTGGTTTATTAATAAACACTAGGCTGTGGCCATTTCTCCAAAACCAGTTTTTGTGTCAGTTTGTTCTGGTGAATGAGGTATATGCCCTCAAAAGACAATGGAGGAGCCTGCAAGGTATCGCAGCAGGTGGGGCTTTGCCTGGGGGCATGGCCTTGGCCACCTGAACAGACAATAGGGACCCAGGTAGGACCGCCCAGAAGGGGCTGGGGGGGGGATAGGGCTCCAGGGGGGAGGGAGCTTGCAGCAAGGGACAGGGAGGAGCTAAACCCTTAAGAAGGGGTGCACAGAAGGAATTCCTCCTCATTCCTCCTTGTCCCAGGTAGCATCCCACCCAAACATCACCCTCCTAAAAGCAGGGGGAATGTGGGGGGGGGGGTGGTATAGGGAACTTGCTATCCCACTAAGGGGGATCACCTTAGGGGTCAAGAAGGAATTTCCCATTTATTTTCCCACCAGGTTTTCTGGGTTTTTGCCTTCTGCAGCAAGGTGGGAGTAATTTCAGTTAGGGTAGGCTAGGGATTAGATATGTAGGTGTCACAGTCATGAACCTTTGTAAGTGGCAGCTTGGTAGCCTTGGAACACTGTGGGAGAGGGTAACAGGGGATCATGTGTCTTGACCAGCCAGATCTCCCTGAGGCTGACAGGAGGGTGGGCCTGACGGATGGAGTCCAGATGGCATCCTCTTTGGGCAGTGTCCCACGGCAAGGTGGATCTTCTGATGGGGCAGAGCTAGCCGCAGCCAGTCATATAGTCATCTCTCCTGCCCCGTAGGTTATTGCCCTCACAGGGTCTTGGTTGGTGGTAAGGCAGCCATCCCCTGGGAGGGAGGGTCAACCATCTATGATCTAACTGCTCCATGGTGAGCTACATTCCTTCCAAGGCTACCTAGCTGCGCACATCACGCTGAAGCGAATGTATATATGGATAATGGTTTATTAATAAACACATGGCTGTGGCCATTTCTCCAAAGCCCGTTGTTGTGTCAGTTTGTTCAGGTGAACGAGGTATATGCCCTCAAAAGACAAATAAGGTGATCGTGGTTGGTGAAGTAACCTAAAAAATGAAATAAATCTCGGCTGACCTCTTAATTGGTGCCCTATGGCTTTTGCAAACTATTCATGTATTACAAATCTCTTTGCATCAGTAATCATGTGTAAAAGGCATCACAGACAAGCAAATAACTTTACTTTTTATCCTTTCTATACAATAGCTTTAGTATTACCATGTGCAAACATCATAAATTAGAAAGATAGGAAACACACACATACACATATACACACACACACACACACATATCTCCAAAGTAGTGAATCTGCAAGGGGAGCGAAAGAAAGAACACAATTATCTCAGCAAACAGGAGGTTTTGCTACTAGTGTAATGGCAATATAGACAGTGTGGCATTACAATAAGTGAATTCACTGAGGAATGTCAATAAGGCATCACAGAGTTCATCTTCTAAAAGCACACCATTAGTTGCCCTCTCCGTTAACCGGCTGATAAGGTGGTAGCAAATAATGCTGCAAAGCAAAAATCAGTCTGCTGTTTTCCTGAGGCTGAGTACTGTAACTGTTGCTCTTCACATACATATGAAAATAATAGAAAGGTCTACAACATGATTTCTAAAAGTACTGCTGACAGCTGTTATTAATGTAATAGTTCATTTTAAGGCTAATGTAAGGCTTCTACAGCTCTACAAATATCTGAATGCATACCTTAGAGGCTTTTTGTCATGTGCTTTCCTGGAGGGAAGTTATTGTGTTACTCAGCCCTAACACTGCAATTTCATTCTTTAGGCTTGCTCCACTATGCCATCTAATTTAATATACTTTTTTTTATTTTTTACTGTACCGCTTATTTACCCAGTGTAGTCCAGTTAAACTGCAGCAACTTGTTTTCAGAGGGATCCTCCCTCTACTTGTTTCTGCAGATGGGTGGATCGGAGCACTAACAGGTTAAGTAACTCATGGTTACAGAGGAGATATCTGGCTCTACTGGAGTTTGAACCTGTGGTCTTCCATTTCCCTAGTTAATGCACTAACCACCGAGCTACATTACCTCTTGCTTTTACTTTTATGAGACGGAAAATGGTCCTTAAAATATTTGACTGAAACTATTACCTTTCTCTGTTCATTGCATCAACTAACTATGGACAGGCTGTCTAGCCCATCTATTTTAGGGAACAGGCAGCACCATTCTTTGTCACAAGGAACTGGCAGGAAAAAAGTGATTTTATGGTATTTTTCCACTGATCGTTTGCTTGGCACACCCCCCCCCCCTTAACTATTCTCGAATAAGTCTACAAACTTCTCCCATATATTCACATATTGCTTTATAAATTTACACAGTAGTGGTAGCAATAGTGTACTGTATCAATATCTCCATCCTTGCCTGCCAAGAGATTGTTATGATAATGATCCTTTTGGTTTTGGCTACGGGGAAAGAAGGGGGGTTGTAGTGCTGCTTCCAAATCTACCCAAGCCAGACTGGACCTCATCTTCTAGTCTTCTATTACTTTGCTCTTGATTGCCATCCCCACACTCACCACTGCTTCCTCTCAATCCCCTCTCTCAATGATAGGGGTCTGTCTCACTTGGACTCTATTATCTTCAAATTCTGGTTTGGGTTCCTGCCCTCCAATTTCAGTGGCATTCTCTCCAGCCTCCTTTCCTAATTTTCTTCTATCTTCTGTGAGTGAAAGTGTTATGAGTCTTTTTCTGCTGACAGAATGCAAAATACATACTGTGTCCTTCCACTTTACTAGTTCGGTAAAGTAGTTTGTTACACTACAGCATGGTAACTAGTTTATTTGTTCAATAATATGTTAAAGTAAGTAAAAGTAACTGGAGTGAAAAGTAATGATTTCTGTTATCGTTGCTTGAAATAAACTGAAGTTTCATTCTTAAATTCAGACTTTCATTTTTGTGTGCATTATCAGTTTCAAGATGCTTTAGCTTTTGTTTAGTTTTTATGGGAATGTCAGTTCTATCATCAAAATAGTAATCGACCCATTCACTTATTGTATGTTGCTTAAACATTACAAAATTGGATTTTGGTGTATCATGCATTGCGACGGTTTGTTGAAGCAGTTTCTGCAGCACTTCTTTGAAGCTGTGACAGGCAATGACCATCTGTGGTTTTGGTTTGTGAAAGTATAAATATATGTTGCAAGTATAATGGCTTTCTTTTCAAGGTTGGCTATAGCTTTGCAGGGTAGTGTGCCATGGTGTTACATCAGTCAGGTGATGCATTACAGCCAAAGAAGTTTCTGTATTTTTGTGGCCTTTAACCATCCATTATTTTTTCTTTTTTTTTTTTTTTTTTTTTTTAGACCTGTTTCTCCGCCTCCGCAGACCCGAAATGGGCTACGACCCTCTGTCAGAGAGGTACGTCCTCTGGCCCTTCTGTCAGCTCCTGCTCAACCACCCTCAAAATTCTCCTGTGTCCCCCTGCACTGGAGCCAGGGAAAGGAGTGCCAGCTTGCTCTCCCCTTCCCAGGAACAGCAATCCAGAATTGGGGGCTACCACACACGAGCGACCAGGGCCATCATGGTCCTGCCAGGTCCTGGTTTTTCCTCCAGCACCCTATGCCCATGCAATGGGTGGGGTGGCTGTCTCCACCTCTGCAGAGGCAGACATTCACCCTGGAAGTAGGCCAACTCCTTGTGATTGCATCTGCTCTGACACCCAGCTGCTACTAGGTGTCAGTCGACAGTGCACAGTGCTATCCCTCCTCCCCGAGGAAGGAGAGCAGTGCACTGGATGCTCAATCCTTGCCTCCCCGGGTGACCCCCAAATGACAGAGTCTGTTCCCTATCCCGGGTTGCCGGCATGGTGTGAGGTGTGGCATCCAGCACCTGAACTGTCAGTGCCACCGGGGTGGACCAAACCATCCATTCTATAATATAAATAATTTTAAGAAACATTTGCAAGTAAACAAGCTGGATGATTTTAAGCTCTGTACCTTCACAGCTAGATTCTGTAACTCAAAGTCACCAATTTTGTCAGACTCATAGATCTTACAATGCAGACTGTGTGTGTGTGAGACAACATTTTCGTAACTTACTTAAAGTATGGTTAAGGTAAAAGCAGCCAATAAATGCAAAACAGCATAAGTACTTGATATTTAATTTAATGAGTTTTTGTGAAACTCGTGCAATTCTGTGATGATTTTGTGGAAGCCCTATCCATTACTTTTGCCCAGCCATAAGCTTGACCTGCCCTGGAGGAAGACAGACAAATCTGAGCAGAGTAGAAATAAGTGGAAAAACAAACTGGGGCATTTGCCACATGAACAAAAGTCCCTAGGATGTATCGGCTAGTGCAGAATCCTTTACTGAAGACAGTATCTCATGTTCAAAAATCAACAATGGGTCATCTTCAACTTTGGGACTAACACAGAGTAGTGATACTGACCCGAAAAGCTCTGAAAATTCAAGTTTTTTTTTTTGTTTGTTTTAGAGGAGTAGGACTAATGCAATGATCCACTACAATCCAGACAAAGCAAACAAAAGAACTGATTTCAAGAGTTCAACAGGTACCAAACCCAAACAGAAGGATGGATGGGGGGGACAAGAGGAAGAAGGGATGAAACAAAGGGATGACAGCAGAGACAACAACTAAAACCTGTTCAGCAATGTTTTGACAATAACAGGAAAAAAAAACATTGAATGAAGGACTTTCCTTTGCTCCAATCAAACTAGTTAACAGATCTGAAACTATAAATAATCTTTATAGACTCTGCAGAAACATGAGTCTCAAATCTTTTTTCAATAAAAAGAAAAAGAATTTCCTTGACTCACAAACATTATCTGGTGAAATTCTGAAAGGGGATGATAACACAAGTACCAACCCATTTCGCGAAGGCTTGACATTTCAATGAGCCCCCAGTGTGGCAATTCAGACCTTCAAGAATCTAGGTGAAAAGGATCTGCAAAAATTATTTGACAGGGATCGTGGTTTCACTGGATTCAAGATGGAAGCCTAATCTCTTACCTCTGAATCCCTCGAGGTACAAATTCGGCAAATATCTGTGCCATCATAGCCAGCAGATGCTCCATGGTACAGTCATTGACAGCGCAAGCCCTGGACTACCGAATTAGCCAACAGTGAAAGGTGAAGGTGGTCAATCCAGGCAGGAAAGTAGTCAGAAGCAATTTCAAGCTGTCAACATGGCTGCTGGGTCAAAATAAGTGTGGAATGACACTGTGGTAGAAGAAATGATTTGCTGATTCCTTATCTAAATGTCTGAGGTGACTAATGCTACACAAATAAACACCCAGACACTGCAAAAAATAGATGGCAGACTGCAGCAAACAGAAATCAGGGTGGCAGTGCAAGAAAAAGTGATGAGGGAGCTATCAGCCACAGTCCTAGAGCAAGGCCAAGAAATCAGGGTGCTCCTGGATAAGGTAGACAACCTGGAGAATCACAGCAGGTGGAACAACCTGCAGATTCTCAGTTTCCTGGAGGGAGTTGAACTTTGAAACACAGCTGCGTTCTTCCAACGGGCACTTCCCTCAGTCTTAAAACTACAGGGGATATAATACTCAACACTGAATGGGCCCATAGAGCACTCACCCCTATTCCAAGAAACAGGGAAAGACCACAGCTGACATTAGTCAAACTCCTCAGCTACAACACTCGTCAAGACATCCTAGCCAGATCCAGAGAATTGGGGCAGCTTTACTAGGAGTATCATCAGAATCACATATATCAGGACTTTTTAAAACAATTGCCAGATAAACAGAAGGCCTACACAGCAAAGAGGAATGCCATGCACCGCATAAGCCTGCAGTTCTCCCTACGATACCCCACAGTAATGAGGGTCACCTATAAGGGAAGCCAAATTTCTTTCTCCACCCCCCAAGCTCTCAGTAACTTTTTAGTCAAACAATGGCCAAACCAAATGAAGGAAGAGGACCAGAATGGTCAGCGCCAGTGGGGGCCCAATCCTAAGGCTTGGGTGGAAAGAGAACCAGACCAGAGAGAGCAGCTGATGGAAGCCCAGGAAGTGGAGGAGGAGAACAGCTGGGAATTGCCACTCAGAAATGGGAAAAGGAACAGACAGGTGAATCACTGAGAAACAGAACACCCGAACAGCAGAAGATGTCTTGAACCCACAGCAGCAATAAGGAGTCAACCCAAGAGGCTGACATGGACAACTTGCTCCCCATTCTGAATAACAATCAATATGCCGCATTGAGACCAATAACCCCAAAGCCTATTACAGAGGCCGCCGCCTCCCCACTTGCTAGAGCCCAGACTCAACCAGCATTACCGAACAGTCCACGAGCTAGGGCAGGGCTTAAAACTGAAGAAGCAGTGGAGCCAGAGCAGAAGGAAGAGAGGCATAGCTATCAGGAGTCTCGCACCACCAAGCCAGTCCTTGGGCCTATACAGATGGAAAAGAAAGGAGAAGGTAGATCGAAAGAAGCAGCACTTCCAGAAGCCGAAGGAAACCTCCAACAAATGGGCTAATTTTTGTCACTTTGGGTCAGGTTGAGGGAGGGGATGACGGGGGATAGGAATACCTTGGAACAGATGTGCAATGAGACCACCAAAACAGAGCTAAGAGCAGAGTAAATTGTTCAGCTAAGTTCCTTCTTACCCCTCAGGAGGAATTTCCCCCTCTACTACTGCCACCCACTCAGCCCCGCACTTAGCCAGGTTAACTCAAAATTCCATCTGAGGATGAAGTGACGTTATTTTCTGTCTATTTTTTAGTGAACACTTACCAATGGCAAAGATCGCTTGTAAGGGATATAAATGTTGGCCCAGTGGGCCCAGTCAGGAATGGTAGATGGTACAATTTTTCTCTCTCTCTTTGTTGGAGTAAAGTACCAGTCGCTGAGGGTGTAGGCCTGAGAAATGATTAGAGCAGGCCCTCCTAGAAAGAACTATATAGGGGAGCAAGGGAAGGCCCCAGGGGCCTACTCAGGAAGAGAGCATCAAACGTGGGAACCTGCTTGATTGTTATAACTAAGCTCCTGAAATGCCCAAGGGGGATCCCCCCCCCCCAAACACCGAAGGGGCATACAAGCTGATACAAATGAAGGAAATGGGAGCAGGAGGGTAGGGGCATACCTTATAAGGATCGGGGAAGGACCACACATAAGGGGTATGGGGGAGGATAGATGGGTAGTTTATTAGTTCTCCCTGTTAATCTATGCTCACCCTTCCAAATAGAGGGCAGGTACACAAAACAGGACCAACAGGTTTAAACACTGTAAAGGTTGGCAGCTGCATAACATGCCAAGTGACCCAAAATCTCTACCCTACTAAGGGGGCAAGAGCAGACAAAATGGACTAGTGCTCCCAACCTAATGGGAGTAGCTGCCCCCCCCCCCAGGTACCAACCCGAGCAGATACTGGACTACCAGTGACTTCACCTAAGGAAAGGACCAGCACCTCAGGGGATAAGGGATTGGATAGCTAAGGTAACTAAGATAGGCAAGGCCAAGGTGAAACTTGCGCCGGCAACAAACACAAGTTGCAACTCTAGATTGCAAACAGGTCACAGATACCCCCCCAGGGATGTATAGGTGGGCCCTTGGCAGCCTTGCAGCGCTGCTAGCCCTTCACCTTTATAATCCCTCACCAAAAGAGAAATGTAGTACTGTAAATAGTTTTGTAGTAATGTTGTTAGTTGTTCAAAAAGTGTTGTGCAGAAATACTAATGAAGTAAACAGAGGGCAGTACAAGCAGTATGGCCAAAGAGCTACCAACAGGAGTTCTCACACACGTAGGGCAAGCAAACATAGGGTACTGAGAGGGATCACAACCTGTGAGGCAGTGGGTTTTCCTAAAGATGATACTGATATGCTTAAACTGATGGTACAATGGTTGGGCATAGGAGCAAACCTCGTTAATCAAATGGTTACAGCACAGGGCAGACAGGTACTACGTACGTCAAAAGGTAACATGAGAGTGAGGTGGCCAATGACTTCTGAAATTGATCTTAATGGCCTGGCCAGCTTATCCTGCAGGACAGCCAATGTTCCTTCTCCCATTGTTATCCCCCAGATAGCAGATGGATGACTTGATATTCCATACCTGGAATGTCAGGGGATTGAACACTCCAGGTAAAAGGAAAAAGGTACTGACACATTTAAAAAAGATAAGGACTCAAATGGCTTTCCTGCAGGAGACCAAATTAAAAAAGGCTGATGGCAGGATGTTGGTTAAAGACTGGGTATAGCAGGTGTTCACTGCTGCTGTCCCAACTAGGAAACGAGGGGTAGCCATTCTACTCCATAAATCCCTCCGGTGGACATAGATCCTCACAAAAGCAGCTGCCCAAGACTAATGGGTGACGGTATATAGGGACACCCCCACAGGGCAAATTATTGTGGGCAACATCTATGCCCCTAACATGGACAAACCCCAGTTCTTTCACACAGTGGCTCAAGTGTTACAGAAGTTGTCAGATGGGAAAGTAACAATTATTCTCGGAGGGGATTTCAACCTCACGCTGGATCCACTGGTGGAAAGGAGCTCAAGTGGGGTTGAAATGCACCATAAGGGGAGGCTAGCTCTCTTGCAACTAATGAAGGACCAGGGCCTAACAGACACATGGAGGACATTCCACCCCAGGGATCGAGACTACTCTTTTTACTCACCAGTCCACAAGTCCCACAGTAGGTTAGACATGTGGCTGACATCACCCAAGCAGCTACTGACTCGTCAACTCTTCCAACGGTCATGTCAGACCAAGCCACAGTGCAGTTGGCAATCATGTGGGGCTCAAATAAGCCCATATCTCCCTCATGGAGGCTAGACCCTGTGTTGATGAGGGGAAAGGAAAACCCAATATAAGACACTACTGCAGGGAATACATGGGAGTCATTTAAGGTCTCCACAAGGGGGAAGATAATAGGATACGCCACACACAGGCATAGGGAGAGGGAGAAGAGACTAAAAGACTTACAATCTGCACTCAAGACAGCAGAAATGAGTTTCAAGGCCCAGGTATGCCCTAGTCTTCACTTCCCATTGGGACAGGAAATCCTGGGGCTGAGACTACAAATTAATACCCTCATGTCCAGGAAAGCGGAGATTGCCATCTTAAGGATAAGGCACAAATATTGGGATGGGAGGAAGGGGGGAAAATCTTGACTTACATGCTCAGAAAGCAGCAAGTTGAAAGTCACATTGCAGGTCTGAGGGGGAAGGAAGGGAAAGTGGTCACAGCATCAGCGGCAGTTAGTAGCATTATGGAACAATTCTACACCCAACTATATGCCTCTACCCGGCCTCCAGCCCAGATGGCAATGCAGGTATTTCTCAGCTCCCTGCACCTCCCAAATTTCTCCCCACTCCAAGCAGATCAGTTAGACACCACCCTACATCCAGCAGAAATAGAGAAGTCCCTTGCCTCACTGAACCTGGGCAAGGCCCCGGGAGGAGATGACTGCCCAGCCAAATTCTGGCAGGCCCTATCCCCAATAATTGTTCCCATCCTGAAAAAGGTATATGCAGGGGTGAAAGAGACAGGTAGATCCCCCCTACTCTAAGAGAAGCTGTCATTGTTGTGCTCCCCAAAGGATCCCATTCTGGCAAGCAGTTACTGCCCCATCTCTCTAATTAACATGGGCAGCAAACTATATACAAAGTCCCTGGCCAATAGGCCAAGCCCACTGCTGACACAAATCATAGACCTCTCACAGGTGAGATTTGTGCTTGGTCACTTCAAAGCAGACTACATCCGAACACGAATTAATCCTACACTGGTAGCAAAGACCCAGCAGACTCCAGCTGGTGTGGTGGCAATTGACTTTGAAAAAGCATTGGACTCACTAGAGTGGGACTATCTTCTCATGGTGTTAGCACATATGGGATTTGGACCCAGTTTCCCAGAAAATAATCCAGTCAGTACACACCTCCCCGACAGTCCAGGTTTTCATTAACTCCACAATGTCAACACCTTTTGCCCCGGGCCATGGCATCAGGCAGGGCTGCCCTCTTTCCCTCCTGTTGTTCATTTTGGCAGTTGAGCTGCTGGTAGCTGCCATTCACCAGAATGAGGACATTAGAGGCATTCCGGTAGGCTCCAAACAATACACTACACTGCTATATGCAGATGACCTTTTGGTCCCCCTATCTGATATGCAAACTTTACTCAAACCCCTAGTTCACCTCCTAAAAGAATTAGCTGGAATTTCTGGCCTAAAATTCAACCAAGCCAAGACAGAGATACTCCCCTTGAATCCCCATAATAACCCCCCCGGTAGCAGAGGTGATAGGTCTGGTATGGGCAGGGGGAGGCATTACATATTTGGGGATAAGGATAGCAGCTTCCCCTAGCAAACTATGGGAGATTAATCTATAACCACTACTTACACGAGTGGTGACAGAGTATGACCGTTGGAAGAAACTGAAGCTCACCCTGGTGGGGTAAATTGCGGCTATAAAAATGTTGACAGCACCCAAACCATTTTATGTCCTATTGCACATCTCTCTGGAGCTCCCCCTTAGCTGAGGCCAACACATAGACAAAATTATAGGGAATTTTCTGTGGGAAGGGAAAAGACCCGAGATATAACCACAATAACCTAAGGGTGCATTGGAGATAGGGAGGATGGTGTCTGCAGTGGATGGAAGGCTACAAGTGGGCATTCCAGACAGCTCAGATCCTCCACTGGTTTAGGCCACTGGTTGCAGAAGCACCCCAATGGGTATACATAGAATGCATTCTCAGTAAGGTACACTCACTCCCACTGTTACTGTACACCCCCCCTCCAACAGAAGCCTCCAATGATAGGCCCATCTATTATGTACTGGGCAAAGAAACATCAAAAAACAAATGTGCACCCCACCCCTCTCATGTTGACACCAGTCAGGGGGAACCCTAAGATAACAGTAGGCAAGGTCTCCATTGAATGGCCTAGGTGGGCTAACTCAGAGATTACTACATGGGGGGATTTAATGGTACCAGAGACCCAGGCAATGGACACATTCCAGGCACTTAGAGACAGGTGGGACCTACTTGCACAGGACCTTTGGAGATATCTGCAACTCAGAAGAGCAGTCCAAATTTACATGAAGGAAAGACAGAATGCAGATACCTCCACAATAGTCCCCTAAGTGGAAAACCCTCAAGACAGGTTATGCCAGCCATATATATTCCACCATTAGGGACAGCATCCCCACTCAGTCTGAGGTATCTACAGCAAAATGGGAGAAGGTCCTCCAGATCAATATAACCAACTCACAGTGGAGTGCCTGCTGGAGATTTGGGTGCACTGCTTTCACTGATCAGAGGAGTAGGCTGATTCCGAATAAGATCCTGCACATGTGGTATAGAACTCCAGCAGTCATGCACTCAGTGGGGCTTCTGGGGATGGATACATGTTGGAGGTGCAAAGTGGCCACAGATCTGCAGCAGAGTGGATACTCCAGAAGGGGTGCAAAAAATGAAGAGGGAACTGGAGAAGCTTGAAAGATGGTCAGAGGTGTGGCAACTGAAGTTCAATTCAAAAAAGTGCAAGATAATGCACCTGGGAAGGGGGAATCCTGGGGAGAGCTACAGAATGGGGGGGAGGTGCTGACTGTCACCAAAGAGGAAAGGGACCTAGGGATTATCATATCTGATGACCTTAAGGTATCAAAACAGAGTAAAGGTTGCAGGGAGGGCCAGTGGCATGCTGGGGTGCATAGGCAGAGGCATTACTAGCAGGAGACAGGTGTTGATACCATTGTATAAAAAACACTGGTAAGGCCTCACCTGGACTACTGCATGCAGTACTGGAGACCACACATGCATAAGGACATAGACAGGGTGGAGGCTAGCCAGAGAAGGGTGACAAAGATGGTGCATGACTTACATCACAAAACATATGAGGAGAGACTAAGAGTCCTCAATATGTACTCACTGGAGGAGAGGACAAGAGAGAAAGGGAGAACATGACAGAAACTTTCAAGTATCTCAAGGCCATAAACAATGTGCAGGTGGGGGATCTTTTTTCCAATATAGAAAAGATATCAGAAAGAGGGGACACAATATGAAACTGGAGCGGGGGCAGATTGACAAGTAACATGAGGAGGTTTTTCTACACAGAGAGGGTGGTGGATGTTTGGAACAGTCTGCCACAAGAGGTGGTGGGGGAAAGTACAGTGGAGGGGTTTGAATATGTCTGGGACAGGCACAAGGGAACACTGGGTGAAGAGGGAGTGATGAAAAGCCATTGATCACTTAGTGTCAGTGACTGCATACAAGTTTAGGGCTTATGGCAGACTAGATGGGCCTAGCGGTCCTTATCTGCCAACAATTTCTATGTATCTATCTATGTAGGTGACCTTGTACATATACTATGGTCCTGTGCCATTTTGCAGCCCTTTTGGTCCCAGGTGTGCTCCATCAGTGCAAAAGTCCTAGGTAAGGGCATCTCCCTTTCAGCACCACTGATGATATTGGGCATGAAGGAGGTAGCCCCCCCCCCCCGACAGCAGGGGCAGAGCATAGATGGCTAGCTATGTTTGTCATGTACACTAAGCATTTCATTCTAAACAGACAGCACACCACAGACATTCCAACAGTGGCAGAGCTGATGTCAGCGATTACCCAACTGTTCAACCTGGACTGGCTCTTACACCTGACTACTAACACCCTCCATGACTTTGAATCTTGTTGGCAACCCTTCCTCGGTTATACACACCCTAGGGTTGGTGTTGGCTGAACAGTCACTCCATTGCCCTCCCCCAAGAGGATCTCAAGCTGGATAGGTCTCTAGATGGTGAACTGCTTACAATTTCTGGAAGGCTCTGCTAGTAAATAATCCAATGTACATAGTCTTTATGTTTGCTTGCACATATGTACAAGAAACATAGTGCCACCACAAGAGTTTTCATAGGTGTGCCACCCCGCTTCCAATGCCCTGCTTTTTTTGCAGGCATGGTGAGAGTCATGCCTGTTAATCCTGTAGCTAGGCTCTCCGTGGAAGCAGTGATGAATTTCCGAATCCCAGACCCTTTTCCCGGGAACCTGCCAGTGGGATTTAGATCCCGGGAGCATGGCGCACCATACAGAGGCAATGGGGCAGTTTTTACTTTAGAATCGGTGGCAGGACCAAAGGGGAGCCAGCTGTGGGGTGCAGGGCAGTAGGAGGGGAGCTCAGGGCTGAGGAGGTACTGTCGCCATGGACCATCAGGAGATATGCAGCTATCTGGAGAAGACACGCAAGGAATTCTACAATTGCAGGAAGATCCTGATTAAAAACCTGCCAACGGATGTAACCAACCAGGTAAACCATCCCCCACTAGCAGCAGAACCAGGGGTGGGGTGTGTGACTTGCAGAACTAAAAGAAGGACAATAAATAGTCTAAACACATAGACACAGTGGACAGAACAATGGCTGGAGGGATGACGGCGGGTTGGGGATGAGAAAAGGGGCATGTAGGCAGCTAATAACTTCTTCTTCAAGCTGCACAAATGATCGAACCATGGGGGTATTGATTCAGATCGGGATGGTTTTGTGTATGATTATTGTCACGTTTTATTTTATTTAGGTGTGACTAGTCGCCCAGAATGTTACTGGATAGTTTTGAAATGATCCCTTTTGTCAGTAAAGGGTGATCACCTGGCCAGACTGGTGTTACTGTACTGGGGAGTTTTGACAGTGGCTTAATTAATGGAGCCGGGGGGGGGGGGGGTGTTCGATAAATATATTTTTTTAACACTTTCTTCTTTACATTGAGAAATACAGTATTCCTAACCAAGCCGTTTTCTTCTGTTTGCTACAAATAGGTCTTCTCTAAAAGAATCGTTATTTTATGGGGGGGTGGAGATCACATAATGATAAAGAGCAGTATCCTTATGAAAGGCACATCGTGCACACACACGTGTGTGTGTGTTGTAGCCATGTGAGTAGAGCACATAACTGTGATTCTAGGATCCAGGGTTCAATACCACCACTGCCAAACACTTACTGACTTTGAGCAAGTTGCTCAACTGCCACTTTCTTTGGTGCCTGACCTATCGGTCTTTCTAAACCTTTGCACCTGGCTGCTGCAGGCTGTTCATGGTTTGTAAAGCAATTTGGGTAAGGTGTCTATAGAAATGGGTGACATAAAACCAAATTATTTCCTTCCAGGCATAGAAAGCAGGGATAGTGCATTTCACTTAAAAAGGCCAATTTTGGTCCATAACAAACAGGAACCCGGTTTGGACAGAGTACCAGCTCACCTTGTCCTAGAAACCCATAGAATCTGTCAACATAATGCCCATTCCTATCTAACAATTGTTAAATGAGTAAGCTCTAGTGATGTTACCAGAGATTTAAGGGTCCCCAGTGCGCAGTATTTGCCGCTCAGAGAAATAAGGTAGCTATGTGTGCGCGTCACAGAACAACGCACTTCTCAAATCAAACACTGAACACTGCTCATGTTATGTGGTGATAACCCGGGGGCATTGGGGGAAGAGTGCTCCCACATAACAAAAATATAAAGAACACTGTAAAATGCAAAATATAGTATGTATAGAATATTACCTTAAAGCCATTTGGATCTGTTTCTATGTGAGATGATCTAGTAAATATGGAGCTTATCCAGCCAGATTTAATTTATTAAATGAGTACCAACAGAGTTTACTTTGGAGTTTGTTTTTTTGGTTTTTTTCCTGATCTCCTTGGGTCCAGTCATACACAATTTCAGCCAATCAGCTGGTTTATCCACCATGTGCAGTTCATCTCCATATATCCAGAGACTGACTGACCATTTGCTTAAATTTGTTGCATCCCATCTTTGCTACAGTAATGTACAGATATATGATTTATAAATAGTTTAGGTAATTTGAAAATAATGCTGCAATTTCAGCACACTGCAGCTATTGTGTGTTCTACACATGTTCACTCTACGGTAGCCCCTCACACACATGCAGTTAGGTTTAAATCTAATAATCTTCTTGAACAACCTTTCTATAATAGAAAGGTTGCTCAAGACGATTGACACCTTACTGTTCACTGTGTATGCACAATATTGTTACGATATAATCAAGGCAACAACTGATCATCTTCAGTGCTCCACAGTTAGGACACAACTTTTAGTCACCAGGCAACATATCCTATTCCTATTACCTAATTTACCTGTTTACATTCCTACCTCAGTTTCTATTGCCTCCTTCTCATCTCCCCCTGCTGTTCTTTATAAATGTTTCCAAACTACTACAAGCCTATACAATTCTATACTAATTCACATAGACAACATCAATACTTTTCTGTCTTTCTTATGATGCCTATTTCTGCCTCCTGCACTACCAATGCCAATACAAGCAAGCAAAAATTCGGTATCGATAAATGCTTGTTTCTTTTGTGTGCGGACTTGGTTCTTTGGTCTGCTGTTTTACTTGCAGGGCGATGATGGCCTGAACTCAACTGGTATGCGTCAGACATGCTCTATTAGAAGACTGTTAGGTGAGTGCATACTCACAGAATACTTTTATGTAACCTGCATTCCTGTACATTGTTATAATCCACAGACCTGCAATGTCCCAGGGCTTGCTTTCTTTGAAACCAGCAGTCCAGTAGTCCAAGGCTTCCAGTACATTCTTGACTGAGTGTCTGCATTCAGCTAGCATCAGATTACAGTGGTGGGGAGTTTAATTATTTGTGCTTGGTGAATTTGCTTCATTTTGACTGAATTGCTAGTCCCAAACTGTTTCAGGGCTTGCATTCTTTGAAACCAGTGGTCCAAGGCTTCCAGCACATTCTTGTCTTGAGTGTCTGCCTTCAGCTAGCATCAGGTTACAGGTATGGGGATTTAAATTATTTGTGCTTAGTGAATTTGTTTCATTTTGACTGAATTGCTGGTCCCAAACTGTTTCAGGGCTTGCATTCTTTGAAACCAGCAGTCCAAGGCTTCCAGCACATTCTTGTCTGTCTGCCTTCAGCTAGGATCAGATTACAGGTGTGGGCAGTTAAATTATTCATGCTTAGTGAGTTTGCTTTATTTTGACTGAACTGCTGATCCCAAACTGTTCCAGAGACTGCATTCTTTGAAATCAGCAGTCCAAGGCTTCCAGCACATTCTTGACTAAGGTGTCTGCTTTTTTGTTAAATTGTTGTGCAGGTTGTCTTGCTGAAAGGAAGGAAAGCACTCACCAAGGTGGTAGGTCAGAGCTGTAGCTGATTGTTTCTGGAGAGCACAGGCTTGGGCCCATCCCCCAAGGATGTAATTTCCTTTATACCAGGGGTTCAGACATCACTTCCCCAAAAGGGACCCGGCATACATCTGCCATATACTTAACAGCCCTGCACGCTGCATAGGGGATAAGCACATTCACACACTCACACTCACTAAAAAAAACAAAAGAAAAATAACCAAAACAATTTCATCACAAAGGGAAAGAGATGTGGGGAGTGGTGCAATGTACTGGCTGTGGGGAGGCAGTCTTCTGAGAGACATTTTGGAGGTTGTGATGCTGGCCTATTTGCAGGCATCTCTCTGCTCTGGGTGAGGAGATTTCCCTTTCCAGGTCAGCCTGGAGACGAGCATTCTCCTCCCCCACCCAGGACCAGGCAGGGAGTTGGGAAACCTCCTCCCCCACCTGGGGGCCACCAGGGCCCCTGCCGCTGCCTCAGAAGTTGCCCAGAAAAAGGAGCAGTTGGACTATTGGGGACTGAGGGAAGGTGAGGGTGGTGGAACAGAGGTGCATCCTTCCAGTTGTACCTCTCCACAATTCATATGCCATTTTGCTGGAGCATGGTTCCTCTATGGAGGCACCCAAAGTGGAGACCAAGGGGGATTCTGAGAACCTCCACAAGGGAGACCCACAGGAGTGTGGCACAGGATCCCACAGGGGAAGGAAACAGCTCCTGGTGGGGGACTCCATTGTTAGGGGGATATACCTGGGGAGAAAGGGGAGAGGGAGGTAAGGTACCTGCCCTGTGCCATGGCTTGGAGGGACAGGAAGTGAATCCTCAGTATCATGGGAGCAGCTGCGAGGGAGAGGGAGCTGGACATCATTGTCCACCTAGCTACAAATGACCTAGCCGGGAATGGGATAAGAACAGTGCAAGTGGAGTTTGTGTAGTTGAGGAGGGGCCTTAAAGAAGTAGCACACAAGATAACCTTCTTGGAGGTGCTGCCTGCCTATGGCACGGGTGAGGCTAGGGTACTCTTCACCTTGGGATTCAAAGTATGGTTGAAAAGCTGGTGCAAACAACAGGGTTTTGGCTTCATTGGGGACTGGGGGTCTATCTGTAGGGATACAGGCCTATACTGGCAAGATGGTCTGCATCTGTCCAGCAGAAGAACCGGGATCCTAGGTGATGGGTTTAAGTGCTTCATTGGCAAGCTTCTAAACTAGCCAAGGAGGAGGTGCTGAAAAGGAACAGGGAATTCCCAGCCTCCCCCCCCACACACAAAACAGTGTAGTTAGTGAAGGAAGCACCAAGGTAGAGAGGTTGATAAGGAGCAGGGCAGGGGAAAATGGAGAACTAGGCAAAGGCAATAAGTACAGGGATGGGGCTAAAAGGGGCAAGGCCACCAATAAATTGAGGGCAACGAGTACCAGTGCTCATAGTCTTGATAACAAACTTCCTGAACTGGTGGCCTTGATGGAAGAGGGATGCCTGGATATTGTGACAGCCACAGAAACATAGTACACAGAGAACCATGACTGGGATGTCAACATACCAGGGTACACATTCTATAGGAGGGACAAGGAGGGTAAAAGAGGAGGAGAAGGAGTTGCCGCTCTCTACGTAAGGGAAGGGATCAAGGCAACAGAACTAAAAGGTAAACAGGGAGGAGTGGAGGCATGGTGGGTCACCCTGGAGACAGAAAAGGGCACCACAATCTGCATGGGGGTTGTATACAGACCCCCATCTCAGGGGGACGAAATGGACAGGGAAATGATAGGAGGCATTCTTAGAATGGCAGAAAAAGGAGAAATATTGTTGAGAGACCTAAATATGCCGGATGTTAACTGGAGCACATTTGTTGCAGCCACATCCAAGGACAAGGTAATTCTCGATGCCCTACAGGGGGCATTCCTCAGATATCTAGTGTTGGAATCCACTCAGGAGGGTGCAATCTTAGACCTGGTACTCTCAAACAGGGACAGTGAGAGGATCTTGGATTTAGAAGTGGGTAGCCATCTGGAAACAAGTGATGACCAAACAGTGTGGTTCACAATAAATACAGCTGTGGAGTCAAGCCATACAAAAGTGAGGGTACTGGACTTCAGGAGGGCTGACTTTGGCAAAATGGGAGAGCACCTAAGAAATGCACTAGCAAATGGGCAGGAAGGAAGGGTGGAGGAACAATGGGTAAAAATCAAAAAAGCGATCCAAGAAGCAACAGGCCTTTGTGTGAAGCAAATAAACAAAACACAACAAAGGAAAAAAACACTACGGTTCTCAAAAGAGGTGGCAGGGAAGGTTAGGGAGAAAAAGATAGCATTCAGGAAGTATAAGGAATCACAAAATGAGCAGGACAGAGAACTGTATCAGTTAAAGCAGAAGGAAGCTGGAAAGGCCCAGACCAAGGAAAAGGAAAGGGAACATTGTTTAACCAGAAGTAGCACACGAAGCCAAAACTTGTTTCCAGATGCAACCTGGGAGCACAAGGGAAGTTAAATGACTTATTCAGGGTCACGCAGTATGCACCTAGGTGGTTCTGGGATTCAAACCCAGGTCTCCAGATCTACAGCTCAGAGCCTTAACCCACTGCACTATACTGCTTACAAGACAGCCAACTCAGTTAAGAAAGGTGATAAAACCTTTAATAGGTACATTAGGAAGTGAAGAAAGACCAAAGTAGGGCTTGTGAGGCTTAATAAAGGGAAGGGCGGTGGGAAGAGGGTGACAGTGAAAAGGCAGAGATACTGAATGAATACTTTTGTTAGTATTCACAAAAGAAGAGGAAGAGGAGCTAAACCAAACAATACAAGCACTCTGGGGGGGGGTCGATACCAGTCCATTCACAGAAGAAAGGGTCCTGAAAGAACTCCTAATGCTCAAGCTGGACAAGGCAATGGGGCCTGATGGGATTCACCCCAGAATTCTAAAAGAAATGGGATTCACCCCAGAATTCTAAAAGAACTGGGATTCACTTCAGAATTCTAAAAGAGCTAAGGGGAGAACAAGTGGCACCACTGACTATTCTTTTTAACAAATCATGGGAAGATGGTGTGGTACCTGAGGACTGGAGGAGGGCAGATGTGATTCCCCTTCACAAAAGTGGGAGCAAGGCAGAGGCAGAAAACTACAGGTCTATTAGTTTGATCTCAGTTGTGGGGAAAATAATGGAATCACTTCTAAAAGAAGATTCCGGGAGATCAGAGGCCTGTGGGTTCAGTTACCACATCTGGCACTTGGGTTAATATCCCAGTACTGACACTGTAGTGCAGCATGAGAGGAGTGCTGTACTTCTGAGGTGCCGTCTTTTGGATGAGACGTTAAACCGAGGTCCCATCTGCCTGGATTGGTGGTAGTTCAGGTGGATGTTAAAGATCCCATGGCGCTTATTGAAAAGAGTAGGGGAATTTCCCCGCTGTCCTGACCAAATTTCTCTCATTCACTAAAAATACCACCAACAGCTTAATCTGGTTCAAGGTCAGTTGGCATTCATCTGTATCTCCCTCCCCCGGGTTGTGCCTGAAAATAGACAGGACTTGTCTTGTGCACTTACCTGGTCAACAAAAACTAAATAAATAAAAGAAGGAATTATTGAGTATCTAGAGGCCAGTGGGGCACAGGACCCAAAGCAGCATGGATTCACAGTGGAAAGGTCATTTCAGACAAATCTAATAGATTTCTTTGACTGTGTGACCAAAATAGTAGACCAGGGAGGGGCTGTGGACTAGGCTAGCAAGACATGTGACACAGTCCCACACAAAAGATTAATAAACAAGCTAGCCAGCCTGGGAGTGGGTCCCAGGATGGTGGCCTGGGTAAAAAATTGGCTGGACAACAGGATGCAGAGGGTAATAGTAAGCATGGTCCACTCCAAAAGAAAGTGGGAGTTTTAAGTTTTCAGGGGTTAGTACTGGGGCCAGTCCTCTTCAGTGTCTTTATAAGTGACATTGCAGAGGACACAAAGATCTGCAACAGGGTTGATATACAAGGGGGGGGGTGGAAAGGATGAGAAGGGACTGGGCAAGGTAGGAGGAATGGTCAAAAGTAAGGCAGCTTAGATTCAGTGCAAAGAAGTGCAAAGTAATGCACCAAGGAAACAAAAACCCAGGGGAAGAGTACACAGTGAGGGGAGATAGTAACAACAACAAAGATGGAAAGGGGGTACCTGGGGGTAGTCATATCAGACAACCTAAAGGCAGGCAAGCAATGTGAAAAGGTAGTAAGGAGGGCTGGGGGGATACTGGGATGCATAGGGAAAGGTATCGCCAGTACAAAACAGGAAGTTGTCATCCCTCTGTACAGACAGTTGGTGAGACCCCAGCTAGAGTACTGCATGCACTTCTGGAGACCCTATCTCCACAAGGAAATAGAGAGGATAGAGGCAACCCAGAGGAGGGCAACTTAAAATGATGCAGGGTATGCACCAGAAATCATATGAAGAAAGACTACATAGATACATAGACAGTGTCGGCAGATAAGGGCCTATGGCCCACCCAGTCTGCCCATTTGAGCTTGTAAGTTCAGTTTATGTTTTCCTAGAAGTCTGTTGCCCCTTACCCCTGACCTCCAGAATTCCTTTATGTCTATCCCATGCATTCTTAAATCCCGGGGTTGTTTCAGCCCCCACCACTTCTTCTGGCAGGGTGTTCCACCTGTCCACCGCCTGTTCTGTGAAGAAATTCTTCCTTACATTTCCTCTGAATCATCCTCCCTTCAACTTCATCCAATGCCCTCTAGTCCTGGAACATCTTTTTCACTTAAAAATAGTGTATTCCTGCACCCTGTTCCTCCCTGTAAGATACTTGTATGTCTCTATCATATCCCCTTTCTCCCTCCTCTCCTCCAGGGAGTACTTGTTCAGTTCCTTCAACCTGTCCTCATAGGACTTGTGATGCAATCCATGCACCATCCTTGTTGCCCTCCTCTGAACCTCCTCTGCCCTGTCTATGTCCTTACATAGGTAAGGTCTCCAGAACTGTATACTGTACTCTAGGTGGGGCCCGACTAGTGTCTTGTATAGTGGAATCATGACCTCCCTTTTCCTGCTGGTGATGCCCCTGCCTATGCCTCCCAGCATCCTATTTGCTTTACTTGCTGCCTTGTCACACTGTTTCCCTACCTTGAGGTCATCAGAGATGATGATAACCCCAAGATCCCTTTCCTGCTTGGTGCATGCTATATCCTCACTCCCCAACTGATATATTGTGCCAGGGTTTTTGTGCCCCATATGCATTATCTTGCACGTCTTTGCATTGAATTTCAACTGCCAAACCCCTGACCATTCTTCAAGTTTCTGCAGGTCCCTTCTTATTCCGTCTACACCCTCTGGTGTGTCTACTCTGTTACAGAGCTTTGTGTCATCAGCGAACAGTGACATTCTGCCTTCCAGGTCCTCCGCAATGTCACTGATGAAGATGTTGAATAGGACTGGTCCCAGCACTGATCCCTGTGGTACCCCACTGGTCACTCTTCCCTCTGGAGTGACAGCCATTTACCACCACCCTCTGTGTCCTGCCACCCAGCCAGTTACCTACCCACCACACT
The DNA here is from genome assembly GCA_016271365.2 of Neoceratodus forsteri. Taxonomy (NCBI): domain Eukaryota; kingdom Metazoa; phylum Chordata; order Ceratodontiformes; family Ceratodontidae; genus Neoceratodus; species Neoceratodus forsteri. The sequence continues at coordinate 1,167,121,723 of CM057450.1, read as the reverse complement.
ACTGTCCTGCCCACACCCATATTCCCCAGTTTGTGTAATAGTCTTCTATGTGGCACAGTGTCAAAGGCCTTGCTGAAGTCCAGATAGGCCATGTCCACTGCCCTTCCCTGATCCACCTCCCTAGTCACCCAGTCAAAAAATTCAACGAGGTTGGTCTGACATGACCTCCCCTTGGTGAAACCATGCTGCCTTGGGTCCTGTAGTCCATAGACAACCAGATGTTCCACCAATCTGTCCTTCAGTTGAGCTTCCATGATCTTCCCCACTACCGAGGTGAGGCTGACTGGTCTGCAGTTCCCTGCATCCTCTTTGTTCCCATTTTTGTATAAGGGGACTACATCTGCTATCCTCCAGTCTTTGGGTACCTCCCCTGTTTCCAGTGAAAGGAGCTTAACTTGTATACCCTTGAGTAAAGGAGGGAGAGGGGGGACATAACAGAAACTTTCAAGTACCTCTAGGGAATCAACAAAGTCCAAGAGGGTAGCATCTTTTAGAAAAAGAGATGTGTAAGAACAAGGAGGCACAATTTGAAGATAGAGGGGGGATAGTTCAGGGGCAACATGAGGAAATATTTTTTCACAGAGAGGGTGGTGGACACATGGAACGGCCTTCCTGAGGAGACTGTGGGGTCAAAAACAGTGGGGAATTCAAGAATGCATGAGACAGACATAAGACAATTATAGTGGGGTATAGGAAAAAGTAGGCTATTGCTTAACTAGGATCTGCAGCTTATCCAATAGGTAGGGAAATGGGCAGAGTAGGTGGGCCAAGTGGTCCTTATCTGCCGTCAAAGTCTATGTTTCTATGTTTCTAATGTTAGTATGTCTACAATTGTGATCTGATGCTTGTAAAGCTGAAAATGTTGAATTAACAGTTTAACTGCAAATATAAATAAATATATATATATATATATATATATGTATGTATGTATGTATGTATGTATGTATGTATTTGACAACTCACCTACAATCAGATTCAATAACCTGACCACTGAAGAAAGAGGGGTGCTGGACAGTCTACAGAAAAACAAGACTATCATCATGAAGCCAGCAGGCAAAAGTGGTAGTACAGTGATTATGGACAATGTGGACCACGGTAATGAAATTCTTAGATAACGGTCCGACAAATCCTTCTACAAGAAGCTGAATTAAGACCCTTCCCATAACTTCAAGTGGGTTGTAGATGAAGCCCTAAATATGACCCATTTCATTAATGAATACATGAAAAATTTTCTCACTAACCCCTTCCCTGTTAAACTGACCATGTGCATTCTGTCAAAAGTACATAAGTCTCCTGAAAAACCACCTTGCTGACTTATCATAAATGGGACTGGGTCAGTCACAGAACCTCTCTCCAAGATGGTCAATTTTCATATTGGACCATTAGTATCTACACTTTGTTCTTATATGAAGGACACCACATCAGTCTTAGAAGTCCTCCATGATATGGAACTGGAGGAAGATACTATATTGGTAACCTTTGACATAGAGGCATTATATACAAACATCCCCCACAAGAGGGCAGTGGATGCTATCACCCATTATTTGAATCAAAGGGATATTCCAGGGAACCCACCAACAGAATTTCTGTTACACATATATTTTTTCTGGAGGTTTAATTTGTTCTCTTTTCTAGGTACAAACCATCTCCAGGTTAAAGGGACAGCCAGGTTAAAGGGACAGCCGTGGAGGCCACCTTTGCCCACAGTGCGGCCAATCTGTATGTGGGACTGTGACAGATGAACAACATTTATGATGCTATTGGTACCCTTATTTTAACTGCCTTAGACTCTGGAAGAGACATACAGATGATGCTGTGGCTGTGCAGAATGGAACAGCAGAGAAACTTTAGGAATCTACCTTCAATTCCATAAATCCCCATTTGAAATTGACTTGTAATTTTGACCTAAATAGCATCAACATTCTACAGTAGCTTTGTAAATTTCTAGGGGACAAAACAGCAATGTGGACACTAACATTTATTGCAGACTTACAGTCTGGAATATGCTTCTCTTGTTATCTAGCTGTCATTCATGCCACAGGGTCATGAACATCCCTAAAAAATGGTATCTCCACTTGCAAAGAAATTGCTGCATGGGGGAAGCCTTTGAGCAGGAAGCAGAAAATCTTAGAGAGAGGTTCCTAGAAAGAGGCTACTCACAGACCAACCTTGAGATGGAAGAGAAATTTGTTAAGAGTCAAAATCGGGAGAAGATACTCAGAACAGAATGAATTTTTCACCACATTTTCAACACACTCCAAATATGTGGAAGACATAATCAAAAAACATTGACCCGTTTTATGAGGGGATAAAGCCTTCAAACAGCATGCCTCCCAACCTCCCAGAACGGCTTACAGAAGGGCTACCACTTTACAAGACAAATTAGTGCATAGTAGATGTCAAAGAAAGGGTGGGAGTAGATATCAAAGGGATGGACTAGAACCTGGTTATCTAGCTGCAGTAACAGATGTTAGCCTGTAAAATATGCACTTACTGTGATGCCATTTCACAGGAAAAGGTTTCATCAATCCTAAAAATGGGACCACTGCGTAAATAAGAGATCTAATTACCAGTGACACTAGCGGGGTCATTTACTTGTCTATGTGGGGCCTATTACATAGATAAAACTGTGAGAAAACTTTATCTGAGACTAGGAGAACACTGCCGGGTAATTCAGAACAAGAACCTTAATAATGCTATGGCTTTACAGGTACATACAACAAGAGGTGAATCCTCCCACAAATTCACATTTAAGGGATTGAAAAAGTGCACCACAACCCCAGGGGAGGTGGGGACTTTGAACAAAAGGTTTCATAGAGGGAATATTTTTGGATTCATAAGTTGGGAGCAGCTGAGTGGCCAGCACTGAATTCTGGGTTTGACCTGGCACCTTTCCTGAAACGCTAAGTATACTGCTTTGATGTATACTAACATAATTGTATTTTTTCTCTATTTTTCTCTCTTTAGCTCCTCTTCTATAAAAGCCAACTGTCCACTTTGAGAGCTCCTAGTGGCTACTTGGAAGAAGACCAGCATGTTTGGATACTTTTGAGCCCTCTTTTATTTAAGTATAGCTTTTTGGTAATAGCACTAGCTGTGTATTGTATTCTTCAGCATGTATTTCCTTGCGCCTGACCTTCATTAATGTTTCAGCTGTAGAAAACATATATGAAAGAAAGGGCACTCAGTGCTCAGCTTTTAATTATGGCTGCACAAACCTCCTGAAGTTTGACCTCATGAACTTTGACCACTGCATGACAATGGGTTTAACAGAGTTCTTGTGTGAGCAGACCAGTTCACGCTGGTTTGCCCAGTGCAAGCACTAGGGCCAGAAAATCTGATCCGATTGTTACTCTTGTTTAAGGCACAATGAGTCATGTAAGCTTTCTTCCTCAAAGACTAATGAGCTGCCTTCCCATTACTGTACATGTGGTTCTCCTTTTTGGTTGTTTTTTTTAGCTGTGAGAAGTAGAGATGTTGCAAAGTTTACTTTGCTGGTAAAGTTCTGGCAAAGTTGTGACATTCGTCATCATGAATAACTTCCAAGAATTGCTCACTGCACCACTTTACGTTGAGTTTTCCTAGGGAAATGGCACTTTTTCAGGTGCAGTCGGGTGAAGTGAAGACAAAATCACAACTTCGTCAGTGAATTTGCATAACTTCTTCTGTAAAAGTGCCACTTCATCTGCCAAAAACTTTGAAAAGTCAGTACTTCACACACTGCGAATGTGAAAACTTTGCAAATTATTTTGCAGAATGAAGTTTGCCAGCTTCGCACATCTCTAGTGAGAAGCATCATCAGTGAATGGCAAAACATGCCCTTTAGGAAAAGGGGAGGGGCAGTTCTTTTATTACCCCAGCTAATGGTTGTAAATCAGTTGCTCATATGCTACCATGTCATCATGACCACAAGCAGACAGCATGAGAGGCAGAGTACTGCTTGCTGTCACTGGGCTGCTCCACAGATGCATGTGTGGGTGGAGTGTGCTAGCTTTCATCTCCAAAAGCAACAAGTGAGAAGGGAGAAACCATGTTGTTGCGCACGGCAGAGGCTTAGCTCCATTTAGGTGTGAAGCACATCGATAGGCTGGGTGATCCAGTTTCTGTCAAGGTAAATAAGCATGGCAGTTGTTTACTAAGGCATGTTGCTAGATTTAAATCATTATTATTTCTCATATAATCTGGTCTGTGCAAGTGAGCCTTTCTTTAATTTTGTGACCAAGCATTTCAGAGAGCAGGCAGGGCTGAGAAATCAACCAAATGAATCAGTGACACATTATGCAGGTCTCTACAGCTGACACCTAAGTTGGGAGGGATGCATTGTATGCACACAGCTGTTAGAACTACCATGGGTACCATCCTGGCACATTCTGAGTGCATTTTATGTTTCTGTTGTGAACTATGGTTTGACTGGTTCACCCAATGTGCACCATTCAGACTATGGCTAACCAGCTGAACCTAAAAGTCCACCTGTTTCTCTTGGTAGTAACCCACCGTCCAAAAGAATTGAACACCCAAAGTCTGAGGTGTTTGATTCTTTTGAAGAACCAAACTTGCAGTCCCACTTTTAATATTTACATGTTATATATAGAATAAAGTATGGGTTGGTGTGTGTAATGAGAAGTTTACACACACCTGAGGGGTTAGATGCCACATACACCCTAAGAGGAAAGCTCGCGGGGTTTATTAAAAACATCTAATCCTGAGGGTGTGAGTAAACTTTGAGTTTACACACACAGACCCATATTTTATTTCATATAATTGCTGGGTTTGCCTTTTTCACCACAGCAATTATATAAAATGAATGGACGTTCCTGTGCGGCCCCAGGCCAGTTAGATTTCAACATGCGGTCCACGACTCATGGTACCTTTTTCTATTTATTTAAAAAAAATTCATTCAGCAGGAAAAACACAAGTTTTCTTTCCCCTTATAGATTTTCTGTTTAAAATTTACACTTACCGCTGAGTCCAAGTGACAGTTCAATCTTCTGGGGGAAAAACTGTGCGGCCAGCTGTCCAAAGGGAAAAGCCGCAGTGGGGTATGCACAGAGTGAGGGAAACCATGCAGGCATTTGCCATTATAAACACTCCTTTATAATGGCAAATTATGCCATGGTTTCCCTATGGGAAAAAGGCAAAGCCAGTTATTATTACTCTACTGTGTATGTTTTGGCACTTCATGTTTTATGTATTGCACCTTTCCTAAGGGTGTGAAGTGAAATGGCTTTTGCATGTTGCTGCATATCTCTTTAACTCCTGCCACTATTTATGACATTATCACCACAGAACCATGCCATTGACAAAACACTGTTGTTTGTGTGAAATGTGTCGGGCAGCTTACTTAAGTGGAGCCTGATTATTTTTTTCTTCATTTATTTCTCTGCCTGCATCCCTGATCCTGGCAGCATCACCTTAGCCCCATCTTGTGAACTTATAGGTTAACCACAACTTACACAGAGCTGTATTGGTGGGTGGCCAGCAATACAGGGTCATGCTATTTCTGTGGGGGATGGAGTGATCCAAGGCATTTTCCTCCATTTTCTCCCCTGGGACATCTGTGAGTGATGCATACACATGTGTGCGTACTAACGAACATGCATGCTGTGTCAGCAATGTCCCCTGATGTCTGCTGGGTCACTGGTACTGTCACCCAGCCTGTGCTAGGTGGCAGGCAAGCCACGAGACTCAAAGTCCTCCCTCCCCGAGGGAGGAGAGCTGTCCTGGGATGTTCAATCCTCCTTCACCTGGCCATCCCCCACGAGACTCAGGTCCATCCACAAACCCGGGTCACTGGCGTGGCTGGAGGTAAGGTGTCCATGCCCCAGCCCTTCATGCTACTGAGCCAGCTTGTGGAGCCCAATTTTAAAAATGTTGTACCTGAGACACTGTTTTCAATAAAGGATTCTGCACTAGCCAGTGTGTCTTTGTGGCTTTTGTTTCAGTGGTGAGTGCCCCAATTTGTTTTTCTACACAGAACTATTTTCTCAGTGACATCTGTGACACAATATTGCCCTCCACCTTGCAGAGTGGAAATAAGGTAGAATTCATAAGGGATTCCATATTAAAGGTAGCAGGAGAGTGGGATGAGCATATTAGGACCATGATGCTACAGTAGCACATGAAAGGCGATTTGGCTGCCTACAGTACTGGTCAAGTGAGTGCAATCCATAGCCACGGGGAGCTGTCCATTTTTTTCTGTATTGGCATAAATGACATACTGATAAAAAAATACCAAGGACATGAGGACATTATTTACTGAACTGGAGATGTTCCTAAGGGGAAAAGGAGAGGGCCGTATGGTACTTAGTCCTCAAAGAAATTGTAGAAGACTACTTGGCAAGCTAACTCTTGTTTAATGTCTATTGAAAAACAGAAGATCTTCCTTTTATGGCCAGCTAGAAGACATTCTAGGAAAAGGAATGCCTTCATTTCCAAGAAAGTACAGTTACGTAAGAACTTACCGTAACAGTAGATCTTCGAGAGGAGCTCTTGCAGAAGGCTGTCACAAATTAGGACTATGCCGCAGGCACTAGGTCCACACGGAAAAACTTCTGCCAGCAATAGCAGCTGGGGACCGCCCCCGATGCCAGCCCCGCCCCGACGTCGGTCAGGGTACAAGAGGGAGCGGACCTAGCTCCACCTCAGTTCTCCCGCCAGTACCCAGCAGATGGCCTGACAAGAGAAGGAGATGAAGCCCATCCTAGAGAACAGAAGAGAAGAAACCTGCACACTCCGAGGGGGAAGGTGGGAGGGAAAACAGCACCTGCTGCAAAAGCTCCTCTCGAAGATCTACTGTTACGGTAAGTTCTTACGTAACTGTACTATCCTACTTCAAGATAGAGCTCTTGCAGCAGGCTATCACAAATTAGGACTGAGTCCCAAGCAGTTCCCTTGTGAAGAGACAGCTGCCCCTGGGAGGAGGAATATGCTGACTCCAGAGACCGTCAGGACACGAGTCCTTGTAGAACCGCCAGGCCGAAGCCAGCACAGCGTCTGGAGACGCTATCCAAGCTGTAATGCTTGACAAAGGTATGTACCGAGTTCCAGGTCGCAGCCGCACAGATGTCTTGAATTGCAACATTCCGCATCATGGCAAAAGAAGCTGAGACACCGCTGGTGGAGTGACTCCTAACCGGAACCGGCAGGGGTTCATGTAGTGCTCGTAACAGAATGAAACGCAATGGACTATCCACTTGGAGATAGTCTGTTTGGACACCGGTTGACCCAAGCGGTGTGGCGCAAAAGCCACAAAGAGCTGCTCCGATTTACCTCAGTGACCTGTGGACATCCAATGTGTGGAGAAGAACCTCCCCTCTATTGGAGGGAGAAGGAAAATAAACAGGAAGATCAACTGATTGGTTGAGGGTCAACTCCTAGACCACTTTCGGAAGAAACTTAGGATTAGTTCGGAGGGAAACCCTTTCCCTATGAAAAACCAAATAGGGCTCTTTACACATCAGAGCCTGCAGCTCGGAAACTCTTCGAGCAGAAGTAACAGCAACCAAAAAACAAACTTTCCAAGACAAGAAGCGCAGCTCGCAAGACGCTGCAGGTTCAAAAGGGGGAAGGGTAAGTTTCTCCAACACAAAAAGGAAGTCCCAGGGTGGGACAGGGTCCCTGATGGGAGGTCTCATGTGAAGAACCCCCCTAAGGAAGGTGCGGGCTACTTCAAGCTGGGCCAACGCTCTGTCACCCAAAAGAGCGTGGTAGGCCGAGATCGCCCACAGATGCACCTTGATAGAGGAATAGCTCAGGCCTTTCTCGTACAAGGAGAGAAGATACTGCAGAGCGGAGTTCACAGAGCATGTGACTGGGTCCAAATGCTGAGTCAAGGCCCAAAGACAGAACCACTTCCACTTCATGGCATAAGCGGAGCAAGTAGAGGGCTTACATGCAGACGCTAAGACCTCAGCCACTTCCGGAGAAACCCCATATCTGATTTGAGCTACGTCTGGAGGAGCCAAGCGTGAAGGTGCAGGGAGCAAAGATCCAGGTGGACCAGAGAACCCTGGTCCTGGGACAGCAGTTGCGAGCATATGGGCAGCGGGATTAGAGGTTCCTGGGACAACCGCTGCAGAAGTGAGAACCAAATCTGCCGGGGCCAATTGGGAGCCACAAGGATCATGCGTGCTCCCTCTGCCTGTAATTTGAGCAGAACCCTCCGGATGAAAGGGAAGGGCGGAAAGGCATAAAGAAACCTCCCGGCCCAACAAAGAGATAACGCATCTGGCCAGAAAACGCTAAGCGTGTGCTCTCGTGAGCAAAAGCGTGGCAGCTTGGTGTTGCGTGGTGATGCAAAGAGATCTAGCTCTGGAAGGCCCCACCTTCTGAAGAGCTGATCCACCACTGACTGAAGCAATTCCCACTCATGTGCACTGGCCCACGACCTGCTGAGATCGTCGGCCAGACTGTTTAGGACTCCTGGAACGTGTATCACCGACAGGCTAATGCCCCGTCCCAGCGCCCAATACCAGAATCTCATCGCCTCCCTGCAAAGAGGATAGGAATGAGTGCCTCCTTGCTTGTTGATGTAAAAGACGACCGCCATGTTGTCCGTCTGAATGAGAAGAGAGCCGGGTATCAGGTCCTCCTGAAACGTCTGAAGAGCGTAGAGGACCGTTCGCATTTCCAGGACATTGATATGGAGGGACTGTTCCTCAGCAGACCAAACCCCTTGCGTGCGGTGACCTCCGAGATGAGCCCCCAACCCAGGTCTGAGGCATCCATCATCAGAGTCTGACCTGGAGGCTCCGGATAAAAGCTGACCCCTGTTTCCAGATTGCTGGGGTCCATCCAACAAAGCAACGTTCTCCTGACTGGCTCCGAGATCCTGACTAAGGTGTCTAGGTCATCGGAGTATTGATCCCACTGCACCCTGAGCATCCATTGTGGGATTCTCATGTGGAGGCGGGCCAAGGGTATTACAGGGATGGCCGCTGCCATGTGCCCCAGTAGACTGAGGAAGTTCCAAGCCGGAACTCGAGGTGCTATTGAAATCCATTCTGCAGGCGAGTGCCCCTGTCCTGAGGGAGAAAAGCCCTGCCCTGGACAGAGTCCAGAGTCGCTCCACTGAAGGTGAGGTTTTGGCTGGGCTCCGGGGACAACTTCTTTAAGTTCAGTGTGATCCCCAGCTCTCGGAATAGAGTATAGGCATCTCCGAGAGAGCGCAGGAGGCCGTCCCTTGATGGGGCCATGAGAAGCCAGTCGTCGAGGTAACGGAAAACACAATGGTCTGATCGCCCGAGAGCCACAGCCACCACTGCTAGGCATTTGGTTAAGACTCACGGAGTGGAAGAGAGGCCGAACGGGAGCACCCAGAACTGATAATGCTGTCCTAGGAAGTGGAACCTCAGAAACTTCCTGTGGGGAGGAAAGACCCAGATATGTATGTACTCATCCTCCATGTTGAGAGAACAGAGCCAACTCCCTTGGTGCAGCAGAGGGAGGATACCCTGAAGAGTCACCATCCTGAACTTTTTGTACTCTATAAAGAGATTTAAAGGATGGAGATCCAGAATGGGGCGAAGGTCCCCGTCTTTTTTGGGATCAGAAAAAAGTGGGAGTAGAATCCCTGACCCCGCTGCTCCATGGGAACTCTCTCTATTGCCCTCTTCTGCAGGAGGGTCTGAATTTCTCCTTCCAAGAGTGGAATGTGAAAAGGAGGATAACAGGAGAGCTTTGGTGGAGTCCGTGGAGGGAACTCTGTGAACTCCAGCGTGTCCTCTCCGAATGACGTCCAAGACCCATTGATCTGTGGTAATAGAGCTCCACCCTTCGAGATGAAGGGATAAGCGGCCCCCGACTGGCTCCCCCGGACATCTGACCATGGAGGGGGGGTGGAAGGGAGTCATTGGGTGGAACCGGGGGTGGGGAGAGATGCCTGGGAGGACTTGGGCCCACTGCCAGACGGTCCACCAGGCTGCTGGTTTCTGGATCACCGGCGAAAGCCACCTCTCTGCCCCTGCTGGGAACCACGGGCTGAAGTCTGGTTGCCTGAAGACTTCTGAAAAAGCTGACGGCGATGGGGGCATCGCTGGTCGCCACGGTACGGCTGGCGGACCGACCAGATAGACTTGCCCAATTCCTGGAGATGTGAGATCAGATTCTCCGTCTCCTGTCCAAATAAAACGGTACCCTGAAATGGCAGGTCTCGGATACTGGACTGCAGATCCTGGTGGAAGCCTGAAAGCCACAACCAGGCATGGCGCTGGAGACAAACCCCAGAGGCAGCTGCTCTGGCAGCTGTATCTGCAGGATCATACGAGGCCCTCAGAACATGAGTGCCTATGTCCGAGCCCAACTGTAAGAGGGCCAGGAGCTCCGTCTTTTTATCGGAGTCTGGCATGGCCTGTTCCAGCTCAAGACCCTGCTCCCACAATGCATTCTGGAACTGCACCATATGCGTGAGGAAGTTGAGGGATCTAATAGAACAGGTGGAGGCAGCGTAGACTTTCTTGCCCACCTGATCCAAGCAACGGGACTCCAGGTTGGGAGGCTGTGAGCTGAGGTGCCGCGGCTGTCAAGATTTGTTATGATCACAGTGGAGTCTGCCTGAGGGTATTCAGCCAAAAAAGGTTCAGCCCTCGGAGCCTTGTAAAGCCTGTCCAACTTCTTGGGAACCGCCAGGATGGAGGCTGGGCACAGCCAGGTGGATCTAGTCAGGTCCTGAAAGGTATCCACCAGAGGAGGAATGACCAATGACTTTGGCTCCTTCTACCTCAGGTACTTGTCCAATCTCCAGCGTTCCGGGTCCAGGTCTTGTGTGTCCCACTCATTAGAAGCCTGGATATGCCTCATGATGTCCATGAATGTGGGATCGTCTGGAGGCGAGTGAGGCATGTCCTTCTCCTCAGGGGAGCGCTTGAGGCTGAAGGAAGAAGAAGATGACGAGGAAGAGGAGGACCAACTATCTGACAGAGTAGTCTGGTTCTGCCTCATGTCCATGCCTGCACTGACATCGGTATGCAGGGGACCGATGACGGTCCGAAGACCGACGATGATCTGAAGACCGACTCCGGTCCCTGGACTGACGACGGAGCGATGACCAATGTCGGTCAGGGGACCGACGTCGGGAACTGTCCTGCTGAGCGCAGGAAGGGCTCTGAGAACGAGACCGGGTCTGACGTTGGTCAGTTGAACCCAGGGAGTGACGTTGGCGGTCTTCAGATCAGGAGCGGGAACAAGCCCTAGAAGGGTGCGAAAAACAGCGCTCTGGGGACCTCAATGGGGAGGCCTCGCCCTCTGGCTGTGGTTCACCCGCAGGATCTGGTACTGGTGTCTGGGCCGGCAATGGGGTGGTACACTTATGAACCTGCCCCCACCAGAACAAAAATAGTTGTTTGAGCTCATCCGGGGAGAAAACTTCTGTCGCCCACTGTGGGAAAGAAGCTTCAGATGCTGCGGGTCATGACGACGAGCTCTCCTGATAGCCCAGGGGGGAAGAGTACTTGGGCGACGGGGACATCGGCAGGACAATGACCGACCCCAGATCCCTGGCCCCTTCGACTGGCGTCGGTGCTATGGCCGATGACGGGGTCATGACAGGGGGCGCTGGAGAGTCCTTACATTCCAGAGGCACACCTTTAGCAGGTGGCGCCGGTGCTGTGGATGGTAGGGCCGGAGCAGGAACTGCCATGGACTTTGCGATGACCTTAAGCAGAGTCACCTTAGGCCTGGCCGGCTGCTCCCCCGACAGGCTGGCCTTAGCCTGGGACAAGCGCGGTGACTCACCCGAGCCCAAAGGATGGGCCTTCTTCGGGGAAGGTCGCGACCGCGAGCAGGTCCGAGACCGGGACTGGTGCCAGGACCGACTGTGCTCCTTACTATGCCGCTTTTTCTCCTTCTTCTTCCCCTCGGAGGAGTGCAGGTCCATCTTCTTTTCAAGTAGATAGGCTTTCAGGGCCTTCAGGCGTCGGATGTGAGTCCGGCTCGTGAACGCTTAGCAGTCGGCGCAGTTTGCAGTGTCGTGGTCCGGGCCCAAGCAGAACTCACACCGCCGATGACTGTCCTTGGCGGGAAATTGCCGGCCGCACTAGCACTTGTTGACGTGTTCTGGGGAAAGGGACACCCAGGAAGACATCGAACCCGCATAAGGTACAGTATGACCTTGACTGGGACAACAAAAAGAAGGAAGTCTGACTATTCCAAAGGGATAGGTCCGATGGAAAATGGAGTAAGTTGCTCATTTTTTAAGGGAGAGTGTCACTGTTAAGAACAATGAGGCTATCAGGGGGACAAATAATTCCAATAAGTCCATCCAGTCAAGCTTAGAAAAAAAGAGTAGCATGGGGTAACAAAAATAGGCAGCTAGGGGTGTGCCACAGAATCACAAGCAGCTCTTCTCACTGGAGAAATTAGGAATGCAATCAGATTTGGTGTAGTGATGATAATAACTATTAACAATTTCACAAGTGGAACTGTAGTGGCATTAACTGTCACAACCCCTCTCAGCTGGTCAGGCCCTCTGCTCCCACAGTGCCATCCCCTGAGTGCAGTCTTGTGAACAGGAACAGAACAGGGTAACCCTCCTGTCTGTTTTGTGGGTTTGAATCAACCTTTGATCTCAAGTTCTGGAGGGATTCAAACTGTGAACCTCTTGCTAGCGTACCCAGTGTACAGGCTCAGATAATTCTGCTCTTCGGAGGCCAGATATCTTTCACCTATGGGCACCTAACCAGGTGTACAAAATGAACCCTTAAAAACTCTATGAAAGACCTCAGAATAAACACTTACCTTTTCTCTGTTTGGTAAACCACTAAGCTTATGCACAGTGTCAACTTTAACAATGTATGCTTCACTTGTCAAATAAAGAATTTTAAAGGCACTCCAAGTAGTCTCTTAAAAATAGAGATTTACTTTAAAGTAGATACAAATATGTAAAATGTAAATACAGAACTATACATCAACAAAACATACAATCACTTAAAAAGAACAAGGCTTAAAAAGTGCAAATTAATTCCTACCACCAGACAATTAGACTTGTCTATCTAAAGTGGATGTTTCTTCTTCAGAGTCCAAAACATGAATGTCTTTAAGTGGAAAACAGAATACTGTTTAAAACTGGCTTTGCCAACCTCTTTGGATGAGGTCACCTAGCTCCTCCCTGTCAGAATATAACAATTATACAAAACAGGATGCCTTATCATTCAGAAGGCAAATTAACTAAGGCCTCATCCACACTGCACCACTCAGACCCCGTAATGGATAGAAACTGTTACAACCGGGGAGCAGTGCAGTATGTCCACACTGCCGCCGTGTCCATTACGGGACCGGCACTGCCGGTCCACACTTCGGGAGCTGGGCGACCATTACCGTGGCACCAGATCCCACAATGCAGCTTGCACTGCACTAGGGGACCAGTGCCATGCCTCCACACTACACCTGGTAATGTTACCGAGGTGTAACCGGCTTCATAAACATTGTTGAAACCACCTCATATGTGGTTTCAACAACGGTCATGAAAATGCCTTCTGTAACATTACAGGTGTAAATGCAACTGTTGCGGTAACAGTTTGGGCACTCTGTAATGTTACAGAGGGGTAGTGTGGACAGGGCCTAAGGTGACATCAGCAAAAACTCATTTCCCCATAACCCTTTGATCTAGTGTGTCTTTTTGGCCTTCACAGACATCAAAGGAGTGTTTATGTCTTAGCACCTAAGTGACATAACCTGGTTTCTTCCTCTAAACGTCATAAAAATGTATGATTTTCATCCTAGCAGCTCCAATTAAGCAAGATTAACAGGAGATCCTTAATTAGTGTCTCTTCTAGCCTGTAATTATCTACTGGCTTTTAGGTTAACAGCATGGAATTGAAACCTGGAAGTCATTCGACAGGCTGTCTCAGCAGGTCTCATGAGAGACACTCAATAACACATTTTTATATTATAAAAATCATAGAGTAATCAGAACTAGCTGTACAAGCATCACATAACTACTCTTTCTATGAATTTTGTCATAAATTTGCTAACTAGTAATCTGAGGAATTTCCACTGTGCTTTTAAAACTTCTAAACCAAACTGCTCCAGTTTTGTTAAATTCCAGGATCCATTGACAATGCATTTGCATGCCAAATGTAAGGTACCATATATACCTGCAATGGTAGTGGAGTTATAAGCTTCCAAATGTTTAGAACATTTTACAAAATTTCCCAAATAATTAAAATGTGAAATTAATGAGCCCCAGAAATTTCAGAATTATTTAAGCATGTCTTACCACATTTAGCATTTTTTAGAAACTTCTAAAATGCTTCATGTGCTGATTTGCAGTTATCTACTGTAGCTACAAAGGTGGTTGAGTTATAAGCAGGGAAATGTTTTCACAAAATTCCACAACAAAATTTCTAGCTTTTGAGCCCCTGTAAGTCCAAAAACCACTCAAATGGTTGTCCTGACATTTGGCAGATGCGTAGAGCCCTTAACAAGTAAGTGTGCCGGCTTTCACATTTCTATTTGAATGGAAGGAACATCTGCTCATAATAAAGAACATTTGCCAAATTCATGGAATTTGTGGAATTTCACACATCTGTATCTGTACAGAGTACAAAACTCTAATTACTTGTAGATTTCAGTCTGCTGTAATTAAAAGTTGCACAGATAGAGCATGTGAAAACATTCTGCAAGACTTTTGATTCAGTACCATAGAGGAGGCTGCTGAAGAAATTGGAGGACTTGGGAGTAGAACGATGTCTACTTAGGTGGATAAGAAATTGGCTTGGAGATGGCAAAAGAGGGTGGTGGTTAATAAGTGAACAGGGAGATCATGAGCAGGTTACCTTAAATATTTAGTAAAAAACAGGCAGGATGGGTTGGAGGCTAACTAGCAACCCAATTATGCAAACAATGGGACACACCTGGTAAACTGCAAATTACCCAAGTTAAGTACTGATCTTTAATTACAGATATACCTAGATAGGGTGCTATTGGGGTACCCAAAAAATCTAACAAAGCAGTCAGGATGAAACAGAGGCTAACTTGTGACGCAAATAGTTGTAAGCAGTCTGATAATCCCAAAAAGCAGGTAGCACACATACAGCCTCTGCAGCACTCCTGGGGAGTCAGACACCTTGTTAGAGGAACAGGGTAGCAGCATATCGAGCCAATGGCTGCCTCATAGCTGACTTCAGGCAGACTCCTCTCTGTAGATGCCCTTTGCACTGCAACCCTCAGCACAAAGGACTACAACATGGAGGGCTACTTACAACTGTGGGTTTTTGTGGAGTGAGATGTTGAGCTGGGTTTGAAAATGGCAGGTTTTCATTTCCACGCCCACAGTCCACCCTAATTCGATGTAGCAGCCATGTGTAGGAGAACTTTAGGAGAGAGTGGAGGCTGATGTCTTGAGGAATTCCAATGATGGTGAATGGCCGGGGGGCAGAAGAAATCTGAAGGCAGATTACATCTCTCTGATGACCCCTTCTTGTATCAATGCAGATCTGGCTTCAGATGGCAAATAAAGTCCTTTTTTTGAGCTGTGTTGAAAATTGGTGAGGTTTCTGGCACCATGCCCACAGACCACCCTGATTGGATGCAGCAGCCAGGTGTAAGTGAGCTTTAGTAGAGGGCTCTGGTTGGTATCCTGAGGGTCCCACTGGCAGTGATTGGCAGGGGAAGTGAAATCTGAAGGCAAATCACCTCTGTCAGATGACTCCTTGTATTGATTTAGATTTGGCTTAAGATAGTAAAGAAAAGTCCTTTTGTTGAGATGGGTTTGAAAATGATGGGCTTTAGGTGCCATGCCCACAGACTGTCCTGAATGGATGTAACAGGAAGGTGTAAGTCAGTTTTTGCAAAGGGCTCTAGTTGGTGTCTCAAGGGTTCTGGTGGTAGCAATTAGAGATGCAGTGAAATTTAATTTCCGCATGCAAAATATTTCGCTACTTTCGCACATTTTGCAAAATATTTCATGGATGCAAAATGTAGAATTTCACCCACGAATGGCAAAATTCTGCATTTTGCAGGTGAAATTCCACATTTCACACCCACAAAATATTTTGTGAAATGCACAAATTTCACAAAATTTGCAGATTTTGTCCCTCTCTAGCAGCAATCAGTGGGGGAGAGTGAAAGCTGAAGACAAATCACTTCTCTTAGACACCCTTCCTCATGCTGATGCAGATACATTAGTAAGAAGAGGAAAGCAAGGGAAGGGATAGTGAGGATAAGGAGAGAAGGAGGATGGCAGAAGGAGAATGTGCATAAGGGGACCAAGGAAACTACTTCTTCTCAGTCTTTATGGTTAAGGGAGGGGGGATGGATCACCAGTGTGCAGCAGGAACTAGAAGGTGACTGACAAGTCTATTTTCAGGGGAAAGAGTTGTGAAGGGACATTCGGCTCTCAAAGTGGACTTGGTCATGGGACCAGATGGGATACATCCAAGGGTGCTAAAAGAACTCGGTGAAGTGCTAACTGTTCCACGAATGACCTTATTCAAAAGCTCACTGGAACTGGGTGTGGTTCCAGAGGGCTGGAGGAGAGCAGATGTGGTCCCACTACATAAGAGCAGCAGCAGGGAAGAAGCTAGCAACTATAGGCCAGTGAGCCTTATCTCAGTGGTGGTTAAAGTAATGGAAACACTGTTAAAAGCAATAGGAATGACTGGCACAGTATCTTTTTTTTTTATCCTCCCCTCTCTGGGCCAACCTGTTTACCCTTCTCAGTGTTCTATGCAGCTCCAACTCCATCACATCTGCCATCTCCAGGGACTTACCTGTCTTTTGGGGTGTTACCCCATAGTATCACCTCCCCGTGGGGGAGGTCCTCTGACTTGGCCATGTCCCTTGAATGTGCTAATGTTGGGACCCCAGGAGTGAGCCTAGGTAGGCAGGGTGCAGGGTGTACAGGATGCACAAGGCCACCATGGTATTTGGCTATGTTTTTCATGATTTCTCCCTCCCTTTCCCAAAGGATGTTGGCTTAGATGGAGGTGCTTGATGCAAGGTGTGAGCACCCATCCAGCCAAGTGGCAGTCCCCTAACCCCCATACTACATTTTTCTTGCACTGTCATCTGTGGTCACCCAGATGGCAGTCACACAGTGACAATGATCCCTCTCCCTCGCTGGAGGAGAGTGCCCTGTGGGACACTCATTCCTCCTCCTCCCCCAGCCGGCCATCCAATGATCTAGGTTCATTCCCAAACCCAGATCATTGGCATCACAAGCAGTCAAGCTACTGCTGCACTGGTGAGCTGGTAGGTTGGTAGAGTATGTTGAATCAAACGGGCTGCAAGACCAAAGGCAGCCTGGATTCTGGAGGGGGAGGTAATGTCAAGTGAACCTGATTGGTTTCTTTGACATTGCATGATCAAGAAAACAGATTAGGAGAGGGCAGTGGATATTGACTCTCTGGACCTTAGCAAGGCCTTCAACGCTGTGCCGTATGAGACTGATTAAGAAATTGAGCAGTCTCAGGGTGGGATCCAAAGTGGTGAACTTAATTAGAAGTTGCTTAATGGACAGGTGATAGAGGGTGTTGATTAGCAGTAATCACTCCAAGAATGGAAGAGTTAACAGCACTGTGCAGCAGGGATCAGTACTGGGAATGGCTCTTTTCAATGTCTTCATCAGAGACATAGCAGATGAACTAGAAAGGAAGGTATGACTTTTTGCAGATGATACCAAAATCTGCAATAGCGCACAGAATAAGGAGGGGATAGAAAGAATGTGTAGGGATCTTAAGAAACTTGAGGAGTGGTCAACAACATGGCAGCTGGGTTTCAATGCCAAGAAGTACAAAATTATGCACCTAGAGCAAAGGAACCCAGGAAATGAGTATAGGATGGTGGGGAGGTACTTTCAGTCACTAAGCAGAAAAAAGGAATTTGGATTATCATATCTGATGGCCTAAAAGTGGCAGGGCAGTGTGACAAAGTGGTGGGTAGGGCCAGTGTGATGCTGGGATGCACTGAGAGAGATATCTTCATCAGGAGGAGTTAGATGTTAATGCCACTGTATTGTTCACTGTTGAGACCCCACCTGGAGTATTGTGTTCGGCTCAGGAGGCCACACCTCAGAAAGGATATAGACAGGAAGGCAGCAGTCCAGTTGAGGGCAACTAAAATGGGCAGGGGCTGCAGCAAAAGGTCTTAGAGTAGAGACTCAGGGATCTCTACATGTACAGCCTGGAAGAGGGCAGAGTGAGAGGGCACAAGACCGAGACCTACAAGTACCTCACGGGGGTGAACAGGGTGCAGGAGAAGAGTCTCTTTCAAAGTATGGAGAGCACCGGGACCAGACAGCATGTAATAAAGCTGGGGGGGGGGGGAGAAAAAGGGACATGAGGAATTACTTCATTGAAAGAATCATAGATGTCTGGAATAGACTGTCAGTGAAAGTGGTGGAAGCAAAAATAGTAAGGGGGGCTTCAAACATGCCTGGGATAGACATAAAGAAATATAAGTGAATAGGCAGGGAGGAAGGAGGGTTGTCAGAGACCATTTCAGGTCTGTGGAGGCAGACTAGGCAGGGACCATCTGGGCAGTGCAGATGGGCCAAGCAGACCTTTTCTGCTGACAAGTTCTATGCTTCTACAGTAAGTTTCTAAAACCAACTCTGACTTTAATTACAATACACCTGACAACCCCATTGATAACTCTGTGTGTGTGTGTGTGTGTATATACACGTGTGTGTGCACTTGCTTTTGTGTCTGTACTTTAAACTGAAAAGAATGCGGAGGGGGGAAAAGCAATCCAGCCAGCAGCAAGACTATGGTAGCAGCATGTTGACGTTAGTAATCAATTTAGCTGCGACATTTAGCCTCTAACAAATGAAATGAGCAATTATCAATGAAATTCAGTTACCCTTAGCACAGAATAACTACAGTCACCTCACCTGAAGCATCTGTGTCGTGTGCAGTCAAACTCTCTTAACAAGAGCAGATTTATGAATATGTCTACTGCAAAGCCACTGAGATGACCCCTTCCTGCCCTAATGTTAAATTCTGATTACTGTACTTGAGTAATCAAGTTAGCATGCCCTCACACTCTGCAGTCTACGTTAATTGTACCATTGCTCACTTCAATCACAGCATGTTTAGGGAAAACTACTGAGCTTGGAGACTCCTGATTGTTTTGGAGGAGTATTCCAATCTGATTGATGGGAGTAAGAGAAAAGGGAGAATTTAGTCAGGTGGTAGGTGAGTTGTTGCTGGACAATATTCTAAAATGAAGAGCATTGCTATTGGGCAATATAGTAATCCATAGAGCTTAGGTCGCTGGATTTGAATAATGGTACTGTTTTAGAACATTTTCCAGATACTGGGGACATTTATTTATTTAGTTTTTGATTACTGGGTAAGTGCTCTAGACAAAGAAATTGCCTATCTTCAGTCTCAATCCAGGAGAGTTACGGACATAGGCAAAAGCACATTGCATCACAATGGACATACCAAGTACGTGAGAAAAATTTAAAATCCTAGCTAATGGAGAAGCAATGACATGAGTTGCTAGCCATAACTATTTGAGCTGTGAATCTGTGCCAGCACTACCATCAGTTTTGATACAGGATATCGGTTTTCTTTGTTTTGTTTTTTTAACATGCACAGGATCAACAGAGTGAGAGTAGGAATACTGAAGCAAGGAATTCTGAATCATAGTGAGGTTCAAAGAAAATGTTTTTCCAAAACTGTAATGCCTTTATATCAATTGCAAGAAAATATTACATCTAACCATTTAGTGGTTAGCTTACTTCAGAAGTCAGTATCCACTGATTTAAAGAGGGAGTCCAGCCAAAAGTGTTACATTGCAGAATGAGAATAAGAATACCCCCATTAAATCTCATACCAAAAACTGGGTTTATACATTTCTTAATGTTAAAGTTAGGAGCCATTTTGCAACCCTAATTTTACTGCCTGTTCAAAAATGTCATCTTCAAAGAAAAGCCACTGCTGATGTTACAACCTGAGCTCACAGTCTAGTCCTCTCTGTCAGCAACCTTATAGAATCTGTTTCTCCAAAGTTTAATAAACTGTAGTTGCAGTAATCATCCAAAAAAAGACATAGGGTTAACTGCATGCTTGCATTTCCAGAATGTTCAGATGCATGGTACTATACTTGAGAACGGGTTGGGAGGTGGTTTTGGAATGCCGGCGCTGAACTAAGGTATAGAATGTCAAGGTGGTGCACAATTTTAAAATGTTGCTGAGGGGACATGCAATCTCAGAGTGTGGCAAGGATGTACCATCACAAAATGTGATGGGATACTCAATCTCAGAATGCAACAGGAACACACATTGTGGAAATTGGCAGGGACTGGCAATTTCAGAATATGGGGGGAGGGTGCACATTGCCAGAATGTGCAGGACACACCATTTATTTTGAAACTGCTTGTCCCTGTCAAATTCCAGACCTGTACCCACCCACTACATTTCAAAAAATTGCATCACATCCCCAGTGCATTCCAACATTGTGGGTCCCAGCCACATTCTAAAATTATGCATCCCTGCCACATTCTTAAATAGTGCATCCCTGCCACATTCCAAAATTGTGCACTCCCACTAGCCTCCAAAATTACACATCCCAGCCACATTCTGAAGGTGTGTTTCAATGCCACATTCTGAAACTGTGTCACAGCCATATTCCAAAATTGTCACTGCGACATTTCCAAATTGTGTGTCACCACCACATTCCGAAACTGAGTGCCACCACCACATTTCAAAATTGGGCATCGCTGCCACATTCTGAAATTGTGTGTTAATGCCACATTCAGAAACTGTGCATCACTGTCACATTCCAAAACTGTGCATCACTGCCACGTTCTGAAATTCTGTATCACCTCCACATTCTGAAACTGTGCATCACCGCCATATTCCAAAACTCTGCATCACAACCACATTCCAAAACTGTCACCACTACATTCTGAAATAGTGCATTACTAGCAGATTCAGAAATTGTGCAAGATCAACACTTTCTAATATTGTACCCTCCTGCCACATTCTGAAATATTGTGCAAACTTCCGCATTCCAAAATTACCTGTCATTGTCACATTCAGAAAATGTACATCCCCACCGTATTCCAAAATTGTACGTCCCCACCACATTCTGAAAATTAGTGGCATTGCCACATTCTGATATTTCATGTCCAAGTCGCATTCTAAAATTACACATCCCTGCCTCATTCTGAAACTGCATTTGACTACCACATTCTGATACTGTGTCACCGCCTCATTCTTAGATTCCATGTCCATGCAACATTGTGAAATTGCATGTGGCCACCACAATCTGAAATCAAGCATCCCAACCACGTTTTGAAATTGTACACCACCGCCACCACATGCCAAATGTATGCATCCATGACACATTACGAAATACCCCTGCCACTTTCCACAACTATGTGTTCCCTGCATTTCAAAACTGTGAATCTCTGCCCCATTCTAAATATATACACCACCACATTATAAATGTTAGCATCCCTGCCAGATTCCAAAATTATGTGTCCGAGCTACTTTCTGAGATTTTGTCACGGCTCCATTCCACAGTTATAACCTGGTGACATTTCAAAATGTCATATCTGCAGTATTCTAAAAATTGCACACAGCTCTATCATTAAGCCATGTTTACTGCTGCATTCCACCCCCCCAATCACATTCTGATGTACTGTACCTTTCATCTGCACATAATGGAAATGCACGCGTGGACCCACACAGTGTCAGTTTTCCTTTTTCAGATGTTTTCCACAACTCTAGCTTAATGTAACATGGGAGAAATAAGTCATATAAGGTAGCTTGCAGGGAGGACTAGACTGTGAGTTCAGGTAAAGACATCATCAATGGCTTTTCTCTGAAACTGACTTTTTTGAACAGGCAGTGAATTTAGGGTTAGAAAATGACTTGTAACTTTTAAAACAAAGTAACTAAGATATCTCATTGTTGGCAAGAGGCTAATTAGGGATATGCTGATACAAATTCCCTCTTTAAAGACTTCTGGATTTGTGCCAATTAATAACTCAATAAGCTTAAACCATTCTACGCCACATTAAGATGTTAGTGCAGAGCTAAGAATACACTCAAGAGATTATACTATATAACTCAGTTCCCTGCAACCCAAAGGAGGTCACCATTAACTTTACCAACTTTTTCACCTCCTGTATTCCCTTCTACTTGCCGTGACCCTCTGTAAATGCTCTGTCCTCACCCTCACCCTCTACTTCAACATATTTTTTCTTCTCACTGGTCTCCTTTAGGACTCCCCTCCCTGCCTTACTCTCTCTTAATCCCTCAAAAGGGAACAGCAGGAGGACAGGATAATAATGTCCCTGATCTTTTTCTGTCAGCCACTGCTGCCCACCTTGGCTCCTTTTTCAGTCTTTCCATGCTGGCTAAAGTCCTGCTCCTCTAACAAGAGAGGATGACTCTTCACCCCCCGCCACACACCACCTACATTGACTCCTCTTTTTTCCTCGGCTCTTTACAGACTAGCTTCCACAAAAAACATTCCACCATTTCCTGCCTTCTCCAACTCACTGACTCTGTGCTGTAAGGCATGGGCTAGGATCTTATCACAATAGCAATTTACATCAACAAGGAAAAGGCTCCATGGTGCCAGGTGACGGGGTTTGGCCTTGCATGCTGGTGACCAGGGTTAATGTCCCAAGCCCAGGGCAGCAGGAGCGGAGGCCAGCATGGAGGATCCAGAGTGTCCCTTGGATGCTGTCCTCTTGGGAGAGAGGGAGGAATCCAGAATGCATCATTCTTTGGTGGCTCCTGGTATATGGCACTGAGCAATGCACTGTGGGTCACAACACAGCACCTGTGCAGGACAGCCAAGATGCTGTGGCATGTGCCCAATTGGTGGGGAGGGAGAAAAATCAGGAAAAAAATGCTGCCTTGCCACTGGATGACAGTGGCCCTATCCTCTAATGCTGCAATAGCCAGGATAGCCCCCATGCTGCACTCCTCACTGCCCTGGTGCAGATACAAAATGGTGCCTCGAGGTGCCATAGTCCCCCTTCCCAGAAGCTGTCATGGGGTAGGGGGCCCCTCTGTCAATGGGATTTGGTGGAACAACCCAGGCAGCAAGCTGAGGAGGCAGTGGATGGCAGGAATGGAGGATCAGGGCAGAAGTGAGGAGATTGGCTGTGCAAAGGAGTGGTTGGCTTGGATGGCCGATGGTAGGAAAGGTAAATAGATAATGCAAAAAAAAAAAACCAACAAGGCAAAGGCCTTTGATATGTTGAACCAGACCCTTCTTTTCGATACCTTAATGGGTATGTGCATGTATCTGACTTGCCAAATAGGTGGTTCTGATCCTACCTCTTGGATCAGTTTCAGTAAGTCTGGGTTGTGGAAGCCCTATATCTCCCACCCCCCAATCAAGTTCTGTATCCCATAGGGCTTCATTCTTGGTCCAGTCCTTTTCTCCATATTCTTAAATTACCCCACCCTTTGCCTGCATCTCCTCACAGATTCACATGTATGTAGAGTACACAGTTCTATTTGCCTCCATTGTTTTGATCCCTAACCTGAAATCATCACTAAAGCATGATTTTGACAACTTACAGCACTGGTTCAGCTCAATCCAGCTCTCACTAAATGCAAGAGGTGCTAATGCCAGAACTGCTTCTAAAATTGTTCTGATTTTTCTAAAATAAAATATCTATGTGATCATGGAATGATGGTTAAATTTGAAAAGGTACAAATTTTAAAAGAAATCCTAAAGATCCTGTTATGATTTATTTATGGATATTCTATTACATTCTCAAATTGTGGTACAGTGTTAAACACCTTTGTGTCAGTACACAAAAAGTGTGTGTTAAAATACTGTATAAGATCCTGTTAGGATATGAACCTTAGTTTCATGCTATAATAGAAAATGTAAGGTTTCTACCTGGATTCAACCCTCTGATCCCTTGCTTACAAGTATGAAAGACGTAAGACAAAAGGCATTATTTCAGCCACTTATTTTTAAACTTGACAAATGTATAGTTTGAGTTATTACAGCATAATTACAGGAAACCAAGAGAGAGTGAGGGGAGAAGCTTCAAGATGTAGCTTAGGAAATAATATTTTACAGAAAGAGTCGTGGAACCATGGAATAAACTGCCAGCTGAGGGAGTGGAAGCAAAGTCCATGACATCATTCAAGCTGGGGTGGGACAAGGCTAAAGGGTGATCAAAAGCAACAGGAGCGGTAGGAGGCATTAGGCAGACTGGTGGTTAGATCCTGGGATCTGAGAAGATCCAAGGAACACATGGGCAGACTAGATGGACCTTTGATCTCCTTCTACCATTTGTTTTTCTATGTTTCTACTGACAATTTACAGTCAAGATAAAAGTCAGCTGAAACTTGGTATATGTACTCACATAGAGATGTGCCTCTAAATGTTATATAAGCAAGATCAATCATTAGATTTACATTTTCTTGATATTTTGTAACATTGCATCCCTTCCAGCACTATCATCTTGCAGAACAATGCTAACCACAGTGGGCCTCTCAACAGCATACACATGGTATGGAAGACAGAGAGGGCAAGTGAAAAAGATGATGTGGGATATGGCTCTAAGGTAACCTGTCAGATCAGGGCAGTTCTGGTGTGAAGGGGGTATGAACAGAATACTACAAAGTTGGACTTCATTTATTATATGTTTTTTCAGTAAGGAGACTGAGAATAAAAACAAGGAGAACAATATATTTTTCTACATTTTGGCTGTATCATTCTCAAATTAGAACACTTGTATGCAGTTTTTTTTTTTTTTTTTAAGTATCTGAAGTCAGATTGACCAAACATATACAGAAACAGTGAAAAATAGCATTGATGCACCATAAAAATTATTTGGCAATTCCCTGGATTTCCTAACATGTTTAATACTTTACAGACAGTCATTTTAGTCCTGCCTCTGTCATCTTTTTTTAAACTGCTAGATTCACTGTCAAGATCTCAGCGTATGAGTATCAGCTTGTAGACATTATTCAAGTGAGCAGAGCAGTAGAGACGGAAGACATGGTAGTAGCACTATGATGGGTCAAGCCTGGTCCACAATTACTCTAATTGCCACCACTTAGTACCAAAAGATAGAAAATAAAAAGCCTGAATGATTTGTTTGGTTTATTGTAAGTATAACACAAACCTGGTGGTGCTCTGGATGTGTCTCGGTTTTGCATGCTGTGGATCAATGGTTCAAGTCACAGATTAGAGATAGTGCAACAACAGGCCACAAAGATGACCAGTGGCCAGCAGGGCAAGTCATATGTTGAGAGACTGAAAACTTTCAGCATGTATTCTCTTGGTGACAGAAGGGAGGGGGACAAAACAGAAGCTTTCCAGTTCCTAAAAGAGTTCAACAAAGTGGACATGACAAATCTGTTCTAAGAAACAATGTGTCCACCAAAGGGGAAAGGTTCAGAAAGGACATTAGGATGTACTATTTAATGAAAGACTGGTGGATTGGTGGAACAAACTTTCTGACAATGTTGAAGAGGCACAGATGACAGCGGGGTACAAAAGAAAGGTGGATGTATATGAAGGAGACATCATACTGAATGTTGAGGGAAGGGAAGTAGAAAGTGGGAGGGAGGATAGAGACTAGAGTGTCACCAAGTAGGGAATCATGAAACAATCATTTGCCAAATGAGTCCTTCAAAACTCCCCTTATACCTTTCCCAGTCTGCTAAATTCACTCTGTCCTGCTCCTGTTGCAAGGCCTGTAGCTGCCGCTGCAGGCTCACACTGTCCATTCTCCTGTTCTCTGCAGCACATTTTCATTAGCTTGCCTTTCTAAAACTAGTTTTATTTAATTAAATTAAGACAGATGACACCTGGTTGTTGGTGCCTCTGCTAACTCACTGCCCAGACTTTGTGGTGCTAGAAGCTGTGGGGCCTGCTTCGTGGAGCTTGACTGGCTTTGTCTCTCTCTCCAACACTCTTGGTCACTGGAATGGCTTGGAAACTGCTACCTCACTTTTTAAGCATGAATGTTCCATTGCTAATGCTGTTGCTCACCTGAACTGTAGTAATGCCATACTGACATCACTGACTCTGAGGAGAACCAATATGAAACACAGGGACCACTGACAGAAGTCCAGGTAGACCTCTTTCTCTTTTCTTGTCAGTCCACCTTCCGTGTCCTCTTTCTCCATCTTCCACCCACCAAACAACAACTATCCAACTGCTGCATTTCCAATGGACTCCGCCACTAAATGATTGGTGACAGCCATAATAACCAGCCTTCTCTCCTCACATGCCTGACACTATTTTGTAAAACTAAATAATCCTCACGCTAAGGAACTAGTGGGGTTCCTAGTGTGAGGCACTGAGGAAGGTTCTGCAGGGAATGCCTAACATGGGGCTGCAAAGCTGAACAGAGATTAAAAATAGTAGGCAAACAGGTTACCTTCTGGGACCCCCCTCCCAGTACTTCCACTGTTCCCTCCTTAACTGACTAACATCCCCATGTCTAGGATGTGAGAAAGAGGTCACTGGTAGTGGCATAAGCTGGTGAGGGGTGAAGAGCTGCAATTACCAGGGTATAACACTTGCTACCCACCTAAAGGAGGATTATGATGTTTGTGTCACTTATGCTGCTTGCTGTAATTACCATTGCTGTTCCTGCTTCTATTTTTGTGCTCTGTTCTTCATGTATTATTGTTTTCACTTACTGTGACCCCTGCACACACGCTACTGTTTTTAGTTTGTACTGCTTTGTGGGCGGGTTTGTTGACCAGGAGACAATTAGCAGGCAGACATCAAAATCAGTGCATAAAAATGCCAGGCTGGCATTTATCATTTTATTATTTGTAGCATAAAATGATAATTATTCAGAACAGAAAATAAGAAAATTGTCATTAAGTCAATAACATCAATGCTGTCTAGGGTGTAGACACAAGCCTTCTTAACTTAAGGTCTTACACCTCTCACAGTCAGTTCTAGACTGACGCCTTATCTAATAAATCCACCCTAGTGGTAGGCTTATATATGTTTTTATCAATGACATCACTGTCATGTGACATCAATTCATTTCCAATTAAGTACATTTTGGAGTTTCTAGGCTCACAACTTGTTCCTATACATAGTACAAAAAGTTGCTTTTAAACCTTATTACTTTAATAACTATTTCTTTCCAACATCTTTATTACACACCATAATCCTGATTAGAAAGTGACTCTAAATGCTTGATTATCTTTTTAATTACTGTAGCTCCTCCTTCAATCAATAATTAAAGTAGCTAGAATCTGTATAAATATAGGCCTCTAGGGGCCACTGCTTCCCTATAGCAACAGATTGAGTGCAGAAGAAGAGCTTGTGCAGCCGACACCCTGTCCTGCTGCAGAGAAGGCTGCAGCTTATCAGGCCCCCAAACAGTATCTTTTCTACCTCTTTTTACCCTCTGCAAGACTGTTTACACACCAGCAAATTAACCTGAGGTAAACTATTAACCCAGCATTTTGCTGCTTGCTAACAGAGCATCTAATAATACTGTATCTTAGTAATATCCCACTTATATTACCTTTGTATTTCTAGCAAGGCAGCACAGGATGCATAATAAAGTAAAGGAAAGGAATGCTGCTTACTGGTTTATTTAATCCTGGGCTCATTTAACTAGCCAATAAGTAAAACACATATTGCCACTTGTGTTTTAGTTTATAACTACAAGGTTCCCTTACATGAAACTTTTTACCTGGACCCAGAAGGAAGAGAAGTTGAAAGAGGCTTTAGACAATGAAGGGGTTGGGGGGCTGATTAGAGGTGGCCTGTCTCCAACCAAGAAAGAAAGGGATAGCTGCACTAGAAAGGAAGATAGAGGTTGCAACCATAGAAAACAGATGGGTCCTTACTCTGTGGCTCTCTTTCTATATTTGTTTTATTACTGCAATTAAAGGCACAGATGCATTTTATATTTCTTACTTTTTTCTTTGTACAGAAAGCATTATTCTGGTACTTTAACCATAGCATTTAATATATCCCTGCACTTTATTAGCTAGCACTTTTAATCTTTGTTTTTAAAGCACTCCAGCACTTTCATCTATTCCTTCCATGTATTTTATATAACATAGGCATAAGGCAGGTTGATGGGGGGGGCCAAGGAAAGACCCACATCTCTCCCTACCAGGGCACCTCACCAATGACAGGGGTCACCCAGTCACATTCCTCCCCACCTAAGAGGGCAACCAACTACTGGTTGTCCAATACCCATACCCATCCCAACAAGGGGTATGGTGGAGCTCTGGCCCACCCTCACCAAGAAGCTCCACCCCAGGGTCCCTTCAAACAGATTGCACAGTATTACCATTACACAATACAATACAATACAATACAATACAATACAACATACCCTGGGGCAATTTAAACTGTTACACCTAGAATCTGCTGATTAACAGACCTAATTTCTGGACAATAATTACCAGTACTAACCAATGCAGTCTGTACCCTTCATTGAATTCTTATTACTTCAGAATTCATAACTTTATGTTCCATTAACATTAGATATCCTTTTTTCATAAATGCACAGATACACTTTTCAGAGGGTGACTGACTTTGGACTAGATGAAAGATAAGAACAGATCAGACAGTTAAGAATATATTAAAGGAAGAGAAGAACTCGCCTGAAGGTGACCAACCATCCAGACGTTTGGAAAAAATAGAACAGAAAAAAGCAAATACTATTGCAACAGCAGTTTTGTCTTTAAGAACAAGGCAAATGAAAGGTTGATTTTACTCATCACCTTCCCTCACACTTGGTAAGGGATGGAGCCATGGCCAACCCTCTTCCAGTGACTCCGTCTCAGGGTCCCTTATAATAACAATTATTCCCTATATGGAATCTCATTATTGTCATTTCCCATTATACTTTTACCCTGAGATATTTATTGGTACAGATGGTAAACAGCAGTTGTGCTGCTTGTTACTACCACCCTTATCCATAATGTTTCATACATACATTTTTATGAATGCACCCCTATTACCAGGTCCCTTGAATAAATCATTTTTAATTTTAAATATTTTTATGTTCTTGACCTTTAGAAGGCAGATCCCATTCCCAATAGTCTTCCTAGGGGAATTCCCAAATCTAACTTGCTCCTCTTTAGAAGAATACCTTTACTGGGAAGTGACTGTTACTCTACAGCAACTTTATTTACTAGTACCAGGTCCTTTCTCTGACAAGGATTTACATAGTTACCATCCTGACCTGCCTTTGTGTCGAAACCGCCACCTCTTCCATGGGCGCCATGTATATTGGCCTTCAACCCTGGCAGTGGTTTCACCCTTCCATAGCTCTGGCACCTTTCTCTGACAGTGATCGGCACCAACATACAAATAGTTGGCCACGTGCCGATACATGCCAGGCCAGTAATATGATTGAGTGATATGGGCCAGTACCTCTCCATGACATATTTTCCCTGACTGGCTGCCTCCCACAGTCTTTAATACCTTCTCCAAACTCATGGGTACCACAACCCCAAGGCTCAATTGCTTGGTCCGGGGTTAGCCCTCATATGGTAGAGCACCCCATTCTTCATTTCATACCACCTCAACAGATTCCTTTGTATCCTCTTATTAACTTGTTTTTCATCCTGAGCTAAGACATGAGCCCCTAACCTAGATACTTCAGGATCTTCCTTTTGTTCTTTTCCAATTTACTCTAGTAAGTCATTACATTGTGAATTAGAGTCCAATGCATTTAAAGTCCCTTCAGCTCCTAGAGCCTTTTCTACGTTGCTTGTAGTCTTCACCCCTAGGTCCACAAGAACAGTCTTACCTGGGGAATTCTCTGGCATTACCACTCCATTGTCCTCAGTACAATACATTCCTGGGAAAATAGGAAGGATAGGAAGTTCAGATTCTGAATGTTCCATCTGGGTTGTCTCCATGTCCATAATCAAAGGGTCATCTCTCCTGGAAACATTCCTGGCCTGCTCCAATTGGATCTCCAGCTCATGGCATCTCCGCTCTGCCTCCCTCCAGTGTTGCTCTGCCTCCCTCCAGTGTTCATTCATCCATTGTAATAGCCTCCTCTGGTCTGCCATCTGGTTTCATGGTGCCTCACCCAGGTCACCATCTACACATATCCTCATCTCCACTGGTGCCATGCACTTTTCTGCCTCTCTCCTGAGGTACTATTTCCAGTACCCCTGACTGAGCTCTCCTGTGTGTCCTTCAGACACTCAGCCAGGACATCCCACTTCTGACACCAACTGTAGTGGGGTTGTTGATCAGGAGACAATTAGCAGGAAGACATCAAAATCAGTGCATAAAAAATGCCAGGCTGGCATTTATCATTTTATTATTTGTAGCATAAAATGATAATTATTCAGAACAGAAAATAAGAAAATTGTCATTAAGTCAATAACATCAATGCTGTCTAGGGTGTAGACACAAGCCTTCTTAACTTAAGGTCTTACACCTCTCACAGTCAGTTCTAGACTGATGCCTTATCTAATAAATCCACCCTAGTGGTAGGCTTATATATGTTTTTATCAATGACATCACTGTCATGTGACATCAATTCATTTCCAATTAAGTACATTTTGGAGTTTCTAGGCTCACAACTTGTTCCTATACATAGTACAAAAAGTTGCTTTTAAACCTTATTACTTTAATAACTATTTCTTTCCAACATCTTCATTACACACCATAATCCTGATTAGAAAGTGACTCTAAATGCTTGATTATCTTTTTATTTACTGTAGCTCCTCCTTCAATCAATAATTAAAGTCGCTAGAATCTGTATAAATATAGGCCTCTAGGGCCACTGCTTCCTATAGCAACAGATTGAGTGCAGAAGAAAGCTTGTGCAGCAGACACCTGTCCTGCTGCAGAGAAGGCTGCAGCTTATCAGGCCCCCAAACAGTATCTTTTCTACCTCTTTTTACCCTCTGCAAGACTGTTTACACACCAGCAAATTAACCTGAGGTAAACTATTAACCCAGCATTTTGCTGCTTGCTAACAGAGCATCTAATAATACTGTATCTTAGTAATATCCCACTTATGTTACCTTTGTATTTCTAGCAAGGCAGCACAGGATGCATAATGAAGTAAAGGGAAAGGGAATGCTGCTTACTGGTTTATTTAATCCTGGGCTCATTTAACTAGCCAATAAGTAAAACACATATTGCCACTTGTGTTTTAGTTTATAACTACAAGGTTCCCTTACATGAAACTTTTTACCTGGACCCAGAAGGAAGATAAGTTGGAAGAGGCTTTAGACAATGAAGGGGGGAGGGGCTGATTAGAGGTGACCTACCTCCAACCAAGAAAGAAAGGGATAGCTGCACTAGAAAGGAAGATAGAGGTTGCAACCATAGAAAACAGACGGGTCCTTACTCTGTGGCTCCCTTTCTATATTTGCTTTATTACTGCAATTAAAGGCACAGATGCATTTTATATTTCTTACTTTTTTCTTTGTACAGAAAGCACTATTCTGGTACTTTAACCATAGCATTTAACATATCCCTGCACTTTATTAGCTAGCACTTTTAATCTTTGTTTTTAAAGCACTCCAGCACTTTCATCTATTCCTTCCATGTATTTTATATAACATAGGCATAAGGCAGGTTAATGGGGGGGGGCAAGGAAAGATCCACATCTCTCCCTACCAGGGCACCTCACCAATGACAGGGGACACCCGGTCACATGCTTGTTTGAAGATGGTGGAAATCTGTAATTCTCCCAGGTTGTGCCTGAAAATAGGCATATGTACTGTATGCCTAGTGTATCTTACGTAGTATCAAAAACAGTTTATTTCACAAAATCACATGCACTAACAACCATTCACAAATAGAACCAACTAGGGGTCATGATGAATTTTCAGTATCATACTTCCACGTCAAGATCATTTTTAATATAAAAGACTCGGGAACATTTTCAAAAGAGATGCTCCAGCCCATCTGAGATGCTCTGGAGCATCTCAGAAGATGCTCCAAAGTGTGATACTCAAAGAGCAGAGATGCCCCGCGCATCTCTGGATGGGCCAAAGACAGACTATATTGATGGCTGAGGTCTGGCCGGAGTTCAGTTGGTGGAGCAACAAACCACTCCCCCAACCAGGCGCTGATTCCGCAGCCATGTCCCATATCTCTCTTCTCCCCCCCTTTCTGTTTTAGCTTCCGATTTGCTGTAGCCCCTCCAGGGCTCCTGGTTCCCCACTCGTTTTCCTAGGCTTGCACTCATTTTCTTGTACTCTGTCATATTGCTTCTCCCTGGCGCTCTGGGTGTGCCGTCTCCCGCCTAACTCTGTTCTCCCTCTTCCTTCGCAGCCCCCAATGGTCTGGTTCTCCCTCTGGTTCCCTCCTCCCATGTTTCCACCACTTCTTGCTTCTCACCAGCCATACCTGGCTGAATTCTTCAGGCCTTGATCTATCGGGGACTCTTCCTTCTGAGGTGCCGCTTCTACTGTGCTGCATACTGGCCCTCCTATCTGAGCTCCATTTGCCCCTTTTGGGGTTTTCTACTCCCTTATTGCTTTCTTTACCTCCCTCATCTGCTCTTTTCTGGTGGTGGCTGCTCAGTTTCTATGCTGGCCTTCTGGGTGTGCCGTTGCCTGGCGTCCATCTCATCAGTGCTACTGTGCCTCTACCTCTTCATGCAGCCACATATGCCATACTTTCCCCCACCTCCTGTGTGATGGCGTCATTCCTCGTTCCATCCTTCTTCCCTCTCAGTCCCTTGTCTACAACTTCTGTGCATCTCTTCTCCTCTGATTTGAGCTCTCCTTCTTCCATCACTGTTAAAATAAATAAATAAATAAATAAATTGTTACCCCTTTGGCTGGGGTCATTGCTGGAATCGGCTGCCCTCTTTCCTTCCTCGCCTGGCCCCCAGCTTCCAACATGTCACTCTCATATTCATATAGCCCAACTTCACTGAATCCCAGGGAATGTTTTATTGCAGCCCTACAGTCTGGTTTTGGTCCAGCCCCTCTCGCTTCCTTCTTCTTTACTTGGTACTGACAGTCCTCCCTCATCTACACCTTCTTCCTAGTCCTCCCTTGTCTATACCTTCCTCCTTACCCTCGGAGTCATATCCCTTGTAGCACTACTATGCTTGCATATATCATAGCTTGTTAGATGGGTTAGGGCTTCACCACTTTGCCCTGGCCAGAATCATTGTGCATCCTTCAGCGTGTGCTCTATCTCAGGTGAGCACTCGACCTTCCTGTCTGCCATTTCACATGCTGGAATGTTTTCTTTCCCATTCCCCCAAACTGGGATTTTCTCTTCAGTATGGCATGTCATTTACCCTTCTTGGGCCTCAGATTATGTGGCTACCTGCTTGACCGTCAGTTGCTCCTCTGCTCGATATTTGCTGCATACCCTGCACTGCCTGCATTCCATGGCATGCTTTTCTTGCCCTCCTAGCTTCTCCCCTGCCCTGGTATACTGACCTTGGCCAGCTTGCTGTCCGCATTTTCTTTTTTGGGGATTCCTGCCCTAACACTACTCCTTCACCACTCGTCTATCAAATAAAAACCTCACTTTATTCAATCCCATTCTTTGGTCCCTGACAACCTTCAAGCATTCAGGCTTTCAAGGCTTCCCTCCATCATCGTACATCATTCATTTCATACTTCACCTTAACTGTACCAGCCTCCAAGGCTCCACTCCATCATCGTACATTGTACGTTTCATATTTCACCTTAACCGTACCGGCCTTCTAGGCCTCATTTCATAATCATACATCATCCATTTCATTCCTCCCCTTAAATCATTCAGGCCTTCAAGGCTTCTCTCCATCATTGTATGTCATCCATTTCATACTTCACCTTAACCGTTCTGGCCATCGAGGCTTCTCTCCATCATTGTACATCCCACGAAGTCCACATCTAGACCATATGAAGCTTGGAGTGGGGTCCTTCTCCTTGGCCCATAATGAGAATGTCTTCACTTTGGGTGGATCTTCAGTTGTCCCCCATTTCAGTGACACCTCTGGATGTAGAATTTATGACTTCAGGCTACAAGGGGGGGCTATCATCATCAGGGCCCCTTTGGCTGCCTGAGCGTGTTCGGAAGCACCCTGTACACCATTCTCCATCTGACCGCCTCTGGTTCATCTGGTCTATTTTGTAGGATCATGTAGGCTGGCTGAGTACCTTGGCAGTCTTTTCTCTCCTCCTTTGCTTCCCGTGGTTACCAATCATGGGTAGCTTCCTCATGACATGAGTCTGGTTCTCCTTTTGCTCTACTCATTTACATCGATTAATCAAGCATACCTCTCATTGGGACTTACGCTACCTCATCTAACTGCTGCATTCCTGTGGTTAGTATCACCATCAGTCTCCTCATGACCGCATCTGGGTCTCCCTCGCTCATCCGATCTCTCTGTGGGTCTCCTCCTTCACATCGACTACTCATGCATAACCCTCTCAGGTCCATGCTACCTCAACTCAGCCTGCTCTCCACTCAGAGACATGTCTTCCATGTCTATTGCTGCTTGGCTCAGGGCTGACTGCACTGGTCTCTCATCAACGGGGCCCCTTTAGCTGCCCAGGCACGTTCAGAGGCACCCTCTACACCATTCTCTATCTGACCACCTCTGGTTCACCTGGTTTGTTTCATAGGCTTGCACAGGCCAGTTGAGTGTCTCAGCAGTCATCTCTGTCCTCTCTTGCTTTTGAGCATCTAGTTGCAGAGACATCGCTTGCAACTCTCAACAGCTGTCCCTTTAGAAGGTCAGAGTGGGCACTTCCTCTAAATTGGAATATTTTCCTCCTCCCTTGATCTCGACTCTAAATTGCAGTAGCTGAGCTGTCACTACTCAAAACATCCTTCAGCCTTGAGGAAAGGCAACCTAGGCCTTGGATACCCAGAGGTTTCCTCCACAAAAGGGGTTTTTCCTCTCCTCGTCTCCATGCTAATGGTCATAATATTAGATTGGAGTTTCCTTCGGTTCCGTAGTTTAGTTCCACTGTTGGATGGAGTTGGATGGTGGCCCTGCTGTTCCCTCTCTCATTTGGAAGTCCGCCCTTCTGCATCTTGTCTGCTTTCATTTATTAATCATCCTCATCATATCTCATTCTTCTCTTGTCCTTCCTATCTATGTCAATCACCTTAATTTCTGGTCTTGATATATTCTGATTTCTCACTTCTTTGATTCTCAACACCATTTAGGTATTCTTTTTGGGCTTCTTCCTAAGCTACTTTTAGCCAAGGGAATTATTCCCACAGCATCTATGGGGGGGGACCCTCCACTAGGGTTCCCTGCATCGTCCCCCTACAGGGTGGTACATCCCATGGATAGAGAGGAGAACAGCCACATTGTATCAAAGTCACACAAGCATACATCTCATCCTGTTGTGCAAACCCATTGATATTGACAGCTGAGGGCTGGCCAGAGTTTAATGGGTGGAACAACAAACCATTCCCCCAACCAGGCCTTAAAAGGCCCTCCTCAGGGCCAATCTTCATTCACTTTCTTCGCTGACCCACCATCCACTCCTCCTCCTCCTCCTCCAGTGGCTCTTCTCTCTTTCCCGTGGGCTTCTTCTTAAGCTACCTTTAGCCAAGGGAATTATTCCCATGGCATCTAAGGGGGGGAACCCTCTTCTAGGGTTCCTTGCATCATACCCCTACAGGGTGATATATCCCATGGATAGA
The DNA here is from genome assembly GCA_016271365.2 of Neoceratodus forsteri. Taxonomy (NCBI): domain Eukaryota; kingdom Metazoa; phylum Chordata; order Ceratodontiformes; family Ceratodontidae; genus Neoceratodus; species Neoceratodus forsteri. Next base: position 1,167,086,206 of record CM057450.1, on the reverse strand, counting down.
GAGGTGAACAGCCACACTGTATCAAAGTCACACAAGCATACATCTCATCCAGTTACACAAGCCCACTGAAAATTTATTCAGAGCATCTGGAGGGAGCATGCCCATGAATATTCCGCTCATCTCTATATTCAGACCAAATGGTCAGAGCATCTCCAAAGATGCTCTGAACAGAGATAGGACTAAAAGAAACAGGTCTAAGTGCAATCCCCCAACAAGCAGCTAACAGGATAGCAGACTTTGTGTACTCCAGTGTGGTAGCTGAATGCACTTGTTATCACTAAAGAAAGTATACTGATCAGTGTTTGTTATTGTGCAGTGCATATTGTGAGCACATTCTGATATGAACAGTAAAAAAACATACTACTCCAGTTGTCAGGAGTGCTGGTTGTGTTATTATATTGACATACTAGAAAGGCAGAACTGGGAAAATGGATGGGGCACCATTCTGGATAGTGCAGATAATGAGAGAAGTGGGGACATCCCTAGTGGCCATCTAGTGGATTGGTTGTGCAGGACACCATGCTCACACAACGCACTCTGTGGCACAATGCATGGTAGGAGGCAGTGCTGGGGGGGCAGTGACAGGGAAAATGTAAGGGGCCAACACCCATGTGAAACTGTGGAACTGGGTGGCCTGCCAGAATAGGGCCTACAAACACAGTGACATTGGTGTACCAGAGCTCAGGGTGGGTAGGGCAGGGGCTCGGCATACCAGGCACTGGTGGCAGAGGTGGCAGGCAACACACCCCCAGGCACAAATAATGTCATGGAAGAGAACCATGGGTGTACAGGACAGTGACAGGTAGGGCCACTAGCAGGGATGGGCGGTGCAGGAGAGTGGCATGCATGCACACAGTTCCAGCATATCTGGATGTGGGCCAGTTCCACTGGATGCAGTGTAGCACAGGCTATAACATGAGAAATGTAAACAAACATGCCTCCAGGGCTGCAGTACCTATTGGTCACCTGTGGTGTGGGGTGGCGCAGGGCAGCCCAAGTATAGCTCATCACATGTGAATGGGATGTGGAGCAACCTATAATGAGATTCTAAGCAGTTGAGTTGCTCCTGCATTGGGCAATGAGGCAATTTGCATACTCTGGATGAATATTGTATATTTGCTTACAGCCCATCTCATTCTGCAGGGAGTATTTGATCAGCTCTTATCTCCCACCTGCAGTCTTTCCCTGTTGCTCCACTGACACTGGCTGGGTTGTTTCTTTTGCTATGTTCAGTCCTGCCCAGATGCACCAGAGCATTTCAAGATTCTCCGGAGCATTTCAAGTTGGGCCATGGAGTATCTGTTATATTCAGCCTGAGTTGCTCCAGAGCATCTTAACCCCGCATCGTCTGGATATACCAATATTTTGGGCTGGAGCATCTGAGATACACGAGCATCCACTTGCTCCCTTTTTTGCAGCAGTTTGGAAATGTTCCCCTCAGTCCCTTTCTTTATTGACCTGTCACTTCTAATACTGTAACTTCAGATATTCCTCAATAACTCTTTATCTCTAGATGATCATGTTCTATTTTCACTGTGTCTACAGTGCTGAAGCACTCATTTAATTTTTCAGCTATTTTATTTTTTTATTTGAAATAATTTCACCAACTAAGCAATACATACAATAACAGTTTTGTTTACAATTGCAACCTGAGGGAGGGAAAGGGTAGATGGGACGGGGAGGAATACAGGTATAAAATAAAAAATATAGTAAAAACAGGAAATTCAAACATCAGCTAGCATAAACATATTCTGGCCAGAGCCGGTACAGCTGCAGCTGAGATTGCAGGTGGAACACGGCACTGTTCACCATGATTAAGATGGCGGCCAAAGTTCTCTGCACATATACAACTCACACATGTGCACTGAAATCTGGTGGCACAGCAGCACAGTCTGCTGTGTCCAAGATGGCTCCTGGAGTTCAGTGCACATGCACGAGTTGCTGCACATGCACAGAGAACTCCAGTGTCCATCTTGGAAATGGCAGACTTTGCTACTGAAATTCAGTGTGCATGCGGGAGCCGTCATACATCTGCAGAGAATTCCGTCTGCCATCTTGGACATGGTGGAGAGTGCCATGTTCTACCAGTACCGATGGACAAAATAATGTGGTGAACGTGCAGTGATTGCCGTTCACCTCCACTATTTAACAAGTCCATTTGGTATCTGGAGAGCTTCCTTTTCTCTACTGTGCTCACAAGACATCTACAGGGCTACGCCCTCTGCAGCCACAAAAATGGAGCTCAAGAAATGTAAGCTACAATACCTAACAACTATAACGCCAGTTAATTTGGACAATCACAAGAGGAAGTACATTGTTGCCTAATATTCAGTCTGAATTCAAGAAGAGAGGGGAGAGCAAGTTAAGCCAAGGGACAGATGGTTCCACAATCTGAGAAGCCAGAAACTAATCACAGATTGCACAGACATCTTTCACCCATGGAAGATATGCCACCTTTTATCCAATTCTGAAAGTAACAGGTAGACAGGGATAGTGGGCAGAGTAAACAAATTGCAAAGACTGACAGAGAGTTTGTTAGCCCAGAATTTGGCACCAAGGAGGGAAGTATGGCTTCCACACCTAAAGTCCAAACTAGCACATCCCATGTTTAGCTGCATGGTGCACTGATGTTTGAGGGGATTGCAATTCCAGGAAAATTTACAACATACTTTATGGAGGCAGTGAAGTTTACAAAGGGCTGATCTGTGGACAGCTGCATACTGTACACATTGTCATAACCGATAGATGGAGGATCATTTGCTCGCCATACATATTCTTTCATAAAGGGAAGGGCTTCTTTTTAGACTGGATAGAGCTCCTAACTTACTGTAAAGCACTTAGTAAAAAATATGTCTCAGTAGAAATTTTACTATCTGCAGTTATGACCTTCATTTTGGTCCCCATGTCCAGGTGAACCACTCAAAGTAACATAATACTGTAACATAATATAATGTTTGAAAGGACCCATAGTTTCATTATATCAAGCCAACTGCTCATAAGCAGGAATGAATACATATGCAGAGCAAATTTATGCACTTTATATAGACATCCCCTTTCTACTCAAGTACCAAAGGTAATCTGTAATTCTCTTGGTGAGTAGAAATGTGTCCAGGCTTACCTTGAAGACTTGTACTGGCTACTTAGTTACTATCTGCAATGGTTGACTCACTGTCTTCTTGGAGACGTGCCTCCAAATATTACAACTGAATTTACAACTTCTGAGCTTAAGGGTATGGCAGTGGCTCAGTAGGTTGCACACTAAACTCTGAAGCCAGAAGACCAGAAAGTTGTGGGTTCTAGCCCCACACTAGGTACATGGGTTAAAAATCCCAACGCTGACACTGTAGTACGGCATGACAGGAGTGTTGCACTCCTGAAGTTCTGTTTTTCATATGAGATGTTAAACCAAGGTCCCATCTTCTGCTTTGGTGGTTGTTCAGCTGGACAATAAAGATCCCATGGCAAGTTTTGAAACCAGTAGAGGGATTTCCCTGGTACCCTGGCCAAATTTCCTTCATTTCATCACAAAAATACCAAACATAGCTTAATCTGGTTCAAATTCAGTTGGTTTTCATCTATAACCACACCACCCCAACCCCCGTATATAGGCAGAAGTGTCCAGTTCTCCATTTCATGTCAAAAAAACTCTTAAATAACTAAATAAATGCTTCCTGGTCCTGTCTGAGGACAACAAATCAAACTTGTCTCTTTTTTTTTTTAATATTCTGCACATCAATATATTCACTTTTAGTCTGTAAGTCTAATTTTCAAGAGGTTCCTAGGGAGACAGAAAGTATGGTTGATTAACTGCATAACAGGCAAGTTTCTGCAAGCTACGATAATGCAGGTTGTTAATGTACAAGTGACTAAACCTGAAATACTGCAAATAAAAATACAATACAATATCAACATATTTCCAAATTTACAGAATTGAGGTGAGTTAAAGCATATGTAGTGAATCTAGTTTGCAGGTGTAGGTAGTGAAAATGTTAGTAAGATGGTTAAACATGGCACTCATGGTGGTGCTTCTTTGATACTAGTGTGGAGGATGTTCCAAGTGCTAGGTTCAGCTATTTCAGAAGCTTTAAATCCAATGGACCTGCAGATTCTTGGAACTTGAAGAAGTTCCTTGTTTTGGGACTTCAGCATACTGTATATGATGAGTTAAGCAAATGCAGAAGGCTGCTGAGGCAGTTGATATACAATCCGTGAAGACATTTGTAAATCAATGAGGCAAAGCTTTACTCAAGCCTCTTTTATGGTGCAAGATGACCAAGCTTATTGTACAAAGACATTGGTGAGTTGTTTTCCAACAGGCCAGTGCAGATCTGACTGCTAAATGTTGTGATTCATTTGTAGCAAATGAGATTGGGCTATTCTATAGATTTCTCTGTCATATTCCAGAGTCAGGAGTAGGGAACTACATGACAATCTGCTTTCTTATGCTTAACAAGAGACAGGGGTGGACACGGTAGCATGTCCCTAGTTTTTGATGTGCATTTCTTCTTGTTTAAGTTATGCTGCCTGAAAAGAAATGTTTTTGGTCCTGCCATAGTCCAGGGTATTTGAAACTCTGCACTGGCTCTAAGGGTTAGCATATGGGAGGTAGAATTTGAATGTGTTGCGGTTTTGGGGTTGCATAATGAAGTCATAGCTTTAATTTCTTTTTATAAGTCAGGTGTAATTTATTAGAGCCAACCAAAGTCTATATTCTGTTGAATGCTGTTTGGCGTGTTTTGCTGAAGTCAGTGATTATTCATATTTGGGGTACTGTCTGTACAGAGATGTATATATGTATCAAAGCTGGAACAAGAAGAAGGAATGTCATTCACAAAAAGACTGGAAAGCAGAAGGCCAACTGTTGAACCTTGTGGTACCCGAAGGCTGAAAAAACATGGGTGAAACACCTCACCATTGATTATGACTATCTAGTATCTGTTCATCAGGTAGAACTGGGACCATAATACTATGCAAGGTTTTAGGCCCATATTTAGAAGTTCACAGTAGAGGATGCCATGATCTACATGTCGAAGGCCTTGCTCAGGTCTATGATTATTGCCCCTACAAGGAATCTGGCATCAAGGGTTAATGCTAGTTCACTGGTGACCATTAATACTGAGGTGCAAGTGGAGTGATTTGGCCAAAAGCTGGACTGTGCTTCCATGAAGAGATTATGATGAAGAATGTGATCCATCAGCTGCCTATGCCATTTCTTGGGGTCTACTGAGGACTGGATCTGGTCGATGGTTATTTGGGTCTGATGTTATATGGTGGACCTGAGAGAAGTGGGATCATGATGGCTACCTTCCAGGCCTCTGAGAGCTAGCACTGTGAAGGGAGAGGTTTAAAAGGATTTTCCCCTTCACAAGGGAGTTTGGGACCTTGGCCCACTTAGTGTCATCAACAAATGTTAGCAGCCTGCAAGAGAACCCAGATTTTGGATGATTGAGATCATTGATGAAAATGTTGAACAGCGGCGGTCATAGCACAAATCCCCGAGGCAGGTCACCTAGTACTTCCTTTCACTTGAAATACTGTTTAACAAACACAAATCTCTTCTTCCTGCCCTCATGCTGGGTATGCTGTATCTCACATACTCTTGTACTTTGGCCAAATATTTTTATGTGCCACAGTACCAAAGGCATTGTTGGAGTCCACATAGACTATGCCTATAACCCTGGCCCTGTGTATCTCCCTGGTCATTCCCCCAAATGAGTGAATCAGTAGGTTTTGCATGATCTGTCCATCATAAAGCCATGTTGAGAAGGGACAAAAAACTTCAACCACATGCCCCATTTTTCTGTCCTTAATGATGACTTCCAGGACCTTGCCCTACACTGATGTCAGGCTGATCATCCTACATCTGACCAGGTACAACACTGCCCCCACTAGCTATTTCCAGTCCTTTAATACCCCACCTATCTGGATAGAATCATGGAAGATTACTGTGTACAGCTCCACCAATTGTTCCTGTAACTCAACTATGATCTTGGGTTCCATCTCATCCACCCTTTGGGATTTACCTGCCTTGATATTGCTCAGGTGGTCAGTTACCAGGGTGTTTTGATGTCCACAGTCTGTATCATGGCTACCCTCAATGTCTATATCCCACCCAATGGGTATTATCTTTGTTCCAGAGGCTATTTCATGGTCACCAAAGCAAAGTATTCTTTTAGTATCTCAACCATTGTCCTTGGCTCTCTCACAGGTTCCAGTCTCACTCTCTTCTCCTTTTTCTGTGGCACAATCCTCTCCTACACATCCCTCCTGACATTTATCTCCCTCCCTATCATTCATTTTACCATGGGTGTATTTAAACAGTAATTTTCTTATAACATTCTATCATTTACTAAAGTATGCTATTTTCATAATCCCGCTTAGCCTTTCTGACCGTTCTTTTACAAAACATCTGCTTTTCTTCATTAAACATTTCTACTGCCATTAGTAGTTTGTTACTTGAAAACCTCTATCAAGTCTCTTCCTCTTCATTTGTCTAGCTTTCATTGTCCTGCTTACCCACACTGTCTTTTGCGCTTTCATGTTTTTGTTTCCTTTGGGGAGGGGTCCTACCTCAGATGTATTCAAAATAACTTTTCTTCTGTCAATTTAATTTGCATTAAACACTACCTGTGTTCCAAATACTTCTCCAGTCCCTCCCCACCATAATGTTTAACTTAAAATAACTTCTCAAAATCTGTTCCATTGCACTTCAAAGTTACTATTTTGCTTTTACCTGAGTGTCTGATATCACCTCTTTCCATTACTCAGAATCAGTTCAAAGACTGTTCCCTTCTCAGTCCCTTCCATAACACACAGTATGAGGAAACACTTATTAACCAGGTATGTAACTGACTCGCCCTACACTGCATTGGACATCAACAGTGCCTATGGAAAACATGGTAGGAAAAAAAGTTAACTGTAATATTGGCATCTGCTTTTGGTTCATCAAGCCTCCAGGCCTCTGTAGATAAGAAAGGCGCATATGGCAAGCTTCTATAGTCATTTCATTGCAGTTGAGAACAACAACAGGGATTGGTGTCCTCTTCCTTGAGGCTGACATATGTGGCTAAGTTAAAGCTCAGTTAAAGATTGGGTGCTCGATCCACAACCATGGCTTGGATACACTCAGATTAAGCATATCCTGGCCTTTCTGCTGTGTACCATGATGACATGCAGTGATGGATAGAGCCAAAGTCTGTGTCCTACCATGCCCCGCATGCAGAAAGCCCCTCACAGCAGGTGAGGTTGGTACTGAGGGCAGTACTATCCAGGATGAAAGACATTCATTGGGATGCCCTGATCAGTATTGTACTGAATTCCCTGCTCCACACAGTTTTTTTCTTTTGGTGGGGTCACAGGATATAGCAGTCTAGGACAATCCTCCATGGACTGCCATATCCCCCATTGGGATGACACTTTTGCCAACATGTCCAGCTGATGCCAGGGGATCACACAGACCTCCTAGCCAACAAAGAGGTCTGAGGCTGGTGGTGTGGGAACTAATCAGGCCTCAATGAGTAGCCTGCTGCCAGATGGAGGGAGATGCATAGGCACTGTGGCAGATGCTCAGGCCATGTAGCATCTGCCCCCTCTGTGAGCATTATATGGTGTTTTTGGGTCCTCCTGGATTGCAGGCAGGCATGTCCCCAACCCTGGCCAGGTGCATAGCTGTGTACACAGACAGGGTGCAGAGGGAGGCATGAAGCTGGGGCTCGAGATGCATGGAGGTCTCTGCATGTGCGGAGCAGGACCACTGTATACCCTTGGCATGTATAGGCACCCCTCCTGTGGGTATGGATCCCTGTAGATGTGGATCCTTTTGGGGAACCAGTCCTGTGTCAGAAGCAAACAAGTCCTACATTCACTACAGTCACAGTGAGTATAAATTAAGCAATTGCTAGTGTGTGAGTTCTACAGTGCAAAGCATTATGGGTTTCTATATTTACATTACTAAGGTACGACCTAACAAAGTTTTAGTAGGCAGTAGCATTGTTCAGTTTACTGCTGTGCAACTTTACTGAACAATGCAAGGTCATTAAAGCAAAGGACTTTGAAAACATTGCTGGTGCAATGACTCTGGATCACATGTTTGAATTGTAAGTTGCAGAAGGCACAGTGACGTCTGACGGTGCACACTTATAGAACTGTTCTATACCAGAACTGTTAAAAGAGTCAAAGTCATGTTCTTAGTTAAAATCTGTACAGACTTTTACATTATCACCTTTAATAATTTCCCAGTGATAGGGAACAAATGACCCTCAGATATAAGATTTGCAGAATCCTCTGACATTTTCAATTGAAGGCTACAAACATTTTTATATCCTGCATAGCAGTTCTTAATTTGGGGGCCTGTTCTGTAAGATGCTCTGAAACTAGTGAAATCACCTAATAACGCTTAAATAAATAAAAAAAAAAATAGTCAAACCATCAGTTTCAGCATTAAGAGCCAGACGGACATTCTTTAATCCTTTTGAACTTGAAATAGGAATAATTCAGTATTTGTATATGTTGCACAAAACCAGATCATTATTATGTGGTTATAATGAATTTTAATATTTTTTTAAATCATCAGAGTACACTATCCTTCATCAGAGGTTCATGGGAAGGAGGTGCAAAGTTTTTCTTTATGGAATATCAGGGATTAGGTAAGGAATAAAACACAAGGAGGAGTCCTTTTGAACTTGACAAAGGACAAGTTCAGTATGTGTACATGTTACACAAAACCAGATTATTATGAGGTTATAATTAATTATAGTATTTTTTTTAAGATAGCAAAGAAAACTATCCATCAGAGGTTCATGGAAAGGAAGCATAAAGTTTTTCCTTTATGGAATATCAGGGATTAAGTAAAGTATAAGACACAACGAGGTGTGGTTTATAGCCTGATAACAGCATGCTTCAGGTTGCCCCAGGTTGTGCCAAGTGCCTTTAGCACTTAGGAAGTGCTCTTATCAGGCCATAAATCATACCTCAGAATGTCTTATTCTGCTTATAAAATGGCCTCCCCCTTATAAAAAAAAAAAACCCTGGAAAAAATATACATATTAAAAGAAGTCTGAAAGAAAACGGTTAAAAATGACAAAAACAGTAAAAAAGTCTTTGCGTTTGTTTTGTTATTTAATCATTTTTATTGAATTTTCCACATAAGCATACATACAGAGACATTCAGTACATGTTGCATGGATGATAGCAGAGAGGGATCACTATGGAACTATGGCCATTACTCAGTAAGGAAGTATTGTACTTTAGAATTAAAGAGAGACAAACATGGCTTATGCGGGGGGGGGACTCCCCCAAAGAAACAGCGTAGTCAGGGCTACATATGAAAGATACCTAAAAGACCTAGCCCACAACCTGAAACAAAGGGCTGCAGGGGGGCACATTCTCTGCCACATAGTAATACAGTTAAAGAGAAACCGTGGAGTAAGGATGATAGATGTTCTACATTGACACAGTGCTATTAACAAGTTGTGTGGAAGGTCTGGCCTACTGCAGGGATGCTACTACGGAAGCATATAAGAGGGAGACAAAAAAAGTGACCATGCCAGACCTCACCCAATCCCTGTCTGTGGCTTGAGGTAAGTGAGAAAGGGGGCCCAGCAAGCAGAATAAATGGCAAGCTTGTTGGTTATCACATGAGACATATGGTCGAGCAATGCCAGCAGCATAAGTGTGTGATGGAGCTCTGAGACAGAAGAAACTTCAGTACCTCTCCAGCGACATAGGATAAGGTGCTTAGCAGAGATACCAAGAAGTGCTAGCCAGCAGAGTTGCTGGGCTTTCAGTCAGGTTCCTAGAGGAGGAAGGCCTAATATACAAGTCAGTGGGTCTAGCTGAATTGCACAGCCCAGGATTTGAGAGGTCAGGTAAGCAACCTTCTGCCAGAACGTGGCCAGTTGGGGGCATTGCCAGAGAATATAACACAGATCCCCAGGTTGGGCATTGCATCTCCAACAGAGATTACTATTCAAGAGCTTAGCTTTGTACAGCACTTCTGAGGTTCTATACCAATGGTGCAATATTTTGTTCTGAATAAGTTTACTTCTCATATCTGGATAAGTTGAATGTGCCAATTTTCAGCATAAAGACCAGCGGGCCTCGTCTATCTTTAGGGTCAGAGCTCTCTCCCACTTCTGCTTAAATTCACCAGACTGTGAGAGAATGCTTTCTTGTATGTCCATGTATACCTTGCTGGCAAGGCCCTTGGAGATCTTAAGCAAGCCAGCTAGCTCCTGCGGACTGACTGAGCTGGGAGGGCGAGTTTAGAGATATTCGGTAAAGAACCGCGCAGTTGCAGGTATCTCCAGAAGTCTCTATTGTCAGTCCCTTTGGCATTAACAAGCTCCTGAAAGGATTGTGCCCTAAGCCCTGATTCGTCCATGACATCAGCCATTATTTGGATGCCTTTATGCTCCCAGTGAGGCCAGAGGAGAAGAGGCTTGCCATCTACCAAAATGAGTTTGTTGCCAAATATGGGAATATGAGAAAGGGGTCTGGAGCTGGCCTTAATCCTGGCATGCACTTTGTTCCACAATTGGACTATGGGGGGCGAACGTAGGATGGCCCCACAGGACCTTGGGCAGGGGACTGTATATTCAAAGAGAAAGTCTATGGACCTGAGCCATTGATTTTTTCATGAGCAGCCACTGCGATGATTAGGCAGACAGATGGGAGAGCCAGTTCAAGGATTGTGCAAGGGGAATAGACCCACATATAGCCTTCCAGCCACAGTAGGCACCACCCTCCATCTTTCCAGTGGGATCTCAGCTTGATCCTGCTATACCAGGGTTTTTTGTTTTCCTAAGGGAAGTTCCCTATGGTCTTATCAATGGTGTGGAGCCACTTGGTTGGGGGGGGGGGTGGCCAGGGGAATGTGAGAAAGAGGGTATAGAAGTCTGTGGGCCGAGATAATTTTCAGAGCAGATATTTTGCCTGCTAGGGTAAGATGGAGTATTCGCCACTTGTCCAGCTCTGTTCTAAGGTCAGTGATGAGTGGCTGCATGTTAAGATACCAGATTTTGGAGAGTTCAGAGGAGAGGTGAATACCGAGATAGACTAGTGATCCTGATGCCCATTTAAGTCCTAGAGGGGTCACCATATTCTGGGTGCACTTAGAGTTGAGAGGGAGCACTTCCATTTTGAATTTATTCACCCGGAGGCCGGACATGTCTGCAAAGTCTGTTAGGAGGCAGCCGTGTCTTCCACTGGGACCAACAGGCCATCCACATACCTAAAGGTGGCATATGGGTGTCTCCCTATTGTGATTCTGTGGATGGCAGGGTGTTGCCTAATAGCAGCCACTAGAGGTTCTACCACCAGAGAATGAAAAGTAGAGGGGACAGGGGGCAGCTTTGTCGAGTGCCTCTACCCAGCTGAAAGTGGGAGGAAGTCATTGTGTTAGTCCGTGCACTGGCCATAGGCTGTTGGTAAAGTGCTTGTATCCACCCTTGAAATCTGGTCCCAAAGCCAAATTGTTGTAGCACTTGCCCCAAGTAATCCCACTCCAGGCAGTCAAATGTCTTTTCAAAGTCTATGGCTACTGCCGCTGCTGGGGTAGGGAGTGTCTAGGCACGGTGGATAATGTTAACCAGGGACCATATGTGATTTCAGCTAAAATGGCTGGGGACAAAGCCCACTTGTGAGGGATGAATAAGAGAGGGAAGCAGCGGGTTTAGTCTGGTGGCCAGGATTTTGGCAAAGATCTTACTATCAGCATTTATAAGCGATATTGGCCGATAGCTCGAAGGGAGTGTGGGGTCTTTACCCTTTTTGGGGAAGACAATAATAATCACTTCCCATAGGGTAGGGGGAAACTCCCATTGTCAAGAGCTTCACTGTAGACTGAAGAAAGAAGAGGGGCAATTTGAGGAGCAAGGAGTTGCCAAAGCTCTATAGGGAAGCCATCTCCACCAGAGTCTTGCAGGATTTTAAGGCCCCAATGGCAACGGTCACCTCAGATGGTATAATAGGTCGGTCCAGATTCTCAGCCTGGGAGGGCTGAAGAGTAGGGAGTTGGAAGGCAGAGAGTAAGGGTGCAGCCATTCCACAGGCCTGCCTCCTGGTGGAAGAATAGAGGGCCATGTAGAACTACTTCATAATGGAATTTATTAGCTGAGAGTCTGTTTGAACTACACCGGACTGGTCCTTTAGGCCAGGGATGTGGTGTTCAGCCTGCTGCTTATGCAGATGGTAGGCCATCAGTTTACCAACTTTTTCCCCTCCCTCCCAGTATTGATGATGGAGCCTCAACACAGCAATCTCTGCTTTGCAAGACAGCAGCTCGTTAATCTCCATATGGGTCTTGAGCATTTCGTTACTTAGTGCAGAGTTAGGCTGTACGTTAGGAGTTTCTTTGGTTTGGGACTCTAGGGTCTTCAGTTGCGTCTCTAAGGACAGCAGGCGATGCTCCTGTTGCTTCCAACGCCTGAAAGCATATCCCATTATTGCCCCTCACAGGGTGGCTTTCAGCACCTCCCACGTGGTACCTGGGGATTTGTCCTGGGGGGGATTTTCAACCAGAAAAAGGGGTGTCTCAGAGGATATCTATTCTACAAATGTGGAATCCTTAAGAAGGAGAGGGTCAAGCTTCCAAGAGGTTGACTTTGGAGAGGGCGGGCCCCACAAGATGTGCAGATGAACAGAAGCATGGTCAGAAATTATATTGGGTGTGATCTCAGAGCAACTGCATTCTGACAGATCTCTGCAGAGACCAGCCAGAAATCTAGGTGACTATGCGGCCCACGCACTGGAGACATGAAAGAGTAGTCCCTCTCCCTGGGATGTAGAGTTCTCCATATGTCTGTCAGCCCCATTTCCGTCCTTAACTGTTTTAGGACTAGTCGATCTCTGGGATGTTGCACAGTAGAGGGAGTGCTGAGGTCTAGTGAGGGTACTAAGGCAAGGTTAAAGTCCCCCCCAAGATAATCAGCATGGGGTCAGGGGCAAGCGAACTTAGTTCCTGGGCTACCACTGGGTCACCTCATGGAAGAAAGTAGGGGCATCCTCATTTGGGGCATAGATAGATCCTAGAATCAGAGGGCCATCAGGCGTATTCTTCAGGGCTTGGGTAGGAGACCAGGTGAGGGACTTGTGGAGGAGTATAGCCACCCCTCTTTTCCTAGAGGGAGGAGAAGCAGAGAACACTTGTCCCACCCAGTCTCTTGACAAGTTAGCATAGTCTAGTGCAGTGAACTTAGTTTCTTGTAGGAAAGCTAGCATAGCCCTCAGCCTTTTCAGATGGGATAACACCTGTTTACACTTTATCTGGGTGTTTAGGACCCACACGTTACAGGTGTAGGCATGGAAGACACCTATAATCTATAAGGGTAATTAATATGCCGAGTAATATGAGGACATTGGATTGGGCCAAGGCTGAGGGGGCGGCTACCCTTTCCCCCAAGAGAATCCCATTAGATCCCTGTAAGTAGAAGCATATACACCACACATATTCTGTAGAGATAGTGCACCAATAAAATGCCCAGTTTACAAATAGAAAACTAACTCTAATTGAGCAAATGGCCAGAATCAACCTCAAACTATTTACAGTAACACCATTCATCAGAAAACAATTATTAAGGGAAGGGAGCAGTGAGACCGGCAGGCATGCTGCCAAGGCCACTTAGGTCTCTCTCGCAGGGTAAGTGAGAGGAGGGTGCGGATGAGCCAGATCAGAGAAAGCATTGCAAGTTACTACTGCAGGCAGCCTGCCTTGTCTCATCCCCCTGTGGGAGAAAAGCCATTAGGGGGCCAAAGAGGGAGTCATGTCCAATAACAGAGGAATCGCCCCTCCATGGAACAATTCTTGGTAAAACTACTGGCAGAGAGACATGGACCTCCATTCACCACAGAAGGAGACATGTCCCCACAAAAAGTGAGAGGAGAAAGACAGGCCCTGATGAGAAGGTGCAGAGCCAGCTAGGAGGGAAGGGTGGAGCATTCCTCATGTCCTTAGTCCCCGGCTACCAGAGGAGGGCTTTGGGCCTACAGGAGTGGATGAAGTGCTGATGCCATCCACCACCAGTCAGGAGGGAGACAGCAGGAAGAGAAGGAGGGTGGGAGGGATAGCACCCATTAAGCCCTAACAGCACAGGGGGGCGGGAGTAAGCCAGACACCTGCGAGGAAGGAAAAGGTGATTAAGATGGTAGATCACTTATATACAACATCAATCACACAGTCTGGGTGGCTAAATAAGGCGGCACAGAAAAAAAGGAAAACAAGGCTTCAGAGTCCCATATGAAAGGCAGTCTATTATTCCAAGGTAAGTCAGGGCACCACACTAAGGCACTGTAGCCAGGGCAGAAGCCACATGCTTCATAACAAATACTGACGCCATAGATCTGCGAGTTGAGAATAGATCTAGCAATTAGCCTGATGTATTCAGGGCATCTGGTATCTCAAGCCCCAGAGGTCTGGCCAGACATGAAAGGAAAAGACAAAGGGGTCACTGATTAGTCCTACATTGATAAGGTCAGCCACAAGCCTAGGACCAGCAAGTACAGTCAATTAAAAGAGGCAAAGCCTGAGCTGATTCCCTAGTCCATAGTTAGCCTGCTAGAAGATGATAAAAACAAGAATTCTCCACTTATCTGGCACATCATGGCAGCATATCTGGCATCTGTGAGGTGGCTGGGCACTTCAGATCTTCCCTGCTGTGAGGGGTCGAGGGCTGTTCCACCTTGTTCCCCCTGGGAGTTTCTTCCGCCACCACCACAGCCCAGGATTGCTTCTCACTCTGCACTGAATGGGGGGCCAACAGCTTTCCTTCCTCTGAGGCCTCTTCTGGTACTGTGAGCAGAAGAGAAAACTTATTCAAGGAGTGAAAATGTGCCAGGCAATCAGTGGATTGTTCATAGTGTAGCCTCTTACTCTGTCTGTCGAGAGAATGCTGGCATGCTTCCCATGCTTGCGTGGCATGTGGCACTTCCTATTGTGGGGAGGAAGAGAGGCTTCAAAATGGTGACTAGGCAGACCCGAGGCCTGGGAGGGCATGCTGGGTAGGTCACCATGCGTTGTGTCATGTCGGGGGAATCGTTGTAGATATGAAAGAGCCCCGGGTCTTGAAAGTCTTTGGGGAATTCCTTTCTGAGATAGTCCATTAGGCTCTCTGGGGATGCAAAAAGAATGGGGGTTCCATTCACAATTACCGGCACAGTCACCGGGTAGCACAGGGAGAACTGAATTTGGTGAGCATGAAGGATCTTTGGGCAGTTGGAGTAGGCTCTTCTCTTCTCCGATAAGTTCTTGAGTAATCCTGCTATATTTGAATGTTTCTCCCATTCCAGGAGAGCGAGCCCTTTTCCCTGGCTGCAGCGGTGACAGTTTCTTTCTGTCTAAAATCAAGGAAGCGGGCCAAGATAGGGCATGGGCACTCCCCCAGTTTATGCAGGGGAGCAAGCGAATGATGGGCCCACTCGATTTGCAGGATAGGGCAGGTGGTAGGCTCAGAACCTTAGGGAGCACCTCTTGGAGAAAAGCCACAGTGTCCCGCTGTTCAGTCCCTCCGGGAAGCCAATAAAATGCAAATTGTTGCAGTAGCTGTGATTCTCCAAGTCATCCACTTTGTATTCCAGCATGTGAATTAGGCAAGCCTGTTGCCTGGCAGTAGCAGTGAGGCCTTGAATAGCAGCATCATGGGTTTTAAAATGCCATTCAGTATGGAATAGAGGGGTTTTAATGGCTTGCAGAGTTTGGGTGTTGTTATTCATAGCAACAGTCATTTGTGCCATCTGAGCCAGCAGCTGATTAAACATTTGTTCCATTTTTGCAGGTTCTGCAGCAGCTGGGGGAGAGAAGGCCATCTTGCAGGCCGCAGAGAGATGAGGGGGAATCCTTGTTCAGGCAAAGTCTTTCCTTTCCTGAAGAAAATGAGGACTCCAAAATGCAGCAGGTAAGTCCCTCTTCTGAATTTTACAGAAATAGGAAGAAAAATTTGTCCCTCAAAAAATGGATGATGAGGGACACAGTCCTAGAGTCAGGGAGCTAAGCACTCAAGCTGCCATTCCAGTACAAGGCTAAGCCACACCCCCATCCTTGCATCTGTAGTGCAGACCATATGTGAAATTTAGCCACTTGAGGGTGTTTCTATCTATCTCTCTCCCTCCCCCACACACACACACACACACATACTCTGTGTCTCCTCTCCTCCCCCGCAAGACTGACACATACACACACACACTTTATTTTATTAATTTTTTTTTTATATTTATGTTTTAGACTTTGTTTTTGGACGTTCAATTTTGTGCGGCAGCTGCCTGCAAGCAAACATATCCCTTACAAGCCACTGTACTGAGACAACAGTGATCAACACATTTGTTTGAGCAAGCGTGGCTTTCAAAGGTAGGCCATGATTTAGGACAGCGGCTCTTTTGTGTGCGTTGTTTTCAAAGGTTTTCTTTCCATCTTGCCAAGGGAGCTTTGGTGGGAAAGGCAAACTGCAAGTGAAAAAAGTGTCTATTTTCAAATAGTGGTAAATTGAGAGGTGGAACATAAGGGAGACTGGAGACTGAAGCAGCCAAGAATGGGCAACAGTATGAACCTTCAGCATTCAGGATCAGCAGAAGAGTCAGGAATTAATGGCCTGGAAAGCATTTATTGAAATATAATCATAAATTAAGGTGAGATTATGATGTTAAATGTCTACATGATGAATACTGACATTGTTAGATAGTTTGCAGTGGATGGGATTTTTTTTAAGAGAGTTAAAAGGTTATATTTTTTTTACTTTTAGGTCAAGTACTGTATAGCTATTGGTTTTACAAAAATTTGTACTGGCAGGCTTCGATTTTTGGCAGCACTGTGTTCTGATTGGCATAAGATGTACCAATTGACACAATATGTACTGATTTTGCAGTGTCAGTGGCTCAGCAGGTTGCACACTTGCCTCTGTGGCTGGGAGATCAGATGGCTGTGGGTTCTATGCACACACCAGGCACTTGAGTTAATATCCCGATACTGGTGCTGCAGTGCAGCATGAGGGGGATGCTGCACTCCTGAGGTGCCGTCTTTTGGATGAGACATTAAACTGAGGTCCAGTCTGCCTGTTCTGGTGGTGGTTCAGGTGGATGTTAAAGATCCCATGGCACTTCTCAAAAAAGAGTAGGGGAATGTTTTATTCAATATTCACAACACAAATATACTCACAAATCAATCTATTTCAGTAGACATTATATACACTATGTACAATATGTAACACCCTTCCTAGGTACATCCTACAAAGGCCTATATTATTTAACTTTCCTGATTATATTATTCAACCAATGTTATCTTTTGAGAATGGCACAGCTTTCCACCTGGAGGTCCTTACAGTCTCACTCAGATATTGTTTATCATAGGAAGATTGATTTCTTAATTCAAACTCTACTTCTGATAACTTGCCCAGATTCTTGATATATCTGTTGTAACAGAAATTTACATCTTGTCTGCCATAAGACAAATTTGATAAATGTGAAAATCAGTCTGATTACCCCTTTATCCATTTGCAACTGTTCCAAAGAATACCCTCTATCTATTTCTTCATATGTGACATTTCACCGTTTCCTATTTTCTCATTTTATTGCTAGTTGGTGCTAAAATTCCTGCAAATAGGGACACTGTATCAGAAAGTGTTTCATAGATTCCTCCTTTACTATACAAATTTGTCTTGGACACATTCTCTCTGCCTGGCTTTTACGTTTGGCATTCCCTTTCATATTAAGTCATCAGTGGCTACGTAACCATACCACATCCCACATTCTAGGGGATGTCTTAGGATCTCATAGTGTGGTTAATACTTTATCATAATGTTTTTCAGGTATCCCTTTAAATACAGGGGTCATGTTGTAAGCTTGTTTTTGAATACAGGCATATATTAATTTCCTGGATTTGTTTTCAATTTGCCCTGGTTCCAGTCTGCATTTCTTAATCTTAGTTATACCAGGTTTAAAAAACATCAGGCAGTTTCTTACCACCAAGTTCAAATGCCCATGTGTAGTCCATGCTACAAAAAAAAAAAAAAAGGGTTTAACCAATGTCCTGTAAAGGGTGTCCATAGTTTTGGGTTTGGCCTGGATGAGTTTTTCATATTCCTCTGTAGAAAAATACTATAATAGTAAGAATTTGGGTTTAGTAAGTTCAGGCTTTCCTGTGCAATTGGTAGGTATAATATGTCTCTTTTAATAGGGTTCAACCTACTACCCGAATTACTTGAAACACTAAACTTAATAATGTTGTTTCTAAGGTTGTGGGAATGGGGTTTACTATACTTAAATAAGTGAATATAAGGAGTAGAAAAGTTTTAACCACTGATACCATTTTCTTTTTTATCTGTTGCCATGCTTTCCAAGTTTGTACCTTTCTTATTTCATATTCCAGCTTTTTTTCCTGGTTAAGGGTACTATTATCCTGTCTTCCAAATTTGATACCTAACACTTTAAAAGGTTCTGTTGACACTGGAATATCTTGTAAGGAGATTACATCCTTGCAGTGGAAACACTTAAGGGGTATATAACACTTACTTTTTTTAATGCTTGCTCCAGCTACTTTAGAGTATTGTTCCAGTCTATTCATGGGCTCTTTGTCTAGAAACAGGATCTGAAATAAAATGGCATACATCATCTGCATATGCCATTGTTTTGATTTCTAGTGCCCTATCACTAGGACATATACCCTTAACTAGCTCATCCTGTTGTAAAAATCTTTATAATGTGTCTAACCAAAATACATACAGTAGCAGACTCATAAGGCAGCCCTGCCTTACTTCTCTGTTAATTGGTATATAAGATCACAGGTGTCCATTTACTAATGGGATAGCCATTGCCATACTGTAAATAATATTAATCCAGTTACAAAATATTTTTGGAATCCCATATAACTGGAGTACTTGTATTATAAACTTGTGTGGGACTCTGTCAAAGGCCTTTTCTTGGTCTAATGACAGAATGTAGCCTGATATTTTGTCTTCTTTCCCCTGTTCGACCAGCTCCCATACAATTAAAATATTATCCTCTATAGACCTTCCTGCCACTGAACATGTTTGTGTGGTTGATAATTAATAAGGTGCTGCTGTTGCTAATCTTGTACATAGGATCTTCATTAATATTTTCAGATCAGTATTTAATAAACTAAGTGGTCACCAACTCTTAGGGTTATTTCTCTCTTTTTTGTGTATAAGAATTTGTACAGCTACACACAGATGGTAGTCTATTTTATTGTGTTGTAATATCCAATTATATATTTCTGTTAATATGTCAGCCAACATGGTGCTACCTTTTTTGTAGAATTCCGATGGCAGCCCATCCAAATCAGGGGCTGTTTCATTTTTTAATCCTTTTATAGCCTGTTCAATTTCTCTCTGATGTATTGGGGAAGTTAATTTATTAAGTACTGTATCTCAGGAATTGTCTCTGGTATCTGTATGGAATTTAAGAACTCACACATACTGTTTTCCTCAGGCTGTAGAGCTTTATACAGATCTTTTAAATATGCATTAATTTCTTTAATTATTTTAGGTATGGTTGTAACCAAGTTACCTTCCTTGGTTTTGACCAATGTCATTGTTCTGGCTGCTGCTCTAAAAGTACAGCTTTTGAAAGCATCCCCAAAACTAGTTTTCACTGGTGAGCATATTCTGTGTTCTACTAACATAGAAGAAGCTCTGGAGTATTATATGCTTTCCATATCCTTTTTTATATTTTTATATTGTTTTTATATAGTCGGCCTGCCTACCCAGGAATCCTCCTTCTCCTCTCCTGCACCAGCCTGCCAATACCTCCTCCTCTGCCCTAATCCCCATCATCACCTTCCCCTTGTCTTCCAAATACCCACCCACCCTTAGACCCACCCCTCCTCCCTGTATCACACCCAGTGACCACTAGGAGTCACTACATACCACCCCTTCGGAGGCCCATTTCCCAGCCCACGTTGTCCCCTAGACTACGGCTCACCGCCCTCTCCCAGGCAAATTCTGTGCTGCCCTAGTTGGGACTTGAACCCTGTAGCCTTACCACCAGAGTCCGTGTCACTGCCACTAATCTAAAGTGGCAGCCACACTCTCTAGGAGGCAGTACAGCTTTCTTAACTCCCTACTCCACTACCACCTGTCTACCATGCTAGCTCACCTACTATTAAACTCCCTCCCCATCATCTTCTTCCTGGTTCCCCCCTCCCACCAGCCGTTTATCTCCCGTAGGCTACAGGCTATCTCACCCTTAATTCCTACCAACTTAGTTCCTACTCACCCTACGATGTCCATGCACACTGACCAACAACTCCCATCTCCTTGCCTCTTCCCCCCCCCCTCCCTTTCTCGGACAGCTCACTATCCTTGCCCTCCCTGCTGTTAATTCCCTACCTATCCCCTGCTCCTCTATGATCCCAACCCCAACTCCCCCTAGCCGTAGGCTTAATCTCTACCGCCATGCCCTGGCCAGAACTGTTGTCCTCCTACTACTCTTATCTGGCAATATCCACCCTAACCCCGGACCCACCAGGACCGCCTCAGCAGGAGGGTGTCCCGGGCTGCTGATTGCCTCCATGAATATATGCAGCATCCTGAAAAAATTCGACTCCCTCCAATGTTGGGTCTCACAGCACAAACCTGACATCATTGCGCTGGTGGAAACGTGGCTATCTAATTCCACCCCTGACTCCCTTGTTACCCTCCCTGGCTACACCCTATATCGTGAGGATCGGGTAACCAAACGTGGGGAGGCTGCGCTATCTACACCAGGAGCACCCTCACTGGTGTCGCCTCCTGCACGGTCCTTAAAATGGGGCTAAGCCCTCACCATTAAGCTTACCCCGGACCCCACAGATCCCCTTTACCTCACCACTGCTTACATACGCCCCAAGCTCAAAACCCAGCTTATTGTCCCTCACTGCACTACCTTGCCACCCTTCCCCACAATGCTGACAAAATCATAGTTGGGGACCTCAATATGAACTGGCTTTGTTCCTCATCCTCCCCGCTCGGGACTCCTTCACAGCTCTGGATCAACCCAACTAATCTCCCAACCCCACGTGTGAACCCCAGAGAGGTACTAGCACCCTCCTTGATGTTATCATCACAAACCGCCCCTAAAATCCTGGACATCCAAGTCCTCCCGGACTCACTCAGTGACCACTCCCTGTGCTCTTCTGTGGTTGTGCCTACACGACCTACTGCTCGAGCGTGTTCTCAGCGGCGTTTCAGACCTTATGGCCTAAAAACCTAAAACAATACCTTGAACTGCAAGACTGGTCCCCGATTCTCCATGCACCCGATATAGATACGCTCTTGTCTTCTTTACCTCCTTTAATAAAGCCTGCATCTCTTTGCTCCCTCTCTGCGTCTGCCCAAAGACCTAACCTGCCCTGGATTACCCTGCACTCTCTATGTTGCTCAGGCACAGGGACAACCTTTGGTACTGCACATTGAAACCAGGCGCCCAGCTGACAGACTGGCCTACAATGCTGCGTGGAATAAGTGTACATGGGCAATCAGGAAAGCCAAAGCCGACCACTATTAGGCCTCCCTCACTGCCTCCTGGGGGAGCGCCTGTACCTTCTGGGATAAGGTCAAACAACTGAATGGGAATGCCCGCTCCCCTCCCCCTTCCCAGATTACCACCAACACCACCACCATCACAGACCCCGCCGACATTGCAAACCTCCTCAACACCGCCTTTACAGACCTTAGCCCCATCCTCCCCAGTAACTTCTTTGATCAGCCACCCCCCCATCCTACCCCTGCCCTCCATCGCCCTTGCTTCCACCTTCATAGGGTTACTATCCAGGAAGCCAGACTGCACCTGACCCATGCACTAAAAGGCAACAGTTCCAGTGACATCTCCCTGGATCACAAAATTCTCCGGTTAGTCCTGGATCAAGTCCTCACCCACTCACCTGCCTTCTTAACAAATCACTCTGCCTGGGACAATTCCTCCTCGTGAAAACTGCAACGGTCACTCCAATCCATAAAGGGGGTGACAGGTCCTTAGCTGGGAACTATCGACCGATCTCTATTCTCCCTCCCCTTTCCAAGGCGCTGGAAAAACTAGTTGCCGCACAAATATCTGAATACCTGACCAAATGCAACATCCTCTGCCCGGAACAGCATGGCTTCCACGCAGGACACAGTACTAGCACTGCTCTTATTGAATTCGCCTCTTTCCTTCACTCCTCATTGGATACTGGCTCTCTGGCGGGGGCTGTGTTCCTTGATCTATCAAAGGCCTTTGACACGGTCTCCCACCCCCTACTTCTGGGAGCCCTCTGTCACTCTGGGTTTGCCTCTGGACCACTGGCTTGGTGCTCCAGCTACCTGTCCACCCGCTCCCAACGAGTCAAAATTCGTGGGACTCTTTCTGACCCACGCTCAATCCACTCAGGGGTTCCACAGGGCTCCATCCTGGGGCCCCTTCTCTTCTCGCTTTACCTTAACACCCTGCCCAGTGCGTGCCCTGGGAATATTCTGCTGTACGCAGACGATACCGTCCTCTTTGCCACTGACCGTAACCCTGCTTCCCTCCAGGTTTCCCTACAAAGGGCCTATGATGGCGCTGAAGCTTGGCTTAAAGAGCATAGATTGGTCATAAATCTTAAAAAATCTAAAACCATGCTCTTCGCCCATCCTCAAAATAAATCATCCAACACCCCTCTCCGTATCCTTTCTGGCTCTAAACTACAACTGGAACAAGTCCAATCCTATCAGTACTTAGGGATCCTATTTGACTCAGCCCTCTCCTACTATACCCACATCGATGCACTCGCTTCTGTTACCAATATCCGACTTGGTATCCTGTACCACCACAAAAACTGTCTCCCCCCCGATGCACTCCGGCTGGCAGTTACATCCTCCATACTCTCCCTGGTGGACTATGGGCTACCTATCTATGGGGCTGCCAACATGACGGCCCTCAACAAAATCCACCTCCTCCTAAATATGGCTTGCAGGCTAATCACTGGGGCCCCTAAGCTCACTCATACCTGCCAACTCTATGACCTTGCAGTAATGCTTGACCTCAACGAACGCCTGTTATGCAACGCCTCATTTCAAAAAACCTTACTAGGACTTTTCTCCCCGGGCTGACTTCCACCTCCTCCCAGCACAGCCCTTGTCAGCACCCGGACCTCCAGCAAAGCCACCATCCTGGTTCCTCGTGCTAGGACTTCACTTGGACAGAGATCTTTCTGCCATAGAGCCCCCGCTTGGTACAACACTCTTCCTCGGGCCATCACTGATACCCCCACCATCTCCACTTTCAAAAATGCCCTCAAAAGAGAGCTATTCAGCAAGCGCTGCTGCTCCTGTGCCTAACGGATGCTCAAACCCCCCTCTTCTCTGACAATGCCCTCTGGGCAGCTCCGTCCCCTCGCTTCCTTATTCCTAACAACTTCTCTACTCCCATGATTCCCTCTACCGACTGTATCACAACTGACTTGAACGAATCACGTTGCACTCCTATGCTGCTTATACTTATCTTATTTGTTACCCAGCCCTATACGGTTACCCCCGTTTCCTGTACTACTCCTGTCCCAGGCCCTACACTTAGTGTAATCTGATATCATGTCACCGGTGTACTGCTCTATCGAGTTACCTGTACTGCGACTGCCTCATGCCGTACGTTCCTTGTAATCTGGCACAGTAGACCTGTTTGGCTGTAATCACACCTACATGACATACCGTTATGCTGCTAAACCCTTTTATTCTACTGTTGTCAATTATACCATATTTTGCTCTGTATCACACTACCAATGTTGCTGTTACCATGTGTCATTAATGCGTGTCTGTTTATACTCATGCGCTGCTCTGTATGTACCCTTCTTTCTGTATTACCTGTTTTATTTGTATTATTCTGTATTTTCTACCATTGTTGATGAGGTACCTTTGGAAATGAGCCCTTGGCTCAAAGGTTGTAAACTGATTGCTTTATAAATAAATAAATATTATTCACTTGTAATTTTAAATTTACTTGCTGCATAGTTATGATGGAATAAAGCTTTTCTAACTGGGATTTTAAAGATAAGTATTTTTTATATCGCTTAGCATGATGTGATAAGGCCATTTGTGATATTTTATTTTTTATTTCATTTTTTGTGTCTGCCCACCAAGTACTTAAATCATCTACTAGTCCTGCTACTGACATTCTGGCTCTGAGCAATTCTTGAGTTTGAAATGCTATCCTTTCAGCCACCAACAAAGTTACATTAAATTTCCAATAGCTCTTACCCTACGTAATTTGTTCTTGTAACCCCAATGTAACAGTTAAAATAACATGATCTGAAGTGTCTTTTTTTGCCAACTTCTTTCTTAAGTTTGTAATATAGAGACATACAGACACATATCTCCTGAGTCAACTCAAAGTCCACAACCCCAAACTGGTTATGGTTACTGTATACAAAGCAATATATATATATATTTATAAAATGGGTAGGGAAATTGTTATTGCTCCATTGGATCCTGAGCATCACATGACCGTGCGTATATCAAAGTGCGACCGCACACCTGCACTTTTACCCCCCCAAAAAACAATTTTGACATTTTATAAGATAGATATACCACTCTGAGGTGTCTGGTCGGCGCTCTGATATCATGCGCTGGGCGGTTGGCACACCCAGGCGTGCTATATCAGGAGGCCATCACACACCTCAGAGTGGTATATCTATTACATATATATATATATATATATATATATATACACACACACACACACACACACACCCTATATATATATATATATATATATATACACATACATACATACATACATACACACACACACACACACACACACGTGCACTGCATTATCTATCTTAACATGTTACAAGTTTCCTCAACTTGCAACTTGGGGTAGGCAATTTCATTTTATGAATAACCAGAATACATCAATCCCCTACGTGCCCATTCCAACATAACAGTTAAGATACTTCCTTAGTAGTAGCCTTTTATAAAAACTGGTTGCACCTGCATCCCCATGAACGAGAGAGAGTCTCCCCCACCCTTATATAGTTAGCATTACCTTGCAAGTCTTTAACATCTACTAAGTTAAGCAACATCTAATAGTGTTATTACTGTGTTTTAGAGATATAAACATACCAAATCAAACAGAAAAAAAGTATTAGAAAGTAATAAAATTTAGAATTGTCTATGTGAAAAATCATCTATATTCCAGTTACCAACAGTCAACTACTCGCAGCCAGAAAGACAAACCTGCATTTGGTCACTTTCGACCTGTATAGAATAAACTGCTTCCATGACCATGCACCTTTTATCATACAGCCCTTTCTTACCCTCCTTGAGCATTTGCTTCCTTATTCTTCCCATTACCCTCATGAGGTCTCTCACCCATTGCTCATAAGAATAGATGATGTCACTTTTCCAATGCTTTAAAACAAAGGACTTAACCAGGGCTGACATTAACGAGATATAGTATTTACTCTTTGCCCCTGTAACCTGAGCCATGTCACCCAATACACAGATCCCTGGAGTTATATACTCAGAGTAGTCCAATAAGGGGTCCATGCGTTGTTAAATATTAACCCACAAGGGCTGTATTTTGGAACAGTCCCACATCACATGAAGAATATCCCCTAGCCCCAGTCCACATCTAAAGCATAGGTCTGTCTAAGGTGCCAAGCACATAGTTTAGCAGGTGTGTAGTACAAGTTAGAAGAAATAAAAAATTGCATAATCCTGTACTTAGGTATCGAGTTATATTTACAACTCTTCCAAATACTATTCCAATCTGGGCTCAAAGGAGCTATACTCTTATCCCAATATAATGTCTACACCAGTATCTCTGGGCCCACAAAATCCAGTAGCACCCGGAAGACCTGTGATAGGGGTCTAACTGCATAGTTTACCTCTTTTAACTTTCCCAACTAAACGTCTATCAATTTCACCTTATTTTCCTAGTACTTCCCTCACAAGCTTGGCAAGCTGTAATCTTTTTAAAAAGACCATCTTGCTACACCTTGATGGAAGAACCACTCTACTCTCTATTATAAAATCTGCCAGGTTGAGACCAATCAATACAGCTGACCATTTTTTAATAATTATTTGCCCCCTCCAGACGGAAATTAGGATACCCAATATAGGTTGTTCCAGAGCTCTCCTTTGTGCTTTTCTCTGAATCGGGGTTAAAAAGGCCCACCAAGCCATTACTGCTTTATTTATCGGGGTAGATTTTATTTTCTTAGGAAAGCATTCTGGATCTACAAGAAGCAACACCTCCGGAAATAAACCTGCGTCCCTTAATATCCTCTTCTCCAACTGTAACCAGGTTGGCTCATACTCCTCTCTTTCCTGAATTACTCCCCACCTTCCCATTATGCCCAATTGCCAAGCCACATAATACCCTCGGAGATCTGGCAATTTAAGACCTCCCATATGCTGTGGGAGAAGCATACTATTATACTTTTTCCAGGGGTCTTAGAATTCCAAATGAATTCCAAAATTGATTTTTGGACTTTAGTGAACCATATTTTAGGAATAATGTATGGTGCCAAGTGAATGGGGTATAGGAGTCTTGGTAATAGATTCATTTTAATCAATCCTAGTCTAGCTGCAAAATTTAGAGGAAGTTTATTCCACCGAAGAACATCTGATCTAATTGTATTCAACAATT
Source organism: Neoceratodus forsteri (assembly GCA_016271365.2). Lineage (NCBI taxonomy): Eukaryota > Metazoa > Chordata > Ceratodontiformes > Ceratodontidae > Neoceratodus > Neoceratodus forsteri. The sequence goes on along the minus strand of CM057450.1, from coordinate 1,167,059,623 downwards.
TTCCCAAATTTGCCTCCATCCCTTCCTCTATATTCGTAGTAATCCAGATACCCAGATATTTAATCTGTTATGGGGCCCAGTGGATCTGCAGGGGCTCAAAGTCTGCTTTGTATATATGTAGAGCATCACCCTTGATCCCCACCTCTCATACACTGTCCATATCAGCAATGTTGCAAAGTCTGCCAATGCGAGGTTAGGGACATTATTCCGGCACAGGAAACACCTAACCCCAGAAGCATTGTCAGTGGCCTTCCAAAGCCCTATCGTCAGCATCACAGACTATGGTCTTATCATATATGGATCTGCAACTACCACTGCTCTCAAACGTATTTCGATCTCCCTGAATAAGGCCTGCCATCTCATTACTGGCTCACATCGCCGTACCCACACATGTGACCTTTATTCCCAATCTGGATGGCTTCAACTGGACAAATGCATAAAATACTAAACCTGCATCACGGCCAAGAAAATTATAATGGGGCTTGCCCCACCTGGTGTCTGTGCCCCCCCTTAAGCCCAGACATAGGAACGTCACTACAAGGAGATCCAATTCCCATCTACAACATATCCCACGATGTCGCATGACCCAAGGACAAAGATCATTTGCCTATCGGGCATCCAACTGGCTCAACTCTCTTGGCAGCAACATAGCGACTGCTCCAACACTCGGCCTCTTCAAGTCCAAGCTGCACCTCTCACTGCTTGTATCCTGCGATTGCCCATCTTAATATTTCCACCATTCCAGCTGCACATGCCCCAGCACTTACAATCAGTCTTTGCACCCCTAGCACCTTACCTGTCATATTCCCTCGACAAGGCCCCCTGGCTGCACTGTCTTCTGCCCCCGCCCACCTCCCCCGTATCTCCACTCCTGCCCACAACCACCTCCCGTGCACTCCACCTTACCCCTGCACCTCCTACCCCTCAATCTCCTACCCTCACTTCCCCCACCCACCCTTCCCTTTGTCTTGCTCAAAGCTCATGTCTTTGTACTGGTTATTACATGTCTGAAAGTCAATGACTATATGTTTGTAACTAAAAATGATGACTGTTTCACATGCTGATGTGGAACCTTTGTAAAAGAGCCTCGGCTCAAAGGTATTGTAATTCTAGATTAAATAAATAAATAAAAAGAGGTAGTACCTGTGTTTTGGTCAAATTCAGTTTGTAGTTTGAAACCCTAGAAAATTGTTCAATTATTTCTAAGACTCTCTTAAAACTCTTCACCAGTTCCTGTAAATGCAATAATACATCATCCATGAATACTGAGAATTTCATTTCCTTCCCCTCCACACTAATTCCTTGTATCCCCAAGTCCATACTCATTGCTCTTAACAGAGGCTCTAAGTAAATGTTAAATAAAACTGGTGATAATGGGCAGCCTTGTCTAGTCCCATTATGTAAATGAATTTCCTGTGAAACATACCAGTTACATAAAACTCTAGCTGTAGGAGCTACATACAGACTTTTGAGTCCCATGAGAAGGCCCCCAGTGAAACCCATCCTCTTCATAACAGCAAATAGAAAGGTATGGGAGACCCTATCAAAGGCCTTCTCAGCGTCCAAAGAAATCAATGCAATAGGTACCTTAGAGTTAGTTGCACAGCAAAGAATATGCTGAAGTTTCCTAAGCGCATCATGGGCCCTTCTACCCGGCCAAAACCCTACCTGGTCTTGGTTAATCAGTGCAGGAGCCACCTTAATAATTCTATTAGCCAGGATCCTTGCTAATATCTTTAGATCCTGATTCATCAACGCAATAGGCCTATAACTACCTAGCATTTCTTTTGGCTTATCTGGTTTCAGTATAAGTGTTATATACGCCTGATACAAAGGGGGGGGTGAGGAAGTCCCTCCTGCATTATTTTGGTAAATAAATTCTTCAACAGGGGTAGAATAGTAACTATATGAGCTCGATAAAATTGAACCGTAAGACCATCAGGTCCTGGAGTTTTACTGTTTGGTAATGAATTAACTACCTCCAAGATTTCAGAGTCCCATATTAGAACTGCCAAGATCTGTGCCTGTACCTGATCCAGTCTAGGCAAAATTATATTATCTAGAAACCCCTCAATTTCATATTGAGTACTACTAATTCTGTCTTGATAAATCTCCTTATAAAAAGATGCAAAAGCCTCAGCCTTTCCCTGAGGGTCAGTTTTATTTTCCCATTTATAATGTATTAACATAACAGTATGCAATGCTTCCCATTCCCGAACTCTGGATGCAAGAAAGCGACCAGGCACACCCCCTTGCAAAGGATATTTAGCTTGGAGCCGCTCCAACCAAGAGTCTACCTTACGATAGGCTATAGCTACCATTTCCTCCCTTAGGTCTTTAAGATCAATATCCAAACCCTTAGAAGAGCCCTCCAAGGGGGTAAGCAAATTAATAGACCCCATTATAAATTCCTCCCTCGCCTTTCTCATGCTATTCCTTCTAGCCGTATATCTTTGTGCTATTCCTGTATATAATACCTTGCATGTTGGCCAGGCCAACCTCTTATCCTGTAAGACTGGGAGCTGGACCTGAAGAAACTCAATAAGAGCCTCCTCCAACTTGGTACTAAGTGTATCATCTGTTAGTATTGAATCATCTAGTCTCCATCGATAGGGCCTGGGTGGAGTAGGGCCTATCTCCCAAATTAACTGAATTGGAGAATGGTCTGATAGAATTCTGCCATGGGTAGTCAGCTCCTTAACTCCCCTTAGCGCTTTGTGGTTTACCAGAAAAAATCTATCCAGGTCTGAGTTCTATGTGCCCCTGAATAAAAAGTCATATGATTATCCCCTTTACTATGTGTCCATAAGGATCAACCAACACCAAAACCTGTAAAAATCTATTTATTGTGACTTGGGCCACTGATAACTGCCTCTTAATTGGTGGTTTATTATCTATCCAGTTATTTAAGCACAAATTCCAATCCCCTGCTAATATTAGAGGGTATGTCGGCAATGCGCTCAAATCCGTCTCTAGAGAGGCAAAAAATTCTGGATTGGGCAGTGTAGGGCCATAAATGGAGGCATTTGATAATTCCTTACCCAAAATGACACCCAAGACAGAAATTCCTATACAATCCTCTCACTCCACTATCTGTGTTACAACATAGGGACATGTCCTCCCTACCAAAATTGCCACACACCTTGAAGCCTTAGCCTTACCAGCTCCCAAGACTTGACCCACCCAGAGTTTTTTAAGAAGACTCAGTTCCTCTGTAAGCAGATGTGTTTCTTGCAGTGCTACTATATTTGCCCCCATTTGCTGAAGATGTTGCAAAATGACTAACCTTTTTTCCCCTACCTCCAAGGCCCTTGACATTCCAAGAAATAATTTTAATGTTCACCATTCTGCATGCCTTGCTCCTCTCTTCCATAATGATCTTGGACTCTCTCTCTCTTTTCCCCACCCCTTTAATCCCCCCCCACCAACATCCCTGATCCATCGATCGCCCTCCTAAAAGATAGGGACCCATAGATGAGTGCATCCTAGTGTACTTCCAAGCCCCTCCTTCCATACAAGAACCACTCCAGGACCTACTGTGGGTATTAGCATCTTTAAGATCTCACAGATCCTGCTTATCTAACTTCCGCTAACTCCGTCATCTTATATTGTTTTAGGCTCCCAAAGGAATAGTGACCCATTCTCTTATTTATTAACAAGCTAAGATTTTAGCCCTTCATTAAATTAAATCAAATCCACATTGGGGCAAAGGGAAATCCCTTTCAATCATAGGCACCATAGCATCAGAAAAGAAAAAAGGGGGGAGGACATCCACCCTTGTGCCTCCATATGTTTATGGGTTATACTTTAACCCCAACATAGGCTAAACATAAATAAGATTCTGGTGTAACCAATTAGACATAAAAATAGCTCTATTCACTCACTCAGCATACGCTGGGTTATCTGTAGTTCCTCTAACCAAAATCGTGACCTAGAGAAATTAACAGTGTAGAAACAGTCCCCAATGCATTAGTAAAAGCAACTAATGAACAGTCCCACAACCACTCATTCCTAGTGCTGTTTACTCAAATAAAGAAAATAATGTCAATTACGGCCATATAATATAAGTCCCAATTTCTCCAGTCTCTAAGTGATCTTATTCTGCTTTCAACCAATAGCATCTCAAATCCTGTCAGAACTTCTCTCCTTCATACAGCTTCAGGTCGCTGGCTTAAAAAGAGCTGGGAGTTCCACAAGCAAACCCTCAAGAGCATCCCTTGCAGTTAAGTAATTTCTCTCTCCCGACTGCAATTTCACCATCAGAGTTGCCGGGTATAAAATTCTAAACTTGACCCCCGCTAAATACAGTTTCTTTTTGATGTCAACATACTCTTTTTGCTTTTCCCGAATTGAAGGGGTAAGATCCTAGACCAACCAAATAACTGCCCAATTCCACTGAAGATGTTTAGCAGCCTTAGCTTTATTAAGCACATGCATTTTTTCCTTATAATTTAAGAATCTCATTATAAGGACCCGAGGACGTGCTCCTGGAGGGGGAACTTCTCTCAAGGCTCGATGGGCTCTCTCTAAGTTGTATGCCTCCCCAAATGGCATTGGACCCAGAAGCTTCGGCAAAAAGTATTGTACAAAAGACAAGCAATCGACTCCCTCTGCTCTCTCAAGTATCCAGCCATAATTAAATTATTTCTTTGACTTCGTGATTCCTGGTCCTCTACCCAATCCTCCAGCTTCCTAACTTGTCAACGCAAAGCTACCATTTCAGAATCGATGGCAGACGTTTTCCATTCTTGAGAAGCAACCCAGGCTTCCACATCCCCTATACGCTGAGCTAGAGCCTTCAAAATTGGTTTGACGGCTGAAAAATCAGCCATAGCCCTTGTAACAGCTACTTTATCTCCAGGATATCATCCGGTACTGAAGGATTCCCTTCCTCTACCGCTGACTGATTTTCTTTTCTTTTTTTTTATTTTTTTATTTATTTTGTTTTATTATTATTATCACATTTGTAATGCATGTATTGAGAAGCATTGTACTGGTAGGCATGTACCAGATAACAATAATTTAACATATTAACACTGGACCAACCAGTCTTATTAAAATACATTGTATTAAAGAAACCTACCACAAATCAACTCAACAGATAAAGCTATCTGAACCCCCCAGCATCCACTACAGCATCCACACGCCACTTAACCTTAAATTAGCTGACACCATAAAAAGGGAAAACCGGGATAAATAAGCATATATGGTTATGGGATAGATCCTATAATTAAGTCTTGGCCTGCCATGAGGCCAAAACAGCCTCCAAGAGGCCCCATTTGGAGTCAAATGACAAACCTTTGTTAGCCATCCTGGCTATACGTGACTCCAACTGTAATGCCAGCATTATTTATTTGTACCATTCTATAGTTGTCGGTGTGAAAGTGTCTTTCCAATGTCTCAGAATGACAGATTTTGCCATGGCAGATATTATAGCCATATACAACTTGTTCTTTTCAGTCATCCCAAAATGAAAGTTATTTAACAAGCAGGTTTCTGGAGTAAAGAAATCCTTCAAACCTGTAACCCGTGTTAATGAGGCACTAATTGCCTTCCAGAAGAGTTGAATCTTAGCACATTCCCATAAAATGTGATAGATATCACCCTCCATAATTCCACATCTGTTACAAATGGGGGATGCTAATTTACCCATTCTGTGGAATTTCACTGGAGTGTAGTACATATCACGCATAATAAAAAACTGTTGAAGTTTATACCTGTCCTGTCTGACATATTTATGGTTATGTGTCCATATTCGTTTCCATGTTTCCTTATCATCTGTCACTCTGAATCTTTGTTTCCAGTAGTAACAGACACCGGAAGGAAGGTTATCATCTAGCCTTTGCAATATATTGTAAATTCTAGAAATAGAGTGAGGTTGATCAGCTATTTTAAGCAAGGCAGATAGTTCAACCCTCCTTACTACCTGCAATTCCCTTTTAACTAGGTGGGTTTTTATTGAATCCGAAATTTGTCGATACTTGAAAACATGTCCTTTTAATTTTGGAAATTTGGTGCAGGCAAACTCGTATGTTATTAACTTCCCCTGAGGAGCCAAATCTCCTAGCCTTAGTCCCGCCAGTGACCTCCAGAACCTGGTGGATATCGGGACTCTCTGTATTAGAAAGTGGGCATTTTGTATCAAGGGTTGCTCAGGTGAATTCTGCCAGTTTACTCTGAGGAGCCTTTGGGCCTGTTGAAGAGCTTTTAGTGACCATTTGATAGGTGTGTCTTTTAGTGGCCTGGGGAGAAGTTTGACAGTGAGATATGGAATTGCAGTTAATGACAGCGAGTATTTAAGAGCTAAGTCTCTTTCAATAAGGATCCACAGAGGAATGTAAGATTGCGGAGATGATAGTGTGTTCGACTTGTTCCATTGCGCTATTTTGCTTACATGAGAAGCAATATAGTATTTAAAGAATGACGGGAGGACAAGGCCTCCCTACTTTTTTCAAACCTGTAATTTTCTGGTATGATCTTCTAACTGCTTTCCCTTTCCATAGAAATATGTTAATCATCTTCTGAAGACTCTCAAACCAGGATTTAGGCAGGTAACATCCCAGCATATTTAAAGGATAGAAAATCCTAGGTAGTACATTCATTTTAACCATTTCTATTCTAGCCCATAGTGATAGGGGGCATTTGTTCCCATCTGATTAAATCCTGCTTAATAACTTTCACGAGATTGTGGAGATTCTCCCTAATCATTTAACTTATCTCTCTGGTGATCTTAACACCAAGGCATGTCAGCATTTTCGGTTCCCAGGACAAACCCTGCTCACATGCTATATTAGGGTAACATCTGTTGTTCAGTGGGAAAAGCTTTGTCTTGGAAACATTAATCTTGTAATTGGAAACTCTAGAGAATTTTTTAATTTCATGCAGAATTACAGGTATACTCATCTACGGTTCCTCCAGGTGCATAAGCAGGTCATCTGCATAGGCAGAAATAAGGTATCTCTTATTACCCACTTTGATTCCCTTAATGTCTTGTGAGGCCATGAGCCTACAAATTAAGGGTTCAAGATATAGATTAAACAGGAGCAGAGATAATGGGCAACCCTGTCTTGTACCACATGTCAATGAGAAGGGGGCTGACAATATACCATTGCACCATATACGTGCTGTGGGGGCAGAGTATAAAACCCGGACCCAATTTAGAAATTCCTTAAGCAGCCCAAAGTTATCTAGCACTGCAAAGAGAAAGTCCCAGGACACCCGGTCAAATGCCTTTTCAGCATCTAGCGCTAGTAATGCCGCTGGAGACTGTAAACCTTGGGCATGTGCAATAAGATGATGGATCTTACGTAAGTGGTCACTGGATAATCTTCCATTCATGAATCCTACTTGCACATCACTAACCAGAGTACTCATTAGTGGAGCAAGCCAATTAGCTAATATTTTGGCCAGAATTTTAATGTCAACATTCAGCAGTGATATAGGGCGATAACTGTCAGGTAAGACAGGGTTTCGTCCTGGTTTAGGGATAAGAGTGATAAGGGCTTCCAAAAAAGTGGAATCAGAGATGCCTTCTCTAAACCAGAGATTGTATACCTTAGTTATGATGGGGTATACTATATCCGGATAGGCCTTGTAAAAGTTGGTGGATAAACCATCTGGTCCCAGGGATTTATCCCCAGCCAGTTGGGAGATTGCAAGTTTCACCTCTGATTCTTGGATTGGGAGTCCTAACTGGCTCACCTCAGAATTTGCAGCCCTGACCACAGGAACAGAGCCTGGAAATTCTTGAATTTCAGCAAGGGTAGGTCTATCTATTACCTCCGTGGAATAGACCCGCTGAAAGTATTCTCTAAAAGTGTCAGCAATTTCCCTTGGGTCCCTCACTATGGCATCTCCTCCATCCTTTTATATTGTAACTATAAATCGGCTGGAATCTAACTGCTTTAATTTAAGAGCCAGTAATTTACCTGCCCTTTCCCCTGACTCCAAGTACTTTATTTTGGTTCTATGGAGTGCTAGTTCCGCCTTCTGCATCATCACTGCTGAGTATTGGGCTTGAAGTTGGTATAATTTAACCCAGTCTGCCTCAGTGGAATGTCATGTAATATTGTTTTCTAGATCCCTAATAGCATTCGTAATTTCTGTTAAGTGCATTTTGGACTTCCTGGCCCTAGTAGCAGATATCTGGACACATTCACCCCTGAGTGCACACTTTAGGGCTACCCAAACAATATCCATTTTAGGACCTGAGTTTAGATTACTAGTTAGGAAATGTGTTATAAAATTTCTCAGATGTTCCTGAATAAAGGGTATCTGTAATAAGTGATTATTAAATCTCCACATAAAGTCCCGACTGATATTTTGCATTGGTACCCACTGGACAGAAACTGGGGAGTGACCGGATATGACCCTAGCATGGATTCTGGCATCTATAATCGAGGGAAGTACATCAGTGCTAATTAGAAAATAGTCAATTCTTGAGCATGATTTATGTGGAGTGGAAAAGAATGTATATTGCCGTGTTTCCCCATTAATCAGCCTCCAAACATCTATAAGGCCCAAACTATTCATTATTTCTCTCAGGGCTCTCTGAGCTGGGGAGAGTCCAACACGTTTACTATCCGTTCTGTCTAAATATAGATGGGGCTAAATGTTCCACTCTCCTCCTATCAATAATTTCACTGTTGCATAGTTATTCAGGACATACAGCAATTGTGTAAAGAACTGTGGGGAATCTATATTAGGGCCGAAAATTGAGCCAGTAGCCACCTTCTCAGAGGCTAAGGTTCCAACTAGAAGGATATACCGGCCATGTGCATCCCATACCTCTCTCTCCAGTTGAAAGGGAGTCCTTTTGTGGAACAAAATAGCTACACCACCTTTATTTGAGGAGATACCTGCACCAAACGCTTGGCCCACCCAATGTTTGGTAAATAACCTGATATCTTCTCTATAAAGATGTGTTTCTTGTAAACATACTACATCACAATTAAGAGTCAGTAAATGTTTCAATACTACTTGTCTTTTACATCTATCCCTGGCGCCCTTATTCCAGCTCACAAGATTAATACCTCTCTGGTCATTTTCCAGGAATTAGAAGTAGTATCCCTTTATTTGCTTCCCTTAACAAGGGCCTTTGTCAACATCACTTCCATGTTATCCCAAAACAATGGCATATGGATGCTGTCCCACCCCACTCCCTCTATTCCCATACCACCCCCTTCAACTCCACCAACACCCCAGTTCTAAAAAAAAAAAAACGCACTAATACTAACCTTGTCTTGTGATGAAACTCCCAACCCAGGTGCATGACAGCCCCACCCCAGCCCAGCCCCCAGTTTAATTAACAGAGTATTGATCTCAATAATCCGAACCCTCATGAGTATAAACTAACAAAGAAACAGTATGCTATATAATAGAAAGGTCGCTGCCAACAAAGTCTAAAAGACGACTATTGTCCATTGTTCTGTCATGCATTATTAGAAACATATATCCGTGTTCTTCTCAAGTAACAAACCAACCTATCCCTAATCAAGATCCCCACCTAGTGGGAAAGTAACCAAATTGCAAGTATCAAGGGGCTGTAGCAAATGATCTTTAACTAGGAAAACGAGTAGGACGGAAATAGAATAAGACAGCCCCGGTATCGGTTTACTAAATTCTCCTGGAGCAATTGTCAATGCATAGACTCGTCCTAAACCTTGAAGATATTATAAAAAGAAGGTAATCTCGAGAGGGAGAAGGTTCCGTTGTGCCCCAAAATTCCTGTTACTTCTGGCAGGAAGCATTAGTAGTCATTATCTCCCAGGGCAAAAGACGCCTAACTACTATTATAACAAATCTTAACAATCCCTAATAACGAGGAAAAAACTCATGTGAAGACTTCTGCAACCTCTTAAGTAACAGAGCTTGCTACTGTCCTTGCACATTTCTGGATCCCATTTGAAGTCATCACAAGTCGTGTATTTGGTGTACAGTGTACCCCACTTGAAGAAGAACATCAGTCCTCAGCAGTTTGGTGATGGTATCAGATGACAAAAGCCTCAGTATAAGATGTCTGATTAAATCTTATTCCAGCAGCTGGTGTTCTCGACTGATTGCTCGGGGTCATAGATGCAATAGTATAGGGATCACCAGGAGAAAATCAAGCTCATTTTTCCACTATTTGCGATTGCCATTCCGCCCGCATCTGTGGTAATTTAATATCAGTCATGAGCGAGCATATTGTTGAACAGGGTACAGAATGCACGAGTTATTGAACACCAGGAAATATTACTTATGAATAAACTAAGTTCCAGAAACCGGTAATTCTGTCACACTTACTTGTCTGTATGGCACCATTTGGGGGAGGGCCCATGATTTTATCAAACAGTTTCTGGACAAATAGAATAGGCGCAGTACCTTCTTCCTTTTCGGGAATTCCGAAAATGATCAAATTATTTCGCCTACTCCGACCCTCCAAGTCCTCTAGCTTTTCTTCAATTTTCTTGATCCGCTTAGTAAGGGAGGCTCTCAAGATTGTGTTTATCGACTCTGAGCTCCACAGATTTGATTTTGATCTCATTATCCCCCACCCTCATACTTATGTTTTCAAGCGCTGATTTGAAACATTGGATTTCGGTGAAAATCTCTTACACTGATGATTGCAGTGGTGCAATTATTTCTAAGAATCTCTCCTCTGTTAGCGCCGAAGGCCCTGAGGTCAATTTGCTAGGTCTCTGGCGAGGGCGCTTTGCAGTCTGCTCCTTCTCCGGGGATGGAGGCGGCGTATGTTTCGGTGTTTGTTTTTTCATATATGCTTCCATTTTTCACAGCTTTTCGATATTTGGCAATGGCTCTTATACTTCACAAGTGGACACCACAAGGAAAGAGATGTTTTTTTGTTGACTGAGGGTTGTTAGACCAGGTTGTGAGTGGAGCTGGTCGGATGAGCTGCTCTCCCTAGGCTGCCATCACGTGACCCCCCCGACTGATTTTCTGCAGTATCTGGAGTCGGAGATTGGGGGTTTGGATGCTTCACTGTCAGGGCTTGTGCAGCCAGTGGCTCCAGGCTTCTCTATTCAATTTTGGCCATCATTCTCGGCCCTGTCAATCTGCCTCCCAACGTCCAAAAACCGCACCGCTATGCTCTGTTTCAGCAAGCAAACCACCTGGTGTCTCTCCGAAGAGATAGATTCAATATGTAGTCAACCATGAGTAAGTCCAATACTCTTTTTAATATAGATAAACTATAGCAAGGCGTAGGAGTGCTACTGAGGACGTCCTCTCGGTTTTAGCTCATTACGTGTCTCCTGATCTGAAGTTTCTATTGGCAGGGTCCTTGTTTTTTGTACATGCACTAGATTTGAAGTAAAAATAAAATTAATCCTCATAGAGAGGTGTCTTTTAAAGAAGAAGTGTGCCCCCTGAGCATTAAGCTTTCTGTATGTATCTTGTAGCCCTATAGATGAAATTATGTTTTCCAGACAATTTGAATCACAAGAGTCTTTCTCGGTACTGGCTCCTCTATCCTGACGAGCTACTACACAATTAAAATCCCCTTCCCAAATAATGTGTTTTGTAGTAAATAAATATGGTTTTATGTTATTAAACAAATCTACCCTGTCTTTTTTCTTCATAGGGGCATATATGTCGTGTCGGGTCATGCCTGAAAATAGTCATTTTATGGCTAGTGCACTTACCCGGTTAACAAAAGCTAAATAAATAAATAAATAGTCCTCCAAGCTGTATTCTCAAACACAAAATCTATTCACAAAGCTCTCCCTGATTGAATTTCCACCATTTTAGATATTTTGAATCCATCCCCTCTAAATAAAATCACTACACCATCTCATAAATCTATCCCAAAAGAATAAAAGGAAGGACCCCAACACCAAAACTTTTTTGCTGTATGGACTAAAGAAGTATTTAATCTAGTGTCTTGTAAGAAACAGACATCAAATTTTAGATCTTTCGGTACCCTCAACGTCACTCATCTCCATATTGCATTTTTCAGGCTATTAGTATTCAAGGTAGCCACATGCAGTACAGGGCTAGGTGACATTGATTATTGAAGGAGAGTTAGGTCTTTTCCCCAGTCTGATGCTCTGTCTATTTCTAACCCCTAGCCTTTTTGTCCTATCTCTTGCTACTGTATGGATCAGTACATCTCCTTCCAAGTCAGAGGATAACAGTAGTTGAGAGGAAGTCTCTGCATCCCCTCCCTGTTCAGAGTCTTGAGATCCTACTGATAGGATATCATATTTATTACTCAGAGGCATGCTCTGCTCTGGAAATGAGGCTTTGGCTATTTTGGATTTTGGTCTCCTTTTGGATATCATGGTCATATCAGGTAGAGGCATTACCTCATGTTCCTTACTAAGTTCTACTGTGGTATCCCCTTTAGCTATGTCTCCCTCTTCTCCCTGTACTTGGTTAACCAAGAGTTGAATCATGGGGGGGGGGTTCTTCTTGTTCTTGCATTTCAGTGCTATATGTGGGGGGTAGGGGGTACAACTTCTAAAGGTGCCTGAGGGTGAGCCTGGTCAGCAGTATTCTGAGCTGTGTTAGGAGCACTCTGTGCCTTTTTATGAACTGAAATGTCTTTATTTTTGTGCTTCAATAAGGACGGAGTCCTGATCTGGGTGGTTAGTCCTACTATGCATGGCTCAGGGACAGGATTGATAAACATGAGCTATTTCATCACAGAGATTACATTTTAACTCATTTTGACAATCTGAGCTAAAATGACCATATGCTAAACATAAATTACATTTCAAACGGTCATATGTAGAACTTAAGTACATAAATGAGCCACAATTAATCATGTCTTTGGCTGCCCAGAGTAAAAACAATACCCCCTTTCTCTTCCCAAAAACAAGCTGTTAGGTAGATGTACCAGCCCTTGATTTTTACTTGTCAGACGTACTCTATACTACCAACCCCCCATCCATAAATGTTCTTCATCACAAATAGGCTGGGGGGCCCTAGTATATCACATCTCTGCTGCAGCCAATGTGAAATATCATGCACAGCAATGTTTCCATTCCAAAATAAAATTGTTACATTTCTAATAGCTGGTTTGGTTAAAGGAATTACTCTAAAGGGTACCCACAAAACAATGTCTCTTAGATTCTCATACTTTGACCAAAATCTGTCTAGGTTTTTTGGGGTTTTAAAGCTTACATCGTACAGACTATCCCTAGACACATGAATTAGTGCATTGATCTCGTTTGTAAAAAAAACGAGTGATTCTTTTATCAGCTTTTTCCCCACATAAATTCTATCTGGTGCATTTTCTAATCCCCCCAAGTACTGTAGTCTCACAGCGTTTCTTCTTTGTGCTGGGAGCGGGGGGTTGATAAGAAAAATTGTCCCTTCTTCTAAATTCCTCCCAAGTTATTTTAGCCTGTTCTCTGTGATTAGACTTGGGAATCTGTGGTGTTGTTTCCATGTCCATTTGTTCTCCCCAAGAAGGTTGTCTAGTACTTGGTCCCTCATCCACTGAGGACAAACTACAATTTAATTGTACTCTTTGTAAATTCTCAGTATCTACAGGCATGGTGTGCACATCCTCAGAGTGTAGATCTAAATCTGATTCAGTAGCAAAACAATATCCGTTTGTATTTTGTCGCTGTTACTTAGCATATTATTTCCCCTTGATTTTCAACTCCTGATATTGGGCTGTGGTCAGGATCAGGAACCCACTGCCCAGATTCAGTCCATTTCCACCCTTGCATTACATAATGAGTTCTATAAGTCCCAAGGAGTTCTGTCCATTATCATAGTATGTGACCCAGAGGAACCCACCCTCTCTTTCCAGAAGCCTAACTGCTTCTCTGACAAAGTTTTGCCTTGTAACTGCATTTTACAACTAGAGACAGTACTTATGCTCCATTCTTGTTGTTGCAGATTATCACTTCATGCCACAGGAATAATAGCAGCATTTTAGCCAGTTTTAGGAGTTACTTGTGTTTGCCCTGAAGACGCTGAGTCATCGGGCATGTTCCCTTTGATGCTTGTGCATCATCGATCTGCCTGCCAGCCTGTTCCTGTTCTTTTGACAATTCGCATGAAGTTTGTTGTGCATTACTTAGTCACATATCACGATGCTGTTCTGGATTTACATGTTCCTTAGGTATTTCAGCTTCCATATTCATAGCCTCTGACGTTTGGTCATCATTATTTATAACTGCTATGACCATTGCCCTGTTTTGTTTTAAAAGTTGTTTCAGCCATTCTTCAGCCTTTGTGTCGGTGGATACTGAAGCATTTTCTCCCGCTGCTACATTCATACTTTTAACCTCTGCTGTTTCCAAAACATACTCTATCTCCTGAGCTGTACATGTAGGGAGGAAGATCTGCTCTCCTACAGGTACACCAGCAGAATGACCAGGTTCTGGGACCACAGCCATGGGTTCAGCAACTCCCCCTACTGCAGTTTAGAGAAATTTCCCCCATTCACTGGAAATAACACCAATGGCTTAATCTAGTTCAATTTCAGTTGGTTACCATCTGTATCCCCCCTCCCCCCAGTCACCCCTGAAAAAGAGACTTGTAGTCTCAGTGGGTCTACTGGGTCAAAAAAATTCAATAAACATGTAATCAATAAAAATTTAATAAAGGCATGGCTAAAGCCACTTGTTAGCCAATCAGAATGCAGAAAACTCCTGACCCATTTTATAAAACATTATTCTATATACCAATTATTTCTCTCAGCCTTGGACCATTTGTCCTAATGTGGTTTCAACAACTGTAGTTTTTATGATGGCTCACGCTTGCACGCCAGCCAACATATTGCAGTAGTAGCAGAATTCGAGGTGCAATCACTGTGGGCGAATGCAGGGCACACACCAGTAGGTGCATCCCTCATTCCCTAATAAGCCTGCATGCAGGCAATACATAAAGTGGCCACCACATCTAAGAAAAGTGCCGCTGCAATGAGATGCAAGCTCATCATGCAGCAGTGTAAGAACATGCTTCCTGATGTGCCCTTCCTGGTGAAGCATTCCAAGAAACATGGCAGCCGTGACTGTTGCCGCCTGCCACAATGCCAACTTCAGGGGTGCCCAATTCCCCTTTTGGCATGCCCTGACCCAGTTCATGTGCCGATGGGGATGCCCACTCCCAGTCTGCATAATGTCCCCCCTCCCACTTCAACTGTTTGCTGAGGGAGTGCCCAATCCCCTTCAGCATCATGCACCCCCAAACAGTCTTTCTTTGCCAATGGGGGGCCCAATCCCAATTGGCTTCAGTCCCCCCTGTTCCCAGTTCAATCTGCCGATGGAGAAGCCCACTCCCCGTCAGCATAATGTCCCCCCACGGTATGTGCTGATGGGGGCACCCAATCCCATGTCGGCTACAGCCCCCCCCCAAAAAAAAAAACACTCAGGTGGCACACTGGGAGCCCACCTCAGCCTGCCAAATACCTCTGAAAAAAAAAAAAAAACCTTTCCACCATGATTTTCCCTCGTCGAGTCCAGTGGCCCCTTCCCCAACCCGCACCACCCTCTGCGCACTCTGCCTCCCCACATACCCCCTCACCTCATACTTCCCTCCGGAGCATGGTGAAATGATCTTCGGTGGACCAGGAACACATCTGCACTCTTCAAAGCTGACTGCAAACTGAAGAAATGCCGGTAATCTGTATAATGGCATAAATAAGGTTTTTTCAACATTGGTGCATATCTCAGGCACTTTTAGGAATTTTGGCACCAAATTTTTAACATGGGGTTATTGGGACCCCTCCTCATGAATTCAGCCACTGTCATGACATTATTCAGTCCCGAAAGGTGGTTTTATGGTCACTGTGTGGAATCACCTTTCAGGACTGATTAATGAAATGACAGTGCCACTGTTCATGAGGTGGGCTCCCAAAAAGCCTGTGCTGCAAATTTGGTGAAAAAATCCCCAAAATGACTGTTTTATGAGTGTGCATTGTGCAGTTTTCTCGCATGCTCATAACTTCATGAATTTATAATATTTTCACTCCAGATTTTCAATATTGGCATTTTTCCACACCTCCTTATGAACAGTACAGATGTCATTCTACCAGATGTCATTCTACATATCCTGGCCGAAATGTGTTTTCGCACTTCTGGTGCAGAATAGCACGGTCACTGTGGTAAATCAGTTTTATGGACAGATTAAGAAAATGACAGTGACAGTTCCTGAGCAGAGGTCCTAAAATGCCTATGTTGAAAATCTGGTGATGAAAGTCCATAAAATGATTGTGTTACAAGCATGCATTGCGCAGTTTCCACACACCCTTGTAACTTTGCCAATTTGCAATATTTTCATGCCAGATTTTCAACACTGGCATTTTTTCACATCTCCTTATGAACAGTACAGCTGTCATTTTTCATATCCTGCCCAAAATGTGTTTTCGCACCTGTGGCGCACAATGGCATGGTCGCTGTGGGAAAACAACTTTTGAGACAGATTAACAAAATCACAGTGCCACTGTTCATGAAGAGAGGTCCCAAAATGCCTATGCTGAAAATGTGTCTCTGCAGGGTGGGGGTGAGGTTGGCATCAGTTCAATACTTCACTGCCATTCCTATTATGCATCTCTAACTCCTGCACTACCAATGCCAATGCCAGCGAGACAACATTCAGCATTGACAAATGCTTGTTATGGTGCTGTATTTCTTTGTGAGCCCCCAGTCATTCTGCTTGCTGCTGTTTGTGTTGAGGTTCTTAACCTCCCTCTTGACAGTTTTTTTCATAATGGAGCTGATCACTGAGCTGCAGTGAAAGTTTTCATTAAAGAACTAGTGTACTGCCTGGAATTAACAATAATTTCAGAAGTAGTTAGATATCACTATTTATATCTCTAGTACTTTTTTTCTTTCTGTCTTATTAATTAGAAGATTTTGTACATGACATTTACTAGGTGTGATGTGCGGAACAGCACTCTTCCTGAAGGCTGACAGAGTTCTATTCCTCCTTAAACCACATCAACATTGTGATCTCATTGATTATGACATCACTACAGCAGTAACCAAGAAGTACCAGTCTCTAGCTGTTTGATTGTAACTTGATTGGTTTCCAATCAGGCAGCAGAGCTTGTGATGTAATAGTGAGTGAGGTAACATGCTGATGATTCAGTGGGAGGAAAAGAATTAGATAATGTCTGCTTCCAGGTAAAGCACTGCTTTTCACAACATACCCAGTGCTGTTAGGTAGATGACTAAATGGAATGCTAATATTGCTATGAGACTTATAATGCATTATACCATGGACCTTAGACAACAACCAATCAAAACGACTGACTGGCACCTTACCACCATTGTAAATCCTCTGATAATCAGCACAAAAGGTGCCAGCCAGCTGCCTCTTGGGGGAAGAAAGCAATCTCATTGCGAAATCATGGAACTCTGGCCGCCATCTTGTTTCCCCACTAAGCGGAGACTGTAAAACAGCAGCTCCGTACTTCAGGGGAAAGTAAACAAAAACACTGACTGCTCTACTACTGAGTCACTTAAACATTATAGCAAGTACTTTTTTTTTTAAATAAAAAAAGCAGTACTTGGTATAATCATATAATGCCACTGGGGATTGAAGAGTCAGATTTACCATTTAAGCTGGCTTACAGATTTACCCACTTACGTAAATTCCTCATGGGCAAACCACTCCGGCCGTGGTAAATCCCCCGATAACCTACACCCCCTCGCGGCTTATTGCTTAAATAACAACCTTACATCTGGTTAGTTCCTTGGATTACTAACTGGCTGCAGGGAGGCGTCCCTCAGCTGTTCTTCAGGCAACCCATTCCCCCAACTTGTGGTTAATCACTTGGAAATGACTGGCTTCTCAGTAATTTCTGCTTAAGGACTTTACATTTCTTGGCATTGAATTTCAGCTGCCATATACTAGGCCACTTCTCCAGCCTCCTACATGCCTCCTCTTGTTGTTCATCCCCTCCTCAGAGTCATTATCCACTGTTTGAAAGAGTTTGGTGTTGTCTGAAAGCAGACAAATTTCTCCTGCAACCCAACCCCTATATCATTAATGCATACATGTTAACGGTGTTGAGGTTCTATATAGTTTACTCTGAAGTTATCATTTGTCAGTTTGGAGATTATAAGCAATGGGAAGGTGTAGGTAAGTTTCTCAGTGAAGGAAGGAATGGGGGGGGGTCTGTGTGATTTTCTTTTAATGAAGTTGCCTTTTTTCCTGTGAATTTAGTCACTGCCAATATCCCAGCCTCATTCCCTAACCTGGGTCACAACTCTGGCTGGCAGGGTGGCTACAGAACCTGACATTATGTCCATTGTCCAGTTTTTGGTACAAACCTTTGACTTTGTGTAACCCCTTCAAAGGTGGGCTTTACCTTTTGTGCCACTGGAGGCTCAGGTGGGTCCACCTGCAATGCCTGTGTCTGGAACAGTTGCTGGGGGCTTGGATAGTTGGTTGTCTTTATGTTCTCTTGCTATATACCACCGAGAATACAATCTGAGGGATAGATGATGTTATTATGGCAAACTGGACTATAATTCTGAGTGGATTAAGTGTTGTAAAATGTTAAAAGTAGCATTCAGAAGCATTAAAACTGTGAGAAAGCAGCAGTCAAGCCTGGACTCAAGTGTAAATAGATGGATATTGCCATTTTGCTGACCCTCAACTCCCCCATGATTGACCAACTGGAATGTAAAGGGTTCCAGTAAAGACACTGACACTTGAAAAGGACAGCAACAGAGTGCTTGGCACCCTTTTGAAGTCACTGAGGGAGTCAGAGTGAGAGTGACAAACTGGACAGTCAATAAGAGACTGGAGATGGGAACAAACTGAGCTGAACCCTTCCCCCAGCTGAGGAGATGTGGAGGGCAGTCCTTCCCAAGAGGTTGGAGAGGAAAGTGATGCTGAGTAGGAGAGCTGAGGGTCTAGCCAGGCCTCAGAACCAGAAATCCTGCTGGTAGATTAATCCAGTTGCTGGAAGTTTCATCTGAGCTGAGAAATGCTGCGAGTCCCAAAAAACTGTGAAAGACCAAATGTGCCAAAGTCATCTGCAGACTGCTATAGTCAGAGGTGAGAACAAGCCATATTTTCCTGTCTGGTGTGCCAACGGAGGAGGTGGTCAGTATCTTGTTTCCAGAGTCCTTGTCCCCTTGATCAAGTGAGCGCCCACTGGTGTGAGATGGGGTAGTTCACTGGCCTCGGCCCTTCTAAACTTGCCACAATGCCACATGCTGATTGAGAGAAGAAGAGAGCCATGCTTCAGCGATCTGGCCTAGTCCTGACCTGTATTCATCATCTGCCTGCTGCTGTGACATCACCTATCCTGCCATGTCTGGGGCTGATTTTCCACTGGTATTGGACAAGTGTGTACTGGCTTGCCAGCAAAACATTGTTGCCATGTCTGCATTTTCCCTGTTGGATTACCATTTTTTGTTAGAAACATAGAAAGGTAGACTTGTTGGCAGAAAGGACCAGTAGGCCCATGTAGTCTGCTCCTTTTTTCTGCCTACTCCAACACCTCTGATCGTATTTGGTCACTGCCATCCCTCCTTTCCCCCTTCCTGTACCCAACATGCCCCTGTACCTATCCCACTCATGCTTGAAGCTCCCTAGAGTCTTTGCCCTCACTACCTCCTCTGACAGGTTGTTCCAGTTGTCCACCACCCATTCCATAAAGAAATATTTTATCACATCTCTCTTAAACTCCCCCCCTTAGCTTCATTGCATACCTCCATGTTACAGTGTCTTTATTTCTCTGAGACACCATACTTGCACCTTGCTAACCCCCTGTGAGATACTTCTAGGTTTCAATAATGTCCTATCTTGCTCTCCTTTCCTCCAGGAAGTACATGTTGAGGTCCTGCATCTTTTCCTCATATGGCCTTTCCTGCAACCCTTGCACCATTTTGCTTGCCATCCCCTGTACTGCTCCACCTTGCCAATGTCCTTGCGGAAGCGTGGCCTCCGGAACTCTACATAGTACTCTAGGTGTGACCTCACTAGTGAGTGATACAATCGCAGCAGCATCTCCCTCCTCCTACTAGAAATTCCCATCCCAATGTACCCCAGCTTCCTACTAGTCTTTCCCACTACGTTGTTACTCTGACCATCTACCTTGAGGTCATCAGATATGATGCTCCAGAGGTCTTTTTCTTGCTTGATGACTGTAAGCACCGACCCCCATCTTATTCACAGATCCTGGATTTTCCCACACCACATGCATAACCTTGTACTTTTTGGCACTGAAACCCAGCTGCCACAACCTAGACCACTCCTCTAGTTTCCTCCGATCTCTTTGCATTCTCTACACCCTTTCCTGAGTGTCCACGCACATGCAACTTTTTGTATCATCCACAAAAAAAAAGACACCTTCCCCTCCAGCTCCTCAGCAATGTCACTTATGAAGACATTGAAAAGAACCAGTCCTACTATCGATCCCTGTTGCACCCCTGAGAGTCTGCCATTTACCAGTGCACCAATGTTGAATTCCCTGATGGACTACAGTTTGTCTCTCATATAAAGAAAGTGCTAGCCAAAAGTCAGTTGGGTTGGATAAAAAAGCAAGCTTGCATATCTGTAAGCACACGATCCCAAAGACCTCAGGTACCACGTCAATAATCCTGCAACAGTGCTTAAATTATCCAGACACCATGTAGTAGTTAGAACAGGACTGCAGTTAAAACAAAAGTAATTGCTTTGAAAGTGTTTGAAACTGGGAAGATCTACTACTGAGGGTAGCAGTAAGCATTACAGTACAGTAGGCCTTGGCTGAAATCTTGTGTGAAGGTGTTGAGAGGCCTCCTTCACCATCTCTATGGAGATGACTGGTCACTGGAGATCTAAAAGTGATAATTGGGTTGCTATTGCCAAAAATCACCACTAGAACAGTTTTGCATAACCCCTATTCTCTACACAGGACCTGTCTTGCTAATTAATAAGGTCCTGTTGTTAGTTCTTAAAATTTGGTGTGTGAGCATATTATTAGCAATCTACTCTAATTGGTACAAAAGTGTTTGAAACTGCCTAACAAAGGAAGGAGTTAGTGCACTTGGGCAGAAATTCAGCGTCTATCCCGACCATTTAAACTAGGTGAGGGGAAGTCTAAAGTTAGGGAATCTATCAGAAAATACACTTCTGATAGGAACTTAGCCATCACTCCCCTACAAGCAGGAATTTCTCTCCCACAACCTAAGAAAACACATAGAAACTAGCTGGAAACTATTGGGAACCGAACACAGGGCCATGCATCCACAGAACCAATAGTGACAAATAGCAGTAGGGGTACCAGACTATGGAAAGGTGTATGCATCAATGTCAGAAGCCTGGGAAACGAAATAAATGACCTGTAGGCAATGATGGAGTATTCCCGAGTTGACCTCATGGCCGGCATGGAGACTTGGGTCTCAGAGAAAAATGACTAGGAACTTTCAGCCCTGGGCTACACCCAGTTCAGACAGGATAGAAGGGAGGGCAGTTGGGGAGGGGTAGCATTATATGTAAAGGAGAAGATAAATGCCATCTCAGTAGACAGCATCAAAAAGGAGAGTGTGGAATCCCTGTAGATGCACTCAGCTCAGCAACAGGGGACAGGATACACACAGATGTGGTATACCGGCCTCCGGGGCAGGCTGAGGGCAGGGACGAAGAACTCCTAGAGTAGATCAGAGATGTAGCACAAAAAGGGGATACAGTGGTAGTAGAAGACCTGAATATGCCTGATATTAGCTGGAACATCCCCAGTGGCAGGTTCTACTAGGAGTATGGGTGGGTCCCATGGGGAAATCACTTTTGATTCAAATCCATGTTGCAGTGGAGTGTAATCTCCGGAAAACATTACAGAAAACAACTGTGAGGGATCGCTCTTGTACCAGCACACTGGTACCGTACACCAATAGTTGTTTAAGAATGAAAATCTTTATTTTTCATCTGAGTGTGACCAGCCCCAACTTTTTGCCAGTTAGGCTTCTTCAGGGGACTATAAATTGAAGGATAAATACAACATTTTTTACACATAATATATTTATACATTTTTTCTCATTTATGTATTAATCTTCTATCAATCTTATTATCACATATTAGTATGGCTTGTCATAGATAAACATCTAAACAGTGTATTTAGAAATAAAGTTAATATTTTCATTGTTATTCATAAATATAAAAACATAAATTTGTATTGCCAACATACTTTGACTAGTCTCCTGTATTCACAACAGTATCTAGGTTAAAGCCAGTCACTTTAACTGGCCTGTGGGCTCTCAGGACTGCTTCCTCTGCACATTCCTGTTTTTCTACAAAGGATACATAATTAATTTTTCTGTACTGATGTAAAACTTGTTATATGGTAATTATATGTAATAACATTTCATACCTTATTCCATGTAAATATCAAATTTATTTAAGAATGATTAGGTCCACTTCAAGATGCTGTGGAACAGTTTTAAAACATGTTGTGAAATGGTTTAAAAAAACTTCATTAGAATTAATTGTGTGGATCCACACAGGTGTGGTATACTGGCCTTCAGGGGCAGGCAAAGGACAGGGGTGAAGAGCTCCTAAAGGAGATTAGCAGTGTAGCACAAAAAGGGGATACAGTGGTCTTAGGAAAACTGAATATACCCCATATTAACTGGAGCATCCCAGTGGCAGGTTCTACTAGGAGCAAAAAGGTGGTTAATACCCTACAAGACTGCCTGCATGCACAACTACTTAGTGCTCTGACTAGGCTGGACACCATCCTGGATGTGGTCCTCAGTAACTCAGAGGTAGTAAGGTCTACAGGGGTTGGGAAGCCACTGGTCAACAGTGACCATAACTCTGTGTGGTTTGAGTTAGTCCTACGGGTAGAAAAATTGCAATCCAAGACAGAGGTTTTAAACATTAGAGGAAACAATTTTGACAAAATAAGGTATGCAGTCAGAAGCGAGTTGCTAAGGATCCAGGAGCATTTAGATGTGGAAGAAATATGGGGACTGGTTAACTTAGCCATTTTAAAGGCTGCCAGGATGTGCATAAGAACAGTGACCAAAAAGAACAAACACAAAAAAACAATATGGTTCAGTAACCAGGTAAGGACTACGATCAGAACCAAAAGGGAGGCCTATTGGAACTATAAAATAACTCAGGAAGACAGTGCATGGAAAGCCTACATTCAGAAGAACAAAGAAGCAAAGAGTATAGTGAAATCAGCCAAGGTCACAGTGGAGCTCTGGCTTGTGGAAGAGGTTAAAGAAGGGAACAAACACTTTTTTCGATATACTGTATACAAGAAAACAGAAAGAAAAGGGGAGGAATAGTTAGACCCAAAGACAGTGACAGAGTAGTGGATGAGGATAGGCAGAAGGTCATTGTTCTGAACAACATTTTTTGCTCAGTGTTCACCAAGGAACAAAAAGGCCCAGTTCCTGAGGTGTCTTGTGATTTGAGCAGCTCAATAAGAGTGAGCCCAAAAACAGTGACGGCATTTCAACGAGGACACAAATGGCGACGGTACAGATCAGCGATCGCTGAAATGGTGACAAATGCTTTTCCCCCTTCCCGAATTGTTATAACCTTGGAGTTGGTTATTTAAGTAAGAGAGGTGTGGGGGGGGCAAAGCCCCCCAGCAGAATAGCCTTTAACTCCATTTCAGCAATCGCTGATATGTACCATTGATGTTTGTGTCCTCACTGAAATGCTGTCATTGTTTTGGGGCTCACTCTTATTGAGTCACCCATATCACATGAAACCAGTTCCAGACAGTGGCACCAAGACTGCTGACAAAGGTGTTTTACAAATGGAAGCCCCAACAATCAATAATAGGGCTAGAAAGGCCCTTGATCAACTCAGGGAAGACAAGTCACCAGGGCATGATGGAATACACCCGAGTGTGCTAAAGGAGCTAGCAAGTGAATTGGCAGGTCCCTAAGCACATTTATTCAGCAGATCACTTCAGATGGGGGTAGTTACAGGATACTGAAGAAGAGCTGATATGGTACCTCTCCACAAGCGAGGGAGTTGGGATGACGTAGGCAACTACCGACTGGTCAGCCTTATGTCAGCAGTGGAGAAACTGATGGAAACCTTAATAAAACAAGATTTGATAGAGTACCTAGATAAAAACCTTAAAGCCTTATACCTTAAAGCCAGATATACTAAGCAGTTAATATAGAGCAGATTTGTTTAATATGGTGGTATTGGATCTAATTGCTGATTATACCTTAAAGCCAGATATACCAAGCAGCTAATATAGAGCAGACTTGTTTAATATTGTGGTATTGGATCTAATTGCTGATTATACCTTAAAGCCAGATATACTAAGCAGCTAATATAGAGCAGACTTGTTTAATATTGTGGTATTGGATCTAATTGCTGATTATACCTTAAAGCCAGATATACTAAGCAGCTAATATAGAGCAGACTTGTTTAATATTGTGGTATTGGATCTAATTGTGCTTGTAACTGAAGGTATTAGGATAGCTGGGTCCTAGTGTGACCTCATTTTGGAATAGCCCTGTTTGCTTAGAGTGGAGCTCCTTTGTGAAAGTCACAACATATTCTCCCGCTGCATAGTAATGAGAGGCTTTGTTTTCTCCACTACATAGGCAGCCCCCAAGCTAGGCACTCAGGACAAACAAGCAACACAAGCAGCTCACCTGAGGAAGCCGAATTTCCAGCCTAATAACTTTCGAGGTAAAGAGAGCCTCTTCTCTTCGTCTGGACACCTGCAGGGGGGTGCTAGCCCGATGGCGCTTCGCACCATCTGCCCCGCCTGCCCCAACCACCCAGGGGTGGCTGTCAATTTAAGGATCCACCCTGTGACATCACATCCGGTGACATCACGTCCTGTTGCCCAGAA
Source organism: Neoceratodus forsteri (assembly GCA_016271365.2). Classification (NCBI taxonomy): domain Eukaryota; kingdom Metazoa; phylum Chordata; order Ceratodontiformes; family Ceratodontidae; genus Neoceratodus; species Neoceratodus forsteri. The sequence goes on along the minus strand of CM057450.1, from coordinate 1,167,034,890 downwards.
CCTATCTCCCCACTTTCCCATTTGCAGGTTATACCTGCTGGCCACTAGAGGAACCTATGCTCCCTTGCTACTTCCTACTCCTACCTGTACAGTACTACTTCCCTTGGATCTTGCTCACCACAATGTATTGGCCCTGCCTCACGCTCTGCTTGTGCCTATCCCCACTAGTAGTGCACTTGCCCACTTACCCATCTGCTACTCCGCACTGTGCCCTGGCACCCCTCCCTTCCCTTGCTCCTGAACCTGCTCTCCTGCTCCTTGGGACCTCTGTGTGTCTCAGTCCTCCCTGCCCTCCCCCTAGCTTTCTCCTCACCTCTGGCACATCTGGGTGTCTTCTTATTCTTGCCTTCCCTTCCTGTACCACCCTGCCCACCCCCTGCTCCCTTAGCCTCTTCCCCCTCTCATGTCAATCGTAGGAAAACCTCTCACCGTCTCCCAGCCAGGGTGTTAGTCATGCTACTACTCCTGTCAGGGAACATTCATCCAAACCCCGGCCTGGTTCCCAGGAGCTCCCCGACTAGCACCACAGGCCTATGCATGGTCTCCATGAATATCTGTAGCCTCCTAAAAAAGTTTGACTCACTACAATGCCTGGTCACATCAATTAACCCTGATGTCATCGCTCTGGTTGAGACTTGGCTGTCGAAATCCTCCCCTGACTCCCTAATCTCCCTTCCTGGTTTCACCCTCTTCCGGTCCGACCCGTGTTGGGAGATGAGGCGGATTCTTGCTCATTTATGTCAAAGGAATCTCTCCCGTCACTAGCCTGCCTGCTCCCATCCTTGACCCATAGGGCCCAGGCGCCACGCTGAAACTAACCCCTGACCCTTTAAAGGGACCCCTTTATCTGACTACTGCATACGTGTCCCCCAGGGACCAAACGCAGGCCATTGCCTCTCTTACAGAATACCTTTCCTCACTACCTCCTTCCACTGATCAAATTCTGGTGGGTGACTTAAATGTCAACTGGCTCAGCCCCTCCTCCTCCTCCTCTACCCAAGACTCCTTTTCTGCAATAGACCTAATGCAACTAGTTACCCACCCTACCAGGACTAACCCCAAGAGAGGCTCCAGTACCCTGATTGATGTGGTACTCACCAACCGCCCTAATCGGATCCCCAATGTACAAGTCCTCCCAGACTCTCTCAGTGATCACTCCCCCATTCTAGTCCACTGGTCATCCTCAGTTCCCAAACCCATAGCACAGTCCACATGCCAGCGGCGTCTAATACCTGGTGGACTGATAAAACTTAAGGAACTTCTGTCCCAAATTGACTGGTCTCCTATACAGGCAACTCCTGACATCGACACAGCTCTCTCCTTCTTTACCCAAACTTTTAATAATGCCTGTGATATCTTTGCCCCAATGCTGACCCGCCGTTCTAAAAGGCAGAATGCCCCCTTGGTAACCCCAGCTTTGATCCACCAACTCAAACATAGGGACAACCTATGGCACCATGCCATTGAGACTAGCTGCCCAGTGACAGGCAGTTATTACTGCCGCCCGAAACAAGTGCACTCGGGCCATCAGAAAGGCCAAGTCTGAGCACTATCGGTCCTCACTCACTGCCTCATGAGGGAACCCCAGAACCTTCTGGGATAACATTAAACAGTTAAATGGGAGTGCACACTCCCCCACCCACCCAGATCAACATTAATGGCGTGATCTCCTCAGACCCAGCCCTCATAGCCAATCACCTCAACACCTCATTCACTGACCTTAGCCCTATCCTCCCTACAAATTTTTTTGACCCTCCTCCCCCAGCACCTGTCGTAAATCTTTCTCACCCTTATTTTCTCCTCCGTCATGTTTCTGTCCAAGAACTTAGGCCGCACCTTGTCACTGCCCTCAAGAGTAATAGTACAGGCAGTGACACCCTGGATCTGTGTATCCTATGGCTGGTCTTAGACACAGTCCTTACCCCGATCACATGCCTCATCAACCACTCTCTTTGCCTGGGGGAAGGTTCCAACTGCCTGGAAAGTCGCCACTGTCACCCCTATCTTTAAAGGTGGTGATAGGACTGTGGCTGGAAACTATCGGCCAAGCTCCATTCTCTCTCCTCTCTCCAAGGTCTTGGAAAAAGTGGTGGCATCTCAAATCTCTGACTACCTCTCCACCTACAATGCCCTATGTCCTGAGCAGCATGGCTTCCGAGCAGGCCACAGTACCAACACAGCCCTCCTAGAGTTCTCCAACTTTCTCCACTCCTCCTTAGACACTGGTTCTCTGGCTGGTGCGGTCTTCAGTGACCTCTCTAAAGCTTTCGACACTGTCTCCCACCCCCTCCTTCTTGATGCCCTTATTCTCTCTGGTTTTGCTGCTGGGCCTATCTCCTGGTGCACCAGTTATATGTCTGACCGCTCACAGCGTGTAAAAATTAATGGGACCTACTCAGACATCTGTCCCATCTTTTCTGGGGTTCCCCAGGGCTCCATTCTGGGCCCCTTTACTATTCTCCCTTTACCTTAACACCCTTCCACGCTCTTGCTCGGGGAACATTCTATTGTACGCTGATGATGCAGTCATCTTTGCCTCAAGTCGTAACCCCTATTGCCCTCCAGGACTCGCTGCAGAAGTCCTTCACGCAAGCCGAGGCTGGTTCAAGGAACATAGATTGGTGATAAATCTTAAAACAAAAACCATGTTCTTCACTCATACTCAAAACAAGTCCTGCAACTTCAAACTCCTCATTCACTCTGGGTCCTCTTTCCCACTCGAACAAGTTTGCTCCTATAAATACCTAGGGATCCATTTTGACCCCTCCCTCTCCTTCCATGGACACATCGCTGCCCTAGCCACTGCCACTAATATCCGATTGGGCATCTTACATCGGTATAAACACTGCCTCCCCCCAGAGGCTCTTCGAATCGCAGTCACCTCCTCTATCCTGTCCCTAGTGGACTATGGACTGCCGGTGTATGGTGCTGCTGATCAGACCGCACTCCATAAAATTCGCACTACTCTGAATAAGGCCTGCAGGTTAATTACTGGGGCATCTAGGCTAACACACACCTGTCTACTGTACGCTAAAACGCTGGTACTTGATCTTGACGAACGCCTCAAATATCTGACCTGTACCCTTACAAAAAAGACCCTCCTTGGGCTATCCCCACCAGGATTGACCACCACCATACGCCGCTCTGTCCCACTAGTTCATACTCGGACCTCTGGGAAAACCTCTCTTGTTATCCCTAGAGCTAGGACCTCTCACGGCCAAAGAGCCTTCAGCTTTAGGGCCCCCTCCTGGTTCAACACACTGTCCCCTCCATCTCCGAAGCTCCAACTATATCGTGCTTCAAAACTTCCTTACGTAACCACCTTATTAACACCCGAAGCTGTAACTGCCACTAGTCAAAGCTGTACTCAATACTTATGACAAAGCTTACTACTAAGCTGCTAAGGACAACATAACTCTGGTATTGTTTGCATCAATCCTACCTGTACCAGCTTGTTTGTATCTATGTCTTAAGTTACTGTTATACTGTGTTGTACTGTTATACTGTGCATTTTCGTTTGTCTTACTGTGACAAGGTACCTTTGTAAATGAGCCTATGGCTCAAAGGTTTTCCAAACTGCTGTTTAAATAAATAAATAAATAACTGCCTGCAGGATAATAGGCAACATGGGTACATGGTGGTGGGAAGGTCATGCCAAATGAACCTAATCACATTTTTTGACTGGGTGACTAGGGAACTAGACAGAGGCCACTGAGTGGACCTACTCTATTTTGATTTCAGTAAAGCCTTTGATTCGGTACTGCACAACCACTTGCTGAAAAAGTTGGAGGACCTGGGTGTAGTCACGTGCATAGTCAGTTGGGTAGGTAACTGGCTTAGGGACAGAAAACAGAGTAGTTGTCAACAGGGTGAGATCTGATGTCTGACTAGTGGTGTGGCCCAAGGCTCAATGTTGGGGCCAATCCTGTTTAATGCCTTTATCAGAGACATTGACGTAGGTATTCAGAGCAAAATTGCTCTATTCATGGATGATAGCAAGCTAGACAGAAGAGTTGACAGTGAGGAGATGATAAAGGACCTACAAAAAGCCCTACAGAGTCTGGAAAGATGGTCTGACATCTGGCAGCTGAAGTTCAATGTAAAAAGAAATTAAGCTGATGCATTTAGGTAAAGGGAACCCATGCACAGAGTACCACCACAATGGAGTCCAGCTCAGCACCATGCAGGAAAAATGGGACCTAGGTGTCATCATAAGCAGCACATTTAAATAGACAAGCCAATGCAACAAAGCATTGTTATATGGCCTTATAGCAAGGCCAACAAAATGCTGGGGTGCCTAGGGAAGGGATTCAACAACAGGAGGAAGGAGGTAATACTGCCACTCTACAGGTCCCTAGTAAGGTCCCATCTGGAGTACTGTGTCCAGTTTTGGAGTCCATATCTGAAAAAGGATATAAACAGGTTGGAGGCTGTTCAGAGAAGAGATACCAAAAGGATCCGGGACCTTCAAGGGCACTTGTACGAGAAGCATTTGAAAGCAATAAATATGTTCTCACTAGAGACAAGGAAGAGGGGAGATATGACTGAAACATACAAGTCCCTGAGAGGAATAAATAAGGTGCCATCCTTGGACCTGCTCAACAGTGTCTGAAACATAGACTTTGATGGCAGATAAGGACCGCTAGGCCTATCTAGTCTGCCCATTTCCCTACCTACAGGATAGGCCGCAGATCCTAGTTAACCAACAACCTATTTCTTCCTACCCCCCACAAGAATTGCCTTATGTCTGTCCCATGCATTCTTGAATTCTCCCACAGTTTTAGACCCCACAACCTCCTCAGGAAGGCTGTTCCATGCATCCACTACCCTCTCTGTGAAATAATATTTCCTCACATTGCCCCTGAACCGCCCTCCTTCTATCTTTAAATTGTGTCCCCTTGTTCTTGCAAGTCTCTTTTTCTGAAATATGCTACCCTCTTGGACTTTGTTGATTGCACTGAGGTACTTAAAAGTTTCTATCATGTCCTCCCTCTCCCTTCTTTCCTCAAGGGTATACATATTAAGCTCCTTTAGTCTCTCCTCATACGGCTTCTCTTGCAGACCCTGCACCATTTTAGTTGCCCTCCTCTGGACTGCCTCTATCCTGTCTATGTCCCTGCGGAGATGGGGTCTCCAGAACTGGACACAGTACTCCAGATGGGGTCTCACCAACTGTCTGTACAGAGGGATAACAACTTCCTGTTTTCTGCTGATGATGCCTCTCCTATACATCCCAGTATACCCCCAGCCCTCCCTACTGCCTTCTCACATTGCTTGCTAACCTTAAGGTCATCTGATATGATTACCCCCAGGTCCCTTTCCTTTTTTGTTGTTGTTACTACCTCCCCACCCATTGTGTATTCTTTCCCTGGGTTCTTGTTTCCCAGGTGCATTATTTTGCACTTCTTTGCATTGAATCCTAGCTGCCATACTTCTGACCATTCCTCCAACCTTGCCAAGTCCCTTTTCATCCTTTCCACACCTCCTTGTGTATCAACCCTGTTGCAGATCTTTGTGTCATCTGCAAAAAGGCATACTTTTCCTTCCAGTCCCTCTGCAATGTCACTGATGAAGACATTAAAAAGGACTGAACCCTGCGGTACCCCACTAGTAACCCCCTTTCTTCAGAGTGGACTCCATTTACAATTACCTTCTGTGTCCTGTTGTGCAGCCAATGTTTTACCCAGGCTACCACCCTGGGTCCCACTCCCAGGCTGGTTAATTTGACTATTAATCTTTTGTGTGGGACTGTGTCAAATGCCTTGCTAAAGTCTAGGTAGGCCATGTCCACAGCCCCTCCCTGGTCTACTACTTTGGTCACCCAGTCAAAGAAATCTATTAGATTCGTCTGACATGACCTTCCCGCTGTAAACCCATGCTGCCTTGGGTCCTGTGCTCCACTGGCCTCTAGGTACTCAACTATTCTTTCCTTCAGAAGTGACTCCATCACTTTCCCTACCACAGAGGTCAGACTGACAGGTCTGTAGTTTCCTGCCTCTGTCTTGGTCCCACTTTTGTGAAGGGGAATCACATCCGCCTTCCTCCAGTCCTCGGGTACCACACCATCCTCCCATGATTTATTAAAAAGAGTAGCCAGTGGTTTCTCTAGTTCCTCCCTTAATTCTTTTAGAATTCTGGGGTGAAATCCATCAGGACCCATTGCTTTGTCCACCTTCAGTTTTAGGAGTTCTTGCAGAACCCTTTCTTCTGTGAAAGGACTGGGATCGACCCACTCTCTAACACTAGAGAGCACGAGTGGAAGTTGGGGGGGGACTTCAAGAGGGAACTTAGGAAACACTATTTTACATAAAAAGTCATGGATTCACAGAATAAACTGCCAGCTGAGGTAGTGGAAGCAAAGTCCATGACATAATTTAAGCAGGGGTGGGACAAGGGTAAAGTGTGATCAAAACCAAAAGGAGCAGTAGGAGGCATTAGGCAGAAGGAGTATTAGGTACTGGGATCTGAGTAGATCCAAGGAAAACATGGACAGACTAGATGGACCCTTCGCCTCCTTCTGCCTTCTTTTTTTCTATGTTTCTATGCAATTAAAGTGTGGGTACTGGTACAGCTTGATTTCCAAGTGTTGTCTAATAGCTATATGGGAGGCAGGCTGGTATCACAATCACCAGGCCCAGTATTCTACTTGATATCAGGCCCACTATTTACTTCTCTGGATGGAAGCATGGTACTATTCCCCTTGTTCCCCTTCTTATCCAACCCCCTCTTGTGAGGAATTTAATGAGCTCGGGTCCCTCAACCTTGCTTTGCCCCCACAAGTGCAAGGCAGGGGTAGTAGCAGAGAAAGTAATGCCTGTAACACCTGCACTGTGACTTGGTTGCATTTGTTCCCATCGTGTTACCAAAACTCCTAATTAGTGCTTGGCAAAATTTCAATAACATGGGAAAAATCGTGTGAAATTGCCTTTTAGCATCCATGGAGCTTTCATGGAAATGCACAAGATTTACAAATCAGAAATACCAATATTTTTTCATAGAGCACATTTTTAGAAATCATGTATTTCAAAAATGTAGTTTCTAAATCACATCACTTTTTCTTTAAGGAGATTTCTGAGATTTCAGTTAACTGCTCATCATTTGTTGAGGGGACTGTCCAAGACAAGTTAGAAATGAGGGAATCAGGGAGACAGAGAGTGACCTACAAAGATTAGAGAGGTAGTCTGTAGTTTGGCAGTTGAAATTCAATGCCAAAAAGTGCAAGGTGATGCAAATAGGGATCAAGAACCCCAGAACAGACTACTAGATGGGAGGGATAAAGTTGAGCACTAAGTCTGATGAAAATGATCTAGGAGTCATCATTAGTGATTCCCTTAAACAATTAAACCAGTGCAACAAGACCTACAGCAAGTCAAATAATACCCCTCCCAATACATCACAGCATCCTAACAGTAGAAGAAAAGAGGTACAACTACGTCTTTATAGATCACTAGTGATGCCACAACTGGAGCACTGTGCCCAGTTCTGGAGTCCTCATTTCAGAAAAGATATGGATAGAGAGGTTAAAGATGGTGCAACGCAGGTTGACCAGGATGATTTAGGGCCAGCAGGTCAGATCTTACAAGGATCGTCTCAAGCCACTGAACATGTACTTGCTGGAGACCAGATGAGAGAGGTGGTGAGGGCCAAAACCATAAACGGTTTCAAAAATGGCTGAGACAGGGTGAAAGGTGCAGCGATTACTCAAGGTTACTCAGGATGGGTGGCAATAGGAGGTGTGGGAATGGTGGGTGGGTCTGGATAGTAATAACTAACAGCCCGATCGGTCCCGGAGTTTCATAGGAACTATGGGCAGAATGAATGGACCATTGGTCTTTTTTTTTTCTGCCATTGTCTATGTTTCTATGCACGATTCCTGGCTGTTTTTTTAGTAGGGAACAGCATCTCATGCAATTGCAGACAGTTTGTGCCATGAAAGAAAGAGCTCTCAGAGGAGTCAGACACAGATCCATAGATCAGTGCAGTTGCTCTTTAGAAAATACACCATCCGACTTCCTGCTATCTTAAAGCTGATGCAACTAAGACAAAATAAATTAATAGTTTAGTTCAGTTCTGTTCTTTAATTGATTGGTCCATGGCCATTACAAATCCATATGATTAGGTTAAATATAGCCAACACACTTACATGTATACAATAAATAATACCTGTGCAACTAATTAAAAGTCTAAACCACTAGTGCTACTGTTGATTATAATACTGTCTAATATAAAGTGATAGTATACTTATAGGCAGCACACTCCCCATGGAACAGCCTACTATATCAGCCTACTGTAACACTGATGCTGCAATGGTACTTATACAGTAGAACTGAACTGATGGTTTAAACCACTATAATTACTGTTGCTTTTAATACTGTTTTAAAAAATACCTGAATATTTATTCCTAGGTGGCATGCACACCATGTGACAGGTTGGTTGCCTACTGCTGATACTGCTACTAAGAAAATCTATTGTTTATACTTTTGCTGCTACTGCAGCTTAGAATAATATACAAACAAAACTGATTAGATAATCCTAGGTGTCACCCACACCCTGAAGCAACCTGATAGCTCAGTGCTGCTGCTGTTACCTTAGAACATAAATTTATGGTACTGTACACACCACTGCTGCTACTACTGCTTGTACTGCAGTCATTGTCAGTATAATCATAAGTGGTATAAACACCACACAACAGTCTGATTATGATATCCATCTACTGATGCAGCTCTTTAGAAGATAAATTTATAGTTTATGTCACCTTTGTTTATGTTGCTGACAAAAATACATTGATAGTATAATGCAAGGCATCTCACACACCACAAAAGAGCATGATACATTTATGCTAATGCTACTGCTTAGAAAATAAATGTGCAGTTTGCTCTGCTGCTGCTTTTGCTACTATTGCTAATACTGCTGTCTAAAATTACACTAATGGTGTAATCCTAGGTGCATGCACATTACTTGGCAGCCTGATAGCATAACACTATGTAAACCACAGTCTACAGTAAACTGACAATATAATTTGCTGCTGTTTAGATTATTGGATGGCCTCTTGGACTAATGCTGATGATGCTAAATAGGCATTTATATGCAATACATAAAAGATGAACACTCCTCCTCAAAATAAAATCTCTAATCATTATGAACAACTAAACCATTAAACAGCAAATGTTGGCTGTTTAGAAAAAAAATCTGAAGCATTTGTTTTTTATAAAGACTGTGGATTAAGGCTTGAGCTGCATTGAGATAGTTTTGTTTTTACTCATCAGAAAGCCCTTTTGACTGCACAGACCATAAGTGATCAAGTGGGAGGCATGCTTTTCTTTTTTTTACTGACTGGTAATTTTTGACCAGGAAAGGTGCACTGAGCTGCGACAGCTCAGGTGCATCCTTGGGAGTGGGTTACATGGACCTGCTTTATTGACGGCTAGAATGTTGACCTTGACACTGGAGTGAATCCCCTACTCTTCTTCAATAAGTGCAATGTATGACACATAATGGAGCTCAATGGAGGAACATTTGCCTATGAGATATACAATAACTATATTCATGAAACCCAATGAACCATCTTATAATCTAAGGAATGAGACAGAAGTTCAAGGATGAATAACAGGAAGGAAAAAATGGGGGAAAGAATAAATAGCAGTTTAATCTTAAAAAGTGTAGTGGGTCCTATGGCAGTATCAGAAGTCACAGAGTGTGGACAATTTAATGTTTTTTGAACAGAACAGATTTAAAATTCAGAAGCATTTAATATCACCATAGCTCTAGGTCACAATCATTCCTAGAAGTCTGACCCTGGTAAATAATATATCCTGCAATATGGCAGGGTTACAAAAAAGAACAGAGATACAAAAAGGATGAAATGTAGCTAAAGGTTTTTATCTTATCCTCCCACATGGGACATGATAATTAGATAACAGAAATCTCCAGTTGTATGCATTTATTGTAATAGAACATCCAGGAATAAAAACGGAAGATGTAAGGGGGATATGCTCACAGTGACACATTTAAATTGGAAAGGGTACAACGTTCGTAAAGGGGAATCCTATTTCCTTCCAGTTGTAGCAGAGGTGCAAAGGTATGTCGGATTATAATTAACAACATATATATCCACCCATTTCCTCACTGATTTTCCCAACTAAAACAGATAAAATATATGTTTACTAAAGGGACACTGTCAACCCCCTTAGGTCTCAAAGTGTCCCTAGTTTAAAAAAACATATTTTATGATTGCCAACATTCTGTAAAGATTGTTGCTGTAGCTGGTAGTTTGATTCTGACTCTTACTGTCTTTAAAAAAGTAAAAAAAACAGACTGCTCAACATACTGGTGTTATCACACCATAATAGGTTTGTTTACATTCCTTGATCAACTCCAAATGCATCTTTCCTGGACTTGGAAACACCCACAAAACAGTCTAGCCCCTCATGATGCATTGTGAGATTAGGAGGCTACTGCCTTATGAGTCACTGCACTGTTTGGGTGTGTTTCTAATGCTCAGGAAGCGTGCAGTAAGAACAGAACCAGGATTGTAAACAAAACAAGGTTGTTTATAAATATACATTGCCATGCATTTCAGTTCTACTAAGCAAGGAGACAGACAAAACAAACAGCAACATCAGTGTATTTTAGAGAGGGTAAGCAATCATAAATGATGAAAAACAGGTTGACAGTGTCCCTTAAAGACTTTTTTTGTTGCAGAATTGCTGCCTGTTGTGTGTGAAACTACATGTATTGCGGAGTCCTGTAATGTGTTAGTTGATTTATATGAAACATTGACTGTGATTGAATTGTAGTACTGTGTGCTCTCACTGCTATTGCAGCTAGGTAGAGAGGTTGTAGTCCTGAGAGTTGCCCTCCAGAACTACTAACTCGCTGTAGTGGACTAATTTTGTGTTTGGCTGCTACAGATAGGCACTCAGACTTGAACTAGCCACAGTTTTAGTGGCGTTTTAACATTTAAAAGCACCATAGGCTTTTATATTTTATTTAGTTTTACCTTGGGACTCTACCTGACCTTTAGAGGCACTTCCGGGTCAACTAGGGCTATAGTTTCACATACAACAGGCAACAATTGTGCAACAAAGCTGTTGCTCACCGCAGGGCTTGTAAATATAGCCCTAGTTGACCTGGAAATGCCTCTAAAGGTCAGGTGGAGTCCCAAGGTAAAACTAAATAAAATATAAAAATAAAAGCCTATGGTGCTTTTACATGTAAAAACACTACTAAAACTGTGGCTAGTTCAAGTCTGAGTGCCTACTGTGTCTGTAGCAGCCAAACACAAAATTAGTCTACTATAACGAGTTAGTAATTCTGGAGGGCAACTCTTAGGACTACAACTCCTCTACCTAGCTGCCATAACTTGCGAGGGCTCCAGGAGCTCTCATAACAGTGAGAGCACACACCACTACAAAATTTACAAGCCCTGCAGTGAGCAGGGTGAGCCTGCATCATTGCGTGTGAAGACGCACGCAAAGACACTCATGTCGGCGCATGTTTGGCAGTTAGAAGGGTAGCAGGTCAAGCATCCTTTGTAACAAGGTATACATTAGCATAACTTAGCAGTTACTGCTCAGTACCTTTGCATGGTATGATGGAGGTTGTAATAAAAACCGTTGATGGAAGACAAGGCACTTTGTGCTCTACATGTAATATGTATAACTTTGACTTAAATATTATGACCACTTAAGTAAATATTTGCACAAAATGTGTAAAAAATAAAGAACTAAAAGAAGAGATTACTTTGTTTGATGGTAGATTAAGGGCTCTAGAAATAAGTCATAGGGAAACCAAACAAAGACTCTAGTCTACCTTCTCTTCTGACCTTTGTCAGGTGGTACAAGGAGAGACCGCTAGTACTACTGTTGGTTCTGCTGTATCTCTACATAAGAGGCCCACACCTGAACCAGATATAATGGATAATGAAGATGAGTGGTTTACTGTGCAGTACAGCAAACCGGTAAAAAAAGGCAGGAAAGCTGAATGTTTTTATACACCGATAAGCAATAGTTTTGACTCTCTTATTAACTTAAATGATGTACCCACCATAGTAAATTTAGCTGAAGAAATACCAGTGACCCACTCACAATCAGAGCATACTGTCGGTAACCTGGGACTTACTCCATACCCCTCCTATAATAACAGCAATAATGGACAGTGGATTTACTTAGTTTCTCTAAACCTACAGACTGTGTTAATAACGGACAATATATTCTGAATGAAGGCATGGTGTCTAATTGTTCCAAAGACATCTATGTGCTAGGGGATTCCATGATATCTAAACTTGATAGACACATTTGTAACATGAATAAAGCAACTCGCACACTATCTTGTTTTTGAGGTATAAAAATTCAAGATATTGCTAAAATGACTGGACACATTTTGAAAAATAGTTCCCGAGGACCCCATGGTTATTATTCATGCAGGAATTAATAATATCAGACACCAAAGTATCCAGCAGATTAAGGAAGTATTTGTAGGACTCACACACACATTATCTGATACTGGGGCCAACATAGTCTTTTCAGAAATATTACAGGTGCCAAGGGCTGATTATTATATGGAAGTTAAAATTAAACAAGTTAATAATTGACTACAGGGCTGGTGCTTGAAGCAGAATATTAAGTGTCTGATGCACTGGGAACAGTATAATAATAATTGGCAATATTTTGCTGGTGATGGCTTTCATTTAAATAAAAGGGGTTCTGAATTACTGGGAAAAGCAATCAATGCTTCAATTGACTCTTATTTGAACTTACAAGGGGGGGGGGGAACAGGATAAATGGGTAGCATATGCTATCCTTTTTAGCCAACACCTCTGACAGTATTAGTAACCAACTGAATTCAGTACCCACTGCTTATTCTGAATTTAACTCTAATATACATCATTCCAAATTCAAAATATTATTATTGAATGCCAGAAGTCTAGTTAATAAAATTGGTGAACTTCATCTTGTATTAAACACTTGTAATATAGATGTATGTGGAGTGACTGAAACTTGGTTCACTGCAGATCAGTGGGAGCAAGACATACAAGGCTATACATTATTTTAAAAGAATCATACCCACTCAAGAGGAGGTGGAGTAGCAGTTTATGTTAAAGATTGTGTAATATGTCAGGAGCTAAGTCTGGACATACCGACCCTGAATGGTCTTGAAATTATATGGGTCAAACTAAAATTGGAATTTAAGGAGATCACGTGATGCAGAGTGCTGAGTAGCAGCTTCCGCTTCCCGTCTCTCATTTAGCTCATTTTGGTGCTATATTTTATTATTTTCTCTCGTTTCTAAGTTTTTACGGTGTACAATAGCTGTTGCAATCTGGTCTGGTTATCTTTCCAGCGGATGGAGCCTTATATGAAGAAAGCCCCACAGAAGCATACCCCTCCAACAACTTCCGAGAAGGCCCCCAAGAAATCCAGGGCCTCGGGTGGTTCTAGCTCTGACCTCCCAAGCCAAAGTGGTGATCAGGAACCTCTAACGCTGGTCAGATTTCTCGAGGAATTCAAACCCTTTCGAGAGGACATGAAGGATATGGCAACGGACTTGAAGTCATTATCCAGAAAATTAGATGAGCTCTCATTGTCTGTTTCCGACAACGCAGCCCGAATTGTTTCTATTGAGAAAATAATTGGTAGTCTTGACCCTGAACTGGTCTCAATGTGCCAGAAAATGTCTCGTCTAGAAGCTAAGCTCGAGGACCTAGAGGGTCAGAGACGAAGAAATAATGTGATGGTTCTCGGTTTACCGGAGGGAGAGGAAGGCCAAAATGTTGAGGCATTCATTCAGAAACTGGTTGAGCGGGTGGCAGGCCCAACCCCATTTGGCTCTGGCTACATTATAGAAGGTGCCCACAGGGCTTTAAGGCCTAAGCCACCCCCTGAGGAACCCCCCCCCGCCCTATCGTGTGCTGGTTCCTGAATTACCTGGAGAAACAACATTTTCTACAGAAAGGGCGTGCCCTGCAAGAGGTTCACTGGAAACATATAAAGCTGAAAACCTCCCAAGATCTACCTATCTTGGTCCACATGAAATGCAAGGTATTTCACCCTATTGTTTCCAAGCTAATTGCTGCAGGCCTGAAGTTCAGAATGAGTTATCCGGCTAGACTACAGATTTTGACTAACAGATCCTGGAAAAGCTATGAAGACCCTGAAGAAACCCTGAGGAGATTTAAGTCCATGTTGCCTGATCTCTTCTAAGACCCTTGAATGGTGGTGGCGTAGTATCGAGTATTGCACGGAGCCAAGAATTAGAACTTTCGGTTTTTCTTTCCGCAGAGAAATCTTAAGAATCTAAAGACTCGGGCAACTGCATAGATTGCAGTGAACTTGGGGGGGTCACAGCAGGCCACCCCGTTCTTTCTTTTCTTTCCATTTCATAATGGGCCTATTGTGGCCCAACGTAAAGGACACTGGGGTCTCGAGCCTTCTTGGGGGGGGTTGCGAGACAGGGGTTTTTGGCGACAATTTTTGCTGGGGGTTGAAAGGGCCCAGTTTGGTTATGGGCTAGCTCCTCTTTTTTTCTTTTAAGGCTGTTGTTGGGATGGTCCTGGGCTTTCTCCATCTCACCCTCCACCTGGGTTGGGTTGGGTAATTGACCACTAGAGGGTGTTCCTACCTCTGGGGACTTGTGGGGAAACTCTACTCGCAAGGGTTTTAACAGGGGCATTGATTAGCTGAGAGACAGCACTCTCAATTTCTCATGGAGGCCCTGTTTACAGGATTCTGACTGGGAGTGGGGAAAGGTAGTTGTTATGCCTTTCTCCTCTAGTCTATAGTTTCCAGCTTTCCTATTTTAATTCTCATTTTTACTGCGAGCTGGGGCATTTCTCCCTCCAGGAGCTGCTGAAACCAGTGCCTCCGATTTTAATATGGGTTACCACGAGCAAGTGGGTGTTGAGATGGCCTTACTATAGCCTCCCTATGTTATTTTCTCTCATACCCATATCTTGGCTGGAATGAGGCGAGGCCAGGACTACTCATTCTTGTTGGGGTACTACTGACAGGGCTCGATTTCTGAAGGCTGTCCTTTGTGTGCAACAGCACTAAATAGCAAAGCTTAATATTGGGGGCAGGAGCAGAGGATTAGAACCAGTACTTTGCTGAATGTAGCTTGTACAGATTGGGGAGGGGGCAGGGGTGTGTTTGGGGGTGGAGGGGTTACAGGAGAGGCGGTATCCACTTTTGGGTCGGCTAGGGAAGAGGGTGGGCTTTACTGCAGTAACCCTGGGGATACATGTAATGGAGTTTTGCATCTCGTATGCTGAGTATAATTATTTCGGTTTGATATTTCTTCTGGATGGTAAATGAGTTAACATTTGTGTCTTGGAATGTTAAGGGGATCAGAAAACAACATAAGCAATTTCAGGTTCTTAAACACTTAAGTTTGTTTAATTCACAGATAACTTTTTTGCAAGAAACCCATTTATTAGAAGGGGAAGCTTTTCAATTAAGGAGGCAACAAGGGGGATCAATTTACAGTGCCCAGGGCACAACAAATAGCTGTGGGGTCATGCTCATGATTAACAGGAGTATCCCTTTTTCTCCTACACAAATGATCAAGAATACCGAGGGTAGGTTTATTTTGGTCAGAGGTAGCCTCTGGTTTGTCCCAATTTTATTGGGCTGTGTTTATGGCCCTAATCAGGATGACCCCGGATTTTTCGTGAGACTTATATCTATCATTCTCCCAATGATTCCCATTAAAATTATTTTAGGGGGAGATTTCAATCAAGTATTTGATTCTCATCTGGATAGACTGGGTAGTGGCCCAGGTAGAATTACCCCTGGACAGAAGGCACTCAGGGAGCTATTAGATCAATGTGGGCTCTGTGATGTCTGGTGCGTCTTACACCCTGATTCCAGAGAGTTTACTTTTAGGTCAATGGTGCATGGTTCGCAGTCCCGCATTGACTTATTTACTTATTTCTCAGTGCCTCCTGCCCGGGGTGAAGACCTCCTCAATTCAACCTGGCCCAATCTCCAACCACTCACTGGTGGTATGCAATTTGGTACTGCTCAATTCATTTAACAGAGAAACTAGAAGGAAGCTCAATGATCAACTTCTTAAAGAAGCTAAATACTGTAAACGTATTAGGGGAAAAAATAGAATATTTTTCCTCACCAAACCTCTTAGAGGCTGTAAAACCTGATATCTGGTGGGCGGCCTTCATGAGAGGGATACTGATTAGTATGGCGGCTGATAGGAAAAGAGAGCGAGAGGAAGACCTTAAATCCCTATTATCCCAAATTAGATCTCTGGAAACAAATTTTCCATCTAATCCTCTAGATGAGGATATTCAGAACTCCTGAAATTAAAGAATAAATATCTGGGGTTACTTCAAGAGAAAGCAGAACTAGCTATTATTCATACCAGAGCTAAATACACAGATTGGGGGGAAAAGCGGGACATTTACAGGCATTGCGTATTAAACAGCAGGAGTCGATGAGATTTATCCCACCTATCAGGTCATCAGCAGACGGAACTCTCAAAGTGTCTCCTAATGAAATAGCCCAGGAATTTGCTGCTTATTATTCTAAACTGTATAGTGACATGGAGCACCCTCCCTGCCCAGAAGATATACTAGGTTATTTAAGAGGTTCCCACTTGCCCCTTCTCCCAGACAGGTGCGGTGAAACTCTGGTTGTCCCTATTTCTCAGGAGGAGATTGCTAAGGTTATTAGCGAATTGCCTGCTGACAAGGTCCCTGGTCCAGATGGATTTTCTCCTTTATTCTACAAGGTCTTTCGAGACCTTCTTGTACCAATACTTGGTCGTTTATTTCAACATATCCTATCTGGGGAGGATACAGATCTGTATCTCTACAAGGCCCTGATTGTTCTGCTTCCCAAACCTGATAAAGACCTGTATAAAGTTCAAAGTTATAGACCCATCTCTCTCCTAAACCAAGATGTTAAAATTCTCTCTAAAATACTAGCCAACAGGTTAGCATTGGTTCTTCCTGGGTTAATAGGTACAAACCAGGTTGGATTCATGAAAGGGAGATTATCTTCTGATCATTTATGCACTTTGTCGCATGTCTTCTCGGCTACCAGGGATGCGGGGTTCCCAGCGGGCCTGGTCTCCTTGGATGCCGAGAAGGCATTCGACTGTGTGAACTGGGATTTCTTGTTTCACACTTTGGAGGCTTTCCATATCCCTTCTCTGTTTATCTCCTGGATTGCTGCCCTTTATAAAAAACTCTCGGCAAGGATTTCTGCGAATGGGGCCTTCTCCCGCTCTTTTCTGCTTCATTCAGATACTAGGCAGGGGTGCCCCCCTCTCTCCATTATTATTTAACTTATATCTGGAACCTCTTATCCAAAACATTCTCAATAATGACTCCACACAAGGAGCTAGAATTGGGCGGCAGGAAGTGAAGGTTACCGCATATGCTGATAATCTGTTAATACATTTGTCCCATCCGGTATCCTCTGTTCCAGCCTTACTTAGGGAAGTGGCAAGGTTCAGTGCTTTGTCTAATTACAAATTGAATGCCAGTAAGTCCCTGTTTTTTCCCTTAAATCACAAAGTCTTCAAAACTGATATTAGTCCCTTGAGACTATGCTGGACTCCCAGGTCTTTTAAGTATCTGGGTATTAAACTTTCACGTAACCCCTTAGTATGGTTCAAGGAAAACCTAGATTCTTTACTGCAGGGAATTACACATGATCCAGACAGGTGGTCCAAACTTATCTCTCTGTGGGGCTGAATTAATATAATTAAAATGAATGCATTTCCTAGGATTTTTTTACCCGTTGTCCCTTCTTAATGCTTTTGTTCCTTTAGTCTGGTTCAAAAAGGTTCACGGTATTTTTACTAAATTAATCTGGGCCGATAGGTATCCCTGCCTGGCTTATCATAAGCTGGCAGCTCCTAAACTGGAAGGGGGGTTGAGAATCCCCAACCTGGCTATATATTATTGGGCTAGTCACCTTGCAAAATGCTCATGGTGGGTATCTCCCTTCCCAGAGGAAGCGCAATCCATGTGGCTCAAAACAGAATTGGACACAATTAAGGCCAATAATCTGGACCCTCTCACATTCTTTTTCCTTAAATTATCTCAAGTAAGTACCGCTATAGATTGTCCCATAATAAGGACCTCTTTAAAGGACTACCTACAGATGTGCTCCTTTTTGCAGTATTCTCCCCATCTGGACCTGGCCCAGTCTATATGGAACTCTCCATCATTTACTATTAACAAGAATCAAATCTCCCATCTTTGGTTGCCTCAACTCGAAGAGGGGAAGTTCTCGTCCTTTACTGATGATAAGGGGCACAGGCTATCAGTGGAGGAGATGGTTATAAAATTTTACATCCCGATTTCTTCTTTCTTCAAAGTCTTGCAATTGAGACATTTACTGGTAATCTCCCTTGGGAGTACTCCTCCCTCTCAGAGCATCTCCTGTCCGATACCCGAGATATCCCGCTTTCTGGGTCTTCTGGCGTAATCGCTAAATTATACCAGGTTTTGTTTCACAAAGTTCAGGCCCTTTGGGCCATCAAGATTTTGGAGTAACTTTTTCCCATCTGCAGTTAGATTGGCATTCTCTCTGGAAGTCGTGTCACAAATTTATCTCTCAGGATAGACTGCGCATCATGCAATATCATGTACTACACAACCTATACTATTCCCCGGTTAAGCTCCACAAGTGGGGCTACTTAGACTCCTATAAATGTAACAAATGTTTGCAAGATGAGGGCATGCTTTTTCACATGCTTTGGTCTTGCACAAATATTTCCACCTTTTTGGTCTCAATTCAAACCTCCTTAGACCCCTTGTTGGGCCTCCAAGAATACTTTATCCCTGAGGTATGTGTGTTGGGGGACCTGTCTTCCATTAGAGTCAAGGTGCGTAAATTTCACATATCCATGGTTGCCTTATTGGCTAAGAAAATAATTCTCCATCATTGGAAGGACAGGTCCTCCCCTTCTTTCCAGGAATGGGTAAGAGAAGTTTTATCCAACTTGCGCACAGAAAAAGCAATAGCCAGCCTACATAACAGACTGGCAACTTATGCTAGAATCTGGGATCCCCTTCACTCATTAATTTCTCTGGTTCCAAACTAAGTTTATAATAGGCTCAATGCTTTTATAAGGCCTTTTGATTAGAGGCTCGGCATTTATGGGTACTGCGATGGGTTACTGCAGTAAGGGGAGGTGAGGGGGGCAGCATCTTTTTACTATGTATCATTGCGTCTCTGTCAGCTTCTTTGTATGCTGCCTTTAATGGTGGAAACTGTGTGAATAAACTTTAAATTAAAAAAAAAAAATTGGAATTTAATTATATTGTACTAGGAGTCTGTTATCATCCCCCATCTACAGAATCAAATGATAACAACTCTCTTATGGAATATTTATAAAAAATGAATCACCTGGATGATATTATACTAATGGGAGACTTCAATTATCCAGGAATTAATTGGGCCACTTTAGTGGGCTCCTATAATCAGGAAATTAAATTCTTGGAAACAATTGCTTATTTGGGTTTGGATCAACTGGTTCAGGGACCTACCATGAAGGATAATATCCTTGATCTAATTCTTACTAATATCAATGACCAGGTAGAAACACCAAATATACTTGAACCTTTGGGTGATAGTGACCATTCTATGGTGCTTTGGACTATGAACTATTACAAATTATACAATGGCAAGAAAAAATCCTAGTCTCCGATTGGTCAGTCTTCAGCTGGACCCGTGATGTAAACCAGTACAACATCACGGGTCTAGTCTCAGCCTCACTGTGAACCTGCAGATGAGCTTATGGATATGGAGCTTGCTCCTTTTTTCATCTCCTCTTAAGAAACAAAAATATTTTTCGACACTAATAAAAACATTCTTTAAAATTATTTTTTTATTTTATACATAACAACGAGCCATTGTATAATAGCAATAATGCCCTCCAGGGTGTGTGTCGTTTGGGATAACGTCATGCCTCAGTTGTTGGACGCACTTGGCCTGCGGCCTCGTGCCCAACCACCTGAGGCGTGACGTTATCCCAGCACGATACACACCCTGTTGGGCATTATTGCTTAAACAACCACTAAGGGTATAACAAAAATTAGGGATTTTACTAAAGTTAATTATGGGGCAATAAAGTTCTTCCTCGTAGGCTGGAACTGGCAGCAGGAACTAAATAATCTTAATGTACAACATCTTTGGGACAAAATAGAAGTAAAATTGGAGTACTGTTTTGATAATTGGGTTCCGGAACATAAAAAATATAAAAATCATAAGAGGCTTCCTCTTTGGTTCTCGTCTAAGATCAGCCAACTCGTGAGTGTTAAAAAAAACACCTTCAATAAATATAGAAAGCAAAAGTCTGATGCTAACTGGAATAAGTTTAAACAAAAAGCTAATAAAACTAAGGCGGCTATTTGTAAGGCAAAGAAAGATATGGAGTATAAACTTGCAATGGTAAATAAAGATAAGAATAAACAGTTTATTTATATTGGATCATTGAGAGGGAATCCATCTAAAGTAGGTCTGTTGCAAATCGATGATCACTTGATATCTGATGAACAACAAATGTCTCATGAATTTAATAAATATTTTTCTAGTATCTTTAAACCTAGAGAATCCATGAATAAAATTGATTACACTTTGGAGGAACAGGAAGTTAGATTTGCAGTTTCTGAAGTTTATTCTGCCAGTAATTCTTTCAAATCTTCGCTTTCAGTAGGAACAGATAATATCCCCTTTGTTTTTCTTAAGGAAATTTCATCTGAAATTGTAGGGGTTCTTGCTTTCTTATTTAATGAATCTATTGGAACTGGGGAGATTATAGAGGAATGGAAAGAAGCCTTGGTGGTCCCCATCCATAAAGGGGGTACAAAACAAAATGTTAAGCATTATAGACCCATTAGCTTGACCTCCTGCATAGGTAAAGTTATGGAAAAATTATTATTACATAAAATAAGTACACATATAACAATTAATGGGCAGACTAATATAACCCAGTATGGATTTACACCAGGTAGATCTTGTTATAATAATTTAATTAATTTTTTCGAACCCATTAGTGCAGCTTTGGGTGCAGGCCTTCCAGCTGATGTGGTCTTTTGGGATTGTGAAAAGGTCTTCGACTTCATCGCATAAAGTTCTGATTGAGTGTTTAGTGAACAGGAGATTACACATGAATATTGTTAGGTGTATCTTATCCTGATTAATTGATAGAAAGCAACAAGTTAGTATCAGAGGATGTAAGTCTAACTGGAGTACAGTTACTAGTGGAGTGCCTCGGGTCTGTGTTGGGTCCAATTTTATTTAATATTCTTATGTCTAGTATGAATACAACTAATGGAGTATGGTTAAATAAATATGTAGATGATGCAAAGTTAGGTTGTATAGTTAATGATACTACTACTGCTCACATGTTACAGATCAATTTGAATAATTTATCTATTTGGGCCAAAGAAAATAAACTAACCTTCAATATTTCTAAATGCAAAGTGATGCATTTTGGTAAAAGTAATAGGCTTGTAAACTACTCTATGGACAATATTCAGCTAAGCACATTAACAACTGAGAAAGATCTGGGTGTTTACATAACCAATAACTTGAAATGTCCAATGCACACTAACAAAACTGTTCAAAAATGTCAAAGATTAATTAATTGCATTATGAAAAATATTAAATCTAGAGAGCCTGAAGTTTTAGTTCCTATGTATTGTAGTATAGTTAGATCTCATCTTGACTATTGCTCTTCCTTTTGTGCTCCTACTTTGGTTCGGGATATACTGTATGTAGAAAAAAATTCAACAGATTTACTAGCTATGTTTCCAATATGAAAATATTAGGATATGAGAATAGATTAAAAGGGCTAAATCTTTACTCCATTAAATATCGTTCTTAAAGACGTGACTTATGTTTAATTCACAAAGCAACAAGGGATATGGCTTTGTTTGAATCAATTTGTATAGAATGGCAACAAGCTGTGAATAATACTAGGTCTCATAAATTAAAGCTCAAATCAAGTATAAATAAGACAACCAGAAGAAATCGCTTTTTTACACAAAGGCCCAGATATTCAAAAGGGTTGCGCCATGCACAATAGAGATGAGTCAGCGCAAGTACAAAAATGCACCATTCTGTGATATTCAGTGGGAGGCAACTGCGCCACTCAAGTAGCAATGCGTAAGAGTGCAATTGAAATGAATGCAACCGAAAGGGTTATGCCAGCATCAACTGCCAGGTGGTGTGCGATGCCAGGGGGCACATAACCAATGTCTGTGCCATGCACCCTGGGGGAGCACATGATGCCTTCATCTGGCACCAGTCTGCACTGTGCCACAGGTTTGAGAGTGGGGACATCCCCACTGGCCACCTAGTGGGTGAGAATGCACATCACGCAGGATGACATGGGCATCTGGGGGGGTGCATAGTCAGAGGTGCCATGGGTACCGGCCTTGATGGCCCAAGGCAGAGTGACGCTGACCACCATACTAATGTCCACCCTCTATGCACAGGTGACTGTGGCTACCAACTCTGTCCCTGGCTGTTCACATCACACCGACACCCCGCAACCCCATCGCAGCAATGGTACAATGAGGCACATACCACCACATGTAGTGTCATAGAGCGGGTGTTCGGGATGCTGAAGGCACATTTTCATTGCCTGGACGCATCTGGCGGTGCCCGACAGTACAGCCCCTTGAAGGTCTGTGGGTTATTCCTGGTCTGTTGCATCCTGCATAACATGGCCAATGACTGTGGGATAGCAGTAAAGGTCGAAGAGGGGGACAGTGATGGGGACGATGAGGATGCCAGTCCAGATGGTGATGTGCAGCCACCCCTTGGGTGAAGGGACCCCTGCCTGATCTGGATTTCGCAGCTGCACCAGGACACCATCACATAGGAGCACTTTGACTAACACAGGTAGGTCATGGGGCCATGTGCAACCACCAATGGCAAAGGCACAACCCAAAAACATGCATGGAAACGCACATGCCGTCAGGGATGGGCAAGGCCTAACACGACACGTAGTCACGCACACACACACACACACCCACAAGACATGCACAAGGGGTAGAAGGCACGCCAACCCAGACTGCTACCCCCAGCCACACACAGGTCCACAGATGACCACACCCAGTGCCCATCATTGTGCATGTCTCAGACACTGGGCACCATTGCACACTGGTGGACAGAGCAATGCAGGCATCATCATGCACATGCCACAGTGGCCAGCAGCTGGGAGGGTGTGCATGTGGACCGTGTGTGTATATGTATATGTGTGTGTGCGCAGGGCCAGGTACCCCACCCGTGCGTCGCACGATGCATAGCACACGGCACACAGGGTAGCGTCAGACAGTAGCCATGGTGGGAGATGGGTCAGTCATGTGGCACAGTGTCATGGCCACCACAGATGCGTGGGTGGCCCCGCTGAGACCTACCAGCAGTGACAGGCTGACCATTGGCCTCATGGGGTGGCACCGATGGTCCCCCAAGGGTGATGCTGTGGGAACACGACCGTGTTCGAGCAGGGCTCTGTAGCTCACCGAACATGCCAGCACCAGGCATGTTTGGGACGCCCACGGCAGAACCCGGTGTTGACATGGAGGGTGTCGTACGATGCCAGGAATGGGGGGTTGATGTAACACTGCGTGGTGTCTGTGGAGCATGGGCAACAAACTGTGTGCCCAATGTGGCCATGACAGCTGGGAATGCACTTGTCTGCCTGTCACTGGCAGTGGTCACATCCTTCCGCTGCCGGGCCATCTCTGCCAGGAGCAAAGCATGGTCCCTGCTGCGCCACTCCTCTGCCTGGTGCAGAACCACACTGAGTGCATCCACCGCTGTAACAAGCTGCTACTGCTGATCCAAAAGGTCATCCGTCAGATCGGCATGGTGTTCCTGGCCATGCTGGGCATCACCACTTGATGGGCACTGCACACCAGAGCCATGCCACGGCACGTCCACATGTGGTGCAGTGATGCTGCCCCCCTAACACTGTCCCCCCATTGCCACTGGCCGACTGCTGACACTGCCCCTCCAGCTGCCACTCGCCAAGGCTCACTGGTGCCGCTGCAGCGGCCGCAACAGTCCCACCAGCCTGGACGCACACCAGTGCTGCCCCACTGGTGCATACAGGCGCAGGCTGGGACTGTGATGTCATGCAGGCCTCCATGGCAGCACCACCCACGGCTATACCCGTGCTTTTACCTGCTGTGGGGTCATCCTGCAGCCCACATGTATCACTGTCCATGATGTGTGCTCTATCATCATCGGTGCTGGATCTGGCACCAGTCCATGTCACAGCATGCTGGCATCCATGGACGCTGTCACGCTGGGACACGGGCAGGGTCTTCTCTGCACCTGCACCACCAACTTCAGTCCGGACAGACAGGCGGGTATACTGTTTTTCAGACCCTCGGACACCTGTGGAGGTGGATGGGCACTCCTCCATGTCCAGGGTATCGCCCTCAGTGGACACAACCACCGCAGCTGACCCATGTAGATGCTCAGGAGCTGTAAGGGAACACAGTAGCATTAATGTCTCTGCCCTACCCTGTGGCATTCCCCCCACACCCCATACAGTGACAGAACATGACCTACCATGCAGTGATGGGCTGCCACCCTTCTGGAAGCCACCACCTGGAATGCCCATTAGGGCACAACACCGCATGCTGCCAGCCACCCGCTCCTCCTGTGGCATCAGGTGTGGCACATCCGGCTGTCCACCACCAGCTGCAGACGTGCTGCCCTGATGGCAGCCACCTTATCTTTTATCCTCCTCTTGTTCGTGCCCACCTTCCTCTTGCACTCCTGCATGGACCACTGGTGGTTGCCATGCTGGTTGACGGCACGCGCTACCTCATCCTATGCCGCAGCATGGGCCTGTGTTGTTCCCCGCTGTCCACTGAGCAGTGGTTCCCCATCAAGGTAGGCCTCAAACAGGGCATCTGATTCTGCCCGGGTGAAGTTGGGCCTCCTCCATCTCCCATGTCTCTGTTCCTCCTCCTTCTCCTCATGTTCAGTCGTTATTTATCCTGTGGGGAATGACAGGTGTTACCTCTGAATGTGCAGTCCGATGCATCTCCCACATACCACAGTCCACACTTCTAAGCAGCATGCAACCCACCACAATAGACTGCAGTACCAAACAATGACCTCTGAAGCCCCATGTCGTATTTATATAGCGCAAGGCATGCAAATGAGGCAAGGCGCAACTTTAAGTGGATGCTAATGAAGTGGCTGTGCCATGGAATTGCTGATGAGCTGATCTGCATATGCTGGCTGAATATTATGCTGTTGCGCCTTGCGCAATTGTGTTGAGCGTGCTCAGACAAATGCACAGCTCTGTGACGTGTGCGGTAGACACCGCACAGCACATGCCCGGGGTTGCTGACGCCAACGCCTGCCACGCTGATGCCATGCTGAGTGCAGAAGGTAGTGCAGGGCATGACCACTACTTTGCCAGTGGCACTAGTGCACTGTTCACATGTATAGTGCTCATGTCCTGGAGCACTGTAGGTGCCATGGTGCTACAGCACAGTAGACCACTGCAGGGCATCACACACAGGCACCCAACTGCGCTACATGCAGGGAGTCCCAATCATGCTGCGGCGGTCCGTGCGCAAACAGACCCTTGACCCTCCAGTTGACCTTTGCCCCATAGGCACCATGCGTCCAATGGGTGCACCCCTATCACGCTGTTCGATGACAGTGCAATGGGGAATGGTAGCGCTGTACCACACAGCATCTACATGCAGCAGATGTGCACTACAGAGCACCATTTTGTTAACCTAGCTGCTGTAGTCATGGCGTGCAGGAGAGCAGCCCTGTGGAGCCCTCTTGAGATGGCCAATTTGGTGGCCCTTGTAGATCCCCCAGTTGGGGATGTGCCCTTGGATAGGGCTAGGAGTGCAGTGTGGGAGGAGGTGGCAGTGTCACTGGAGGAAGCCACCGGTATCTCCAGGAGCCCAGACCAGTGTCACCACCACTATGGGGACCTCCGACGGAGGGACCCAGACAGGCTTGCCCATCTACAGGCATATGCCAGGCAAGGCGTAGTACCACATCCAAGTAGGTGCTCCATCCATACACTGGTAGCATCTGTCCGGGTTTCGCGGTGGGCATGTGTCCACCGCAGGGGGGGCTGTCCAGTGTGGGCAGTTTTGGTCATAGTGGGGTTGCAGCATGGCTGGGCTGTGCGGGATCGCACACCGGGGGGCCATCTGCTACTGTTTTGTACTGATGTTCCCCTCTCCATGATTGCACCCTAGGCCCTGAGGAGAGGCGACTAGCCCGACAGGCATGGGCATGTGTGGATCAGGCGGCTGCCCGGCAACAGCCACGTGATGGCAGGCCACAGCTATATCAGTGCCAAGATGTTGCAGATGCAGGTGAGTACCTTTCTTCCTGGATATTTTGTGCTTGCGGTGTTGCTGGGTAGGCGGTGGGGCATGGCCACCATCCATTTACGTCACTAACATGCACGCCACACGGTACACTCAGCACTGTCCTGTGGCACTGCATGTGTGGGTGTGCATCGCTGGTGGTCCATGCATGCACCAGGTACATGGCTGTGCCACTGCCTTCACACCGCATAGCCATGTCACTGTACAGCCATGGTGGTGCTGTGCGGGACTTGGGCGGTGGGTGTGTACAGCGGTCCACCTTGCTGTGTGCACCTGGGTGGGCAGGTCTTGTGGACACGATCACTGTGGGTGGTCGCACACCATCACAGGGGTGTGGCCCACGGCTGTATGCCATGCACAATGGGTGGGCTGCAGGGGGATGGACATTCACACCTATTGACTCTGCTCCCTTGTCCTAGGTGGTCAGCGTTGGCTCGATCTTGAGAGGGCCTTGCAGGAGTTGCTGCAGCTTTCAAGAGCATCCCTTGAAATCCTCCAGTGGCTAGAGAGGCATGGTTTGTGGAGACAGCGGTCTCACAGGCAGCACAGGACCAATGACAGGGGCAGACGTTAGGCCCTCAATGCCCCCCAGATGATAGTTACCTCCCTACACCCACTCTCACACCCCTTCTTCCCTCTACCAGTTTTTCACCCCTGCCCCTTACCCACCGCTATCTTGTTTGTGGCCCTCTCCCCTCCATTGTATATATCTATGTATATAGTTGTTTCTTGAATATTTATAATACATTTGTTTTGTTATGACAACTATAGTGGTCTATGATTTGCAATGGCCTACAGGTGCTCAGCTGCAGTGGTGTGCATGGCGTCAGGGTTGGTGCAGGCATGGGCATGTGTGTGTGTGTGTGTGTGTGTGTGTGTGTGTGTGTCCAGAGGGGAACCGCCTATGGTGTGGGTGAGGGAATCAGTCACTGTCTGTGGTTTGTGTGTTGCTCTGTGCACTGGTTGCCTGTGCAGTGGTTCACAGTGCATGCTCTGTGTCCACAGCACCCCAGTCAGACCATCTATGGGCTGTGCAGCTGACACTCTTGCATGTCTGTGATATGCACCATCTGCTGTCCATGCTGGGCAACCACTGTACCTGGCACAATGCCAGGCTGCCTCCTGTCACCTGTGTGGTGCACGTCTGCCTGGGTTGGCACTGTGGCCTCCACTGTTTTTGTTCCCCCTCCATGCTGTCGCTTGTGTCTGTTGCAGGGGATATGCTCCACTGTCTGTCCCTTATGCTCCAGCCACATGCTGGTGGTGTACAGCTTCATGGTGCATGTACAGGATGGCTGGTACACCTGTGCCATGGAAGGGTGATAGCCGTGGGTACATGGCTGCTGTGGCCACACGCCAGCGGGTTTGTCAACCCACTACTGTGTCCCTGTGTTGGTGTGCACTTGGGTATGGGTTGGTGTTTGTCCATGCACTGTGTTGCATCCTCTGTGGCACATACTTCCATACACCACTGTGGGCTTCTTTGCTGGCTGTTGAGGCCAGTGCTGGGATGGGGTGTGTCCTTGGGAGGGTATGCAGGGTACTCTACCACTGATGGTGGTGTCCGGGGCATGCCCTGTTGCATGTGTGGTACCTCATGTGCTGATGCATGGTCAGTCTCTCAGCTGTACATCGGGGGGGCCATGCAGGCTGACACTGTGTCTGCAGTTGTTGCATCGGTGTCTGCTGCCACATGCTTCAGGGTGCTTGTGGTGGGGCTGCCTTGCATGTCTCAATAGTGCACAGGGTTGCATTGTCACAGTGGGGGTGGTGGCATGCATGGCGTGTCCTGCAGTGTTGGGTGCTGCTCCTGGGCAGGATGTCTGTGGAACACTGTGCAGGGTGTGCTCTGCAATGGTGGGATGGTGTAGCACGGGGTGGACGGACCTCCTTGTTTGCTGGTCACAGCTTGCCAGGGGGTGTGCTGGGGCACCATGCCCCAGCTGTGGGATTGTGGCTAGTTTCCATGGGCCAGTAGTTCTTCCAACTCTCCTCTGGTTGGGAGGTTCATGGGGTGTGGGAGGCGCTGTCTGTTCTGCTGTGTGCTCCTCAGTCCATATCTTCCATGTGTGGTGGACCCCTGCATCCTGTCCCTGAGCATCCCTGGTTGTGCTGATGCACTGCTACCCTGCTCCACTGCGCATCCCTGTTTGTGCTATTGCACACCAGACCTACGCCACTGCGTATCCCTGGTTGCGCCATGGTGCAGTTGCCACGATATTCAGTTGTGTGACACAAGCGCATCTAGCCCTGCACAATGTTTGAATATCATGCATGTTGCACATAGGCGCACTGTACTTGCGCCTGTTCCTGCTATTGTGCTACTTTGTGGTGCAGTTTGAATATCTGGGCCAAAGAGTAGTACCAATATGGAATTTACTACCTTTAGAAGTGGTGCATAGTACCACTCTCCAGCTTTTCAAAAATAATCTTGATTTGTATATGGGTGATTTTAAATATAATTTCCACCCAGGTTAGTGGCTGGCGAGTTCTCAAATGGGCTAGTCCCTCGAGCTCGTATTGACCTATGAACCTATTTGTTGATGTTACATTAAGTTGGAATGGGAAGGAGTAGATATCGTCTTGGCATATGATGGTTATGCAGGAACTGGCAATTTAAATGAAGCCGAAGTAAACTGCACTGTCATACATGATGCTTGAAATGTTCCTCAAAGAAAATCTCATGAGAGCTACATGAACAAAACTCAAATGCAAAATCATTTCAATTACCCATGAATGTGGGTTGTGTCTGTTGAAAGGGAGATTCTCTAGGGACATGGAAAGTCAAATAACATTTCCTGATAAAGCAGAGAGAAGTGTTGTAGACACAGCATTAGTGGATTTATATAGCGTTAGCGAGATACAATTATTTACAAGGGTTGGGCAATGCAATTGTACTAATTTCTGAATTATTTTAGTGACCACTATTTATCATAATTTAAGACTAATTCAGAATATATACTGTAAAGGTAAATTCAGAAGCAAACTCACAGATGGTAATCAAGAACAAGAAATCTATAAAATGGAATCCTACATGAATTCATAATTTAAAGTATTAATGAAAAATCAAACTTTTATACAAATTTACAGAACAATAATTTACTGTTACCAAATATCTAACACACTAAAGAATATTAAAGAATATCTTGATGTATTCATGGTCCAGAATGGATCAGGATGGTAGACCCACTAGGAGTGGGAGACAATTCAATGGGCCTTGGTCGTCTTTGTCTTTAAAAACCAAGTATTACCAAGTATCACTAACACAATTCCCATTATAAATAGTTACAAAACACTGACTGAAATTGTGGGGCAAGGAAAAAAGGAAAAGAAAGCACATACAGTCTGTAGATCATGTTTGATAAAGAATGCATGCAAGCTAAGGCTGGGATGCATATATTCAGAGGATACTGTATATAGTATAAGAAAGTGCCTGTCAAAGGACAACTTGAGTACAAGAAGCTTTTAAGTGCAAAAAAGGAAAACTATAATGAAAACTGTGGAAGCAACTGGATGAAGATGAAGCTATTGCATTAAAATATAGGAAATGGTAGCTTTTTGGACAAGGTACTGTATGCTTGAGCAAATGTAAAAAATAAAATCCCAGCAGAAACATGGGTATATCATTTTACAAATCTATATTCAAGGGTTAAAAAAAAAGAAAATGGCTCTCCCAGAGATAGAGAAAATGTTGCTGGGGACATAGACAGGCTCACAATTAGCCACATGTATACCACAAGGAAACTGGACTTCCAATTAGGACACGAAAGTACATAAAACACATATTATAATGTTATGGATGATCTCCCAGCAGAAATATACCAGTGTAAGGTAGCATAATGGGATGACATGATAGTGGCAATATTTACAGAGATAAAACCAAATCTAATTTCCACAAAACTTGGAATATGGGCATAATACTTTAAACTTACACTTGTATTTATTTGTAGGTCTTTTCTAAATGGCTATGTAAACTGTATTATACTATTTTATTTTTAATTAAAATCTTGGAAGACACTAATTGAGTGTAAGCTCTTTACATAGGTTTCATGTCAAGTACAATTACATAGTGGCAAAGAACTGTGCGTCTTGCAAGCCCACAACAAAAATTATAACATGGAGAGAAATAGGTAGGACACGAAATCCAACTGTCATAGTAGGCTAAAACCTGGCAACATCTAATTGCAGAACATTGTTACAACAACGGAAGGTGACATACAGTATTCAAAACAATTATCATACAAAGTGGGACACAAAGGGGTGCAAAGGGCTGGTAAGTAGGGAATGAGCAATGGGGGGGGGGAGTGTGAATGTCTGTTACTGGAGGGTAGAGGATAAACAGTGGGAGTAGGGAAGTGGGGGTGAGAATCAGCCCAGGGTGCCTTGTCATTAGGTAGGACAGGATGGGGAGAGGAGGGAAGCAGTCCCGGGGGCCAAAGGGGAGGAGAGGGGATGAGGAAAATAAGTGACTGGGGGGGTAAGACAAGAAGGATAGAAGATTAGGGGAATCAGACAGTGAGGCCAGATGGAGATCGGACACTGGGTAAAAGCAGGGGATGGGGAAAGTGAGGGAATTAGGAGTGGTGGTGACAGGGGTTGTTAGGAGAGAGGCAGAGTTTTCAGTTGGGTGGTATTTAAGCAAAGGGATGTACAAGTGGGGGCATATAGGGGAGGTGGGGGAGTGGAGGGATGTAGTGAGGGCGGGAAGTAGGAGGTGGGGGGATGTGTGTGATTGGGTGACAGAGAGGGGAAGGAGGAGGCGTGTAAGATTGGGAGAAAAAAGGGGGCAGCAAGGGATGGAAGTAAAAGGGAAGAGAGAGTCAGGAGATGAGGAGGAGGAGGGTGGGAAAAGGTGACGAGGATGGGAGTAAAGTAATGGGGCACATGGGGGATGAAGTGTAGCAGCAGGACACTGGGGAGGAGAGCTAGGGTGAAGGGGAGGTGGGAGTGGGCACAGAGGTGGAAAAGGAGTGGTGTTAGTGGCAGGTGGAGAGAAGGAAGGTGGGCAAAGGTGGTGGGGGAATGGAGGATGAAGTGCAGCAAGTAAGTCAAGAGGGAAACTAAGTGCTAGGTTCTGGGTAGTGGAAGGTTAGTGGAAGCAGTCACAGCTGGCATTGATAACTATGTGTTGCTGCAACTTCTTCTTGAAAGAGCCCAGGGTGGCGGTTGTGGTTACTTCATTGCTGAGGAAGTTGAACCAGACTGGAGCTCGGTGTGCAAATGACCTTTGTTTAAGGGAGGTACGACATCGGGGGATCCTAAAGAACTGACACTGAGCACTTCTGATTTGTCTTACATTGTTTGAGGGGGAGAGGAGTTTCAGTACCCTTGGTGGCATTGTTTCAAGGCTAACTTTGTTGGCTAATAGGCAGGTTTGGTACATGAGCCTGTGCTTGAGCTGAAGCCAATTTGCTTGGGAGTACAAACTGCAAGTGTGGGTCATGCACCTAGCACCAGTAAGGAGGCGGCAGGCAAACAACCAAGCTCTAAAATACCCACTTCAATTACAAACACTTACAAGCCAGATAAAATATCAGAAAACTTAAAGTTGTTACATGCAAGTCAGGTTAAAAATAGTCTATACGCTTACAGCAGCAGTGATTGTCCCACTGATGTTCTGTGTGTGTGTGTGTGTGCTCTTTCTAAATGTGTACAGGGCCACCCTATGGTATCCCTTACATACTGCACCCTTAATGTGCTAATATATATTACTAATACAGTAAATACCACATGCAAAAATTGCAACTGGTAAAGGAATTACAATTTTGAAAACAAATCGAATGTTAATCAATTATATCTTAAAGAACAGTCACAGTTACAGTTACTCCAAGATACATCACTACTGCTGCAAGCATAAGTGTATAAACTGTTTTGTGCAATACATATTTTTGTCACTTTATCCGATTTGTAAGTGTCTACACTGTGGTAGGTGTTTTAGAACTCAAATGTTTGCTTAGTATATCTCACTGTATATCTCATGTCTTCCCCTTATTCTGAGGAGCTCATTTTTGCATTTGATTGCTATCCTGCAATAGGCATATCTATTTTACATGATGAAAAGTGTTTTAAATTTTTTATCATGTTTTGCTGATTTTAAATTTTTGCTGAAGCATAATAAACAGGAACTAAACTGATAGATGTCATGGAATATTTGCATTCCTCTTAGACAGTGACCAGATATGGGTAGAAGAAACCTTGGTGTACCATCTCAGCCAAAGGATGGCCCCTGTATACTGCACTGCAGTGTCAGTTTTGGGTATTACCCTAAGTACTTGTTATTTTTCTGTTCAAAACTTAAGACTCAAGACAATTATCTTGTTGAGCTTTATCAGTATGATAGATTGAAGGAGGGGGGTAAATAGGTCCATGAGGTATCCCAGTACTTTGTCTGGCCAAAATTTGGTGCCTACCAGGGCAATGTCGAGAAAGTGTCTTACAGAGGAAGGGACCCAACCTAGCTGTTTGTACATAGAACAATGGCAGTATGGGGTGGGCAAGGCAAATCCACAAAGGGAGTTTATACATGGTACCGGGTCATAACAGCACTGACAATAACAATGCTGCAATAAATAGCACAGGCAAAACAGTAGATCCCAAAACAAGCTCAGAAGAATCACTGACCGGAACAAAACAGCACGCCCCACTGAAAACAATGGGACTTTGTTTTTCAGGGGGCCTTGCCCACCGAACCCCCCCCATGTGTGGGGCTTTGCCTCCACAGCCCTGGACTTTAAATAAGAAAACCCAGGTGTGTGGACTTCAGGGAGCGAAATCGAGGAGGGGAAAATTAAAAAAATCACTAAGCTGCAACACCAGGAGACCTGGGGGGGAA
This sequence comes from Neoceratodus forsteri, assembly GCA_016271365.2. NCBI lineage: Eukaryota > Metazoa > Chordata > Ceratodontiformes > Ceratodontidae > Neoceratodus > Neoceratodus forsteri. The sequence continues at coordinate 1,167,001,693 of CM057450.1, read as the reverse complement.
TCTAACTGCGGTTCCAGGTCTCTAATCCTGCCATGTGCTGGTGCCTTAGCCAGTCCACCACGGGAGCAACTCAACCAGGCACCACACACACAGCAACTAGATCCCTCATTTATAAGAGCACAGGGCAACAGGGGTAGCTGTACTTCCCTATTGCTATTATACCCCTGTTGTTCTAAATGCAGGCACGCTTTACACAATGTGGTTATTGCTGTATGGTTTTTGATTAGCGGTATTGACCTAGTACCTTAAACATAAGTATGAGATTGGACAGGATAGCAATGGAGGCTGTGCAGAGTAGACAACATCACCTTAGTCCAACAATGGGATAATCATACATTTGACTGCCTGTTTTCTAATGTTATGCTACTGTATTCACCCTGTATAGAGCTCTAAGCTTGGCAAAACACTTGTTTACTGAATACGAACTGTGGTCAGAGTAGTCATGCAGTTTGTGGAGATGGGGGTCCTATGTATTTGTAGGAGATTACAGAGTCAACGAGGGCTCCTTGCAGAAAGCATAACTTCAAGTGGGGGGGGGGGAGCTCAATCAGGCCTTGGACTGGAACTGTTTTCTTCTGGTTCATAGCTAACTGGATAGCCTAGAACCATTTGTGTACCTTGAAGTAATCAAGCTGAAGGACCTGCTCACTGGAGGCAGTGGTAGTACCTGAAGAGTACATGATAATGCCATCTGTGTACATATGGATACTGCAAGCTGAAAGTGTGCTGGGGAGGTCATTGATAAAGACAGAGTAGAAGGGGCCCAGGACCAAACCTTAGGGGAACCCAATGGTGACCAGGTGGGAAGAAGATCACAATGCCACCAAGCACATGGGCACTGTGGTGTTCATCACATGCTGAAAACCAACAGTCTTGACACATAAAGAGGGATGCAGATCCACTGCTATCATTGCTGCAGTTGGGTTGGTTAACTTTTGGTCCACAGGATGACATTTCTCATACTTGGAAGACATTTTAAATGAGTCATGCTTAACTGTTTTTGGCCTACTAGGGTATCTAAAGCTGAGGTGAGTAAAAACTGTCTTTTAGCTGATCCAGCCAGACTCAGTAACTAGGGAGACCCTCAAGAAAAGAGAAAGAGAAGGGACTACTCTGTGAGCCGAAAAATGATACACCACCTTCTGGTTCCTTCTGAGAATAGCAAAACATCTGTATAAGCCAATTCTGTGAGATAGTGGTTCTTTAACTGTCACACTCATACCGGTAATATGCTCCTCTGCCTTACCTGCACCTCCTTCTTAATACCTTTAACTTTGTTCTCAGGTTTGGATGTGATCAGAGTAAATGCCACATCATAGTTGATAAGTCAAGACTGGTAACTTTCTTATCCCTCCTTTTTAAGCAGAATACATACAGCATGACACATATTATTTTGATCGTCATGACAATATTTCATACCATAGTGCAATCCTCTTAGTTTTTGCATCAGGCATAAGTAAGCAATAACCCACAACAGGATATGTGGTTATTGGGGATTAATCAACTCCCCGGGAGCGTTGTGAGGCACGAGGCCACAGGCAGGCTTATTGCACTTATAACATGGGTGATGTTTAAACAAAACAAATAGCCAGAAAGGTGTTTAAATAGTAGGAAAGATACTGTATCCTGCCACCTTGCAAAATAATCCCTAACAAATAATGCATACTGCATTTCTCAGATAGAGAAACACACAAATTATAGTACAGGAATTCTAAATCATACACTCACTTTGTCTCTGTTTCTCTCATTCTCTGTCTCTTTCTCCCTCTGTCTCTTGTCACCAGGAGGTTCAAGGCTCTACACAGCAACCCACTGATCACTCACTGAGAGAGGGAGAGACACACACACACACAGACTGTCACAGTTCTCCTCTGAATTACCGCACTGTCTCTCCTCCGACTGCTCACTGCAGGCAAGGTGGATCCTGCTCTCCCTCACTCTCACCCACCTGCACAGACATTCATGACCTGCTCTGCTCCTGGGTGAGCAGCAGATGAGGAGCAGACATTATTGTGCTGGTGGGGGGCCCTCTTTCAAGGACTGCTGCCCATGGTGACTGACACACAGGGAGACTGTCCTGGTGAACTGCTTGATTACCACGCTGTCTGTCCTCTGGCTGCTCACTGCCAACAACGCGGATCCAGCAGTCCCTCTCTGTCTCACCTGCCTGACAGACCTACATGCCCCGAGCTGCTGCTCAGTGAGCAGAGGACCAGGAGCGGACACAGGACACTGTCTTGTGAGTTTGCTACCCCCTTCCCCATGACAGGGTATGTGGAACAAAACATACATGAATCAATAAATACTTGTACATCCAGGACCCCAGGTACACTCTCTCTCTCTCTCCGACAGCTAGGGTAGCCAGGGAGAGGTCAGGATCCCCAGGTTTGCACTGTCGCCAGGATTTGCTGCTCACACACTTGGCTTGCTGCAGGGAGTCTCTCACTGTCTGCCTGTACCCATACCATACTGCTGCACACTTGCTCATTGGAGGAGTGGGCTGGGAAACCATGCTATTGCATTCAGCTTCCTGTCTGCTCCCATTCTGTATCTCTCTCTCTCTCCCCCCCTGTCCAACATGTCACACACTGAGAAAACATGTACTGCACTATTGATGACCGGGACGGAGCTGCGCTGCTTTACTGACAGAAGTACTCAGACACTGAAAGGAAACACAGCACAACACCAAGCAGCCACAGCAATGGAGAGCATGGTGTCTACTGTGGAAGCAGGGCCAGGGACAGGATTCCTCATTATAACATGGGTTGCCACATATTAACAGGCATAACATGGGTTGCACAAAACCAGGAATGCAAAACAGCAACCAAAGGACATATGCTGCAGTCCTGATTGCTTACTCCGCATTTTTTATGGCTGCCAGCACACGTTCCTTCACACTCCAAAGAAGAAGCAGATCAGGCTTTGGATCTCCAGAGTTCCTCTGAGTAACCACGGATTAATGCTAATTTAATCCATGGGCACGCACAGGGACTACTCCAATGGCATTGCTCATTTGCTCCAACTCATGTTATAACAACATTTTGTTCCTGTCCAATCTCCCCTGAGATTGTCTCATTCTCAAACTGGGATTGGAAACTGTCTAGACTATCCAGTTCACTAGCACCGATACTTGTAAGTGCTATATCCCATTATACTTCAGCTCTATAAATGCACTGTATGCATGAACTGTTGTGCTGTTGAATATGTTCTGCTATTGCACATGGACTCTGTGACAGAAATATCTGTAAACTGTCCTTATTACCTCTGCTAGGCTATTCCTGAAAATGGCCCTGGTTACAGGTGTGCCTTCCCAGTTACCAACAAATAAATAATGAAGCTGCATTTTCATTTTCAATAATAACAGGAGTTCTTTTCAGTCTCCAATGTATCTTGTTTATCTTCTCATGGCCATCATTACCACAATCACTGCTAGTACCGTAGTGCTTGTGGAATCATCATGAACATTAAAAAAAAGTTAACGTGTGGCCATTCCTTCAATCTCAATATTAGCGGTACCTACTGAACATCATCTTTATTTTTTCGGCACAGTAAGTGTCTGCACTACGAAAACTACCCTTGCTTTTCTTAGGATCATGTGCCACGGATTCCTCCGGTCTTCTCCAGGCTTGTGCTTATTTGTATGCTCTTTATTGGTAGATTTTTTTGCCCTTTTATTTTTGTAAGAGATGTGGCTACTTCTGACTGTATGGGGTTCCACTTTGTAGACGGTGTATTTTTTATTCTGAATACCACAAACTAATCAGTTAGCATTGTTCGCTTGCACTGTACTATATTTAACTGCACTATTTTTAACATGTTTATTTTTGGGTTTGTGTTATTTCAGCCTGTACCCTTCCTATTTGTATACAAGGATGTAATGCAGAATACTGCAGACATCTGGAGAGTAAAGAGCAGGAAATTGTGCAGTTTCAACATACTAACATACTAAAATGCCAGCAGAATAGGCCTAATGGTCTTTCGTGTCTGCTCGTTTGGTCAGCCCCCACTCTGGGTGCTGACCTTGCTGTCCCCCTCGCCTTCTCTGGCTTCTCCCTTCCCAGTTCCGGATATTCTTGCTGCATTGGATTGCTTCCAGAACCCTTCCCCTGTACCTGTCCCACCCCCTCTTGAACCGCTCCACTGTCTCTGCCTCCACCAGCCCCCTAGGCAGTGCATTCCATGGCTCCACCACCCTCTCAGTGAAGTAGCACCTCCTCCTTTCTCCCCTGAATCTTCCCCTCCAGCTTCCACCCATGCCCTCTAGTGGCCCCTTCCTTCGAAGCACCCTGATTGTTCCTCCCCTATTTACCCTCTTCATGTACCTGAAGACCTCTATCATGTCCCCCCGGTCCCTTCTCTCTTCCAATGTGTACATATTTAGCTCTTCGAGCCTCTCTTCATAGGTCTTGTCCCCCAAGCCCCAAATCATTTTGGTTGCCCTCCTCTGGACCCTCTCCAGGAGGTTAATGTCCCTCTTTAAGTGTGGCCTCCAAGACTGCATGCAGTACTCAGGGCGGCCTCACCAAGCAGTTATACAGAGGAGTATCACTTCCCTCCTTCTGGAGGATCCCCTAGCGATGCATCCCAGCATCCTGTTGGCCTTGGCTGCTGCCCTCCTACAAGTCTCAGAGTTGTTCATCTTGACATCCACCACCACCCCCAGGTCCCTCTCAGCCATCGAGACTTGTAGCATTCCCCCAGGGTGTACACTTGGCCTGGGTTTCTGGCCCCCAGGTGGAGTACCTTGCATTTCCCTGCATTGAACCTCAGCTTCCACTTTCTAGACCATCTTTCCAGAGCCTCCAGGTCCCCCTGTAGGGCCACCCTCCCCTCCTCCCCATCCACCACCACCCCCAGTTTCCAGTCATCTGCAAAGAGACTCATCTCACTCCTGATTCCTGTCCTTATGTCAGATACGTAGGCGTTGAACAGAACAGGCCCAAGGACTGATCCCTGTGGGACCCCACTAATGACCCTCCTTGGGGATGAGACTATCCCACCAACTACGACCCTCTGGGTCCTGTCCTGGAGCCAATTGCCTATCCATCTGATCATCTGGTTCCCCACCCCCATTTCTCCCAGCTTATCCAACAGGCCCACGTGAGGAACAGAGTCAAATGCCTTGCTGAAGTCTAGAAAGAGGACATCCACTGGTCTACCCAGGTCCAAGGCACTTGTCACCCAGTCATAGAACTCCACCAGGTTTGTCTGACACGATTTCCCCGGGATGAATCCATGCTGTCTATCGTCCAGGCACCCTGACTTATCCAGGTCCCCCCCCAGCCTCTCCTTGACAATGCCCTCCATCACCTTGCCCACCACCGATGTCAGGCTGACATGCCTGTGGTCCCTGCCACCTCCTTGATCCCCCTTGTGGATAGGCACTATATCGCCACCTTCCAGTCTTGGGGCACCCACCTTGTCCTCAGAGATGGTGAAAGCTCTGCCAGGACATCTGCAAGTTCCTTCAGCACTCTGGGATGTAATTTATCCGGCCCTGGTGCTTTCTCCGTCTTAAGGGAGCTGAGGGCTTCCCTCACTCTCTCTGCTGTGATTTCCACTTCCGGTACCTCTTCTCCTGCTTAGCCCTCCCCCCACCTGCCAGTGATGCCTCCCCCTCTCCCCAGACCTGCCGATCGGTAAGGGTCCCCCCTCCTCAGTATCTCTGTCTCCTCCCATGTATGATGCAGCACCCACATTTTCCCTGGTGAAAACTGAGGTGAAGTACTCATTTAGTACCTCAGCCTGCTCCCCCGGGTCTTGTGCCCATCTCTCCCCTGATTTAATCCTGCTAATCTGCCCCTTCACCCTTCGTCTTTCCCCAATGTATCTAAAGAACCCCTTGTTCCCTCTCCTAATTTCCCTGGCCAGGTTCTGCTCCTTCCTTGCCTTAGCTGCCTTCACCACTCTAGTGGCCCTTCTAACCATCAACTCGTACTCCCCTCGATCCCTTTCACTCCTTGAGCACTTGAATTGCTTATAGGCTGCTTTCTTTCCCCGGACCACCTCCTGGACCTCCCTGGTCCACCAACAGGGTTTTTGGGCCCTACCGCATTTTCGTCTTACTCTTGCACAGGTGCTGGTAGCATCCTGCACCCCTTTCCTGATGATTTCCCACCTACTATCAGCATCCATGTCTGACCCAATCTCATCCAAATGCTCCTTAAGGATCCTTCCCATTTCCTTAAAATCCGCCCCCTGAAGTCGGTTACTTCCGTCTTCGTGCAGCCTTCTACCCCTCCTAGGTCCAGGCAGAACCAGACCGTGGCATGGTCACTCCCCACCAATGGGTCCCTTACCTCCAGGCCCCCAATCTGGTCACTGTCTGCCAGGACCACATCCAGTACCCGTGCCTCCCTGGTCGGTTCCCTCACCTGCTGAGTTAGGAACGCGTCTTGAAAGACATCCAACAACCTCTGTTCCCTGGTCACAGAGGATGTCATAGTCTCCTAGTCTGTTCCTGGCATGTTTAAGTCCCCCAACACCACCACCGTTCCTCTGCCCAGTCTGCAGTGTCTCCAACATCTGCCACCAGACTGTCCTCCAGCTCCTCCGCCAGGGCAGGGGTCTATAAACCACTATTTTACTCTCTTGCCCCTTGTTATCAAGGTGACCCAAATCGCCTCCACGGTTCCCTCCGCCTCCTCTACTCCCCCTATGCCAATGCAGTTTTTGACTATCATTGCTACCCCTCCTCCCCTTCCCTCTCCCTGTCCTTCCTGAACATAGTGTAACCCTCCAAGTTCAGGTCCCAGTCATGTCTTGCAGTGGCCCAAGTCTCAGTGACCGCTGCCACATCCACTGCTCTCTCAGTTAGCATCGCCTGGAGCTCAGGCATTTTATTGCCCAAGCTCCTGGCATTTAGCAGGACTACCTTCCACCCTTTCCCTATAATTCCATTTCCCCTGCTCGTGTTCCCATGGGGATTCTGTTTTCCCCTGGTCTGCACTTTGCCAGTTGGCCTTTTCCTGCAATCCTCTTGGTCCCGTGGGGGGTGGAGACAGAGTCCCTCCTTTATCGGCACCCCCTTGACAGCCTTTTCTCCCATCCCACCCCCCTTCACAAGTTTAAACCCCACTTTTTACCAATGAACCCCTATTTTCAACTTAAGGATTCCCTCCTCTCCAAATTGAGATGTAGTCTGTCTCTCAGCATACAGCTCCTTATCCTCCCAGGTCTCCCTCCAATCCCCCATCAACCCATACCCTCTGGCCTCACACCACCCCTGAGCCACTGGTTTATCTCCCTAATTTTCCTTTGTGTTCCCCACTAGCCCTTGGCACTGGCAGGATTTGAGAAGGAAACTGTGCATCCTATGTCATGACAGACCTGGCGAGCTCCCTGAATCTTGCCTGTATCTCTAGCTCGCTATTTCCCCAATGTCATTTGTACCCAGGTGGACCAGTGTGTCTGGGGAACCCCACAACCTTTGCCAGCTGATATACCTCGTGCTTAGCCCTGTGCACGTTAGTCCAGGGAAGCATCTTGTTCTAACTGGCCAGGCTTCTCCCTCTATCCATTGATACCCCTGATCATAGAATCCCCAGCAGGGCACTCTGACCACTCCTTTCCTCCATTCCCCCTTCCATGTCCCTCATCCTTTCTACAGGCCCTCCACCCAGCTGGCTCCTTGTTCCTCCCCTATCTGGGTGCCACATGCCACCCTCCATATTTACCATGGCCACCCTCCCTCCAGTCCTATGCCTCTCCTCCTGAGTATCCTTCTGTACCTTGCTAATTCCCCTCACTGCTCGCAACTGGTCCTTCTCCCCATCTGCTAAACTAGCCTGGCTCATCCTCCCTTCCTTCCTGTCTCCATTTAGTTCCTCCTTGCTCGTTGCTCCCCTGGCCTAAACCCTCAGCTCCCTTTACTGAATCCTCCTTGTACTTCTGGTCCTTCTCCTTACCTTCCTCCCAACTGGTCCTTCTCCTTGCGCTTTCCTCCTCTTCCCCTGCCCCTCCTGCTCTTATTCACTGCTCCCCATTCTCCTGCATTCCAGGTCCCCTGTTCTTCCTGCTATCTGGCCCTGCCCTCCTGCCTCCCCACTCCCTTTCCGTCTCTAACCACCTCTGTCGTGGCTACATCACCCCCCTCATCCTTGAGCAGAAGAAGAGAATTGAAGCGGTTACTGAGTGTAAGGTCTGATCCACCTCCCCGCCTTGCTTCCTTCTGTCCAGCCCTGGCCTTCTGCCTACTTCCCTGAGAATGTTGTCCCTCCGTCCCCCCTTTGTGAGGGTCCCCAGGTACCTGCCTGCTTCCTTGGTAGTGTCCTTTTGGACCCCCTCTGCCAGGGTTCCTATGTGACCCCTGAGTATTCTCCTGCACTCCTTTCCCTATGCCCCCACCCCCAGTGCTTGGTGCAACCCTGTGGAGATTCCCAGCCCCTTCCCCAACCATACCACCCCCTTCCCACAGCTTTCTCCTAATCCCCGTAATCCTCCCTAAGCTGTGCTAGCTGGTAGCACACTGGGCAACCACCGAACTTCCAAGCCCAGTCCAGTATCATGGCTGCCCACACCCTGTGCACCCCACCACCCTCCCAAAGATGCCGCCCTAATGATGTGTGGTTCCATCCCTTCCAAATAGGTTTCCTTGAGTGAGCCACCAGGTTCCCCCCTAGTCCAAGATATCCCTACTGCCTAATCAGGTCACCCACTAATCTTAGAGACAGTCCCACTGTACACCAGTAACCCTGTTACTAGGTGCAGTACAACACATTAAACTTATAAGGGAAATGAACAACTCCCTAAGCTCCTCTCTCCCAGCCTTTAAATCCAACCCCCAGTGGCTAGAACTACATGAGCTGCACCTGCAGCCTTTTCCTCCAATTGCAGGGCAGGTGTTCCCCTATAAATTCGCAGACTTCTGGGAGGGAGGGCGGGTCTTGGGCAGACACCTGACTCGAGAAAGAGTGTATCAGCCCTGTGTCTCCCCTCCAAGCCCAGCAGCCAAAGAACCAGGCCCAAGCAAATCCCACCAAATAGGTTTTAAATCAGAAGAAATAGGCCTCTACCAGCGCAGCCTGTTACACAGTGAAATATCCACAAAATGAGCCCCACTTACAGCCACCAAATCAGTTTACAAACATCCAGCAGCCCCAAAAACAATACCCTGCTAGCCCCTTAGAAGTAAGAAAGAAAAGAACTAACCTACCAAGTAAAATCCACAAGAACCCTGTGAAAACAACAGCAGCAGCTACTGTCCTGGAACACAACTGATCCTGTCCCCTTCCAGTTCTTTCATAAGTTAATCCCTTTTGTCAGGCATGAATCTTTGCGTGCTGGCAGGCTCCACTGTACTTCAGTCCCAGCAGTTCACACTGTTCACTTGTTCAAGGTTGTGTTTAACTGAAGTCTGTTTTTGCCTGCTGGTACTGAACCTATGGAAAGGAGTCTGGGCTTTCTCATGCATCTTTAATTCACTGCCTTTAATTTCAAATAAAATGGCAACCTAGTCCTGTTACTGGCACATCATCTAGTGCCTGGACTAAGCAACTTTCTACTGGCATTTCTTTATTCCTTTGGGTTAAAAAAGGGCCACCAAGGATCCAACAGACTCAGGTTCATATCACTGGCTTAAAGACCACTCACTCTTAACAATTTCTAATAGCTTTGATGCAAGTTCAGCTTTAAATAAAAAAAGGGAGGCCTCCTCTCATTGGTGCAGAGTTTGGCAGTGGTCCAAACCATGGTGCTCTCACTTCAGTTTCTTACACTTTTGGCTTAAAAAAAAGGCACCCTATAACAGACTGAGGCTCCGCTTTCACTGACTGGCAGAACCCAGTGGCTACTGCCCATACCTTGGCCCTGTCACTTGTTTACTACTAGCTTTGCTTCACTTGTGTTTCTGACATTCAAATAAATGAATAAGAAAAAAGTGGTGCTGGGCTTATGGGCCAGCACAGACCAAAGTGCTCTCTGACTTGCTTTTATCAATAAAAGTCCTCATCGTCTTTGCTTTGTACAGAGCTTACAGCTACAATAATACCACTTAGGCCCCATCCACACTGCACCACTCGGACCCCATAACGGATAGAAACCATTATAATCGGGGAGCAGTGCCGCAGTGTGCATTACAGGTCCACATTTCAGGAGCCAGGCAACTGTTACCGTGGCACCCGATCCCTGGCCATCGCGCTGTGTGCTGGGGATCGGTGCCATGCATCCACACTACTGTGTGACGTACCGTAGGTAACCTGTTTATAATCGCTGTTAAAACCACCTCATATGTGGTTTCAACAACGGTTATGAAAACACCTTTTGTAACATTACAGGTGTAAATGCAAACCATTGTGTTAACGGTTTGGGCACTCTGTAATGTTACAGAGGGGTAGTGTGGACAGGGCCTTAGGTGCTAGAAGCTGTTCTTTCTCTGCTACCCCACCTCAAATGTCTGGAAATGTTTGGGGTGCGTGTTTGACCTGTCTGTTGCAGCACCTGCCGGTCCTGACCACACTATCCTTCCTTCTCCCATTCTTTTCTGTATCTCCGCCTACACCCCAAGTTGCAGTAACAAAACAGATGTTCTTTCCTTCTGTCAGCTAAGTATTTTTTCTTTTGATAAGGTGTTTTTTAATTTAATGAATTTTCACTTCTTTCCTGAGCCCCCACCACCACACAGTTTCAACAAAAAATAGTTTTTTACTTCTTTCCTTGCATCTTTTATAACCTTCAGCTAAGTATTGTTTTTGGTAATTTTTTTTGGTTTAACTAATATTTGCATCTGTCCACCCTTTCCTTTCTTTTCTGTGCTCCCCCTCTGCCCACTAATCTCAAGTTAGTTTTTTTTTTTTTCCTTTTGGCAAGGTATTTTTTTATGTTTGTTTGCAAAGGATGCAAACATATTGCTGTTAGTCTGTGACAGGGCTTTGGGGGGCACACCCCTCATCCACCTGTCACAGCTCCAGAATACTGAATCTCAACCCTAATTCTTTCTCTTCCTTTTCCTTTGAAGTCCTTGTCCAATCAGAAGGTTGGAAAATGCAAGTAGGCGGCTTTCTTGAGCAACTCCTACTTCCTGCTTGAAATCTTACCTCTGCCTTTTGTTCCACACACTGTACATACACTACGGTTTACTATTTTCATTTGTGCTACTGTTTACAAGCTTGCTTTTTCAGGAACTGGCAGCAATGTCAACCAGCTCTTTGCATTTGCATAACCACAATGCAGTGTTTGCAACTTATGGATTTAATGTGTTCTCATACATGTTAAAAAAAAGTAAGTAAAACAGATGTTCTAATTTGTTCCTATGCTCATTGACCACTTTAGGTAAGGAGCTGTTGCTCTGCATACCTGTGTTTTGAACACTAAAGCATTTTGGTCACAGCAACATAAATAAACAAAGCTCAACAAATTTAATCCAGGAGTTGTGTAAACATGTTTTCTTTTAATGCATGCGAATAAACTGGAATCAGTTTGAAATGTGAGATGGCTTTTGTGGCAGTGGCGGCAGCGGCGGGGGGGCATGATACCTCTTCTTCACCTACTATAGCATCAGAATACTGAATTTCCTCCCTAATTCCGCCCACTCTCTGCCTTTCTCCTCCTTTTTGCATTGAAGTCCTGGGGCAATAACAAGGCACACAAGTGATAATCTAAGGAAACAACATTATGTAGGAGCCTCTTACATAGAAACATGGAAATTGATGGCAGAAGAGGACCTCTTGGCCCATCCAGTGTGCCCTAAAAGCCCCTGCCTAATGTGATATCACAGACTCTACTCAATCTCTGGCCTTTGCCTCCCCCAGCTCTGGTGATAAGGTACCCATATGTCTAATCCATACATGCTTGAACCTTGCCACCATTTTAACATCCACCACCTCTGCTGGGAGTCTATTCCAGATGTCCACCACCCTTTCCGTGAAGAAGTATTTCCTCATATTCCCTGTAAGCCTCCCCCCTTCCAGCCTCATATCATGTCCCCTTGTCCTTGAGGATCATTTTCTATGAAAAATACCACCCTGCTGTACCCTATTTTTACCCTTGAGGTATTTGAACGTGTCTATCATGTCTCCGCTTTGCTTCTTTTCCTCCAGAGAGTACATATTTAATTTCCCAAGATTTTCCTTATAGGGCTTCTGATGCAGGCCATGCAACATTTTGATTGCCCTCCTCTGGACAGCTTCTACCTGATCTGTCTTTCCTGAGGTGGGGCCTAACCATTAATCTATACAGGGGTAACAGTATCTCCCCTCTTTCTGCTGGTGATACCCCTCCATATGCACCCCAGCATTCTATTAGCCTTCCCAAATGCCCTATCACAGACCCTTGCTACCTTCAGGTCATCAGATATGATAATCCCCAAGTCCCTTTTCTGCCTTATGGTTGCCATCACTTCCCTCCATTTGGTATGTTGCCCTAGGATTTGTGTGCCCTGAGCATAATTTGTTCACTTTTTGGCATTGGAGCCCAGCTGCCCATCTTTTGACCAGCCTTCCAGCTTTTTCAAATCTTCCCTCATTTTTTCCACCTCCCCACCCCCTGTGTGTCCATTCTGTTGCAGATTTTTGTGTCATCCACAAACAGACATACCTTCCCTTCCAGCCCCTCTGTGAAATTGATAATAAAGCCATTGAAGAGAACTGGTCCCAGAACAGACCACTGTGGAACCCTGTTGGTTACCTTGCCTTCTTCCAAGTGAACCCCATTTACTATCACCTTCAACCCAGCTTACTACCTTTGGTCCCACTCTCAGGCTGCCCAGCTTGCTTACCAGCCTGCTGTATGAACAGTGTCAAAGATCTTACTGAAATCCAGCTAAGCCACTTCTACCGCTCCTCCCCAACCCACTTCCCTGATCACCCATTCAAAGAACTCAATCAGATTTGTTTGGCAAGATCTACCTCCTGTGAACCCATGCTGCCTCAGATCCCATAATCCAGGTGCTGGGCCTCTTTATTAATACCTTTAATGCAGTCTATGATCAGGGAAGTGGATTGGGGAAGAGCAATGGATGTGCCCTAACTGGATTTCAGTAAGACCTTTGACACCATTCCATATAAGAGGCTGGTAACCTAGTTGCGCACTCGAGCAGACTCAATAGACTGTGAGGCCTGTTTTTGCTGACATTTTAATATGTTCACATATGTCCCCGTAAAGAAACAGAAGAAGAGCAATCCCAGTGACAGCTTGATCATCCAACCACTTCTAGATCTCTTGGGCAATAGAGACCACCTATGACAAAAGGCTAAGGCCACAGGCAATCTGACTATCAAAAGTACAGGGCTGCTAGGAACAACTGCACCCATGAAATCAGACTCACCAAAGCACAATATTACAAAGACTCTGAGTAAAATGGGGGGAGATGGGAAACGATTCTGGAATAATCTGAAAGAACTAAAAGGAAAGAGCAGTAAAGCCTCCCCCTCCATGCTACCTTTAGATGGTAGCATTACTCAGGACCCAAAAATCATAGCGGACACATTTAACACCGCCTTCTCCAACCTCAGGTCCATCCTTCTCCTGGACTTCTTTGATGATAAAGGATGCATCCCTGAAGCTTCTCCATCTGATCCCAAAGCCCACCCAACCGGAACCCACCCCCCAAATCACCACTACCAAAGCCAAAAAATACCTACAGCACACCTTGGGAAAACCAGACACAGTAATGACTCACTAGACTTAAAACTAATTGCCCTATCCCTAGATGAAGTTTTACCTGCACTCACAAAAATACTAAACCTATTCCTCCGTCATGCCCAATTTCCTAAGAAACAGAAATCCGCTGTGGTGACACCAACGCACAGAAGTGGAGACCACGCACTGCACTTGAAATATAGGCCAATATCCATAATGTCCCTGCTGTCCAAGGCCCTTGAGTGAATTGTCTCGGACCAACTGGTTGACTATCTGAATAAATACAACATCCAGTGCCCCCAGCATCATGGGTTTTGAAAGGCCCACAGCAATACTACTGCTCTTGTGCAATACACGGACTACATACATGAGGCACTTGACACCGGCCAAATAGTTGGGTCAATACATGTTGATTTAACAAAAGCATTCAACACCGTCAACCACAACGTCCTATCAACCGGGACCACTGGTTGGTTCATGAACTACTTATCTGACAGAAGTTAACAAGCAAAAATAAACAATACCCTATCTGATAGCAGGAGTGTGACCACTGGAGTCCTGCAGGCTCCATTTTGGGACCCATCTTATGTAGCCTTTTCCTCAACACTCTCCCCAGTGTCTGCCCAAATAAAATTCTACTCTATGCAGATGACACAGCCATTTTCTCCAGCTGTCCCCACCTCAACCTACTTAACAATGAGCTGCAACATAGTTTCACTGTCATAGAGTGGTTCAGCTAAAACAAACTCCTCTTGAATTACAAAAATACTAAAGTAATGTTTTTCTCCAACCCTCGCAACAAAAACAAATCCAGTAACTAACAATAGTTATCAGCAAACTTGAACCCCTCAAACAGGTATCTACATTCAAGTACCTTGGAGTCGCACTGGACAGCTCTCTCTCCTATTCCCACCACATAGATCACATAGTAAAAGCTGTTTACACGAGAATTGACCTGCTGTACAGACACAGACACTGCTTAACAACTGAAGCCCTATCCCTTGCTATTGATAGCTCTATACTCTCCATCATTGACTACAGGCTAATTATGTACAGCACAGTCAGTGTAACTGCGCAGAACAGGATAAAAACTGCCCTTGACAAAACCTGTAGGCTGGTTCTTGGTGCAGGAAACTGTACACACATATGCAACCTTTATGCACAGACCAATTGGCTAAACCTGCAGGGAAGGATAAATTACCATGTCTTTCTATTTGGTAAAAAAAAAAACCTCCTAGGATTAACCCCCCAATTCCATCCAATTGCTCCTCAAACTGGCCCAAAATTTGCAACAGACTAGAGGTAAGACTAAGCAGGCATTTCACATTCCCTTCTGCCATACAGCTCTTGTCCAACAGTCCTTCTCCTATAAGGCCCCTCTGTGACTTAACGAACTGCCTCCCAGATTTGCAAACACTCCTAAACTAGGCTCTTTCAAATGAGAACTAACAATATACCTGTCCATTCAAAGTGAATGTGAATGCTCAGACTAACATCCCTTAACCCTTACCCTCGCTACCACCACCCATTTTCCCCTCCCTCATAAACTCAACCCCTTCCTTCTTCTCCCCCCAACTCCCTCCCTGTTTGCCTTCCTAATCAATGTACTACCTTGACAGTTGCCACTATCTGACTGCTCACTGAATCTTTGTAACCATGTAAGTATTTGTAATATAAGGATCTTGAAAATGCTCAGGTTAAATGATGTTGTACTGTCTAGTATCTTTATAGTTGTTGCCACTTAAATCAATTTCTGTATATAGCTTACTTAAACTCTATATGTTGCTCATGTCTCGGTGTAATTGTTCTAATTCATGATACTGACATGGAACCTTTGTAAATGAGCTCCCAGCTCAAAGGCTGTTATCCAAGACAATAAATAAACAAATCAAAATCCACTGGTTTCAAGGTATTCCCCAATCCTTTCTTTCAGCTGTGTTTCCATAACGTTGCCCACCACCAAAGTCAAGCTTACAGGTCTGTAGTTTCCTGCCTCCTCCCCATTCCCACTTTTGTGAAGTGGGACCACATCCAACCTCCTCCAGTCCCCTGGGACTTCCCCTGTATCCAGTGATAGGTTGAACAGGGCTGTCAGAGGTGCAGTCAGCTCCTCTCTATGTTCCCTCACTACCATGTGCTGGACCCCATCTGGTACCATGACCTTATCCATTTTCAGTTGTGCTAGCTCCTGAAGACTGTAAAAGGGCTAGTGTTCATCTCCCTTCCTTTAATGCCCTTTTCCCCATCTGTGGCCCATCCCCTACCTCTTTCTTCATGAATACTGAGCAGAAGTACTTCTTCAATAGATCAGCTTTCTTCTGGTCCTCCTCCAAACAGTTCACTCCTTTCACCTTAAGTCTTACAATCCCTGCCTTGTTTTTCTTCTTTTTGCTTATCTACCTAAAGAATGCTTTATCCCTCATTTTCACTATCCTGGCAATTCATTTTCCAATTGTGACAATTTCCCTTTTATAACTCATGTTAATCTGTTAATTTTTACTACTGCAATATCTATGCCCAACAACTACACAGTAAACACAATCAAGTACACATTTGGCACTGGCCAAAGCTTGTTTTACTTTAAGTAACCTTATAGTCTTCAGGTGAAGCTACCTCTGGCTACAAGCTGCAACACTGGACTTAAGATTTGCAAGAAAGTGAGTAGTGCTCACAACAGAGGGAGGTGAACTTTACAATTTACAATTGTGTTTGGTTTGAAGCAGATTCCTTAGGAAAGTTAATATTCTTCAGGTGGAGGATACTTCTAACTGAAGGGTGAAATAAGCAACTTAGAATTATCAGAAAAGGCAGTCTTTCAATCAACAGAGGGAGGTGGAGTTTGCTTTACTTGTGTTACAAGTGTTAAGGTTTTCAGTGCAGGAAGAGTTTAAACCCACATAGGCTAAATACTGTTTTCTGTGTCTGCCCTTCTGCACAGCTGATGTGTTTTGGGGCTGACTGTTTTCAGAGCACAAGTCACCAGGCTCTTTTGGGGCTGGGGAGGTTTACCTGTGTCTGACTTGGATGTTTGGATTTTTCTCTGTTTGATTAGCAGGGTATTTTCTCTGTCAAATTGGTTTGAAGCAGTATTACAAATTGTCGTGTATGGCATCTTGCTGACAGGAAGGCACTCATCGCATCGGTAGGTCAAAGCGCTTTAGCTTATTGTTCGTGAGGGCGAGTTTAGGCCAACCCTTCCTACCCCTCACCCCACCACCCCTGGAAATAGTTCATTTATACCTGGGGTTCTGACATCATTTCCTCAAGAGGGCAAGGTACACATCACTGTCATATCCTGTCTAGCACACTGCACTGACAATATAAGCACACATCATTATATAAATACATATATTTCTATATAACACACCAATCTCACACACACAAAAAAAACAAGGTAGACAGTTATGTGGGGAGTAGTACAATGTAATGGCTGTGGGGCAGCAGTCTTCGGGAGTCTTTCTGAGGCTGAGATGTGCCCTGTTTGCAGACAACCATCTGCCCTGAGGAGGAAGTTGCCCATCTTCAGGCCGCACTGGACAGTGGCAAGGGAACCTCCCCCATCCAGGAAGCACCACAGCCACCACCACTACCTCAGAGGTTGTGAAGAAAGCACAGCAGTTGGACCACAGTGGGCTCAGGGAGGGTAAGGGTGGTGGAACAGAGGCACACCCAGTCAGTTGTTGCACTCCACAATCCACACACCATTCTGGGGGAGCATAATTCCCCTATGGATGCACCTGCAGAGGAGACTAAGGAGGGTGTAGACAACTGTCACAAGAGAGGCCCTCAGGAAGGAGGCAGAAGGCACCACAGGGAAAGAAAGAAGCTCCTGGTGGGGGACTCAGTTATTAGGGGGATAGAACTGGGGGGAGCAGGGAAAACTGAAGTAAGGTGCCTGCCTGGTGCCATGGCTTGGAGGGACAGGAAGCGCATCCTTAGGATCACGAGAACAGTTGCATGGGAGTCTAAGCTGGACATCATTGTCCACCTAGGGACAAATGACTTGGCTCATCATGAGATTAGAGCAGTGCAAAAGGACTTGTAGAGTTGGGAAGGGGCTTAAGACAAGTAGCACACACTGTATCCTTCTCAGAGGTGCTGCCTGTCAGTGGCATGAGTGAGGCGAGGGTACTTTGCACCATGCAGTTTAACAAATGGTTAAAAAAATGGTGTGAAGCACAGGGGTTTGGCTTCATTGGGGACTGGGGTTCCACCTGGAGGACACCAGCCTATACTGGCAGGATGGTCTGCATCTGTCCAGGAAGGAACAAGTCTTTAGGCAATCGGTTTAAATGCTTCATTGGCAAGCCTTTTAAACTAGTCAAGGGAGGCACTGATAAGCAGAAGGAAAATCCCAGCCCCCCACAAAACAGGGTACTAAATGAGAAAAGACCAAGGTAGAAAGGTCAGTGGGGGTTGCGCTACAGAAGGTAAAGCCATCAAAAATGGAGAGCAATGAGTACCAATGCCCATAGTCTGGGTAACAAGCTTCCTGAATTAGTGGCCTTGATGGAGGAGGAAGATCTGGATATTGTGGCAGTCACAGAAACATGGTACACAGAACCATGACTGGGATGTAAACATACCAGGATACACTATCTACAGGAGGGACAGGGAGGGTAAAAGAGGAGGAGGAGTAGCTCTCTACATAAGAGAAGAAATCAAAGCAACAGAACAAAAGGGTAAAGAGGGAGGAGGAGAAGAAGCACTATGGGTCAATTTGGAGGCAGGCAATGGCACCACAATCCGCACAGGGGTTGTATACAGACCCCCCTCTCAGGGGGAGGAAATGGACAAGGAAATGATAGAAAGTATACTTAGAATGGCAGATAAAGGGGAGATATTGCTGATGGCTGATATGAATATGCCAGATGTTAACTGGAGTGCAGTTGCAGCAGCCACTTCTAAGAGTGGGGTTATTCTGGATGTCCTACAGGGGGCATGCCTTAGACAACTAGTATTGGAGCCCACTCGAGAGGGAGCAATCTTAGACCTGGTTCTCAAATGGAGATGAAGAGAGGATCACAGATGTAGAAGTGGGTAGCCATCTGGGAACTAGCGACCATCGAACAGTATGGTTCACAATAAACACAGCAATAGAGTCCAAGCCTACAAAGACAAAGGTACTGGATTTTAGGAGGGCTGACTTGCTAAAATGGGTGAGTGCCTAAGGAATGCACTAGCAAATGGGCAGGAAGGAGGTGGAAGAACAATGGGAATAATAAAATTGCCATCACAGAGCCTTTGTGAAAGCAAATAAACAAAATGAAACGAGGTAAGAAACCACTATGGTTCTCAAAGGAAGTGGCAGGAAGGTTCAAGAGAAAAAGAAAGCATTCAGGAAGTACAAGAAATCACAGAAGGAACAGGACAGAGAACTGTATCAGTTAAAGCAAAGGGAAGCTGGAAAGGCAGTCAGAACAGCAAAGGCCCAAACCGAGGAAAAGATAGCCAACTCAGTTAAGAAGGGGGATAAAACCTTTTATAGGTACATCAGGGAGCAAAGGAAGACCAAGGGAGGGCTAGTGAGGCTTAATAAAGGTGAGGGAGGGTGGGCAGAGGGTGACTGTGAAAAGGCAGAGATACTAAAATATTTTTGCTCAGTATTTACAAAGGAAGAGGGGGAGGTACCTAAAACAAACAGTAGAAACATTCTGGATACAGAAGTTGATACCAGCCCATTTACAGAAGAAAGAGTTCTGAAAGAGCTCTTAAAACTGAAGGTGGACAAAGCAATGGGGCCTGATGGAATTCATCTCAGAATTCTAAAAGAACTAAGGATAGAACTAGTGACACCACTGACTACCCTCTAACAAATCATGGGAGGATGGGGTGGTACCTGAGGACTGGAGGAGGACAGATGTGATTCCCCTTCACAAAAGTGGGAGCAAGGCAGAAGCAGGAAACTACAGACCTGTTAGTTTATCCTCAGTGGTAGGGAAAATGATGGAATCACTTCTGAAGGAAAGAATTGTAGCGTATCTAGAGGCCAGAGGGCACAGGACCCAAGGCAGCATGGATTCACTGCGGAAGGTCATGCCAGACAAATCTGATAGATTTCTTTGACTGGGTGACCAAAGTAGCAGATCAGGGAGGGGCTGTGGACATGGCCTACCTAGACTTTAGCAAGGCATTTGACACAGTCCCACACAAAGATTAATATACAAGTTAGCCAGCCTGGGAGTGGGTCCCAAGATGACAGCCTGGGTAAAGAATTGGCTGGAGAATAGGACACAGAGAGTAATAGTAAATGGAGTCCACTCTGAAAAAAGGGGGGTTAGCAGTGGGGTACCACAGGGTTCAGTATTAGGACCGGTCCTCTTCAATGTCTTTATAAGTGACATTGCAGAGGGACTGGAAGGAAAAGTATGTCTCTTTGCAGATGACACAAAGATCTGCAACAGAGTTGATGCACAAGATGGGGTGGAAAGGATGAGAAGGGACTTGGCAAGGTTAGAGGAATAGTCAAATGTATGGCAGCTTAGATTCAATGCTAAGAAGTGCAAGGTAATGCACCTGGGAAACAAAAACCCAGGGGAAGAGTACACAATGGGGGGTGAGATACTAACAACAAAAAAATGGAAAGGGACCTGGAGGTAGTCATATCAGATGACCTAAAGGTGGGCAAGCAATGTGAGAGGGCAGCAAGGAGGGCTGGGGGATACTGGGATGCAGGAGAGGCATCACCAGCAGAAAACAAGAAGTTATTATCCCTCTGTACAGACAGCTGGTGAGACCACATCTGAGTACTCGTGCAGTTCTGGAGACCCAATCTCCGCAAAGACAGACAGGATGGAAGCTGTCCAGAGGAGGGCAACCAAAATGGTGCAGGGTCTGCACGCGAAGACATATGAAGTGAGACTTAAGGAGCTTAATATGTATAGCCTCGAGGAAAGGAGGAGAGGTATATGATAGAAACTTTCAAGTACCCTCAAGGAATCAACAAAGTCCAAGAGGGTAGCATCTTTCAAAAAAAGAGGTGTGCAAGAACAAGGGGGCACAATTTGAAGATAGAAGGGGGCAGCTCAGAGGTAATTAAAGGAAGTATTTTTTTACAGAGAGGGTTGTGGATGCATGGAACAGCCTTCCAGAGGAGGTTGTGGAGTCAAAAATAGTGGTGGAATTCAAGCATGCATGGGACAGGCATAAGGCAATTCTAGGGGGTGGGGGTAGGAAGAAGTAGGCTGCTGGTTAACTAGGATCTGCAGCTTATCCATCAGGTAGGGAAATGGGCAGACTGGGTGGGCCAAGCGGTCCTTATCTGCTGTCAAATTCTATGTTTCTGTGTTTCTATGTTAATATTTGCTTGCCATTCACAATTGTAAACAGCTCAGAAGATGAAAACTAGTAGCAGTCACAAGTCTTTCCTCTCTCACTGCCACCTGTCCAGTGATTAAATAATTGGCTGCTAGCAATGGTTAGAGAACACATGAAAATGCCACAAGAACATTACTGATCATGAGATTTTATTAGCAAAACACCTGGTCATGTGGGTTTTCTGGTGGAAATAATCACAAGATACAAGTAATCTCTCACAATACCCAAATTATGGAGGAAAAAACTGAGTGTCAAAGTGCCTAGAGGACTAAAACAGCAGACATGGGCTCCCAGCTAATAAATCTGAACTGACCTGAAACTGTCATACCCAGCTGAGGTTCCAGTTCATATTTGATACATAATAGGATGATATGTGTGACCAGAATTTTGCCAAATCTGAACCCTTTGCCCTAGTTCTTATAAACAAATTTTATTGTTTTGTTTTTATTTCAGATTTGTTTACAGGGTAGGAGCACTGGACCAAGGACCTTTTATCAGGCTTGATCTGTTCTGATGCATATAAAATATGGAGATAAATACAATATACAATACATAACATTTAATAATACAATTATGACATAAATGGCAATACTGTACTAACAATCAAAAACTGTATTTAAATGCATCAGACAGATAGTGTCATAAAAATCTTTTAAAGAGTTTATGAGACCTTATGTTCCCAATGGAATATGGAAGACAGTTCCAAAAAGAAGGGGCAGAGACAGAAATGTCCCATTCTCCTATTCTGGACGTATACCCAACAGACACCAAGGAGAGACTTTGAGAAGATTGGGGACTGCTGCCTGATGATGTAACTGGCAGCAGTCCATGAAAAGCTGGTGCATCATCATGAAAAGTGACCTTATGAATCAAATAGCCAAATAAATACTTTGTATGACACATGGGGGACAAACACTCTAACTGAGAATACAAAGCACAGAGGTGGGTATGTGATGGCACTTGTAAATTAAAACCACACATTATTACAGGCAACACAGATTTTTTGAATACACTTGTTTCCTAAACTCCAAACCGAATGTGACACAATCAAAAATGGGAAAAATAAATCCATTATAGTTGTAAGATGAGTTTCAAAGGAGAAATACTGTTATAGCTTGCTGTTTTACTTGCACATTAACCATACTGTATGATTAATATTTATACACACTACAATAATCTTGCATCGTATGTTCCAGAAAAGTTAAAGATGGATCCAGGAGTACACCCAAATAATTGAGTGTACTAACTTGTTCCAAAGGAAACAAGAGGGAGCAAAGATTTGTACTACTGTATTCTGTGTTAAATTTGACTTTGAACAAGATAACACTGACTTGGTTTTTGTCATGTTCAGAATGACTTGATGTTTAGTAAACCAGTTAGAGAGTGCACCAAAATTAAAATACAGAGATTGCAAAATCTTTGATAAGTTGGCCTAAAAGCGTACATGCTGGGGCAGTGTCTTTGCCACTGCTACCATTAACTCCCCTTCCTAGCCCTGAGTGCTGTTCTCCTGTACACTCTTAAAAGCCTAATAGGTCCTGTACACTACAGCAGGTTTTTGACAAATGGAACACATTTTTCCTAGCATAAGAACTTGTGCAAATTATTTATCATGTTGTCACTCTAATGTCACTGTCCAACTGTTTCCTTCCTTCGTGACTAATTGCTGTTCCAGTACTCTGTATGTGTATCCAATGTCTATTGCTTCTACTATTGTAATTTCTGAGTCAAATGTATATTATAAATTGCTGAGCTATGTGGAATGTATGTGAACTGTATAAATGATGAATGTAATTAACTCAGAGTTGACCCTGATAAAGTCACCTCTGGTCTCAGTGGGTTCACCCAGTTACCAAAATGCAATAAATACATAAACAAATAAAAAAAAGTAATTAGAGCAATTGTAAAGAATCAAGCCATCAGCATATAAAAGTGTGCTACAATTTGAAAAAAACATCAGGGACAGAATTAATAAAAATGGAAAACAAAAGGGGCCCCAAAATGGATCCCTGGGAACATCTCGAGCAACAAAAAAGGAATGTGATCACTCAGAACTGATCTGAGCAAATTCAAATGGTCAGTTAAATAGTTCCCAAACCATGATACAACATTTCTAGACAAATTCAAGGTATCCAGTTTAAAGAGTAACAGATCATGATCAATAAGAACGAAAGCCTTGGTCAGGACCATGAACATGGTCCCAGTCAACTGCCTGGAGTCCATGCAATACAGTGCCACATCACTGAACCTGATCAAAGCTGTCCTAGTGCCACACCCCTTACAGAATCCATGCTGTTGTGAGGAGAGAAGCCCATATACATAGTAAAGAGAAATATGGAGGTGTTATTTTATACCAAATCTCCAAAGGTAATCAGTAACCCCTGTGCCATGCCAAACAAAATCATAAATTCCCCTTAACATAACTGTGGTGTATGGTATAGGAAGACGGTCTATTTTATATCAAGTATATATGGAAGACACACTCACCAATGAATATTCAATAAAGCAATAGCATGCCTTTTATTTCATTATAGGGCACAAACACTTTACTGTGGAAGCCAGTGATAAGATATACTATGTACCGTAATTGGATACATCAGGAAATATTATAAAAATCCCATTCAAATGAATTGGGATTTCCTGTGATGAGTTTTATCTCAATATTCTGCATCATGTCACTTGTACTGCTGCATAATAAAATAGTCATGTGTCACCAAACATTGCTTCCCCATTATTATGGTGAAAATTATACATTTTAGTATAAAGGACTAGTACTCTGTTGGTCAAATAAAGGGCCAAATTAACTTGCTGGATCACTTTCCACGAGTGTGAGTTCTTGTTTTCTTCTGACATATAAATGAGGGCAGATTTTTGTACGGGTTTACTCAGCACCAAAATGAAAATGCACCCTACTTTAAAGTTATGCTTTCCAGCTCTCAAGTGACCTTCTACAACCACTGCACTTGCATGTATGTCCTAGCATTATGACTCCTTGCTTGGGAAACATTTTCCTACACTTCAATATACATGGCACATGCGATACACTTATTGAAGGGGTAGAGTCGGCACAAAGGGCCCCACACTGGAGTATGGAACTGGTCCCAAAAAACATTTTGGTTTATTTACTGTATAAGTATAGTAGATTGTATAAGACTAAGTTTCTTAGTTCTAGGCTGACATCTTCTTTTACTACAAATTCAAGACTCCCCCACAGCTGACATCAGAGCAGTAGGTAGCAGTGGGAGATTCAATAGCCAACAGTGCATGTTGGAGATTTTATGATCTCTGATCAGATGCTTTCCATGTCTGTTTTTCTCTAGGAGCTATGTACAGACCTCTGTGACTCTACATAACCCAGGGAGTGCAGTGGCAAAAGCAAACAAAAGATTAGAGCTTATGTAAACTCCATTATATAATGGGCAGTGTGTAACGCATGGCTAAACCTAGAAACCCCATGACGAATACACCAACCCATTTTTTAAGAGCAATAAGCCATTCCAGGGATGTGCATTAGACAGTTCTAACACATGGCTAGGGGACTAAATGCACTCAAACTGCAGCCTTGGCCTCACTATGCCCCCTAACCATGCATTAGAACTGTCTAATGAACACCTCGTCCTGTCTTATTGCTTACACATGCACTGCAGGCTACTGAATCTCCCACTACTGCCTGCTGCTCTGATGACAGCTGCAGGGAATTCTGGGATTTGTAGTAAAGCAAGATGTCAGCCTAGAACTAAGCAAAGTTAGTCTGATACAATCTACTATACTACAGTAAACAGTAAGTAAACTAACCTATTTCTGCACACAAAGAACCCAGTCCTGTACTTGAATGTGGGGTCCTTAGTAGTGATAGTTACTTTTTAAAAATCTACTACTGCCAATGTGGAGCAGCAGTAGCAAACAAAAATCACCACCAGTCATTCATACATTAATAGAAAATCCTACTATCCCACAAGGTAGACCCAAGAGCACTTTGTGGAGGGATGGAGACTTTTGGACCACAAATTCTTAGAAGATCTAGAGTCAGATCACACAAATATATAGGTGTATCAAGTTCCAACTGTGCAGCTACATACAAAGAGCAGCTCCAGTCAGAAAGCTCATGCCGGGTAAAACAGAAAGTCTCTAAGCAGAAAAAACTGACACTGAGCAATTGGCTGGGTGCAACACATATTACATTATTGTTTATGAAAAAGTAGAAAACTGATTTACAGGCTTGTTTCACCAAAGCAGCATGATTAAATACAGAGAGTGCATTGAAAACAAAAAACACCAGTGACTCTATGAGTTTCACTTGATGCTTCTTCAAGAGTCCCACAATCAGGAAGTGAGTCCCATTTTAAACTCTGGGATTTAAAGGTATGCTGCCTGAATTGAAAAAAAAAACTCCTTACTGGAGTAGGTACTCACTTACTGTTACAAATTATTTCTGTAACCTGTTTTAACACAGCTCTTGTCAAATTCCCTTTCCATACTTATATAGAGGGTTATTTTACAAAGAACATGAAAAACCAGTCCTGCACTTAATGACACCATAAGAGTCATGTGACATGGTGCTCCACAAAAATGTTGACCAGCCAGTCCTTTTCATTTGCTTTATGACTCAAGGTGATCCATAAAAAACAGGCATCTAGAAAAAAAAATCAGAAAATGCGAATAGTGGTGAACAGAGCATCTATGACAGTCATTTAATTAATGGTAGAATTTCAATTGAAATCGCCCCAATTTTTGCAGGCACCATGTCAGATAACTGTATTGGTGCCATTATGTGCAGAACTGGTTTTTCATGTTCTTTGTGAAAAAAACCTTGATATGCATATGAAAAGAGAATTTGGCAAGAAGTGTGTTAAATAGGTTACAGAAATCATTTGTAACAGTACATGGGTACCTACTCCTGTAAGGGGGTAAGGATATTTTCATTTGGGCACTGTACCTTTAAATCCCAGGGTTTAAATAGGACTCACTTCTTGGTTTTGAGACTCTTGAAATCCATCAAGTGAAACTGGTAGAATCACTGGTGGTCTTTGTTTTCAGTGCACTCTCTGAATTTAATCTTACTGCCTTGCTGAAATGAGTCCATTTTTCACTTTTTCATAAACATTCAACAAAATAATACGTATTGCATTCAGCCCATTCTTGCTGCTTAGAGACAAGTTGCAACTATTACTACAAGAAAGGTAAGTGCCATGAAAAGTATTATTTTCTCATAAGTTTGTATTATATGTGTTGGAAAAGTGACTGAAGGCACCCCACAATCAGCTGCAACTATTTTAAAAGGTTCAACTAATCTTCTAATAAACAATTTATATAGGAATGGGGAGTGCAGCACAATAATGGGCTAAGGGAAACAGTAGAATCCTGTGTAAAAAGAAAACCTATGATTGCCAAACGTTAAGCTCTGTTATTGGCAAGTTGGTTTTACTCTTTGGCATCTGTATTAGATTCTGAAAGCAGACAGCTGGGACACATGAGATGTGCATGTGATGAAGAACTAGTACCGACAGTTTTTTTGGTGCATTTTTTATGGATGACTGCTCAGCTGTTATGAAGATGCTTCCTACTGTTCAATATCAAATGAATATTCTATACTAAATGTCTCAGTTATTAGAAGTGGACTTAAAGAGCTAGTAGCTCCAAAAATAGCAGGTAGAAAATTTTAATAATTTATTATTTTTTTTATTTAGAATTTGACCTCGCTGCCGCAGACCCAACAGGGGCTACATCCTCCAGTCCATGATCCCCAGCCAGTCCACCCCATGGAGCTGCCCCATTGATTCCCCTCCATGGCAGGACCAGGAATGAGAATGCTAGCATGCCCCGATACATCAAATCTAGGTGTCGGGGGGTGTGTGGACCCACCTGGGCAATCGGGCCATCATGGGTCCTGTTGAGTCCCTGAGTTTTTCAGTCATTTTCTCCCACACTCACACCCATGCAATGGGCAGGAAGGCTATCTCCACCTCCATGGAGGCAGCCAATTGTCCTGGACATGGGCCAACACCCTTTTGTGACTGTGCGCTTGTGCAGACCCCAGACACTGCTAGGTGTCGGTCTACAGCACACAGCACAAATACCCCCACCCTGAAGAAGGAGAGCAGTCCTCAGGACATTCTATCCTTCCTCTTCCAGCTGACCCCTGAATGAGTCCATTCCCAAACCCAGGTCACCGGTGTGGCATGAGGTAAGGCATCCAGTGCCTCAACCCTCAGCACCACCGGGCTGGCAATTTTAGTAATTTTTAAAATGAGTCCCTTGTTACTTTTTATTTCTAAAGTGTTTTTTTCCTATGTGCTCATTAGATAGTTTTCTATCTAACAGCACTAGGTGTGACAGACATACTGTATATATTCCTGTTTCTCCCACTTTGTGATCTGCATGTTCCCTCACTCACTGTTACATCACAGGCCCTGCTGACTGGCTGATAACATGTGTCACAAGTTACCAATCAAGCCACAGGAGAGTACTCTTCTTTGTTATTAGTGATGTCACAATGCTGATGATGTATGGGGAGGAACAAAATGACTATTCCAACTTGCAGGTAGAGCACTGTTTCACTCATCACACCTTGCATTCTCATGTAGAAAATCTGCCGTTTAGCACAACAGAAAAGAACACATACTTCAGGAAATGGTTACTCTGGTCCTCAGCTCTGCAGAGTTTCAATATGGTAAAAGGTACAGTACATACTATAGACGGAAGATCACGTAGGAAAACTAGAGAGGTCACAAAATAATTGAAACTGAACATATCTGGGTAGGGAAGTCAATTATATAACATTTTCAGGCTAAAAATGAATTATTTACAGTATAGTTCCCAACTATTAAAAAATTATTGCACCTTCAGCAATCTCTTCTTTAGCAGGCCAGAAGTCAAAAGAATGCGGTACTTACTATGTTTATCAGTAATAAGTGGAATAATCTGCTCTTTGTTGATGGATAACAGATACTGTTTTACTGGTGTGTTACACTGTAGTAATGGCTCATTGTAGAAGAAGGGAAAATGGATTAGCACACCACCACAAGAAATGACATTAAACCATTTAATCTTGCTCTATATGTATATTTATTGTTGCTCCCAGAAACAATTGCTTGTGCTCTTTTTGAAGAAGCTTATGCAGTAAAAAAATAGGTTCATTCAGGTCATTAGTGTAAAACAGAGGCTGAAAAGTTTAGCTGAGGGAAGATGTTTCCTGAATACTCCAAGCTCATACAGTTTGTGCATATGTATAACATGCCACTAAGCTCTGGGACTCTCTTCCCCTGTCCCTCCTCTCAGGCTCTTCCACCTTTTTTTTTCTTCCATCTTTGTGACTTTATCTCCCTCCTGCATCTGTTATTGACCCTCACCTTTGTGCTCTTCGTCATCCACTGATTGCACAATTGTGATGCTAATTTCAAGGAGTGCTCCCTCCACTTGTGAGGTTGCTCACTGCTACTGATTTAGTGCAATA
Source organism: Neoceratodus forsteri (assembly GCA_016271365.2). Classification (NCBI taxonomy): domain Eukaryota; kingdom Metazoa; phylum Chordata; order Ceratodontiformes; family Ceratodontidae; genus Neoceratodus; species Neoceratodus forsteri. The sequence goes on along the minus strand of CM057450.1, from coordinate 1,166,973,348 downwards.
CTATCTACCTTAGACAGCTTTTTGAACAGTTTTATTTTGCACATAATATTGGTTCTGCCCATCTGTTAATGTATTGTACTGTGTGCACTAGTTTGTTTGTACTGTTTTACCTGCCACTGAATTTGTGGCCACACAACTGTTAATGTATTTTACTCTTGCACCTGTTGTAGAGTGTACCCCCCCCCCACCCCCAGCATACACCTGAAAATGTGCTGTTACCAGTTCAGCATGTATTTCCTGGTAAAAATAGGTAAGTAAGTAAGTAAACAGAGAGAGAGAGAGAGAGACAGATGGACAAACAGACAGATAGAAACATAGAAGGTGACGGCAGATTAGGGTCGCAAGGCCCATCTAGTCTGCCCATTTCTTTTTCTACCTTTTGACTGTGCCATCAGCCTTTGCTCTGTCAATGGTCTATCTATTCATACTCATCTGTATTGCTCCCTTATGCTTATCCCATGTCTGTTTGAAGCCCTGCACTGTATTCATAGCCTCCACTTCCTGAGGTAGCCTGCTCCATGCATCCACAACCCTTTCTGTGAAAAAGAACTTCCTCACATTACCCCTTAATTGGCCTCCCTCTAATCTCTTGCTGTGTCCTCTTGTCCTGCTATTTTTCTTATATTGAAACATGTTAGACTCTTTCACCTTGTTAATGCCCTTAAGGTGTTTGAATGTTCCGATCATATCACTGCTCTCCCTCCTTTGCTCTAGGGTACACATATTGAGCTCCGTTAATCTGTCCTCATATGTTTTCTGATGCAGTCCCTGCACCATTTTGGTTGCCTTTCTCTGGACTGCCTCAATTTGGTTAATGTCTTTGTGAAGGTGTGGCCTCCAGTACTGCACTCAGTACTCCCAATGGGGCCTAACCAGTGTCTTGTAAAGAAGTGATCATTACCTCCCTCTTATGACTTGTGATACCCCTAGTAATACACCATAACATCCCCCTAGCCTTACCTACTGTTTTAGTGGTCTGCTTGGATGATTTCAGGTCATCTGTGATGATGATGCCCAAGTCTCTTTCTTCCCTAGTGACTGCCAGCAACTCCCCTCCCAGCCTATAGATGGCTTCGGGGTTTCTCTTCCCTATGTGCATAATCTTGCGCTTCTTTGTGTTAAACCCGTTAGATGAAGGGAACTTGGTTGGTGCCATCTTCATCGACCTCATGAAAGCCTTTGATACTGTCAACCACCTCCTCCTACTGACTCAACTTCACACCCTTGGATTTGCACCCAGTATTGTCACATGGTTTAATGACTATTTATCTGACAGATTCCAAAGAATGAAAATAGGCCAAGTGGTGTCCGATTCCTAAGCAATATCTTTGGGAGTACCCCAGGGGTCCAGTCTAGGGCCCCTATTGTTCAGCCTGTTCCTGAACACACTCCCAGAAGCTCACCCCAGTAAGGTCATCCTATATGCCGATGATGCCATAATACTCAGTAGCCACTCCAGTATTGAGCCGCTGCAGACTGAACTGCAATCCACTTTTGGGCTACTGGAGAATTGGTTCGGGACTCAAAAGTTGCTACTCAACCATAAAAAAAACCAAAACTATACTCATCTTCAGCCACCAATCAAAAAGGAGATACCACACTTTTACCATCACTAATCTAAACTCAGACCCACTCGACCAGGTACACTCATTCAAATACCTTGGTGTCGTGATCGATGACACCCTCTCCTTTGTGCAACATAGTGACATGATGGTTAAGACTGTTAACTCCAAACTGGGTGTCCTTTATAGGCACTGGAAAAGTCTAACAGTCAATGCCTAAGGCTATCAGCCTCCAGCTCCATACTATCTGTTGTTGACTGTGGCTTGCTAGTCTATGGTGCAGCCATGGCTACGGCACTTAAGAGGGTTGAAACAGCCTTAAACAAGGCCTGCCAACTCCTGCTCAATGCTGACCAGGTCAAGCACACCTGCGTACTCAAGAGTTGTCCAACCAGCTAAACCTTAGTATCAGAGTCAGCTTCCAAACCTGCCTCCTTGGAGGAAGGCCTTGCTTGACCAAACCCACCCTTGCATCTCAGAAATGTTTTCTAAGGCAACCCATTTGTACACTACTAGAAAAAAGGAGCTACACCCTCTTAATGTCCCGTTTCGCAGGACTGCCCTTGGTCAACACTCCTTTTCTTACAGAGCACCTCTCTGGCTTAAAGAGGTCCCCTCAGCCTCACTGGCAACTGCTAACATTAGGATCTTTAAAACTGAGCTGAAGCGGCATTTTCTAAGCAGGCAATTATACTTGTGCTGTCATCCTGTTGCACCACCCAGAACCTGCACTCGCCTGTCTCAGAAATACGATACAGATACTAAACCCACCTACCCCCCAGCCTCCTATTCCCCATAGGGGGTCTATAACCTGCCCCCAATGCCCTCTCTCTCCCACCTCCCTTATCACTCTGTTACATTACCCATCTTTTTCAAATGCTACATTCTCTCTCTCCTCTCCCCCACATGCACTCACTCTCTCTCCCCTTCTCTCTCCCCTCCCTCCACTCTAGCCCTCCACCCCCACTATCTCCATCTCTACAGCCCTCTGCTATCTCTACCACCTCCCCCACCCTATGGTCTCACACTATCCACACTACTCTCTCTCTCCCCTTTCTCTCTCGCCCCCTCTCACCCTCCACCCCCCACTATCTCCATCTCTCCAGCCCCTCTTTTATCTCCACCCCCTCCTCCACTCTTTCTCTACCCTATAGCTCTACACAATACCTGAGAATCACTCCCCCTGGTACCCACAAACCACTCCTCTCTGCCAGTCTGTACCCCACTTGTCCAATGCACTATCTTCACTTCTGTCACACCTCCCCACCTCTATTTGCATCTCTGACAATGCCTGCTGGGCCACACCCTGTAATCCCTTGCCTCTCCCCCCAAAGTCATCTTTAGCAGAACTCTGATACATCCTACCCAGCCTGTTTAGAGTATTCTTGAATAAGATGCAACTTCCTGGCAGGAGTCACCTAAATAGATGTTATGTGGAACAAAATGTTCCGTGAACTTAATATGTCTGGTGTCATGTTATCTTTGTTTATTTGACATGGAAACCTTTGTAAGAGAGTCCTGGATGCAAAGGTTGTTTTATGAACCATGAAATAAATAAATAAATAAAAACCCCAGTTGCCACTCTTCAGAACATTTTGTCAGTTTATCCAGATCTCTTCTCATTCTGCCCACCCCATCTGGATCATCTACTCTGTTGCAGATCTTGGTGTCATTTGCAAACAGACAAACTTTACCTTATAGTCCATCTGCAATGTCACTGATGAAGATATTGAAGAGGACTTGCCCCAGGACTGATCCCTGAGGTACTCCACTTGTGACTTGCGTCTCTTTTGACTATATACCGTTAACCAACACTGTCTGTTTTCTGCCCGCCAACCAGTTTGCCACCCTGTTGACCAACTTCTGACCCACCCGAGCCTTCCCAGCTTATTAATCAATCTTCTATGCAGAATAGTATCAAAAGTTTTGCTGAAGTCAAGGTAGGTGACATCAACTGCTCCCCCTTGGTCCACCACTCTGGTTACCCAGTCAAAGAAATCTATGAGATTAGTTTGACAGGACCATCCTGTTGTAAATCCATGCTGCCTTGGATCCTGTGCTCCTATGAATTCCAGGTGTTGCACTATCCTTTCCTTAAGGAATGCCTCCATAATCTTGCCCACTACTGAGGTAAGATTGACTGGTCTGTAGTTCCCTGCCTCCTCCCTGCTATCACTCTTGTGGAACAGGTTCACATGAGCTCTTTTCCAGTCTTCTGGGACCTCTCCTGAGAGGCTCACTAAACAGTTTTGATAATGGCTCTGCTAGTTCCACCCTTAGCTCCTTTAGTACCCTGGGATGTATGCCATCAGGTCCCATTGCCTTGTCCACCCTGTGCTTATCGAGCTCTTGCAGGACACTTTCTTTTGTGAAGGGACTAGTGCACACCCTCTGTGTCCACGGTGCTGAGCTGTGGGCCATGCCTTACCTTATCCTCAGTAAATACTGAGCAGAAGTATCTATTTAGGACAGATGCTTTTACATGGTCCTCATCCTCACACACACCCTTATCCCCTTTGATCTTACCAATACCCCCTCTGGACTTTCTCCTTTCACTAATGTTTCTATAGAAAGTCTTGTCAGCTCCTTTTACTTTTTGTGCTAATGTTTCCTCAGTTTGAACTTGGCCTGCCTTACTGCCTTCACTGCTTCCCTTAGTGAAGTTTGGTATGCCTCCCTATCTTCATCCCGCTGCATTCCCTTATATTTTCTGAAGGCCAGCCTTTTGGCTCTGACCTTTTCTGCCACTGTTTTTGAGAGTCAAAGTGGTTTCCTACTTCTTTTGCACTTCCTTTTCTCTCTAACACAATGGGATGTTGCTTCAAGTATTGCACCCTTAATACTTGCCCACTTTGCCTGTACCCTCTCACCCATATTTCTTTTTGCCAGGGCTAGCTTAACTCTGTTGGCCATCTTATCAAAGTCAGCTCCTCTGAAGTCACATATTTGTGCCTTGGAATGGGATGATTTAGTTCTAGTGGCCAAATTGAACCATGCCATGTGATGGTCACTGGCCCCCAGGTGACCTTCTACCTGGAGATCTGTGATACTTTCCCCGTTAGTCAGTACTAGATCTAGAATAGCCCTGTCTCTTGTGGGTTGATGTACCAGTTGTTTGAGGCTCTTCTCCTCCTGCAGGGAATCCACTATGTGTCTTGTTCTGGCAGATGTTCCTGCTGGTATTGACCAGTTTGTATCTGGCATGTTGAAGTCTCCCATTATCAGAACCTCCCCTTTAGCTGTAATGTTTTTTATATCTTCTAAAAGTAATGTGTCTATGTCCTCCCCCTGGTCTGGAGGCCTATAGACAACCCCAGTTCATATGGCTGTCCCATTTCCTGTTTCCAGGGCGACCCACAGTTCTTCTGGCTCCTTATGTGCATTCTAAATTTCTGTAGCTTTGATATTTTCATTGACATAAAGGGCCACTCCACCCCCCTTTTTGCACCTCGGTCTCTTCTGAACAGTACACAGCCAGGTACTGAAGTCTCCCAAGTGTGGTTACTGGTAAACCATGTCTTGCTAATGGCTACTATGTCCAGTTTAGCCTCTGTGATTATTGACTGCAGGTCTGGGATCTTGTTTCCCAGACTGCAAGCATTTGTGTACATGATTTTCCATTGACCAGATTTCTGTGTGTTAGTTGTTGGGCGAGGTCTGGCATTTTCCCTGTGCATCGTTTGGGGAGCCAGACCTTTTTTCCTACCTGGTGATGCAAATTAACTACAAACATGCTGAACCCCTGTTTGACCACTAGCTGAGGGGGAAGGGTGTTCTTACCATTCAATGTATCAGGTGCTGCACCCCTCTCCCCATTTGCTAGTTTAAATATTCTGCAAAAATGTCAAATTTTTGCCCCTATGCACCAATTCCCTCCTTAGTCAGATGCAATCCATCAAATTTAAAGAACTTTTGCTCCCAAAACTGTTGCCAGTTCCCTACAAATGTGTGTCCTTTTTCCTGGCACCAGCCCTTCAGCCACATGTTTAGCTCCCTTATCTCCCCTTCTCTTACCCTGTGCCCCCCCCCCTTTCTCTGACTGGCAGGATCTCATAGAAGGAGATGCTGGATGAAATGGATGATAGTTTGTCACCCAGCCTGGTCAGGTGTTCCTTGGTCTCCACAAGTGACTGGCTGGCGAGATCGTTAGTCCCTATGTGTACCAGGACATCAATGTTTTCTCCTGCTTCTTGTACAATTTTAGCAATGTGGTCAGTGTCTCTCCCCGGTGATGTACCTGGGAGACATCTGACTATTACCCCTGGCTGGAGATAGGTATCAACTCCCCAAATCACAGTGTCTCCTATAATAAGATGTTTTTTGGATTTCCTTTTTGCTTTCTTTGTTTTGGTTCCTGTTTTGGGTGTGTTTTGTTGTGCTAGCTCCTGTGCTGCAGTGTCCTCTACTCCTTTGTTTGGTTTCAGAGCTAGAAGCAGATACCTGTTTGTAGTTTTTATTTAGTTTGTGGAGGTGATATGTTGGAGAACACTAAGTGATTGGGCACCCGATAGAGACATAAATCAATAAAGTGTTGATGTTTTTCTCAAAGCATCATGCTTTTTGAGAAATCATCTTGTGACATTGAAACATCCATATGTTATGTACGCACACAACCTATTTGTGCTTAGGGGACATTTTCCCCTCAGCTAAACATTTCAGCCTGCATTTAGAACTGATGGTCTGATTTACCATGCAGTATAGTGCAGTGGTTAAAGGCAGTGAGCTGCAAACCTAGAGACTTGAGTTTGAATCCCATCAGCCCCCAATTGCATACAGTGACCCTGAGCAAGTCACTTAACTTCCTTGTGCTCCCAGATCGCACCTGGAAACAAGTTCCAGCTTAGTGTACCTTTCCTGATTAAACAATTTCCCCTTTCTTCTTATCTTAAGGTTCATTCTTAGGTTTCAGCATGAAACAAGGCCTTGTACTCATCAGTATTATCCTCTCTCACAGATAGTAGTCATTTAGATTTACCTCCCACATGTATTGTCTAGATTTACTACAAAGCTGCTTAACTAGGGCAATTTACCAGATTGTTTGGAAATTTATTCCAGATTCTCACAATGCACTGCATGAAGAAATATTTCCTAACATTCATTTTAAATGGTTTAAATTAACTGCTTATTGTGACCACTCAGAGTATGTTTGCTTGTTTAGAGTGTAAATTTATGATCATTTTGTACATGGCAACAAACCTCATCTCAGGTGCCTTCTTTTCAGGCTGAGCAATCACTAGTCCTCCATTCTTTCCGTATGATATGCTTCTATTTACAAAAATTATTTTTTTTAAACAACTCATTTTCTACCACATAAGTATCTGACAAGAGATGCAGAAGCAAGCTTTTTTGGGATAAGCAATAAATATACTTGTAGGATAAGATTACATTTTTTAAAGTTATGAATGTATGAATTAGCCAGCAGAAGGCGGCTGTGAGGCCTATCAAGTTTGCTCAATGTGGAGCCCCCTGTACAAGTGATTTATAGTGGGCACTGCCCTCCCAATAACCCTGATTGTCACCTTCACCCTCTCCCACCCTTTCTTGAACCAAACTACCATCTTATGGCTGAAGGTTTCAGTTGGGAATTCATTGCACCCTGACACCACTTTCTCCGTAAAGAAGTGTCTCCTGACCTTCTTCTTGAACCTTCCTCTTTCTAGTTTTTTTTTTGTACAGTAGTTAATTCTTTTTATCTAACACACAAACACATAAACATCCGATACAAAAGAAGATTGATATTGAAAGTTTTCAGCATAATCCTAACAATGAACAGAGCTAGTGCATTCATAATGGATAAGAAGTCCATGTTTAGAGGTGTTGTGAAATTAAAATTCATCAGCGAAATTGCCACAAAACTGGCAATTTCACAACGTGAAACATTTCACAAAATGTTTTGCCTGACTGCAAAATTTCACCCAAATTTTGCCATTCCGCACCCAAAATTTCATATTTCATGATCAAAATTTTCCATTTCACCGGCAGAATTTTGCATTTCACACCCACAAAATATTTCACGAAATGAACAAATTTGGCTAAATATTTTGTGTAACAAAATTTCCTAATTTCGCACATCTCTATCCACTTTCAGAAAAGAACAATGATGCACCTTACATGCAGTAAAGAGGCATGAACAAGATGGGCAGTCCCTCTACTCTAAACTGAATACAATAACTGAAGCTGATTATAAAAGGGTTAGAGTATCAGCTAAGAATACTCTCTGGGCTTGGCAGAAACTATAGTATATGGAGATAGGGAGTCTAGTGGGAATTAAGGGAATAGGAGCAAAGAACAGGACATAAGGGGGAAGGCGAGGGGATTCTCTGATGGAAGCTACCCAGATATCACTGAAATGTGGGACTACCAACTGCAGAGAAATGGGGAGGCACAGCGGTAGTGGGGGGCCTTACAATCCTGCTTATCTCAGCGGTGTCTCATGGGTGACATGACAACTCCTTTCCTCATGCTTTGGAGACTTTGGGGTCTATGGATCTTAAGGCGGATGAAAGGAAGGGTGCTCAAATTGTTAAATATTGCTCTATAGTCTTCCTTGCCATATATGACATTCAGGCTAATGTGGCCAAGTTCTAGATCTGTGCTAACCACTCAGGACCTGTGGGTACTACTGGTGACCTCTACATTGTTAGAAACAAATTGCTTTTCCTCTGGCCCCACCATCATCATGCAGCACAGTATAAGCTGGGGCATGAAAACATCAGTGGAGTCAAATGAAAGAGGAAACGCTGACGTGTAATAGTGATACTAGGACCCAGGTCCTGCCCACAAGAGGAGAGCAAACATTTCCAATAATGTGTTCTACTTTGGTAGTCAAAGAGGCCATGGAAAAGATCAGCCTTTGAAGAGTCACACTTCCAGTACCTGCCATGCAACAAAAAGGACAAGAACTTAAACTGAGCAGAGGTGCAGTACCAAGAACCTTATCTTGAATCAGAAGGCTTTTATTCTCATAGTAAGCATCATGAACCAACTGCCACATGCTCACTCACTCCTGTCAGAAATAGAATTTTGCAAAGACAGATCCCATTTGTGTTTGACTTCAAGGGTGGAGTAAAAGATGGCCTCAGTTTCTGAAACATGCACTAGGCAGATAGGGGAGATTTCAGGACTGGGCATCCAAGAGAGTCCTTCTTTCATTAGTTGGGACAGTAGAGTCCTGATTTCTAAATAGCACTAAAAATTGGTTTGAGGAAGATCATACCTACCCTGGAGGCTTTCAAACATATCTATGTACAATGTGATGTGCTGATGAAGGTCCTTGATTTGTCTGATACCTTTCAGCTCCCATGACTTCCAATGCACAGGGAGCCATTCTGCCACAAGGGGGCCCCCTAAGTGGGGATGAGATGAAGTTATGAAAAAATTTCCAAGTCTTAATCAATGAGGAGGAGGAGGAGGAGGAGATGCTGTGCCAGCCTTTGTCCTTAGATGGGAGTTGGGAGTACAAAAATGCTCTGGAGGGAACCCTTTCTAAAAGATCCCTCTCCAGGAAGGCCCACAGAAAAAGAAGTGATCCAAACGTTTAAAACAATGAAGTGTTTATGCATCCATGAAGGACACAAAATAGGCCTGAAACAAAGGTAAGCTTCAGCCACCCCTCTAACAATGCACCCTAAGCCTATAGTACATCATCTACTGTACTGGCTGGCTGTGTTTGCCCGTCCATAACAAAAGTCCCTTATTAGTCTGTCCATCTTCTGAAATCCCTGGTTAGGAATGTCTTTTGCAAGGTAGGATAGACAATGCAGTAATTTGGGGGCAGTGATCATTTCTCAGGTCAAGATTTTCCCCAATACTGAGAGGCATAGAGAGAACCATCTATTACATTCCTCATGCAATGTTTTTAGAAGAGTGGAAAGGTTTTGTTAGAGCATTAAGGATATGAATGGTGTAACCCAAATTCCTAAGTATTCGATACTGTCTACCAACCATTATAGACCCCACTAAGGGAAGGCTTCTTGAATACAGTGTTCAATGAAAGGATCACCACTGAAGTACTCCCAAAACCCACTGGTCCTGGATAGAGTGCAGGTACCCCTAGTCCACCGAGTCATATGTCTTCTCATAATCTATAGCTACTGCTGTGACTGGAGCGGAGCACTGCTAGCAACCTGCATGTGCAGCATCAATGATCACAGATCTCAAATGGTCTGATACAACATGGCCTTTAATAAACCCCACCTGGGACATGTGCATCAAAGAGAGCAGGAACAATTCCAGCTATGTTGCCAAGACCTTCATCAAGATTTTGGCAATGGCATGCATCAAACTGATTGGCCTACAGTTACTAACAAGTATGGTATCCGTACCCTTTTTAGGGATGATCATGATGATAACTGCCCTCACAGGTGAAGGGAGCTATTATGGGCCTCTTAGAACACCTTATGGAGAACTGGGAGTATAATATATCAAAGTAGCTCATAAAAATCTATTGGGAAACTATCACTCCTGGAATTTTGTGGGGAGTCAGACTGGCAGTAGAGCAAGCAATCTGCTGACATAATAAAGGGAGTTCTAGGGTACCAGCTTAAGCAGCTGCTAGTCTAGAGAGGTTTAGGCCCTGAAAGAAGTCATCCAATTTGGTGGGATCAAAATTCTCATAAAAAGACCTCATCACTCAGTTAATAATTTGTGGGATAGTGGACAGTGAGTCTTTATCATTCCTTGTGCAACCAGCACACCAACAATTTTTCGACCTTCTCTCCACCATCCCAGTATTGAAATTGTGTACAGAGAAGGGCCAGTTTCACTTTCTTAGTGGTCAAAAGGTTAAGCTGCAGTCAGAGATGTCTAATGTCTGCCAATAAAGGGGCCATTCTCGTATACTTTCTTTTTCCATCAGCTACTCCTCCAAATCTTTCTGCTGGGCCTCCCTCAGTTGCCTATGATTAATGGATTATCCCATTATAAAGTTGTACATGGTGGCTTTAAGGGCCTCTCAAATTGACTGAAATCTGGTTTCACCTGTGTTTTTGATTTGAGATAAGGTCACAGCCTCCTCTCTGACCCAAGAGTGAAAATTTAGAATCCTGAAGTAGTAGGGGATCAAGCTTCCAGAAAAGTGATTTCCAGAGTTCAGCACCCCAGCTCATGGATTGTGACATTGGAGCATGATCAGATAAGTAGAGGTGGCTATAGAGGAGGCCACCATGACCATGGTTATTTTAGGGGAGGTAAGCCAAAAATTAATCCTACTGGATGTTGCCTAGGAAGCTGAGAAAGGGTGCTTCCTTGCTTTGGACTTATTCCCCTTCTGCTTCAGTGACTGGCGTGATCCTTTCCATAATCACAGCTCACATCTGGTCTACCTTCATGTCTTCCTAAGGCTAGCTAGGTACCCCCTCAATATTCTAACAGTCTTGACTTAGTCTGCTTTCCAGAAATCCAGTATTCTTGTTTTCCTGCTTAGTTACTGTTTTATCATAGTGATTCCATTCTTGGCAACTTTGATTTAAGAAAAGTGTCTCTTGCTGTGCTAATCCATTTGCCCACCTGTTGTGCTGAACTGTTGCTGCTATGCACCACACCTGTGAGTTATATTGTACCCAGGATGTTTAGTATCTCTACCAACACTTTTCTTTATTTTTCGTATTGCATTTTTTTAACAATTTATTTACCTGGGATAGCCCAGCTGAGATGTAGCATCTTGTTTCTAGTGGAGTCCTTATAAAATGGGTAGGACATTTCCTGCTTCATGATAGGTTAAATAAGTTCTGAGATACATATCTTAATTTTCCACAACTGCACAGGTTTGAACAAGTTCAGGGAGTGGAATCTGGAACTGAAGCAATTCACACATGGATTCCAGGAGCCGCTTCACTCATTCCTGATTGCCATCACAAATATGGCTACCAGCTTTATTCATATCCAAAACCTTCAAATAGGCCCTTAAAATAAAACTCTTAAATTAACCAAAACAAGTAAATAAATGAATGTTCTTTCTTCTCAAGAGCCCCGTCTTACACAAACAAATAGCAGTACTACACTATTCAGAGTTTTCAATGTTAGTGTTTCTTTGATAACCATGAAAAATCCTCCCTTCCATCTTTACCAGCTTGTCAGAGATAAAATAGATACTGTACATAACAGCAGGTCTTGGGGAAAATCTCTTCCATTGAGCCACATCATGGAACTGTAAGCCTCCGGCGTCAGGATCACTTGAAATTTTTTGTTGGCTGGGGCCACCCACGTTGATGTGCCTTGTTGGCACCTATATAATATGGGCATCCCCTGAATGCCCCAGTTCCCTGCTGGAGGCAAGCTTGGAGGATCACTGGACCGGAAGGGACTGAAGCAACAGGTCCAAAATAGGCACACAGAAAAGGATATGGAAACCCGAGTATAAATGCTATATTAGGCAGCATAGGAGAAGCAGATTGTGAGAGCAGGCAGTGTTGTTACGCTTCACCCAAATAAGGGGGGGATAGAGGGAGGGAGAGCTGTGTCTTAATGGAGGAGATTCTCTTGAAGATCTACTGTTACAGTAGGTTACTAACTTCTTTGAGGACATCTCCCTCCATTGAGCCACACCATGGAATGATTCCCAAGCAATACCAAGCACTGAGGGAGTATGGCAGAACCTAGTGATCCTGAGTAAATAGGTCTTACAGAACACTGAGACGAAAGTCAGCACATCTACAAAAGGAAATGTCCAGACTGTACTGACCACTACTCTAAGTGGCAGCAGCACAAATGTCAGCAGTGGATACATTTTGAAAACAAACCACTAAGAGAGCTACACCCTAGAAACACAGAAACATAGAAACTGATGGCAGATAAGGACAGCAAAGGCCCATCCAGTCTGCCCATGATTTCTACCTTATGAATGTGCTGCAGGCCTGTATTCTGTTAATGGCTTATCTATTCATACTCATCTGTATTGTTCCCTTATGCCTATCCCATGCTTGTTTGAAGCCCTGAACTGTATTCATATCTACCACTTCCTGAGGTAGGCTGTTCCATGCATCCACAGCCCTTTCTGTGAAAAAGAACTTCCTCACATTATCCCTTAATTGGCCTCCCTCTAATCTCATGTTGTGTCCTCTTGTCCTGCTATTTTTCTTATACTGAAACATTTTAGACTCTAAGATGTTTGAATGTTTCAATCATATCACCTTTCTCCCTCCTTTGCTCTAGAGTATACACATTGAGCTCCGTTAATCTGCCTTCATATGTTTTCTGATGCAGTTCCTGCATCATTTTGGTTGACCTTCTCTGGACTGCCTCCATTTTGTTAATGTTCTTGTGCAGGTGTGGCCTCCAGTACTGCATGCAGTACTCCAGATAGGGCCTAACCAGTGTCTTGTAAAGAGGGATTATTACCTCCTTCTTATAACTTGTGATACCCCTACTAATACACCCCAGCATCCCTTTAGCCTTATATACTGCTTTAGTGGTCTGTTTGGATGATTTCAGGTCATCTGTGATGATGATGCCCAAGTCTTTTTCTTCCCTTGTGATTGCCAGCAACTCCCCTCCCAACACGTAAGTGGCTTCAGGGTTTCTCTTTCCTATGTGCATGATCTTGCACTTCTTTGAGTTAAACCCCATTTGCCATTCTTCCGACCATTTTGCCAGTTTATCCAGATCTCTTCTCATTCTGCCCACCCCATCTGGATCATCTACTCTGTTGCAGATCTAGGAGTCATCTGAAAACAGACAAACCTTACCCTCCAGTCCATCTGCAATGTCACTGATGAAGATATTGAAGAGGACTGGTCCCAGGACTGATCCCTGAGGTATCCCACTTGTGACTTGCATCTCTTCTGACTGCATACCATTTATAACCACTCTGTTTTCTGCCTGCCAACCAGTTTGCCACACAGTTGACCAACGTCTGACCCACCCCAAGCCTACACAGCTTATTAATCAATCTTCTATGTGGAACAGTATCGAATGTTTTGCTGAAGTCAAGGTAGGTGATATCAACTGTTCCCCCTTGGTCTACCACTCCGGTTACCCAGTCAAAGAAACCTATGAGATTACTTTGACAGGACCATCCTGTTGTAAACCCATGCTGTCTTGGATCCTGTGCTCCTATGGATTCCAGGTACTGCACTATCCTTTCCTTAAGGAGTGTCTCCATAATCTTGGCCACTACTGAGGTAAGACGGACTGGTCTGTAGTTCCCTGCCTCCTCCCTATTACCACTCTTGTGGAGTGGGATCACTTGAGCCCTTCTCCAGTCTTCTGGAACCTCTCCTGTGCTGGTAGACTCACTAAACAGTTCTGATAATGGCTCTGCTAGTTCCACCCTTAGGTCCTTTAGTACCATAGGATGTATGCCATCAGGTCCCATTGCCTTGTCCACCCTGAGCTTTGTGAACTCTTGTAGGACCCTTTCTTTTGTGAAGGGACTAGTGCGAACCTTCTCCCCGCCGTATTCATGATGCGGAGCTGTGGGCCCTGCCCTACCTTTTGTTCAGTAAATACTGAGCAGAAATATCTATTTAGGATAGAAACATGTTACAGAGTGATGTTCTCCACCATTAACAGAATCAGTCAACTGCTTACCATACTTCTGGTAACAAAGTATAATTAAGGCTGTAAGTTTTTCATGGTAAAAATAGGCAGATTTCATGGTATTTCACGGTCCTGGTTGCAACTCAGGCTGGAGACCAACAACCAACTTGAAACAGACGTGCCCGTTGAAATTTTTTGTGTTGCCTCCCACCACCTCCTGCCCAATTGAGACTCATTCATTCACTGTGAGAGCTGCAAATGACCTAGGGTTTGAGGGCAGCCAGAATTTGAAGTCCTGCAAGTCGCAACTCAGGATGGAGACCAGAAACGGACTTGCGATCGGAATTCACTGTGAGAGCTGCAAAGGACCTAGGGTCTGAGGGCAGCCAGAATTTGAAGTCCTGTAAGTCACAACTCAGGATGGAAACCAATAAATAGATTTTAAAAACATTGCAAACGGGACCACAAGTCAGTAAACGGCTCAGTGCGGCAGCCACAAAAGGACACGTTCGGTGTCAGTGATGGGTCACTCCAAAATGAAAAAATAGCCGAACTGAAAGAAATCTTCATGGGGGGGGGGGAACTTGGCAGTCAGTCACTCGTCACACACATAGACAAAGCAGAAGGAGACCACAAACAGACTTGCGATCGGAATTCTGCACTTCTATTTAGATCCGCTTTGACTCATCTTCTAAACACAGGAAGCAGGAATGTCCGATCAGTGGGCTGCAGGAGGGACAGAATGGCTAGAGGAGCATAGAATGGAACATAAGTAGCTGTCCGATCAGTGTTTGGCACATGTCTGCTTATTTTTAGTGAATGTCACAGGGAGCAACGGATTTCACGGCACAGAGAGAAAAAGTGCAAATTTCACGGTAATCGTGAAATCCGTGCCCCCGTGAATTAATTACAGCCCGAACTATAATACAACTGGACGGCCATTTGTGTAGGACTTGTTTAGAAATCGGTGAACCCACCATCCTGGGACAGAAGCTATAAACAACTGAAAGGATGTTCTACAATCCTTTGTACAATCCAAAAATCAATATAGTGTTCTGTGGATGTCTAGTGTATGCAAACAAGACTTTCCACTGTTTGTAGGAAACAATAAATAAACAGAAAGTTCTATAATCTGATTCAGTGTTCTTTCAGACAGAATCTTAAGAAGGAAAAAAGCATTGGTATATGTAAGGTAATGCTATCTTTGCAAAACATAATAAACAGAATGTCTTCAACCAGAGCCTGTAACTCAGAAAAGCACATAGCAGGTATCATAGCCACTAGGACCAGTGTTTGCCAAGAGAGGAAGTGCAGCTTACAGGTAGCAGCAGGCTCAAAGAGAGATGCAATGAGGGTCTCTAGGGCCAAATTAAAGTCCCATCCCAGAACAGGATCTCAGATGGGAGGGGGGCACAGTAGGAGAATACATCTTAAGAATGTTCATAAAACCTTCATCTGGGCTACCATCTTGACCTCCGTGAGGGCACAAAAGGCCAAAAGAGCAGCCATGTGGATCTTAATACAAGAACACCTTAGCCATGAGTCCTTAAGGGACAAGAGGTAGCCCAGCACATTAAGAACTGAACACAAAGAGATCCAGGGCAACTAAGAACATCACTCTGTAACATGTTTCCAGAGTGGAACCGAGTGGAGCTTGATCCTACTACATCCATTGCCGCTTAATCTTTATCCATGGTCTCCTTTTCCTCCTCCTCCATGTACTTTGGATTATACTTCAGTCTGTCAACCACCATTGACTGAGGGTCAATGGGACATGGAGACGTATGAGGAGGAGCCATCGATGGGTAACCTGACATAGGAGGACATTCAGGGCCTAGCAGTGTGGCAGGAGCAAAGAACTGGAACATCAACAACAATGTTGATGGTAGACCAGCCAAGGGAGCCAACAGTGTAGGTGACAACAGCAGCAGACACAGCAGATGCTGGATCAGCTCAAACATTGTTTGATACAATATCTGTGCAATGATGGTCCCTGAAGTGGTCAACAATGACTGAGCTGTCAATGAGATAGTACTCAACAACAGAATAGGCTGTGAATCCCCCAGCAGGAGGGGTGAGCTAATGCCAGACCCCAACCTTGGTGTCTGAGAGATAGTCCGAGGTGGTAGCAGGATAAATGACTGGAACAGGGGACCCATCTTTTTCCATAGACTTACCATCTAATAGGTGAATGGTAACAGTCTGGAGAAGCAGCCTTGTTCTTTTGGCGCTTATCCTTCTTGAACTGGTAGAGTTTCTCCACTAATTTTGAAGACATCCTTTTTCTTCAATGAGTCAGTGATGACTGCTGTTGACCAGGGGACTGATGGGCCAACAGTAAAACAGGACATAAGAGGCTTAAGATGATGATGCCACTTTCACAGCAGATGAACAGACTTTAATGTCATGGTTTGTTCTGAGGCAACAGATACAAATGGAGTGATCATCATCTTTATAAATCTTAACTTCACCCCAAAGACTGAAATGGAACAGCAGGTCCTTGACTTTTGGCTGCAGCATATAAGAACGTTTTCAAATAAACTAGTAAGAAGTAGCATCATTAGCAAATACTTGCAAAAGTTTGGTGGCATTCTTCTGCAGCAGTGGGGTGATGAATGGCTGGCAGTGAGAGAAAGAACTGAGACATGATGGGTCCGCCAAGGAGTATTGATGTGGGCTGATGGTGACAGGTGGTTCTGATGCTGACAGCTTACAGTTCTATGATGTGACTCAACAAAGGGAGATATCTTCTAAGATCTCCCTGCTCCTAATCCTACAACAGTTTAAATTAAGGTTCTGGCTCCATTTGAGGCTTTTGTACGTGCCTGTGTATGTATATCAGTGGAAGCCTGCAAAACTTATTTTATTCATGTATTCCATGTTACCATTACATATGTGTTGGGGGTAGAAGAGGAAACATTCTACCAGTGGAATACTACAGAATTTTGAATTATTGTATTCCATAGTAAACAAACGCTCCATGTATCGAAAGTGTAAAAATACAGATGACTGACAGGTGGAAACCATCTGCAGAGGGACTATGTTACATATTTTATTTTATTTTTTGTGTCTTGTAAAACTTTTACAGTGTTCATTTTTTAAAAGTTTCTTCAAGACCCCCTTCATAAGGCAATAAGACATGACAAGGCTTCAGTTGTGCTGGGTTTACCACATAGGCTGAAAATACTCAGCCTACAGCCTTGTGCCTTACTATGCCCCTAGGAATGTGATAAAACGAGTGCAGCCAATGCAATCGATGCCCTATCATGTCTTATTGCTTACTATTTCTACAAATTTCCACAGCTGGGTAGACAGGAACACTGGGAGTTTAAGTGAGTTGCGTGTCTGGTGAGGTTTGAATCTATGACTCCCGGTTGCCAACCCAGTGCATTAAACATTAGACCACACTACCTCACTAAATGAAACCCCAAAGGCACATCAAACAATACAAGAGATGATCAAGTGGGTTGCAGACAAGTCTACTGATTGGTTGAACAGAGGCACTACATTTCATTTTCGGTGGAGGCCTACCTCCACCCAATAATTTATTTATTTATTGTTTATTTATTGAAAATGTTTCACCAGGAAAGGCACACTGAGCAAAACGATGCTTGTCTCATGGTGCGACCTGGGGGGAGGGGTTACAGTGGAGGCAGGTATACATACAAAGGTTGATTTTAGAAGTAGAGCAATACAGATAATGTACATTGTTGGGTAGGAATACATTTGAACTTGTTACATAAGGAGAACAGTCCAGAACATGATCTTCAAGGACAGGGTATACATATCATGGGTACACATCAAGGGCAATACATGATTACATAAGGGCCAGTAGTGCCAGAACAGAACTTGATCTGGAGCGAGATGTACCAAGTTGACAGAAGGAGTTGGGGAGTGAAGATAGGGGATAATGGAGGAGTGGACTAGTAAACACACAGGTGTGTAGGGGGTGGTTCAGGTGAGGTGGGGGGAAGGAGATGGGGAGTTAGTAGCTGTGAGTAAGGCTGAAGGACGGAGGTTATTTAGGAAGGAGGGGGAAGGGAAGGGGGATATTGGGAGTGAAAAGAGTGAGTAACAGTGAGAGTGTAAGTGCGTAGGGCAGTGTATAAGCCAGACAATTAGGAGAAGGCCGAGCCGTTGGTCAGGCACTAAGAGGGGATGCGGGAAGAGAAGCTATCAGAGGGTGGGTCAGGGGCAGTTGCAATTTGGTGCAAGTAAGTTAGTGAGGGTAGAGCATAGGGAGTGTTTGGATGAAGAATGGTGGATCGGGCCAGCAGGCCATTCCAGAGTTTAGGGAAGAGGTAAGAGAAGGCTGATTGGCCAGCGATGGTCCTTTGGTGAGGGATGACTAATAGCCTAGTGTCAGTAGACCTGAGGGCGTGGGTGGGGGTAGGTGGGAAAGATAGGAAAGATGCGAGGTAGGGAGGGAGGGAGCAGAGCCAGAAGTTGGAAGCAAATTTAACACTATGAATTAGGTGCCGGTTACTCAGGGATGGCAGGGCCAGGGAACGGTAGAGCTCACAGTGATGTGAGCGGGGGGGGCATCGAGGGCAAAGCGGCAGAAAGTGTTAAAGAGGGGGTCAAGTCTGGCTAGGGTGGTCTTGGAGGTGGAGCTGTAAATTATATCGCAGTAGTCGAAGGAGGGTAGAACCATTTTCTGGACTAATTCACGTCTGACAGGTAGCGGGAGACTCGTGCGGTTTCTATAGAGGGTACCAAGTTTAGGGCACAGTTTTGAAATGATGGCATCCATGTGTGTGGAAAAGGAGAGGTGGCGATCGAGCCAAACCCCTAGATACCTGAAAGAGGGCACTTCATCAAGGATGGTGTTATTGAGGGTATGGAAGGTCAGAGGGGAGGTGAGTTTGGATAGATGCTGTCTAGTGCTGAAAGACATAGCAACAGTTTTCTTGGCGTTTAGGGAGAGTTGGTTGGTAATGAACCAGTGTTGGATTTTGTTGAAGTCGGTTTGAAGTTTGGAGGTGACTTCTTTGTGGGTCCGGCCGGAGGCAAAGAGGACCGTATCGTCTGCATACATGTGGATTGCGGTAGTGGAGCAAGAGTTAGGCAGATCATTTAGAAGGATGGAGAAGAGGATGGAGCCAAGAACTGAGCCTTGGGGAACGCTGGTGGTGATTGGGAGGGGGGGAGGTGTGGTCAGCTATTTTAGTGGATTGGGTTCTGTTTAATAGGTAGGCGCTGAACCAGTTTATGGCGGACACTGCTAACCCAACCCCTGATAGGCAAGATAGAAGGAGAGACTGGGATACCGTGTCGAAGGCTTTTGCTAGGTCAATGAAAATAGCAGCCGTGATTAGCCCTTTGTCCATCCCAGTGAGGATGGAGTCCATGAGTCTTAGTAGGGAGGAGGTGGTAGAGTGGTGTTTTCTGAAACCGGAATGAAATGGGGTGAAGAAATTAGTTTCTGAGAGAAAGTGGGAGAGTTGGGATAACACTAGGTGTTCCTGGAGTTTGGCGAGGGCGGAGAGGAAAGAGATGGGATGGTAGTGAGTTGTGGAGGTGGGATCACCACCTTTTGGAAGGGGTAGGACAATGGCATGCTTCCATTCGGAGGTGAGTGACTCGGTGGTGAAAGAAAGATTTAGTAGGGCCATGAGGGGAATAGCGATGGCGGGGACAGATAGGAAGAGGAGTATGTTATCGAGACCATCAGGGGATTTGCCTTTGGAGGGGTTCAGGGAGAGAAGGGCATCTAGAGTTTCGATTGGGGAGATGTGACTGAAGGAAAAGGGGTTCCTACCAGGTGGTAGAGGGATAGAAGTTTGTGGAGCGGGTGTGGTTGCAGGAGGTAGGGAATCTAGGAGGGCCAGGGTGCAAGTAGTGAAATAGGAATTAAACTCGTAGGCTACCTTCAGGGGGTCAGAGAGGAGAGTCTCTTGGGCGAGGAGGAGAGGTGGGGGGCTTGCTGTTTGGGGGGGGAGAAAAGGGAGTTAATGATTTTTCAGAATTTAGAAGGACTCTCAAGATTTGCATTTAGGGTGGTGTTAAAATATTCAGCCTTAGCTAAGCGGATGTCCTTTGTGTACTTGTTGCAGAGCATGCGGTAGGTGATATAGTCACCAGGGAGGAGTGTGGATTTGTAGTTTCACCAGACCTTGTCAAGGGCTTGTTGACAAGCTATCCGCTCAGGGGATACCCAGGGTAGGTGAGACCCCCCCCGACTCTAGCCTGGCGCAGGGGTGCGTGTTTGTCTCAGGCAGTGAGGAGGGTGTTCCGAAAGTGTGTAAGGGCTGAATCCATGTTAGAGCAGCTTGAACTCGGGACCCAATTAGAGTGGGCTAGATCTTCCAGGAGGGGGGGAGAGGTTGAGGTATTTGTAGGACCGTTGGAATATAAATTTGGGAGGGGATTTAACTCTGTGGATTTTGTGGACCAAGTAGATTAGATGGTGGTCACTGATGGAATCAGGGAGGAGGCCTGAGCTGACAATGCGGTGTGGGTGGGATGTAAGCACCCAGTCTAGGAGGGAGTGATTACCGGACTTATGGTTAGAGCGTGTGGGTTCTGTAATGGTTTGGCTAAGGTTGAGAGCAGTTATCTCAGTTTGGGTTTTGTTAAAAGTGGGTGCTAACCAGCTGTGGTTAAAGTCACCCATGACATATAGTTCACCCGACTGGGCAAAGGATGAGAGCTGACACAGAAGGTCGGTGACTATTGTGGTTGGCGTGCCTGGGCAGCAATAAATACCAGCCACAAAGATAGGTAATGAGGAGGGAGGGGACAGTTTTACCATAAGAAGCTCATAAGCTTTGGGTTCAGCTTTTGTAAGACAGATGGTGAAGTGTAGGGCTGATCTGATGTAGATAGCCACCCCTCCGCCTCTGGAGGACCGGTCTTGACGTGTGATGGAGAACCCTGGAATAGCAATGGTATTATCTGGTAGGCTGGGGTTTAGCCAGGTCTCAGATAGGATGATTATGTCAGGGGCATGGTGGGCGGATAGCACCTGGAGCTGATCGAGCTTAGGGGCTAGGCTACGAATATTTAGATGGAGAAGGCATAAGCCTCAGGGAAAGTAGTCACAGCGAGTGTCAGTGGTGGCCTTGGCTGAGGGATTTTGTATGGGGTGATCAGGGCTTGAGGCTGGGGTTGGGCCAGGGTTGGGGTGTATATCCCCTGCTGCCAGAAGGAGTAGGGCAATGGTTAGGTGGCAGCGTAGAACATGGAGAGACCGGGATTTTGCCATGCGCTAGTTGGAGGCAGCAGTAGGGCAGGTAGTGCGGAGGGAGTGGGTACTGGAATGGGCGGGGCAGTCAACAGGCACAGCGTGTTGACAGACTAACCCCCCTCACAAGGGTGCTGTAGTTGGAGGTAGTTTATTACCTCTACCTCTAGGCACCTGCATGTTGCTTGCTCCAGGAGGGAGCTCTTGAATGGGGAATCCTGGTGTCTGGGGGTCAGGGAAGCTGCTATAATGCAGCTCAAAGGACTGAATCACAGGGAGGTCAAATAAATTGCTCACAATCACACAGTGAGAAAATGCCTGTGGTAAAATCTTAATCCTGTGATCTGTTTAATAGTAGCATAGTAACATAACATAGTGATGACAGAAGGCACTTATGGTTCATCTTGTTCAAACCTCCTGCCGCATGACAGTGAGTATACCTAATGGGGACTAGTGGGTCATAAGGTACGTGCCAAAGGCAAGTACCCCACCTGTGTAGCTCTGTGGCTCCATACAGGTGCAGGGTGCATGGTATGCACTACCGTCTGCACCTGGCGAGCACCTTTCTGTGGCCCTGCACCCCCCAGGGTGCAGAACTGCAAAGGGCAGCCTGGGGAAGAGTAGCGGACCTAGGTGGGTATCCATTCAGATGCCTGTCCTGGGTCCCAGAGTGGATCACTTGTGCAGAGCGGCGTGGATTCAAGTGTGTGAATAACTTCCACAGGCACCGGGACTGCACTGCCATGCCCCTTTATCCAACAGTCTCCCCCCCCCGGCCGAATACCCGCCTGCCTTGGTGCTCCTCAACACATCCAGCCCATCCCCATTGTTCCAATGCAAATGGCCCTTCCCCCAACACATGACTGCCCCATCTCGGTATGTACAGAACAACCCCCCACAACATGATTGCCCCATCCGGGTATGGTTTTTATTTATTTATTATTGTTAATTAAGTCTAGGATTACAAATACCTTTGAGCCTTGGCTCTTTTACAAAGGTTCCACATCAGAGAAATACAAATTATGGGAAACAACAAGACAGACATTACAGCAATGTGGACATTGCAAACACAGTACAGATTAATACAATTCAAGGGTAGCATTGTAACAGGGCAGCCAGCGGCATTTGTCACAGAAAATAGACAACAGATAAGTGCCAGAGTCATAGGGAGACAGAGGGGGAGAATGTAGGAAGGGTGGGGAGAGGGTGAAAAGTGCAGCACTGGGTATACCAAGATGTGAGGGTAGAATCCAGTGAGGAGGGAGGGGGACCACTAGAGCAGGAAGGGAGTGGAGAAACAAGGTTAAGTTGGGCAGTCACAGAAGCTGTTGGTAGTGAGATAGTCAAACCCTCAACACATGACTGCCCCATCCAGGTATGTGCAACCCCCAAACACATGACTGCCTCGTCCCGGTATGAGCAGAACACCCCCAACACATCACGGCCCCATCCTGGATGAACCCCCCAACACATGACTGCCCTTCCTGATATAGCAGAAGAACCCTCCCTAACACGTGACTGCCCCATCCCAACTGCAGAACAACCCCTCCCAACACATGACTGCCCTGTCCCAGTATGTGCAGAAAAAACAAACAAACACATGACTTCCCTGTCCCAGTATGTCCAGAACAACCCCCCCAACATGACTTCCCCTTCTTGATATGTGAAGAACAACCCCTCCGATACATGATTGCCCCATCCCCGATGTAGCCCATGTCATCCCCTTACACACATACACAGAGGTGCCCCGGACCACACTACCCTGATGCCAGAACCCGGTACCCCGGCTGCAGCATTGATGGCCAGTGTCCTCCCACCCCCCGAGGCACTGACATCACCACGCACTGTCCACGTACCAGCCAGTCGGTGCTGCTGCTCAGGACAGCCAGCAGCACAGCCCTCCACACACTTCCATAGCAGCTGGTGGTCTGATTAATGCTGGGAGCATGCTTCTATATATAGGCGACACACTACATGCATCAACTGGATGGCTTGCAGCCGAGGAGGTGTGCAGAGGGCTGTGCCGCTGGCCATCCTGAGAGCAGCACTGACTGGCATGTACAGGAACTGGGTTGGTAATGTCGGTGCCATGGGGGGGCAGTGGCCACTACTGCTGCAGATGGGGTACCAGGTTTGGGGAAGTGTGAACCAGGGCACCTCTGTGTGTGCGGGGTGACATGTTCTACACCAGGGATGGGGCACTCATGTGTTGGGGGGGTTAGTTCTGAACATACTGGGATGGGACACTCATGTGTTGGGGGTGTTTTGGACATTCCAGGACAGGGCAGTCATGTGTTTGTGGGGGAGGGGTGGCTTGGTTACTATAGGGACAGGGCTGCAATGTGTTGGGGGGTATGCTTTGGATATATGGTGATGGGGCAGACATGAGTTGGGGGGGTATGCTTGGAACAAACAGGGATGGGGCGGACGTGTGTGAAGGAGGTCATGTTGTGTTAGAGGTGTTTGAACCTTCTTCTGGGGCCTTTGCAGGTTTTCTGTTGTGTGTGTGGGGGGACAACTGCCATTCAGCTGCTGGGGCCATATGGGGGTCCTGTGTGCACAGGGCTGGGCACATACAGCAGTTACGGCAGTGTCTCCCCTGGCATAACTGGTGCCCTCCTACTCCCCAGATGTACCGCACTACTTGCCTTAGTGAATGGCGCATAGTACAGGCACACTCCCTGCCTGTCCCGGTGCATTGCTGTCCATGCAGCCAGGGTATCTGGCACGTAGCTGACTTGCACGCCATTTGTGAATGTCGCTGGGGGTTCACGGGACCCCCGCTGTACAGTATTCCAACTTAGGGTTGCACAGGGCCCAATATGAGAATGGGTACACATCCAAGGTTAAGAGACAATATTTTACCCTACTCCCACTGTGTAACCCTCAATGGCATTCTTCTCCAGGAATCTGTCTAGTCCAGCTTAGAAAACTTGAACAGTGCTAGCATCCAAAAGTGCACTGGTAGATATTACACACATAATTCTCCCCTATCTGTGTAGAAATGGTTTTAAAATCTCCCTTTAGCCCACTCTCAGTTTGAGGGCATGTACCTTTACTTCTGTTTAAACTCACAAGCTCAAACATCTGTGTACAGTGCATTCTGTTTATCTACTTTAGTATTCAGAAAACTGCAATCATGTCCCTACACAAGTTCTCTTGTCTAGGCTAAATAAAGGCTAAATTGTTTAAGTTTTGTCCTGGTAGCATGGTTATAGACCTACTGCCTGTTGTGCTGGTGAGCACAGATTACGGTCACATGGGAGCCATCAGGGGAGAGAGGATTGGGCATATCATGGATTGCTCTCCCCACCTCTCTAAGAGAGGGGTACATGATGCACTGCTGCTTGCTTGCAACCCGCACAGCTGGGTGGTTGCCCAGTAGGTGCATCTATGCAGTGGAGGGCCTACATTTGGATGCCGATATGCATTCACATGCCTCTGCATGCATGGGTGGTGCATCACTGCATGCTTTGTGGCCCAATTGGACACAATTGGGTGGAAAAGCCCCAACTGATCAGGACTGCAGTCCACTCCACTGTAGGCCCCATGTCACCATCCAGGTTTCTCCTCCAGAGCTATCTGGATTATGCTCCATAGAGGTAGCTAGCTCCAAAAGCCACACCACATGGGGTAATCCATAGGGGACTTTACCAGAGGAGAGGTAATCCCTGAAGAAGGTGAGTGATGGGGCCTGGTGGACCAGAGCAGATAGGGACCACTTGGAGACATGATTATAAAAACCTTGATTAAATAAATAATTTCAGTCTGTTCAGTCTGTTCTTATAGCCTGCACATCCTAAGCCACTAATCAGCTTGTTTGCCCAGTGCTTAACCACCTTGATCTCTTCAAAGTCCTTTTTATACTGTGATGGTCACAACTGGACACAGCAACAAAGCGTGGTAAATCGGGCATGTGGATGAACCATATCCTGAAAATTTAGCCTAAGCAAGATCATTTAATACATTGTGTAATTTATAAGTAGAGTTGCAAGGCAGACTGGAAAGACCTAGTGCCATTTCTGCCCTTATTCCCTGTTTTTTTAATATATTTATTTATTAATTATTCAGAAACAACCTTTGAGCAGAAGCTCTTTTACAAAGGTTCCACATCAGAGAATAACAACAAATAGTTGAAAATACATAATATACAGCACATGATAATAAACAAACAGTTTACTGAGGTGCAGCAGTAGCAAATTACAAAGGGAGATTAGTTAAGGAGACAATGGATCCTTGGCAGTGAGGAAAGTAGACGGGTTCATGTGAGAACCAGGGGCAGGTGGGAGGAGTGGGGTAGAGGTGAGGGGAAAGGTTAGTAGTCTGGTAGAAAACTTTGTCAAAAAAGAAAGTGGGAGTGAGATGCAAAACAGTGGGGGAGGCTGGAGAAAGCATGAGGGTAGGTGGCAACAGAAAGGGGTAGGGGGGCCAATGGTGATGGGTGATTACAAGAAGTTAGGGGGCAGGGGAGGAGAGGAGAAGAGAGGATGGGGTATGAAGTGTGGTCTGTGAGGAGGAGGAGAGGGGCAGAGGTGAGGTGAAAGGTTTGCAGTCTGATAGAAAGACTGTCTGAACAGAAACATGGTGGGTGGGATGTGGAAACAATAAGGAAGGCTGGAGAAAGCATGAGGGTAGATGACAACTTAAGGAGGAGGGACAAAATAATGAGTGATTGCAAGAAATTAAGGGAGGAAGGGAGGGAGAGGAGGGGGTCTGAAAGGTATGAGGTGTGGTCTGCGAGGACAGGTAAGGAGGTGGGGGGACTGTGGGGGGTGTGCAAGGAGAAGGTGAGGTTGAGAGGTGGGCGATATAGGCTACTTAGAATGAAAATTGAGGGGCGAACAATGTAGGCAAGTGTAGAGACATCTTTGAGGGGTGTTTGAGAGGCAAGAGTCATCTTAGGTGCCACCAGGACAGTCACTAGCGTTCCTGGAGAGGAGTTGTTTTTTTATGTTCAGACTTAAAGGCTAGCAAGCTTGTAGTTCCTTGTGAGACTTCCAGGCACTCATTGAGCTACAGAGGGGCTCTATATGTGAAGGCCCACTGCCCATGTGCGGTTCTGCAGAAAGGGACAGCAAGCGCACCCAACGCCTTATTCCTAGTTCTGTACTTTGAGTCGGCTTGAGAGAAAAGGTCAGAGACGGGGGTGGGGGGCAGAGCCCAGAAGCGCCTTCATGCCGAGTAGGCAGATTTGGAATTTTATTCTATGCTCCAGTGACAGCCAGTTAACCTGATAGTACAGAGAGCAGGTGTGGAGTGAGTCAATTAGCACCAGTGGCAAGTCTACACACTTTGTTTAGTGCTGTTTCTATGAACCAAGGCTTTTAGTAACAGAGGGAGGAACATCTCCCTTAACCTGTTCTTATCCACAGTTTAATACTATGACCAGTGGAGTGGATTGTACTGCCTTTCCCAAACATATGATGTGATGGACAATGTGCCTAAATACCCTTACAATGGTGGCTATTCTCCATGGTGCAACCCTGCCATGCAAAGGGTGCACAAGTGGCATGCGTATGTGCATGGAATGCATGGTGTACACACCACGTGGCATTCTGCAGAAAGGCCTCTAGTGGGTGTGTCCCCATGTGCAGCGTGCAACAACTTGCAGAGCAGCACGTAGGGGTGGGGCCAAGGTCCACGCATCCCAATGACATGCCCCTTGACTCCGTCAAATAAGGGCATGACCAGCTGTGGAGCGCATGCACAAATGTGGAAGTGAGTGTGCAATGCCAATGCTGGTGGACAAGGCTGAGGACACAAGCAGGGTACTCATTGCGGAGAACTGGGCAGACACAAGCAGCGGGGGCATGAGAGGCACTGGCAAGAAGGGGAGGTCTACTGACTTTATCACTGCCCAGGTGACAGCCCTGGTAATGACAAACAGGCCAACTACAATGTGTTGTATGGGGAGCAGTCACTGACTGCACCTGCTGAGACCAAGCAGCGGCTATGGATGGATATCCAGGTGGCCATCAATGCTGCTGGGCCTGAGGCACGTACCCATACCACCATTATGCATAAGTGGGGGGACCTCCATTTCCCCTTAAAATGGAAGCTCGGGGCAGCACACAGGGCACAGACAGTAACAGGGGGTGGTCCATCAATCACCCAGAACAAGGCTTCACCCCTAGAGGAGATAGTGGCACAGGCCATAGCTGAGGTCACCTTGCAAGGTGTGCCAGAAGGCTGTGACACTTCAGCATGTAGGCATGGTGTGGGCAGTGAGGGGGCAGGACATGCCAGAATGCACTGCCAACTGACTATTGCACATCTCACACACACAGGGCCCTCACGCAGGCACAGTGGTGCATCAAGCAGCAGCAGAGGTATCACAGGGAGAACCATGGAAACAGAGGGTAAGTATACCACTGCCTGAATGCCAGCCTGCCCATATACCAGGCATACAGCAGGCAACACCAGACTGACACTGTCATTACTGTTCCCCTACATGGAACCAGCAGCAGAATGCACAGGTGGAAGTGGAGCCAGAGGCACGGGTATATGTCGACCCAGACAGCCCAAGTGATGCAGACATGATGGATGTCCAGCAACAGACCACAGATGCTGACACAGAGAGGACACTACACAGACACAACAGACCTGTGGCATGACTGCATTGTCCCCTGTCGGAGCAGGACACGCTATGCACCCTGTGCACCCATGGCACCCCTGTACACAGAACCACCCGCACCAACACCACGACCATCCACAGGCCCATCAGACAGCAGTACCCATGTAAGCAGTCACTCTGCCATGCAAGCACATGCACAGGACAGTGGACAGGGTCATGACATGCAACAGCATGACAGGCGGCCCACAGGTGCAGGGGTGCTGGCCATGCACTACACCGAGCTGCGGCTGCTGGAGGAGACTAAGCTTATGGCACAGAGGGAACAGACAGGGGCCATCCATGTGCTAACCCATGTGGTTGAGGGTATGGCATGGGGCATATCCCACATCAGGGATGTGCTGGACACAGTAGCGGAGAGACAGTGAGAGGCAATGTGCACCCACACACAAGCCCCCACACCGGCACACTCCACAAAAGCCACACAGACATGCAGGGGTGCAACAGGGGATGTGTCAGTATATGCAGCATTACCATGCACAACACCCTGCTGGCCCACAGTTGCACAGTACACCAGCACACCACAAGGGAGTGGTGGCAGATGCCCTACCAACCAACCCCCACCGGTGGGCCAACAGGACCTAGAATTTGTGGCCTCCGTCCCATGCAGCAAGGTCCCACACACATGGGATGTACCCAGGGGCCATGCCTGACACTAGGAACCATGGCTCAGAGATATGATACCAGGGAGGGGGTAGTGACTGATGCCCCTGTGCCATGCCGTGGACCACCACAGTCATGTGGGCTGGGCATGGACATGAGAAAGTGAAGGTGGCCTAGCACACCAAACAACACCACAGGAGGGTGGGTGGATGGGCGGGTGGGTGTTTTGGATGAGGCACACACACTGCACATACTGAGAGGACATGGAGTGCGACCACAGCACGCCCTGTGGCACACCTGACACACAATGCAATACACATGGAGCGGCACTGCAGCACCCCTGACATACAGCAATGGTCATGGTCCCAGACATGGCATGGGGCACTCAGTCCACAGGATCATCACTGTGCCCATGGCTCACAGGACAGTCAATCAAAGATACTATATACCACATTGTGGCAGACAGCATGCCCAGTCAGCGTATCCCAGTCCCCATCTGGTGTCGGTGAAACATCAGGTGGCTGCATGTCACATGGGGGCAGGGAGGGCATGGTGTCCCATGATGTACACAGATGTTATGCAGCATGACACACACAGTGAACACTTTGCAGGAAAACCCTTGTGCATGCATCATTGTGCCACCCTTGTGGTCCAGGCACTGGAACTTCATCTTTAGGATGCCCATGGTGCACTCCATGCACTCACGTGTCCTATGATATGCCTTCTTGAAGGCCCCCTCAGCCCTGTCCAGTGGTGCAAGGTATGGTGTCATCAGGTAATGGCTCAGGGGATATCTGCTGTCACTTGTGGGGGGGAACCATATGCATAAGTGATACTGCCACAGCCATGGAGACCCACACCATCATGCTATCAGACACACACACACACATGCACACACACACACCCATTCACGGCTGTGCAGATCCATCCCAGGCACTCACCTAGCAGCTAGCCATCACCACCAGCTCCTGCAGCTAACCATGCACCAAGACCAGAGTTGTCAAACACATAGGTGTTGTGGCATGAGCCTGGGAATCGCGCACACACATCCTTGATGTAGCATCGGGCATCACACACCACCTGACAGTTGAGGCTGTGGTAGCCCTTCCTATTCGGATAGGCCACCTCATCCATGGATGGTAGGATGACTGGCACATGCATGCCATCCATGACACCCAGTGTGTTGGCATGCCATGCATGGTAAAGAAGGCCTCCTTAGTGGCACGCTGTTCCTGCGGTGTTGTGGGGAATTGTATGTGGGCACCCATCTCCTGCAGTAGTACGTTGGTGACCTGGTGTACAGCCCTGGACACCGAGGACTGGCTGACACCTGTGATGTCCCCGCACACCCATTGGGATGATCCAGTGGCATAATAGGACAGAGCACAGAGGACCCTGGTCTCCATGGATATGGCACATGAGTGCCATGTCTGTGGCTGTACCCTCTCTCTGATGGTACACAGGTGTGCCAGTGTACTGTGGCTGACACAGAATCAGTCTATGCACTGCCGCACCCTAAGGTCTAAGGCCATGAGGCAGGGTCAGAATGTCCTGGGGCTGTTCCTGGCATGCCATTCCCATCACTCAGTGATGGCAGTGTCCTAACAGTGTGACACTCAGGAGCAACCAGGGGCACATCGCGGTAGCCATGGGCATGTCCACCTGCACTCCTTGTGCCAGCAGCACTGGATTCTGCCCCAGGGCCATGCACCACCCTTTGTACCTCACCCTCATGCATGGCTGCCACTGGCTTGGATGTCTGATGTCCGCATGCCACACATTATGGGTGTGGCACACATTCAGGCATGGTGTGCCAATAGCTGTACATCCATAGACCATGGTGGTGGCTGCAGGTGCAGGCAGGCATAATGTGTGTGTGGGCAGGCTCACGACCTAGCCTCAGAAGTTGTGGTGTGTCACGTCATAGTGCTACCAGGACAGGCTTGAAGGAGATGCAATCTGAATGGTCACTGAGCCCCTGGAGGTGAGTGTCCCACTGTGTGCTTGGTCCATGGGGTGGCCTCAGTCATGTGCATTTGCTGTTTGAGTCCCTGTGCTGCTGTCTGTTGCAGAATGTTACTGAGCAGCTGGAGTGCTTTGCTGTGGAACTATGCAACCCTGCTGATGGTGTCATGGGCCAGGTGGTGGCAAGGTGGAGGGACTGGCCACAGCATCTGCCCGGGTTCATCACCCTGAGTGTTAGAAGCACAGATGTGTACTACAAGGATGACTGAGGATGGTACTGGTGTGTAATAGAGCCATCTATAATAGAGTGCTTTCCATTGTGGGTGTCTGAGTGCGGCTGCCTCTGGCGGCATGCTGAGGACTGACGTGTCTCTATTGTATGTGATTTCTCCCGACAGGGGTACTGTGGTCTGTTGTGGAGGATACTCCTAGAGGTGTGGAACTACACAGCTACTACATGTGCACAGTCATCCGATGACCTGGAGGAGGAGGATGGGGCCTTCTAGGGATGGACAGTTTGCAGGCCGCTCACTGGACATGTCTGATCGGGGCATTGCTGGTGGCCTCCCACTGCTGGACTGTTCATGTTTTGTTTGTGGCTAGCACTACTGTATGTTAGTACCGGGGGGGGGTCCTCTGTGTGGGCCTGCTGACAGTGAAGTGGGGGGGGCCTTCATGGCCATTGCCACTTGTCTGTTTGGGGGGTCTCTCCTTGTGGTGTACAGCTCCTGGTATGGGAGGCCCAGTTCACTTCTGCTTTGGGGGTTGTGCCCTGTGTGGCAGTCCTGTGGTGGGTGGGTGACATTGTGCCTGCATGACCCTGTTCACTGTGGGTGTCTGTGACCTTGTGGTGCTCCTGTCTGGGTGGATGGAGCATTCCACCATATGTGTTTGGGGGGGCATCCATGGGTACCTGTTGTTCTCTGGTGTATGCATTGCATTGCCTACTTGTACTGTTCCACGTGTCAGTTTGTGGCAGTAAACGTTTTTGTCTTGTGCTCTGTGTTTCTTTGTGTGCATGTGCTGTGTGTGTGTGTGGGTGTGTTCTGCTATGTTTGGGACCTCGGGGGCATGCCCACTGTGCTGGCCACCATGCAACTCTCTGCTGTTGCCCACTCATGTGCCTGTTTAAGTCTCCCCCATCGGGGCATATGGCTGTGCTCCCCCTATGCATGCCTAGCTTCTGACTTTTGGTGGTTCATACATGTCGTCGGCTGCTGGCGTGGACTGCTGCTGCGGCCATGCCCATCTGTCTGTGCACTGCGCAGTGGGTGCAGGCGTTCTTCTGCACCTGTGGTATTTGTGAATGCCGCTTAACCAGTTGCGTGCTGTGTGCCATGCATTTCCAGGCCTGCGCACACTTTGTGCGCAGTGTGCTCCTTGGAGAATTGCTCCCAATACGAGCACAAGAGTGATCTAATAGCAACAGCAAATAAGGTACCAGATTTAAATTACTAAACAAATTACAAAGGACTCTTTCTCTGTTAATTTTAGGACTATACCCGGATGACTGCATCTGAAGAAAGATAGTGTAAGGTGATTTTAATTGTAATTGGCTGGATGAAAATAATAACAAAGTTAAGGAAAGTCTTATTGAATTGGGCATGCAACAAATTAGCAAGAAACCAACAAGAACAAATTATAGGACCAGCACTGAGATGATCCTGCACTGGACAGTGGTCACTCGGCCTACTAAAATAGCCAGACTGGTGTTTTGCTGGACTGTCTGAGTGACCACTGTCCAGTCTATTGTCCGTGGGACTTTGAGAAGATATAATGCCCAAATATTGGAGCATTTTATGGACTGACCCCATTTTATATAACCATATACGTATGCAAATGAGCACAGAATCCAGCAGACAAACTGACAGACAGTCTGTAGCCAATGCCTGCAGAAAATGGGATGAATACTGTTTGACAGCCGACTTTGCCACGTGAAACATTTCAGTGTGGTCAATGCAAAAATTGCAGTGTTGTGGACAAAACTGTCCACTTCACCACAGTAAATTCCAGAAAGGTCTATGCCATTAGACATTTCATTAACTGTGACACCAATATCATATATCTGACCACTTGTAGTTGTGGTGCTTTTCATGTGGGCAAGACCGTCAAAACATTTAAGCTTCAGACAGGTGAACATGTTAGAGCCACCCAGTGTAAAGATCATACTAGTGTCCTTTCATGCCATATCAAGTACACTCTCAGCAAGCACCAGATGACCATAACTTTTACTTCTGTGGTTTGGACTTGGTAAAACTAAGCACAAGAGGGGGAGATTTGGAGAGACTTATTCTAAAGAGAGAAGCCATGTGGATGATACAATGGGAGGAAACTTTCAGCCAGATCTCAATGATAAATTTGACCTAATGCCCATCCTTAGGAAAAGATGAAGTCCTATGTTGTTAATGATCTGTGTGAACTGGATTATTTGCTGTTAGCTACTTCTTTTGTGTCATTTTTCCCCAATACCTGTGATGTCATGGGCTGTGACATTACAATGGGAACAGTCTGGCAAACAGAATGCTGGCAGGCCATCACTTGTTGTGAGGCAGTATTTTCAATCTTTGATATGAGACTTGGCTGGACTTTCTGGATTAACTTGTTATGTATCACCTCTCTCACAGTGTTTTTAAGCTGCAACTAAGATTGTACCTAATAGAAGTAAGTTTTTTTTATTTGATAAAAATGGAATGTTATCACTTTATTGCACTCATCACTTTAAGGTTACAGTAGAAAAGGAGACCAGTTGTAGCTTCCAGTACTCTTGAGGAAGCTAAGGGAAAACGCATTTGTGTTACCAGTCCAGGCAGTCTTTTTACCACCATCCAAAAATATTTGTAACCATATTGTACTGTACTGTCCTGTGGCCTATTACTTTCTGTTTGCATTTTTGTATCTACTTAAATAAAGTTACAAAGCACTTACCCCAACCTTAGTGCTGGCCTTTTTTGCTTGACAATATCGATAAAGCCTACTCTAAATTTTGGGTGGATTCCTTGAATATTTGCAATACATTTTTCCTAACAGAAAACTGTGGGAAAAAGATGTGAGGAATGAAAGGATGACTACTGTTAATATTTTGAAAAGTAAGAAAAAAACTTTGAAAGGAGTATAGGAGATACACAGCTCCTGAAGTGTTAGTGGAGTATAAACAATATTGTAACAAATGTAAGTCAGCGTGTCATCAAGCCATGATTAAGTTCTTTAAAGATAAACAAATTTGAAAACTTGGTAATTCAAATAGGGTGTGAAAGAATCTTGATCAAATGACAGGTAGAATAAAAAAGCCAGGAAACTATGCCTTAGAGCATGGTGGTGAATTGTTCAATTCTCCAAAAGAAACTTTAAGATAGTTCAGTGACAGTAATGAGGTTTTGATAAACCAATACCATCTTTTTGTTTTAGGATTTTAACTCCCTCTTTAGTAACTAAGTACATTACTTAGATGAGTCCATGACAGAATATTGGTACTGATTCAATAAAGGAATAATGCACGACAGGGTGTGTGTTGTGCAGGGATAACATCACGCCTCTGGTGGTTGGGCACTAGGCCACAGGCCGAATGCATTCAGTACCCAAGAAGTGACGTTATCCCAGCATGAC
Organism: Neoceratodus forsteri; assembly: GCA_016271365.2. Taxonomy (NCBI): domain Eukaryota; kingdom Metazoa; phylum Chordata; order Ceratodontiformes; family Ceratodontidae; genus Neoceratodus; species Neoceratodus forsteri. Next base: position 1,166,939,321 of record CM057450.1, on the reverse strand, counting down.
ACACACCCTGGAGTGCATTACTCCTGTTATACAATGGCTTGCACTACAAATGTAATGAGACAGACAGCTTTTTTTTCTGTTAAAAACTTGTTTTAATCATTAAAATCAGTAAATATCATTCCACCTTAGAAAACAGGTCACAGAACTATATTAAAAATTACGTAACAACTTTAATTAAATAGTGTTTTAAAACAGTTTAACTATGTAACTTTATATTAAAGCAACTTTACAGTGTAACTTTTTCTTAAAATTAATTAATAATGTTTAAATATTTAACAGTTTTGAACACTTTTTAACATTTAAAATGACTATAGCTGTAAACTACTGACTTAAATGCATTAGTTTTGGTAAATATGAGGTTTCAACTAGGTTAGCTTTTGTAAATGTTAAAAAAACACATTGAGTTTCCATGAATTATCATTTGTACGTTATACTTGCTGTTTGCTTGAGGTGATTTGTTGTTTTTCATTTTGGTTTTCAGGGCATCCTTCTGCTTTTTTCCCCCATCAATTCTCAGCATTGTTGAGTGTTGCTAGGTTGCAGGGTTCAAGTTTCAGCTATGCAGGGTTGTCGGATGTCCCGGGGACGCGTGTCAGATTTGGTTCAATTAAGTCTGTCAGAGGAAATGAGGATGGAATCTCGACATCAGTGGACTACTTGGTTCCTGATAGCAAGAAGCTCCATTTGCTTCGTTCTGAAATTGTTGGTGCCCAGTAACTCTGAAGCGATGATTCTTGCTTGCGACTTGTGACTGCAATGATTTGTCTGCTTTCAAGTCCTACATTGCTGAGAAGCTGGATCACCTTTGCATACAAGCTGTGGTTAGTGTAAGTTTTTTCTAAAGCAACAGCTTTGCAGATTTGCAGCAGTGAGGTAACTGATCCCAACCAGTTTGAGAGTGTACCATACTTCTTCTTGTGCCCATAGTTTGGGTGGCTTTCTGCATGGGTGCATATACAGACTGGGATAGTTTGGTGGCAATTTGGAAAGATATTTTCTGAGGGCTGCTACGGGACAATGTGTGTGCCTTGCAATTTAGAAAATACAGTCCCAGTAAAGTTTTCTGTCTTTTTCACTGGCTTTGGCATGTTTTTTTGTTTTTCCTTAAATCTGAGAGCTACGTATTTGTAGTCCGTTCTCAGCTTTTTTAAATATGAATGACTGTGGTGTCAGTTGTCTTTAGCCCTCACTGCCACATCTGGTGAAGTGGATTTGTATTTCTAGCCAGACCCGGTCTAGCAGGTCCTCGGTTGTATCTGGACTCAGGGCCTCAGAGTTTCGTAAGTGCTGAAGTTCAGTCTCCGAGAGGGCAGGGTGGTGCTGCATTTTATCATGGCCTTCTTGCCTAAAGTTTTTAATGTAGTCCATAAACACATAGTTTACTGCATTGAATTCAGCATTGTTTAAAATGTTAATATTTCTGCTCAGGGGCAGCTCAGTGATGTAGTGGTTGATGCCAGCCCTCAAGCCAACAAAACTGCTTATGTCATATGGCTCTCCTGAGGTATTTTGCACTCAAGCATAGAAGTGTTTGAGAATGGTGCTTAGTTGTTGTGGAATGACAGGTTTTAAATACATTTCAGTCTTTGTCTCACTCACCCAGTCATTGAAAACTCACCCAGTTTGTTTGTCCCTTGGTAGCTGCATAATTACTGTCACATTCCAGTTCGTCCAGCTGTTCTGTGTCGATCCCTAGGGGTATTCTTTTTGCTGTTTTTTCCTGTAACTTGTAGGTACTGTTTCTTCTTTATTTGTTGAATCTGTCCCAAACCATTGCTCATCACTGGACATTCTGAACAGGTTAACGTTTATTTCTGGTAGTTGACTCATCTAGTTTTTCTTTCTCTCTTCCGACCGAGTTTTCAGTACTTCAGCTAAGACAGATGTGGTGTAATGATATGTGTTTCTCTCTCTTGCTGCTGTTTTCTGGTGATGAAATTTCTATGTTGCTGGTACTAGATCCGTGATGTTATACTGGGATAACATCACGGGTCCAGTACCAGATGGACCAATCAAAGCACAAGATTCTTTCTTGCCACTGTATAATAGATTTTCATTTAATAAAATTGGCTAGTGTTTCAGTCACATATGACTTCATCTGTCTATTGAATTATTCATTATTTAATGGTGTTACACAAAAAAAGTGGGTTTCTATCACTGTTAAAACCATTCATAAATCTAGTTCTGTAAATCTGGTCTCAAATGATTGTCCTATTTCACTTTTGGATCCACTTTCTAAAGTTTTTGAGAACACTGTTTTTGATCAGGTTAATAAGTATCTGTCCAAATTTGTCCTCCTTACTGTAAGCGTTTGGGTTCAATAACAGACACCAGTCACAAAAATGAAGTGCATAAAAAATGCTGGCATAGCGTTTATCATTTTATTTCCAGAAAATAAAAAAAATAAAATTATTTACAGAAAAGAAATAAGTTAACTTTCACCAAAACAAAAGTAAACAGAAAAACCAGGCAAGTCTTGCAGTCAGACTCCCTGCTCTTCTCAGTATCCAATACTTCCAAGCTAGTGTGTAGGCATTCACACTTCCATTCTTTCACCTGATCAGAAGGTATTGACCAGTCTCCTTCCTCTCCCTATCTAACAAGGACTTCTGGTGGAGGCCTTATATAGTACTCAAAAGGGGCGGAGTTTGAAATTGGCTCCACCTACTCTCTGACATCACCTCCATTTGGTTGCTTTAAAGGCAGCCACTTTGTGGGCTGCCAACCCTATAAGAAGGGCTTCCCGGATGACTTTACCCAGGTAAGTAAACCATAATAGAGAAAAGAGAAGTAACCTAAATTTTAAATATAAAGATACAGAATCTAGAATCTTTAACCAAGGGCTACAGATGGAGGGCACGCTCCCTATCTTGTTTCCTTGTAAGGTTCTAGATTCTTTAATAAATAGCCAGTTTGATGTTCTAGTGCAAAACCCAAAGGGGAAAAAAAAAACTCTTTTTCTAAAACATATTGATCTCCTATTTACATACTGTAAATCTAGCTAACAGAGTTTTTACTGTGTTTAATTAACAAATATTGGGATTCCCCAATGGCTGTAATTCTCAGCCAACAGCTGTTTATTTTTCAGCCTTTTAACAGAAAGGCAGCACCTTCTTTAAATAATTACAGACCCTTTTTAATGAATATAGACACTGCAGGGCTTACTTCTTTATGCCCTCAGTGTCCTTGCATAAATTCAGCTCGTTTTTATTTCCTTGGAGCGAGCACCAGAACAGGACTTCAGAGTTACTTGCTAGGGAGTGTAGCACCACTCCTTAGCAGGGGGTTGGGGAGCTCCTTTAGCAACATACTTTTGCTTTATCTGAATTTTCTAACAAATGCTTTTAAGGGCAATTACACTTTATATTAAAGCCCATTACCATAACTATTATCAAGATGTGCAAACTAGAATTGGATAACAGGGATAGTAAAGCTTTAAAAATTGCCAGGTTGGCCACCCTGACAAGAAAATTAGTATAGATAGGAAGTTAGAGGAGTAGACAGGAGAGAGTGAAAATGAAAACAAAGTGGGGGAGACATCTTGAATTTCTCTTCTTTTTGAAACTTTATTTTCTGCATAACAGGACCTTGTTACATTCCTCCCTGCACAAGAAGGCAACATAATAAGCTTTTATTCTGTTGGCTGAGACACTTCACCTTTGGAAGAGTTAGAACTTCTTCCCACCCACTCTCAGAAATTCCACGTCCGAGACCATTAACAAATTGGAGCCATTTACCAAACATTAATATGTTCATTATAAACATGGTTCCAGTTACCACAATTCCCTGAGGTGTGCATCTAATAGTCTGCAACTATTATTTAACATTTTAGATGTAACATCATCCATTTTCTTTTCCTCGGCCATCTTTATCTGCTCCAAATCTAGATAGGAAATCTGCATTTTTGTGTTGGGATCCTGCTCGATGTTTAACTGAAAACTTGTAAGGTTGCAAAGACAAGTACCACCTCATAATTCTCATATTCTTGTCTTTCATCAGATTAAGCCAACATAAGGGATTGTGATCAGTTACAATTGTAAATTCATTCCCCCACAGATAATATTTTAAGGCCTCAATGGCCCATTTCATGGCCAGATACTCTTTCTCTACTGTGGAATATCTTTGTTCCCTTTCATGGAGCGGTCTACTTAAAAAAAGAATAGGATGTTCCCAATGTTTGTCATATTGGGTAAGAACAGCTCTGATGCCTGTATCTGAGGCATCTGTTTGAACCTCGAATGGTTTGGAGAAGTCTGGACTATATAATACTGGTGCAGAACATAATATTGCCTTTATTTTTCTAAAAGCGGCATCACACTCTGCTGTCCACTTCACCTTAGTGGGGCAACAATTCCTTGTTAGATTTGTTAAAGGTGTGGCAATGGTTGAGAAGTCTGGTATAAACTGACGATAGTAACCAGCCCGGCCCAGAAATGAATGGACATGCTTTTTTGTACTGGGCACTGGACTATTTGCCACAGCTTCAGTTTTACTGACTTCTGGTTTGACAGCCCCATTTCCAATAAGAAATCCTAAGTAACAGGTTCAGTTTTAGCAAGGGCACGTTTTGCCGGATTAATCATTAAGCCAACATCTATCAGACTCTGAATAACCACACTTAAGTGAACTAAGTGGGTGTCCCAGTCCGGACTATAGATGATGATGTCATCTAGATAAGCAAGCACTATATGCTTAATGGGTTCTTAACACATAGTCCACATATCTTTGAAAGGTAGCAGGGGCCCCATGTAGTCCAAATGGCATGGTTGTAAACTGGTATAGCCCAACTGGAGTACAGAATGCTGTTAGTTCCTGTGCTTGGGTTGCCAATGGGATCTGCCAGTACCCCTTTGTGAGGTCAAGCGTACTGATATACTGGGCAGATCAAATATGGTCCAACAGATCATCAATCCTGGGCATGGGGTACCCATCAAACTCTGAGACAGCATTTATGCATCTAAAATCCAAGCATAACCTCACTCTACCTTTTCTCTTACTAACTACTACCAGGGGCCAAAACCACAGACTGCGTGATGGTACATTAACCTTGGCTTGCTCCATCCCTTTTCACTTCCTCCACTGCCTCCTGTCTGACTTTTTCATGAAGCTTATATGGCTTCTGGTGTATGGGCCTGGTCTGTGACAGTTTGATTTCATTCTCCACACCCTTTGCTCTTCCAGTGGTTTTTGTGAAAGTACTTTTAAAATAATCTGAGAGACTGTCAATCTCTTGACGTTGTGCTGGTGCCAAATCTGGATTAATGTGAATGGGTTTCTCTTCATGACAAGGGTCTAACCGTTCATATACAACATCCAATTCTGTGTTATCCTGTTCTGGTTGGATGTAGCATACTACTTCAGTTTTTGGTTTTTCTTCCCATTTTCATAACAAGTTGGCATGATAAATTCATTTTAAGGGTCTATGCCCTGGCATCTCTATTTCATAATTTATCACCCCTGTTTGTCTGACAACTTCATAGGGGCCTTGCCAATGCATTAACAACTTATTCTCAGTCATAGGTAGCAACAATAGTACTTTTTCCCCAGGCTTGAATTATTTTTCTTTCAACCCTACATCATATCTTTCTTTCTGAGCCTGTTGCTCATTTTCCACATTCCCGTGTGCCAGTGCTATATATTTTACCAATCTTTCCCTTAGTGACAGCATATACGCAACAATATTTGTGCCCCCAACATGTTTTCCAACTTCCCAGTGTTCTTTCACTACAGCTAAGGGCCCTCTGGGGTTCCACCCATACAACAGGGTAAATGGGGAGAATCCAGTAGTGGCTTGGGGTACCTTACTATAAGCAAAAAGAAGGTAGGGAATTAATTTGTCCCAGTCTCTTCCCTTTTCATGCACAAATTTCTGGAGCATTATTTTCATGGTTTTATTAAACCGCTTCACTAGCCCGTCTGTCTGGGGATGGTACAGGGAAGTTCTAAGGGCTGTAACCCCTAGTAGTCTATACAATTCTTGCAACAGGGCTGATGTAAAATTACTGCCATGGTCTGTTAATATTTCCCAGGGTATTCCCATTCTACTAAAAACTTTGACCAGTTCTTCGGCCACTCGAGGAGTTGTTACCATCCTCATTGGGATAGCCTCAGGGAACCGGGTGGCATAATCACAGATTACAAGAATATACTGATTCCCTTTAGAACTTTTAAGTAGGGGTCCCACCACATCCATAGCTACCCAATCAAAAGGGGTGGTAACATAAGGGATAAGCTGTAGGGATACCTGATCTTTTCTCCCTGCTTGTGCTACTAGCTGGCATTTAGCACAGGCTCTACAATAAAGCAGCCACACCCTGATGAATCCCTGGCCAACAAAATTTGGACAGGATCCTCTGAACGGTTTTATCCCTTCCTTCATGGCCAGTCATTGGGATGTCATGGGCAAGAAACATCACTTGTTCTCTATACTTCTGGGGCACTATCAACTGCTCAGTTTCTAAATCATTTTTTTAGTCAACAGATATTCTATATAGTATTTTATTTCTCTGTATGAAATAAGATTGTCCCGGTTGTTTCTCTTTGGACACCTGTGAAAATAAAGGTTTCAAAGAATCATCTGCCATTTGATCTTCATGAATATGGTTACAAGACAACCCTGGTATCGTATACTCTGTCCCCTTTTGGTGTTGTTCTTTCCAAGCCTTCTTCTCCCTTCTTCTTTCTTTTCCGGACTTCCTACCTTTGCCCCCACTTTCAAAATAATCTTCTTCGAAGGGAAAAACAGAGTCTAACTGGGCTTTGGTTTGAGATCTGGTAACCACATTAACAGTCTCCATAAAAGTCTGGTGATTACTCATCAGTGTTGAAAAAGTGGGGAAATCTTGTCCAATAATGACAGGTACTGGTAACCGGGTACTAGACCAACTAGTACTTTACAACAGTCATTATTTATTTAAATATCAAGATGGGCAGTTTTATGCGGTGAATGTCCCCATGCACACAATCTGACAGTAGTATCCGGCTGGTTTATGGCACAATCAGGGGCAAGACTCAGCACTAATGTTTGCCTGCTCCCAGAATCCACAATCCTGGGTTTGTAGGTCTCCAATCCCACTGTCTCTACATAGCCAGAATTGGCCAGAGCTAAATGAGCAGGCTCTTGTCTTTTATTAGGACAATTCCTCACAATGTGACCTTTCCCAAGGCAAACTATGGCATATCAGTTCAGAATATGGAATTCTAGCACCTCTATCCTCCTGTTATACTGTGATTGTCTCTGACTCTGCAGATTTGGGAATAAAAGGTCTTACCGAGGTGCAGGAGTGTCCTTGGTTACCTGGTTGTCCTCTGGGTCTGGCTGCTCTAGCTGCTAGGTAATCCTCAGCTAGCTTAATGGTTTCTTCTGCAGTTTCAGGTTTGTGCTCCTTCACCCATACTTGTACATCAGGAGCCAAAACCTGGATAAATTGTTCGATGGTAATAAGTTCCATAATCTGGTCAATAAACTTTGTGGTGGGTTGTAGCCATTTTATACAGTAATCCTTAAGTCTGGCATAGGTCTCCCTTGGCGTGTCATAAAGGAACATTTTTGTGACCTAAGGTGCTGACAGTAAGTCTCTGTGCTGATATTATATCTTCTTAAAATCTCTTCCTTTACTTTAGCATAAGTGGCAGCGTCAGTCCCACTTAGTTGACTATATACAAGCTGAGCCCTCCCAGACAAGTAGGGTACCAATCTTATCACCCACTGATCTTGGGGCCAGTTGCAAGTCTGGGCTATTCATTCGAAAGTCATCAGATAAGCTTCTATATCATTACTTTCGGTTAATTTAGTCAACATCAGGCATCAGGTAAAACACTCGCACGACACTGCCCTGTTGCAGCAATACAGAAAACTCAGAAATGAGTGCAAGAAAATGATCAGGGGGGCAAAAAGCCACTTCTGCAAGGCCGCCCTTCTCAGCTCTGCTAAAGACCCCAGACGGTTCTGGAGAACCATCCAATCACTGGTTGGCGGTCACTCTACTCGGGGTCACTGACATGCTCTGTCAAGGAGTCTCCTGCAACAATCCTCATGTGATTGCTAATGCTCTAAACTCTCATTTCACAGACCTCCCTTCTGCTCTCCTGCTAGGGTCCTCAGCCCAAACTCAAACTGCCCTGCCTCCCCGTCCCAATGGGAGTCTGGTCTGACCCGCCCTCCATTTTACCTAAGGGCGGTATCTGTAAGCGAGGTGCGGTCTCTCCTTCTTGATCTCTCCCAGAATGCTAGCCCTGGTCCTGATGATCTGGAGCCAAAGCTTCTCAAACTAGGTGCTCCCCTTATAGCCTCCCCGGTGGCCCATATTTTCAACCTATATCTGGAAGGTTGCCAAGGTCATCCCTGTCCCTAAGCAGGGCGACCCCAAAATCCTGGACAACTACCGTCCCATAGCTATCCTCTCTGCTGTCAGCAAGCTCCTGGAAAAGGTGGTCGCCAAACAAATCTCGGAGTATATCCACTCCCATGGTCTGCTGACCCCGGACCAACACGGCTTTCGTAAAGGGCACAGCACTTCCACGGCTCTCATCTCAGTCTCTTCCAGCATCAGAGCTGCTATGGATCAGGGAAAACTCTCAGGTGTGGTATCTATTGACTTATCCAAGGCATTCGACCTCGTTGACCCGACCTGCTTGCCCTGCAGATGAGGTCCCTTGGTTTGTCCCCACCACCCTAAACTGGGTCTCTGACTACCTATATGGCAGAAAACAACTAACTAAATTCAATAAAGTCCTCTCTGCCTCGGCCCTGTCACCTCTGGTGTTCCTCAGGGTCTACATGCTGGGTCCCCTACTCTTTTCCCTGTTCATCAACAATCTCCCTGATGTGGTCTCCAGCTGCCGTGTCATCATGTATGCGGATGACCTGTTCTCCTGGCCCACTCCTGTGATACAGCCACACTAAACCGTCACTTATCTGAAGACCTCTGGAACATCCAGGCATGGCTCTCCAACCATAAATTGGTCCTAAACAAAACAAAACCCAGGCTATGCTCTTCGGTTCCTCTGCCAAAATACGAGCCTCTTCAACTCCCCTACATATCAACCTACGAAGATGGCTCCCTCTCCTCCTGACCTCCTTCAAATATCTTGGAGTGACGCTGATACCAATTGGACCTTGGTAGTCATATCCATAATGCCTGCAGTGGGGTAACTGCAAACTGGGGATGGCCTACAGGGCTCGGTCACAACTCACCCAGCGGCGCTTAGCTCTTGCCAGGGGAGTACTATTCCTCCCTCAGCTACGGCCCCTCATATTTGCTCATACTCTAAGACCCTCCTAGGAAGTGGAGCACAACGTACAACAACATCTGTCGTTTTGCCCTGGCCGCCCGCCTCACCCATCACTGTGAGCTCTCACGAGAAGCTGGCTGGCTATCCCCGCTCAATCACCTTAACTTTAGCACTGGGTGCCTCGTAGTAAAGTACTTAGCTCTGGCACCTCCGGAACTGGCCCCTGCTTGCTCCTGCTGACCCCTCCCTACCTGCTTAGATCCCAAGGCCCTGGCCTACTAAGTTACCTACTTCCCACCAACATGGGGACCGGAGTTTTGCTGTCCATGGCCCCAGGCTCTGGAACTCCTTTCCTGAAAGAGTCGATGCCTCCTCTCACAAGAGTTTCCGGACCTCCTGTGGGATCATCTTAGGTGGCTTCTCGCTGTGAATGTCCCTAGCCTCCTTAGCCTCCGGTGTCCACTGGTGCTGGCTTTTCTCTCCTGCTCTAGGCGTCACCACTCTTGCGCTTATGTCCGTCCAAACTCCTCCTTGCTTGACCGATTTATGATGTTACTATGCTCATAATCCTCACCAGCCCTGTTGGTCATTGAATTATTCTCTAACTTATACCTTGCCCCAGCACTGTATCTGGGTGTACCTTCCACGAAATGTAAAAACTGTAAAAATTGTCTTTTCTCCCGGTTTTGTACCTGAATGTATTCGACTGAACCAATTACTGTATCAATATACCTGTTGTACCCTTTTGTACTATCCCGGGTCGTTCCTGAAAATAGGCATAAAACTTGTCTAGTGTACTTACCCGGTAAACAAAAACTAACTAAATAAATAAACATAATATCTCTTGGCACAGTTTGTTCTACTTGCCTTTGTGACATCTCCTGTATCGCCTTCAGGGTATCAGTCCATTTTTGGTCCTGTCTTCTTTCTTCAGCTTGGAGTCTTCGGTCCTCATCCCTCAGTCACCGATCTTTGTCCCTCTGGTTCTCCATCTTAATCTGCCGCATGCATAGCCACTTTAACAATTCACTAGGATCATCAGCATCTGGCGGTACCTGTCGTACTTGTGGCTTTGCTGCTGCAGCTAGTGTCTCTTCTTCTTCTTCCTCTGCTTTCTTCATTTTGGGTCAGGTTCCAGGGTTTAGCCCAGGCAATAAAGGCTCCCCAGTCCTTTCTCTCACTGACCTGGTGAGATGCAATGCACTTTTGTCTGACTGTTTCCCTTTGTGCATCTGTTAGGGTGTTTATGCTGCAACACCCCCGGTACGCCTCCCAGGCAGCCTTGATGCACCAGGTTGAATCCCACTTCTGACACCAGTGTAAGCGTGTGGGTTCAATAACAGACACCAGTCACAAAAATGAAGTGCAAAAAAATGCTGGCATAGCGTTTATCACTTTATTTCCAGAAAATAAAAAAAAATTATTTACAGAAAAGAAATAGGTTAACTTTCACCAAAACAAAAGTAAACAAAAACCCAGGCAAGTCTTGCAGTCAGACTCCCTGCTCTTCTCAGTATCCAATACTTCCAAGCTAGTGTGTAGGCATTCACACTTCCATTCCTTCACCTGATCAGAAGGTACCGACCAGTCTCCTTCCTCTCCCTATCTGACAAGGATTTCTGGTGGAGGCCTTATACAGTACTCAAAAGGGGCGAAGTTTGAAATTGGCTCCACCTACTCTCTGACATCACCTCCATTTTGGGTGCTTTAAAGGCAGCCATTTCATGGGCTGCCAACCCTTTAAGAAGGGCTTCCCAGATGACTTTACCCAGGTAAGTAAACCATAATAGAGAAAAGAGAAGTAACCTAAATATTAAATCTAAAGATAAAGAATCTAGAATCTTTAACCAAGGACAACAGATGAGGGGTACACTCCCTATCTTGCTTCCTTGTAAAGTTCTAGATTCTTTAACAAATAGCCAGTTTGATGTTCTAGTGCAAACCCCCCCCCCCAAAAAAAACAGTTTTTTTTTCTAAAACACACTGATCTTCTATTTACATACTGTAACTCTAGCTAACAGAGTTTTTACTGTGTTTAGTTAACAAATACTGGGATTCCCCAATGGCTGCAATTCTCAGCCAACAGCTGTTTATTTTTCAGCCTTTTAACAGAAAGGCAGCACCTTCTTTAAACAATTACAGACCCTTTTTAATGAATATAGACACTGCAGGACTTACTTCTTTATGCCCTCAGTGTCCTTGCACAAATTCAGCTCCTTTTTATTTCCTTGGAGCAAGCACCAGGACAGGACTTCAGAGTTACTTGCTAGGAAGTGTAGCACTGCTCCTTAGCGGGGGGAGGGGCTCCTTTAGTAACATACTTTTGCTTCGTCTGACTTTTCTCACAAATGTTTTTAAGGGCAATTACACTTTATATTAAAGCCCATTACCATAACTACTATCAAGATGTGCAAACTAGAATCGGATAACAGGAATAGTAAAGCTTTAAGAATTGCCAGGTTGGCCACCCTGACAAGAAAATTAGTATAGACAGGAAGTTAGAGGAGTAGACAGGAGAGTGAAAAGAAAACAAAAAAGGGGGGGGGGGGACATTTTGAATTTCTCTTCTTTTTGAAACTTTATTTTCTGCATAACAGGACCCTGTTACACTTGCTGAAATAGAACACAGCTTTCAAACAAAGCACAGTGCAGAAACGGCCTTTGTGGACTTCATGGACTATGTACAGAGAGCTTTGCATAAAGGGCTCTGGGCTGGCAGTATAGCCTACAGGTTAGAGTAATGAGCTGTGAATGAGCTTGGTACATCCAGCAGAGAGACCTGGGTTTGATTCCCACAACCTCCACTTGCATATTGTGTGACTCTGAGCAAATCACTTAACCACCCCAGTGCTCCCAGGCTGTCCCTAAAAACAGGCACCTGTGTCTGGTGAGCCTTACCTGGTTAACAAAGAATAAAATCAAATAAATGTAGAATCTATCACTGTAGACCTGAGTTAATCCTTTAATCTAGCTGACCATGTTCCTTTGCCTCATTCCCTGTCAGTAGGGGTTTTTCAGGGGATGTAGTGTCCTGGTTTGGGGGTGGGGGTATCTAAAGGATAGAATGTCCTGCACTGATAATTAATGGAGTTAGTTTAGAGAATAAACTAATTAAGTGCACTATTCTACAGAGTTACATTTGGGGACCACTTTTATGTTCCCTTTTTTTTTTTCATTCTGTGCCTAAAGTTTGTCTTTCCTCTAAACCTTTCCTTTATGCAGATGATGCAATTATTTTCAGTGCTGGTAATAATATTCTTGACTTACAGAAAACAATACAAGCTGACTTTCTGAATATGCAAGATCATTTTTTGGAAAACAAATTACTTTTGAATTCTAAAAAAATGTAACTGATGGTGCTGTCAAGATCAGGCATATTTATTCAGTCTGATTTTCAGATAGTTGATCTTTCTGAAGAGGTTATACAAAGGGTTGATGCATTTTGTTATTTGAGAGTCTATTTGCACAGATGCTACACCTCTGAAACACATACTGTATTAACCATTGATTAACGCTGTGCATAAAAGACCTGGAATGCTGTATAGAATTAATCAATTTCTCATTCCTGAATCACATAAACTATTGACAACACGCTATTAGCTAAATGGGATTATGATTTTCTATTTTACTCTTCAGTTGCTGAGAAGTTGTTCAATAGGCTGAATTTGCTGTTTAATAGTATTTGGAGATTAGCCTCTGGACTACTCAGTACAACTTGGCACTGTACTCTGTACAAAGAACTGGGCCTACTTTCCCTCAAAGACAAATTCATTTATAAGGCTTCCATTTTTTTTGCATACACTCTTTTTGGGGATTGCTCCATCTTGTTTATTCATAGATTTTCCCAGGAAGCTATAATATTTTCTCTATAAGATCACAACTGAGATTTGTCTTAACAACTCCTGTCTTTGCTAACAGCTCTTGGCAAATATGTTTTCAGTTTAAAGCTATTCATTTTTATAATAACTTACCTGGAACTTTGATACATTGTAACAAGCTTACTGGTTATAAAATCTCTGTATTTAAAATGTTCATGAATAACTCTGTACTTGTTTTTCTGTATCTTATGCTATACTTGTGTGTATGGGAGTTGTATTTTATGTTATGTATTCAATGTTAAATGTACACTGATTGCTATGAAAACAAGTAGTATTGCCCAGCTGCTTACTGGCTAAAATAAAATGAAAATGAAAAATGAAAGAAAGGGTCTAGATTAAGTTACAGTTGCTAATGTAATCAATTATTCCAAAGACAGTACTCACATTCTTCAGGCAGGCAAGTGGTATGCAATACATTAGAGATTATAGCCCTGTTTACACAGCAACAGCACTTCACTTATCGCTCTGCTGCCTTCCGGCTGCACTGTGACTTGATATGGCAAGTCTGTGTTTACACTGCTGAGCATGATGCACCACAGATCACACCAAGAGGGGTGTCTGGGGACATAGTGAGCCGGGTTCCTGAAAATGATGCAGTGACTCGTGGCAGAAATACGGGATCACAGCAGATCACGTGCATTGGTCGTTCGCACCACGGGGTAACACATTCAATTCAGTACATGTCCCTGCTTTTCAGTCAGAGTAAAATCAAGACCAGGAGCACACTTACGGCAATGCAGTGAGTGCCTACAAAGCAGAATTTGCAGCGCATCAACCACAGCACATAAGTTGATGCACGCAAAGATGGCGGTGTAAACAAGGCTTAAAGCAGAACCTGATATTTATCAGCTCTATTAAATACAGTACATGATTTTGAGGAAGTGGAGTGTTTTACTTGTTTCAACTCTGCAGGAGTTGACTGCTTAAAGAGAATGGTATGACTTTTTGAAAGGTCAGAGAATAGGCTTCAGAATGCTTTGTGGACATATTTTGTTTTAATTTATTTTATAAAATGTTTCACCAGGAAAGACAACATGAGCTGAGAAACAGTTTGTTTCCAGAAGTGTCCTGGGGAGGGGGGATACAGTAATTGGGGGTCCAAACTAAAACATAGTACAAAAGAAACAGTACAAGAACAAATACTTACATACAAAGAAGTAAACTACAGCTCTATAGCACATGAACCTGAGGATAAGGTAAGCAGTACCAATTAAGTGGATAAACTTTATAGGGTTATAGTCAGAGCAAGACCAGGAGGCCAGAGGGTGAAGAAAAGAGTGAAGTGTGAAGAGTGGGAAGCAGGAGTATAGTAAGTGCTACTGAAGATCCAGGGAGAAGGAGGGTGGGTGTGGAGTGGGGGGAGGTGGAGATAGACAGCCAGGACCAGAAACCCCCTTCAGGATGCAGGAAACCCTGCAAGGAGGGCTGGAAAGGACATGGATTAGGAGAGGGGGAAGGGATTTGTGGGAAGGGGAGACAGGGGGTAAGTAACTAGGATTATAAGAGAGCATAGAACTGAAGGGGGCAGGAAGGGGTGAAAAGCAGTTGTAGTGATTTAATGATAAACAACAGAGGAGGGACTAAGGGTTTGAGAGGGACTGAAGTAGCAGATCAGTGCCCTTCCAAGGGCTAGGGCACTGTTGGATGGTATAGGGAAGGGTTGGGGAACATGGACTAGGAATGGGATTCAAAAGATTAGGGATGGATTGTAGGATGGGCAGAATGAGTAAGAAAGAGAAGAAGGGACCAGTGATTAAGGGGTTGGAGGGTAGGGTGCAAGGAGTGTGATGGAGGAGATTGGGCAAGGAGCAAGTGCCATTAGGGGAGAGTGGTGCAAAGGACTAGAAAGAGAGGTGAAGGGGTCAAGGACAGCCAGATAAAGGGGGACAGGGTTTAGGGAGTTAGAGACTGGGGTGCAGGGGCTAGTAACATATGCAGTTAGTGGAACAGAAGTTTTGTAGGGCTAGGGAGAGGGATGAGGGGGATGAAGAAAGTCGGACTGGGGGAGGAAGCAAGTTCCAGAGTTTAGGGAAGTGATAGGTGAAAGTTTCCTGACCTTTGGAGGTGTGATGATGGGTGATAGTGAGAGTATGAGAGTCAGAGGAACTAAGAGTGTGGGAGGCAGGAGGGGTAGCAGACAGCAAGGAGAGGTAAGATGGGAGGGACCCAAACCAGAATGTGGAAGTGAGCTTAGCACATTGTGAGAGGCACCTGCACTCAAGGGAAGGCAGCACTATAGAGTGGTATAGGGTGCAGTGATGCATGCAGGAGCGCGAGTCAAGAGCAAAGAGACAGAACGCATTGAAGAGGATATCCAGTCTGGCAAGGGAAGACTTAGGAGCAGCACTGTAGAATATGCCTCCATAGTCAAAAATAGGGAGCACCATTTTCTGATCAAGATCACGCCTCACAGGTAGTGGTAATGAACTTCGGTTTCTGTAGAGGATGCCGAGCTTGGGGCACAATTTTTGCAGGATTGCATCAAGATGTTTAGAAAAATTCAGGTGTTGGTCAAGTCAGACCCCAGGGTATTTAAAAGAGGAAGCGTCCTCTAAAGTTGTCTAGTCCAGGGTGTGGAAGGAGGGGAGGAGGAGGCAGCCGAGAGGTTCTCTGCCTGGTGTCAAAGGTCATGGAGACTGTCTTCTTGTCATTGAAAAAGAGCTGATGAAAACTTAGCCAGCCTTGAACATAACTGAAGTCAAGCTGAAGTCTAGAAGTTACATCTGGGGGTGAGTGGCCATAGGAGAAGAGGACAGTGTCATCAGCATACATATGGATCTGTGACAAGGAGCATGCTGACAGTAGGTCATTTAGGAAAACTGAGAAAAGAAGTGGGCCAAAAACAGAGCCTTGAGGCATACCAGTAAAGATCTGTAGTTGTGAGGACGTAACATCAGCTATTCTGATGGATTGAATTCTACCTTCCAGGTAGATTCTGAACCAATCATAGGCATGCTGTGACAGGCCAGCTGACAAGAGGGTTTTGAGAAGGAGGGAGTGGGAGACAGTGTTGAAAGCCTTGGCAAGATCGACAAAATGGCAGACGTAATGTGGCCTTCATCCATGGCAGAATGGATAGAGTCTATGAGCCTGAGTAGGGAGGTGGTTGTGAAGTGGTTCTTCCAGAAACCAGACTGGAAGGGAGTGAAGAAAGAGGAGTCTTCAAGAAAGGAAGAGAGCTGGGAGGGAACAAGGTGTTCCTGTAGTTTTTCCAGGGTGGGAAGCAACGAGATTGGGCAGTAGTTTCCTGGAGAGGAGCTATCACCTCCCTTAGGGAGGAGGAGGACAGTTGTATGTTTCCAGACAGCAGGGATAGTTGCAGTGCAGAAGGACAGGTTGAGTAAATCAGCTAGCAGGTCAGAAATAGCATGAGCAGATAAGTAGAGCAGTTTAGGGTTGAAGACATCAGGGAAGCTACTCTTAGTAGGGTTAATATAGAGGAGAGCCTTTAAGGTGTCATTTGGAGAGATTGGTGTAAAGGTAAAACTCTTGGATAATTGGTGATGTTAACAGGAGGTGGTGGGGGGAGAGGCAGAAGGGAGGGTTGGGAGGGAGGCTAGCAGGATGGAGGTGCAGGAAGTGAAGTAAGAATTAAATTCAGCAACTACTAAGGTGAGGATCGGCTGTGAGTTGGTTGTTAATTTTAAGCAAAGAAGGGGGTGGAGGTTTAGCTTGCGGAGAGAAAAGTGAGTGCGCAACCTTCCAAAACATTGATGGATTATTTATGTTAGTGTTAAAGGTGAACTGAAAATATTTGGATTTGGCCTGCTGGATGGCTTTTATGCAGGCATTTCTGAGAGTACGGTAGTTAGATAGGTCATGAAGGATATTAGTTGTTTGAGTGTTTTCCAAGCTAAATCACATGCTTGCTGACAGGCCAGGAGTGTGGGGGTGACCAAAGGAAAGTGACTGCCACACACACGCTGACTTGCTTCAGGGGGGCATATTTGTTCCAGACAGAGGGAAAATTGTCTTTAAAGCAAGCAAACGTTATATCAATAGTTTTAGCAGAGGCTATAGGGGCCCAATCAATGAGGGTAATGTCCTGAAGTAATGAGGCAAGGTCAAGGGTTTTGCAGGAATGGATGATTAGCAGTTTGCAGGGGGGCTTCAGTCAGTGGATTTTCCTATCAATGTAGATCATATGATGATCACTAAGAGCATCTGACAGCAGGCCAGATTGAGTTACCCTGTGTGGGTATAAGGGCAGGGTCCAGTCTAGGAGAGTGCAGTTTAGGGATCTGAGGTTATGGCGAGTAGGTTCCATGATAAGTTGTGACAGGACATATGGCTTCCTTATTTGGATTTAATTTTAGGTTGAGAAATCCCACTGTGTACAGTCTCTTATCCATAACCAGCTAACAGTTCAGATAATATAGAGTAATAACACTAATATATTACTTATACAACATGTGTGTTAGGATAAGTAGCAAGATCAATAGAGAATAATATATGGGATGGTGAGCATTAATTTTTAGAATAAAGTATGGGTCTAGGTATGTAACGAGAATTTACACACACCCATGGGGTTTATGCATAGCATCAAACACCGAGGATGTGTGTAAATTCGAGTTTACACACACCCAGACCCATATTTTATTTTATATAATTGTTCGGTTTCTCTTTTTCACCTCAGCAATTATATAAAATAAAAAAAGGCTGCTGTGCTGCCGCAGTCCGATTACGTCATGGTGCGTGGTCAGCTTTCACTTTTATTTAAGTTTTTTTTCCAAATATTGTGAGGGTGGTCGATCTGGTAGCCATGTAGAACATTTCAGTTAATTTTAAAAGTTACTTACTGCCGAGTGTCCATGGCAGTCTCTCTCCATGTTGGGTTTGCGGTACGGGAAGGTTTTCCAGTTCGGGAAGTAGACAGCAATCGAGGAGTTCGAGCATGCACAGAGTGAGGAAAACCATGCATGTGTTTGTTGTTATAAATGCTCCTTTATAACAGCAAATTACACCATGGTTTCCCTATGGGAAAAAGAGGAAGCCATTAATTATGAGAATTTAATACACACCTGAGGTGTGTGATGCTACATAAACCCCAACAATGAAACTCAAGGGGTTTATTCATAGATACATAGATAGTGTCAACAGATAAGGGCCTATGGCCCACCCAGTCTGCCCATTTGAGCTTGTAAGTTCAGTTTGTTTTCCTAGAAGTCTGTTGCCCCTTACCCCTGACCTCCAAAATTCCTTTATGTCTATCCCATGCATTCTTAAATCCCGTGATTGTTTCAGCCCCCACCACTTCCTCAGGCAGGGTGTTCCACTTGTCCACCACCCGTTCTGTGAAGAAATTCTTTCTAATGTTTCCTCTGAATCGTCCTCCCTCCAACTTCATCCCATGCCCTCTAGTCCTGGAACATCTTTTTCGCTTAAAAATAGTGTTTTCCTGCACCCTGTTCCTCCCTGTAAGAAACTTGTATGTCTCTATCATATCCCCTCTCTCCCTCCTCTCCTCCAGGGAGTACATGTTCAGTTCCTTCAGCCTGTCTTCATAGGACTTGTGATGCAATCCATGCACCATCTTTGTTGCCCTCCTCTGAACCTTCTCTACCCTGTCTATGTCCTTACGTAGGTATGGTCTCCAGAACTGTACACTGTACTCAGGTGGGGCCTCACTAGTGTCTTGTATGAGCGGAATTATGACCTCCCTTTTCCTGCTAGTGATGCCCCTGCCTATACATCCCAGCACCCTATTTGCTTTACCTGCTGCCTTGTCACACTGTTTCCCTACCTTGAGGTCATCAGAGATAACCCCAAGATCCCTTTCCTGCTTGGTGCATGCTATATCCTCACCCCAACTGATATATTGTGCCAGGGTTTTGTGCCCCATATGCATTATCTTGCACTTCTTTGCATTGAATTTCAACTGCCAAACCCTGATCATTCTTCAAGTTTCTGCAGGTCGCTTCTCATTCTGTCTACACCCTCTGTGTGTCTACTCTGTTACAGAGTTTGTGTCATCAGCTGAACAGTGAAATTCTGCCTTCTAGATCCTGCGCCATGTCACTGATGAAGATGTTAAATAGGACCGGTCCCAGCACTGATCCCTGTGGTACCCCACTGGTCACTCTTCTCTCTGTGGAGTGACAGCCATTTACCACCACCCTCTGTGTCCTGCCACCCAGCCAGTTACCTACCCACCACACTACTGTCCTGCCCACACCCATATTCCCCAGTTTGTGTAATAGTCTTCTATGTGGCACAGTATCAAAGGCCTTGCTGAAGTCCAGATAGGCCACGTCCACTGCCCTCCCTGATCCACCTCCTAGTCACCCAGTCAAAATTCAACGAGGTTGGTCTGACATGACCTCCCCTGGTGAAACCATGCTGCCTTGGGTCCTGTAGTCCATTGACAACCAGATGTTCCACCAATCTCTCCTTCAGTAGTGCTTCCATGATCTTCCCCACTACCGAGGTGAGGCTGACTGGTCTGTAGTTCCCTGCTTCCTCTTTGTTCCCACTTTTGTATAAGGGGACTACATCTGCTGTCCTCCAGTCTTGGGTACCTCCTGTTTCCAGTGATCAGCTAAACAGGATAGCCAGAGGTTCAGCCACCACCTCTCTTAGTTCTTTAAGGACCCTGGGTGCACCCATCTGGCCCCATTGCTTTATCAACTCTTATTACTTCCAGTTCCTTCAGGACCCTTTCTCGTGTAAAGGGATTTGTGTCCATTTCTGCACCATTCTCACCCTTGTACCCCTTCAGACCCATTACCCTCCTCTTCCTCAGTAAAGACTGAGCATAAATACCTGTTCAATATGTCAGCTTTACTGTTGTCATCCTCCACGTGGCCCCATCCTCCCTTCAGTCTCACTATCCTCCTTTGTCTTTTCTTTTTCACTTATGTACCTGTAAAGGTTTTGTCCCTCTACCCACTGATTTTGCAATGTGTTCTTCTGTCTGAGCTTTGGCTTCCTTACTGACCTCCCTGCCTCCCTTTGCTTATCCTGGTACTTCTCCTATCCCCTTCTGCCTGAGTCTTTTGTATTGCCTGAATGCAATCTTTTGGCTTTCACTTTCTTTGCTACCTCTTTGGAAAACCATAATGGTCTCCTCTTCCTTTTCCTCTGCTAACCTGCTTAATACATATTTCTGTTGTTCTTGTAATCCCCATTTTAAATACTGCCCACTGTTCCTCAACCCCTGATTCCTGTCCCATTCCCTTAATGCCTCTTTCAAGTATCTCCCATTTTCCCAAAGTCTGCCCCCTAAAATCCAGGATACGTGTTTTTGTGTGGTTTGGTTCTGCTCTTTTGTGATTTCAACAATGACTGGTGGTCACTGTTTCCCAGGTGCTCCCCACTGTTACCCCATCACACTGTCCCTGTTTGTGAGCACAAGGTCCAGTATTGCCTTCTGCCGAGTTGGTTCCATGACCAGTTGCTTGAGGAAGGCACCCTGAAGGAGTCCAGGATAAATCTGCTCCTAGTTGATGCTGCTGCTGGGATGCTCCAGTCCACGCCTGGAATATTAAAGTCTCCAACCAGTACTACTCTCATTCTTGTCTGCCATCCTTTGGATGGCTAGCATCAGCCCCTGTCTGTTTCTTCCTCCTGGGTTGGTGGTCTATAGACCACACCTTCTGCGGATGGCTGTCCCTATTTTCCTTTCCAGCTTAACCCACAGTATCTCTCCCCATTTTGTTCCTCCTGATCTCTGTGGCCCTTATGTCATTTTTCACATAGAGTGCCACTCCTCCTCCCTTCCTGCCTGCTCTGTCTCTTCTGAATATGTTGTAGCCAGGTATGGCCATCTCCCAGTCATGGTTATCATTACACCAGGTTTCAGTGATGGCCACAATGTCCAGGTCTGACTGCACCATGACAGCCTCCAGATCTCCATCTTGTTGCTAAGGCTCCTGGCATTTGCACACATGGCTTTCCATGATTTGACCTCCCTAGACTGTTTCACTGTTCTACTCCAGCCGCTTCCTTGGTTGTGATTTATCCCTGGTTCTCCTTGCTGTCTGCCCTTCTGCTGAATATTTTGCCCCTTTTCTGCTTATCCACCTCTTGGGCACTAATTTCCATCTTTTGCACACTGCTTTGCAGAGATAGCCACTCCTCTGGTTCACTGGTTCCACTGCTAGCTGTGGGGGGTGAGCAAGTAGGTACCCTCCTTGCTGGCCTGCCACCCCCTTTGCTAGTTTAAACTTTGTCAATGTAGCATTTAAACTTATCATTGAGTGCTTGGATTCCCTCCTGGATGGATGTAGGTCAGGCTTGAACAAACCTCCATCCCTCCAGGTGGGTCCCAGTCACCAATGAATCCAAACCTTCCTCACAGCACCAGTTCTTCAACCATGAGTTAAAGTTCCTGGTGCATGCACTCTATGTTTCCTTGCTTCACAGGTAGTACTTCGAGAAAGTGACATAAGTAGCTACCTGCTTGAGACCCCTCCCCAGTTTCCTAAACTCTTCCTGAACTTCCTTTGGCTCCCCATTTGCCAGGTCATTAGTACCTAGGTGGACAATGACATCCAGCTTACCCTCCCATCTTGCCTTCCCAGTGATCCCCAGGATCTTCCTTCCATCCCTCCATGCCGTGGCACCTGGTAGGCACCTCACCTCCCTGTCCTCCCCCTCCTGTGTTCCTAGCTGGATCCCTCTTATGATGGAGTCCCACACCAGGATTCGCTTCCTCCTCCTCTGGGGTCCACTGCTTTCCCCGCTGAGGTCACCTCCTTGGCTAACCTCCACATCCTTTCCTTCCACTTCTCTGGGTACCTCTATTTGGTTATCCTCATTTGCCAGTGTGGCATATGAGTTCTTGAGTGGAATAGGATCTGGGATGCGCCTCTGCCTGACTGCTCTAACCTCCCTGAGCCCACTGTCATCCAAGTGCTCCTCGTCTCAGTCCTTTGAGGCAGTTGCATTGGACTGGTGGTCCCTGGATAGGGGTGACGGTACTCCTGACCCAGTTACTTCCACTCTGAGTCTGGCTACCTCATCCCGCAGTCCGAGAGATGCATGCAAGGCACCTCAGTGTCCAGAAGGTCTGCTTGAATATGGCTGCCCCACAGCCACTGCATTGCACCACTCCCTACATTATACTGAAATTCCACTACTTGTCTGCTACTGAAGCTAACCTAGTTCCCTTTTATTAATTTACTGTCCTAAAAATCCTGCCACTGATCCTCAGATAATTTCTTTAAAAAAAAAAAAAAAGAAACCAATAAATAAATAAGTCAAAACACTTGTGCTGAGGGTGGGCTTCTTCCCCCTTATGCCCCTCCTTCTTCACACCCCTTACTATACCCTGTGTTTAGCTCCTGTCAATCAGATTTAACAGGGTATATAATTAGTTGGGGAAGGGGGGGGTGAAAATTTGCAGCAATTAAAGACAGCACAGAATTACACCACCACTATGTTTTAAATTTTCAACAGCCCAAAAACAATTATAAGTAAAGACAACAAAGAAAGTATAGTATCACTAAAAGCCCACAATCTAAGTTTAAAAGAAAAATAGCAATTACCAGTTACTCTAAAGCACTGAATTGAATATGTTTCCTTCCTTCCCCTTCTGGCTTCTTCTGAGAAATTAAAACTCTACTTGCTACTTCAACTCTGACTAAGTCCCACCTCCAGTTATCATGTAGCTGAGGTCAGAGGTCAGACAATTAACACCCTTCACCCAACAACAGGGCAGTCAGACAAGCCAAGATAAAATTTGCAGCAATTAAAGACAGCACAGAATTACACCACCACTATGTTTTAAATTTTCAACAGCCCAACAACAATTATAAGTAAAGACAATAAAGAAAGTATAGTGTCACTAAAAGCCCACAATCTAAGTTTAAAAGAAAAATAGCAATTACCAGTTACTCTAAAGCACTGAATTGAATATGTTTCCTTCCTTCCCCTTCTGGCTTCTTCATGCATCATACACTGAGAGTGTGTATTAAATTTGAGTAATCCATCATTCCATATTTTATTTTATATAATCTCTGGTCATCAATTTTTTTCTCCTCCACCCCCCAAAAATGTTCACTTTTAGAAGTGAAGCTGGTACGATCACTGAACAGACTGCTGTGCTCGAGACATAGTGACACAGCAAGCCTCGAGCATAGCTGTTGTGTTGAAAGGCACATATTTGCTATAATAATCAGTTGGTTATTATGGCAAACATCAACTGGCTTGGCCCATTGAATAAACTGATGGACAGTTATTATAAAGTGTTACCTTGACCCAACATAGCAAGATAATATTATCTTGCAAAGTTGGGTATGTCACAATGTGTAATGAACCAGTCAGAGTG
Source organism: Neoceratodus forsteri (assembly GCA_016271365.2). NCBI lineage: Eukaryota > Metazoa > Chordata > Ceratodontiformes > Ceratodontidae > Neoceratodus > Neoceratodus forsteri. The sequence continues at coordinate 1,166,915,939 of CM057450.1, read as the reverse complement.
CAGCTTTCACAATCAGCAAGATTCAGCAAAAAAATGGCAGAGAATTCAATTTCTTTTAACATTTCTGATGAACAAATGCAAATAACTTTTAAATGAAAAATGATAGCATGGTACCGTGAGCATGAAAGTTGTTCATCACAAAAATACCATAGCTACAAAATGAGTGGTGTTTCATTTTTAGATACTGTTTAGTTTTTTTTTATAATTACCAAAACACAACAGAAAATTAAAATTTGTTTAGCTTTTCGATAAACAAATGCCCCCCAAAAAAACAAAACTAGAAGAACTGTACATCAAACTGTTTCATCATGTACTTGCAGTAATGTAAAGCTATGGGGCTCAGTGAGTTAAACAGAAGTAGCAGTAAATCTCAGAAACCACTTCCAAGCAAGTACTGTAACTGTAAAAGAAGACGATAGTTAGTTACACATTTCAAAGTCTCAAGCACCTTTATCCACATTCCCAATCTGGTTTATACCAAAACATATGTCTGTATAAACAGACTATGACATGGCGTGACTGAAGTTATCATATTTATCTCCATTTGAAGCCAATTACAGGTATATTACGATATTTAAATCATGGCTTTGCCACTCATGAGATATCATACTCTCATTAGCCTCTCATGAAGGTAAATATATCATCTTCAGTCAGACCATGTCATATCACCAATATACAGTATAAGGCCTGTGAAATGTTCCTTTGACATACCCACGATAAATCTATAATACAGACAAACAATCATATCTCTTCAGTCTCTCATTTTTAATACATACTGTTGGTCTTTCTTGCTAGCTTTTGTCTTCCTGTTTACACAACATTTGCTGCAAGGAGAAATGGAGTGTGATGGCTCTCCCTTATTTGTCATTTATCTTACAGAATGTATTATACCATTAATAACTGACTATGCCCTTGGATCATAATCTTGTCCTACCTTTACAGCATTGGTTGTGTACAACAATTTAAGGATGCTGCAGAATTTATGACACATATCAGCAACTACTGAATAGAAAAGTACTGAGTAGGCTTACAGAAAGACCACATATTATTGGTATCTCACACAGTTTAGATCTATTAAGAGGTACTGCCACTAGAACGCATCATCTGGACAAAAAAATAACAGTAAAGTATTAATAGTCAAAGCATGCTAATTTTGAGTGAAGAACTCATCAGCTTGACAAGACAGGGTACACTATCTGCAAGGCAGCTTCTGACAGATGCAAGCAACAGTTTATTTATTTATTTGACTAGACTACACTTGTGCACTGAAGAGCAAAAGGGTGTGTGATAAATATTGGGCAAGGATACTGCCTTGGTAGCTTTCTAAGTGAAGATAGTATAAAAGCCTTACCAGTGAATGATTAATGACCTATATATTCCAAACTGGTCTATGAATCTCTTGTGGCTAAAGCAAAACAATGGTGTTTAATGCATTGTATCTCAGTCACATATTCAGTACATTTATGGATACTGGTGTTTTGCAACAGACCATTTTTTATTTTAATAAAACAAAATGCTGTAAAACGATAAGCAGTACTGGAAGAGATGTAAGTTCAGGAAAAAAGAAGAGTTAAAACAAGATCTAATGAACTATCTGGTGGCGCAGAATGCTTTCTGGTCTTCTGAAAAGGGCAAATAAGAAAAGCAAACTGATTTAAAACTAGTGTACATTAATGCTGTGTCTGATTAATCATTTTAGTGACAAACATTATGGATAAAAGAAAGAACAGTAAAATGTGCTTTTCCATAAACAGCATGGAATACTTTGTTTCAATCTGAATTCCAAAAGCCTTATTTGCATTAACATTCCCAGCCGAGCTCCACACCCTCAATGTTTCTGTGACTTACAGTACTGTACAAAAGATGAGCAGGCAATGTTTGGTGCTAATTGACATATTTTTGATTGGTATCTTGACCTTTTAACTCAGTTTATCGGTTTATGTTAAAAATGAGTAAATGTTAAATCATAATAGCTTCATAATATTACAAAGTACTACTTTTAAACTACTTCCATTAATTATCTGCCTGAAGCTCAAGCATTTAGTACCAGATTATTAAATTATAGTAGCATCCGAACGTGCTTGACTGATTTGCAAATAACAAGTTACAGATGCAAACTAAGTCACCTCAGCCCTCTATCTATCCAAGCTGGACAAGTGAGTACCATAAAATATGGGCAGAGTAGGATACAACTGCAGTTAAGCTGACCCACTTACAACATGCACATTAAATTTAACATAAATTATACTTGAGTTATAAGTCATGATGCATAATATTCTATGGGCTATGTGTGATGATTGATTATAAATATTGTAGCAAATAGTTCAAGATACTGTACACATTTTTTCTCTTGAGCAGAGGCAATTCCAGCTTCCAGAACAATTTTCGACCTCTCAGACAGTTGTAAAAGCTTGTTTTTGATCATTCCCAACTATCCTTGAATCACAGTCTGTCTGACTTGATGCTTTCCATCACAATAACCTAATAATACACTTCCTAAACTTGCTGCCCCTGAAGAAACTTTCAGCTTCATCCTCTCAGCAGTTCTTTCATTTGCAGTTTTGGATATGACTACCAGCATGGACTGTGTCAGCATAACCATTGTAGTTTATTAGAGGCTTAGACTATTACACCTGCAGATTGCTAGATAAAACAAAGTAACAACCTTTTAAGATACCCATTTGTCTTATTTTTTGTGTACTTATTTCATTTTGTTCATTGGGACAGCCTCATAAGAAGCCGCATCTCATTTTCATGGGAATCCTAGGGGTAAAGGAAGTGTACGACAGAAAGTTACATAAAACTCACACAAGTGCAATAAATAACTGCATCAAAGGTAATTAAAACAAAACACACAAAAAAAATTACTGTAGCACCAGAGGCTAATAACATTTACAAGGATCTCTTAGGTGCAGGAACAGTTGAATTTTGAAGTCTACCTGAGTGAAGAGTTTATAATGCTCAGGCTGAATTCCATTCTATAGGGGGCTCAATAGGCAAAGATCTATTATTCACACTCCTTTGTCACCTCTAGTACTATAAAATCCACTGTTGCCAGGACTGAGGTATGTAGGTGTTTTTAGTCCAAAGTAGACCAGAGAAACTAATAACTAAATCATGCACAAACACGTGAGAGGAACATGAAATCAATGCTGAAACAGTGTTTTTACTGTGCAACAAACATGCTATTTGCCAGCAGATTAGGCCTTACGGTCTATCGAGTCTGCTCGAACCTTAGATCCTTAGTTGGGTGCCGAGGCCCTCCCATCCCTTGTGCTCCAGAAACCCCCATCATCCATCCCCACCCCCCTGGGACAGGCCATCATCTGATACATCCACTTTCTGTGTCTGTCCCATCCTCTCTTGAAGCCCTCCACTGTGGATCTCTGAACCAGCTCGCCAGGCAGTGCATTCCAAGGGTCCACCAGTGAAAACCTCCTCCTCTTTTCCCCCCTCACCCTTCCACCTTCCAACTTCAAACCATGCCCTCTGGTGATACCTCCCTGCTTTAGTCTAAAGATCCCCTCCATGTTTACCCTATTTATTCCCTTGAGGTACTTGAAGACCTCAATCATGTCCCCCTGTCTCTCCTCTCCTCCAATGAAAACAGGCAGAGCTCCTCAAGTCTGTCCTCATACGCCAAATCCCTAGCCCTCGTATCATCTTAGTTGCCCTCCTCTGTACCTCTCCAGGAGCTGTATGTCCCTCTTCAAGTGGTCTCCAGTACTGTACACAGTACTCAAGGTGTGGTCTAACCAGTCCATTGTACAGCTGCAGAATCACTTCCTTGCTCCTAGAGGTGATCCCCTTACGATGCATCCCAACATCCTGTTTGCCTTGCTAGCCGCTCTCCTGCACTGCTCAGAGTTATTCATACATGCATCCACCATGACCCCTAGGTCTTTTTCCCCTATTGAGGCCTCCAGCGCCTCCCCTCCCAGGGTGTACCTGTGTTTAGGGTTTCCCTGACCAAGATGCAACACCTTGCACTTAGTGATATTGAAATTTAATTTCCATGTGTGAGCCTAGCTTTTCAGAGTGTCCAGGTTCCTTTGCAGGGCCAACCTCCCCTCTTCTCCCTCAACTACTGCTCCCATCTTGGAGTCATCCGCAAAGAGACTCATTTCACACCCTATACCCTCCCTGATGTCCGATATATATGCATTTAACAGGATTGGACCCAGGACTGAGCCCTGCAGTACCCCACTACCAACCTCTCTAGGGTTCGAGAGCTCCCCACAGACCACTACTCTCTGGGTGCGTCCAGCTAGCCAGTTTTCAATCCATCTGACCATCAAAGGGCCTACTCCTAACCCCATCAGTTTCTCCACCAGACCATTGTGGGGGACAGAGTCAAACGCCTTGCTGAAGTCCAAGAATAATACATCCATAGGCTTTCCCCTGTCCAGTTCTGATGTTACCTATTCGTAGAACTCCACAAGATTGGCTTGACAAGCTGAATGAAAAACATCGAAACACACAATGGTGCTTTGAACCCAATGGTTCTTCCTCAAGGGACCGCATCAGGAAGAATGGTTGAGTTTGAAGCATCAATGTGTGTTGTGGCATTTTTTCACTCAACTTGTGGCTCAGCAAAAACATTGTTTCAGCACTGATGTCATTTTCCTGTACCATTTTTTGTGCACAGTTTACTTATCAGTTCTTTCTGTGCTTTTTTTTTTAAACCGCTGCACTGTCAGCTTTTTATATACCATTTTCTATGTGGTCTCAAGGTATCCTGGGGCATTTCCTTGTGGATATTTGAACAGCAGTGATTGTCACTGGCAACTACTGTTTACTGTTGAAGAATGCCAGCTTTGACAGGCACAGAGAAGGCAGTGCTAGGTTAAGTTGCTACTGGAGAGGTCAGTGCTGCAAGTGCATAGCTTCTTCAATAGTCCAGTACCTTGAGCAGATGTGGATGTCTCTGTTGCAGTACTGTACTACAAAGTGACTGAACTTGACCAGGAACAGATACATACCAGTTCTAACTGTTTAGTTAAAAAACATGAAACCTTGCCTAGGTAATTTTTGGTATATTGTCTCTGAAGGAGGGCTATACATGATTTTCTCCACTCTCTGGATCTATGCTGTGGGTCTACTCTGTGTTTTTGGATATTGACAGAGAGGGACTGGTCATTAAATATAGATACTGTGCATTAATGAACTCATTAGCTACCACATAGGATAGTCAGCCTAGTGTCGTTCAGTGACACTAGGCAGACTGGTGCTCCTTGTATGCCAGATATCAGATGATTATTCAGTTAGTCAGCTACCTGGCAGGTGCTGTAATGGGAAGAGGGATGGACTGAGCAGCCAGCAATTGTAAAGATGGCCTGTACTACCATGGACTGGCAGTCAGGACGGCACTGCAACTTATACAGTGGAGCCAGCCAGGATGCAATGTAGTACACCTTGCAGTAAGTGACATGTCATAGAATACTGCTTGACAAAAGGGCTTAATTTCTATTGAATTGCACTGAACTGCACTGTTGCCTGCAGCATACTGCCACAGTCTGCACTGACACTGCAAAGTACTGCACTGCATCATAGCTGTAGTCACTGTATGTTCTCATACATAATTGGCTGGGAGATTCAAGTTCATCAGGAGGTATGCATTAAAAGACATAGGCAGGAAGGAGGGCCCAACCGAGTGCTGGGGTTTACTAAATTGCCACCATGATGGATTGAGGGCAAGGGTGGGACAGTAGTGCCAATTGTTATTCTATGCAATTAAGAGGGCTGGGGAAATTAAGGAAGAGAGTGGGTTGGGAATGGTGGTGATGGGCAAAGGGATGGACTGGCAGGGCGTTTTATTATTTTTTATTTTTATTTGCACCATGAGGCCAGGGAGGAGATGGGGGGGGTGCATGATACTAGCCTTGGTTACCTGTGGAGGACACAGTTTTTTTTTAATCAGTTTTCCAACTTTTTATATTACTCCCCAAGTGTGAATACCCTTAAGAGGAAAATACTCTGTATTCAGTCCCATGTACCAAGTACCCCATTACTTGAAGTATTTGGCGAATTAATGTTCATTATTCACATACCCTAACTCACTGTATCTTTCAGAAATAGCCATCTTTAGTCACAGTAGCAACATCTTTATTTAGTAAAGCAATAGTTACCACACAAGGTGAGTTACATATTATTTTTATGTTTCTTTAACTGTTTTTTTTTTGTTAAACTTTTTATCAGAATTTTTTCAGGCATTGCATGTATACATCAGAAGGAACCAGGTTAGATGCATGATATAATGACATGGCTGAAGAGTTCCACCAGCACATGGATTAGCAGTGAGGATTAGTGGCTATCTACTACTTATTATATGTTTAGCATTAACTGTTATGTGAGCCACTACCAGGACTTGTGTGTAGACATATTAACATCCCATAATAAGAATCTGCACAAGTTGGTTGGGGAAGGAGAGTCTCTTCCTCCTGGACTGTCATTTGACACAAAACAACTAAAAACCTATTGTAAATAAGCAGTACTCAGAGTTAACAGGTACTACTTTTCTAGTGGACTGACATCAGTGTATAGTGCTTATACCCTTCAATGTTAAAAAGCCTAGTTGCTAACCCTCTCTCACCCTGGGTGACAAACTCTGTCACAGGCCAGCCCTGTAAGACTGGATAGTAACTGGTCAATGCAGATGATGCTCAGCTGGATGGCAGATGATGCTCAGCTATACCTGTCATGTTCTCCTGCTGGGGCGCAAGTGGCTTCAGTGCTAGGACAATCTCTTGCTGAGATCAACAACTGGATGGCCTCAAACTGGCCATGTCTTAATCCTGGGAAGACAGAGGTCATGATAATAGAACTGGATAGGCGAGGCTCAGCAGCAATGGGAGGTGCAGCTGCCCTTCCTGTGCCAGATGATCAATCTCTCACAGCTGTCAATAAGGTTATGTATCTTGGAGTCATTTTTGACTGTGGGCTGACACTAGAAAAGCAGATGTTAGCGGTGGTCCAATCTGGCTTTTGCCACCTTTGAAACATCAACAGGATTAAACTGCATCTGGCATCCATGGACCTGGTGATGATAAGTCATGCCTTTGTCACCTTTAGGCTCGCTTACTGTAATGTTTTATACTAAGGGTTATCTGGAGGTTTGATGCAACACCTGCAGCTGATTCAGAATGCTGCAGCCCAGTTGACTGTAGGTACCTCTAGGATGGATCACATCATGTTGGTGTTGTATGCATTGCACTGGCTGCCTATGCAGAGGCACGTCACCTTTAAGATATTCTTGTTAATGTACAGTGTGTTACATGGCTTGGAACCTGGTTACTTAAAAGATCTTCTGGTTCCTTATCTCTCAACCTGTCCTCTTCACTCCACTGATGCGGGCTTGTCATCCACCATTCATGCCCGAACCAATCTGGGGACAGGACATTTTGTGTGGTGCCCCCCGCCATACTGTTGAATTTGTTGCCAGGAAGTGTCCAATCTGCATACATGGCAGAGGCCTTTAAACCTTCACTGAAAACCTATCTATTCAAGCAGACTTTCCCCAGCTGAGATTCTTTAGATTTCAAAATTCCATGTGCCAAGTTAGTTTATATATTAATAATGTGGCTGATGATTGTTTTATTCTATGTACAGCTCCCTGAGCCCATGGAAGGTCACTTTAGAAACAAAGTTTGCTTTGCCTGGCCTATTAGCCCACCCCTTTTCTGTGAGGGGTGGCATTGGTACCAATGGTTTCAGCCTGCCCCTTTTTGTGCAATAGAAATGGAGTCCAGATCTCAGTATATCTGGTGAGGGTGCTCAAGGTTATATGCAAGAGGTGTTCAAAATGGATGAATTGAGCCAGATTAGCTACAAATTCTGAGTGAGTAGGGATGTCTGGCATGAACCACCAATGCAGTAGGAGGTGTCTTGCCTATATGCATGCCACAAGTAACCATTTCCTTTCAGCCAGGCTGAGGTGTAGGGTTGCACTAGGAGAATCTAGCACCACCACCAGTTCTTGAGAGTGAGCTATGTGTTTTGACTGTACCTGTTGAGGAAGTTGAGAACTTGTGACCAGTATATGTGAACATGTGGGAAGTGCCACAGGATATGTAGCAGACCACTTTCTGGTCTCCCACACCTCCAGCAGTTATTTGATACAAACTTGGCTGCTTGGAGGACTGTTGGTGTGCAATACCAAAGATGAAGAATTTTGTGTATGATTACTCTGCTTCTGGGGTCTCTCAGGGCTGTGTGGCCATGCTTCCAGCAAGCATGATAGACTATCTAGCTTTGGCTGTTACTGATTGGTCAGGGAGGCTGTACCTAATTACTGTACCCTGAAAAGGGTTCCTACCCTTCCCTGGGGGTGGGTGACCCTGAGCACAGGGGGTGCTGAGCTGGTATTGTATGGGAGCTTTCAAATCACCTAACTAGAGGTGTTAGAGAGCTCTGAAGTTGTAGAAATTGCCAGAAGTCTTTTCACTCCAACTTGAAGTATCTCTGAAGGCCCTTGAAGGAGTCACGATCATGTGTACCTGGGATCAGCAGGTCATAGACAACGTGGATCACTTTGCCTTTTCTGTCTGACCAGTCAATCAGTATTCCTCCAATTTTAATGTCAGTAAAGTCATGAAGGAATGTAGGAGCATCCTCAATATGAGTGTATATTTTTTCAATAACTAATGATCCTGAGGGAGTCTCCAAGAGTGCCAGTACCCATCTGTCATCTGAATCAGAGCTAACATTTAGCATTCTCCAATGTAGGGTCTTACATCATAAAGATTGACACCCTCTCTTCTTAACCTGTACTGAACAATGCATCTTCAGTCCACCCATTCCTGCTGCAGTTTGCTAGCTTCTGGGGAAAGGAGTTTTGTTTCCTGTAAGAGTGCAACCTGGGTGCATAGTGTCACAAACGCACTCTGCAGGTCAGGCCCTCTGCTCCCAGAGTGCCAATCTCAGAGCTCAATAGTGTTAACAGGTAACATATAAGGTAACCCTCCTGTCTGCTTTTGGGTCAGAATCACCTTTAGTCACACATTCTGGGGGGATTAAAACTGTGAACCTTATGCTAGTGTACAAAAATGTACAGGCTCAGATAATATTCTCTTCAGGAGATGCAATATATCTTTTGCCTAAGGGCACCTAACCAGGTATCCAAAATAAACCCTTAAAACTCCATAAATAAGAGACCTTAGGTATATTCTTACCTTTTTCCAAGCTTAGTAACACCCTCAAGCTGTTGAACAGTTTTCAGACTTAACCACCTATACGTCACACGCAAAAAGAACTGACAGACACCCAGGCAGTCTTTCAAAGAAATGGTTCTTTACTAAAAGATGATAAAAATATGAAAAAAATGTAAACACAGAACAATATACCAAAGAGCTCACAATCACATAAAAGAACAAGGGAAAATTACAAAGCAAAACTCCTACCACAATACATTTAAATTTTTGCTAACTAAGGTATTACCGCAGGAAGTGCTTTTAGTTAGATCAGAGAACTGTTTTTCTCTCAGAGTCCCAAAATAATATGACCTATATTTCAGACACAAGTATCAGCTTAAACTCTGTGTCCCCACACCCCTTCTGTGAGTCATCTAGCCCCTCCTTTTAGAATATAAAATTACAAACATGATTTCCTACTAGGAGGTATGTTAAAAAATGTGACATCAGAAGAAAAAAGACATTTCCTATATATATAACTCCTTATTTAACCATTTTTCATTTTAATTTCACAATCCCAGCATTTGTCATTTAGGTGTTAAACTTGATAGGAACAGCCAAATTACCCTTTCTTTCCTGACGTCATAAACTTCATATTTTGTTTCCACTTCAAAAGCCTGAGCATGTCATAAAAGGTAATAAAATGCCCACTGGAAGGAAGGTAGTTAATTAACTGGTTCCCTTATCAGCTTTAAATACATCCTATGCTTTCAGCTGCTGACACCTTGTAATTTAAATGGCCAAATCTCACTAACTTACATTTCATACACTGAACATTTATTTATAATAATACCAATATCATACAATAATCATAACCAGCTGGCCAAGCGTCACACATAGTCATTTTAAACAAGCACTTGTTTACATTTCACAGGAGAGTTTAGTCCCCCATGGTGCAGTTGTGACATCTCAGGTGTGCCATCATGGAGTGGGGGGGCACTGAAGGAACATACTGGATGATACCTGCTCTAAAAATCACAAACACATACAAGTACTATGGGGACACCTCCACCAACTGTCTGTTCATATGGGATGAGTCCTCCCTCCCAGGATTCGAGCCTAACATTGTTAATACAAGATAGCATTACATAAATAAGCACAGAAGTTACCTGTATCCATTGTAAACTCATCCAATCACCAGAAAGAACATACATTCCTTATAACTATACCTCTCAACTTGTCAGCATTAAAACATATAGCATGGGCCTTTTAAATTCAGACAAAATGGCCAGGATGCGTAGCACTTTCTTATTTTAAAGATTAATATGTCTAAGAATGGTAGGCCTCATATGCTTAGTGATAAGGGATTTTCTATCAAGCTAGCTCATGTTTTAATAGAGTGTGTGTTCAAAAATACCTCTAACATTAGGAGGAATATCAATAATCCTTCACAAAGCAAATGTGAATTTGAGTGAAAAACCATAGAGCTAGGCAAAATTCATAGCAGTTGAGTGGTATGCATTATAACCACAATCAAGAAAACACCAACTACATACTGAGCTAGGATGCTAATGAAACTGGTCTGGGTTCGGTAATTCACCCCAGGGCCTTTGGAAATATATTGAGGCATGCTAAGATGGAGAGTTAAGTGTGCCAAAAATCCTGGGAAACCTCCCTCGCACCCCAAAATATTAACTCAACTTTTTCAGTCTGCCTCTCGAAGCATTTGGTAATCTGGTTTACCTATGGTGGCCCCCTCTTGATGAAGGTAAATAATTTTTTTTTTTATTATAACTAGGATAACAAGTACCTTTGAGCCAGGCTCTTTTACAAAGGTTCCACTTTTTTATTGAACAATGAGCTGCCCCAAAGGGAATGGGTACATGAAGCCACTTTCGGACCCCCCCCTTCCCTGGTGTTGCAGAGTGCAGATGGAGGGGAATCAAGTGGTCTTAAATGGCACAGTGTGTTATGGATGGTTGTATGGCATTATGGGTCCATCTGAATTAAACCTGGGGGGTGTCTTCCATGCCATGACTCATGATCCCTTCAGGGAGAGTAAAGAGGAAGGGGGTGCTCCAAGCACACCTTGAGTGGGATATGCCCTTGCAAGGAAGGAGCACCTTTACTGACCTCATGTTAGTGCTTTGGTAATGTAGGAGACTTCAGCGTTGGCTGAGGGGGGTGTGGTATGGTGCATTCTACCTGGGTTCTGGGTTGCGAGGTGGCTATAAGAAAAAGCATCATCATCATCCAGAAGTGAGATGCAGGGTACTTATGCTGTAGAGTAGGGCACCATTATTCCAGCTATGGGGAGTTTACCAGGAGAGAAGCAACCCCAGGCTGTACATGCTGAGTGGGACTCTACAGGTAAGAGCCCTCCCTTCCTGTTGCTCCTCCTCCATCTGAGCCTCAAAGCATATAGATGGTGGGGGTGGTGGTGGTATCAGTGCACCTATAGCATCTCTGACTGTATAGTGCACCTGCTCATCCCACAGTGAGCACTGCCACTCCAACCGGGTAGCTTCGTGGGGAGACCAGGAAGAAGGGCCTGGTCATATCACTACATAAGCTAGGTGAAGGCACTGTTCCCTTTTGTCTCGAATATTCCTGTGGACAGAACTTGCTCCACTCATGCTCTGGCCTTAGTGGGTGCTCTGCTTTATAGACAATCTGGTCAGATTTAGACAACCAGTGGAACTGGTGCACTTCAGAGAACCTTGGGTTGTGTGTGCTCAGGAGGGGGGACTTAATCTTATGACAGAAGCTCTCCACACAGTAGCAACATTGTTAGCTGTCTGCACACAGTATGGACAGGGGTACCTGGGAGTGTGTTGCCTTGCTACAACACATCCTCAACCTCAAATATTCCCTTTTGAGGGTTGCAGTGGGTGTAGCCTTGCAGACCTCTTGCTATGAGAAAAGGACTCCCACATTCCTTCTGACTGAAGGACATGTTGGAGTTGCCTCACAGTCACTTCCGCATCCATGAAGCACTCCACTCACTGTCCTGATTAACAGTTGCACTGCAATATTTTTCATCAGTCGGTGGTCACTGCACAGTCTAATGTGTGCAAGATGGCAGCTAAACTACACTGTGCATGCATGGTTACTTGCTCATGCACAGTGCGGTTTGGTGGCCAACTTGGACACAGCGACTGTGCCATGATTGCAACTGCTGAACTGTTGTAAAACCTTTTATAACAAATATATTTTTCCTGCCCCTCACTCGACCTTTCCTATAAGCACCCTCCCAGAAACAACAGTGACACTTGGGGTGCCCAATCCTCCAGTGTCGCACTCACAAATATAGAATACCCCCACCACCAGACCCTCCTCTAGACACCCACCACCCCAGCCCCCCCAAAAAAATAACAGTGACACTTGGAGTGCCCAGTCCCCCTAGCGTTGTGATCATAAATATAGAATATCACCCTCTAACCAACCCTCCATCTCAGCACCCCCCAAAAAATAACAGTGATACTGGGAGTGTTCAATCCCCCAGTGTCACGATTAGGAATCCTTGAGTTTTTAGTTTTTTTACTTAACCCTTTGAAAAGAAAACCTTCTACCAATGTCTTTTCTGGCCATCCCAAGTCTTTTTCCCCCATAACCCAGTGAAAAAAAAAGTCCATCGATGTCTTCTATGGCTGTTATTGCCCACTCCCACACAAGACCCTCCCACTCAGCACCCAACATCGCACACCTCACCAAATCCTTACTTACCCATTGGGGTCCAATGCCGTAATCCTATATGGACCACAGACACGTCTTCACTCTTCAAAACCGGACCATAAACTGAAGAAACAGGTAAGCGGTGCAATGTATTTCAATGGGGTTTGAACTTGGTGGCATAACTTGGCCATTTGTGTATATTTTTGGCCCAAATTTTAAACATGCCTTTTTTTGGGACCCCACCTCATAAACAATTGCACTCACATTAAGCAAATTTGTCCCAAAAGGTGATTTCTCAGTCCCTGGGCAAAATCACTTTTTGGGAAGGAGTTGAACATTTTCTCTACCTTAGTTCATGAGGTGGGGTCACAAGAAGGCTATGTTGAAAATATGGTGTAAAAATATTAAAATACAACAAAGTTATTCACCTACATTGAATTTTGCAAATACATGCTCATAACTTTGATAATTTTCAATACTGTTCCCTCAGATTTGCAATGTAGCCATATCTTTATAACACCTCATGAGTGTGACAGCTGTCATTTTTCAAATCCTGACCAAAAAGTTTTTTTTTTGTTTTTTTTTTAACATCCCAAAAGGTGATTTTGTGATCCCTGAATGAAATCACCTTTTGGGCAGGAGTTGAAAATGTTCTCTGCCCTTGTTCATGAGGTTTGGTCATAAAAATGCTACATTGAAAATTTGGTGCAAAAATATTTAAAAACAACCAAGTTATGAGTCTACATTGACTTTTGCAAATGCCAGCTCATAACTTTGGTAATTTGCAATATTTTTACCCCAAATTCTTCAGCTGCAGCTATATCGGCTTTGGCCAGAATTTGTTAAATCTTGAGGTAACACAGTATGAAACACATCCCTTCCATCCCCATGACTTGTTTTCATTTGTTGACCAACCTTTTCATTTGGGGTTCATTAAAAGGGATACACATCATTCCATGAGGCTTAGCTCTTTTGAAGAGAACCAGTCTAAATTTTCAGAACAGTGTTCTCAGTCTTGCTGTCTCTGGGAAAGAAAAAATTATGATCGGGAGGCATCATCCTTTATTTTCAAACTGGAAAGGTGCCCCTCAGTGTGAAGGGGAGTTCCCAATCCCAGAGGGTACAGCTAAGAGTTCTGTCCAATGGGGTGAAAGAGAGGGAAACATGGACAAGAGAGTCTCAGTTCATATAGTGGAAACACATGTCCGAGACTCTTTTCTGCCCTTTCCCTCCTCCCTTTTCCTTCTTTGCATCTTGAACCAGAGTCACCTGTTTTACACCTCATGGAGGAACCAGCCTGCCTTTGGGTACCTCAGGAGCCATGGATTGCTACAGAACTCCTGCACTGCTGTCCTCTGGCCCAGAGGAGCCTGAATTTTGGGAATGGGACTGACACTGCTACAACCAAAGCCCAGGTTACTGATGGCAAAGCAGGTTCATGGAGCTCTCAGTTCTGGTCCTGAGGGTGCTGTGTCTTGGCAGGTTACATTACTGCTGGGTGCTGATCTCCAGTGCTATCATGTGTCTGTTGATGTGGGTCAGGTGAGTCTGGGTGGAGAGGGGCATACTTGTTCCATGCAAGCAGCTCTGTGAGGTCATTCTCATTATCTACAGAGTCCCTGCTGTGGCTGTGCCTACAAGATCATACTGTGGGATAGCTTAAGTCTTTTTTTGTTAATGTTCTATTTCTATTGCATCACCTTGTCTTATGAGGCAGCCAGGGGTCTTCCTCTTGAGGTTGTGATGGTGAAGCGAGTCAGGAGGCCCATTCTATGGG